>JAWZYU010000025.1:62203223-63530556 GCA_038380435.1 Ryuthela nishihirai
AAAGTGAAATAAAGAGTCATTTAAACATTCTCTCAGTAAGTTTCAATGCGAGTAGTTTTCTACAGCTTACATTAAATATATATGCTTTCATGTCATAAAATAGTAGAATTAAATTGGAATTAATGGTAGACATCTGGTTTAATAAGTGATGGCCTTATTCCATTTGATAAACTTTTATTTGTTCTGTATCAACTGCAGACATCAAAGGATGTTAGATGGAGCACAGATGGCAAGTCATGGTGTGCCAAACATTATGCTGATCACTATCTTGCTTTGAGTGGCAGGTGCTGGCTACAGCAGTTGTTACATTATACACTAGGCTGTATGTCCTATGGCTGATTGGAAGTCCAGTTATTTAAATGTATATGTTATAAAGAATTCTAATAAGGCCATCTGTTTTCTCACAGTTATGAGAGATATCAACTAGCACTGTTTGCTTATGGTGAAATCTGAAGGTTTAACAACAAATGCAAAAAGATTTCATGATTAAAATTGTACTGAAGCACTTTTTTATATTAAATTAAATTAGCATAATTAATATTTTCATTTAGTCATATGGTACAACAGGTAATAAATTTAACCACACTTAGGGCTTACTATCTGTATTAATGTGACAGCTCTTATAACCAACACTTGCACTCCAAAGACAGTAACAGCAGCAAACATAACTTTTAACATAGCAGGACTTGCTGTGTTTCACTAATCATCCTTTGAGTCTGTGGTCACAGATAAAATGGATAATTAAATTAAAATGTAATATTAAATGTAATATCAACACTTATCAAACTGGATGTTAATCATCAATTCCATCTTAATGGATAGTACTATCTAATAATACAGTAGCATGTGGTATGCAATTGAAACAGTTTGCAACTCTTAGCATTTAACTAGCTGGTAGTTGAGCTTTAAGATAAGAGCTTTTTTTTCTTCTTTTAATTACAGTACTGTAGATTAAAATAAGTTTTTTTTTTACACTGAGATTCTTGACTACTTGTAACTTTTAGAAGTTATAAACAAAACACCTTAAAAAGAAATAAATCTTAGGGTAGTTTCTTTCATTCTGTTTTAAAAAAGCAAGTGTAGATGATATTTCCTATTTAAAATTGCTAACTGACATACAAAAGAAACAATACTTGCATCAGTAAAGTTAAATCTTGAGGGTTCATATTCAGAAGTAAAAATTTCAGGTTGGTACAAGATAATTCTACTTTCAGTCACATCAAACTGTTTTGCTACTTCAGTACTGAAGGTATGCACAAAGGAAAACTTTCCCCGATGTCCATTCGCTGAAAAAATGAATAATTTCCATAAGCAATTACATTATACTCAAGGTGTCTTGTAGTAGAGCTGTCATTTGCTGTACTGTAAAAGTATTAGAAATAGAAATGTCAGACAAAAATTGTAATAGCAACTCTATTATGAGACACCCTGTATATATATAAAACGTAAGCAATACAAAACAATTCGGTGTATATTCTGTTTCATACATACTAAAAATGTAATGCAAAGGGAAAATTGAATGGGTAACTAAAGGAGGGCATTTTGCATTATTGAGTTATTTACTGTGTAAAATACATTATGGAAAAAGCTCAACTATTTCATTAGATCAACAGATAATGCTAAAAAATAGTAGCTGGACCTAACACCAAATATAAATTAACATAATGATATGAAATAAAAGCATTTCACTCTAACAAAAATAATGCAATGAATAATATCGAAATAGTTGTAGCACACATTGCAATGTAAACTATAATTACATAATATAAATTAACTTAATGATATGAAATAAAAGCATTTCACTCTAACAAAAATAATGCAATGAATAATATCGAAATAGTTGTAGCACACATTGCAATGTAAACTATAATTACAGGAATTCTGCTATCATTTTAAGAAACAACAAAAATTTGAAAATAGCCATACAGAACCAACACATTTGAACAACAGAACACCACACAAGATTCTAGAATTTAGATGGTGTAGAGAGGTAAATTTCTCCTCTCTTCTATGTGAAAAAAAAAAAAATCTCTGCCCACAAAATTAATTTTTTTATAGTACAGCTGTGGTGAAAAAAAATAAAAATAATAGAAGGAATGTGGATAAAAATTTCCATACATTTAGCAAAGGTGGAACTGAACTGAAAAAGAAACAAGTGACACAATGGACTTTATAATTGACTTGTTATTGAACATAGTTCAAGTGTCTCAAAGTTTACATATATAACTATTAAATCATACAAAAAATCTTATGACAAGCAGCAAGTCCAACCTTTAGTGGAATATACACTGAAAGGGCAATTTACTATACACATCCACCTAATAATGTGGGTCCACCTTTCATCATACAACAACAAAACATCATGGCATGAAATCTATCAGGTGTTAGAAATGTTTCGGTGGTATTGCACCCATCATACCAGGACACCTGTCTGTAAAATGCCGAGAGTTGCTGGTGGTGGGTTTGCTCAATGAGGTTCAAAAAGTATTTATAGGAATTCTACATTTACAGGTAATCTGTATTTACTATGGATGAATTTTTCATAAATAATACTTAAGCGTGAGTGACTTTCTCATTAACATCTGAATCATTAGCAACAATTGAAAATAAATTGCCTCTCCTGATTATAAATGGCAGAAGTTCTGCCACATTCAATGAAATATTTATAGGTCATATTCTGGAGGCAAATTATCATCCAATGGTTGATTTAACGGTAGAGTGCTCTGGCATGTATCGGGAGAGTTGAGAGTTTGATTCCCGCACTGTTGGCAATAATTTTTTTCACATTAGTATTTATTGAACTACTACACTTGTTTAAAATCATCTTAATGACAGGGTACTATCCCAAGAATGACTGCTTTCTCAGATCGCCAAAATAGCTTCAGAAATACTATTGTATTGACTAATGCATAACATCCAAGAAGTATTTTCAGTTGATAAAGATTTCAAATATATTGGCAGCCTCATCAGTCATAATATTGATCTTTCATCCGTATCACTGTTTTACAAAATATAATATGCACAAAAGACAAATGTATCATTCAATTTACATATATCAAGTGTGCCACATCTTGAAAAAAAAAAATATTTCATGGTTTATATACAATTCAGTAACTAATTTAAGATAAAAATTACACAAAGTTTTTATTTGTAAATATACCACTAAACACTACTACTGCAATGATTATATTGTTACTTATATAAATATACACTGTGATGCCAGTTTATTAGTACACCACCCTTCATCACATAAATGGTTCATTCCAACATGTAATATGCCGCATGACCATGGTGTGCAGTATAAATTAGGCAGACTAGCTCTTTGAGCATCAGTTAGAGTTGGATTGAGCATCAGAATGGGCAAAATGAGAGACTTTGAACATGGCATGATAGGTGGTGCTAGGAGTGGTTCTAGAATCTCCCAAATGGCTGTCCTCCTGGGCTTTTCATGCAAAACCATTTCAGGGGTTTACCGATAATGGTGCAAAAATACCAGTGATTGGCAATCCTGTGGACAAAATCAGCTTATAGATCAGAGGGGTCAAAGGAGACTAGTGAGAATTGTGCAAGTGAACAAACGGACCACATCCAGGCAAATAACAGTAGAATTAAACATTGGCATGCAAAGGTCATCTTTGAATGCACCACACATCAGACCTTGTCGCAAATGTGCTACAACAGCCGCTGACCATATAGAATGCCAATGTTGCTGTGTATTGCTGATGTTATGAACATAGAACACAAAAGTGTCTCCAGTGGGAGCATGATCATCAACACTGGACTGTTGAAAAAAAAGGGTAGCCTAGTCAGAATAATCAAGGTTCCTTTTGCATCATACTGATGAAAGGATCAGAATTTGGCATAAGCAACATGAGGCCATGGAACCATCTTGTCTTGTGTCAACAGTACAGGCCAGTGGTGGTGGTATAATGATGTGGGGGATGTTTTCCTGGCACACATTAGGCTCTCTGATACACAATGAAGGATATCTGAATGCCACAACATATTTGAACATTATTGGCAACTAAGTTCTTCCCTTCATGACTACAGTTTATCCTCACTCCGATGGACATATTCAGCATGATAATGCACCTGTTCACAAGGTATAAGGTATATATCATCACCCAATGGATCCAGGAACATGCTGACGAGTTTTTCTTGATCTAAACCATATTTAGCATCTTTGGGATGGGGCAGTAAGAGCTATTCACAGCAAGGCTGTGCTACTGTCCAATTTGCAACAACTGTGTGACACAATCATTTCCACGTGGTGCACACATTCCTGCATAATGCATCCAGCATCTTGTAAGTTCCATACCCTAACGAATTTGGGCTGTTCTGGAGGCCAATGGAGGCACAACCTTTATAGGTAGGTGTATTTTATAAACTGGCATCTCAGTAATAATATAATTATAGTCTTAGTCAACGGACCTCTATTCTGATTGCTACTGTATTACTATTATGCTTGTTTGAAATGATCTTAATGGAAGTGCACTATCCCAAGAATGACTGCTTTCTTAGATCACCAAAATATTGTCTCTATCAAAACAGCTTTAGAAAGACTATATAATTGGGTAATGAGTTCAAGGAGCACAATGCATTTTTTTGTTTTTATATTTGCACTCTGCCTTCTAGGGTAGATAAGAGAAAGACTAAGGATAAACATCCAAACTACACATATAAATCACTAAACAATTAATTAGAACTCAATATTAATAGAATTTAAAAGGTTTTTGTGCAACAAACTACAACAACTAAAGGTAAAATTGCTTTAAATTATATACAGATATATATATCGAGAAATTAATTACCTAGTTCGCAAATTTTACAAATATAGGTTTGTTTGTTGTTTGTTTAACGTTACGTGGCTTTGAGAGGTCCTTCTACAGGCTTTTTCAGAATGATAATTTTGGATGTATGTGAGTATTATGTTTTTTATTTTAAATTTAGGGTTCGTGTATATATTAATATTTTGGTTATCAAAATTATTTGATGTCATGTAAAGAGGTAAGAGATAGTCGCCCAGTGAAAATTGATATTTTAGGATTTTATGAGTGTTTATGTCTGTATATGCTTTCAGGGAAGCATTCAGAGTTTGTTTGGAGAAATAATCTTTTTTTTTTAGTTTTTTTTAATGCTTTTTCTTTTAATTATTCTTTTAAACAGTTTTTTTGTTTTATTTTTATTTATTTTTTTGTAATTTTTTATGCTTTTTTTATATATTTATTTTTTTATTATTTTTTTATGATTTTTCTTTTTAAATTTTTTTGTTAATTATGTATTATTTTATATATATTTTTATTATTATTATTATTTATTTATTTTTATTTTATTTTTTATTTCATTATTTAATATTTTTTTAAATTTATTTTTATTTTTTTTAATTATTATTATTATTATTTTGCATTTTTTTAATTATTATTTTTGTATTTACTATTTAATAATTTTTCTTTATTTTTCCCTGAGTGGTTTTAATTTATTCTTGGGTTATGGAGATAGGTTGAAGACTATTGATCCAGATTGTTTTGTGGTTATTTGACCACAACCTGACCTGAGTTAAAGGGTTCAAGCCACTTTAGATATATATATATATATTTGTTCCCTTATTTCTATAGTTCCTCCATTATTTTTCTTTTTTTTTATTTATATTTTATGGAATTTTAGGTGCGAGTCTGGATGGAGAGCAGAATGAACCCTCATTCTGCTCTCCATCCAGACTCGCATATTAACATGTATAGGAGAAGGTAAAGGAAAGGTAGACTAAATTCTGTTCCAAAGGAAGGTGGAAAGAAGGAAATTGAAAAGAGATTCATAAATTTGGGTTTTATTTAGAGGGGGTGAAGGGTCCAGAATTACATCCGTTTGGATGTCCAAAATCTTTAGGTCAATGAGTTATTTGAAGAAAGTTTGTCTCTGTGAGGCAGCATTATCACAGTTAAGTAGGATGTGATGAACCGTCTCCGGAACATTACAATGTCTACAGTTAGGAGAATGTGTGAGCTTGAATTTACAATCATGCTCATATTTGAAATAAGTTGCTGAAAAAAATTCAGCAATTTATTTCAAGTGCTTCTTGTCAACAGGACATTTTCAGTGAAACTTTATTACTGAATGCTTATATATCTGTTTGAAAACTACTATTTCAAATATAACTATGTTTTAAAAATTATCTGCAACTTTTACATTTCGTTTCAAAATAGTCTTTTGATAAAATGAAAGTGAACCTCATATGGATAGGATCTGTAACCAGATAACAGATCTGGAGATTAATACTTTTGATTGAGGTAAATAACCTGGCCCCTTTATTTAATCCTCAAGCTTCAAGATTACTTAATATATGTGGGTAGATCATTTCATTTGTGGACTCCTGTCAACAATAATTAGCAGTTTTTTGTATGAGTTAATGTATGATATATGGCAACCCTTCAAGGACACAGAGCAGTGTGTGCAAGTTGAAACATGTGATATGGTTGTAAGTAATAGCAGAACAGTATGCAGTCAGTCTCTATTGTTTTCTCGCTTTAGAAAGGTGTTAATTTCTGCGCGTCATTTTTTAGCAGGCTATGACTGATTTGGAAACTGAACAGATGTATGTGATAAATTACTGCTTTCAGCTCACAGAAATGATTCAAGTGTATGAAGAATAATGCTTTTTTGCTAAGATCTTGGGTCTTCCTCCATGGAATTGTGCCTGTCTGTGAAATTTATGCCATTTGAAAAATTGCACATTTTGAGCACTGCTCTCCATTTCTGAAACTGTCTGTGCACCACTTAAGCTTTGCCGAACAGAGTAATATCATATACTGCTACTCAGTTTCCAGATCAGCCATAACCTGGGGGGGGGGGATGAAACCTTTTCAAAGTGAAAAAACGATAGAGATTTACTGCATACTGTTCTGCTGTTACTTGCACCTCTATTGCAATGTGTTTCAACTTGCACACACTGCTTCATGCCCTTGAAGAGCCACTATATATTGACACATATCATACAGTAACTCATACAAAAAGCTGCTAAATGTTGGTGACAGCAGTCCACAAATTAAATGATCCTTTCTTGTAATTATATGCTTAAAGTTAGTACTGTACATAAATTGAATCATATGCAATTCTGCAAATATTTACCATTCTTAATTTGTATGTCTTCTTAAATATATTCAATAAGCCACTGAAAGTTACTTAAAATTAAATAAATGGAAACACATGTTTGCAATTTTACACTCTTAAGCATTTTTAATTAATTTCTGCTTAAAAAAAATTACCTGCTTCCAAGTAGTTGTGAAATAATTTATCATTTTCCTTGTTAAAGAATCCAACAACAGTAACATCAGTTTTACTGATGGAATTCCTTAAAGCTCTTTCAGAGCTGACTTCTTGACTAGGAGGTTTGGCTTGATCTTTCATATGGGAAACAATACCTAAAGAATGTTCGAAGTTTCATAGTATAAGGTAAATGTTTAAAAGGGACTTTCACACAGCAAGACATTTTAGTAAAATTTAAAGTAAATAGGCACAAAAGTGATTAAAACTAGTGAAACAGAGAAAGTTGTGTGAAAAAAGGTAGATACTATAAATAGTATCTAGCACTAGTTTTATAGTAGCACCTAGAATATTTAAATAACTTTTATTGTGTTCTAGAACCACTTTTAATATGATCAAAGTAAGCAGTAAAACACTGTAGTTACAATGCATCACTAAAATTAATGATGAAACCTTTAGCGTTTTTTTAATGAGAAGTAGGTACTCCCCTACACAAAGGACAGAAATAACCTAGAAGCTTTATGTGGCTTGTCCTGGTTTCTCACACAACATACAAACACTTACACAAGGACACTACTGCTGGCTTAGTAGTCATGTATGCTAACCATTAGACCCAAGTAGGACAGCAACATTTGAACAAGAAATTTTCTCCCTTAAAAAAAGGAACAATATCATGTTTCATTGGTAATGTGCATGAGTAATTGGCTTCCAAAATTAAGTACAATAAATTCTTCTCCAAAACATGGCCTAAGGTTTAATTAAATGCTAAACTGATAAAACAATTTCCAAAAATTTAAAGAAATAGACAAAAGTTCAGTTGATTTTTGTGATTAATCAAATACAGATGAAAATTTAAAAAAAAGTAAGTTTTCAGGAAGTAATACTGAATCAAGACTTGATCAACAGTAAGAATACATATCAACAATATCAAATTATAATAACTACCAGCAACCAGCAGAATAATCATAATTACCTCACAAGAACCATGGCTGTGGAGCCGGCACACAAAAACTCAGACTCCAGTTCCTCAATTTTTTTCTCTATCAGACTCCTCTCCGACTCAGATTCCTCTTTTGAAATTTGATAATCTGACTGATGCATTTTTACCAGAGCCACTAAAACTACCGATTTGTGCTTGATATAATATTTCACCATTATCATCTTCTATCATACACTGTCACATGAAATGTTTCCTGTCTTTGATTATTGTAAAATATTCAAAAACTGCAGACTTCATTGGAACTCTCTTTGCCATTGTGAAAGGGGTTTTACACTTGAAAGTTTAAAATTTATGAAATTCAGAAAGAATTCGAAATTAAATAAACATTAAAAGTCAAAAATATTTTCTGAAAAGAAAAAATTAATTAATGGCATTAGTGTCTGAAATAGAAAATGTTGTGTTTATTATTTAAGTGATTTAACCAGTGATGTCACAAACAAAAGCATATTTTATTAAAATTTACATTGAGGTCAGAGTCAGAGAAAAAGGTACCAACTCCACAGCCTTGACAAGAATAAAGCAATATGTTAAAACAGCTTAACTTCCTGATAATTTCATTTTTCAGCATTTAATATATATATGCTAATGAAATATTATATAAAGATTCAGTCGTTTTACCTCTGAGTGGCACTTTTTTGCACATCATGGGCTAAATGGCCAGGTCACATGGATCCCGAAGGCTCAGAGAAGGTTGGAGGAGAGGACCCACTGGAACAGCTGGGCAAGCATGAAATGATCCATGGCATGATCCATGGGCAAGTATGAAAATAAATTGGCTTCCAAAATCCTAAGCTTTCATGAATTGAATGAAATGAATGCTTTAGGATTAATGAATTGGAAGCCAAACCATGGGCAAGCTTAGAAATTTCATTCCAAATTCATTCATTCATTAATCCTAAGCATCCATGGGCAAGGTGGGGAGTTTTATGGAGATAAATCTCAACATTGACCCAGCTGGGACTCGAACCTGGGAACTACACATTATGAGCCTGGTGCGCTACCGACTGAGTCACCCTCGCCCCAAATGGTATAAAAAAATGTATGATAAGAAATTAAATTCTAAGTCAGTAAATAGTATAATATGAAAAAGCACAAGTAGAACTAAAGGAATAGTAAGCTGAAAAAAAATTGGTTTTGCCATGAATGACTCGTGGCATAACCAATTGTTTTCAACTTATTATTTCATATGTTCCATGTCTACAGGATATCTCCTGTGACGTTTTACTATAGAACTAAATACCTCCCCCAACCTGATGAATAAAGAAGTTTCTGTTATGGAGATTCTGAGCATCTAAGTGTTGTGGGGGTTAAGAAAAAGATACCGTCAGATGAATGGCTGCAATAATTGATTTTTGTGTTAAAAAAAAAATCAAGAGCCTTATAACTAGCTTAATATAAATGTAATTTATCAATTAGAGTTCAAATATTGAACATGGTAAACCTCAGCTTTTTTCTTTTTTTAACTCTAAATTACCTTATTCATTTCTTTTATTTATTTATTATTTTTTTTGCAGAACATTAAAGATATTATTTACCTCTTAAAACTGCTTAACTAATTTATTCTATCACATTAATATTTTGCTTAAATGTTTTAAGCCTTTAGTAAGTCCAAAAATCATGTAAAAATCAGTAAGGAAGGAATAGCACTATTTAAAGGAGTTCATTTTAAATTTCTGTCAGTATGGCTATTGAAATAGGAACTATAAATTAGATTTATGACATAAATATTATACACAGCCAATAAAACCAGTGGATACTTTAAAATGAAGACAGTTACAAATTTAAAATTTTAATAAAACTCTATAGCACTGTATAAAGATACATAAATAAAACATAGTAGAAAGAAGGCAGTATGATCCAACATTAAAGGTAATAATAGTGTATCAGGATCTGTGGTAACAAGAGTTTACAAAATGGATACCAAAATGGCATATTTCAGATACAGAGATATCTCCTTGACATAGAATGAACATTTCTATATCTCTATAAAATAACATATGAGGTTTGTAGGTAAAGGTAAACACCATGCAAGGGGAGTTGTTATGCATTTGATGTTTTTTACAGTTCAGTGGTTAATTTTATGTGCACAGATAGCACTAACCAAAAAGGTCAATAGCTATGATATTATAAATTCCAAGTGCACAGAATTGTTCTACGTGGTGGTCCACTTTACCTGACCAAATTACCTTACCAAGGTCTGCTTACCTAAACTATTTCCTCCTGACTTGCACTGCCATTTTTTACCGGACTAGACTAGTGGCTAGTTATTGGAGCTTATGCAGATATCAGGCAATGCATTATATTATCTATATAATAAAAGAAGATGTCTGTCTGTCTGTCTGTGGCAGACATAACTCATTGGGAAATCAACGTACACCCTCCTAATTTTCAGAGAACGTTTCTGGTTGTGATCTGGATTGCAGTGCCAAATTTCAAGTCGAAAGTCCAAGAGGGGGGTTTGCTAGAACCAAAAATATTTACCATGCTATTCCTACAGGAAACGAGAACAGCTATCAAATTTACTGTTGCGATTTTCTGCTCCCTAACTATGAAAGTAAAGATTTAAAATAGCATTTAAATGTTCTGCTGCAAATCTGATGCCATTGCCAGATTCCCCACATTTCCAAAAGCATTATTTAGCAGTTTCATTGCAGCTAGGGACCTGATTTTCTAACCAAAAATGGGGTCGGGCATGGGGAACCTGCCTGCGAAATTTGGGACCTTTCGGTGATGTACTTAGGGAATTACAGAATGCCAAAATCTGATGAAATAAAAATAACTCGATTGTTTGTCACGGGCTCTGAGAGTGCGCGCGCCGAGTCAGCAATGACCTTTGCAACACCAGGAAATTCTTCGTGTTCGAACTGTGATAAAATGTCGGGAGGGGGGGGGGAATATTCACTAACTTTTAGTGCAGGAAACAACAGAATATGCAGTTAAAAGTGAGATACGAGCTGTCACAATTTGTGTAGAAATGAAGCCACAGGCCAAGTGAGAACCTGATTTTTAATTCAATCACTGGGCAACACGAGGGATGCTGTGCAGGAAATTTGGACCGTGCGAATGAATATCACGGGAGCCATAGGTAGCAAAATCTGTGGTAACGGAAATAAAATCTTGATAGCTTATGCAGAAACTAAGCCACGGGCTATGAGGAGTGCTCGCTGACATCAACAACAAACCGGGAAAATTTCTTCCTGTTGAAAATCTTTGCTAAAGTGTGTGTGGGGGGGGGGAGGGGGGGGGGTCTTACAAAATTTACCTTTAATGCAGTGAAAATAAGAATATACAGGTTAAAAGTGACACCCGGGCAGCGCCGGGTAAGTTCAGCTAGGCTAGTACTAAATATTTCCTTTTTTACTGAAATTATTACTTAATATAGTATTTTAACTTATTTAGTTATAAAAGATTTTATGCATTACTATTTTGTTGATGGATGTATCTGTTCTGCTATGGTCTGACATGTTTTGTGATTGAGTAATTTGATCACATTTTTGGTAGGCATCATTATATTATAATTACAATTTTTTTAAGTCCTATCCTGTCAAATGATTTTATAATAATGATCAATAATTTTAGAGAAATATTACATTAATATTATATTAGAGTAAACCTGCTTCATCTCTTGGTCCTTCATATTTGTACTTTGAGCCTTTGCGAAATATCATTAATGTTGGCCAGCCTTTTGCTTCATATTTATTAGCAATTTCTTTCTCCTTAGTTCCATCAATTTTAGCTAAAGGTATTGGTTTTGGCAAATCTTTCAAAATCTTTGCTGCTCTTTCATACTCAGGAGCTAACCGCTTACAATGGCCACACCTAAAAATAAATTTTCATCAGAAATCAATTAAACAAAATCAAATTTATTCATTTCTAACATCTCATTAAAACATGAAAAATCAGTAATGCACGTTCAAATTTCGCTTCAACTAGTACAAAAAGTAAAATGAAATAAAGCTTAAATTGGATCTAAATAGTCAAATATGTTATTTTCAGGGGTTTTTTTCATTACAAGAGGTGGTGTGCTGAAATTTGCCTTGCAAACAACTACACTGAAGTGCCATTGAATTAGGGATAGGACATGTTATCCAAATTCAGTACTGCAAGTCCCGCATTTGTGCACATGCATGGCTGAAACTCTGGTCATATATAGCCGTCAGTTTTGGCTTCTCCAAGCATTCATCATGAGAAGTGTAATGGCAAAGGCGTGGAATTTATATGCATTTGACAGAGGGCAGATCTTAGGTGCCCAACAGATGAGATACTCAATCTCTGAAATTGTCAATGAACTTGGATTTTCTCATGTGACAGTTTCAAGTGTGTTCCGGGAATATGAAAATTCCAGCAAAAAACAAGCACCTGGACAAACTTGCAAAGGACAACCAGCCTTGAATGATGGTGGGCTTCGCTGTCTGACCCCCATCATACGGACCGATAGGGGCCAGACATTATCTGAAATCACCTCCCATCTGAACACGGGTTCCAGCCAGGAAGTCAGTGCACAGGCCATGCAATACTCACTTCATCATCTCTGCTTCGGGAGCCACCGGCCTCAATGCATTGCCTGGGCTAAAGAACATCTAAACTAGACTATCGAAAATTGGTAACAGATAGCCTGGAGTGATGAATCCTGATTTAAACTTCATCATGCCAATGGGAGACTGAGGGTATGGCGCCAACCCCATGAAGCCATGGATCCTGCATGTCAGGTCGGAACAGTACAAGCTGGTGGTGGCTCAGTGATGGCCTGGGGTGTCTTCAATTGGATGTCTGTGGGACTTTTGGTACGTGTCCCGACAACTCTCAATGCATACCAGTATGTAGAACTCATGGCTGACCATTTACACCCGTTTATGGCCACCATGCATCCCAATGGAGATGGCATGTACCAGCAAGACAACTGTTCATCTCACAGTCCAGGTTGGCTACTGCATGGTTGCAGGAGCATTCAGCTGACTTTGAAATAATGAATTGGCCACCTAGAAGCCCAGATTTAAATACCATCGAAAATCTTTGGGATACCATCGAGCAGAGTGTTCGGGCCTGTGTCCGATCAGCGACAACCTTGAAAAAATTGTAGACAGCTCTGGAGGATGTATGGGTCGGCATACCTGTGAATCATTTACACAAGCATGTGGAGTCCTTGCTTTGTCCTGTGGCAGCTGTTATCAGGGCTAGAGGGGTCCAACACGTTACTGGGTTGCTATCCCTAATTCAATGGCACTTCAGTGTATATAAAAGTTTATAATAAGATAATGTTAAGTAAATGTTCAAAAAATATTTCTGTATATAAACACTGACATTTGTATGCATGCATCTATATCACATTTTTAAAAAATGTTATGAAGTAATACTGTGAAAATGTATGAAGTACAAATATATGAGAAAACATTTTCCTAATTTCACATAGATGAGATCACTCATACATTTAATTATAAGCATATAGAATACAAAATTTTTAAAGAGTTCCTGTAAAATATTCAATGAGGAAAATAAATATAAAATTTGGAGCTGTATATAGAGGTTTTAACTTGAAACCTAAAACCAAAATGTTTTTTGGAACTATGCAATACCTGTTATTAGTGGATAAGACAAATATTTTTTACCTCTTTTTTTAGAAATATAAAAAAAGAAGATAACTCCTTACACAGGCCGAGTTATTTCTTTTTCAATATACAAGGGTTGTTAGAAAAGTAATGGTAACTCTACCACCAAATGCGTAGAGTGCTCCCTATACTCTTGTTTGTGCATCCTGTACTATACAGAACCTGTTCTGGAGGTAAGCCATCATTCACATGGTGTCACAGTAGGAGAATGGACAAAACGAAATTACTGCAATATCAGACTCTAGCCAAAGTGCCCTAAAACATGTTCATGAAGCTAGAACAATGCAGTTGGATTAAAATTGCGGTGGCATATGGCCATAATGCATGGGATTGTTGGTGTGGATTGAGGGAAATATGTGCAGATGCAGTAGTACCTATATTGCACAGTTGCATGGTGGGTGTAGTCCTTTCGCCAGAGTCAAGACAATATTGATGACACTCACCATGTAGGGTGTCCTTTAGGAGAAGATTAAGTTCATACAATTGTTGCTGAATGTTGATAGACATTGGATGATGAGACAACTGGCAAATGAAGTTGGACTCCGTAATTCCACTGGTCAACACTTTCTGAAGGGAATCAGAGGCAAGTGAAAAATCGCAGCACAGTGAGTCCAATACCATCTTACAGAAGTGCAAAAGTGTCACAAGTATTGTCATTGCAAACCTTCATCTGAAATAGTATCAAGAGTGAGCATTTCTTCATGTCATTGCCATTGATGAAATATAGGTACTGGTGTAAAAGCTGAAACTGAAATGCCAGTCCAACAATGGTACCACTGGGGTCTCCACACCCAGAAAAATGCAGGAAGAATCCAGCAATGTGAAGTGCTGCTGATTGTCACTTATGACATCGATGGTGTTATATGCATCATACAGTACCAAACTGTAAATGCAGAACCTGTTCCAGAGGTAAGCCATCATTCACATGGTGTCACAGTAGAAGAATGGACTAAACAAAATTACTGAATATCAGACTCCTGCCAAAGTGCTTTAAGGCATGTCATGAAGCTGGAACAATGAAGTTAGATTAAAATTGACAGTTGAAAGAATCATGGACTGCCCTTTGGCTCCCAACACCTCAGTCAAACTGCAAAACCATTGTCCTCCAAGTGGTTCACCTTAGAAAACAAGTCACCAACAAGCATTATCACACAGCAACATGACCAATGATTTCTTGTGCATCAGCTCTGTCTGATAGTATGACAAAAGCGTCGACACTTATCATAGGGGATCAACCATTTTTCATTCATGACAATGTCACGTGGCCCAACCTGTGAAGGAGCTTATGGGATGATGTGATGGGAAACCTTGGAAATTTGCTAACTCCCCAGATATGAGTCTTTGTGATTTTGACCCATTCCCTAAGGTGAAGGAACCATTCAGAGAACAATGGTTTCACAGTTTGACTGAGGTGTTGTGAGTTATAGGACAGTCCATTGAAGTGATCAACAGATGGCATTTGCAGCCTCCCATAGATTTGGTATAAGCTTGTATTTAAATGAGTTTTATGCACCCAAACAAATTACAAACTTATCTAGGAAAAACCTGGTTCTGAAATAGGAAAGAGTGAATTTGGCCCTCCAAACACCCTTTCTTATTTCAGATTTAGTTCACTGTGCAGGAAAAAATTAAAATATCACTCACAAAATTAAGCAAAAGTCTAAATCGTTATATACAAATCCTAAAGATAAAGTTCCATATTTCAAAGCTGGATTTAATTAGAAAGTTTAGTAACAATAAAGACAACTTCAATAATTTAAATTATCAATATTAAAAAAACTTTAAATTAAAAAATTCCCAAGTTTTCATCCCAACAATTTTTATATTTAATATCAGAATGCCATTCCAATCAGTTCTATTCTACCTTAATCCCAATGGCTAACCAATTATTTTGTTTGCTTGAAGGCTCTGAATACACCTATCCCTCGATTTACACGGTACTCAGTTCACACAATTTTGGCTTTGCATGGTCAAAAAATGCAACCTGTTTTGATTTACACGGTACTGACTGAGATTTCCTTTCTATGGACGTCTCAGTCAGTACCGTGTAAATCGAAACTAGTTGCATTTTTGGACTGTGCAAAGTCAAAATTGTGTGAATTGAGTACCGTGTAAATCGAGGGATAGGAGTATTTGAAATTTGCTAGCCTCTAGAGAAATTTTTGATCATTCAATGCTTTATCTGGGGGCTATGCTTTTATGTTAACTGCACAAATGTTTCATTACCATAAAAGAGTAAGTTTAACTGTTCCAGGGTCTCAACTGAAAAACTGATTTACATCCAGAGGCCCAGCTCTATGATCAGCCCTCCCCCCCAAAAAAAAATTTTAGAAATTGTTTATTAATGAAAGGAATTATGACATGTTATTTTCCATATTAATCAGCATTTAATTCTAGATTTTCTGAAAATAAAATATTTAACAAAAAAAAATGACAAGTTTTATTTTAATAGGGCTTTTATAGAAGTGTGTAATAAAAATGCATCTGATAATGAAAATAAAAATTTACTTTTAATAAACTAATACACAGAAATTATTATAATGCACATGAATAGAAAGGCTATTTCTTTCTGAATAACAAAAAAATAAATATTTACTTGAAGGAAGAAAATTATTCCTGTTTAGTAATTTTTTTTCTCAGTACTACACTTTGAGAAAAGTCCAGGCTTTTTGCCAACTGTGTTGTCATATACACAAGTCAAATATCGCTATTTTAAAAAAAATACAATCAACTGAAATAAATCATGTTATGTACAAAATTAAACAGAACTTAATTATGAATTTTATGAAAATAAAAAATTAAACAAATTTACAACTTATTAATTTTAATAAGACATTTTCACACTGATATAGTGAAAAAAATAGATTGGACTATGCAATTAAGGCTTAACATTGGAAAATATGATGAATAAAAACAGAAATTATGTATTAATTAAAAGTAAATTTCTTCTCAAATAATATATTTACTTGAAACTTTCTTTGCAGTGTGGTATATTTACAAATGTGTGTCAGTGTTATACAAGGTGGTTTGGATTGCTCACATTAATGGGATTTTCTGCCCTGTTTATGAAAGGAAAAAAACACTTAAGTGCCTGCTTTCTTTTACTAACCAATTATTTTTTCTTTGGGTGTTGAAGTTTGGCGATCTTGGCTAAGTGCAGAAAGGTTTGTGCACCAAGGGTAAAAAACACACATTTATATCGTCAGAGTGGCACAGCCAATATATTGAGAGTGGGGAAAGTAGGGTAAAATATTTTAAAACCTTTGAATATAAACTTAAAATAAACTTATAATTAAAAAAAATTTTTTTCAGGGAGGAGGGGGCATAAAATCTTTGCCAAAAATGCCTTCTCACAGGAGGACTGATTTTTTGTGCCAATGAAATCCATTTTGCTTTCATATCAAAGACCTCATTCATTTTCAGGAAATGATAAAAGATCACATTTTTCTACTGGAAAATGAAGAAATAATAAAAGAAAATTAACATATAACCTAATGTGTGATGTCAAATCAAATATCAGCAGCAACAAGTTGTAAGCTGGCCATCTTTATAAAAAAAAAAAGGACCGACAAAACAATCAGAAAAGATCAGTAATTTATGGATATAAATGTACAGAAATGGAAATTAAGGTTTAAACATAAAAGTATAAATACTAACTAGATGTATGGTGAATTTATCAAAAGTTTTCTGTAAATAATCCACTTTATAGCCACTTGACTGCCACATGTGCAAGCAATTAACTAGATCACAGCACCTGGCTCTTCCATCTCCCAGCAATTTCACAGTAAACTCATGAATGATTTCCAGTTGATGATTTACAGATGAATGAGTTCCAGTTTCACAGGCTCTAACAATAACAGCTGTGGTCTTCCTCTGGATAACGCATTTCTTTCACTTTTTAGTTTTACTTCCAATTTTGGTTTAAAGAGCAGAAAAACGCATATAATGCTGGGATAAAAAATATAAATGATAAAAATAATTCTAGGAATACTGAAATAGGTTTATAACAGAAAACAGTGTGAAATGGGGAGGGGGGGACTATGCAATTAAGGCTTAACATTGGAAAATATGATGAATAAAAACAGTTAAATTATGTATTAATCGTATGTAATGCACATAATGTATGTAACAGAGGTATGTACTTCACAATTACTTCTAAAATCTTCGGTTTTTAAAAATAGCAGTTTTTTGTTAATTTTTCCAAAAACTTTCAAAACTTTAAGGAAAAATTTGTTGATAATAGTTCAAATCAAACTTGCAAGGTTAAATAAGGTGGTTGCTTCACCACAGAGTAACGTTACAAACAAATCGGCAATATCTTATAGTGTTTCTAAAATATGGCTATCAGATGGCATTATCAAATTATTTATAATGTAGATAGTTTAATAAAATATGCATCAAATGAAAAATGAAAATATTATTTTTCAAGCTTGAATTATGTATTTTTAAAAGATATATGTAAGAAAATTTTAAACAGCAATTTCTACTTTTAAAAAAATCGTTTTTTTTTGTTATACTAAAAATGAATGCAGATGTTTCGGGCCTCTCATTTTGGATTCTGTCAACATCTATGTTCGGTGGAGACCTTGGAAGGGTTAAACTATCCATGAAATATAAAAACAAGATTTTATGTATAACTGAGAATTTTATCCATAATTGAATCTAATTTTGCTCATATCCTCCCTTTCCATTATTATGTTAATCTCTTTTAATTCCTCACAAATAAATACTGTACATTAAATTCTTTCATGCCTAACTATGCCTCTTTAAACCAGTAGAGTGCATTGAGTATTACATAAGAACTATACCTTAATCTTGTAATTGCGACAATTACTTGTCTATCGCCCCTTTGGGGCTAAGACATCCTTTATACTATCACATAATTCAGAAGTTAACATACATTCTTAACAAGATATTACACAAGTACTGGTTAAAACTGGCTCTACTGGTTTAAAGAGGCATAGTTAGGCAGGAAAGAATTTAATGTACAGTATTTATTCGTGAGGAATTAAAAGAGTTTTATACTACTGTGCTTTTTAATAATTAAACATCATGTTAATGTTCTATCTGTACTTATCAAGCTGATAATATCACAAAGTTTAACTTATGTTAGTTTCATTCTTGTGAGACAATTTTCCCAATTGTTTGTGTTATGTTATCTCATATATATGTAAAGGTGGAAAGAAGACATTTATACATAAATATCATGTGGAGAGATTTTTGGGACAATTGACATGCTCTACAGATATAAGTGGCTTTCTGAATTGGAGATTCATCCAGTGTGGTTTGCAGACTCTGAACACAGTTAAATTTTTTCAGACCCTGAACACAGGAAAGGAGGATAGTTCATTTACAGGTTGTAATTAGATCACAATATACAATATGCAGTGTTAATGGCCAATAGAGTATACACACTGAAATGTATATACAACAGTATATACACTGAAATGGTGAATACTAAATAAATATTGCTTGCTTTAAAGAAAATAGTGTAATGTGACAATACTTAAATTTCTATGTTGATTTGCATTGATATACTTAATCCCAGTTGGCTCTAAAGAAATTAAACTTCATAAACATAATCTATATAATTAAAACTAAAATGAAAATAAAAATGAAAACACTGAAGAATTCATAACTCAGATTACACAATGTGATAAAAAGAAACTACATTGAAAATTGCACAAAATGATAATTACCATGGTGCATAGAATTCTACAAGAATTATATCTGCAGCATTAATAGTGTCAGCAAAATTATCACTTGTAAGAGTTATAACAACTTCAGGTGGTGGCTTCCAGTTGGGGTCTGCCTGTTGCTTCATATATTCCACAATACCTAAGCAAAATATTTATGATTATAGATATACATACTTAGTTTACCTTATAGAAAATAAAGTAAATAAAGGAAAACTGTTGAATTCCTAAGGTATGCAAAAAATTTGACTATATTTTTAAAATCAGGTTTTGTTTGCTATTAAATTGTTCAGTAAATACTTTTCTATATAGTGTATTAGCAACATCAATGCTGTTGATGTGGATCTGATGATGCTAAAAAATGAAAACCAAGAAAAATGTTATTCCTGAAATGTATTAAAAACAATTAAATAAGTTAAAATTAAGACAATAAAATATTGAACTATTAACAAAAGTAATGTAAAAATTCACAGTGCAATCATTAAACTGAACAAAACTAGGTTTATTTTCTATCGCTGCTTAATTTAACAATGACATAGCAAATTACATCTAGTTTAGTTTGTCTGAACTATTAAATTATACAAAACATAAAACCTAATAATTAATAAAAGCTTAAGGTTTCATGGGTATACTATGAGCAAAATGCCAAAATCATTTGTACTGGAAGTATGTCTTAATCCTGTGATGTACAAGGCAAGCAACATGTTTGAAAAAGGAATGCTTCACCCATTCACCCACATGTGATATCATATAGATCACTCCTGGTAAAACTTTAGTGAGAAAATATAGATTCTTCTCATATATTCTTGGTTTCCTGAAATGTTTCAGGTGCCCATTTGCTGCATGAATGTTAATATTAATGTAGCATCATTTTTAAGATGTATAATTTGGAGTGGTCTTGAATGCAATGTGTAGGAAAATGCAAGTTGTTGTTTATGTTTGGCTGTTTTCTGTTGAGAGTTTTGTTCCATGAAGCTGGTAGTGAATATTTAGTTCATAGGAGATGTTCTTTTAACAGTATGAAAGAAGAAGGGGCTAGGGATTTACTAATAGTAGCTGTACTTGGTTCACCTATAATGAAAACTATGAAATCCATTAAAAATTTGTGATATTTTACCTCTTAGCAACACGTTTGTGAACAAAATGGACTAAATATCCAGGTACAAGGACCTCAAGAATGAGGTGAGGGAGAGGACCAATCTGAGAGATGGAGATGGAAGCTTTTTGTGAAGACCAACTAGAATGTTTTCCATATACAGAGAGTATAGCTCTCCTGCATATTTAACATTCAATTTGATGGGTGGCAGCCTTTCCAACCTCATTAATGTCCCCTTCCTCACCAAAAGCAGAGCAAATGTTAACAGAGAAAATAACAATGCAGGTCCAGTGGTGACTGCACTTTGGAATATTTTTTAAATTTAAAAAAAGGAAGAAGATACATCCCTACACTGCGGACAGAGATAACCTAGAAGCTATATTAGGCTTGTCATGGTTTCTCATACAACATACAAACACACAATGTCATGGCCGCTGGTTTTTGTAATCAGGTACTCTAACCACTAGACTAGGTAGGGTTAGATTATAAGTCTAATGCGTACCTAGTCACGCTCACAGTCTCGCCCTTCTATTAAAAGTTAAACAGATGAAATTTGATATACACTTGGCTGAAAAGCAGAGCAGTACTAAATTCAGTCCTGTCTGCGATAATGTTGTAGTTTTTTTTTCTCGTACATATACTTCATGCAATGAGATGCAGTGTTCACAGATTTGACTAATTTCGTATAGTAAGCTAATAAGCTGGATATTGCAAAATAAAACTTGTTATTTGTAATATATCATGCCATATTTTAGCTTTACCTGAACTATCATGCATTAAAAATTTGCATAAAAAATTGTTAAATAAAAATTTTTCTTATGCCACTTCTGTTTTTACCTATCATCCTATTGCTTTTTGCTCATCATTTATTGTTTTGTGTATTTGTCAAAATAATTTTGCCACATATCTTTTAACTGATAGGGCCAAACTTAATGAGTTGTTATGCTAGGGGTGTCATAGACTACACTAAATTTAAGTCTAATATTAGAATTTGCAGATTAGAGCAGTATTAATCTATGCAAGGCAATTCAAGCAATTGAAAAATAAGAGTACCATTACTCACTGATGGAGCAGCTTGTTAAATCAGCTGATAGGAGAAGTTCGATTTGTTGTGGAATGGAGTTATTCCATTAATTTGGTTTGCCTTGTCACACATTTTATTCCTAATTCATAAAAAAGAAGTCTGGAAATTCTGTTGGGAATTTGCAGATTTGTTTTTGATTTATTGTAAAAGATAGATATTACATTACATTAACTAAAGGCAAGTCCCAGATGTACCGCAGCATATCGCTGCACACCATCTATGGGGAGAATGTCATGAACACCACTACCTACGCCAGGGCAAGACAGTGCCACAAGGACACAACTCATCCACGACTACCTATGGTGAACAATCCTATAGAAGGAAGGTTCATCCATCAGTCAAAACCTAAATTTAATCTGTTACCTGGTTAGCTATATATAACAGATAGATATGTAAAATAAAGGGTTATCCCTTTATTCTGTCCTATATAATATACAACAAAGGGTTCTAGAAACTATTCTTAGTTTGTATAGACCTTCTCATACAAAGACATGCCTCACAGCACAAAATCATTCCATCCATGGAACTCAAACCCTGGATCCTGGCAGTTGCAGTGTTATTGTGAACCAATGTGAAACCACTTTGCTACCCAGACAGATAACTTTTTAACAAACTACTGTTTAATGAAAATAGTTATAATTTTGTTTATTTTGAATGTTTATGAAATATACATTTAAATTTTTATGATGTCTAAATTTTAGGTAACAAACTGTTAATGTTACTAAAAAGCCAATTTCAAAATATATGTTGCATTATGTACAAAGTTTTATCAAGTTATTGGTTACAAACATTCATTATTTGTGAAATTCTGATTATCTAAAACATTTTAGTTCATTAATAGAGTAAAGACCTTCATTTCATCCTCTATTAGATTTTTCAATTGCATTTTGTTTTCAAGTATATGACAAATTAAAGAATATGACAAGAACAATGTGGATTAATGGAATTACCTCCAGAAAGTTCATATGACTGAATTGCTTTTTATGAAGTCATATTAAGAGCATGATTTACAACACAAGGATGCTTTATGATCTGAAGATAATCATCAGAAGAGAGGGTGTGCAAAGGTTGATGGAATACAGTTTGAACATTTAATATAATTAGAAACTCAATATGTTTAGTCACATATAATTAAATATTAAATCCAAAACAAAAAGAATTGCATAATTTACACAAAATTCAAATTGGAGAATATTTAGCAGAAAAATATTATTATTAGTCAGATGGAATAGGAATTCACTTGGATAAAATTGTTCTTATATCAATATTGTATTCTGTAACCAATTATTTTTTGCATCAAATAATAATTAAGAACTTCCTAAATAAAGAAACAGTAGTTTTTATTCTAACTGAGCAAATATTTCTGTATGTTAAGAATTGCTATTGAAAATTAAATTTAAGTTATAAACTTGAAATAAATTATACCCATTGCAGTTCTTGGTCCATCATATTCATATTTCTTTCCTTTTCTAAAAACAAATAATGTAGGATATCCTGGAATTTCATATCTAGATCCTAGGTCTTTATTCACTGTTGCATCAACTTTGGCAAGAGGAACAGGAGGAATTTCTTCACTTAGAAGTTTAGCTGCTTTTGCATATTCAGGAGCAAGGGATTTGCAATGTCCACACCTATAATAATGATATATAACAAAATATGATAAATTCCAGAAAAACTATTGTCAGTCAGAAAAGGACGAATTTTCTGGCACTTGAATATGCATCTTCCATTTATGTGTGAAATGTTATAAAATTACACTAATATTGTGATCATTTAAATAATGTAACTCATCTAATAAAATATTAGGAGCAGAAATTCGATTTCATGTTAATGGTAGTGGTAATTCTGAGAATCTTTTCCATACAATATATCAAAAAACACACTTTTAAAATGACCAACATCATAGATCCTTTGATTTCTTTAAGATATCCTCTATGAGGGATATTACTAATTGATATTGCACATAATGAAACAATCCAACAATAAATATTCCAAAACTTTTTTTACAGCTTTAATATATAGATCTTTAGGATATTTCTGTTGGAATTAATTAGTCAAATGTTAACATCAGCAACAAAGTATGATAAAAAAAAGTGTTTTTTATTAACAGAGATTAATTATATACCATCTGTATTTTGTAAGATAGATTCCAACCTGTTTCAAATAAAAAAATAAATATTATCTTCAGAAAAACTTTTCCTTTTATCACTACTTAACAGGATATTCATTTCAGGATACTATATACAATAACCAAATTAGTAATGCTAAACAATAATTTATTTTCATATATCTGTTATGTCTCCTTTAGTCGCAGTTTTCTGATAAACTATTTAAAACAAATCAGGCCTATTAGATTATTTTAAAATTTTTCAGTTATATATTCAACTATTTATATTTATCAACCATATTTTTTGGAACATTTTTGCTTATTTTCACTTAGCACTAATTATAAAGGGTACAGATTTCATTCTTTGTTTATATAAGGAAATAAAAGTTAATGTTGAAATTTGTGCTTTATATAAAAATTTTACTACATCATTACATTCACCACTGCCAGTTTCATGAATTTCTATCCCAACATTTAAAACAAAATTAAAATTACATTCACAAATTATACATATCTTGTATAACATGAGGTAAGACCACCACTTTGTTTATAATTAAAATATCCTGAAGTGAAAATAACTTTTTGTTCTATTAGTGGTATTACTTTTAATTTTTCCTGTAGATGAAAATATAACTCTCCAAAACATATTCAACTTTCTTTTAATCTTCATTAAATTCAAATGTCATACATATATCAAAAGTAAGCAAATAACAAAAGCTTCCATTTCATATAATTTTTCATTCATGATGGCATTTATTCATAAGACACATGAAACCGAAACATTACATCTATCACATTAATAAAGCATTAAGGCAGGTGAGATAAGATACATGATTAAGAGAGTTTCACTGATTGATTTTAGGCTCATGAAAGTTCAGCAATTTTAGTTAATCCTCATTTTTTTTGTGGCTCACAAAAAATTGTGTTGGTTATAATTTTTACAAGTTTAAAATTGATTTCTCTGTCAAATGGTAACCATTTTTTATTGTTGCAATACATAACATAGTGGTAAAAATAAAAGTTTTGCAAAATAGAATCTATTATATATATATGTACATATACACTGTATAATGATTATGAGTTTTTTAACATTTGGATATATCATAATTTTCAAACAATAATGCTAGGTTGAGGTAAAAACATATTTTAATCAAAATTTATTTCTCCTTGAATGTGAAATAAAATATTAATACCTTACAACCTGCCATCAAAAAATATTATTCTCAGTGGTGTAATTCGAACAGTGCACACACATTCTTAAAACTTAATAAACTTAACTCAACAAACTTAAAACTAAAACTCAAAAACTCAACAACTTAAATAAATTCTCACTATTCAAGAGAAGTTTTAAGTAATGATGGAATTGTAATTTCTCTGTGGTTTGTCCTTGAATTAGTGTGTGGAAAAGGTAAATCATTCAGTTTGTTAAATTAATTCAAATAATTCAATAATATTCAGTCAAATAAATTATTAACTGAACATTTCTTGCAAGAGATGTTCCAATTAAGGCTATAAGTTGAATGCAATGTGTTGTTATGATAAATGTATATATTATTGCATAGGCATATCCATAAATTTTGCAAATAAGTTGTAAGATGTTATGAATTTACAGCACACAAAATTACATATGATCAAGTATTACATGCCTGAATAGTCTTAGGAAATTGGGAAAAATAATTAAAAAAATATAAAAAATTACTCTTAATGCATTTTATGTGTGTAAAATTTACTTTTACTGTCATTGTTTAGTTTGTACATATAATATAATTTAATATCACAGTTATGATGTAATTAAAAACACTATAGTACCTAATGCACCATTATGCCCTTACTGGACATAATCTGCTTACAATAAATTTTAGAGCGCTAGGTTCTTATATCATGTAAGTGCTATGCCTATTTTTGCATTGGATGACTTAATTCTATACCGTTCACAATCATGAAGGTGAACATCTATTTCACAACACTTTAAGTTGTAGAGTTGTTAATTACCTACTGGCTCACTCATCTTTGCTCTAGCTGTTAGTTTTCTGATGTATGCTAGTCATAGTTCATTGCACATAACAAAGAAATGGTATTCCTTGGTTGTTGTGCTGTTCTTGAATTGCAACTCCATGCTGACTAAAGGCTGTTTACACTGTCCTGTGGGCTCTTAATATTGGATTAAAACTATGCTGAAATGACCTTACCTTCACCGAGTTGTATGGGCTCCCAACTTGCCTACTTTTAACTTGTAACTTTAAAAGAAGGTTTAAAGTTATAAGTTAAATGTAGGCTTGGTTGTCCTATTATGAGAATAATCTGCAAGAGTGCCCAGAATACATTAATAGAATCAGTTGGGAGTCCATACAACTCATTGAAGGTGAAGTCATTTCTGCATAGTTGGAATTCGAGTGTTAAGAGCTCATGGAACGGCAAAAACAACCTTAAGTCAGTACTGAATTGCATTTCAAGAACAGCACAGCAACCAAGAAAAAAACATTGCTTCATTATGTGCAATGAACCATAAATTGCATCTGCCAAAAAACTAATAGCTACAGCAAAGACGAGTGAGACAGCAGGTAATTAACAACCCTACAACTTAGAGTGCTGTTAAACAGACTTGTTCACCTTCATGATTGTGAAAGGTATATAATTAAGTTGCCCAATATGAAAAGAGGCATACCACCTACATGATATCAGAGCCTAGTGCTCTGAAATTTATTGTAAACAGATTGATGTATGTGCAGTAAGGACATAATGGTGCATTCAGGTACTACAGTGTTTTTAATTACAGCATAAGCCTGATATTAAATTATATTATAGTAAATTGCTGCGAGTTTTCTAAATATTATACAAACTTGAAAAAATGTTCATTTGTTCTCTTGCTTTTAAAATTTCATAACAATACACATTTCAGGATAATAATGGAATTATTGATTACAATAATGCTTTTCTTGCTTTTTCTCATGCACTGTGAAAAAAAAAAAAGAGAAAATGTGGAAACTCAGGTTTTTTTTCCAAAGCATTTTACAGTCTTATAACAATTATTTGGTTTAATTTGAATGACTTTCAAAGATAGTGCATGTTTTAATAGACTTCATAGAGAAAAACTAGAAGGTATTGAATGGATGAATTGAAGATCTTCAATTCTACCAAACATTTTGGCATTTTGCACTGCAATAGCTCTTTAGTAGTTGCACAGTTGGTTTCCATTTTTAATAACTTAATTTTTATCACATATTAAAAAAATTGTTATCTGTCACATTTATATTTAATACCTGGCTGTAGACATCAAATTTTATTGTTTATACAGAAAAATTATCTTTGTATTCAAATAGGTATTGATAAAATATTATGATTCACACTTTTTGAATCTCCCAAAAGCTAATGAAATATTATGACTAATTAATCTGAACTTCACTGCACCAATATACGACTATCAATTACACCATTCAATGAGCTGACTTTTTTCTTGATATCATGTGACTAATATAGCACATAGTGTTTATAAAGTAATTTTAATCTTAATTTAAAAAACAAATACTCTTCATGTTGTATAATAACCAATAAAATAATACTATTCCCCCCCCCCCACCACCACCACCATTCATTAGCTCATTTTAAAACTTTTAAGAAATGAAAAAAGCAGGTAACTGAAAATTTTTATTCTCTTTGAAAACAAGATTCCCATGTGCCAGAGGTGATATGAGTTCCAGTTTATATTACATCACAACATCTGTAAATGAAATGTGGCCCACAAGTTATTTTATGGCTGCTGAACATACTAAGAACATAAGGCTTGCCACCCTTTATGTCAATGATATAAATGAGGTTTTTAAAGCAAGAAATTTTATTAAGATATAGCTGCCATAACTGTTAATTCCTTGGTAGGTCTTGAGTTGTTTTTCTGACCAAACCTTATTTGTGATTACTTACCAAGGAGCATAAAATTCAACTAATATTATGTCTTTATTCATGACTTGCAAATCAAAATTTTCTTCAGTGAGAATTAGAACGCCATCTTCAACTTCAGTAGTTATACTTCCTCCATCACCTTCAATAACTGGTATGTCTGTAAATTTTAATATTTAAAAATCAGCATGTATAATTTGAACTAATAATATCTTTAATTTTATAGACTTAAAATTTATTAACTATATTACAAATTAACAAATACAAGTTAATTATTAATTCATTTTATAAACCTTCTTTACAGGATAACAGGAATAACAATTGCTGTTGTTGTAACTTTGAAAGTGCAATGAAAACACAGCAGTAAAATGCTATTTTTTTTAATTGTTATTTAACCCTTCATAGTCCAATGCCAAGTATTCATTTCATTTCCACTGCATGAGCTACCAAAATCTTTAAAAAGTGAAGCTTTGAATCTTTGTCATGTTTCCTTTTCTTTGTCAACAATGAGAAATTGGAATATTATTGCCCAGGCTCTAAAAAATTACTAACTTTTTAGGCTGATAAAATACCACTTGTTTGCTTTAAGAGCCAATATTTGAAATATACTTGTAATATATTGCACAATGTCAATAATATTACTTCATAACTGAGAGAAATCCCTATTATTTTCAGCTAAATGCCTTGCTTTTAATGCATAATCCATCTCATGAAATCATCACCAGTAGACATTTCAAAATGGTAAGTCCACATTCTACTGTCACTACTAGGATCCTTCAGGAGAATGAAAGGAACTTTGTTTCTGACAAAATTGCAGCTTATATTAACAATATTCATTACATATACAGTAATATGCTGTACAGAGATATAAAAGCATGCTTATTTGATTATGACATTATTAAAAAACACTTTTAAAATTATTTTTAAACCTGTAATACACCCAGACTAACATGATAGAAGCATTCTTCAAAAAATTCATGCAACATGAAATCATGTTACATAGGTTTTTTGCAAACAATGGGCTAAATGGCCAAGTCACAAGGACCCCAAAGGCTCAGAGAAGGTTGATGGAAGGGACCCACTGGAATAGCTGTTGGGAAACAGATGGTAGCCTCCCATCAAGACCATCCAGTGTGTTTTTTTAATGTGCACAGCATATGGCTCTCCCACACATGGGATCATTGCTTAACATCCCATCCAATGGATAGTGGCCTATCCAAGCCCATCGGTGTACCCTACTGAGAGTGGGTAGGGAAGGGAGTTTTGCAGAGATAAATTCCAACAATGGCCCAGCTAGGACTCAAACCTGGGAACTGCAGATTACGTGCCTGACACACTACCAGCTGAACCATCCCCTTCCCCTATGCTAGATGGACAACAAATTTCTCATAGGATGCAAATGGGGGAATTCATTCCAGAATCCTAACTTGATTGACATACTTTTAATTTTATTTCTTTATTATTATTATACTTTGGTTAATATTTTGTGTCGTTTCATTTTTGTATATTATTTTGAGTTTTTTTATGTTTGCATATTTTATAAATGTAATTCATTTTTACAGAAAAGTTATAATGATAAAGGTAAAAACAGAAAAAAAAAGTGTTGAATATACTGCTACATTAAATAAACATTAATGCTTTTAAATGTTTAAAATACTATGAAATATGAAAATATTTAATTTTTTTAAGTTAGGTTTTCTAAGGGGTATTTTAATAATTTTTGTAAAATCTCTATAGCAAAATAAAATAAAAATAAACACACAAATTTTTTGCCTTTATTAGAAAAAAAAATTAACTTCCTTAACTTTAAAATTTCTGTTATTTGATTGTGCTGAATACATTGTTTGTTATTTTAATAGATAATATGACTTATCTCTATTTGTTAGTTCAGGAAAAATTCTTAAGTTGATATGGTATCCTGAGCAATTTCACTTTTTCATGCTGGGCATGGAAATTTGCAGTATTTTTTTTTAAAGCACAAAGTGTGGCTTTCTGCACATAGAACTATGACTTAACATCCCATCAGATGGGCAGCAACCTATCCAAGTCCATTGGTATCTCCATTTTCAGTGAAAGAAGAGTGGGGGTTACCAGACAAAATCTAAATGCAGGCTTAATCTGGGAAAATCAGATTATAAATATGGGACCAACTGAGGAATCCCTGTTCCATTCTTGAGCATGGAATGCTGTATCTAGACCCTACACATCCATTTTAAACAAAATAGTAAACTGCAATGCAGAATTTACAAAAGCATTTTCTGTTTTTTTTTTTGCAATCTATTTTATGTCAGCCAGTAACATTGATAATTTTAAAAAATGCATAAACAATTGATGCTATTTTTGAAAATGTTTAATTATTAACCCTTCCAGGGTTCAGCCTGAATCTTCAGGCACAGCTATTTTTTCACCTCTTTGGCAAAAACATAAAAAATTAACTACTAATCAAATTTTACATTAATATGGTAAATATGATTTACTAACTTTAAAATATTGTTTCTGAGTATATATATATATACACACACATACACAATATATAAATATACCAGATATTTAAATTAAAAAAATATTAAGTTTTTTGTATATAATAAACAGGTCTGTCTATTTCTGGTCTGTGGTTCCTTAATTCATCAATGTTTGCATACTGTGGAAGAGTTAGCAAATAGTAATAAGTAGCATTATCAATAACTTTGAATATTTGTACATTCTGTAACTTTTTTTAACACATACTTCTAATAAATTTTAAGCATTTAAAGAATATTAAGGATCAAAATATTAAGGTGGAAATTAAAACAAAAATAGATGCACATTTTAGAATATTAATAAAAATTAAATTACTAGCCAGAATACTTATTTACATTTTGCAATTGAAAACATTAATATATTCATTTACTTTGCTCCTTTTGCAGTTTGAATGACTACCCATTAGCAAGTAATGATGTAATAACAATAATAATAATAACTCAATCAGCTGCTTGCCACAGAGGTCTGACAAGAGCCTGCCAGTTTAATGCACCATAGAGAAGATCTGTGAAGGAGGCAAGACCTCAGCAGAAAGACAACATAAATATCCATGCCTTACCCAGGCCTCAATCCCATATCCCTTTGATCAGTAGTCAAGTATGCTAACCACTCAGCCACAGGAGAAAATAATTTATGATGGTAAGCATATAAAACATGTTTGCAGGATTACTTGTAGGGATTTTTGAAAAATGCAAAATAATTTTCCAACACACTGAGAGTTGAGAAATACTTTATATTTTAGTTGGATTGTTTTACCTCTAAGTAGCACTTTTTTTTTAATCTTGCATGGAATCACAGCTTAACATCCTGATCTGATGAGCAATAGCCTTTCTAGGGCCATAAATCTCCCCTTTCTTGCTAAGGAAAGAGTGGGCGTTAGTACAGATCTCAATACAGGCACATTTGGGGTGTGAACCAAAGAACATTGTGTTATGAACCTAGTGTGCTATCAGTTGAACAAACCTGGCTTCACTGCATGGGGGAGCAAGAGACCAGAAAATATAAACACAGAAGTTACAAAATTGTGTGTACATGAATGTGAAGATACACAATAATATTGGGACAACATAGCATGACAGAGTTGAAGTAGGTATATAATTTTAGTAGTGGATAACAGATAGAATGCAGAACATGCTTTTACACATCATAATTGAAAAGACAATATTAAACTTAAAAGATTGCAATGTTTCAAGGAGCAGTGGTGAGTTACTGTTAAAATTCAAATGAGAAATAACAAGTTTTGTTCAATTATTGTTTTGCTATAGTATGCTGCTAGTGATTTTAGTTGGGATTTCGTTCAGCTATTTGATCTGGAGGCCCTATATTTGATCTTGATTCTATTGAATACAAACATGTCATTCACCCACAACCTCTTGAAATACATGATCAAACGTTATCTACTATTCCTGTGAATATGGCTTGAAGCGATGCAGTTTGAAACCGGCTTTTACGAACAAATTTTAAATAAACTTACCATTATCCATGAATTCTGCATCTTCGCAATGAATATTTGACAGTGCAGAAAAAACACAAATTGTGCAGATTAATCGAAACATATTACCAGCATGTATTGCTGTCACCTGTAAATTGAACACGTCAGGTCACCAACCGCTCCTATAAAGCCCGAAAGCGGCTACAAGTGTTTTTAAGCCACGAGGCACAACATCATTAGTTATTTCACAGGGATCATCCACCAATAAACTTTTCAGCTGTTTACCCCATGTTGCCATTGTCTAAACGTCGAACTTACAAAAAAAAAACTGCAAAACTTGAAAACATTTAATTCAGCGAAAAAAATAAGTTATTTCTTCATAAATCATATTAAAAACAAAAAGGAAAATAAAAGCATATCAGAATTCATGATATCAAAGCCAAAACTGTTAGAAGTTTTAAAAATTCAAACAGACTTAAGAGCTTTTTAGAGAGAATCAACGAGGTAACACTATATATAACACCACATAATAAGGCACTGGCAAAGGACACCATGAACAGTTCAGTTTATTCAACAACACATGCATATACTTCTGCGGATGCTTTTGCTATTATATCTCCTGTTACATTGACTAACGAATCTTACTAATCTAACTTTACATTACGCTAACGAATCTAAATACTAACATAACAATTACTCCCACTCTTGAAAATACTCGTATTTAAGATGAATGCAAATGCTTTAAAACATCAATTTAGAATGCAACAAATATTTTTTTCAAAAAAATAATTCCAAAAACTTTTAAATATTAAAATAATTTTCAATCTCGAAACCAACAAAAAATCTAATCCCTCGATTATTCATAAACTGAATATTACTGGCCAAATTTCTTACATAAATTGGGACTACATTCTATAGTTTATGTGAAGAATAAATAAAATGTTTCATACATATATTCTTTTTAGCATATATTTTAATTAATAAAAGATAATTGGATAATCTTGTATGTACTGCAAAGCTTCTAATGTTCTGTATTTTTCAATTTTGTCTCACATGTTTTGTGACTCTAAAAGCATATAATTTCTGTACTTGCACAAAGCCTAACATTTTATAATTCTCTTTTATGCTATCCCTCCTTTTCTTATTAAGTAAACATCTAATAAAATGGTTTTGGGCATGCTGTAATGATTTTGTAAACTTGTCATAAGTTCCCATCACAAATTAAAATACCATAATACAAATAGGACTTAATCCAAGCATTATAAATTAGTTTTAACAGAGATAAATCCACAAATTTTCTAATAGAGTAAATTCTTCCAATGATAGCAATTGTTTTCTTAATAATAAGGTAAATGTGTAAATTCCAAGTGATTTTCCTGTCCAAATTTATTCCTAAATAATATATAGGTTCATATGGCAATTCACACTTGAACAGCTACTACTATAATAGATAATTTTCCCTGACAAAAATCAGAATCATTGTGTAAATTCCAGTGATTTTCCTATCCAAATTTATTCCTAAATAACAACTTTCAACTCCTTCAATAGGTTCACATGTGCAATTCACACTTGAACAACTATTATTATGATAGATATTTTTCCCTGACAAAATATATAATCATTATTTCTAAGTTTAATATTCATAATTTTTAACGTTTAAAGTAATATTTGTAAATCAATTTCTAAATTGCAATTAAATCGGAATTTATTTCGTTAAGTAATTTATCTTCTATTCGTCAATATACTACAGCTGAATGTACTATCTGCAAAAAAAGCTACTATTTTCCCATTGAGTGGCAAATCAGAGAAATCGCTGATGCAGAACAAGGTAGGTAGGTTAAACTGGGGAAAAAATCTGGCCTTACTGTAAGGCCTCCCCACACAGGGGGGCCTATTCAAACAGGCCATATCTCTGGATTGGGTGATGCAGAACGAAAAACAATATCGGACCTAACACTGATCCCTGTGGTTGGTTGGTTTGACTTCACGCTCACTGAGAAGTCCGATCTCCGGCTTTCTCAAAACTTTGATAGTCTGATCCCTGTGGTACTCCATTCTTATGTCAGTTTCTTCACTTATCAAAGAATCAGATTACAGTTTTAATGCTATCATTAAAATTTCTGTAAATATCTGATGTGAGTTCAAAAACAGCAGTTTCACTACATATATTTTTTCTGAAAACGAATTGATTTACAGATAGAAATTTTTTTAATTAAAAAATTTAACATATTTTGTCAAACAATTTTTTCGTAAATCTTAGAAATAACTGAGAGTAAGGATTAGGTATGTAATTCTCTATTAAATCTGTTTTACTTCCATTTTGTAAATCGCTATCACTATAGCTGTTTTTAAAATTTCCAGAATAACGAATAGTTTATTAAATAGCATAGTACATGTTTAATTTCCTCATTAATTCAACATATGCAAAATCTTAAGTTTTACCCGTTAAAGAGATAGAAAAGAGGCGTGTTTGGTTGGAATGATTAAATAGCAATATAGAACATCTTGTTCATCATTGGAGAGTACACACCATTCGTGTAAAGCAGAAATTTGACATTACATAGGTTAGTTCTTTTCAAAAATTGTGAAATGCTCTTTAATAGAAATTGTTCAGCAAAGAGGAATAGAAATAAATAAAACATTATCAACTTTTCAATATACCGTTCTGTCCTAGGTACAATATGAAATGCAGTTAATGCTTTTTTATATGTGAAACTAATAATACATCCAACCCTCGAATACACGGTAGATAGGTTGCGTAAAATCACGGTTGCAAATCGAAACCAACAACTTATGGAAATAGGGAGGATCGGTTTTGAAAAAATTCATGTTATAAATAAAACTTACATGGATAATTGCATTTATACATATTTATCTCAAATTTTGGTTCAACAGTAATAATACGCATTAATGTAACATTATTTTGAATTTTTTTCCACTAATTCGGGAATGCATGAATGTGAAGATACACATTAATATTGTGGCAACATAGCATGGCTTAGATTAGATAGCTCATCATCATCATCATCATCATCATCATCATCATCATCATCATCATCATCATCATCATCATCATCATCATCATCAAGCAGCCATGGGCTACGGAGGTCCAACCAGACAGTGCAGTTTAATTCTCCAAGCATATCTGTCCTGAGCTACATCTGCTGCATCCGGCCACTGCACACCAATTCTAACAAGGTCCTGTTTGATATTGTCTGCCCACCGCATCCTAGGTCTCCCCCTCCTTCTGAGGCCTCTAGGCACAGTGTTCATAACCTTATTCGCCAATCTATAATTGTCCATACAGGCAACATGGCCAAACCAGCGGAGTCTCTCACTGCACAATATGCTGCTTAAAGGAAGTTGCAGACTCCTTTGCCTAACCTCATCGTTAGTTACAAAGTTAAACCACCTAATACCCAAGATACTGCGTAAGCATCTAAAATCAAAAGCATCTAGTTTCCTGTTATCTTGTTTACATAGCGTCCAAGTTTCACTACCATAACTACCCTAGAAAGAACCAAACTATTATACAGTCTAATTTTCGTCTTTAGGTGTATACGCCTCTTTCTCCACAATCTCCATAGATTCTTAAAAGTCCCGGCAGCAATACCTATTCGTCTGTTAATCTCATGCCGCACATCACCAGTATCAGTTACATAGCTCCCAAGGTAATTAAACTGTGACACCTGCTCAAGACTGCAACCATTCAGATGAACTGAATCACAACCTGCCTGACCAATTTTCATCACTTTAGTTTTCTCTCTGTTTATAACCAAACCTACTCTACTACCAGTCTCATCAACAGCTCGAATGAAAGAGTTCATCTCATCAACATCATTTGCCAAAAGGGCTAAATCATCAGCATAATCTAAATCAGAAATTTTCGTATCTCCAGCCCATTTAAGGCCAAAAGCTTTCCCTTGAAGTGAATTTCGCATAACATAATCAACAACCAAACTAAAGAGAAAAGGAGACAAGATGCACCCTTGTCGAACACCAGAAGTAATACTAAACCAATTGCTACAAGCCTTACCAACTCTCACACACGACTCAGTGTTATGATAGAGAGCTTTCATTATGTTAGCTAACTTGTCTGGTATACCATATGATCTCACAATCAACCACAAATTATGACGATCAACAGAGTCGAAAGCCTTTTTGAAATCAACAAAGCTAGCAACCAAAGGTTTCTGAAACTCTAAACATCTCTCAAGAATCTGCCTAAGTGAAAATATCTGATCCACACATCCCCTACCACTTCTGAATCCACATTGCTCATCACGCAATTGACTGTCAACCAGATTCTTAATTCTATTAAGCGCAATCATGGAAAGAACTTTACCTGGAACAGAGAGTAGGCTGATACCCCTATAGTTATCACAAGAACTGCGATCACCTTTTTTGAAAATAGGGATAATAATAGCTCTGGTAAAATCTTTAGGAACCATGCCTTTATCATAAAAGTTATTCAAAATTTCAGTCATCCAAGTGGTAACCGAAACATTCCCAGCTCTGAGCATTTCTGTAGTAATTTCATCTACCCCTGGGGATTTATGAAGTTTAAGTTTAGAGATAGCCAAAATAACTTCAGATTGTGTTATAGGGCCAACATTAAAGCTGCCAATGCATCTATCATCATTACAAACAATGGGAGTAGAACTAACTACATTGTTTAGAACATCACTGAAATGCTCAGACCACCTAGTCATGACAGAACCTCCTCTTCTATAACCTTACCTTTTTTATCCTTCAATCCTTGTATACCTGTCCGTTTTCTACCACACAAAACATTAACTATCTGGTATAGCTCTCTGCTGTTGTGCTGTCTAACTGCTTCCTCGGCTTTGTCAGCCAAACCATCAAGCCAAAGATTCTTATCAGTACCTAACTGATCCTTTACACGTTTATTAAGCTCTCTGTAATCCTTTCTATTAGGACTAGTAGGGTACTGATTAAGGACAATCCTGCAGTTCCTTCTTTCTGAAATAAGCTCAAGTGCCTTATCACTTAAATATTCTGTCTCCTCTGCTCCTTTTTTCTTAAAAGAGTACTGTTAGTTTCCAAAAAAGCCTGTTTAAAATGTTAAAATTCTTCCTCAACTTCAGTATTAAGCAAACCATGACTGTCATAATGACTAAGTAACCTATCATGGTAAGCTTTAGCTATAACTGGGTCTTTCAGAGCTTCGGTATTAAAGGTAAATTTTTTAACCCTAGCACAACACTTTTTAAGTTTAAGTTGCAAGACACTTTTAACAAGGTAATGGTCAGATCCAATTTCAGTTCCCCTATATGCCCTGGTATTTCTAACAGAACTAGCCCATTTACTGTTAATTAATATATAATCAATCATATTCCTATGCAGCCCATCAGGTGAAACCCAAGTGTATTTATGTATGTCGCGGTGTTTGTAATATGTGTTAGTTATTCTGAAACCATTGAGTTTACTTACCTGTAGGAGACGTTGCCCATTGCCATTGCAGCTACCAACACCAAAAGGGCCTATTACTCCTCCCCAAAGGTCAGAGTCAGTACCAACTTTGGCATTGAAGTCACCTAGAACAAGGGTAATATCTCCTTTCTTGACAGAATTCAAAATATCCTGAAGTTGTTAGTAAAACCTATCCTTCTCATCCTCATCGGCATCCTCAGTGGGGGCATAACAGCAGATAGCATTCAAGTCTTTAATGCTTGTCTGAAATTTTGCTGTAAGAAACCTTTCATTAATGCACTCATATCCTAGAAGAGCATCACTATCATGTCTGCTGAGCAGCAGACCCACGCCTTGGTGATGCTTTCCATCCTCCCTCCCTGTAAAGAGAAATTTAAAGTTATTTTTAAGTATCTCACCTTTACCTGTCCATCTGGTCTCTTGCAAGCCTAGAATATCTAGGTTATAGCGCTGGAATTCCTGCATGAGGACATCAAGAGAATAATCTCTATGTAATGTCCTCACGTTCCACGTTCCTGCAGAGAGAAAATGATTAGTAGGATTTTTAAAGAAATTAGGTTTATTCAGATTGGTAGGGCCAACAATATCAAACAGCCCCCTGATCACAGGCATGGGGCAAAGACCTGTTCCTCCTTTGCTAAAGGCTGAAGTCACCAATGCTGGTAGGAACTTCAGGCACCACCTTTTCAAGTGGACTTTTTCAAGAGCCACATGGCCTGCCTGAGACACATTACTCCAGTTTAGGCTTGACGATGCCCAACTAGCTAAGTAAGGTTCAGGTACCTGCGATGGCCTCTGATTAGGATTATCCATCAGCTGATATAAGGTATCCCATGCCTCTGTTCACTTAGAGCTGGCAACCCAGAAGCAAACAGAAAACACAGCGGCAGACTCTCCCTCAACAGAGGCCGATCAGTGCAGCAAGTCCAGGATCAATAATCAAGCTCAAATCCATAAACAAGTCCAGTCTAGTAGGTATAAATGGTCAGCACCAGGACCTTGTGAAGTTGACCACTCCTCAGCAGGGTTCAAAAAAAAGAAAAAAGTGGCCATAGATGACCAGATCAGTAGGCCATACTGAACTGGCAGCCCTCCCCTTCCGTTCCCTTCCAAAAGAGAATATCTCTTTTGAAAGGTAATAACGGCCTGCACCACGAGAAGGCGGGGTCGGACATTAGGTGCTAGACCTGGCCGGTTCTGTGCATAGATTAATTTCTCATACATTTATTTTCGGTCACGAAAAATACTCATCTTTAATGAAAACGTAATCGAATTCGAAGCAAATTTTCAAACAAGGATATTTATGAACTGAATATAAATAAAAAATTAAGCAATTGTACCAACACTTAGAGTTTTTTTTTAAATAAAATTACCATTTATATCATATTTTATGAAACAACGTACTTTCAAATCAGCTGTGTTTAATCTATATAATCATGGAGGTAGGATAGGGAGAGGCCTATCTTCCCTCCTTACTATCAGTTAGCATAGTTGGCTAGGGTAGCAGCAACAACAATGTTACTGCTACCCAGAAAGTCCAGCTGAAAGTTAGTTGTCATCGCATGTGTGAATGTTTTGTAGGAATACTGGCCCAATCAAATCGCAATATTTCCTGTAGGTGATTATTAGATACATGGGAAAAATACTTTTATTCAATTCCTTTTTGTTTCTACTTTACCTTTGAATGTGTTTGAAAAAACTGTAGTTGAACATCACAATTCAATTCGTGAATTATTTCTATGAATACTGTCGAATAAAATTTAAATTTTTCGTCACAATTAAAAAAAAATTCATTTCAATATATTAACAAAAATTTTTTATTGCTTTTTCTGTTCGATTAGGTATTTCGTTGGCAGTGGTATTTCTCTGCAATTTTAAAAACTGTTGTTGAGATCGAAACTGGACGTTTATCATAATAAATTTCATATCAAATAAAATCAATGAAACAATAGTCCCCTCCAGGCATAAAATTGGGTGAGAGGACATTTCAAACCAGCAGTAATTTTAACAATATATAGCAGCAGCAGTACTTGTTTTCTCTATTTTCCAATATAATTAAAACAGTGAAAAGTTTAAACTTATAAATGAAATGTTATTACTTTTATCTATTTCATTGTTACATGTGCCAACTTTTTACACAATCTCTTGTTTGCTAACATAGACAACGCACGTTTACGAGTAGGAGGTTCAAGATTCATGGATTTCTTTTATTAAAATTAAAATATCCTACCAAGGTTTAAACTTCTTTACAGATTCCCTCTTGAAATGAAAATGCTGCTTAAATTATGGCTCCATAAATGTGCAGAAGAAAATGGACTCCAAGAGCACTTAGTGCTATCTCTTCCCTGCATTTTATTAAGGACTATCTAAAAATAAAGCTTCAGAAAATGCCAGAGTAAGATTAATTAATAATGCTGTGCCAATTCATTCACATTTATAGCAAATGGCATACTGTCAAATTGGAAATTTCCTGTATGGAGAGAGACACCTATTTTAATTATGACAGAAACTGCAGTTAGAACAGATATTGCCTGTACCAATGATCAGACATACTGTATAAAAGAGAGTCCTAGAAAAATTAGTGAAGTCAGCTGAAAATGAAATCCAAAGCTTAGAGAAAAAGCTATAGTCATGCCGTCGCCAGCTGAGGCACACTGTCAAATTGAGAACATCTTGTATTGAGAGAGATGCCCATTTAATTTTGACAGAAACTGCTGTCCATTATGAAATTATGGTCATGACATCGCCAGCTGAACTGTCAAATTGGAAACCTCCTGTATTGAGAGAGACACCTAAAGAAATGCACAGCAATATTCTAAAAGAAGCAATAGCAGATTTTATTGTGATGAAGTAAAAAGGATTGCCATGATATATTTTCACTCTCCAAGACATGAATTTGCAACAGAAAAATTTTTCGTCCAATAGCTCCACTAAGCTATTCTTATTTGGTGCTGATCTGTGGAATGTTTTATTCTCCACTGAAATATTTTTACTGATATTAAGCAGAAGCCTATGATATTCACTTTATAATTTGATGAGATGTCAATTAGGAAACAGAACTGTTCAATGGTAAACGCTATTGTGCATATATGTATTACAGTAGTAATGCTAATGATAAAAAATTCAGATATAGTTTCTAAAGCTCTACTTTTTATAATACGCTCAGTTATCGATAACTGGAAAATCCCCATAGGTTATTTAACATTTAGTTTGTCTGGCCCCAAAAAAGGCAATTTAATCACGCTATTGGTGTAAATGAAGTAGCTGTTGTTTGTAATGGTTTTCCATCAAACTTTATGAAGCGTAGGTGCAGAAATTCTAAAAGATATACAAGGTGTCCGGAAAAGATTTTACCTATTTCTTCTTTTTTTTTTGTCTAGGTGACCAGTGTGTCGAGAGACATGTAACAAACATTGATTGCAACTATATTGCAAAAGTTTCCCTTGAAATACCTGTTGTGTGCATGTGCACTGTTTTTTCAAAATAACGCTGACCAAACAACAGAAGGCATTTTGTGTTGTAGAATATGCGAAAACGACGTCTGTTATCATAGTTCAAAGCAATTTTCGCCGACAGTTTGGGTTGATCCACCTGATAAGAACTCCATTAAGCATTTTTATACGCAATTACTGGAGAGAGGTTGCCTGTGCAAAGGCACCAGTAGCCTGTCATGTTTAGAGGAGGTAGTGGATAGAGTTTGGCAAGCCTTCCAGCGCAGCCCTATGAAGTCAGTTCGAAGGGCGAGCCGTGAGTTAGAAATGCCGTGCTCTATGGTATAGGATGTGCTTCATAGGCATTTGAAATTTAAGGTTTATTAGCTACAACTTCTGCAGGCACTCGGTGAATGAGACAAAGCACTTCGCTCAGTCTTCAGTGTGAACATACAGGAATTGCTTGAGAATGATTATTTCAGGGAGAGGATTGTGTTCAGTGATGAGGCGACCTTCCACATCAGCGGCAGAGTCAACAGGCATAACGTTGGGATCTGGGGTTCCAAACACCCTCATGCAGTCATTGAGCATAAAGTTAAACGTCTTTGGTGCTATATCCAGAAGGCAGCTTTATGGACCAATTTTTTTTTTGCAGAAAACAGTTATTGGATTCTCGTATCTGGATATGCTCAAGAATTGGATGATGCCCCAACTTGAAGAGGACTCACAGGATTTCGTTTTCCAACAAGATGGAGCTGTACCACACTACCATCGAGCAGTGAGAGAGTACCTCAATGAACATTTCCCACAACAATGGATAGGTCGCATTGGTCTTGACGATGAAGCTTTGCTAGATGGCCCCCAAACATGACGCTGTGCGATTTCTTGCGGGGGTTCGTCAAGACAGAGTCTTTGTCCCGTTTCCTCGAGATCTGATGGAGCTGAGAAAGTGGATCATTGGAGCCTTGGCTGCTGTTACAGGAGACATGTTGATTCGGGTATGGGAAGAAATGGACTATTGACTAGATATCTGTCATATCACGAAGGGTGCACATATTGAGTCTTTGTAAGGTGTGCTAAAAAAACTTGGAGAGATTATCTTACTTTTGTTGTAGAAAGCATCCTCATATCACATCATGGGGCCAAGAATAATTTTTTTGGAAAAAGTACAATCTTTTCCAGACACCCAGTATATAATAGTTTTAATCATCCATTAGACAAGAACTAAACACATTGTGATAATTTTTGATATTTGCCATATGCTAGAGGTACTCAGAAATGTTATAGGTGGTTCAGGGGGTAATAGTAGGCAATACTAATAATTAAATATCCTAGCATTATAGCAAAATGTGATACGGAGTTCACTATGAAGAGCAGTTTAATGCAGCAAACAAATTGCAATGTGACCATATAGAATGGTACAGACAAAAGATGAAAGTTAAACTTGCTGCACAAACATTAAGCAGTTCTTTGGCAAATGCTGCTTTGCTTATGAAGAAAATTAAAGTTTATAGTTTTTATCATTGTGAACCTACAGCTAATTTTATTTTCATGGTTTACAGGATGTTTGATATTTTAAATTTAATAATCTATTTGATAGAGACTTTAAAGGTTCCCTCAAATAGAAAAATAAAACCATTTGGGAAACACATCTGAAAAAGGCAATTGAAATATTTCTTGGCAAATATCAGTGGAACAAATTTGCTAAACACAGGTAGAAATACATGAATTTTAGCCTTTGTCGAAACAATAAAAAGTAGAGCGCATCTTGCTGACATACTGTTGTCACAAAAAATTATTTTCTGACTTACAAATTCAGCCATTACCATATTGAAGTTTTTTTGGAGTTGTAAGGACAAAAAGGGGAAACAAAAATAACCCTAATGTTGTGCAATTTCAAAGTGCATATAGACAGCTAATAATTAACTAGCTTATAATTAATAACAAAAATGGCAAATGTTTAAATTTCAATGAAATTAAAATGCTCCAAGTGTTTCCCACACTCAGTAATATCAGGAAATCACAGTGACTAACAGTCTTGTAAAGCTATGAATTACATTGTGGCTCTAAAACTTTCCATGTACTTGAAATATGTCATGCTTTATATTGTTGGCTTTGTATCCAAAAAAATTATGAAATGAGTTCTTGTATAGAATGTAAATTAGCAATGACCCGTGGCCGAGTGGTTAGTCTACTTGGTCTAAGGGACCTGGGTTCAAGCCTCCGGGTATGGCATGAATGTATGTGTCGTTTTCTGCTGAGGTCCTGCCATCCTCTCAGATCCTCTACTAAGGCATATAAACTGGCAGGCTCAGGTCTGTCAGACCTCTGTGGCAAGCAGCTACTTGAGGAGGTATATATTTCATCTTTATAATTTTATTAACTATGAACTAATGCACACTTCTGTGTATGCATTTCTTGATTCCTGTATACGAGGCTTTCTTTGTGATCGTACCCACCGCAGCGGCGTCGGTTTTAAAAACCGAAACGCCACCGCAGCGGCGTTTCGTTTTTTTAAAATTGATCTATTGTGCAAATACTGTTCATCATTGTATAGCGATTTTAGCATAATATTTTCACCTCATCAAATTCGTGTTTATTTTTGAATGTTCCCTTCAATCAATACAATAAATATATATTTTGAATTTCGAATTTTTGAGGCCTTTTGAACTTACCAAAGCCTAGGGTCTAAAACTTGTGATAGCTTAGGGCCTTAGTACATCAAAATCCGGCCCTGTGACAGCAGTGTTAACACATATCCGCTTAAATATATTCTGATCATTATCACAATCAAGAGAGGAGTAGAAGAGTTTGGCAAAGGCTCTTTGGTTCTTTTCTTTTCGATAATGAACATCTAATATGTATCGTGGTGCCATCTGTTGGCACTAAGATTTCATATCAGGATGTTTTTAACGAATATGTTACTTTTGTATCTAGCTATCTAAATCCATTTGACCAGTATATTTATTACACGGATGGCGACGGACGACAGTGGCATTCCCAGACAAGGACGTACTCAAAGAGGGAAGAGGTTCCTGGGACTACCCCCCCCCCCACCACCAAAAAAAAAAAAACATCCTCTCATCTTATACAAATCTCAAATTTGACTACCTTTTTTGAAATCCAAAACAGTTGTCCTCGAATAATTTTATTTTAACTTCATATGTTTTGTCCGACACTAAAAATGGATAAAAAAAAAATACTAAAAAATCTCATTCCATATATAATATCATTTTCACCGTATTCATTGGAATATTTTAGCAATTGCGAATCCTATTTAGTATTCTGTGACCCCATCTACCTCGAAGCAAAATTATCGTACCCTCAAATCAAAATTTTCGGACCCCCTACTCCCACTTCCCGAATTAAATAACTACTGTTCCCAGAAATTTCTAATTGATGGGAAGTGTGGTGGGGAAGCATACGGTTGACTCTAAGGGGTGAGGTAAGGCAAATTTGCAAAGGAACAAAGGACCTTAATTTCAGCAAAGTTAACTAAAACAACTATGACTTTTTCAGCAGATAATTTTCAATTGCTTTATAAATGACATTATATTTAGCTAAATTAATCATTAATATCTACTTAGAATTTATCTACTATATATATCTAGTTGCTTAGCATACTACTTAGAATTTATCTACTTTAGTATCTGCTATAGAATGTTGTTTTACCTCTGAGCGGCACTTTTTTGCACACCATGGGCTAAATGGCCAGGTCACGTGGACCCCGACGGCTCAGAGAAGGTTGGGTGAGAGGACCCACTGGAACAGCTGTTGGGCGACAGATGGTAGCCTCCCGTCAAGGCCATCCAGCGTGTCTTTAACAAGCACAGGGTATGGCTCTCCCGCACACGGGGCCACGGCTTAACGTCCCACCCCACGGACGGCGGCCTTTCCAAGCCCACCGGTGTCCCCTACTGACCGTGGGCAGGGCGGGTAATTTTGCGGAGATAAATTCCTGTCCGGTGGAATATTTCAGTAATTGAGAAACCCTACTGAAGCCATAATCTCCTCCCTCCCCCTCCCCGAAATCCTGGATACGTGATTGCCTGCGAGTGCCTTAGAAAATGCAAATATCGTAACATTCAGATTCGAATCTAGAAAAAAAAGTAAAAGGAGGAGGGGGGTAAGAAACTCAGTCGCAGGAAAGAGTAAGAAGGGAGTCCAAGAGAATGGATTCTCATTGCAGTATGACATTCCCCCCTCCTTTTCAGAGATCTTTAAATTTTTTTGAAGAATACATGAAATATTCATAAGTTTATCAATATTTTACCCTATTACTTATACTAGGATTCTCAAAGGGGGGAGGGGGGTATAGCCCCAATTCACCTCCCCCCTAGATCCAGCCATGATAACACTTTACTCGAATCTTAATGAAATGTACTTCTCTCTGAATATTTTTTCACTGTATAAAATCTTAGAAGCTATTCAGGCTAGAGCCCTGTGCAGATGCGGATATCCGCATTTAAAAGTACGCAGCGGATATAAGATTAACCTTAAACCTCACAGACCTTCTACCATAGTGGTATAAACTGACAGTCTGCTGGTCAGACCTCTGTGTCAGGCACAGGCTTGAAGGGGTATTTTTTAAATTAAAAACACGGATAAAAAAATTCATGTTAACACGGATGATGTCTCGTATTTGATAACATGAGCAAATATTATTGCATTATTGATGGTTGACATGAATGAAATAAAACTACTTGAGAAAATGGAAAAAGAAATTTGATTTGAAAATTCAGTGATCGTATTCACTTTCAAAAGAAAACGAAAAGTCCAGTGGGATAAAGGCACAAATTAAAAAAAACTTACTCTTTGGGAAAGAAGCGATCATTTTGCTGGCAAGCAGAATGTAAATAAAAAATTTCTCGAGTGTAGTGTATTTTGAAAGTAATTCAGGAAACAGGTAAAGTGTGTGTTGGGGAGCATAGACTGGATTTCCATTGGTGTAGCACATTTTCATTTTAGTCGTTGGCCGAGTGGTTAGCGCGCTTGACTACTGATCTAAGGCACCTGGGTTAGAGACCCTGGTTAGGCATGGACGTTTGTGTTGCTTTTCTGCTGAGGTCCCGCCATTCTACATCTTCTACTATGGCTTATGAACTGACAGGCTCCTGTCAGACCTCTATGACAAGCAGCTGTTTGAGGGGGTATTTATTTATTTTATTATTTTAGATTTTTCAAAAATTTATTGAAAAATGAATGAAATATAAAATAAAAAATAAAAATAAATACCCCCTCAAGCAGCTGCTTGCCACAGAGGTCTGACAGGAGCCTGTCAGTTTATATGCCAGAGTAGAAGGTCTGAGAGGATGGCAGGACCTCAGCAGAAAAACAACACGAACATCCATGCCTTAACCCGGGGTTCGAACCCAGGTCCCGTAGATCAGTAGCCAAGTGCGCTAACCACTCGGCCATAATTTTTTTGGTATCCATCACCTTTGCTAGTATTCTCGAAGGGTACTGTATAAATCATCTCCCCCCTTGCCTCCAGATTCGGCTCTGGTTGAAGGTCTTCTCCAACATTTGAATTTTGCTCCACCCCTTATCATATTTTAATGACCGAAACTTTTATTTATAATGGATTGCCTGACTTTTAAATTACCCTATAATTCGCCTAAGAAATGGATATAAATGGGTGGTTCAAATACAAACTTGGTTATTTTTAAAGAATTTATTATTCAAAAATTTTTGATCAAAAACAATATTTATTCTTCGGCATATTTTACCTGCATCTCTATACACTGTCGCCATTGCTCAGGTAACTTTATACCCCTTTAAGACAGGAGTTGGAAACATTTTCTCTGCGGGTCACTAAAATACTCCCCCTGCTTTTTAAAACATATTTTCATGGCTTCAAATTTGTTCTTTACCTACTAATCCACAATAATTTAAGTGTTTTGTTAAGTTTTTACTCGTCGGCGGGCCACAAAAATTCTCGCAGGCATAGTTTCCCCATCCTTGCTTTAAGAGAAGGTTTGTGGTGACTAGTCTGTCATCATTGTACAAAAGGTTTAACTTCGCGCCAGCTCTAAGTCTTTCATCCCAAGGTTCTTTGAGAGTATTGAACAAGTGAACAAAGCTTGGACCTAGGTGTAAAAGGGAAGAATGGGAGAAGAGATTGGATTTCCAATGCAGTATGATATTTCCCCCGTCATTTTACAGGTCCTTTGTTTACCACTAGCTCCCAGGACTAGCGGCGTGATGTGGCAGTTACTTTCTTAATGCATTTTCTCCGATGTTCTTAGCTCAGTGGAGATATCAGGACGTGCATTATATTGAAGAAGTCTCGTACGTCACACCCTTTCAACTTCTGTCCGGCCTTCTTTAAACAAGTTGCTCTATTCAAACACTTGGATTTTTGATAGAGTTTCAGAATTTCAGTAGATTTCACATTTTCATTGCTTAGAAATTTCATAATAGTGTGTTCCTCGCCTGCCCTTTCTCACCAAGAACATAAATATTTCCCAAACAGAATAATCTACCATTAACCTACACAGCTCGTGTTTTTACTTATGCTAATATTAAGTATGACGTGATTTTTGTTAAATACATTTAAATGAATAGATATTTATTTTCATTTATAATCAAGTTTTTGTTTATTTTTCAGTATGTGAATGTTTAATTAATGCATATCAAAATTTCTACTTATGCATTTCTGTAATTCTGTCTAAACTGCTGCCTACATTTTGCCCATTCGTAAGTCGATTTTTTTTTTTTTGTAGAATGAGTACCCCATCCACCCACAATTACGGACAGTTGGGGACCTCTCCAATCTTTTGCGCCTAGGGCCTCGCGAATCTTTTTTTGCACCTAGGGCGTCTCGAATCTTTTTTATTTATTTTTAAAAGGAAGAAGGTATTTCCCTACACAAAGGACGGAGACAGCCTAGAAGCTATGTTAGGCTTGTCCTGATTTCTCATACAACATACAAACACTTACACAAGAACATGCCCTGCTGGTCTTAATAGTAAAGTATGCTAACCACTAGATCAGACAGGGTTTTTTGCACCATGGAGTATCGAATCGTTTTTGCATCTAGGGAGCAGCCGAATCTTTTTTGAACCTAGAGCGTCTCAGATTCATATATCTGTAGTCTAGTTCTTAGTGTGTGATGTTGTATAAAATCATGCAATTCATTTTATGTTTGTGATGCTATTCTGTTTCTTATTCTCCGAAATGGAGTCAGTGTAAACAATATTTACCTTCCATTTATGCTATTAAATTAAAACCGCCACTGATTTTGTCTGTCTTGATTACGCCAGAAATTGCATGTGGAAGAATTATGTATAATTGCTAAATTTTATTCTTGTTGTTTTTCTGATCTAAGGGACCTGGGTTCGAGCCCCGGGTAAGGCATGGATGTATGTGTCGTTTTTCTGCTGAGGTCTTGCCATCTTCTCAGACCTTTTACTGTGGCATATAAATGACAGGCTCCTGTCAGACCTCTGTGGCAAGCAGCTGCTTGAGGGGGTATTTAATTTAGTTTTCCATCTAATTATCGTTATGTGGGCGCTTGAATAAAGTCATTATTCTCATTAAAAGTACAGTACAATTTCTCCTTCCGATACTGCATTCTAAAAACAGACATGTGGAAGATGCGCCATTTTGTCGCCATTGGTCATCGGCATATGAAAATAAACAGTTGTGTCCATCATTGCTATGCCAGATTTCTCTCGTTGTACCCCTGAGTGGCACTTTTGTCCATCAAAATAGGCTAAACTTTCAGGTCCAGGACTCTCAAGACTCAGAGTTGAGTATGCAAAAGGGATCCACTGGACAACTGTTGGGAGACAGAAGGGAATATCTCATTAAGATTATTCAGTGTGTTCTTCAACTTACACAGGATAGGACTCTCCTGAAATGGCGTTACGATTTAAAGTCTAATCTTACGGATGACGATGTTTCCAAACCTCAGTGTTCCCTTTCTTATCGAGGGAAGCGAATGCGTTAATGTAAATAAATATCAATGCTGGCTCATTTGGGATTCGAGCCTGGGAACATCAGAATACTAGTCTGGCGCGCTACAAACTGAGTATTCCCCACTCATTTGCTAAAGCACAAAAGTTATTGTGATGGCTTTTCATTGACTAGTCACATAAATATATATAACATCAAAAGAGACCATCCAACGAGAAGCTTACAGATATTTGTGATATATGGCTTTCAGTCTGGCCGTAACAAAATCAAGTAGAATTGACAGAATTAATTTGATTATTTAGTTTAGCCTAAATTCTATCTTTTACATTTTAATAAACTGAATAATATGTAAAATCACTACTATGTAGTAAATGTTGAATAAAAAAAAGTCAAAAGAATTATGATTTAAATTCAAAAGAGTAGAAAATGTCAATAAAATTATGGCTTGGCTGCGAAATACAGAATTAATAATAAAATTAGATGTATTTAATGTTTAACAGTTTTCACCTATTTGTTTTTCATAATTCGTTTTCGAAAACATACTTTTTGCATTTTTCAGAATTTTTCAAGAACCGCAAAATATGTTTCTTACATTTTTCTACGTATCTTTTCTTGGAAAACATCTGTATAAACCACTGGTTCCCACACGTTTTGAGCCGAACGCATCCTTTTATTTTTTGAACTTCTTAAAAGTCTATGTTAATAAATGAAGTATTCGATATTCTATGTTTTCACAGACCTTATTCGAATACGGGAAGTGGGACACTCCATTCCTTCCATTATATCTATATGCGTTTTAAAAAATTCTTGTTTAAATCACTATCGCCACGTGAGATAGTGATTTAAATATATTCAGTCAATAGTAATTCGTGAATACTGAAGAAAACGAAACGATGCACAATTCTGCTTTATAAATTTGTTACTTTATGAGCAATCGTTTTTTACACAAACTTATAAGTTATGTAAATATGTGCATGTAGTGCACATATTTACATATTTATGTAAATATGTGCATATTATGTAATTTACACAAAACATTATGTAATTTACATAAATAACATTTATATAAATATGTGCACGTTATGTAAACATAGAATTATTATGTCAATATAGAAATCTCTTGAATTTTAGTAAAAAAATTTCCAGAAAAATACTTTGTGAACAAAAAATATTTTATATCTTTTCTGTTATATGTATATTAGTAATAAAAATTTCTCTAGTTTTATATCGATAGTAATGATGAGAACCGTAAAACTTACTCAAGAAGTTATAAATCACTACAGGAAATGTATACCGGGGGGAATTAGACAGTATCTGAATGCGAAAGGACATGATTATGTTCGAGATCAGGTAAATACTACAGAAGAATTTCGTCTATAATTTGAAATGAGTGAAAGCCGGAATAGGGTAGTAAAGCAAAAAGGAGGATTTCCTTTAATTTTTGTGAAAAACATCCAAAATGATTACACTAACAGTTGATGAACCGCTTCTGTTCATTGAATCTTCAGCGAATAGTCACGGAGCGAATAGTCTGTCTCTAGTGGTGGGTGACAAAAGTAGGAAATATAATGCAATGCTAGAAAGCGATTAAGTTATGTAGCGTCCACGACATTAATTTTTGCTTGTTGACTCTGGAAACTTGACTTCCACTGTGCGATGTGATGACCAATGCAGTGGCAATGAAGCCACTGAAGTTTTCAAACACTTCTAGCACGCCTAGCCTGGGAAACTGGTTCTTCTATTTATTATGCAGTATAACAGTGAAATTCGAAGAATATTTTATAAGTGTAAAATCTGTGTTAGAATGAACTTTTTAAAGTTAGGAAAATACATACATACATATATACATATATATACATTTACATATATATATACATACTAATATATCTATTTTTTTATTTCATGAGAATTTTAAGGGAAGCAGAAGTAGTGAGTAAAGGAGAGTTCTGGACCAGAGGCGGGTCAATGTTAATCCTATGGGACCCGCCTCCTTGTGTTCTAAAGCGGAGGCGGGTCTTTCCTCCACACAAACAGGTCAATATTTCCCTCAATAATTTACATAATTTTTTTTTTTAAATCAGAGATTTTCTTTTTTTTTTCTTCTTTTAATTAGTTTTTTTACCCAATAGCATTGTTTCTTTTTTTGTTTCTGCGGGACAGTCTTTTAAATCAGTTTCTGCAGGATAGTCCTTCTTCTAGTATAAATACGACATCCATCAGTCAGATTCCTCATTCTGTTGTCAGACGTTGACAGTGACGGTTCTCTGCTGCTTCGTGATTTTTTTTTTTCAACTGTTAGAAGCCAATAGTGATAGTTTCTGACGTCCTCCAGTTTCTGCGAATAGTCCTTCTAGTATAAATACGACATCTATCAGTCGGAATCCTCATTCTGTTGTTAGACGTTGATAGTGACAGTTCTCCGCTGCTGCTTCGTGATTTTTTTTTTTCAACTTTTAGAAGGCAATAGTGATAGTTCTCCCTGTCCTCGTGCAGTATCAACTATTTTTCAACGCACTGTTTCATAATGTATCCATGCGATATATGTGAGAAGGTTTTCATTCATCAGACCCATCTCATTCGTCATAAGAGAAATCATGATGGAAATAACCTCTTTAAGTGCTCTCAATGTGAATTGGCATTCTCAAGGAGAGATGATGTCCGACGTCATGAGTTAATCCACACCTCCAGAAAAACCTACAAATGTGAAGAATGCGCCATGGAGTTTGGAAGAAAAGACAATCTTTTACGACATCAAAGAAAGCCCCACAATAATAAGCGAAAACGTTCTGAAGCTGAAAGGATTCCCCAGAAGAAACGAAAACCAGACCCTGAAGACCCCTGCCAGTTTACAGAAGAAATGAAAAGGACCCTTTCAACACATAAACTGATGGCAACGGAAGAAACATCTCTTGACCTCACCCTTTTCCTTGATTCCTCGCGGGAGTCACTCCTAACTCATCTGAAAGATGAATTGACCTCGAAAGGTAGTATTAAATGGTACCTTGTCGTGCAAGTGCGCTTCAGGCGAAAAGTCTCCCCTTCTACCTTCGAACACTGTACCCCGTTTTTCCGAAGTAACTGTGTTACAAGTCTTCCTACATCATCCCTAAACAGAGAACTAGATTCAGCGTGTAAGAAGATAAAGATCTCATTTGAAGAATTTGAAGGAGCACATAGTGGATGGACACTGGACGCCGTACTCCACGCTGAAATGAACATTGGAAAATATATCCCTCTTTCAGGATCTAGTTATATCCCTACTCCAAGAGAATTACTGTTAAAACACGCTATTGTCAATGTATGTAATTCTGACCAAAAATGTTTTATATGGTCTGTTTTAGCCTCTTTGTATCCTACCACAGATCATCCACAACGTCCTACCACCTACATTCATTTAGAAGAAAAATTAAACACATCTGACCTAATTTTCCCTGTTACAATAAATCAAATATCTAAATTCGAAAAAATGAACAATATTTCTGTTAATGTTTTTGGATATGAGAAAGAGGTGTTCCCACTCTACATCACACCATTCAGATTTAAAGCGCATGCAAATCTCCTTCTGTTATCGGATGATGAAAAGCAGCATTATTGCTCCATTAAGAATATGAGTAGACTTCTCAGTCCTCTCACCAAACATAACGGTGTACGTTTCTACTGTGATTACTGCCTTCACCGTTTCGCAAATGAATCCCTCTTGAAGGATCATGTTCCCTATTGTCGAGAACATGGACCTCAGAGAGTAGAACTCCCAACTGAAGAAGAGAAATGGTTGAAATTCACAAATTTTAAGTTTCAGCAGCTCGTTCCATACGTGATTTATGCCGACTTTGAATCATTCCTAGTGAAAGTGGACACTTGTATGCCTAACCCTGAAAAATCTCACACCACTATCACGGCAAATCATGAACCCTGTGGATTTGCATATCTTGTTGTTGGACATGATGGCTGCAGCTATAAGCCTCCAGTAGTTTATAGAGGTCCTAATGTAGTAGAAGAATTTTTAGAATGTCTGCTTAAAGAAGAAGAAAACATTAAAAATTTACTGTCGATGATAAAGCCAATGCAGCTCTCGAATCATGAAGAGGAATCATTTCACAACGCTACTGACTGTCATATTTGTAAGCATGCCCTAGGAGCAGATCGTGTGAGAGATCACGATCATATAACAGGTAAATTCCGAGGAGCTGCCCATAATTCCTGTAATCTGAACTTTAAGTTAACCAATAGGATTCCAGTTATCTTTCACAACCTAAAGGGATATGACAGCCACCTTATTATGCAGGGAATCGGCAGAATCAAAAATAAGAAGATTAATTGCATTCCCAATAACATGGAAACATACATAACCTTCTCCTTAGGGACATTACATTTTATAGACTCCTATCAGTTTTTAAGCACATCCCTTGAGAAGCTAGTAAATAATTTATCACCAGATGAGTTCCATATTTTAAAGGAACATGTTGAAACTGAACGGTTACACCTGGTTTTGAGAAAAGGAGTTTACCCCTATGATTATATTGACAACAGTGAAAAGTTTGAACAAATAGTATTACCACCACGTGAAGCATTTTACAACCAACTCACAGAAGAAGCACTAGGGGAAGAAGACTACACCCATGCAATAAGAGTATGGAATACATTCAACATAAAAAATCTAGGCCAGTATCATGACTTGTACCTGAAGACAGACGTGCTCCTCTTAGCTGATGTTTTCGAAAGTTTCAGAAAACTATGCATCAGATACTATGAAATCGATCCCTGCCATGTTTACACAGCTCCTGGATTAGCCTGGCAAGCATGCTTAAAAATGACAAATGTAAATCTTGAGTTGATAACTGACCCTACAATGTACCTTTTCCTGGAAAAAGGCATACGAGGGGGAATTTCTGTGATATGCAATCGTCTTAGTACAGCAAACAACAAGTATTTGGACACCTATGATCCTCAGTTACCCTCTAAATACATTATGTACTATGATGCCAACAATCTTTATGGATGGGCAATGTCACAATGCCTCCCTCAAAGCGATTTTCGATGGCTTAATAAAGAAGAAATAGCAGATCTAAATATTACGACAATTGCTGACGATGCGAATAAAGGATACATATTGGAAGTTGATTTAGATTATCCAGTTTCTCTACACGACAAGCATAATGATTATCCACTAGCCCCTGAGAAACTTCAGATTACCAGCAGCATGCTATCCCCATATTGTCAAGAGGTTGCCCAAAGCCTTGGAATAAATACAAACCAATCAGTCGTGAAATTAGCCCCAAATCTAAATTCTAAGGAAAAATATGTCCTTCATTATCGAAATCTCAAACAATATTTAACCTTCGGTATGCAGCTGAAGAACATACATCGCGTTTTAGAATTTAATCAGTCTTGCTGGCTAAAACCATATATAGAATTTAATACAGATCAGCGGAAGAAAGCTAGAAACGACTTCGAGAAGGACTTCTTCAAACTGATGAATAATGCTGTGTTTGGAAAAACGATGGAAAATTTGAGAAATCGAGTGAAAATTGAATTGACTCAGAGCCCGAAGAGAGTATGTAAGCTCGTAGCATCCCCTGCTTTTCACGCTTTTCGTGTTTTTGACAACGACCTTGCATGTGTGCAATCAAAGCTAACTAAATTGAAACTCAACAGGCCTATTTATGCTGGTTTCAGTATTCTAGATATTAGTAAACTATTGATGTATAGCTTTCATTATGACTATATTAGTCCGAAATATGGAGAAAAAGCTAAATTATTGTTTACTGATACAGATTCACTGTGCTACGAGCTTCAAACCGAGGACGTGTATGCTGATATGAAAGACGATATAGATCATTTTGACACGTCCGACTATCACATTGATCATGTTTTGCATAGTACACATAATAAAAAGGTACTAGGTAAAATGAAAGATGAACTTTCGGGAGTACCTATCAAACAATTTGCAGGGCTTCGTTCTAAAATGTATTCCCTTCAGAGTTTACATGAGGAGAAGAAGACGGGGAAAGGAGTCCCCAAATACATCGTAAAAAGAACCCTTCGTCACAAGGATTACAGAGACTGCTTAATAAACAAATCACCTTGTCGAGTAGATTTGACAAGGATTCAAAGTAGCAGCCACCATCTTCATATAGTGAAAGGTGTAAAGCTTGGTTTGTCACCATTTGACGATAAAAGATATATTTTAGAAAATGGTTATGACACCCTTTCGTACGGTCACTACAAAACATTGAAAAAATAACATAGCAGAAAAAACGAATATTTCACTGTGATTTTTAATATGCTTGAGCTATTTATGTATAAAAAATATGATAATTTTATCCAAATGTGTGCATATAACCCCCTATATATGTAAAAATAATACATGTTATTATTATATGTAGATAGCTGTATGTAAAAACCATTTCCTCTGTTAACCTGCATTTTTTTTTTGTAAGCAGGCTGTAAAGTATAATCAATGTGAAAAAGCATCATTGTGAAATGTATAAAATTGTAAACCAATGGAAATCATTACATGTGCACGCATTGTCATTGTTTCACCTAATACTTTGAAATCAATAAAAATTTTTAAATGAAATATATGTGTCGTCTGAGTCTTATCCTTGGCAAGTGGAGCGATAAACAAGCGTTAGCCGCTTCTCACGTGACTTACTCCGCATGCACCTGTGATGCTGACTCACTTCCAACCGCTCATATCCTGTTGGAAGGTCAGACCTCACTCACTGCGAGAAAGCTCTTCTAGGATCCATTTCTGGGATTACACTTATAATAAAAGGTGAGTAATTCTCTAAATTTTCATGGTTTATCAAACATTACTTATAATTTCGTGATGTAGTGACGTTCTCAAGTATTAAGAAGTGATGAAAACATAAGATTTCCTTTCAAAGTTATCGTAACTCGCTTGCTTGCTTGTTACCGGAACAAGCCTCTTAGAAATCAACGTCTTTTTTTTTTAAAGCAATCACCTCTCAAAAGCACCGGGACTTCAATAAATGCTCTGAGTGCTGTGTTTATGAAAAATATATCAGTACGGGATGAAATTCTAATTTTTACTTTGCAGAGACGAGAACTTTACGTAGATTTTTACAGAGAAATAATCGAAATTATTGCATCAGCCATTTAGCGATAAAGTATTTTAGAGCAGATTTTTACTGAATATTAATACTTTAGAATAAAGGATAATTTCCTGTATATAATACAGAGGTGTACAGACGAATTTTATTTCCTACGAATAAAAAACAAAAATAGGATTTTCATACTGTTATTCGAATTACTCACTTACCACTTATTTCAACTGTTTAGTAAAAAAAAAATACATTTAATTCCCAGTTTTTTAACGACTGAGATAAAAAAAATATGCTTACCTACATTAAATACAATGTAAAATAGCGAAATTCACCACTAATTTCAGCTGCTTAATATCAAGAAATACAGACGATTTCCTGTTTCTTTTTTTAGCATTGCACATAAGAAAAAAAGACTAGCGAACGTATCAACATGTACCTCTGATACTTAAATATGACATGCTCTGTGTTTCAATATTACACATTTTTTCAGTAGTTTACGCATTAATTACTAATTTTTTTTTTCATTCAACAGTTAAGTATCCCAATTGGAAGTAATGTGAGCAATATTTCCTGTTTAAATGCATCTCTCTACAAAAAGATTTCCTTTCAAAGTTATCGTAACTCGCTGGCTTGCTAGTTCATTACATGGCCCGAATCGAGCCACCTCGAAATCAACTTTTTTTGAAGCGATCACTTCTCAGAAGTAGAAGACTTTCAATAAATGCACCGAGTGCTGTGTTTATGAGAAAATTATCAGCACGGAATGAAATTCTATTTTTTTACTTTGCAGAGACGTAGATTTTTACAGAGAAATAATCGAAATTATTGCATCAGCCATTTAGCGATAAAGTGTTTTACTGAATATTAGTACTTTAGAATAAAGGATAATTTCCGGTGTATAATACAGAGGTGTACAGACGAATTTTATTTCCTATGAATAAAAAAAATAGGATTTTCATACCGTTATTCGAATTACTCAGTTAATTCACCACTTATTTCAACTGTAAAAAAAAATACATTTAATTCCCAGATTTTTTAACGACTGAGATAAAAAAAATAATATGCTTACCTACATTAAATACAATGTAAAATAGCGAAAATTCACCACTAATTTCAGCTGCTTAATATCAAGAAATACAGACGATTTCCTGTTTCTTTTTTTTTTAGCATTGCACATAAGAAAAAAAAGACTAGCGAACGTATCAACATGTACCTCTGAGACTTAAATATGACATGCTCTGTGTTTCAATATTACACATTTTTTCAGTATTTTACACATTAATTACTTACTTTTTTTTCATTCAACAGTTAAGTACCCAATTGGAAGTAATGTGAGCAATATTTCCTGTTTAAATGCATCTCCAGAAATCCGCTTTAAAACATTTTCTTATAATTTAAGGGGAAAATAAAGAATTTTAATTGAATTTCTTTTAACACTATATACTTAATATATTGTAATCAACGTATTCTATATACAAAACGAATTAATACAGCCTAGTTACTGGAAATTAACATAATGTTGAAGTGCTTTCTCCTAAAGATTTTAAAAAACCTGAACACTTTAATTTTAATTACATTTTCAGCCACTAGATGGCGACACAGTTACTATTAGACCTTGGGACAGACGAGAGAAACTTGAAGCCTTTGCTCAGAGCGCCACCTAGCGGGATTTTCAGTAGTTTCATCACACCATACCGAATCCCCTTGGGTCAAAGTCCAGGTGGTGACGTCAGAGGGGAAAGCACTGTGCAAAGGGGATCGGTATGGTGTGATGAAACTACTGAAAATCCCGCTAGGTGGCGCTCTGAGCAAAGGCTTCAAGTTTCTCTCGTCTGTCCCAAGGTCTAATAGTAACTGTGTCGCCATCTAGTGGCTGAAAATGTAATTAAAATTAAAGTGTTCAGGTTTTTTTAAAATCTTTAGGAGAAAGCACTTCAACATTATGTTAATTTCCAGTAACTAGGCTGTATTAATTCGTTTTGTATATAGAATACGTTGATTACAATATATTAAGTATATAGTGTTAAAAGAAATTCAATTAAAATTCTTTATTTTCCCCTTAAATTATAAGAAAATGTTTTAAAGCGGATTTCTGGAGATGCATTTAAACAGGAAATATTGCTCACATTACTTCCAATTGGGTACTTAACTGTTGAATGAAAAAAAAGTAAGTAATTAATGTGTAAAATACTGAAAAAATGTGTAATATTGAAACACAGAGCATGTCATATTTAAGTCTCAGAGGTACATGTTGATACGTTCGCTAGTCTTTTTTTTCTTATGTGCAATGCTAAAAAAAAAAGAAACAGGAAATCGTCTGTATTTCTTGATATTAAGCAGCTGAAATTAGTGGTGAATTTTCGCTATTTTACATTGTATTTAATGTAGGTAAGCATATTATTTTTTTTATCTCAGTCGTTAAAAAATCTGGGAATTAAATGTATTTTTTTTTACAGTTGAAATAAGTGGTGAATTAACTGAGTAATTCGAATAACGGTATGAAAATCCTATTTTTTTTATTCATAGGAAATAAAATTCGTCTGTACACCTCTGTATTATACACCGGAAATTATCCTTTATTCTAAAGTACTAATATTCAGTAAAACACTTTATCGCTAAATGGCTGATGCAATAATTTCGATTATTTCTCTGTAAAAATCTACGTCTCTGCAAAGTAAAAAAATAGAATTTCATTCCGTGCTGATAATTTTCTCATAAACACAGCACTCGGTGCATTTATTGAAAGTCTTCTACTTCTGAGAAGTGATCGCTTCAAAAAAAGTTGATTTCGAGGTGGCTCGATTCGGGCCATGTAATGAACTAGCAAGCCAGCGAGTTACGATAACTTTGAAAGGAAATCTTTTTGTAGAGAGATGCATTTAAACAGGAAATATTGCTCACATTACTTCCAATTGGGATACTTAACTGTTGAATGAAAAAAAAAATTAGTAATTAATGCGTAAACTACTGAAAAAATGTGTAATATTGAAACACAGAGCATGTCATATTTAAGTATCAGAGGTACATGTTGATACGTTCGCTAGTCTTTTTTTCTTATGTGCAATGCTAAAAAAAGAAACAGGAAATCGTCTGTATTTCTTGATATTAAGCAGCTGAAATTAGTGGTGAATTTCGCTATTTTACATTGTATTTAATGTAGGTAAGCATATTTTTTTTATCTCAGTCGTTAAAAAACTGGGAATTAAATGTATTTTTTTTTTACTAAACAGTTGAAATAAGTGGTAAGTGAGTAATTCGAATAACAGTATGAAAATCCTATTTTTGTTTTTTATTCGTAGGAAATAAAATTCGTCTGTACACCTCTGTATTATATACAGGAAATTATCCTTTATTCTAAAGTATTAATATTCAGTAAAAATCTGCTCTAAAATACTTTATCGCTAAATGGCTGATGCAATAATTTCGATTATTTCTCTGTAAAAATCTACGTAAAGTTCTCGTCTCTGCAAAGTAAAAATTAGAATTTCATCCCGTACTGATATATTTTTCATAAACACAGCACTCAGAGCATTTATTGAAGTCCCGGTGCTTTTGAGAGGTGATTGCTTTAAAAAAAAAAGACGTTGATTTCTAAGAGGCTTGTTCCGGTAACAAGCAAGCAAGCGAGTTACGATAACTTTGAAAGGAAATCTTATGTTTTCATCACTTCTTAATACTTGAGAACGTCACTACATCACGAAATTATAAGTAATGTTTGATAAACCATGAAAATTTAGAGAATTACTCACCTTTTATTATAAGTGTAATCCCAGAAATGGATCCTAGAAGAGCTTTCTCGCAGTGAGTGAGGTCTGACCTTCCAACAGGATATGAGCGGTTGGAAGTGAGTCAGCATCACAGGTGCATGCGGAGTAAGTCACGTGAGAAGCGGCTAACGCTTGTTTATCGCTCCACTTGCCAAGGATAAGACTCAGACAACACATATATTTCATTTAAAAATTTTTATTGATTTCAAAGTATTAGGTGAAACAATGACAATGCGTGCACATGTAATGATTTCCATTGGTTTACAATTTTATACATTTCACAATGATGCTTTTTCACATTGATTATACTTTACAGCCTGCTTACAAAAAAAAAATGCAGGTTAACAGAGGAAATGGTTTTTACATACAGCTATCTACATATAATAATAACATGTATTATTTTTACATATATAGGGGGTTATATGCACACATTTGGATAAAATTATCATATTTTTTATACATAAATAGCTCAAGCATATTAAAAATCACAGTGAAATATTCGTTTTTTCTGCTATGTTATTTTTTCAATGTTTTGTAGTGACCGTACGAAAGGGTGTCATAACCATTTTCTAAAATATATCTTTTATCGTCAAATGGTGACAAACCAAGCTTTACACCTTTCACTATATGAAGATGGTGGCTGCTACTTTGAATCCTTGTCAAATCTACTCGACAAGGTGATTTGTTTATTAAGCAGTCTCTGTAATCCTTGTGACGAAGGGTTCTTTTTACGATGTATTTGGGGACTCCTTTCCCCGTCTTCTTCTCCTCATGTAAACTCTGAAGGGAATACATTTTAGAACGAAGCCCTGCAAATTGTTTGATAGGTACTCCCGAAAGTTCATCTTTCATTTTACCTAGTACCTTTTTATTATGTGTACTATGCAAAACATGATCAATGTGATAGTCGGACGTGTCAAAATGATCTATATCGTCTTTCATATCAGCATACACGTCCTCGGTTTGAAGCTCGTAGCACAGTGAATCTGTATCAGTAAACAATAATTTAGCTTTTTCTCCATATTTCGGACTAATATAGTCATAATGAAAGCTATACATCAATAGTTTACTAATATCTAGAATACTGAAACCAGCATAAATAGGCCTGTTGAGTTTCAATTTAGTTAGCTTTGATTGCACACATGCAAGGTCGTTGTCAAAAACACGAAAAGCGTGAAAAGCAGGGGATGCTACGAGCTTACATACTCTCTTCGGGCTCTGAGTCAATTCAATTTTCACTCGATTTCTCAAATTTTCCATCGTTTTTCCAAACACAGCATTATTCATCAGTTTGAAGAAGTCCTTCTCGAAGTCGTTTCTAGCTTTCTTCCGCTGATCTGTATTAAATTCTATATATGGTTTTAGCCAGCAAGACTGATTAAATTCTAAAACGCGATGTATGTTCTTCAGCTGCATACTGAAGGTTAAATATTGTTTGAGATTTCGATAATGAAGGACATATTTTTCCTTAGAATTTAGATTTGGGGCTAATTTCACGACTGATTGGTTTGTATTTATTCCAAGGCTTTGGGCAACCTCTTGACAATATGGGGATAGCATGCTGCTGGTAATCTGAAGTTTCTCAGGGGCTAGTGGATAATCATTATGCTTGTCGTGTAGAGAAACTGGATAATCTAAATCAACTTCCAATATGTATCCTTTATTCGCATCGTCAGCAATTGTCGTAATATTTAGATCTGCTATTTCTTCTTTATTAAGCCATCGAAAATCGCTTTGAGGGAGGCATTGTGACATTGCCCATCCATAAAGATTGTTGGCATCATAGTACATAATGTATTTAGAGGGTAACTGAGGATCATAGGTGTCCAAATACTTGTTGTTTGCTGTACTAAGACGATTGCATATCACAGAAATTCCCCCTCGTATGCCTTTTTCCAGGAAAAGGTACATTGTAGGGTCAGTTATCAACTCAAGATTTACATTTGTCATTTTTAAGCATGCTTGCCAGGCTAATCCAGGAGCTGTGTAAACATGGCAGGGATCGATTTCATAGTATCTGATGCATAGTTTTCTGAAACTTTCGAAAACATCAGCTAAGAGGAGCACGTCTGTCTTCAGGTACAAGTCATGATACTGGCCTAGATTTTTTATGTTGAATGTATTCCATACTCTTATTGCATGGGTGTAGTCTTCTTCCCCTAGTGCTTCTTCTGTGAGTTGGTTGTAAAATGCTTCACGTGGTGGTAATACTATTTGTTCAAACTTTTCACTGTTGTCAATATAATCATAGGGGTAAACTCCTTTTCTCAAAACCAGGTGTAACCGTTCAGTTTCAACATGTTCCTTTAAAATATGGAACTCATCTGGTGATAAATTATTTACTAGCTTCTCAAGGGATGTGCTTAAAAACTGATAGGAGTCTATAAAATGTAATGTCCCTAAGGAGAAGGTTATGTATGTTTCCATGTTATTGGGAATGCAATTAATCTTCTTATTTTTGATTCTGCCGATTCCCTGCATAATAAGGTGGCTGTCATATCCCTTTAGGTTGTGAAAGATAACTGGAATCCTATTGGTTAACTTAAAGTTCAGATTACAGGAATTATGGGCAGCTCCTCGGAATTTACCTGTTATATGATCGTGATCTCTCACACGATCTGCTCCTAGGGCATGCTTACAAATATGACAGTCAGTAGCGTTGTGAAATGATTCCTCTTCATGATTCGAGAGCTGCATTGGCTTTATCATCGACAGTAAATTTTTAATGTTTTCTTCTTCTTTAAGCAGACATTCTAAAAATTCTTCTACTACATTAGGACCTCTATAAACTACTGGAGGCTTATAGCTGCAGCCATCATGTCCAACAACAAGATATGCAAATCCACAGGGTTCATGATTTGCCGTGATAGTGGTGTGAGATTTTTCAGGGTTAGGCATACAAGTGTCCACTTTCACTAGGAATGATTCAAAGTCGGCATAAATCACGTATGGAACGAGCTGCTGAAACTTAAAATTTGTGAATTTCAACCATTTCTCTTCTTCAGTTGGGAGTTCTACTCTCTGAGGTCCATGTTCTCGACAATAGGGAACATGATCCTTCAAGAGGGATTCATTTGCGAAACGGTGAAGGCAGTAATCACAGTAGAAACGTACACCGTTATGTTTGGTGAGAGGACTGAGAAGTCTACTCATATTCTTAATGGAGCAATAATGCTGCTTTTCATCATCCGATAACAGAAGGAGATTTGCATGCGCTTTAAATCTGAATGGTGTGATGTAGAGTGGGAACACCTCTTTCTCATATCCAAAAACATTAACAGAAATATTGTTCATTTTTTCGAATTTAGATATTTGATTTATTGTAACAGGGAAAATTAGGTCAGATGTGTTTAATTTTTCTTCTAAATGAATGTAGGTGGTAGGACGTTGTGGATGATCTGTGGTAGGATACAAAGAGGCTAAAACAGACCATATAAAACATTTTTGGTCAGAATTACATACATTGACAATAGCGTGTTTTAACAGTAATTCTCTTGGAGTAGGGATATAACTAGATCCTGAAAGAGGGATATATTTTCCAATGTTCATTTCAGCGTGGAGTACGGCGTCCAGTGTCCATCCACTATGTGCTCCTTCAAATTCTTCAAATGAGATCTTTATCTTCTTACACGCTGAATCTAGTTCTCTGTTTAGGGATGATGTAGGAAGACTTGTAACACAGTTACTTCGGAAAAACGGGGTACAGTGTTCGAAGGTAGAAGGGGAGACTTTTCGCCTGAAGCGCACTTGCACGACAAGGTACCATTTAATACTACCTTTCGAGGTCAATTCATCTTTCAGATGAGTTAGGAGTGACTCCCGCGAGGAATCAAGGAAAAGGGTGAGGTCAAGAGATGTTTCTTCCGTTGCCATCAGTTTATGTGTTGAAAGGGTCCTTTTCATTTCTTCTGTAAACTGGCAGGGGTCTTCAGGGTCTGGTTTTCGTTTCTTCTGGGGAATCCTTTCAGCTTCAGAACGTTTTCGCTTATTATTGTGGGGCTTTCTTTGATGTCGTAAAAGATTGTCTTTTCTTCCAAACTCCATGGCGCATTCTTCACATTTGTAGGTTTTTCTGGAGGTGTGGATTAACTCATGACGTCGGACATCATCTCTCCTTGAGAATGCCAATTCACATTGAGAGCACTTAAAGAGGTTATTTCCATCATGATTTCTCTTATGACGAATGAGATGGGTCTGATGAATGAAAACCTTCTCACATATATCGCATGGATACATTATGAAACAGTGCGTTGAAAAATAGTTGATACTGCACGAGGACAGGGAGAACTATCACTATTGCCTTCTAAAAGTTGAAAAAAAAAAATCACGAAGCAGCAGCGGAGAACTGTCACTATCAACGTCTAACAACAGAATGAGGATTCCGACTGATAGATGTCGTATTTATACTAGAAGGACTATTCGCAGAAACTGGAGGACGTCAGAAACTATCACTATTGGCTTCTAACAGTTGAAAAAAAAAAATCACGAAGCAGCAGAGAACCGTCACTGTCAACGTCTGACAACAGAATGAGGAATCTGACTGATGGATGTCGTATTTATACTAGAAGAAGGACTATCCTGCAGAAACTGATTTAAAAGACTGTCCCGCAGAAACAAAAAAAGAAACAATGCTATTGGGTAAAAAAACTAATTAAAAGAAGAAAAAAAAAAGAAAATCTCTGATTTAAAAAAAAAAAATTATGTAAATTATTGAGGGAAATATTGACCTGTTTGTGTGGAGGAAAGACCCGCCTCCGCTTTAGAACACAAGGAGGCGGGTCCCATAGGATTAACATTGACCCGCCTCTGGTCCAGAACTCTCCTTTACTCACTACTAGCAGACAAGGATCTAGAGAACAAAAAATTCAATCTGGCCTCGAAGAGAAGCGCGGCTTCCCTTCTTTCCATGAATGCTTCATCGTAGTTTTAGCCAATAGAAGCGTCACCATATATGTATAATATAGCGTTCACGAATGTTTATTTTTAATTATGAATTTAATATGCTGTTAACAGGTGAATTGGCTGATGATAAATAAAAGATGGGGTGGCGTGAGGGTTTCTCAAAAATCGAAAGGGGAGTGTGATGACAAAAATAGTTTGGGAACCCCTAATATAAAGGTTCAATTGTTTTTATTTCTGTAATTTGAAACAGATTTTAACTTATTTAACATAGAGCAGGTGAAGAAATAAATAAATTATCCTTCAAGCAATCTCTTGCCAAAGAGTACTAAGCAAAAAAAAATATACAGAGACTTAAAAAGGCTTTGTATAAATTTGCTTTTGCTCTATGTTATGTATACGAAACTAAAAATAGATAAAAAAAAAAATAACAACTATAAAATCTTATTCCTTATAGAATATAATTTTAACTTTTCCTATCCGGTGGAATATGTTAATAATTGGGACACCCTAACCCCCCTTCCGAAAAAAACTTAATCCCGGATAAGTGCCTGGCTCTTGCCACAGAAGTCTAACAAGAGCTAGCCAATATAATACGAAGTAGAGGAGATAAGACAAGAAGGCGAGACCTCAGAAGAAACGCAATACAGAAAGGAAACGTCTATTCCTTCTTTACCTGGAGCTCAAACCTGCGCAAACCCTTTGATCATTAACGAAACCAATAACCCCACCATTTTTTTTAACTTTGATTATTCTGAAAGATGCACAAAAAAAAGCAGTGAATGATATTTCAGATCAAATAATGCAATGGAATCGTGTTTTTGACTTTAACCTTGCATTTGTGAAATTGTAACATAAAAATGAGGGTTTATTTAGTTAATTTTTTTTTCAAATTTAAAATGCCATGACGCTAAAAACGATCCATATAACATCTGAAGCAGGGGTTCCCAAACTGGGATGTTTGAAGACATTCCAAGAAGGGGGCTAGGATGGGCGAACACGTGAACTTTTTGTTTATTTTCAATTATGAATTTAATTTGTTGTTAACAGGGGAGATGGCTGATGATAAATAAAAGATTGGGTGGAGTGATGGTTTCTCAAAAATCGAAAAGGGAGCGTGATGAAAATTAAAGTTAGAGAATCCCTGATCTAAAGGTTCAATTGTTTTTAACTCTGAACGACTCTCCGTTTTGCACATGACAGGCGAGATGGACCCCACGACTAAGAATTGGTACGAGTTCACTGGATGGCTGTTGGGAGACATGTTAAAGAACATATTAATACAGAATCAAAGTACAGTCGCTCAAAAAAATATACGAACGCTATGGTTGATTACAGAATTCAGAAAAAATATCTGGCAATGACTTTTTAGAAATTAGTTATCTGGCAACCTTCGTGTCACGTGAACTCAAGTGTCACGTGACATGAAGGTTGCCAGATCACTAATTTCTAAAAAGTCATTGCCAGATATTTTTTCTGAATTCTGTAATCAACCATAGTGTTCGGATACTTTTTTTGAGCGATTGTACTCTTTTTTTTTAACATGCACAGCAGGCACGCTCCCAGGATTTAGTTTTGTGGGGTGGGGGGAGTCCGGGAATTTAGTTTCGGGGAAGTCGGGGAATTTTGTTTTGGGGACGCCGAGAATTCAGTTTCGGGGAGGCTCGGAGAACTTAGCTTCGGTGGTGGTGGGGAGTCTGAGAATAAGACTTGAGTAGGATTTCTCAATTATTAAAATATTTCACCGGAAAAGATAAGTTAAAATGTCATTCTATATGGAATGAGATTTTATAGTTTTTTTCATATCCATATTTAATGTCGGGCATAAAATATGGGGCTAATATAAAATTATACAAAAACAACTGTTTTGGATTTTAAAACAGGTAGATAAGTTTGAGATTTAGTGTAAAACGTCAGGATTTTCGAGGAGGGGGGGGGGGATTTTGCATATATATTAAAGCCGCTACTAAATTATTTAAATAATCTTGGCCTTTCCGATTCCATTGGGGCCCGTTACTGAGCCAAAGTAGGAGTTAGCCGAGAAAATCCCAACCATAATGGGAGCTAAAACTTGGGAAACTGAGGTTGAACTTGATGCAAGGCAGAATCCAGGGAGAGGGGGGTTGGGGGTGGAGCAAGGGGGGTCATACCCCCAATTGAAAAAGTGCCGTGTATATAGTATAAACATAAAAATATATTGCACATATTTTTCAAAAAATTTTTAAAGACCACTAAAACGGAGAGAAAGATATCAGAACGTAAATCTGCCTCGATCATGTCTTTTCTTCACCTCCCCTTCACTCTTCCCCATTTTTCCAATAGTATCTTAACATATATAAGAGAATACAATGCTGCATATATTGCATAAAATACACACTCTTTATCTGAAATTTCCATCAGCACAGTCTTCTGTCATATCATAATACGCTACTTTTTTTTAAAATAATTTTTTTCTATAAAGAAGGTATTGAGCTAATTTAATCTTATACTCAGTTGCCCAAAATTTATATTTTACTTAAGCCATTCTAAAAAACAGAAGGAGGATTTATAAAGGCTTTTAAGGCTTGAAATCGGATGTCCCTTAAATTTATGGAGATCCTGGTTGGGAGGCGCCGTCAGTTGGTGGGGTGCAGGGTAGAGGGATAGTTATCTCCCCCTGGAAAAATTAATTTATGATGGATATGATTTATGATAAATAAATAATAAATATCCCCTCAAGCAGCTGCTTGCCACAGAGGTCTGACAGGAGCCTGTCAGTTCATATGCCATAGTAGAAGGTCTGAGAGGATGGCAGGACCTCAGCAGGAAAACGAACACATACATCCATGTCTTACCCGGGACTCGAACCAGTTCTCTTAGATCAGTAGCCAACCATGCTAACCACTCAGTCATTATGTTGTCAGCATTCCTAACTACAGAGTAGTGAATAGGGTTATTAAAAGTGTGCCCAAAAGCTAAGGATGGGACTGGCAGACAATGTCAAACAGGACCTTGTTAGGATTGGCATACATTGGCGAAATGCAGCAATTACAGCTCAGGACAGACATGTGTGAAGAATTAAATTGTACAGTTTGGTTGGACCTCCGTAGCCCATGCCTGCTTGGGGTTTTTGTTTATAAATTGAAAGCACAATTTGTTATACACACTGGACCCATCCACAAACCTGCCCTACACTGCCAGCCGAAACTCCTTGCAGACTATAAATAGGTCAGATTACCTGCTGTAAAGCGTAGCTGCGACTGTTATTATGGGTAAACGGCGATCTGAGAAAGTTCGATCGTGGGCTGATAGTCAGTGTGAGGAAGGCGGGTATTCCATATTCATGGCTGCAGAACGTCTGGGATTTCTGCATGCGACCATCGCACGTGTGTATACCAGGACTGCATAAAAACTGCAGTCATCAGGAAAAAATGTGGTGTAACAGGGACAGTGTAGTTCGAGGTGAGTGTCACCTCTCCTGTATTATAACCACAGAATGTCGGCATTCGATGATGGGCAACTACAGAAGTTTTAGCAAGGACCTTCGATGTATGATGGCATGACTGATCTAGTATCCTTGTTAACAGCAAAGTCATTGGTCTGTGTGGCTACAGTGGGTGAAGGAACATTGGCAATGGACCACTGAAGACTGAAAACGGGTAGCTTGTTCTGACGAATTGAGATTCCAACCAGATCAAGGATCCTAACTGTCATGTTGGTGGAATTTTCTTTGGCATGTTTACGTGGGCTACCTTGGGACTCCTTGTACCTATTGAGACCACCATCACAACCCAAGGCTATCGACATACTTGTCAACCATTACACTCGTTGATGGCTATCCGTTTTCCACAGCAGAATGTCTTCTCTTTAACAAGGCAGTGTCCCCTTCTCATTACTCCCGTTTGGCGAAGGACTGATTGGAGGAGCATTCCACTGAGTTAACAATCCTTGAATCCGGATTAACTGTCACTCTCCTCATTGGTATTGAACATCTGTGGGATGAATGGGAGTGATGCAATCGAGCCCGAAACTCACTACCAGAAACTCTCGTCGCTTTACAGATGACTGTCCTGGAATCATGGCCAGCAACACGCTTGCAACACCTGGTAGAATCCATGCTACAATGTTTGATGTTGTTACGGCAAAAGGCGGAACCACACGTTATTAGGTTGGTGTGTAAAATAAATTGTTCTTTAAACGTATGTACATATCTATAATAAATAAAATAAAATAAATACCCCCTCAAGCAGCTGCTTGCCACAGAGGTCTGACAGGAGCCTGTCAGTTTATATGCCACAGTAGGAGATCTGAGAGGATGGCAGGACCTCAGCAGAAAAACGACACACACATCCATGCCTAATACCGGGGCTCGAACCCAGGTCCCTTAGATCAGTAGCCAAGCGTGCTAACCACTCGGCCACGGGACGGCTTGTATAATAAAGGGGGGGGGGGGCACCAAATATTAATGTATTTTCCTTAACGAAATAATAAAGGGGCACCAAATATTAATGCATTTTCCTTAACGAAATATAATATTGGATATTTTTACGATTTCTTTTATTTTCGAAAGCTTATTATTTATATTCATTTATTAAAATGGAAAAGCATTTTTTACGTGTATTTTCAATAAGTTTCCCTTAAAGAAGTTCCGGCAGTGCAAAAGTTCAAAATTATAATTTTATTTTTCTCTAAAGCAATTAAGGCCGATTATCACTGTAGGGATATTCCGACGGACTTGAGTATGGCATGACTTCTGCTCATTCATAAATGTGAATATACACATGTGAAATCAAACGAAACAATATTCGTGTGTTTTTTTTTATATGCGTTTGGAAATTAGTAAAATGGTTTGATATCTGATTCATTATGCTACTTTCAGTGGCAGTTCGTAACTAAAATATTTGGTGGGGCACTTTACCTAACACAGTCAAGACCCGAATGTAGGAAAATTTTGGGGAAATGCTTGATATTGAATTGAACTGAATCGGACTGAAAATATGTTCCATAATGCATTTTTTTCACATATTCTCGAAACATATTATTTAGCAAAAAATTAAAGAAAAAATCTGAAAAAGCTATCTTCTTCTTTAATTCATTATTTTGCCCCTCTGCTGTAATAATTTCCCATATATACTTACGTAGTTTTCCTCCCCTTTCTAGTGGTATTTTAAAAGCTCTCTGTAAAAAATACGCTAATATATAGGTTTCATTCTTTTTGTCTCCGGGTTGGAATGTTTTGTGTTTTTTTTTAACTATGAGCGGCACTTTTTTGAACACAATATTCTAAGTAGTCAGATCACAAGGACCCCGAGGGCTCACAGAAGATTGGGAGGAAATCCATTGGCTTGCGTTGACTGGTAAAGGGCATTGAGCGCTGTAGCGTCCCGGACCCTGAATGTCGCCGATCCCTGGGGCCACATAGAAGCATCATTTTTTAAATAATAATAATAATTGTTATTTTACAGAAATTTCATAGAGTTGGGGAAAACCTATTTTACGCTTCACGTACCAACTCTCAAAAGAAACCGAATTTTTTATTGCAGCCCGGGGCCCTCTGCTAGAGTTGCGTACCTGAAAAAAAAAAAGTACTAGTCAGCCCCTGCCCATTGGACAGTTGTTGGGAGACAGATGGTAGTCTCCTATCAAGGTCACACAGCGCTTTCTTTAATGTGCACAGTCAAGGCTCGTACATATGGCCTTTACTTAATGTCCATCTAACAAAGAGCGTCCATTTCAAGGCCATCGTTGTCCTCTACTGACCAAGGGCAGGGAATTTTGCAGAGATGAATAGCAACGATGGTCCAGACGGGACTCGAATCTAGTAACTGTAGATTACAAGCCTAGCAAGCTACTGCTCGCAGAACCCCACTCCTTTTGACTCCGTTCTGATTATGGATTCATATTTATTATTTTAAATTAAATTATTCGTAGTGTATTATCATTGACAGTTGTCTATTTTGGTGATATTTAAATTAAATTAGTTTATTATATATATATTAATTTATTTTACAATGAATTGTGGAAAAATGATTTGGCAATAAAACGAAATATGAGAATCGCTGGTAACCATTAATCGAAGAATTGCTCACATTATTAGTATTCCTTTGTAGACCAAAGGTTTACAAAGACCGGGACGCTACAGCGCTCAACGCCCCTTACCAGTTTTATATTTTCATATCTAATGTTCGGTTTAAACTGTTAATACATAAATATCTTTCCTTAGCAAAATTAAAAGTTGCCAACCCTGTTTAGTTCAGAAACAACCTGCCGGGAAAGTTTAGGCCTTTTGAGATTGCCAACTAACTTTAACGACTATTGGTTGCATCGATTGAATCAGCCAATAAAGTGTCACGGGCCACTATAAAATACCCACTTCCTGCAGTTCATCGATTTTGTATTTCAGCGCATGCGCATTTGTGTCATCGCTATACGTAATAGATAATGTTAAGATTCGGGTGGTGGCCGTAATGAAAAATTTCGCACTTTATAAACTAAAGCAGATCCAGCACTGAAGTAATCCTGTGATTGTCTACATAATACGGCAAATAATGATCATAGAACAAATATGAAAATGATAATATGTTGATTTTAGAGATGACAAATGATAATGAATGATAAATTTGAAATTCGTTTATTATTTCTTGTGATTATTTTTGATGGGGGTGGCCTAATGGACGATCAGTGATGCGTCTGCTTTAGTTTATACAATAAGAAATTTTTCATTACAGAGCCACCTCCCCGAATCTTATTATCTATTACAGCGATGACACAAATGCACATGCGCGGAAATACAATATCAATGAACTGCAAGAGATAGATCACCATTTTGTAATGGTAAATATTTTCGTGAAATGTCAGGGCGCAAAAGCAAAATCTTGCACTGGGCGCATGAATGAATAGTTACCTACTGTTTTTGGGCATTTTTAGTTGTATTATGGTAGGCAAGCGCGACTTGTAAAAGGAATGAGTGCTGTAGCTTCCCGGGCCTTCAGTGTCGCTGGCCCCTAAGAACAGAATTTTTTAAATGAAAATAATTATTTTACCGAAATTCCACTGAATTGCGGAAAATCTATTTTAAGCTGCACGTACTCTCAAAAGAATAAGTATTGAAATCTTGAAAAAGAAGTCGAAGTTCCATCGCAACCGGAGACTCCCTGTTACAACCGTGTCTCTGAAAAAAAAAAGTGCCTGTCCGCCCCTGTAGATATGATTGAGGTTTTCGCATTTCCCTCATTAATAAACGGATCGACCTAAATATTTTTAAATGAAAACACTGATTTGTTTTTTTTTTGTCATCCCCTGAAAAAATGCTCCCCTATCCTGATAACCATGTTTGCCCCCTCTCTCCCCAAGGAAGAAATTTCCGTTGATGTGCATCCTCTGAATTGTAACCCTAATGGTCTATGCATGAATTCGCCATTCCTACATATATTATTTAAGAAATTTAGTGTTTTTAAGAAAATTATTTTAAAGAATTTTAGCGACTCGAAATTGCTCTGAGTGTTGGGTAAGATAGTTTTCTGGTAAATTCGTAGAGCATGAGTATTAATCGTTAACAGATGAATAGACCTAGAAGTGATGTTGAAAATCAAACACGGAAGGATTGCATAAATGAACAAGTTACGGTGTGTGAAACTGAGAGTATATGAGTACAACCTAGAGTCAATCCGACAAGCGGAAGTGCAATACACAGCTTCCTATCACGTGACTTCGTTTATTACCGCCATTTTGGTACTTCAGGGTAGATGCCAGTGATGACGAGTGAGTGAACGTGAGCTGTTGTCGATGAGGATTTTGACTTAAGAAGTAATAACAGCAAACAAGGAGTTGTTTACAGATCAGTATCTAAAGTAAGAAATTTTTGCATACAAGATTTTTGAATTAACCAATGAAATGCACGTGATGCATCACTAATATTAGTGTTTTTTAGTGGTTCGAGCAATCCGATGAGTAAAAGAAGAGCTCTATCAGTATATATAATTTTTAAATAAATAACTTTTTTTTCCACGCGTGAAGTTTCTTTTTAATTGCGTTTCCTTTCGTTCATATCTTAATCGTTCAAATTTTTGTGACTTTGCTATTGTTATGGTATGTATTGAGATATACGGTATCTAAATTTGTAGATTTCTAATATATTTTTTGCCGGTTGTTATGGTCGGTTTATAGCTAATCTGCTGTGGGGATAAAGTCAGTTATTAGCGGTGATAACAAGATACTAGATGAATAAAATATGTGTAAAACGTAAGCTGAATATTATTTTTAGTATTTGATTTTTTCAGTTTTTTTAATGTTAAATTGCATCGTCAATATATTGACTATAATATAGTCTATAATAAAAATAAATAAATACCCCCTCGAGCAGCTGCTTGCCACAGAGGTCTGACAAGAGCCTGTCAGTTTATATGCCATAGTAGAAGATCTGAGAGGATAGCAGTCCCTCAGCAGAAAAACGACACAAACAGCCATGCCTTACCCGGGGCTCGAACCCAGGTCCCTTAATATATTGACTATATATATAGTCAATATCATGACTTGATAACAGGTATTTGTATGTATAGGTTGTTGTACAGGTAAATGTTATGCTACATTCTTTTCTTTTTAATACAGTAAGCCAAAAATTACAATAGAAATATTGAATTCAAATATCAAACTGTAAATTACTTCACAGAATAATGCAGGTATGATCATAATTTTGTGATGTAATTTTGAATGATATATTTCTTTAGACATTTAAAACATCCTCCAGGTTTTATCTGCACTCTCAGTTGTGAAAAATGTACTTTTTGGGAATTTTGTTCAGGCTCTATTCTTTTTGTATAGAGCCTTTGTCCATAAGCATCACTTGGTACATCTGATTGCCATAAGTTCTACAAAGATTATTTAAAAGTATGATCTTTATTACTCCATATGAATAAACCCTCATAGGTGATACTAATGTTTTTGCAAAATATAAATTGTGATGGGATTACTCCACTGTGACCATTGAGGGTAAGAAAGATAAATGGAAACTTGCAATTCTTTTAATGTAAACTAATTACATATAATTACTATAATGACTTTGCCTTTATATGTGCTCTTAATTATTTCTGTATTCTCAAGCGTACATTTTGTAGTTTAGGTGAGATCAGTGATGGATCAGTTGCCAGCTGGACAATACAGTCCTTTTTAAGACAGTCAAATTTATTTAGGTGAATGAAGGTTTACCAAAATGTGACTATGCACAGAAATTGGAGTTCAGAGATCATTCAGCTTCACAGGTCCCTACTGTTGTGCATACCTATAAATCCACCCCTGGATGAAATGTATTTCATTTGTATGGTGGTGTTTCTACCATACATCACAAGTGAATGATGTTCCATGAGATATATATTAATGGTGATCAGTGATATCTAAGGGTGAAAAAGCAAAGAATCAGGGAAAAGAATAATTTATGTTAAAATAAGTTTTGTTAGGCATATACTTTTAATTTGCTTTTAGTTGATTTATTTTCCTATATTATGCCCAATGTTTCCAATATTTTGGTCAACACGACTCGAACCCACATCACAGTGTGTAACTGGGAGACATGGGCTTCAGTCCAGCTTACAGCAAAATTCAATTTTTTCAGTTAACTATTCATGAGTCCCATATTTACAGGATATTTCCTGTGATACTCTACCATTGAAGTCTGATTACATTTTACATGTCACAGTGAGGCTTTCAGTTACTTCAACAACAGTAAATTCCTTTTCTTTGTAAAGGAAGTGTTTACAGCATAAAAAAATAAAAATTTAAATGTTGAGTCCAGTCTAATATATAAGTGGAAAGGGTTAATTCAAAGGAAATTTATTTTGATTAAACACCAACTAAATTAGCTATGGAAAATTATTTTTTTCTATATGCAAAGTCCAGTTTTTCATATTTGCCACCAAATGTTTTGCTTTTTTCCCTGTTTGTAACATCTTTAGATTTCAAATTAATACATCTAGAAATAACAAGTTTATGCAATCTTTGGTTATTAGTAGGGTCATATTATTCAATAATACAGTGAAAAATTTAAATGTTATAATTATGTCTGTGGGACTCCAATTTTGCAATCATGGGTTATATTCCAACTGCTTTTGCCATATGTGAATCTCCCAGGTCAAAAATACATTTATTTATTCCTTACTAAATGCCGTATCAAAAAATTCTTAAATATGAGAATTATGAATTATTCCATATTATGTGACTGGAAAACCACATTTTAAAACTCCTTAACTATAAAAATAAGCTTTTTACAGAAAACTACAAGAGGAGATAAATTATAGATCTTAATGAAGTTTATCCAAATCTCGATTTTAAAACAATATTTGTTAAATATTTAAGGAGTTAGTGAAGCAGAAACATTTGATAGCAGAGACTGCTGTTATGCTCATACTAAACACTTTCAAAGTTGATGGAAACTCAAAGGAACATTACTCGTACTCTAAAGTCACATTTATTTCACTATCTTGTGTATAATTTTTAAGGTAAATTCTTATGACTTGCAACACTGATGTTAACTGCTTTAAAAAAAACTGATGTTAATTGCACACAATCAACACTGTGTGTTTAATCAACACTGATGTTAATTGCAACACTGATGTTAACTGCTTTAAAAAAAAAACCTTCTACACCTCTTTAAATAGTACACAAATTTCACTCAAAAATGAGATTTGGGGGAAATTTTTGAAGATTTATTTCCCATAATATACTGTAACAAAGGGCTTATTTGAAAATTAAGAACTTGGAATATATAGCATTCTATTCAAAAAGCATGGAAGTGTCACAATGCATTGATAATTTAGAGTAATTGATCCATTACCAGAAAGCAAGGTCCAAAAGGTTTTTGTCCAAAAAGCAAGGACAAAAATAAAAGTGTAAATTTAAAAGTGAATAATTTGATTTTAAAACAATATTATATACTGAACATTATAAATTATATACTATGCATTATATTAATTTATTACAGCAATATTTGCAATATTTGGTAAGAAAACTATTACTCATATTTATTGTTAAAATTCCTACATCCATTTTGATTATATTACTTTTTTTCTTAATGATTGCGAAAGCAAAAAATTACATATTTTTGCCTTGAAAATCTCAGAGACTATACATAAGTGTGCAATACCACTTCTTGGGACTGGGGGGAGGGGTGTGATGTGTAAATCCAGGTTTGCATTCAGGTCAGTCATTCAAGCTTGGTTAAAATAGTTAACTCTGCAATGTGCTATAATGCAAGAATTGACAGTTAGCTTAAGAAATGATAAGAAAAATTAAAATATATGAAGATTAAACAAGAGATTAATAAGTAAATAAACGAGCACCATTCAATGTAGATAATTAAGAGAGAAATAAATGAATATAAATATGGGGTGAATAAAATACAAACACATCAAGGGTTTTTCTTGAACACTGGAAAGGAATAAATAGGAGATATAAATAAGTTGGATGTTTGATTAGGTGCAAACCTACAAAGGTAGTAGCACAAATAGAATAAGTATAGCAACAAACAGATTGTATTTGCTTACCCATCTGAGCTAGCATGGAGCCCAAAAATTGTTATGAAAAACAGAGAGGCTCATGGCACTTTTCCATGGGATTTTAATATATCATTTTTCTATGTTTTATTTTCCTTATTCAAAAGTAATTTAGTATTAAGATTAAGAGTTCATTACACATCAGTATGTGTATTTTTTGCCATCTTAATGGGTGTACTATCTTATTTTTGCTGTTACTGACTGAAAACTTGGTTCTTTAAAAAATTTTGCTGTAAGCATTCTTATTTGTTACTATTTCTTGGAAAAATTAAGAATATTATATTTTAGTAAAAATATGCAGAGATGCTAAGGAATCAATAAGTGTTCTTTCTTTTTTTTCATTTTTATAAGCATTGTGACATTTAATATGGCTTTTGTTCTGTAATTTACTAGTAATTTACTAAAACATAATATGAATTTTCATTCACAAAAATATAATAAAATTGAATGGAAAAAGCAAAACAACATATGCCACAAAAATCACACACACCGACCACTGAATTAGAAACTTTATTCAATACTGAGTTGGACCTCCCTTAACCCGAATTACAGCATATATGCAGTTTGGCATAGATTCCACAAAGTGTTGGAGTGCCTTTACATCTCCAGAATACCAGGCATTCACTAGACTAGGGGTGGGCACCTTTTTAAGTGTGCGTGCCAAAATCGCCAAATATTTGATGAAAAATTTTCTCGCATGCCAACCGAAATTTTGGGGACATATTATTATTTGGTGTCTTCTAAGTATTCGGAGAACCTTTTCAAATAATCAATAAATTCTTTACAAAACACTAAAAATATATAAAATAATGGTAAAGGGGTCACTCCACGTCCAGCTGCCTAGCGAACGATGCAACAATTGAATGGGACAAAACATGTACATCAGTATATCGCGAAGATAGATGGCTTGGAAATAGGATGTTTGTTTCATTTTCTTATTACTTATTATTACTAAAACAGTTGATAATGTTTGTTTATTTATTGCATTTTTATTTGGTATCGCTCTACTTAATAAAATTGTATTCTATTAAGTTTAAAATATACAATTCAGTGAAGATGTTGGATATTTATTTAATTATTTTTTAAGGTGAGCCCTGGGTTGCGTGCTGGAAAAAGTCTTTGGTGTGCCACATTTGGCACGTGTGTCAAGGGTTCCCCACTCCTGCACTAGACAGTCCTCTAAATGGCTCAGATTTGATGGAAGAGTACTTTGCTCCTGGATCTGTTTTTCTAATGTCCCATACATTCTCAATGGGGTTCAGATCCAGGCTTTGGGGTGGCCAGGGAAGATGGTAGAAGTAGCTCTTATGCTCAGTGAACTGCTGAACACATCATGCATGGTGGACAGTAGCATTGTCCATGAAACAGCCGTCACCTGCTAGATAAAAAGTCAATATTGAAGGAAGGACTTGATCGGCAACAATGTTCAGATAATCCTTGGAGGACACCAATATCAGGGGACCCATTCTGTACCAACAGAACATGCCCCACACTATGATACTGCCTCCAGAACCTTGAGTTGTGTTTACAAGGCAAGCTGGGTCCATTGCTTTGTAGGGCTCCCGCTAAACTCTCTGCCTACCATCAGTACAGAAAAAGGTGTTCTGCGACTTGACAGACCACACAACTTTTTTCCAGTGTCCAGTCACAGTGTTCCTGATATCACTGTAGACGAACTTTCTAGTTCTTCACAGAAATCAGTGGTTTCCCTATAGGTATGCAACTGCTAATAAATGATCCTCCTGAATTCCCTGTGCATAGTACACTGAGATATGGGTTGGGAACAGCCTTCATTGAATGCTTCGGTCAATTGCTGCACACAGGAAGACCTGTTTCTCCATACAAGCCTTCTCAGATGACAGTGATCTCGTTCCTGACAGATTGTCATCGCACCACACTTACACTTCTTGGACAAACAATGTGGGTTATTTTTCTACTGATTAAAAACCTGAGATATCTTGCCTTTTGAGAAACCAGTCAGCTCTGCTGGTTTTAAAATCATCGCTCCAGCCAGATGGGCACCCACAATAGGCCCTTTATTGAACCCTGAAAGATCCTTTGTTTTTCTCATTGTCATTAACACTACTGATGATTACTGACGAGCAGCAGTCTTAAAAGTTTCCTAGGTCGTGATGATGCACGTGACCACGTATTTTGCATATATGCTGTGCAAATGATGTTTACATACATCTGCATAAAGGTTTCTAATTCAGTAGCTGGTGTGTGTGTACAATCAGTGGCACACTGTGGTCTCTTTATTTTCCCTTGATTTTTCCATACCACAGTGAGTTGCATTTTTCAAATGGCAGAATCTTTATGTCAATGTAGTGGAAATATTTACGGCCAGCTAGAGAAGTGGATACATACAGATATCAAAGAATTCATTGCATGTGTCTAGTTTGAAAGATTGATGTGTGACAACTCCAGGGTTGAAAGCTGTAGCTTGCATGAAATGTAGAATTTTGAATGATCATCATCATCACTGCAGACTTGAACCCAAGCCCCTCTGATCAGTAGCCAATCACACTATCCACTCGACACACACAGAAAATCATGTAGTGCCAATTTCAATGAAATTTAATTTGCTTTTCCTAAAAATATCTCTTTTAGAATTTAACATTCTTCACACTTTGTTTCCATTCCCGCATAGGTTTTTTGGTTTCAATTTCCATTGAAGGAACAAGTTTGCATTGGCTACAGCCTACTCTTTTTATGTCACTATATAATTGATTTTACTTTATGCCATTTAATTTATTTTTATTTCAGAAAGGCATCATTTTTTTTTTAAATGTTTATGAGAGCCAGTGGTAAGTAATGGATTCAAAAGGAGAGTTTTGGGTTATAATCACCCATTCTTGAGGGCTTAAATACCATACAATTTGTAAGGCAGTCTGCAAAAATCAGAGACTAAGTGACCCCCCCCCCATACCCCTTAAATCCACTGATGAGAACTTTATGCTTTTTAATGACATGTTTTTCTTTTCACATAGCAATCAATTCATAATTATTTGTTCATAAAAATATTTCTGAGAGGAATGCAAAGAAACATTTGTAATAAAAGTATAACAGCAGAAAAAAAAAGTATTACCTCTATCGAACAGCATACAGCAATAACCCACAACAGAAATAAGGGTAATTTTTCAGAATCTGGGCAGTGGCATGTTTATAGTAGTTACTGCTAAGGTTGCATTGAATATTCAGCAACTATTCAGTTGTCAGCATATTTACCGTTTTCGTGTCAACTGCTCTATCCTTCTGATCTAAAAAAGTAGAGTAAATGTTCTGTTATGGCAACTGTGAGACACGGGGTGAGACATGGGGCAAATCAGTCACATGGTTTATGCAAATGAATATCAGAGTGTCCTTAGCTAAGGGCCTGTTTTAGTATAATGAAGTATGATGACCCCAAATAGCTACATAAGCATCACGAGGACTTGTACTGTTTACTACTCTGGCCAGTACACCCCCACTCTTCCCAGAGAGCAAATCAGTGCTCAAGGAGGGTTTTTGGAGGAGATTGATGACCTCCAGTGCATCTCCTAGCACATCCACACTTGCTCCCTAGGATTCAGATGCAGCAAATAGTCTAGCCACTCCATTTTCTTAATATCCTAAATTTCAAGGAATTCATCGACTATCTGAGCCCTATGATAGTGAGCATTATCATCTGCCAAAATAAATTGGGGTCAAAAGTACCCCTGAAAAACCTTGTACAGGGCATCTCAATATCTCTGACCATTACGTGTATGCAGCAAAGACACAGAGTGAAATGTATCAGTTTGATATAATGCTGCTAAGATCAGTACCATCACCACTGTAGTGGTGTTCACTGATGTTAGAGGGTTGGTACTGAACTCCTTGCATTCTCCAGATTAAAGCACATTGAGATCAGTCTGAAGACCAAATCGCAATTAGTCAGTGAAGAGCACATGTACCAAGTCTATTCATGATGTTTGCACAATTTTAGTTAGGTTTTCCTGTGAGAGGAATTGAGGGAAATACTATGTGACATAGAACCCTCTCTGGTGAAACCTTCTGCAAGCCGTTTGCCTTGAAACTGCTCTCCCAAAGTTTGCAGAAAGCTACAGAGAGAGAGTTGCCTTACTGACATTGCATTGTGGCAATGGGTTATTAGCACAAGATAGCAATTATCCTGCACTGTTGTCACTCATGGATGATCTTGCACTCATCTATGGCTAATGTCTCTGCATGTTAGAATAGTCTCCAAAGTTATGAAAGCACTGATTGTGGGTCATTTAAGATCCCAGCCATCTGGGATCAGTTATACTCAACATACTTTCCCCACCACGTGTCAGAGCCATCCATATATCTGTGTGCCATACTCTTGTTACAAAATGTTCTACCAACATGAACTCAAATGCTTGTTCAACAAGAAATGGGTGTTGCAAAATCAAAGCCAGCTTTTATAGCACCCTGGATTTGTTTTTTGAGTCACATATGCAAAATTTTACCTAGTTAGATGTTTTTTGGAATGATCTTGCACATATTCTATTGCATAATGCACAAGATGTGTTAATAATTTCAGTGATGTGTGAAATATGTAACAGTTAGTGAATTTTGCTCAACTCTTGGATACCATTGTATTAATGCCACTACACTACAATAACTTACTAATGCACTATTATATTCATATGTAAACTTATTTATATTTAAGTATCTATACAGCATTATGAAGCTTTGACCCTTAGAATACAGTACTATTAATTAAGCTTTTATAGTTCTTCCCAAAGGCATGTTCTGAAACAGTAAAAGTGGGAAAATTAAGTTTTTGTTGAAAAGTTAATAGCAAGCCAAATTTAAAGCTTCTGATTCTAGTAAAAAAAGTAGCTTCTGAAAAACAGAAATCTATATAAAAACAAAAAAGTTAAGAAATTATTAATGAAGCATAATACACCTAAAATCTGCACAGTGAAGAACAGGAATCTTGGTTTCAAACCAAATGAAGTTTTCATTTACCGACTTTTGCACTATTTAGAAGTTTTTATTCGAACTAATGAATGATGGGGAAAGATACAAATAGCAATATTTTGTTAGTAGTACCGTGCTGAATGGGTAGATCTACAGGACCTGGGTTGGAGCCTCGGGTAAGGCATGGATGTTTGTGTTGTTTTTCTGCTGAGGTCCTGCCATTCTCACAGACCTACTATGGCGTATAAACTGAAGGCTCCTATCAGACCTCTGTGGCAAGCAGCTGCTTGAGGGGGTATTTATTTTAATATAACACAGAAAGTATTTCTCGTTTATGCCTTAAAATAAAAAAGTTGCTATGAGCGGAATATCTTTTGACATTATTCCACCGAAATTTTAGATTTGTACCATAAACAGATCACTTGCAATATTCGTTAAATATTTCGCACTTTCCATATATAGTGCATCCTAACGATGTAAATTAAAACTAAGAATTTGAAAAATGTGAATCATAAAATTTCATTATTGCCTATCTAAATGGGGCGGGGGTGGCTCAGTCGGTAGCGCGCCAGGCTCGTAATCTGTAGTTCCCAGGTTCGAGTCCCAGCTGGGTCAGCGTTGAGATTTATCTCCGCAAAAATTCCCCGCTCTGCCCACGGTCAGTAGGGGACACCGATGGGCTTGGAAAGGCAGCCTTCCGTCGGATGGGACATTAAGCCGTGGCCCCATGTGTGGGAGAGCCATACCCTGTGCACGTTAAAGAACACGCTGGATGGCCTTGACGGGAGGCTACCATCTGTCTTCCAACAGCTGTTCCAGTGGGTCCCCTTCCCCAACCTTCTCTGAGCCTTCGGGGTCCATGTGACCTGGCCATTTAGCCCATGGTGTGCAAAAAAGTGCCGCTCAGAGGTAAAACAACCCAACCCAAAAGCCTATCTAAAAAAATTTTCACTTTTTTTTAAACCTAGATAAAAAGTTCGCAATAGCATCTCCTGGTGGAGAGAACTACCCTGAGAAGTCATGAAATCACATCATGAATTACAAAGTTGATTTGAGGCCGCGTTTTTAGTGCGACCATCAAAATTGCTAGTTACGGCTCCGTTAATGAACACAAGTATATTCATTAGTTTACATTAACTTTTATTACAAAAGGCAGAAATAATGTTTTTTTATGTTAGATTTGAGTTAAAATTTTAAACCACACAAAATGTGCGAATGATTCAGCAGTTGCCCCAGTTTTCAAGATACTGTGCTTGTATTGAGATTTTCTCTTCTATTGAGATTTCCTCTAACACCCATTCTGCCTACCGAAATGCTGCCATACATTGTATGTGGCATTAGATCGTGGCTGTATGTGCACAGAACTATAATAAATAAATAAATACCTCCTCAAGCAGCTGCTTGTCACAGGATGGCAGGAACTCAGCAGAAAAACAACACACACATCATCCATGTCTTACCCGGAACCCAGGTCCCTTAAATCAGTAGCCAAGCGCACTAACCACTCGGCCACGGGACGGCATCAGCAGAACTATAAATAATAAATAAAAATAAATACCCCATCAAGCAGCTGCTTGCCACAGAGGTCTGACAGGAGCCTGTCAGTTTATATGCCGTAGTAGAAGGTCTGAGAGGATGGCAGGACCTCAGCAGAAAAACGACACATACATCCATGCCTTACCGGGGCTCGAACCCAGGTCCCTTATTCTATGCAAATTAAAGAACACACTAGATGGCGTTGAGAGGAAGCATTCTTCCATCTATTAATAGCTGCTAGTGGCTCTTCATTTTCAGTGCAATAAAAAAAGTGCAATTCCGCCGTAAAATAGCCTCAACCAAATTGATTTGAGGTTTGAATTTGCATTAAATGTATTTCTGAATGACTTGAAATTGTGATTTAATATTTTGCCGATTTATTGTTGCAGAATCAAAACGTTTATATTATACTGGAATTTAGTGTCATTTTTTTTTACTTTTGAGGATGTATAAACTTTTATTGAATTCTGCGTAATTTCGAGGATGTTGATAATGTGGACAGTACCTTTTATCCATTAGATTATATGTTTTCCGTATTTTTTGTTTAATTTGTAAGAATTACATAGAGAGAGAAATCAAAAGGCTACTCTAGCTGATCCAAGTTGTTTCATACAAGGACATGTTTCGGATAGACAAATTAGTCTCACTGAACATTATGGCGCTCGCACATATTCATGCAATTATAATGTTTAATGCCCCAGGATGGGGGCATTAAACATAAACAGTCAGTAGTGCACTAGGCTCACAAACTGCTGTTTCCAGATGCGAGTCCCAACTCTGCCAGTGTTAAGATATATCTCTGTTAGCCTCCACACTGTTCTCGGTGAGAAAGGGGATTCTGATGGAAGGCCGTCGGATGGGACTTTAAACCGTGATTTCTGTGTGCAGGAGAGCCATATCTTGTTCACGCAAAAGAACACACAGGATGGCTTTGATAGGAGGCTATCATCCGTCCCTAACAGATGTCCTGTGAATCCCTTTCCTCCCCAAATCTCTGAGCCCTTGGTGTCCTTATGACCTGGACATTTACCCATTGTATGCAAAAAAGTGCTTCTCAGAGATAGAACAGCCCAGCCCTTTAACGCCCAGATTGGCCGATGTTCAAACGAACTCATCCAAATAGTGCTATTCTTTCCTCTTTACTATCATTTACTGACCGTTTTGGATGCAAATGAGTAAAGGTAATTTTTTGGACAAAAAATTAACGACATAATATTTCTTATTAGATTTTAGCAATTCATTCATGAGAGGCATAGAAAAATCATTGAGCACTGCAATCATTGCTCCCTGAAAATCTGGAAATGTAAATTTTTAAGTTATAAGAAAACTGGAGGAATCTCCTTTTTTGGTTTGTATTATTAAGGTACATGATAAATTTCTTTTTGAAAAGTTGTATTTAAATAAAAGAAAATTATTATTAGAAACATGTAAATTATCTTATTTTGTCTCCACAGTAGATACGAATAAACGTATAAAAATTATAATAATGTATAAAATAATATTGAAAAAGACGCAGTACCAATATGCTACGATATGAGTAACTCTAACATTGTGCAAGGTGCCCAGAAAGAATTACCCTATTTCAAAGGGAAATTGCGGAGTAATGAATAGAGAAATAATTTTAATTTAGTAGATATGCAGTCTGGTTTATTCATTTAAGGCAAGTGCTGAAGTTTTGTTTTTGACTGTCGGCAATAAGCGGCAGGGCGAACGGTAAGGGCCCTGTAAAATTGCTTCTTCAACCTGGAATATTCTGGCGTTCGGACACTCATTTATCTCGCAATCAGCAATAGAAACAATTGAAAGGAAGTTAACAGCTTTGTGCCATACAGATTTCTTTCAAGCATGGAATACACAACTGATTGTAATCGAAGCTCTGTTATTTTGGCATATGAGAGAAAATATATGCACGTATATTAATAAAAAAAAATACCCTCTCAAGCAGCTGCTTGCCACAGAGGTCTGACAGGAGCCTGTCAGTTTATATGCCAACTGTGTTCCAGTTAAAACTATCCCTTGGTTGGGGCATGCCCAGCTGCGGATCTGAGAAAATTTGACAGAAGGGATCATAATAAAAAATTAAACCCCTAATGGCGGAAAATTTTGAAAATTGCCAAATTTTAAACGAATATAGTAAACAATGTATTTGAAATTTTGGTTGTGTAGTATAAAGGTCTTGAAGTTTCAGTAGGTAAAATCAGTTGACCTCATACCTCGAGGTGGGTGAGAAAATGCAACTTTTTGTTTTAAGAAGCAATTTTTTTGCTTTTAGAGATAAAAATTCTTTTTATGTTCGATAGGTATTGATGGAAATATTACGATTCGTTATTTCGGAATCTCCCAAGATCTGTAAAGCGCCCTCTAACGGTAGAAAAATTTGAAAATTGCAAAGTTTTTAACAAATTTTGCAAACGATGTTTTATGCTAAAAATTTAAAATTTTGATGATAGAATGTGAATGTCATGTTTGCATTTGCATCCTAAGTTGCCCCCAGGGGTGGGGGGTGGGTGGGAAACGCACTTGTTTTGTTTCAAGAGCTAATTTGAAAAATTTTTGGTTGGATTGGTACTAATGAAATATAATTCACATATTTAATATCTTTAGGTGGTATTAATTTACATTTTTAGTGGGTACTATGGAAAAGACAAAACTTTCAACGAATATTGCAGTGATTTATTTATGGTAGAAATTATAAATTTCGGTGGTAGTGTTAAGATATATTCCACTGACAGCAACACTGTCCCCTTTTCCCAGAGGGTTGTGAGAAAAGCAACTGTTTGAATTTAAGGAATAAAAGACAAATACTTTTAATGTTTTACACGTACTAATAAAATACTACTATTTGCATTTTCTCAATCATCCATTAGTTCAAATTAAAACTTTTAAGGAGTGAAAAAGTTTAGCCCATTTGTGCAAAAAGTTCCCTCATAGAGGTAAAACAACCCAACCCGAATTAGAGTAGTGTAAGTTTTGCTGAGCCGTCCCATGGCCGAGTGGTTAGCGCGCTTCGCTACTGATCTAAGGGACCTGGGTTCGAGCCCCGGGTAAAGCATGGCTGTTTGTGTCGTTTTTCTGCTGAGGTCCTGCCATCCTCTCAGACCTTCTACTATGGCATATAAACTGACAGGCTCCTGTCAGACCTCGTGGCAAGCAGCTGCTTGAGGGGGTATTTAAAAAAAAAAGTTTTGCTGTAGTCAAGACTTTTTACTGCAAGAAAATTGGTTAATTTTAAAAAAAAATTCTTACTTTAATATTTGCTTTTCTTATTTATATGTTCGCTCTGAGTTATTGCTTCGAGAAATGCATAAATAAGTTATTGCATCGGAAGTATTAAACTGCTGCATTTCACTCACTCCGCGTGTTTTATTTGTGGCATTTCGTGTCATGAATTATTCAAGTGGTAGCAGCACGAGTATCGTATTTTGACAGCTGCTTACTCATAGGTAGGGTTGCCAAATAAGAGCCGAAAAAAGGGGACCGTGTATGGTGTGTGTGTGGGGCTCTCTCGCATTGAACCATAAAAATAGATATTGTAATGTATATCTTAACCAAATAGCCACAAAGAAACAACTTGAATGGAACAGCTTTTAAAAAATATGTACCGGATGTGTAGCTTTGTTGAGCAGAAATTGGTATTACTGTATAATAAATTAGATATTTTGAAGAAATCTTAACTAGCAGGGGGCAGGGGGGGGGGGGGCTCAGTCGGTAGCGCGCCAGGCTCGTAATCTGCAGTTCCCAGGTTCGAGTCCCCCATGCCCTATATACGTTAGTATATCTCTGTGTCCCATATGACGAACGGTAGCCTTTCCAAAGCCCGAAGAGATGCCACTTTTCTTATCGAGGGCAGAACTGCGCTGGCCAGTAGTTGAGGGGAGATGTGCAATAGACAAACAAAAAGTTTAACTTTGTTTATTACATTTTACTACTCGTATACATAAATTCAAAATGATGAGGAAAAAATTAATATAAATTTTAGTTATTTTATTCGTCCGTGGCCGAGTGGTTAGCGCGCTTGACTACTGATTAACGGGACCTGGGTTCGAGCCCCGGGTAAGGCATGGATGTTTGTGTTGTCTTTTTGCTAAGGTTCCGCCATCTTTACAGACCTACTATGGCGTATTAAACTGGCAGGCTCCTGTCGGACCTCTGTGGCAAGCAGCTGCTTGAAGGGGTATTTATTTTTTATTAACGTCAAAATTAGAGTTGGTTTGTCGAGGCAATACGGGATTCCAGAAATTAGCTGTTGAACCAATCCATAGTAAATACACAGATTGGAATAAGATTGGATTACAACAGATTGGAATACAACGATTGGAAAAGTTGCATCTCCTTGAGTATAGATGGCGCTGTGTCAGCCACGTCTCAGTGAAGAATTGTAAGGTCTTATTCTGAAAAATTTCATTGTCCGAGGCGTGGTGCAATGGTAGCGCGCTCTGGCATGAATCTGGAGAGATGCGGATTCAATTCCCGCCGTGTCGGCGATGAATTTTTTTTCATAATAATTTAACGAGATTATTCAAATTTTAACGAGATTATCAAAATGATATTATTCAAAATTTCTTATTTAAAACACCATTCACACTTTAGTAGAACCAGATTTGAAATAATTATTTTATGTTAACCAATATTCACACGGTTTGCAGTATGTGCACGCCTGGTTTAAAGGGTTCTTGGCCGCCTAGGCTAGAAAAAACGATCACCTTCTCCACCACGTAATATCTAATGTAATGTAAAGGTAGTTTGGGGAAAAAGTAAGTATAGATAATTAAAGCAGGTGTTAAATTTTTTGAGATAATTACAATATTTTAGAAGACGTCAATATAATTAATTATTTCTTTCAACCTTATTTTGTTCAGTTAATAAATAATCAAATTTCTGCCATAAAATAAGAATATAATTTAATTTTGAAATTATATTTTCTCAAGCAAACTTACTATTATTTGAATCAAATGTCTTACTAAATACCAAATTTAAACATTGAATATATTGTTGCGGATCACAAAAATGGATAGCCACTGAGCGTGAGTATTAAAAGCTATATTTCAAAACCAAATTCAATACAAGGTAAATTGTTACAAAGGAAATATGGATGAAGTATCTTATTAACCAATCAACTACTAACATGCACAAATCATCAATCTTCCTGCGTAGAGCACACAATATCAGCTCTGTGTATTTTACCAAATACTACCTTTTACTTGATTTACCAGGTCACCCGAAGATCTTCACTCGTAAACCAATTCTCGTCCTGTGCTAATAACTGTTCACACACTAGCCGAACAAAAAGACAGTCCGTGTAGACATTCGAAGTTAGCCATAAAAGTCCCCACTTTTATACTTCCGCGTATACACAACACATCAAGTTACTTCTTGATACTTAACGATAAAAGATCCCACTTTTATCCTTCCGTGTATACACAACACATCAAGTTACTTCTTGATACTTACGCGCACTGTCTCAGAACAGCTCACCGTCCATTTTCGAACTCACCGACCGTTACAACACAACGACCGTTACAACACAAAACTGTTAACGCTCCACTCTTCTTCTCCAAATTCTCCCAACGTTCTTATTCGTTGGCTGAAACTTTGCTTTCGGTTGCCAGATTCTTCTGTCGTAACACTGCCCCCTTCCTAGGTCTTGTTCGTCCCGAACAATTCTGGATTCCAAAGTTTCTTCAGTTCTTCGATGAAACGGAGCCAAACGATCCACGTGAACCACCTTGCACTTTGTAGCTGGACGTCGACGAATGCGATATACCACGTCATTAATCCTGTTAACTATTGTATATGGACCTTCCCAAGGTTTCTGAAGTTTTGGAGATAGTCCTTTTTTTCTATGTGGACTGTATAGCCAGACAAGATCTCCTTGATTGAAAATAGTTCCATTTATTTTACTGTCATATCTTGTTTTGGTTCTGTCACTTGTTATGTCGATGTTATGTCTAACGGAGTGATGGATTTCTTCTAGTCGTTGTTGCAATTCTTGTACGTATTGTGGAGTGGACACAGGCATTGCTTCGGGCCGACCATATAAAAGGTCACAGGGAAGACGTAACTCTCTTCCAAAAATCATCATGGAAGGTGTCTGTCCAGTTGTCTCATGCACTGCCGTTCTATATGCCAGCAAAAGGAGTGGTACATGGCGATCCCAGTCACGTTGGTGGTCGTTCACAAATAATGCTAAATGCTGAGCAATTGTTCTATTGAACCTTTCAACCATACCATCCGACTGAGGGTGTAAGGGAGTTGTTCTGGTTTTCTGAATGCCTAATAGTTGACAGATGCCTTTAAACACATTGGATTCAAAATTCCGTCCTTGATCAGAGTGGAGTTGTAAAGGTACTCCATACCTACTAATGAAGTTATTAACTATCATCTCAGCCACTGTTGTTGCTTCCTGGTCTTGGATGGGATATACCTCAGGCCACTTTGTGAAATAATCCATTACCACTAATAAATATCGATTTCCATCATCAGTTCTAGGAAACGGACCCATTACATCAATGGCTATTCTTTCAAAAGGGGCACCAACGTTATACGTCTGCAGCTTACCCCGACTCCTAGTCTTAGGGCCTTTCTTTGCTGCACAGGCTTCACATTGCCTACACCATCTCTCAACGTCTGCCCTACTTTTCAACCAATGAAATCGTTCCCTGACTTTGGCTAATGTCTTATTAACACCGAAGTGTCCTCCAGTGGCACTATCATGTACATCTTTCATCACAAGTTCCACTCGGGATCGAGGAAGGATTATCTGCCAACGGATCAGCCGTCCAGTGGGATTCTCCCATCTTCTGTACTGATGAGATCAATAGCTCCTTTTCCGAATTCAACATCATAAACCAAAGCACACACTCCTTCAGCCAGCTTTTTGGACACAATTGAGCATATCATTAGAGGAACGCTATCTATGGTAGCCATCAGATCCTTGTAGCGGTAAATCTCCTTATCTGTTGGCACCAGCTCCTCTGTCTGTCCTACGATGCAGCATCCGACGTCTTCCATCATCTGCTCGATTTTATCTTTAGTGCAGTCGACTGTGAAGCCAGGGATGGATTCCAATTTGTACAGAGTATCTCCCGTCAATTGGAGAGCACGACCGGAGATCATAGGGACCTTGAGACCTAAAGCAGCAAGTGCAGGAGCCAAGACAAGACTCACTTTGTTGCCGACACCTCCTGTGCTGTATTTATCTACCATCCGATGGCGCCACTCGGGTCTCCAGCAAAACACATGACCCGAGGAGGTCATAGTTGCTGTTTCTTCGGAATTCACTTTCTTGGAGCTCTCATTGTAATTAGCCAGGGAAACATCAGTCATGATTGCCAAATTGTTCATTCTGGAGATCAGCGACGAGTTTTGTAACATGATATTGTCCACTTTAGAGCTCTTGTAGTCGTGATAAAACTTTTCTATATCCTTATAATCTAAATGGTTATAATGTCCAAATCTGCACATTGACTGTTCAGAAAAGAAATTCAGCGTGGCTACGTTGAAATTATCTGAGGGATTCACTTCTCTCTGATCGTAACTCTGAGGCTTAGTTTCATCCAGAAAGTTAGTCTTTGAAGTACTGTCTCTGCCTGAAGCTCCTTTACTAGCATCACCTGTTACGCTTCTAAGCCATTCTTCGGAATTCCTCTTCCTTAAATCCCCACTTTCTATAAACGATTCAAGTGTGGCTATATGCTTCGGAAAAATCTCTCCGACTTCCCGGGTAACGTCGAATGGCACTTTGTTTCTATGATGAATGGACACCTCTTCTTTACTCGGACCACTCTGCGAAACGTAAACTCTGTTTCGTTCCCCCTCATTACCACTCGTTACTCTGCCTTTGCGATAATTGTCCATGACGCATTTTGCTGACGGCGAGGAATAGAATACCTTTCGTGTGGATCTCTCTTCAGATCGTGCCAGACTTGTATACCTAGGTATTTTGAAGTGCAAAGCGTACTGTTTAGTCTCACAGCTCTCTAATCTGTGTGATTGTTCTTCACAGTTCCTAGACATGTCACCAGCGACATAGACACTCTGCCATGCATCACCAGTAGTTGCGTGGTCAAAGGCATTATCTGCGCTATATCTACGATTCTTGATTTCCAGTAGCAGATCCACATTTTTATATGCGTTGCCTTTCTCTTTTCCATGTTTACAATCTAACTTAACACTATCAAGATCACCTTTTTCACTGACAAATTCAACATTTAAACTATTGCATTGTCTATTGAGTTCGGTTTTACTATCCTTGAACTGATCAATAATCTTACCAACTCGAGAAGCCACTTCAGTTCTCATCTCAGTATTTTGTGCGGCTATTTCGGCTTTCAAATCATCTTTTTGAGAAACTATCTCCGTTCTCAACTCATTATTTTGTGCGGCCATTTCGGCTTTCAAATCACCTATTTTATCGCTTTGGGCAGCTAGATCACTTTTAATATCAGTCATCTGCGTAGCCATATCGGCTTTCATATCAGTCACCAGCGTAGCAATAACGGCTTTCCTATCAGTCATCAGCGTAGCAATAACGGCTTTCCTATCAGTCATCAGCGTAGCCATAATGGCTTTCCTATCAGTCATCAGCGCAGCCATATCGGCTTTCATATCAGTCATCAGCGTAGTCATAATGGTTTTCCTATCAGTCATCAGCGCAGTCATATCGGCTTTGAAGCTATTTATCAACTTTACTAATTCATCCATACTTCTAGTTAACGGCATTCAATTAATTAATCCCACTTCTGACACCAAATGTTGCGGATCACAAAAATGGATAGCCACTGAGCGTGAGTATTAAAAGCTATATTTCAAAACCAAATTCAATACAAGGTAAATTGTTACAAAGGAAATATGGATGAAGTATCTTATTAACCAATCAACTACTAACATGCACAAATCATCAATCTTCCTGCGTAGAGCACACAATATCAGCTCTGTGTATTTTACCAAATACTACCTTTTACTTGATTTACCAGGTCACCCGAAGATCTTCACTCGTAAACCAATTCTCGTCCTGTGCTAATAACTGTTCACACACTAGCCGAACAAAAAGACAGTCCGTGTAGACATTCGAAGTTAGCCATAAAAGTCCCCACTTTTATACTTCCGCGTATACACAACACATCAAGTTACTTCTTGATACTTAACGATAAAAGATCCCACTTTTATCCTTCCGTGTATACACAACACATCAAGTTACTTCTTGATACTTACGCGCACTGTCTCAGAACAGCTCACCGTCCATTTTCGAACTCACCGACCGTTACAACACAACGACCGTTACAACACAAAACTGTTAACGCTCCACTCTTCTTCTCCAAATTCTCCCAACGTTCTTATTCGTTGGCTGAAACTTTGCTTTCGGTTGCCAGATTCTTCTGTCGTAACAATATTATTTTATATTTTGGAATTATACACTTGAAACTATAGACTACATAGCATTTTTTTCCGCAATGAAAATTACGTATTGCAGCTTATACAATACCCTGGCACTAGTTCTATTGTAATTCTGTGTGGGGATACTGGTAAAATGGTCGAGGTAACGGAAGAGGACCGTACGTGAAGAAGAAATCCTGTTTGTGTCTTGTACAGAAAAGATAGTTACTTTGCGAGAAACCAGTTAGTTTCTCGCAAAGAACAATGTATCCCATTTTTACTCCCACCTAAGCTACTACGTATTTTGCTTGTTTCTGCATGGCAGGTTCTCTTCGTGGAGGTGGTAACATCTCCCATACTGACTCACTCGAACGTAACTGGCCATGTATGTTGACGTGTCTTACGCGCTGATGTCCGTTGATGAGTAAGACTAGTTCTGACTCAACTTCACATGCTGAAAAAGTGATTTCGGATATGTTGAATCCAGATTTTGCTTTCTCTTGTAAACAATTGACTTCATGCAGACGCTGTCATCTAGTATTTTGCTTTAAAAATGTTTTACATGGACTGTATTTTATCGAGATGGAGAGGTCATTGACAGGGGAAATAATGGAATTAAAATTATCACGAAAGAGGTAAGAAAAAAAAAATTCTGACGACCAATTTTGTTCGTTGAAATATTATAAGTTAAATATAAATTGCCTGTTTAGCAGCTTTTTGCCACAAGAGGCCTCACAGTAGTTTGTCAGCATAATGTCCATAAAGTGTGGGGCGGGGGTGGCTCAGTCGGTAGTGCGCCAGGCTCGTAATCTGTAGTTCCCAGGTTCGAGTCCCAGCTAGGTCAGCGTTGAGATTTATCTCCGCAAAATTTCCCCGCCTTGCCCACGGTCAGTAGGGGACACCGATGGGCTTGAAAAGGCCGCCGTCCGTCGGATGGGACGTTAAGCCGTGGCCCCGTGTGCGGGAGAGCCATACCCTGTGCACGTTAAAGAACACGCTGGATGGCCTTGACGGGAGGCTACCATCTGTCTCCCAACAGCTGTTCCAGTGGGTCCCCTCCCCCAACCTTCTCTGAGCTTTCGGGGTCCTTGTGGCCTGGCCATTTAGCCCATGGCGTGCAAAAAAGTGCCGCTCCGAGGTAAAACAATCCAATCCATAAAGTGTATGAGAAAAAGACGAGTCATCAGCAGAACAACAACACAAGAAACATCCCTGCCTTTTCCAGAGTTCGTAAAACCATGCCAAACAGACTAACTACTCTGCTACCGGGATAACCAAGGATGAAGTATGTCTTATTTAAGTTATTTACAGCTGTTTGTTAAATTTCTCCATTTTAATTGCAATTATGGTTTTAGCAAGAACCGAGGATTTTTAAATTACAATTTGGTCTCAAGATTCCATTATAATTGTTTTATGTAAAACCTTTTAAGGCTTTCCATTCCGATGCTTATGCATAATCTTGGGTATTATATGGTTTATGCAAATAATTAGAGCCCTTTAATACAAAAGCCACTTTGATAAACAAGTCCTGGACAGTCTTAATCAAAAGGAGGGAAATTAATTATGCATAAAAATTTAAGTGATTTAATTTGTTGAAAATTTGAGTGAAATTTTTTTATTTTAAAACCAACTAAAATAATGTAATTTGTTCATTAGAATTTTATTAACATATTTTAAAATTAATTACCAATTTTTTAAAAATAGGTAACAGTTGAATTTTTAGAAATATGGATATATGTATCGAGGTGGCCTTTTGGCCCTGCGCGGATAGCAATTCATTATTCCACAAGGTCTAATCTGTACTCGGCAATCGTCAAATTCACAGCCGCTTATGTTAGCTAATTAATGACCATCGAGGTTTTGAAAATGCTTGAGGTCTGATGTATGTTTACAAGTAAAAGAAATCAGTCTAATGGTTTATTAGTGACTACTAATTAACAGAAAAGATATGTGATTAAATTAAAACAAACTGTATTTCTGAAAAATATGCCTTTCTAAATTTTGAAATTTTGCTTTGACAATAATAATTTTTACCCTTGCCCCTAGTGGGATGGAGAAAACGCATTTTATAGAGATAATGGTTTGTTTTTAGAGATAATTAAAAATATTTGGATTGAATCGGTATAGATAAACTATTATGACTCACATTTTTTCGAGGGATGCAGGTGGCTCATTCGGGAGCGCATCATGTTCGTAATCTAGTTATTAAGTTCGATTCCCACCTGTGCTGTTGGGTTGTTTTACCTCTGAGAAGCATTTTTTTGCACACAGTGGGCTAAATGGCCAGGTCAAAAGGACTCCAAGGGCTCAGAGAAGGTTGGGAGAAAGGTACCCACTGGACAGCTGTTGGGAGACAGATGGTAGTCTCTCATCTTGCGTGTTCTTTCACGTGAACAGGGTATGGCTCTCCCACACGGACCCACGGCTTAACGCCCCATCCGACGAACGGCGGCCTTTCCAAGTCCATTGGTGTCACCTACTGACCTTGGGCAGGGTGGGAGTTTTGCGGCGATAACTCAACGCTGGCCCAGCTGGGAGTCGAACCTGGGAAGTGCAGATTACGAGCCTGGCGCTCTATAGACAGCTCTCCCCTCCCACCGGGGACAATGTTGAGATTTATCTCCGCAAAACTCCACCCTGTCCCATCGGTCAGTAAAGGACATCGATGGGCTTGAAAATGCCGCCGTCCGTCGATGTGATGCTAAGCCGTGGTCCGTATGCGGGAGAGCCATATCCTGTGCACGTTAAAGAACTCGCTGGATGGCCTCCGACGACGGAGACTGCCATCTGTCTCTTAACAGCTGTCCAGTGAGTCCCCTTCCCTCAACCTTCTCTGAGCCCTCGGATTTGACCATTTAGCCCATTGTATGGAAGAAGGTATGTCGCTCAGAGGTAAACAATCCGAGTCTTCGAATCTCCCCCAAAGGTTTAATTGTGTCCTCTGACGGTGGAAAAAATTGAAAATATCAAAACTTTTAACGAATATTGGAAATGATTTATATGGGCTAGAAAATCGATATTTCACTGGTGGAGTGTGATGATCAAGAGTTTTACATTGGCAGCAACAGTTTGTCCTTCATCACCTGTGGTGTGTTTGGCTTAGTTGGTAGCGCGGCAATCTCGTAATCCTAGGTTCGAGTAATAAATCCTAATTCCTAGGTTCGAGTCCCATCTAGCCAATGTTGAGATTTACCTCTACCAAACTCCCCCGTAATCTGTAGTTCCCAGGTTCGAGTCCCAGCTGGGTCAGCGTTGAGATTTATCTCCGCAAAATTCCCCGCCCTGCCCACGGTCAGTAGGGGACACCGATGGGCTTGGAAAGGCCGCCGTCCGTCGGATGGAAGGTTAAGCCGTGGTCCCGTGTGCGGGAGAGCCATGCCCTGTGCACATTAAAGAACACGCTGGATGGCCTTGACGGGAGACTACCATCTGTCTCCCAACAGCTGTTCCAGTGGGTCCCCTCTCCCAACCTTCGCTGAGTCTTCAGGGTCCATGTGACCTGGCCATTTAGCCCACGGTGTGCAAAAAAGTGCCGCTCAGAGGTAAAACAACCCAACCCAAACTCCCCGCCCTGCTCTCGGTCAGTAGGTGACACCAATGGACTTGGACTTCGAAAGACCGCCGTCTGTCGGATGGGACGTTAAGCCCGGCTCCGTGTGCGGGAGAGCCCATACCCTGTGCACCCTAAAGAACACGCAGGATGGTCTAGACGGGAGGCTACTATCTGTTTCCTAACAGCTGTCCAGTGTGTCTCCTACCCCCAACCTCTAAACCCTCGGGATCGTTGTGAACTGACCATTTAGCCCATTGTGTGCAAAAAAAGTGCCGGTCAGAAGTAAAACAACCGAACCTTCATCAGCAGGAGGGTGGAAAAACCCAACTTTTTGTTTTAAGAGATTAATGAAAAATTCATATAAAAATCACTCTGTACAATATTCTTTTGCAGGAAAGAGATGCAAGTCCACCAAACTCCCAGTTGATTGTAGCGTTTAAATGAAATGAATAAATGAAAAATTCTTTTTGAGTTGAATAGATATTAACGAAATATGATGATTTATAATTTCTAAATCCTCCAAAATGCTTTAATTTACTTCGTTAAATGACACTAAATGTAGAAAATGTAAAACTTGAAGTATTATCGCAAACAATATGTTAACTCTATAAATTAGAAATTCTGGTGTTGGAATGTATTGATCAAGAAAAGATACACAGATAACTTACTAACAGAAGTATAATTTATATTCATATGTTTTAATTAAATTCCTATTGGTTAAAATTCTACGGGTTGCTCTTTATTTGTAATAGTTAGTACTACATTTTAAAAATTTCAGTAATATTTTAATGTAGTAATAATAAATTTTATATACACTGACTGATTTGCCCCTCAAGCGCAGCTTAAGCTTTTTCGTTTTAAGGAATAAATGAGAAATTATTTTTGCGTTATATACTAGGTTTCTAATATTTTAGTATTTACATTTTCCAATCGCTCATTAGTACGAATTGCTATTGTTAACTGGTACAAAATTCGGTAAATAAAAACTTCATTTTCTCTGAAAACGAACATTTTCATTTTCGCCGGAGTAGATATGTGTTTCTTCTAGTTTTTATTAGATATGGCTAATTTTCTGACTATTGGTTTTCGATTGTAAAGAGAATAAATTATACAATAAATATATAATAATTTTTATATCTTCTGTGAGTGTAATTATTTGGCGATAGTTTCTGAACAATAATCACTTTTTTTCTCAAGGCACTTTAAAAGACTTCTCAGCAGTTGGTCGTGATTTACTGTAACAAGTTTAACACCCATTTTTACATCTGTTTTCTAAATGCATGATTGTTTTAGTCTCAGATGAATGCAAATAGAATTCGAGTGTTAGGAATGATGTAAAAGCAGCAAAGTTCGCTCATCTCTTCTGGCGCATATTTGTTTTCAAATAATAGGAGCTCAAAGGAAGTGCAGTATATACCACCTTGCTTTACAAAGTGATAGCTGTCATTAGTTACAAAGTGATAGCTGTCATTTTTGTTAATGTAATGTTCTTGAATATTAGAATTTCGTTGTTTATTTGACCGAGTTGTTTGCAGTGTGAATTCGCCGTCCGTTCAATGGGCATTAAATTCTCAGTCGAAAGTCGATATTATACTAAGGTGCAGCGTAACCTGAGCAGCTGGTGGACTAGTTTACTGAGGTTGGAGGTCGGACGCTGACTCTTACAGGTTACTACTGGTCGTAGCTTTCTGAGTATTGCTTGGTTTCTTGGTTCGAACTTGAACCTCGAAGCGTGGAGCGATTCCGTTTTATATTTCTTCGTGGACTTTCACTTCATTCCATGTATTGCTAATTTTTTGTTGCCTATAATCACGGAAGTGACTTAGAAAATATTCGCATTGCATAATTCAGTCGTTGTATTTCAGCAATTTGTTAGAATTATCGCACTAAAAATTGTTATTCTGAGCAAGTTTTAAAAATAAACATGAAATTCTTGCTAACGAGGATGTAATTTAAGCCAATTAGATTATCATAAATGGACATAATCTGTGAATAACAGGCGAGACTTCAGCATACAGACAACATAAACTTGCCAAAGCTTTCTACTTGGACCTAGTCTGTAATAGCGACTTATTATTGGTAACCAGCAGTAGTGAGATACTTTTGGTCGCCTGCTGAGCCGGGATATAGGAGAGGTCGCGAACAAGGGGTCATGCCTCCCTCCCCCTGGAGAATTGTAATTGGAACCCTTTTTTAAATGATTTATCATTGTTTCTTTTTTGTAAAAATGAGTTACGTGTATGAAATATGCATAAACAAAAGAGCAAAAAGCTTGTAATTAAAGTATAGTCATCGTAAAAAAATTAAAATATGTCAATCAGGTTAGGATTCTGGAACGCGTTTTTCCCTATTTACATTATTTCATATAAAAAATTCGTATCCGACTAATAGGATTTCGACAGAAATTTTTGAACATATCTTTCATGTTAGTCGGGGACTGGGTATATTGTTACTGTTCCCCTTCCTCCTAACACCGTATTTGGCAAGGACAATTTCTGGAAAAAAAATGCACCGGAATGACACTTCCCTTCTCGATTTTTTAAGTTCTGGCCAAGTATTCTCTTAATATCTGTTTTTTTTTACAACTTTTGTTTAATTTTACGACTTATTGAAAGAAACAACTGGAAAAACTGCATCGAAAAAAAAAGGGGTTAGGGACAAGCGACGTAATCAAGCCGAAAAAACATAAAGAGGGGCAAGAGCTTGGATATAAATTTCAACACTAATTTCTTGAAAAATGAGTGAAAGTTTAATAATTTTTGGCGTCCATTACCTTTACTAGCATTACTCAAGGGCCTTCGATCCGGCCTCAGAGAAGGTTGGAACGGCAGCCTTTACCAAGCCCATCTCTGTACCCTCTTTCACCGAATTTAGGTTTGGTGGTTTAGCGGAGATAAATCTCAAGTTGGCACAGGTGGGACTCGAACCTGGCGCTCTGCTGACTGAGCCATCCCCCGCCCCATAGGCTATGACCACTTATATATGTAATACAGCTTGTGCAAATGAATAAAGAACAAGTTTTATAAATGCTTGCCGAAAATCCTACTATTTTGGATTTATACCGGCTCGCATTTTCGACAATGGACGAAAGCAAGCAGCTTTGCCATGAATGGTTTGCTCTTGCACGTATTTTACGTTATCCATTTGACGTGAAAATCTTGCAGGTTATTAATTAGTAAAAGACAGTGCCATCAAACATCTATAACAGAAGGCCGGTGGACCAAGTTATGACGTCTGCATTAGTAGTCTTGAAATTTTTATATATCTGTTTGTATTATTACTACTGGTATATTTTTGTATTAATATTGATACGAATTTAAACAGACGAAAACTTAACGTGAGTTCAAAAATAACAACTACCGTATTTCTTCGATTCTAAGATGCACTTTTTCCCCCATATAAACGTCTCTAAAAATGGGGTGTGTCTTAGAATCGAAGAAATATGGGTATTTCTTCGTTTCTAAGACGCACTTTTTTTCGCATATAAACGTCTCTAAAAACGGGGTGCGTCTTAGAATCGAAGAAATACGGTAGTAACAATAAATCTAAAATAATGTGATTTAATACAAAAGTATGGATAAAAACATGTACATAAACTAAACATATCGATGTTTATCTTATGTGTGAACAAATTTTTTAATCTAACGAGAATCATATATGTGAATACTTGCAAAATCTCGAGAATAACTAACCAATTCCTAAATAGTTAAATAACTCTACACAAAATGACTTCCTTCTTAGGTTTTAATCCTCAAGTATTCCAAAACTGCGGCTAAGTGTACTGGTTTCTCAGAACCAATTTTCAGACGTTGATCACCACGCACAAGACGATGAATTCTTCGTTTCCTTTACCAGCTTACCATCACGATACACACCAATAAACTACCTTCCGCTCACTCACCATATAAAATGGCTTCTTCACTTTTAACACCCATCACGTACATACTGAAACTAATTATGCCTCCTTTCGGATATCCACAACTCCAACATTACAATTCTATCTTTTCTGTTTTTCAGATCGGTTCTGTATTCCAATTCGGTGGTTAAATTAATTCTCATGCAGAAGCATACACGAGAGTTCATGTCACGTTTAGCATAAATTCACTGTAGCACGTTCATCTGACGTAACACACTTTATATTAAGATTTATTTATAAGTATATCTTATTTAGAAGGTAAATTATTCGTATATATCAGCATTATGATAATATCTAATAAATACGAGTAATTTTTCTTCAGAATAAGGTTCATTTATAAATAAACATGATCTAAGGGACCTGGGTTCGAGCCCCGGATTAGGCATCGATGTGTGTGTCGTTTTTCTGCTGAGGTCTTGCCATCCTCTCAGATCTCCTACTGTGGCATATAAACTGACAGGCTCCTGTCAGACCTCTGTGGCAAGCAGCTGCTTGAGGGGGTATTTTATTTTATTTTTTATAAATAGCAATACACCAGCAATTAAATAAGAAATAAATTTCTAAGAATTTTACTACACATACGACTACTCAACGTGACGAAAACGTCATAACTTGATCCATGGACTTTCTGTTATAGGAGGTGTTGCATCAAATCGGGTTTCAAACATGGATCATAGCATTCGCAATGCTATCGTCAGCTAATGCAATACTACTACATCATCGTGGCATTTAGCAAGAACAGCGTTTTCCAGTGTTACCGGCATAATAAATTATTTCAGTTTCTTATTTCATAATTCGAAGCGAATCTTTTGCACCTTAATGCTTTCTATTCTTAGGAACATAGCGGGATGAAAGAAAAGTTTTATCTATAGATCTCTTCTATGATGGCATGGCCTACACCTGCCTGTGTAACAGCATTCTTATGATAGAATAGAAAAGATAATACAGCTTACCCTTTTTGAATTTAAAAAAACATCTCGACTACAAATGTTGATTTAAAATATTTTATAGTCGTACAGTATTCTGTCATAAATTAATATACCTACAGGAACTGATGAAAACATAGTTACGAATGATGCTGACCCATGTAAAATGATCCGATGTCTAAAGCTATATATTGTATTGCTTTTTAGATGGGGAAAAAATTCTGTTTCGTATTGAGAAACAAAAACGAGTTTGCCTAGAAAAGGAAAAAAAAACGAAAATGCAATGCTGGGTTAGCTTGCTTTTAAAGCGGATTTTATCGAGCAAATTGTTTTGGTCAAAGTTTATTCAGCGCTATTGGCGATAAATAGAACACTAACTTTGAGTCTCTGGTCCCGTCGTGGATAATGCGATTATTCAATTTTTATGGAAGACCTTTTCTCGCACGGATGAACAGTGCGGCATATTTTATTTGGTAACCTCTGTTTATATCTCTCCCTTGCGCCGCTTTATTTTACTCATCCCACTTCACATCGCACGTGATGTGGGCTTCAGTTTCTAGATTACATATATTTTATACTGCTGACGAATCTAAGAGCTCTTCGTGGATGGTTGCCGGTGTGGAATGATGCTTTTTTATTTTACCATTGCTCTGTATTAGCGCATGTTGCAAGGTGCTGACTATTGGAAATTTAGACTAATTTGTCCGTTATTTTCACTGTCAATATTATCACTGTCAATATTATTTATCTTTAATATATTGTGTAATTCAAGTACAAAAGTTGTATTTTTTCCGATGTTGAATTTTTTTTGTATTCTTTAGGTGATATGTCTTTCTTTTCCTTATTGCCAATATTTTAAGTATAGGAAAATGTGCTATAGACATGTTTAAAGTGTTTTTGCAATACCGCCTTTCCCGGATATAAAGTTCTATTTTTATTGTGGCAAGTTCATGTTTCTATTTATGGTAAAACTACCCAACAACCCGGATTGGAGTCCTCACTATAAAAGAAAACACACCGAAGAACCAAAACATTATGACCAGTGCGTCTTTATGCAAATCGAAGCAACTGCAGGTAAACGACGGTGCATGTGAAGGTCATGGAACGGTATAAATAACACCTGATACTGAGCTCTGTTAATCATAAGTTTTATTCTTGTTCTTCAGATTTGAAAGGCAGCGGACTTAAGTGAGTTTGACAAAGCCAAATTGTAACTGGTCAGAGCATTTCTGAGACTGCATGGCTAGTGGGGGTGCTTACGGTCAACTGTGGTTACTACCTTCAAAATAATGGTCCGAGGACGGAAAAACTACGAACCGCCTGCAAGGTGTGGGCAGACCATGGCTCATCAATGCTTGAGGGGAGCGATGGCATACCCTTATGGTACGAGCCAACAGAAGGGATACTGTGGTGCAACTCGCCCGTAATTTGAATGCTGATGACGGAAGTATGTGTCACAACAGACAGTGCATTGAACCTTGCTGAAAATGAAGCTGCATAGCCGCAGGCCGCTCTGAGTGCCCATGCTAACCTCGGTTCACCGTCTAAAGCGCCTAGAATGGGCACTCAAGCATTAAAATTGGACTTTGAATGATTGGAAGAAGGTCGTCTGGTCGGATGAATCTCGTTTCCTATTGCCCCATGTGGACGGCTGGGTACATGTGCGTCATTTACCTGGGGAAGTGTTATCACCAGGATGCACTGTGGGATGAAAACAAGCTGGTGGAGGAAGTGTAATGCTTTGGGCAATGTTCTGCTGGGAAACCCTGGATCCAATCATTCATGTGCAGGAAATTAAGAGGTCTACCATCTACCTAAACATCATTGCAGACCAGGTACATCTGTGGTGCAACTTGCACATTTTCCTGGCAACGGTATACCCCTCTAGTAGTGCCTTCTTTCAGCAGGATAATGTGCCATGCCATACTGCCTGGATTGTTCACAAATGGTTTGCGGAACATGAAGAAGACTCTCAGGTAATGCCGTGGCCTCCAAATTTCCCAGACATCAATCTAATCGAGCATCTATGGTTTGTTTTGGAACAGCATATCTGATCTGTGGTGGCCACTTTACTTAAAAGAGTTAAAGGATCTGCTGGTAACATGTTGGTACCATATACCACAAGACACCTTTAGAAATCTTGTAGTGTCCATGCCTCGCCGGGTAAGAGCTGTTTTGGCGGCAGGTGGATGACCAACATCATATTAGGCAGGTGGTCATAATGTTTTGGCTCTTCAGTGTATATGCTATGCATGCATGCATTTAGATTTTCTTTTTTAATCTCCACTTTGCCCTCAGCGAGAAAGGGCGGGATTGGTTCACCCAATTCTGGAGCATGGGCCCCCTCCTGTTGCCACAAATCAACCACAATAAATTAGTAAGTAGATAAATAATGTTAATAATACTAATTTACTTATGTAAGCTTTGTTTTCTACGTGTACCACCTTTTTAAGACGCTTGTCTTTTAATTGCTTACTACTCTTATTAGCGAATTGAGAAAAAAAAATACCTAGGCTTTTTAGCTAGTTCAGATGCATAAGTTTTGAACAGTATTTTAAATTCGTTGTTACTAATTCCAAGGGTTAAAAAATAAAAAAATAAAAATAACATAAATCGAAAAAGTTTTTTATTTCCATTGAAACTTCTACTAGGCCTTAGCAGCCAAGCGTCCCCCTCCCCCATTTTTTCTTAAGGCCTGTGCCCGTTACCGTATTCCAGCACAGAGAAAGGGAGGTACTGATGTGCTTGGAATGGCCGCCGTACATCAGATTGGACGTTAAGCCGTGCCTCTGTATATAGTAAAGAATATACTGGATGTCCTTGATGGGGGAGACTTATGTTTTCTTAACAGCTGACCAGTGGATCCGCTTCCGTTACCCAGCTTTGAGCCCTTTGACTTGCCATTTCACCCTTTGTATGCATAAAAGTGCCACTCAGAAGTAAAACAACCAAATTTACTCCGGGACAAAACATATTTTATCCTCATTTTCAGATGTCGCTAAATAGATATGCTGCTTGAATGTGAATAGATGTCGATAATCCTGATTTGCCCGAATTGTGAACGGGTGATTGATGTAGAAAATCAAGGTTATGTTTTGCAATAGGGCATATTAGTGAGGGAAAGGAAGAAAACAATTATCTTTTGAAAACAATTTCAAAGTAGATTCTAAAGGTTTTAAATATGGTCAGAAATGCAAATTGCCGTTGTTTAAAGGCAATTATATCTTTAGTTATTTTTTAATTTAATGATCTTTCTTTAGATAAGAATTTTCTTTTAAAAAGAATTTATCTGTAAGTTTTTTTTTTCGTTTTCAAAATAGTTATTATTTAATTCTTTAAAAATAATTGTTTTCAAATAAATAAGAAATAGAAAATTTAGTCATTAAATGGGGAACTAAGAAACAAAGTCCAACTTTGCATTACCGAAACTTTCAAACTTGCACATAAAGCAATGCACCTGTCTTCCACAATAATTATTTCGTTTAAAAAAAACATACTGTTTTACTTTGTCGTCTGTCCGTCTGTAGGCACCTTTTTTTTGGTTTTTAAAGAAATATTAAAAATTCATTTTGTGTTGGATACCTATTGACATATTACGATTCGCACTTTCGGAATTTCCCAAACTCTTAAATTGGCCTTCTAACGGTGTAAAATTTTGAAAATTGCAAACTTTTAACAAATATTGCAAGTGATGTTTATGTTATATGCTAAAAAAATTTACTTGTAGAATGTGTGAAGGTCGTAATGTTTGCATTTGCAACAATAAGTTACCCCTTACACCCAAGTGGTAAGAAACGCAGCTGTTTTGAGTGATAATTGTAAAATTCTTTTTTCGTTGGATTGATAATTCGTATTTTTTAAACCCTTGGGTAGTTTAATTTACATCGTTAGAGGACACTAAATATGGAAAAGGCAAAGTTTTAACGAATTATTGCAAGCCATATATTTATGGTAGATATTTGAAATTTCGGTGGTAGAGTGTCGAGAGATATTCCACTGTCAGCAGCAATCTTTCCCCTTTTCTCAGAGGGGTGTGATAGAAACATCTTTTTCATTTTAAAGAATAAAAGAGGAATACTTTCCATGTTGTATAAGCATTAATAAAATGTTGCTTTTTGTATTTTTCCCATCATCCATTAACTCGAATAAAACCTAAAGAGTGCAAAAGTCGGTAAATGAAAAACTTCATTCTGTTTGAAAACGAGATTATCATATTCGCCAGAGGCGATATTGTGTTCTTATAGTTTTTAATCATGTTCTTAATATAATCCTGAGACAAGTCTGAAGTGGCTACAAGAAAATGGATAGAAAATGGCAGGCAATAAATTCGATCGTAAATAGACCTAATTTTGTTTTTAATAGGAAAGATAATTGTTTTCTTTATCTTTTGCACGCTAATATGCCCTACAGCAGATTCTGTCATGGATGGATCCCCATCCTTAATTTTTACGTATGCTCTAAGTTACAAACGACCCATTTGGAGTGTAATGTCATGAAATAGAGGCAAACTTATATAACAAGCTCGTTCAACTCCCTTTTCATTAAATATAAGTGTTCAAATCCCCAAATCTCTGCTATTAACGTTCCTTTGCTTTTAAGTAAATGTTTTGTTCAACTATGCGATATATCAGTTAGAGTTGGGTAATTCCCGTTATACAGAAATATGGGAAGGAATCGATGGCTGTAACAACAAAAATTGCAGAGCTGACGTACTCAAGAAAAGAATAAGCGATACCTGATTATAGTTATTGACTTTTTCCCCCTCTGTTGTAGAAGCAACTATGGCTGTTATCCACCATTTATACTCAGTTTTATCTTTCGTAATGTCTAAGTTCTGTATTTTATCTGTTGCTTTATAAATGATGGTTTTTAATTTTTTTTTCGCTTGCTTTGTTAATTCAGATAACTGTTAATTCTTGAAATAAGATTTCAGAGGATTGCAGAACTGCATAAATATGGGAAAAATTTCTCCTTCAAAGCCAGTTACTGTGTTAGTTTGTTACCAGCTATAGATAAGAATAGACTTCCTGTATAGAACAACGAAATTATTTTATCCCCGATAGCTTTTTATTATTGTAGTTTAAAATGATGAAAATCTGTGGAAGATGTTTATTAAATGAAGTTGATGCACATCTCAATTCGATTTTATCTGGAATGAACACGCAAATGTGTGTTCATTTCGAAGGGAAATATGAAAGATCATTTTCAAAGAGAATGAAGTTGTCATTTTCCAATTTTAATACTCTCTGACGGTGAAATTTTGAACTAATGCGTAATTTGGTATACGAATAATATTTTTTTAGCACCTATCAAATCCAAAATTAAATTTTTTCTCTCAAAGATATAAAGTTACCTTTTCTTACCCACCTGGAAGTAGGGCAAATCTCTGCCCAAATTTCTCTTAAAGGATTTCCACCATGGCTACCTCGTGTTGCGTTAAAAAAAAGAGTCGGTGTCTTTGATTAAACATGTTTTGGTTTAAAACCACTTTTTTTGAATTTCAAGGGCTCGTTGAACTGCAATGGGAAAGGTGCTAGTATTTATAGTTTTTTGTGTAGAATGGATTTTCTTTTATGGCTCACTGGGCCCTGAAACACAAAAATAGCTCATTTGTAAAGGTGTTCTAATAAATGACAAATTTATGAACTGAGTAAAATGTTCTGGCATAATAACCCATCTCTCCATGATTTGAATATTTCTTAGTTTCACGTGCTCACTATATAGTCAGGTTATTGTAATGAGAGACATGGTATTTTGCCTTTCTCTGTTGCAGTGCATAAGTGACAATTAGGAATGGACGATGGCATTTCATATAACAGAGTAATGGCCATTCCTCACGATTATTTGTCAAAAAGCTCCAGTTCGCTTAGTTAGTGGCCCTTAGTCGAGATGGTTGGAGTTGAGTATAGACTCATCGCTTGTTACAGAAAGTTGAGCTGTTTTAAAGGCACAGTATTCAAATCAGATAAAGACAGCTCATGTAAGCAGGATCGATCATCGAGACTGATCATGGTGAAAAAATAAATAACTGATCCGCATTGTAGGGCCACCATTTATTTTTGGCTGTTGTATCATGTCGATCATGAGAGCTTGACAGACAACTTGTTTTTTTATAACATGAAGGTGAGTGAAAGTTGAGTTTTCCAGGGCAACTCTTGAATATTTTGCTTTAACGAATGCTAGCTTTACCATACTTGTTATCAAACAAGGAGTTAAACCGCAACCTTTTGCAAGCAATATAATGGGAAAGTGGATGCTTCTGATTACAAATGCTCACCAACATCTTGGGATACAGAATTGGTGTAAATAATGATGATTAATTTAAACGACGGAGTCATCAAGTATTGTGAAGCGCATAGAGATTGGTTTTGATGTTGTTGACTGCATGCTAACTGTAGAATAAATAATACAGTTGGAAATAGAGCTGAACTGTAGTGAGATGGATGGATAGTGCTAAGGTGAATTTCATTAGAATTGATTTGTAATGGCCAAATGCTCGTCGTTTCTTCGAAGAAACTTGTTTGGAGAACTAAATTGTAGAGTCTGGATAGTAAGATAATTGTAATAATTTAGCCACTTCGGGGATTATGCGGTATATGGCGTCTTGTCTAGCTCATTTTATACCCCGAGCAAGCGAGGGATGTCGCGCTCAGGGCAGGTGTTATTTTAAAATTTATCGAATCAGTGATGTACCCGAGGGGGGAGGAAGAGGTTATAACCCTTCCCTTTAAGGCTTCAATAACCTTTTTTTTTGAGAAAGCCCCCAAAAATCAGCGACGGGGTTTGACTCAGTTGGTATAGAGCCACACTCGTAACTGTAGTTCTCACGTTCGAGTCTCAGGCGCAATTTATCTCCGTTAACCCCCCCCCCCCCCCCCCAACAATATGTGAATTGTTCAGAATTATTTGGCACCAGAAACAATTCTTTTGCATCTAATTATTGGATCTAAACAAATATTTTTATTTCGCTTCCAGGGAAGAAACATTTTGTGAGGGGGGGGGGGAAGAGAATTACATTAACAGGAGTGAGTACACGAAATCAAAGAGCTGGAAGAGCGGCGCCATTAAAGGTGTGGCGAAAACTCTTGGAGTAGCTTTGGTTGGGCCGTTGTCTCGTAGGAATTTGTGCTGCAATGAGCATACAGTATATGGAAGTTGTTTGTATGTGCTAGCTGCTTAATCTGCATCATCATAGCAGACACATTATGTAGGTGGTCAGTAAGGCAGGAGCTCAAATTTAAGATTTGGTTGCTAACACAAAAAGGTTTTGCGTTATTAGAAAAGGTTTCTGCTGAATAATAAACTTCAAAACTTTATTTTTAGAAGACATGAGTTTAATATTTTTTTTAGAAGTAATTTCAGACAGTAAAAAAAACATGTTTCCGCTCTAGAAGCTCTTAAATTTTTTTTTTCTGGTATTATTGCTAGTTGGATTTTTTTTTTACTTTTTCCATATTTTTCCAGTCACCTCCAACATCTGGATAACTTTTTAATGGATTGCACACTTTCTCTGATGACGTTTTTCTTTCAGCTTACGAAATCCACGAAGCTTTGTATGGGCCATATGTCACTGAGGGAGGGGAATAATGAATGGCACTTCAAGGTTATTCTTGAAAATGCACTTCGGATTTCAGTATCAGACCAAAACGAGTTACACCCGCTCATTATTACTGTACTGCAGATTTCTCTTTTCAGTTTTCCGTATGCAATAAATCAATGACTGTAGATATTTGTTTTATTGTGTTGTTTTTAACCTTTTTTTTAAGAAATTGCGTCTCGGCTAATTCTCACAAATATTTGCAAAAATCTTTGTTCAACCAATAAAAAGCGAACAGATATATGTTACAGCATGTTATGATTCAGAGCACTGGGACTTCTTAAATATGCATTTTATAGAAGATTGCTACTATAGGTACAGATTACGGTTAAATCTATCTAAATTTTGATTTTCAACAATATTCGAGGGTCTGCCCAGTCGGTAGCGAACCAGGCTCATAATCTGCAGTTCCCAGGTTCGAGTCCCACCTGAGCCAGCTTTGAGATTTATCTCCGCTAAATCCCCACCATGTCTCGGGCAGAAAGTGGACACCGATGGGCTTGGAAAGGCTGACATCTGTCGAAAGGGACGTTAAGCTGTGCCTCCGTGTACATACCCTGTGCGCCTTATAGAGCACTTTGATGACACGAGGCTGCTATCTATTTCCTAACAGTTGTAATGTGGGTCTCTTTCCCCAGCCATCTCATTTAGCCCATTGTGTGCAAAAATAGTGCCGATCAGAAGTAAAACAACCCAACAGGAATATTCCAGTGGTATTTATAGAATTATGAAAGCTGAAACCTTTAACAACTTTAACTCGTTCAGCAAAATTTATTCAGATTTGACACAAACTGAATCATAGCTGAAACTGCTAAAAATACGGGGCGGCTCAGTCGGTAGCGCGCCAAGCTCGTAATCTGTAGTTAACAGGTTTGAGTACCAGCTGGGTCAGCGTTGAGATTTATCTCCGCAAAATTCCCAGCCCTGCCCACGGTCAGTAGGGGACACCGATGGGCTTGGAAAGGCCGCCGTCCGTCGGATGGGACGTTAAGCAGTGGCTCCGTGTGCGGGAGAGCCATGAGACTCCCGTCAAGGCTACCATCTGTCTCCCAACAGCTGTTCCAGTGGGTCTCCTCCCCCAACTTTCTCTGAACCTTCGGGGTCCATGTGACCTGCCATTTAGCCCAACCCTAAAAATACGCACATCTCTTTTGCTAAAGTTTAATATAACAGTTATTGCTTTCGTTTTAATCCAATCTAAATCAACTTTTCCTTCAACTTTTCTGGATGGACAAACTGGCATTGCTATTATTAAATATTCTTGTTTCAATAACTTATCAATAACTATATAATAATAAACTAATCAATATTGTTGAAAATCCTGATTTAAGTAGATTTGATTGGAATTTTTTTATTTACCTTACGTCGCATTGTTCCGCAGAAATCTTATTTAAGAAATTACTGAGCTGTGAACCTGCTTCTCCATTGAAATAATATGGGTCTGTTCCTAATTAAGTGACCACTGCGTATAAAGTGATATATATGACTGTAAATTATAGGTTGTTTTAAGCCTTATTGTGACTTTTACAGATTTTTTGGGATAATTTAATACTATAGAAAAAAAAAGTTGATTAAGCTACATAGTTAAGCCTGTGGTTGAGAACACATAAGCTCATTTTGCAAGTAGACAATGTTAATGTGAGACGAGTATTCTCTGTGCATGGATGGTAGTAGCGGGCCGACTGATGTCATCAAGCCTTGACTGCCATCACATAGCGTGAGAGAACGTGGTACGCATCATCTCCTCCCGCCATCGCCAGAAGCACCGGATGTACTTTGCTTCGTAACTGTTTTCCATTGATGTTATAGAAACGCGTCATGAATTGTTTTGTATAGCAGCCTTTTGCGACGGACATTGACCGTACCTCCTTACCCCTATCATCACCTTAGTTGTCCGTTTCAATACTTACTGTATTCATGATCCTAGCCACAGTATCTGTTATCAGCTGCCATTCATTAACCTTTAGCACTCCAAATGCATTGCGCAATGGTTCCTCGCCAGCTCCTATTATATTTCAGAGAACAATGCGTAAATAAGACATGAAAAATACCGGCTTTTTTTAATGTGATACGTGTCTAGCAAGTATTATTTTTGTACGAAATATGTAAGAAGTTATTTTGGGGCGGGGAAAAAAAATCTATCTCGAATTTTTCAATTAGGAGGATGTTTTAGGTGAACTAGAAAAGTTCGAAAAAAATTTGAAAACTGGTTTTGCAATGTTGTATGTCTGTTCTAGCTAATTTTATATTTAGAAATCCTTCTATCTGTACAGTATATTTATACTTTTAGTGGACTGCACATATTATGTTCATTAATAGTAATAGTGAAGCAACCAACTCTTGATTACTTCACTGATGAAATGTTAACTTTTATAATAATGGGAAAAGGGATGTGAAATGCATTTTTGAAATACATGGACAGCATTAACGGATATGGTTATGAACCGAACATTCCAGGGTTGTATTGTTTTATCTCTGAGCGACACTTTATGTAAACTATGGGATAAATGACCAGGTTAAAAGGACGACAAAGGCTCGGAGAAGGTTGTGAAAGGAACCCAATGGAGAGCAGTTAGAATACGCTGGTCAAGGCCGCCCAGTGTCTTTAATGTGTACACGGTATGGCTCTTCTGCACACGAGACACTTCTTAACATTGTATTCGATAGATGGCGCTTTTCAAAACCCATTGGTGTCACGATTTTTTGGCCGATGGGGGAAAACATTCCAGGTTGATATCCATTGTACCATATGGCAGTTCTTTGCCTTTTGAACTCAAATTTTCGAGCCCGAGCCATTTTGATAATTACTGAATCCGAGCAAGTTTTACGACGTCAAGGAAAAAAATTCCCTTGACGTCGTAAAACATATATGCAAAAATGCATGCTACTAAACCACATATCAGTTCTTCATATAATAGTTCATTACAAAGTTTAAAATAAGTGTAATTATTGGTGATAAAATGAAAATATTAAATTTATATGGAATGAAAATTAGTAGAAATGATTCATAGAAACTGAAAATTCTTGAATAGCATTATAAACGCTGAGAGCGATTTATTAAATGAAAGAAAGAAAATACCAAGAAAAGGCCGAAATCTGCTGATTTTCTATTACTAAAGACTGATTAAACGATTGAAATTGGAATCAAAATGAATTGTTAATTTTTGTTTTTACTTTTTCAAATTAGGAGAGAAATTAAACCTTTTAATTATTGCTAAGTCCGATTCCTCTTGAACATGAAGTCGTCGGTACTATTTCGAGCCCGAGCCATTGTGGCCCGAATTCATCTTTAATGACTGTAGTTTCAAATACTTCCGAAAAATATCAGATAAAAATTTCCGTAAGAGGTTTTTTTCTCCATTTGCGTTAAATTAGCCAGCGAACAACATCAATAGTCTGTTTTATTGTTTCAAACTCTTAAAGCCGGAATGAACATATTGAGTCACTCTAACTATGTCTGGCTATCTCTATTGATAATGTTGTTGCTAGATGACCATAAGAAACGTTTGCCAAGTACATTGTAGTGTCTTAAGTATCGTTCATTGTTCAGTCACTTTAGCGCAAGTATTTTTTTTTAATTTGCTGTTGAACTAAGAAAACCTTTTTATTACTTTGAGTTAAATTGAAACATATGCTGCAATTGTTTTTGGAAATTCCTTGTATCATACTTTTTATACGAAATAAAAGAACATGTAATGAAATAAGGTCGGTTAAAAAGTCCTTAGACAATTCAATTAGACTAGCGGTATTCTTTTCTACATTTTGATAATCCAAGTCAAGAAGGGATTTTTTGAGTTTTTGTTGTAACCCTCTATAGATGTACTAGTGCCGTGTAAACTGCACAAATCTTAAAATGGTTAATTCACAGGAGAAAACTACCTGTGTAAGTCGATTTTTGTAACCAAATCGAATATTCAATTACAGAGAAATCTCTCTGTACTTGACAAAGACACACCATCCCTCATCGACATCAGAGCATGGCACAAGAAATTTCTGAAAACTGGTAGCGTTCTTGATCTAAAACGAATGTCAGACTAAGCACGTCTGCCACGATTTGGACATCGGATATATGTGCTGCAGTATACAAAGGCTGTTCACATTGAAGTGTATTTGCGAAAAAAACGTTTTGAGTTGGACTGTTAAATGCAGCACAATGTCTCTGCAGGAAGTGGTTTGTTTTTAAATTCACTTTTCAAATTGTCTGTGTACTTTCGACCCACTCTGCATAATTACAATGAACTTTATTTTTTTTAAAAAAGTTTGAAAAATTTCGGGAACTTAAAAAAAAAATGTGATTTGTATAATTTACGAATGGTAATTTAATGTCAGCGTCAAGTTGTATCTTTTCATGTCAGATCTCAGACTAACGAAAGCTTTGATGTGTGCTCATTAGTTTGCAGTCGACAGTACTACCATTGGTCCAAAGATAAGTTTTTTTTGGACAATTCTAAAAAGGTATGAAACAAAATAAGCATTGGTTTGTTCCTTTCTGAAAGCATTTAGTGAATGCATATTGTTCTTTTCCGTACATTGGAGTTGTAAATGAGGAGCTTTGATGTCCTGTTCTAATAAGTACAATTCTTTGCAGCAAAAAGAAGCCTCATGATGTTCTTTAATTAAGAACAGTGGTTGTGTGTCCCCACACACAATCACTGTTCTTAATTAACGGGGAGGGCTCAACCCCTTGAAAATGCTAGTATGTGTAATGGAGGTCAAAACTGATTAAACTTGGGCTTATTTCACGCATTTTTTTAAAAAAAAACCTAAAACGAAGGGGAAAATGTTACATTGCAATGGAAATCCATTCTCTTACTCCCACTCCTCCTTATTTTTTTTCTAAATCCGGGCCTGGAATGAATAATTTTTTACCATTTCATAAAATATTGCTTTAGTGGTTTTCTGACCGGCATAAACAAAATTTGCATTAAAAGGCTTACATAGTTTCAACTAAATTATTTTGAATATAATTAATTTTTCCTCCCTATTGAAAAATTAGAGCGATAACATATCGCCTCTGGCGAATATGGTATGCTCTTTTTTCACAGAAAATGAACTCTTTCATTTTTCGAATTTTGCACGCTTTAACCGTAGTAATTCGGACTTAAAGGGTCATGGAAAATGTGAATGGTAATATATTTTTAGCTCTATAAAACGCCAAAAGCATATCTCATTTATCCCTTAATATGAAAAAGTTGGATTATGGAAATGGACGGAAATGCTTAGAGCTGGGAATGTTTCGGTTACCACTTGGATGACTGAAATTTTGAATATCTTTTATGATAAAGGCATGGTTCCTAAGGATTTTACCAGAGCTATTGTTATAGGTATTTTCAAAAAAGGTGATCGCAGTTCTTGTGATAACTATAGGGGTATCTGCCTACTCTCTGTTCCAGGTAAAGTTTTTTCTATGATTGTGCTTAATAGAATTAAGAATCTGGTTGACAGTCAATTGCGTGATGAGCAATGTGGATTCAGAAGTGGTAGGGGATGTGTGGATCAGATATTTTCACTTAGGCAGATTCTTGAGAAATGTTTCGAGTTTCAGAAACCTTTGGTTGCTAGCTTTGTTGATTTCAAAAAGGCTTTCGACTCTGTTGATCGTCATAATTTGTGGTTGATTGTGAGATCATATGGTATACCAGACAAGTTAGTTAACATAATGAAAGCTCTCTATAATAACACTGAGTCGTGTGTGAGAGTTGGTAAGGCTTGTAGCAATTGGTTTAGCATTGCTTCTGGTGTTCGACAAGGGTGCATTTTGTCTCCTTTTCTCTTTAGCTTGGTTATTGATTATGTTATGCGAAATTCACTTCAAGGGAAAGATTTTGGCTTTAAATGGACTGGAGATACGAAAATTTCTGATTTAGATTATGCTGATGATTTAGTCCTTTTGGCAAATGATGTTGATGAGATGAACTCTTTCATTCGAGCTGTTGATGAAACTGGTACTAGAGTAGGTTTGGTTATAAACAGAGAGAAAACTAAAGTGATAGAAATTGGTAAGGCAGGCTGTGATTCAGTTAATCTGAATGGTCCCCTGCAGAACAAAGGGATCTTGAACAGGTGTCACAGTTTAATTATCTTGGGAGCTATGTAACAGATACTGGTGATGTGCGGTATGAGATTAACAGACGGATAGGGATTGCTGCCGGGACTTTTAAGAATCTACGGAGAGTGTGGGAAAATAGGTGTATACACCTAAAGACTAAAATTAGACTGTATAATAGTTTGGTTCTTTCTAATATTAGTTATGGTAGTGAAACTTGGACACTTTGTAAGCAAGATAACAGGACACTAGATGCTTTTGATTCTAGATGCTTACGTAGTATCTTGGGCATTAGGTGGTTCAACTTTGTAACTAATGATGAGGTTAGGCAAAGGAGTCTGCAACCTCCTTTAAGCAGCATATTGTGCAGAGAGAGACTCAGTTGGTTTGGCCATGTTATCTGTATGGATAATTATAGATTGGCGAATAGGATTATGAACAGTGTGCCTAAAGGCTTCAGAAAGAGGGGAAGACTTAGGATGCGGTGGGTAGACAATGTCAAACAGGACCTTGTTAGAATTGGTGTGCAGTGGCTAGATGCAGCAGATGTAGCTCAGGACAGACTTGCTTGGAGAACTAAATTGCATGGTCTGGTTGGACCTCCGTAGCCCATGGCTGCTTGAGGATGATGATGATTTTCAATGTTAGACATTTGTAATCATTTGTTTCAGTAAGATATCATTGCGAAAATTGTTGGTATTGAAATTGTATTGCTATCGAATTATGATTTGCGTGTAATTGGACAGAAATAAAAATAAAAAAAAAATCCCCGGAAAAACTGATAAAATTTGTTAAAGTACAATAAAGTTTATCACTCAATTTATTTTCGGAGACATTTCTCTATTGAAAATGTGGAATAAAATTTAGTCAAACCACATATAGTGAGGAGAAATTACCTTGCGAGAGTGACCATTACGAAAAATTTGGTAAAATATAAAGAATAAAATAACCGATATAACTTCAAATACTTCTTTGTCAACTACACCAAAATAATGTCAACGGGGTCGCTACCGTCTTTACATGAATTATGTTAATAAACATATTATTGTGTGTGATAATTGTGAAAATTTACTTGTAAAGACACTTCAAAAATGTCTATGACAGTTGTATGAAGTAATATAATTTTATAAATATAATAGCAAAAAATGTAAAATTTACCTGAATAAAGTTTAAATATTTTCATTGGTATTTAAAAGTGTTTCTCATTTGAGGTAAGTAGGGCCGAAATTTAGTAAGATCTTTAATTTTTTTTTTACCAATGGAGAGGGTTGAACAACCACCATTATAAAACGTGCGTATGGAAATTGTGGCCAAGCATTGAAAGTCATTAATGGATTAAAGACTATAGAAAAAAGACTGGAAGGACATTTGTATATGCTAAGTATTAGTCCGAAATGATAATTATGGCCTAGGCACCGAAAGAACTGTAGTCAAAATTTACCCGTATTTAATAAGATCATCAATTTGTTGTAAGCCACAGAAATATGCTTATTGAGTCTTCATAAAAAAATGAGTATACTAGCGGAGGGATGAACGTCCGAGATCTTTGGTCCGTGCAGCGTCCAAAAAGTTGAGTACCCTGCATCCCGCCCTTCCTCTCTGTCTTTTCTCTTCATCTTGGGTGCGCGACACGGCTCACTGCTCCGTCTTATCACTGGGCGATGTCGAAGACCTACAGCTGCAAAACAAAGGGATGCGTGCGACGCAGCCACATCTTTTTAAAATGTAGCAGATATTTAGAGAACGTTTTCACTTCCCGTTCTTTAAAAAATAATTAAGCGTGTAACGACCCTCGACGATTGTGGGAATGCGTAAGACGATAAATATACAGTCGTAAATTACACCATTTTCTGATTTATGATGACGTTGTTGGATGTATTAAATATAATGGTTTCTAAAGTTAATTGAAGATTCCTGTGTTATGCCAATGGATGCCAAATTCGAAACTCTGTAACTTTTTTAAATGGGTACAATTTTCAGAAATAAGGTAAAGGTTAGTTAAAGATTTCAGTGAAATTTAAATCTCAATTTCTATCAGCTCAACTGATTGGCAATTAAAGGCTAATTAGATTTATGAAATTCATTGCTGAAGTACCAGGAATAAAAATCATGTTTTTAAAATGAGTTAAAAAAAAGCAATATATTAGAAAAGAACTTTTTTTTTTAAAATCAGGGTTGGGTTGTTTTACCTGAGATAGTGACTTCTGGTGCACACACTAGGCTAAATGGCCATTCACAGGAACTCTAAAAGAGAAAGATGGGGAATGGAACCTACTGGATAGCTGATAGGAGAAAGACGGAAGCCTCCCGTCAAGGCCTTCCAGCATGTTTAACGTGCTCAGCGTATGGCCCTCCTGAATACGGGGCTAAAACGTAACGACCCATCCGACATACGACGGTACATGCATCCTGCATATTTTATGTAAATAGTGAAAAGCAGTCTGATTGTTCATATGTAGAAATAAGTCTACAAGAATTTTGACCACACAGTTAACCTTCAGTTCCACGTCATTCCAACCACATGTCTGGCCTTTTATTGGGTCAGTTATTGTTGAGAAGGAAATGTATTTGCTTCTTAGAAGATTTGTTATATGACAACTCAGTATTATTGGTGTAATATGCATTCCTTAGTGTAGGTGAGAGCATTGAGGAAATAATGACAAGAGTGTGCAGAAAAATCTGATATACCTGCTGAAATTTTGAGGAATTATTTTGGTGCACAGAGAGTTCTGAGGCGCTTCTTTTGTAATCTTTTCTGTTCGCAAGTGTGTAGCTTAGGTCTTCCAAAAATTCACGATGAATCACAAATAACATTTGTAAGCGTCCTGGCGGTTCATCGGATCCGGGTTCGATCCCTTTGTAAAGTATGGATGTTTCTTATGTTGTCTCTATTATGGTCTTGCTTTCCTCTGAGATCTTTATACTGCTGCCAGCTTTCTGGTATGCGGTTGCTTGAAGGGTAATTTAAAAGTATATACGGGTACATATTTTTGATATAATATTTGATAATATCGATAGTATCGTAGTTTTGGTAGAGTCGGTATAACGGAGTCAAAATATTGCTGTCACTAATTAACTACTTTTATGGATTTATTTTTTGCGTAAAAATCGATGGTGGTTTTGTCAACTCTAAAAAGTTAGATATGCCTTCGTAGGATAGGCTCAGTCGAAAGTGAGCAAGGATCGTAACTTTAGCAATGACCCCGTATGCACAAAGCTACATGCTGTACACATTAAAGAACATAATTAATGGCGTGGTTTTGACTAGGGGTTTCGATTTCTTTTCTAACATTGGCCAGTGGGTTGCTTTAATCCTATCTGAACCCTTAAAGTGCCTTTGACTTGGCCATTTAGTGCAAAAAAGTGCCACTCTGAGGTAATGGGTAGATAAGTAGGAATATGTAATAACATCAGTCCTAAGAAATTTATTCAAAATTGACGAATATTGCAAGAATTATATAATGTAAAGAAACTTTTAAAATAGTTATTTTACTAAATAGTTTGAAATGATATTTTTTAAGGTAAATTCTTCTGACTGGCATTGCTGTCAATAAATATTACAGCTGCCATAATTCTTTAATTGAAAGAACATTGTTAAAAATCGAGATCTAAATATATTTTATTTAGACTAAAAATTTTCCATAATAAACACAGAGCGAGAGAGGGTTGGCTCAGTCGGTAGCGTGGCAGGCTCGTAATCTGATGTTTCCATGTTCGAGTGCCAGCGTTGAGATTTAACTCTGCTAACCCCTACCCTGCTCTCGGTAAGAAAAGGTACACCGATATGTTTAGAAAGGTCTCCATCATTCGGATGAGATGTTAAGCCGTGGCACAGTGTGCCGGAGAGTAGCACTCTGTGCGCGTTAAAAAATACGCTGGATGGCCTTGACGCGAGGTTATCTATCTCCCGACAACTGTCCAGTGAGCCCCCTTCCCTCAGCCTTTGGGGGGGGGGGGGGGATGTGGCTGCCTGATGATAGCTAGCGCGCCAGACTCGTAATCTACAGTTTCCCCGGTTCGAATCTCACATGGTTCCTTTAAGGTTTCATCTCACAGGTTCGAGTCTCGCATGAGGCAGCGTTGAGATTTATCTCCGAAAAACTCCCCACCCTGCCTTCGGTAAAAGAGAACACTGATGGTCTTGGAAAATCCTCCTGTCAGATAGGACATTAAGCCTATGACTCCGTGTGCGGGAGAGCCATACTCTGTGCAAGTTAAAGAATGTCTTTCAAGGTAATTCAAGGCCTTGACGGGAGGCTACCATGTCTCCCAAAGCTCTCCGATGAGTTCCCTTCCCTAACTTTCTCTGAGCCCTTGGGGTCGTTGTGACCTGGCCATTTAGCCCATTGTGTGCAAAAAAAGTGCTCCTCAAAGGTGAAACAACACAATTCAATCCCCAGTCTTCTGTGTGCCTTTGGAGTCCTTGTAATCTGACTATTTTGCCCATTATGCGCAAAAAAGTGCAGTTCAGAGGTGAAACAACCGAACCCAAAAGCAATAAACTTTACTAATATATGTAAGAGTATTTTAGCACTTCATGTAATAATTATGTTAATTTCCGCCAATTTTGATTTTTTTTTGTAGAATGAATTACCTTGTTAAATATTTTAGCTTCCAAAAATCTCTAAATGCTGAAAGCATATTATTGGAAATCGAGATTTAAATAGATTTGATTGAGATCTTGAAATTATGTTCAGTCACATTTTTTCATATAAAACCTTTTTAAGAAAATACATAGACCTGTACTTAACAAAGCGATCTCTGAGTGTTTGTTTCAGAGAATTCGATTTTTTTCTAAACTGGCTCGGGCTCGAAAATTTAAGCTCGAAGTCATTTTTGATTAGTAGGTAATCAATTACTTATTTCCTTTGTTTTTGTATTTGTGGTTGGTTACGTATTCGAAAAAAAAAATCAGTGTACAAAAAATATAATTTGAATTTTTAGGCAAAATTTCTCTTGTTTAAAATGTTAATTAAGTGGAAAATAATTAAAATTATCTTTCGTTTGATTTAAGTTTCGAAACAATTGGCCCGACAGAAGCATAGCTATTTAACAATTGTGAAAATGCAAAGTGTTTGTAGTCACCCTCCATCAACTCCCAGATACAGTTTTAACATCTTATGAAATCATTCAACTATATATTTCTTAATTGTAACAGCTGATTCTCATGGACTAGTTGACATGTTACTATACTAACAGAAATAATCTACTTCAAAACGTATTACAAGATCAGGGACATTTTATGTTATTTCATCTTAAGGTGTGCAGTCCGCCCGACTTGCACACCTTAAGTACTTGAGGCTGGATGAAATAATTATTGCCTCATAATTAATTGCGGTAATTTTTCCAGTTTGCTTTTTGCAGAAATAGCTGAAATCTTTTCTACGAGAATGGCAAAGGAATTATTTATTTCTCATGTTTTTATTGGCCTGTTACGTCAGTGCGACGTTCATATTTGATAAATGGTCGCAATAAACGACAGTGTTTAAGGACTGCCTATTATTCTTGTTCTCTTTCGTTGTATCGATCGCAGAGAAGAAATACTGTCTACGACAGCTTGATTTATCTATCACTTGGGTGTTGTCGATAGCGTGCTTACAGACGGTAGCGTGCCGTACATCTCAATATTCTTTCTTCGGAGACTATCGGGGAGAATTGTATCACAGTTTTCTTTTTCGTTTAGTTTAAGTTGCCAGCCGTCCCATGGCCGAGTGGTTAGCACGCTTGGCTACTGATCTAAGGGACCTGGGTTCGAGCCCCGGGTAAGGCATGGCTGTTTGTGTCGGTTTTCTGCTGAGGGCCTGCCATCCTCTCAGACCTTCTACTATGGCATATAAACTGACAGGCTCCTGTCAGACCTCTGTGGCAAGCAGCTGCTTGAGGGGGTATATTTATTAAGTTGCCTGAATGGTGTACGATTTTCAGATTAATATGAGGTGTGTATGAGGATTTCACAGTGCATTTTTAACTCATTCGGAATGTTTTTTTTTTTTGATATAGTCTATGAAACAATTTTTTTTTGCTGATACTACTACTTTTTAATTTTCTGAACAGAATTGTAGTAAAATCATTGAGATATGTTAAGACTGTCTGCAAATATGTACTGCTCGTCAAAAGTTAAGCATCGATCAATAAAATGTGGATATTTTCCTTTAAATTCAGCGCCTTTTAGTGGTGAAAATTGAAACTAATAAAATTGTGGAAATTAATGGAATTTATACTATTGAAAGGGTCGCAAAATGGATACACCCAGACCCCTATTAACAATTTCGGTATTTTTTTTATAATAGGTCTGGTTTTCAACTAACACGATTGGTATTTCGATTTAACACTATTTCACCACGATCGTTTATATTATTGCATTTACTATATATATAAGAAGATATCTTGGATGCTTTCGTTGCCACTCCTATCTGACCTATCCTTGTTCATAATTAAAGCACTTCCAAAAAGATTTTTCACATTTTCATCTTTTTTTTTTTAATTTTAAATTAGTGTGTTTAAAAGCTACTACACGTAATGTATTTGTAAACAATAAACAAATTTTAATAGTCGCTGACCGATGACAGTATATACATATACAAATCCACCCTGATTTATTAAAGAATATAACATGTCACATAACAGTAGAAACGCTTGTAAACATACAGTTTAGTCATCTTCATTATTTAACGAGAATTTTTGCAATAGTCGTTTTCCCATTTTCAATCATCATTATTCGACAATCGTACGCACCAATATTAAATCCATAGGATGTATTAAAATATAACTGCATTCTTCCTTTAACGTTTTTTTCCCCACTGTAAATGAGCTACATATATTGTGATATACATAAAACCAAAGTACAGTAATAATAATAAAAAATTAAATATGCCAATCAGATTAGAATTCTGGAACGCATTCTCCTATTTACATAATTTCTTAAGAACCTACTAACATAATTTCACCTTACACGAATTTAAATAAAAAACGTCTGTCGCGTTAGTCGGGGATTGCGTGCACTAATTACTACGTTTCGAATCCAAGAAGAATTTTTCACTTACAACTAAATGGTGAATGTTTACAGACGAACGGAAGAAAAAGTGAAAACAATAGTTTTTTTTAAATGGATCTAAAAATGGTACTACTCATTTTTCAACACACTTTTCCCAGGTTTTTTTCTTACATATTCTGTTCAAACTAGCTTCTTACACAAGTACCACATTCCTGATATAATTTTTCCTTATCCTTTGGGAAAAATACCTTTTAACTGAAGAGGAGGAATAGGTTTCCTTGAACTCTTTTTAAGTTCTGCTTTATCATCTGCTACAAGAAGGCAGCTTATTGTTTCGCGATCAAATTTTTGATTTTCCATATGTCGTTTGCAGCTTCACCTTACTCCAAGTTGTTTTGCGAAATCACTGCAGGGAAGCTCTTCCTCACGTTGGAAAGATTAGCGAACAATATTCGGATCTAAACGTTTTATTTTGAACAATATATGTATCTTTGTAATCTACCATAACTAACTTCCATATCGGAAGGAGTACCCATGCATATTCATATCATTAAGTACAGTTAAAATGCATACATTTATCTGCAAATTAAATTTTTGAATCATATAGGGAACATTTTCATTCTTGATTGTGTTAAGGTCAGACTGACTCTGATCTCGTAATTATTACGCCATATATCGTAGACATGATTTCATAACAGTGTAACCAAAAAAGTTACATAAGAAGGAACGTGGGATCATTTTGACTCCAAAAGATTTGTTATGTGCAGATCGATAGACTTATGAAAAGTAACAAAGTGGTGATGCATGCGGCAGGGTGCATAAAGGAAAGTTGACGGAATTGGGAGATCAGTTGCGCGCATATGTTTCTTATTGATATTTAGCTGTGGGGTGTATGGAGTCCATGCCCTCCAATTAAAGGTCTCGGGCTACTGGGCTTACGGTTACATTTGTCTGAGAAATGCGATTTAATAAATACTGGAGTCTGTAACGCAAAAATGTTACTTATAGACGCAGACTGAGTTGGGTTTTATCTCTGAGCGGCACTTTTTCTGTTCACAATGGGCTAAATGGTCAGGTAGGAAGGTTGGGGAGAGGAGACCAACTGAATAGCTGTTAGGAGACATATAGTAGCCTACCTTCACAGACATCTAGTGTAATTTTTAACGTATACATGGTATGGCTCTCCCGCACACGACGCCACGGCTTAACGCCCCATCCGACGGGCGGCGACGGCCTTTCCTAGCCCATCGGTATCCCCTACTGACCGAGGGCAGGGCGGGGAGTTTTGAGGAGATAAATGTCGTAGCTGGTCCAGGTAAGGCTCAAACCTGGGACGTGCAGAATACGAGCCTGGCCAACACCTCCTGTAACAGAAAGCCAGTGGACCAAGTTATGACTGTCAACATAGGTAGTCCTGTAATATCAATTTTATATTGATATATTTATTATATTTATTTATTAATATATCTTATTTAGAAGAAAAATTATTTGGATTGATTAGCAATTTTCATAATGCTAATAAAATGAATAATTTTCTTCTAAATAAGGTATATTTATAAATAAGCATTAATATAAAAGTACACCACTGATAATAATAGAAAGAAATATATAAGAATTATGTACGTTACAAGACTACTTATGTTGACGTCATAACCTGGTCCGCAAGCCTTCTGTTGTAGGAGTTGGCCTGGCACGCTACCAACTGAGACAGCCCGCCTTGCGCTGACTGCCAAGGGCCACTAAGCACTGTAATGTCAAGTGCCTTCACAGAAGCAAGTTTTATTATAATAAAAATTTTATTTTATACAAATTCCATTGAAATATTTTATGCAGTAAGTATAACTATCAAAAGAAAAATGTAGAAATATTGCAAAAAATATATCGAATATTTTGTCGCTGCCAGGCACTCCTGTTATAGCTGCGCCCAGAAAAAAAAAGTGCCATTCCGTTCCCGGTTATTTGATTTTTTATTTTTGTAATAGTGCACATAGAATCGCACACTATACTTATATTCTTACACTGATTCTCAGAGTTCACTGAATCGCTGTATACACGTATGTTAGAGAAGAATTGAGATGATTGTGTTTATTTTTAACCTTTGCTCCATCACTAAAATGCATATTTTTTCCTGTGCAGGTAATTATCAGATATTAAATCTTTTTACTGTGTTGGTTTGATATCGTCTTTACAAGTAGAAAATATATTCGTAACGGTTTTGAGTGATTTAGTTCCATATGACAAAGCAGCACTGATAACTCACAAATCCTCTGCGAAAGGGTCTTCGTGTGCCTTCCCGTTTCGTGCCATCATGCAATGTGGCAAAAAAAAAGGTTTTTCCTTCGTAATTGAAATCAACATGAAGGTTTTACGCCATCTGGCTTTCCTTTGTTGCCCAATTTAAAGCCGGATACTTACTCAAAGGCTGGCGTTTCCTTCCATCTGTACATTGCAGTGATGTTGGCCCTCCCCTCTCCTCCCAATACACACATGCACATCCCATTTTGTTATTAATGAACCCTTACCATAAACTTTCTCCCGGAGTTGCTGCATCTTCCGGAGTAGAGGGGTAAGATCGTTCAAGGACGAGTCGGGCTAGCGTGCCTGCAAATAATTGCTAAAGTAATGCCAGTTTAAACGACGTTCCCTTTTCCTTTTCAGTAGGTGAAAATAGTGGAAGCTTCTGTCTGTGTCACTAATGAGGAGGATACAATGGGATCTCTTCCGTGACTGCAGTAATTATAACTAAATATTTTAAAAGGGGCCAAAAAAATAAGGAAGAAGTGCTGGAGTTACGTACCATGTAAAATTGTAGGGTTAAGTACCGCCTTTCTTCACGAATGTAAGGGCGAAGTGAGTGGAGCAAATATAAAATTAAACAAGCACAGTGAATTAATTATGCTACAGGAAAGGGTCACCTAATGATGTCCTGTTAGCAAGAGAAATAAAAGTCTTTTAACCTTAAACAATCACCAGGAGTGTAATGTCGTTTGCCTACCACAGGGGAAGCTCGGTTTTCCTAATTACCTAATTGTGATAGTTCTTCCTTTTCATTGGTCTCTGCTTATAAAGATTGCGAGTGTTTTATAATTTAAATGTCATGAAGTTTTAAATTTGTCCAAAGACTGCGTTTCTTAATTTGTTAATATTTAATTTCTCACAGACTGTTATACAGGCTCGTGATATCGGCGGCTGAACGGGATAGGGGCTGGTTTGGTTCAGTCAGTAGCGCTCCAAACTCGCAATCTGCAGTCCCTAGGTTCGAATCCCAATTCTGCCATCATACAGATTTACCTCCGCTACCGATCAAAGGGACCACCTTGGTTTGAGCCCCGGATAGTAGGAATATTTCTTTTCTGTGTTGTATTTCTGCTAAGGTCTCTGCTTCCTTGCAGATATCCTCTATATCGTATTAAACTAATAGGCACCTGTCAGACCTTTGTGGCAAGCAGTTGCTTGAGATGTAATTTATTTTGCCGTTCCGGTGGCTAAGTGGTTAGCGTGTGTATCTACTGTTCATAGGGACTCAGGTTCGAACCCCGGATAAATCATGGCTGTTTTCTTATGTTGCCCTTATGCTGAGATCTTTCTTACGATATCCTCCATGGCGTTAATATTGACAGGCTTCTGTTAGACCTTTGTGCTAAACTGTATGAAACAGCTTCTTGAGGGACAATTTGTTATATAATTTAACATATGTGATATTGGATATGAGAGTTCTGCGCTCATTACCTTTCACAACTTTGTCTTTATGCATTATTTGTTTTAGTGGTCTTTTAAGTGTAAAATTTCTATTTTTAATGATATGTATTGTTTCATAATGTCTTTCAGAGGTCTCTTTAGTTTTGTGGTTTGAAGTGGGGAAACAAGACTCCATATTTACCGTTATGGCTTTACCAAAAATGTCTTATGGTTAGACTTTTACTAAATTGTGTAGTAAGTAAACTAAGAAAGTGTCAGCCAACAGCGTTTTTGGAGATTAGTGGAATTTTTTTTTATTTCTGGATTATTTGGTGGTTTTCATACGAATGTGAATGAAAATCTCGTTGTTGGCGATATTTCATATTTTAAAAATGTCATAGACTTCATAACCTTTTTGCTCGTTTGGAAGTGTTTGATGTGAAAGAAAAAAAGGCTTTTGGGGATTGTATACTGCATTTTCGTTTTAGGCTGAAGTATCGTAAGCTTATAAATAAAATGTTTTTGGTTTGAGTAGTCAAGTTAATTGTAGTGTTGCACTTGTAAAGTGAATAAGTATTGTTTTAACTACCAAAAAGTGCTAGTATTTTCTTTGAAACAGTTAAAAGCCAATATTTATTATTAACTGATTAATTAAACCAATAAAAGAAAATAATATAAGTAAATGAAAATATGAATACAGATATAAATAAAAAAAGAACTTTTCCAGAGATTTAAATTCTGAAGGAAGTATGGCTGAGTTATATTATTTGGAGAAATAATAAGGAAGTTTTAAGAGTTTTTTTTTTATATGAGAAGTGTTTTTAAATATTCCTATTATTTAGGCTTTCGATTTTTTATTGAACCACAATAATTACTAACACTGATGGGCTTTCCAAGCCCATCATTGTTAGTAATCACAGTCAGATCGTCAAATAGGACGTAAAGCTGGGGACCGTGTGCAGGAGAGCCATATCCTAAGCACGTTAAAGAACACGCTGGATGGCCTTGACGAGAGGCTTCCATCTGTTTCCGGACGAGCTGTCCAGTGGGTTCCCTTCCCCCACCCTTCTCTGAACTCTTTTGGGTGTTTGTAACCAGAATATTTAACTCGTGCAAAAAAGTGCCTTCAGATGTAAAACAACCCCCAATATCTCTAACATGATGGTGACCGACCATAATGAATTTTATCCGGACAAGCTTCAATACACTATAAAAAAAATTCAATTTCTCAAAATTCCATTCCTCTTCCCAAAAGAGATATCTAACTATCCAAATGAAGAGTCCGATCCAAATAAGTTATTGCCGAATGAACGCTTATGACATGCAAAGTGACATAAATTTTCCACCCCAACGAATCGTGCTATATTTCAAAAAGGGTTTAAAAATATGAATAAATCGCAGAGTAAAATACTTTAAAGGAGACTGACTTTGCTTAGACAAAATTACATGTTTTGGAGCTATAGTACCGATTAGCTATAGTACCCGATTAAACTTTGATTTCTGATTTTTCCAGATCACTTTCACTCTTTGTTGTTAGAGATGAACGAGGTTGTAATAGATATTTCTCAGTAATTTCTAAACAGATCTATTTTTAGTTTTAAATAATGGTTATCATAATTAGCCGTCCCATGGCCGAGTGGTTAGCGCATTTGGCTACTGATTCGAGCCCCGGTAAGGCATGGATGTATGTGTTGTTTTTCTGCTGAGGTCCTGCCATCCTCTCAGACCTACTATGGCATATAAACTGACAAGCTCCTGTCAGACCTCTGTGGCAAGCAGCTGCTTGAGGGAGTATTTATTTATCATAATTAAGCTACGAAATTAATAGAAACTCTTTCATTTTTCTTGCTTAAATGAAACGTGAATTCAAGATAAGTCAAAAAGTCTCCCAAAATACGGAAGATTCGGGATCAAAATACTGATAGAGGAGATCAAGTGAAGAAAAGGTTGTGGCAAAAAGATCAAATAATCCTTCTCCGTTATTCGTTATCGAAATACTTCTGCTTTGGATGAGAAATAATTCTGTGAGGAAAAGAAAAACTGGAACGATAACATATCGCCTCTGGCGAATATGGGATGCTCGTTTTCAAAGGAAATTAAGTTTTTCATTTTCCGAATTTTTCACCCTTTAACAGTAGTATTTCGTACAAATGGGCCTGTGGCCGAGTGGATAGTGTGCGTGGCTACTGATTACAGGGACCTGGGTTCGAGCCTCGGGTAAGGCATGGATGTTTGTATTGTTTTTCTGCTGAGGTCCCTGCCAACCTCACAGACCTTCTACTATGGCGTATTAAACTGGCAGGCTCCTGTCAGACCTCTGTGGCAAGCAGCTGCTTGATTTATTATTATATAGTAGGTATTTATTTATTATTATATATATTAACCCCTATAAAACGCAAAAAAGGTCGGCGATAAATTTTTTTCAGAAATATTAGCATATCTCATTTATTCCTTAGAATGAAAAAGTTGGATTTTCTTATCCCCTAGGGTTAAGGGGCAAAACATCCAATGCTGTATTAAAATAATTTATTATTACTGTATTGAAATGTTACCGGAAATTTTAAAATTAAGTACTAAATTATAAAAATAAGAAGCAACCGGCGAATATTAACCAATTTTAATTTAGTTAAAACACATATGACATCATTTATTTTATTCCTTATCAACACATTCTATCACCAGAATTTCTAATTTCTAGCATAAATATATCGTTTGAAATATTACTTCAGTTTAACATTTTCTACCAATAGCGCCCTGTAACAATGACAGATTAAGGCCATTTGGAGGATTTGTAGGTGCCAATCATTATTTTTTCGTTAGTACATATTCAACTCAAAAAAGAATGTTTCGTTAATCTCTGAAAATAAAAAGTTGCCTTTTCTCACCCACCCTGGGGATGAAGGGACAAAGTGTTGCTGTCAATGTAAACCCCTTGATCATCACATTCCGCCACTAAAATATCAAATTTCACGCCCAACTAGACCGTTTTCATTATTCTTTTAAAATTTTGAAAATTTCAAGATTTCAAACAAATATTGAACTGACGGTAGAAAATTTTCAAAATTTTCTACCGTCAGAGGATGCAATTAGGCTTTTGGGAGATTCAAAGTGTGAATCAGTAGTTTATCAATACCTAATCAACCCAAAAAGTATTTTCAGTTTATCCTTAAAAACAAACAGTTTTCGCTTAAAACACAAAAAATTCCTGTTCCTGCCCTCTCCGGTGGTAAAGGCGAAAATTATTGTTGTCAATGCTGCAAACCTCATATTCCCCAGCCAAAATTTCAAATTTCTAACGTAAATTACATCGCTTGCAACATTAGTTATGAAATTTTGTAATTTTCAACTTTTTCTATCGTTAGAGTGCGCAATTATAGCTATACGAAGATTACGAAAGCGCGAATCGTAAAATTTCGTCAATACCTATCCAACCCAAAAACATTTTTTATCTCTAAAATATTGTCTACAAACGAAAACGTTACGACAAAGTGAAAACATTAGCTCGTTTTTTCTGAAAACCAGTTAATAAGAATGCAGTATCACAAATATTGTATTAGGTTTTTTTTTACGTATTTGTACTTCAATTTAACTTTAAATCTTTATGGTCATATGTAGGAAAAAGAATTGACATCGTTGTAAAATTTGGCTCGTTTTGAAAAAGATAGCTACTAATTTTACTTTGCCATCAATCTATGAGTTTTTTTGAAATTAAAATTTTCGTTTTAAGAGAGAAATTAAATATTTTCTTAATGTTGGGTAGGTGTTAATGAGATCTTTTCGGAATCTCAATGGTTTGAATTTTCGCTAAATTTAGAAAATGTTAAAATTTCAAATGTGAAGGTCTATTCATGTTAGAAATTTGAAATATAGGTGGTAGAATGTTTTCAAGGGGTTTCTGTTAACATCACAACTTGGCGCCGTGGGATGGGTGGGGAAAATGCAATTTTTTAAGAGGTAAAATGAAAAATTTTTGGGTAGATCGGTAGTAATAAAAAATTACTATTTGTAATTTTTGAAACTTCATTTAGTTTGAATTTCCACTTTAGAAGACACTAAAGTTGAAAACTTAACTTTTTTCCCCTTTGGAAACGAGCATTGCATAAATCAGGTAGCTAGTCTTTTTAGCTGTACAAAAAGAATTCTTCAGAAAACGAAAAAAATTGGGGAAAAAAAGTTTGATTCCATCTAAGGTTAATATTTATATCTGCAATTTACTTCAAAACTAAACTGTAAATTCTAGACTACTCACTTATTGACTACTTATTAAACAAAATCACTTTATATTCTGCACTTCTATGAGTTTAGGATGGCCGCCGACTGTGGCATGAAACTAAAAGCCGTGGTACCGTGTGCACGTTAAAGAGCACTCTGGAGGCTTTTATGGGACACTTCTATGTCTCCTAACAGTTATCCAGTGGGTGTCCTTCCCCCAGCTTTCTCTGAGCCTTTGAAATCTTTGTGACCTGGCCATTTAGTCCATTGTGTGAAAAAAAAGTGCTGCTCAGATGTAAAACAATCCAAAGTAATTTTTCTATTTCTTCAAATGTGAGCCGTCCCGTGGCCGAGTGGTTAGCACGCTTGGCTACTGATCTAAGGGACCTGGGTTCAAGCCCCGGATTAGGCATGGATGTGTGTGTCGTTTTTCTGCTGAGGTCCTGCCATCCTCTCAGATCTTCTACTGTGGCATATAAACTGACAGGCTCCTGTCAGACCTCTGTGGCAAGCAGCTGCTTGAGGGGGTATTTATTTTTTTATTTTAAACTAAATTCTTTGCTACTTGATTTCGTTTCATTTTGTTACTAATAATTTTTATACTGATCATTCCTTTTAATCCACATCCGGACTTCGTCCACCATGTCAGCAATCTATTTTGCAATACTTAGTGGGCATAGTCATGGTTACTAAGTAACAAAACTTGCCATTCAGGAGTAAACCGTTCGAAGCCAGTTCAAATAAAAACTGGCTAATGCCAATTTTAAGATGAAAAACTACGGTCCCTTTTTTTTATTCTTTAATTTCGTTACTATTAGGTTTTTTTTTTCAAAGTTGGGTTCAATATAAAAAATCTAAGATTGCGCGCCTTGTAATTCTTCATGAAATGTAACACTTGAAACAAAAGCTTGGTCTTGTGAATCAAGCGATTAACAGCTTGAGATTTATGGAATGCGAAAGAATATTTTCAGTAGGATTTTAATGCGCATAAATTTACACATTTCGGGCATCAGAACACAATTTTTTTAACAGGATGCAGCATCGCTCGAAAGGCGGGCTTGGGAAGCGAAGCAAAATCGACTAGTAGGCCCCTGAAAGGCAACTCTCCGTTGGGAATCTGCAAACGGCGTGTGTTTCATAGGTTTGCGCGAGCGTGCCAAATGGGCCACTTAGACTCCAATTTGCAGCTGCTTTACCTAATTACAGGTGAAGGTGAAAGGCAGGGTTTCTTCATGCGAACGTACTGGGATCAGGTAGTCTGCACCCTTGGGGATACAGCAGTAATGGATTCACTGGTGCTTTCATAATAATCCTAATGTAAAAATTCAAACCTCTCATCTTGGACGGTGAAACGTATAACGCAGTTACATAACTTGTCCTGTGATTCTTCTGACCGAAATACAGAAGTATCTAATCCGATATAATAATGAGTTGGGGAAAGCAGGGTCTGGTTGTTAAGAGAGCTCACTTTTTCTTTTTGACATTAGATTTTGATGATGCAGGTACGCTTAATAAAATCCACAAAATAATAAAATGCATGCTGATTGCAAGTGACGTTGTTTCCAGTGTACAAAAAATAAATATTTTTTCGTTGAAAGTTTATTATGGTGACTTTTTCATGCACATTTTTTATTTGGTATAATTTTATAGTTATTCTTAAGCTTAAACAAGGGAAATAGAATGATCATAGTGTACTCTGGACTCCATATTTTTTTCAGGTTAGCTTGGGGATATTGCTGTAACCAGATTTTGGTTATTTAAAATGTATGAAATTATTTTATCCACAAAATATGATGAAAGTCTTAGCTCTTAAATATATAGATAGACCTTACTGAATTTGAAGAGTTCAGTGAAAAAAGATGATAACTAATAAAGCAATGTTTTTGAGATATCTCTTTTTAAAGCTCGGAATTCGTGGTCTGTGCAGTGTTACAGTAAAAGCTCATTTAGATTGTTGTGGCATATTGCAAATCTTTATAATGCCATCGTATATATATGGCCCTGGCTAAAAAATCAAACTTTGTGAGTTATCAGATGTTTCCACCGAATTTTCAATTTCGCCCTCCAGTAGTCACGTGACACACATTAGTACTCCATTGTTATGATGGACACGGTTTTGTTCGTATTACAAATGATGGGTTATGACAGCATACTTTCAAGTTCCTTTATATAGCCTATGGTGTAGACGCCCGGTGGCCGACTTATTTTTTTTTTTTGGGGGGGGGGGGGGGGGGGCTCAGTCGGTAGCGCGCCAGACTCGTAATCTGTAGTTCCCAGGTTCGAGTCCCAGCTGGGTCAGCGTTGAGATTTATCTCCGCAAAATTCCCCGCCCTGCCCACGGTCAGTAGGGGATACCGATGGGCTTGGAAAGGCCGCCGTCCGTCGGATGGGACGTTAAGCCGTGGCCCCGTGTGTGGGAGAGCCATACCCTGTGCACGTTAAAGAACACGCTGGATGGCCTTGACGGGAGGCTACCATCTGTCTCCCAACAGCTCTTCCAGTGGGTCCCCTCCCCCAACCTTCTCTGAGCCTTCGGGGTCCATGTGACCTGGCCATTTAGCCCATGGTGTGCAAAAAAGTGCCGCTCAGAGGTAAAACAACCCAACTTATTTTTTTTAAATTGTTGTCCCGTGGCCGAGTAGTTAGTGTGCTTGGCTACTGATCAAAGGGACCTGGGTTCGAGCACGAGCCCAGGATAAAGCATGAAAGCTTCTGTTGTTTTTCTGCTGAGATCTCGCCTTGCTCACAGATCTTCTCTATGGTGTATTAAACTGACAGGCTCCTGTCAGACATCTGTGGTAAACACTGGTTGAGGGCTAATTTTTTGTGGCTGTTTAGTTGGGGTTTGCATTTGTTCTTTCGCGTCTGACAAAGGATTAGTCTAGACCAGGGGTCGGGAACCAGCGGCTTTGAGTACTCAATAAACGACTCTAGACGCTTTTGATTCAACATTCAACTCCGAATTTTTTTTATTTTTTTCATTAAAAAAACACGAGGAAGTTGACAGACGATAGTTCAGAAAGCACTGATACAATTCAAATGCTCTAAATACACTCCAATTTTGATTTAGTTGGCCGAGAAGACAAACTCAAAAGTCACAACGATGAATGGCAGATTTTTTAATAATTCTTTTCAATAGGTGTTTTTTTTGTTACTAATCGGCTGTTTCCCCCCCATTTTGGCTATTGACTCAATAAAGATTATAATTTGCGGCTTTCAGAAATTGTTGGTTTACCCTTTTTTTGCTGTTTTGGCTTTTCACTCAAAAAAAAAAGATCCCGACCTCTGGTCTAGACAACCTCTTTCCGTTGATATTAATCTCGATTGGAAAGTAAAATGTATGGTTTTAACACGATTTTGCAGTTCTGCGATTGTAAGCCATTCAATCGTCATTTTTAATTGCTTCATATGTACTCAAGGTAGCATATAGGTAGAGTATATATATGTCTGATATATATGTTAGATTCCTAAGTGATGAGACATATGTTAGATTCCTAAGTGATGAGCAAATGTATATGTATTATTTTTCTGGCAGTATAATATTTTCTTTCAGGGAATTCCTAGAAACAATAGCTGTCCGATATGACTTCTCTTGCAGGACAGTATATAGGTGCTAAAGAAATAGGAAACTTCAGCGGTTCCTAAGTCCGTCGGATGGGACTTTCAGCCATACTCTTCTGCACGTTAAAGAACACACACTGATGGCCATAACGGGAGACTTTCATCTGTCTCCTAACAGCTCTCCAGTGGATCCCCTTCCCCAACCTTCTGTGAGCCCTTCGAATATTTGTGATCTCACCATTTAGCTTGTTATGTGCAAAAAAAGTGCTGCTCAGAGATAAAACAACCCAACTTCGAGGGTTGCTGATAAACCAAGAAGTTAACAACTACAGAACACATCGATAGAATAGATCACTGAATCATCTTTAAATAGATACAAGAGAAGATTTTCCTTGCTCTCAGGTAAAAATAGCAGAAAAGGAGGTTGTGAAGCAACAGTTTCTAGATGGCTTAAACAATTTACTGATAATCCGCAAAGCTGCTAATAAATCGCTCGTAAGCTAAAACCAGACTTATAACAGTGACGGTACATTTTGCCCAAAATGGGGCAGAATGTACGGTCACTGGACTCAGGAGAAGTGGGTTGAAGTTCTCTAGGTTGGATTGTTTTACCTCTGAGTGTCATTTTTTGCACACAACGGTGGTTAAATGGCCAGGTCAAGAACCCGAAGACTCAGAGAAGGTTGGGGAGGGGATCCACTGGAACAGCTGTTGGGAAACAGACGGTAGCTTCCCGTCAAGGCCATCCAGCGAGTTCTTTAAAGTGTATGGCTCTCCCGCACAAGTGGCCGCGGCTTAACGTCTCATCCGACGGATGGCGCTATTTCCCCTACTGACAGAGGGTAGGGCGGGTTGTTTTGCGGAGATAAATCTCAACGCTGGCCCAGTTGGGACTCGAACTTGGGAACTGCAGATTACGAGCCTTGCGTGGTACCGACTCAGCCACCCCCGCCCTTGGGGGAAGGGGACCCACTGGACAGTTGCTAGGAAACAGATCGAGACCATTCAGAGACCATTCAGCCTTTCATTCTGAAAGGCATTCCATCGAGACCATTCAGCGTGTTCTTTAACGTATACGTGGTATGTCTCCTGAACTAGGTGTCACGACTGTTTTTCCAAAATCATAGGATGCCCCCCTTTCTCATCGTGGCAGGGTGGGAGTTTGGCCTGATTTAGTGGAGATAAATCTCAACACTGGAACAGGTAGGATTCGAACCTAGGAACTGGCACGCCCCGAAAAGTTCTCTGGAGTGGGGTTGTGCTACGACGTACAGTAGAAAGATGGAATTGTGTCAAATTCCATATTTTCAAACAGTTATGTCTATATTGACTTTTAAATCCTTTCGCTACCAATTTAGTTTCTTTTTTTAAACTGGTTCATGTATTTATGTTAAGGGATTTACTACTAACCCTGTAACATCAAAAAGGTTTAGATTCTTGCAAGGGGAATGTGGGGTGGGGGATATATGCGTTGCAGTAGTGTACTTTGATCTACTGTGACACATATATAGCCAATAGAAAATATATGTATACTGTTTTCCTGAAAATATATGTATACTAATGTATTGGAATGAATGCAACAAATACAAAACAATGATGAATCACGGTATTCCTATGAATGATACAATGCAAAACGAATTTTTTACAAAGAGCAATTTTTCACATAGTACAGATAATTTTTTGTTTGGGTTTTTTTTTATGCTTTGCATACTGAAACGTTGTCTTCTGTTTTACTTCGATTGGTAATATGATGCACTTATCTTGAGCATCAGTTTTGAAGCTTTAGAGGGATGATATATATGAATGAGATAATTCTGAAATGGGATAAATAAATAATAGTGAAACGATTAAGTAATATGTTCTTCCTTCTGCTTTTTAGTAGTGTATTTCCAGATAAACAGTTTACATTTCAGAATAACTTCTATCCCGTTTTTCAGATGCAGTGAAAAGATGGTTATTCAAAATGATATTCTGCGTTTAGCGTGACTTACACAATCACCTGATCTCAGTACAATAAAATATATGTGAGGGATACTAAAAAATAGGTTCGTGAATGTAAGCCAATGGCAAAGGCTGCCTTAAAGAGGCAGAGATTAGTTCATGTCATTATATTTTCCTCATCAGGAACTGAGAATACTTACTGACAATTTACCTAAGGTGCGTAATGGCGATTGTAAAGGCAACACAATTAAATATTGAATAACCATTGATACCTCCATCCTTAGTACAGTTTGTCAGCAATTCATTCAATAAACTATCTCTGGCAGTGATATAATACAATCTTCTGTAATGTTTGTATTATATGCATTGCTTTCTGAAAGCTTACATGAAAATCATGATATTAGGAATCTGTAAAAAGATTTTAACTTTCCGTTCAAAATGTAGTTTTTGTATTTTAAAGTTTTTTTTATAACTCAACCCTGAAACAATAACGCATTTGACAGTTACCATACTTTGGCAAATAACTATATTTTAATGGTCGCAAGTATTATTTAGAGCCTCTGCTTTTCAGCCATCTTTTCACTTTTACAGAATGTAATATTCGAAAATTTTGTAAAGAGTTTGCAGAAAAGTTTTCCAATTTTATTGGTATGTTTTCGGTGTACAATGATTTTTTTTGGCACAATGAATATTTCTGCCAGACCTCCTTCAGTGACGCCAAGGGAAAGATTTGTTTCATTTTCAGTTACTGTTCTATCGGTGTTAATGAATGCCAGTTTCTATTTTCCTTTAAGTTTTTTCGTGTATTTCACACTCTCTTCTCCGCTCCCAAATTCCATTTTTTTGTACTCTACATTGACGTAATTTATTTGAAAAGCAGCTCAACTTTTTTTGATCAGTAAATATAATGGTTCATTCTTTTTCCTCCATTCATATGACGGATTAATGAAAAAAGCAATCATGAAACCTAGGTGTGCAAACTGAAACTTGTTTATAATATCAGCCTAGCAAGAAACCCGATCTTAAAACTGGTTGAAGAAACTCTTCTTTTTTAAAATGGTGGTGGTCTCTTGGAATTGCTTTGGGAAGAAAAATAAAGTACGAAGTATTATTTTCTTTTATTTTTTATTTACATAACGGGAACAAAAGGCAATCGAGACTTCGTTGATGAAAATCTACGGGGATACGCTTTTGGATATTAATTATTAATTTTTGGATATTAATTATTAATATCCAAAATATAAAATTTTAATAAATTTTAAAATTGGATATTAAGTATATTAATTTAATTTCTCTTCAGTTATTCTTTTTTTATCTCTACGTAACAAGTTAAAACTTGCCGAATTGTCGTTTTTCCACAATTTCTTTTATTGAAACCTTATATATCCTCGCCGGCAGTCGGATGGAACGTTAATCTGTGACTCTTTTGCAAGAAAGCCATACCCTATGCACGTTAAAGAATGCACTGGATGGCATTGAGATGAGGCTTCCATCTATCTGATAACAGCTGGACAGTGGATTCCAATCAGTAACGAGGGAGGGAATCGGTAACGCACCAGTCTCGTAATCACAGTTTTCAGTTCGAGTCCCAGCTGTTCCAGCTTTGAGATTTATTTTCACTAACTCTCTCCAGGCTCTCGGTGAAGAAGGGGACACCGATGGGCTTGGAAAGGCAGTCGTCCGTCGAATGGAACGTTAAGTCGTGGTCCCTGTGCAAGGAGAGCTATAACCTATGCACGTTAAAGAACAGTCTGGATGGCTTCCATCTAACTCCCAACAGTCCTCCAATGGATCCCCTTCCCCCTCTCCACTCTGAGTCCCAACAGCCTAAATGCTCATGTATCTAACTTTATTAAAATGGAAGTTTAATATTTGGTTTAGTAGGTATGAGTTCGATTTTTCTTAGATATTGATAACTTCGTGATACATTTGGATATCAAGAGAATAGTCATGAGAAGAATGATGATTAGTTGTTTTACCGCTGAGCGGCTCTTTTTTGCACAAAATGGGCTAAATGGCCAGGTCACAAAAACCCCGAAGGCTAAGAGAAGGTTGTGGAAGAGGACCCACTGAATAGCTTTTAAGAGACATGATAAGCCTCCTGTTGAGGCCATCCAGCATATTCTTTAACGTGCACAGGATATGGTTCTCCCGCAACGGCGCCACGGTTTAACGTCCCATCCAATGGAAGGTGTCCCCTACTGACAGAGGAAAGGATGGACGGCGCTTCACTTGTTGCCCCAAATAGTCCCACAAGTTTTCTACGGGATTCAAATCCGTGGATTTGGTGGGCCAGTCGAGATGTTCGGAAGCTTCATAATGCTAGTTGTGCCAATCCGACACACATCGAGCCCTGTGCACACGAGAATTGTCGTCTTGGTAGTCTGGAGTATCCTTCTGGTGTTCACTGTGGAGATGCTGCACAAAAGACAACGTGGTCGTCCAGTAGCTCCATATAGCCCTTCTGGTTCAAGTGTGATGTCACTGCAACCAAAAACCCATTTCCTCGTACGTGAAACATCCCCAGAACATCACAGAACCTTGCACACACTCTGCATGGAAGGCTTCATACGGCTTACGATGTACTCGTCGCCTCGCATCATTCGAGTACAAACAAAAATGTGACTCATCCGACCAGATCACACACTTCCAAGAGTCGACAGTCCATCTTTGTGGCATTGCGCCCACTATAGCTGTGGGCAGCCTTGTGCAGATCTGTTAACATGGTCACTTCCTCGGTACTCTGCTCCAGATATCCATGGCATGCAGTTCCCTTCGGAGTCTTCGTTCGGAAACAGCTTGGTGTAGGCCTGCATTGACTGACTGACGAGCAATTCCTGCCTTGTTGCAAAGCGGTTTGCCCTAACAATGCGTGATGACTATTGGTGAGCACAGTCTTTCTGCCGCAGTTCTGGCGACGAATTTGCGGTGGACTGCGATGTACGCCACTGCTGGAAGACCCTTTGGACAGTACGTTTTGGCACACAACCACTTCTTGTCACTATACGAACTCCGTAGCGCTATTGTAGGAAGCGTTTATTACTGGTGCGCCCTCTGGTGCTGTCGAACGGACGTAACCCGCTCGGCTGGAGATGACCAATTTTTTTGTCCGTGAGCTTATTTTAAAAACAGGAAATTTCGTTATAAATATGCTTTTAGCCTTTTCAGCCCCTAATTAGTTTGGTTAATCTAATAATGTTTAGAGTATGATATTGATGCTATTGGGCCCCAAATAAAAAAGCGTTCGCAAAAAATAAACGGAAAATTAAAATAAAAAATTGAAATATTTGTTTGTTAATTTTAAATATATTACATGTTCTCATATGGAAAAAATTTTCGAAAAATATATTTTTTATATTTATCAAATAAGATTTACAGTTATTGTTCCCATATGGGGACTGAAAGGGTTAAATTAGTCCTCACCTCAATGTAATTTTCTCTGTATCAAAAAACTTTGCTATTGGTAAACCGCAAATATATTCTGGAACTATAATTATACTATAATTACTATAACTATTCTTATACTATAACTATAGTTTTATCTATCTATCTATACAAGGGGTACGTCAATTACATTCACATATCCAGGGGGTACGTGAAGCATAAAAGGTTGAGAACCACTGCTCTGGAATATATAAAATATTACTGGTACACTGGTATAAAATACTACTGGTACACAAGTACAGTCATATGCTGCTAATATTAATAACATAAACGTTAGTAATTTTTTCTAATAAAATGTGGGTTTTGCGGGTATTCAGAAAAATTACTGACGTGGTGTGCATATATGTCGTACATTAAGCTATTACAATATGGACAAAATTATCGTATTAGAACAATTTTGAATTTGTGGAAATTTGTTCACGATGTAATTTATAAAAATTTACAAATTCTTACTGTGCTTAAATTTTATATATTCCAGGTGATCAAACTAATAAAAAAAGAACTTGACAACCAGAAATTTTAAATCAATTATTCTTACATAATAATGTGGCATTTAGAATATTAACAGAAAGGCATATTTATTTAGCTAGTAGATATTTTAATGCTATTCCAAGGTATCTTCTGATCTTGAAATTTTGAGATCATCAGTTCTTTAAGACACTTTAAAGTTGGTTAATAAATAATAATTGTAAAAAATTATTTAAATAATATCAGCTTTGTATTATCAATAGCATTCTTGCACAATAATTTACATCAGTTTTATGTTAGTTGGAAATATATGTTGGATTGTATTATATTATCTTAAAATTGAATCCACATGCAAGTGTGAACTCTTGAATCTGGAATGATTTATTTCTGTGTATTGTTTTCAATTAATAAAGATCTATCTATCTGATGTTTTTGTTATTAGTAGTAACGAGGGAATGAATTCAATTCTAATTTGGCTTGTTTGTAATTCACATAAATCACTGATTACTAAGACTAAATTAAGAAATTTTTGCCTTGGAAATCTGAAGAAAACTTCAGAAGTTAACCAACTTAAATGGGCATTTTTCAACCTTAAAGAAAGCTAAATTGCATTTTCCATAATAGACGGAAGAGACACTATATATATTTCAGTTTTCACGATATTAGCTGATTTATTTTTGACACATCACTTATATCTTCTACGAGGCTTAACTGGCAGCAAGAGACTATGCTTTCAATTGCCTCGCAGCTAGCCCGTGCTGTCCGACTTTTATGAGAGCAGTCTTCCATCAAAACCTTGTTAGAGAGAGGACAAAGCTCGGTGTATGCAGTGTTTTCTTAGGTAGCCGGCTGAGACGGTTGGGTTCCTTGAACCCAGTCACCAGCCTTCCCTACTTGTGTTCTTCGATCCGCCGCCCACGTTGTGATCTGCGTGCTCTCCCTCGGTGCTGTTGAAGTGTAGGATCGGCCGTTTCCTCTTCCCCTGTCTGCTTGGCTGCTTGCCTATCCGTCTCTTGCTCAGATTCTCGTGCTGACATGCCATTGATTTGTGGCTGAATACTTTGCAGATCACTAGGTTCAACCTTTCCTTTCGTACATCACCGGAGCAAGCAAGGAAAACTGAACTCCTTGCGGCGCTTTTCGCACTTTTGCCCTGGGAGATATTATGCACAGGAAGTTGGCGCTTTCGAAGCTGTTTCAAAATCGCTAGAGTTCAATTCCTTTACAATACTTTAGTTCGATGTAGCTCAGTAATATAATTTTACGCCAACATAACTTTTCGATTCGTAGGTTTAGATATGACTTCTGTTGGAAGTGTAGCCGTTGAGTCGTTTTTCGGTAGTAGACGAATGATTTTTTTTTGGTTACAGTGATTTTAATATATTCATCAAATATCTACTTTATAAAAAGTTATATATTCACTACAATAATATGCATATATTAACTATAATAATGTTTTATGCAAGTTCGTAGTAATTATGCTAATGTAAATTCGTGTTGTAGCAGACAAGAATAAACAACTCTTTATTGGAAGATTCTGAAAATATGTGAAAGATTTTATAACACTGTATATGGCGAAGCTTTGTTTTACTGATGTGGTATATTTTATGCTAAAATGTTCAGGATTAGTATTATATAGTTACTCTTAATTCGTCTTTACGGGAATATGTATTCTATTTAGAGTATATACGTACTTCATTTACTTTGCAAATAGAAATATCACTAGACCAAGCATGGTCTAGAGTACCTGACTTCTAAACCAACGGGAATGCCGTATTTGTAATTACAAGCCCAATAAAGCTTCTAGGCTATCTCCTACCATTTTGTAGGGGAGTAATTTCTTTAAAAAAAAACGTTGCAGAATAGTCGATGGTTAATAAAATAAATTACCCCTTAAGCAGCTGCTTGCCATAGGTCTGACAGGAGCCTGTCAATTTAATATGCAATAGAGAAGATCTGTGAGGAAGGCGAGATATACTTAATTTTAACAAAACACAATGCCAAGAATTCTCCTGTAATCATTTTAAGGATAGCAATGATTACTTAATGTGAAATATTTGATAAAGTGCCTGATTGTTGGTGTTGACTCTGTCAAGTACCGCATAGGCTCATAATCTGATGTTCACAGATTCTACTTCTAACTATGCTTGCCTTGAGAATTTTTTTCAGCCAACTCCGTTCTGCTATAGAATGGGATATTATGGCCTAGTGTGCAGAAAAGCCATACCCAATGCACGTTAAAGAATACCCTTAATGGTCATGAAGGAGGCTTCCATATGTCTCCTATTAGTGTTCTATTAGCGTTCCCCCCCCCCCCCCCCTTTTCCAACGGTTTCTGCCCTTTAGGGAGTCCTTTGAAAGACTATTTAGCTCATTGTGTGTCTCTCTGAGGTAAAACAACCATAAGAAAACGTTATCTTTTCTAATATGTTGCCTTTTTTAGCTCATTTATTTCAATAAAAACTAGTCCATCTCTTACAACTTTTTTGTTTTGAATGGAATATTCATTTTTTTTGTAATGAGAATTAATATAATATTTCTATTTCCAAATCATCTGTTAGTTCGAATTTCCACAGTTGAAATGCGCTAAAGTTAGAAAATGACATTTATTTTCTTTGACATTGGTAAAAACAATCGGTAAAATAAAGTAGATCAAAATAACCTTCCCACTTCTTGGTAATGCACAGAAATAAGAAAGGTTTAATAATGTAAAATTTAATTTAACATGATTAAAACATCCAAATTTTAACGATAGGTTATTACACTTAAGTTTGAACCGGAAGTTTTAACTCTTTCAGGAAACTTCCAGTGTGAAATCTGATTTATTTGTATGTCAAGGTCCACAGCCATCGCTGAAGTAGTAGAACTGTTATCAGAACTTAAAGGGTCATAGCTCATAGGCCATCACGTGTTTTGTGTTGGGCTTAAAGATCAGCGCAGTACCCTTCCGCAAAATTTGTGTTCGTTCTTTGTTGTACTTTATCAGCAATTGCAAATAAGTATTCTCAAAACGAATGAAATTATGCGCTCTTTCTAAACTAATTCGATCGTTTCTGAGCTTTCACTACAGATTAGCAACCTATTCTGTGGTTAAACTCAATTCATTTACTTTCGTTCAAGCTTTTTTTAAGTGGAGCGTTAAACAGGTACGTATTAAACAGGTGAAACCATTTCTGGCACTTCTACGTGTATCTTTCATTGCTAAAACAGGTAGCACCATCCTCAAAGTAGACTGACTATCATCCTTTTTTGAAAATTGTGGGCAAAATATGAAATTGCACATCGACTACTTGTGTTCCTACCAGCGTGATTATTTGTTTTATTATTGTAGCTTATTATTATAGCATAGGAGCACGATTTTTTTTAAACATTTAAATCAACATATATAAAAGAAAATTTAAAAATAAGTTCGGAAGTCTTTGTAGTATTGCTACATATATAATAATCTTATTAACCCAAGAGTATCTAAGCCCTTGCATGTTAACATACGGCTTAAGTACTTGACGGAGAGAGGACATTCGTAAGGAATTCTGGGTAACTGTTGGAGAGGAATTTATTTTAAATGTTCTTTAACAATTGTTTTACCTACGTTTGTAATTACAAAAGGAATATAAAAATTAGTTATTAATAATTGAAAATAATGTCCTAATATTTATTTTTCGTAAATGAGTAAGATATTAAATATACAGGGTATTGATAAAGTCTTGGTCAGGACATTATGAACATTATCTATACAGTGTATTAAGTGATTGACTGACAAGGGATCACGCTAATTCTAATTATGATGCAGAAATGGTAAGCTCCGAAAATTTGCACCTTGAAGTAATCAGGATCGTAGATTTCGGGGGAAAATCCGAAATTTGACTTTCGACATGTCGTTTAAGGTCAAATGGAGGTCATGTAGAGGTCAAACCATGATCTACGAGTTCTAGAAACGTGAAAATTGGTGTTTGGGGGTGTTTCGGTTGTAGATGTAGAAAACTTGAAGAAATTTCGGATCCGGAGGGTTCTTAGGTCAAATTTAGGTCTACTGTCGCTAAAGAGCTAAAAATTGGTCCCTGGAAATGTTGCCAAATTTTGAATGCATTGGTTCCTTCAAGATCAAAGGTCAAATATAGATCTACCGGTACTAGAGGGCTAAAATTTGGTGTCTATAGGGGCATTGTGAGTCGTAGATATCAATAATATGTCAAATTTTGGTTAACATACGGTCAAAGTTCAGAGTTGTATATTTTCTCATAAACATCCTTAATATTTATGAGAAAATTTAAAAATAAGTTCGGAAGTCTTTGTAGTATTGCTACATATATAATAATCTTATTAACCCAAGAGTATCTAAGCCCTTTCATGTTAACATACGGCTTAAGTACTTGACGGAGAGAGGACATTCGTAAGGAATTCTGTAAACATACGGTCAAAGTTCAGAGTTGTATATTTTCTCATAAATATTAACGATGTTCAAGGTCAAATGAGGGTCGGAGTCACGGGCTAGAAATCAAGAGGTGCGAAGGCACCGATTGATTTCTAGGATTAATTATCTGTTATAGTATTTTGAAAGGAAACCAATTGCACGTAAGTTGTATGCGAGTGGGAGCCATGTTCTTGACTTTTCACATTTCCATCTTTGCAGTGAATCTGGAAAAATGTCCCCAATGTGGTGCTTAAGAAAAAGACCATATCACCAACAGGTCTTCTTCCCCTTGAAAACTGCAGAACGAGAAGAACCATCAATTCTTCCACCACATCAGTACTGTGTTATCAACCGTGCCTTTGGTTTCGCCAATTTTGCTCATTATAACAGACAGCAGCCACACTTCCTTCACGTAGTATATTCTATATATCAGGTTCTTTTATGCGTTTCTTAGGTTTTTTTTTTTTCCATAATGCTGCGAAATAAAATTGTAGGAACTTTTACAAATAGCGGCAACGATCAATATTTAAGATACCATGTGATCGAGAAAATACACTGATCGTATTGGTCTCTCAGCCAAAACAGTATGGCTAATTGCAGAGCACAGCTCAGCTCCTTCCGTTCGGTAAAGGAAGTAGAAAACGGCTACATTCCGTTATGCTTACTACTATCACAGTAACTATTCTGTTTGGAAATCGCAACCTGGACCCATGTGTAGGAGAGCCCATACTTCGTGCACGTTAAAGAACACGCTGGATGGCCTAGAAGGGAGGCTACCATCTGTTTTCTAAGCCGTGTAGTGGGTCCCTTTCCTCTAATCTTCTCTAAGTCCTTGGTGTCTTTGTGACTTGGCCATTTAGCCCATTTTGTACAAAAATGTGCCTTTCAGAGGTAAAACAACAATTTAGCCAGGGCTGGATTTAAGAGAATGGGTATGCCTGCCTGTCGGATAATTTTAATAATCGAACTGAGTGGAAAAAATGGGTATATTTTTCAAAGAATGATTGTTTGAAAGACCACTAGAACTGGGGGAAAAATCATTGTACTCTTCAGACAAATTTTTTTCTTAAACTGGAAGGCATTATAGTCCTTTCCGGATCAATTCAATAACTTGTACCCTTCCACATCTGTTTATTTTTCTAGCTACTTGTCTAATCATAGGTGTCTCACTGAAAACAAGCAAACGTGCATTAGATACATATTTTAGATATGCTTTTCTAATCAGTAGCGTGTCTAAACTTAAATGCTCTTAAATTCGATCGATTTGACATCGTTCAGATTTTTTTCATAGTCTAAGCCAGAGGCGGGTTAATTTTTTTTTCTCTGTGGGCCAGTAAAAAAAGTTACATTAATAGGGTCATATTGAAAATCTTATGAAACCATATATACCTAATTACGGGAAATAATAAAGAAGTGATTATATCGATCTTGAAATAATACTATTTGTTAAACAATTGTAAGAAAAATTACGTTTAAAGAACATACATAAATAAACTCATGTTTTAATAACTCATGTTTTAATGAGATTGGATGCAGCTGCATTTTCCTGACGATTTCACCAAAATTTGGTTGTATACTGGATGTCGACACTCTAATTGTGGTCAATAGTAATTTTTTTACTTGCCGGAGGGCCACAAAAAATCATCTCGCGGGCCGGAGTTTTCCTATCCTAGGTCTAAGTCTGACCTTTGTGTGAGAAGAAGCTATGATCTTTATGTAGGAAGATAATGTTTTTTGCACTTTGCTGGATATATGCGACCGAAGGCTCGCTCTTGTCTGCTTCAAACAGCTATCTAGGAGTCACTGGTAAACTGGCAATTTGAAATCGGCTCTTATGCACTTAATACGTCGGTAATAGTTGTATTATTATATGATAAGTGAATTGAAAGTATAAGCTTGTATTTGTATCAAGTATCAATAATACTTCTGATATCTGAAATATTCTTCTGCTCAAAAGTGTTCAGAGTTTCAAACAAGGCAACTTAGTCTTTCCCAAATACATCACTGACCTTGGGCGTGTATTTATAGGAGAGTCATCATACCCTGTGTACGTCAGAGAACACACTGGATGACCTTGACGGGAGTTTTTATTTGTATCCTAACAGCTGTCCAGTGGATTCTCTTCGCAGAGCCCTTGTGGTTCTTGTGATATGGCAATTTAGCCCATTGTGTGCAAAAAAGCTCCCTCAGAGGTAAAACAACTCAACCCGATAGTTCGCTATCGTTTTGTTTAAACCTCCTTGGCCTTGGGAGATTTGCCCACCAAATAACGCTGAGGTGTATTGAAATTATTCTGGAATTTATAATCACTGAAGCATCATGATTTGATTCTTTCGGTTAATAATGAAAGAAATTTGATTAACTGAAATAAGACTGCGAATGTTTTACCATATAGTAATTGTCATTGGTTTTTGTGTTCGCTTATAAACTGAGCAACTTTGTAGAGATCAGGGCGAGAAAGGTAATCAATTTTAAGGATTTCTACTTATTTTTTTATCTCTTTTATTCATTTTGTTTACTGTTTTATAAATGGGTGTTTTTCAACTACTATGATAGAAGCATTTAGTGGATAATGCTTGTATGTATCAGTCTAGGACACCACATTCGGAGCTTCGTAACTTAACACAAAATCTCTAACAGATATATTGAGATCTTGTGTAGAGTTTTGAAATCTGGAACATTATGCATTTTAGCGTCACACTTCCAAAGAAATTTGCACTATAATCGACAGAACTTGGAAAAGTAATACATGAACAGGTCCGGACTTTGACTTTCTGAGGCCCTAAGCTACAAGAAGTTTAAGAGGTCCCAAAATTTCGAAAGTTATATATTTATTATTCTGATTGAAGGGAACATTGAAAACTAAATATGAAATTGATATGGTTTAAATATTATTACAATAATGACTATATGAAACTGAGATGAACAGTGTTTGTACAATAGATTAATTTGAATGTAAGAAAAAAAGTTCGTGACAGTAAACTTCAAACTTAAATGTTTGAGCGTCCTTATAATCGTGAGGCCCTAAGCTGTAGCTTATGCTTAAGTCTGACCTTGTACACGAATCTCAAAAAGTACAATTAATTTGGCAATTTAGTGTAAAATTATTATTTAGTGTTTAATTAATTTTTTGACATAAATTCTCGACTGAAAAGCCATTGCAAATTGGAATTTTGTCTCAAGACACAACTCCAATTTTCTGCCTCATTAAGATGGACCCAATGGGGATCACGAGTAAGTGACACACGGCTGAGTTTATCTAAACATATTTAAATAATTTTTATAAAATAGCTAGGAATTTCACCACTACTATATAATTTTGCTTATCGAATAATAAATCAGCTTCACTTCGCAGTTAGAAATATTTGGTAGCATTGTTAGTAAAATATTCTTCGGCCTTGTTCCATTTTTTTTGACGAGGTTTGTTCCTAACAATCTATTGCCTCCAGCTGCTGGTCATAGATGGCGTTACAATGCAACGTGATTATGCTGTTGCCAGACGGAGTGGTAAGAGAGATGTTCCGGTGTGTTTACAGCGAAACATCGTCAACTGTGTTACCTACTTCCGAGCTCGATTAAATTCCTGTGTGTAGACTTTCTACGTACATAAATTCTATTCATAGCAGCAGGCATTTCGCAATTGCTCAAGAGTGTTATTTCGTCGCAAATTTTCCTTTCACTGAACTTAATAACTCATCTCTGTGAACTTGTGTGGAATATCAAGAGTACTGAGCTAACGAACGGCATCGAGATCGTCGTGCCAGAAACTGCCGCTCGGTTCACTGGCCGCTTGCTGGTAAGTTTTGCAAATCTGCGTTTCTACCTGGAAAGTAGACTTTTTTTCTGCATAAAATCTGTTCTGTTTGGTAACTTACTGCAAAGCGATACAAAATAAAATTGCCACATCATTCATGTTTTCATTGAATTTTGAAATTTAAACGTTTTAAAAAGTACCAAATGCAGATGAACAGTTTTTAAGATTTTAATTAATGTAATATGAATTAATTTTGTCTAAATATCACCGAACGCTAATAAATATAATTAGTACGTATACGTTTGAAAGCCGTTCCATAGCCGAGTGGTTAGCGCGCTTGGCTACTAATCTAAGGGACCTGGGTTCGAGCCTCGGGTAAGGCATGGTTGTTTGTGTCGTTTTTCTGCTGAGGGCCTGCCATCCTCTCAGACCTTCTACTCTAGCATATAAACTGAGAGGCTCCTATCAGACCTCTGTGGCAAGCAGCTGCTTGAGGGAGTATTTATTTTATTTTTTATGTTTGAAAGTTCATAGTTCTTGAGACAGAGTTTATTATAAAAACTTGAACTTAGTTGAATTTGTTCCGAAACCGATATATCAGAGAAAGGGATTTATTAATTGTTATCTTCATAAGAGAAAATTTTAAATATGTTTATATCTGAATACATTAATTAAAGAAAGGAAGAAAGGCTCGCCTATTTGGCTACTATTGCAATGCCATTATGATATATGAAATACATTTTTGCGAGTATTGTACTATAATAAAAAGCACTTTTACAATTAAGTAATTACATAAATAGGGCTTTGAGTGTGATGTTTAATTAAAAAGCTCTTTAGTTTGTTTTTTTCAAAATAAAACTGTGTTTAAAAGATTGGTTTTTGTATTTTATTATGGGAATATAGAGTGCACTTTGTTATTACAGTTTTGATACGAACGTGTTTTATTCAAACAACAACAATAAATATCCTGTGAATTTTTCTTGAATTCTACCGTATCAGCAAAATAGTCTTTGATTTTTTTAAATTTTTGAAACATGTTTATGGAAAATATGTAATTTATAGAAAATATATTTTTCAGTATGTGTTGAGAAGATCTTGAAGATTAGATGACAATATATGTATTTCAAAATGCTAGGAAAATATTTTATAAAACTTTTTGAATAGCTTATTTTTAAACAGCCTCCCCCCCCTAAAATGCTATTAACCGGAATGGAGCGAAGAAATAATAAATATATTTCACACAGTTTTCGGTGTGGGGGTGGCACAGTCGGTAGCGCGCCAGGCTCATAATGTCCAATTCCCAGGTTCGAGTCCCGACTGAGCCAGCGACTGCAAACCTCCGTCCTGTGGGGGCGAGGGTGGCTCAGTCGGTAGCGCGCCAGGCTCGTAATCTGTAGTTCCCAGGTTCGAGTCCCAGCTGGGTCAGCGTTGAGATTTATCTCCGCAAAATTCCCCGCCCTGCCCACGGTCAGTAGGGGACATCGATGGGCTTGGAAAGGCCGCCGTCCGTCGGATGGGACGTTAAGCCGTGGCCCCGTGTGCGGGAGAGCCATACCCTGTGCACGTTAAAGAACACGCTGGATGGCCTTGACGGGAGGCTACCATCTGTCTTCCAACAGCTGTTCCAGTGGGTCCCCTCCCCCAACCTTCTCTGAGCCTTCGGGGTCCATGTGGCCTGGCCATTTAGCCCATGGTGTGCAAAAAAGTGCCGCTCAGAGGTAAAACAACCCAACCTCCGTCCTGCCCACGGTCAGTAGGGAACACTGATGGACCTTGGAAAGTTCTCCGTCCGTCTGATGGGACTTGAAGCCATGGCGCCGTATGCGGGAGAGCGGTACCCTATGCACGTTAAAGAATACGCTGGATGGCTTTGACGGGAGGATACCATCCATATTCTAACAATTGTCCAGTGGGTCCTCTTCCCCCAACCTCTGAGCCATCGGGATCCTTGTGTGCAAGGAGTGCCGCTCAGAAGTAAAATAAACCCAATTGAAGCAGTTTTCAAGGCATTTTTTAAGGACCACTAAAATGTTAAAATAAGAATGGAACGCAATCAAATCACTTGCCCCCCCCCCCATCTTATTTTTTTACTAGATCTGGACCTGGTTTTAAAAACAAAAAATTCAGTAAATTCTGTAACATGTAATCAACTTAAAGGTTACTTAAAGTTGAGTATGATTATCTGGGTAAACTATCAGAAAAATTCTCGTAAAACTTATATTTCAATATCAATTCTCGCCATATGGATTTATTTTTTATTTTTTAAAAAAAGCGTAATATCCTTTAGCAAAAATGGGAAGAAGTGGAGCATTTTTAAGTAGCAAATTCATTGAAAAGTAGATTCGTGTTAAAATGAAATTTTTGAGAATATTATCAAGAAATCTGTAACAGTAGACAGAAGTGTGGCAGGTCGTATTTGAAAGGACAGAGTATAGATGTTTTGCAGTGCAACAGTGATAATGTAGATGCGGTAAGTCAGGAGTCCGATGGCGACTAGAATGAAACATTGCAATTTGATTGTATGAGGTAACATTGAGATATGAGGCACTTGAGGACTGAAGTTATCCTTTGTAATGACAAAGGGTAAATGGCCGAGTGGTTAGCGCGCTTGGCTACTGATCTAAGGGGCCTGGGTTCGAGCCCCGGGTAAGGCATGGTTGTTTGTGTCGTTTTTCTGCTGAGGTGCTGCCGTCCTCTCAGACCTACTATGGCATATAAACTGACAGGCTCCTGTCAGACCTCTGTGGCAAGCAGCTGCTTGAGCGGGTATTTATTTATTTTTTTTAACTGATAGAGCAGACCCGCAGCTCACGGAGCGGCACAGCTCCACTTCAAAATTTTACAACGGTAAAAATACTTAGAATTCGTTTCTAAAATCTATATTTTTGTTCAGAATAATTTGTTTTTAACCCTTTTTTACCGTATAAATGTCTACTTAACCAGACGTGTGCATGTGCTGGAGAAGCTTGCCGCGAAACGCTGGTGTGCCGTGGCAATAACTTAGATGTACCGCGAAAAATATCCAAAAATTACTTCCATACTTTATCACTGATACACAAAAATAATATATTAACTTCTTTTTGTAACGTCATAGCCCGTCTTTATGTGCAAAGTTGGCTCATGTACAACTAATAATGTTTCCTTTGACATATCTTACGATAATATTGTAAATGTATTTTTATTCAGTGTTTTTTTTTCCTAAAAAATATGGTACTGGAAAGCAAGCGAAGCTAGCCGTCGCCGAAATTGAACCACAGGCTGAATTTTTTAAGAGGCTTTGTTTAATAACATACGTTTTAAGAGTGTTATATGCTAATTTTTAAAATTCATTTAATTGCGAAAATACCCAAATTGTAATGTGCGTAAATATTCATTAAAATTTATAGAAACTATCTCTTTAGATTGATTATGTGAGTTATGCATTGGGTGATAAATATTCTTGATTTTTAGGTTTATAAATTTTTATTTTTAGAAGTTTGATTTTATATGTATTATGCATGAAAACACTTCCTAAATGGCGTTCCGCAAGAACAAAAAAAAAATGCCATGTTTTTATGATTAATTCATTTTTCGTTTTAATGTACCGCAAAGCTTCTCAGAAATTTTTACTATACCGTGAACGAAAAATTTTGCGGAACACTGTGCTAGAGAATAAACAATAACGAAAAACTGTAAGTAAAAACCGCAAAAGAAATAAAAGTTCACTTGTAGTATTTTTTATTTTATAGTAAAGTGTGAGCTAAGTGGGCAGATCTCAAGCACCCCAAAGGCTCAGAGAAGGTTGGGAAAGGGGATCCACTGGACAGCTGTTAAGAGACAGATGGAAGTCTCCTCTCAAGGCCATCCAGCGTGTTTTTTAACGCATACAGTGTATAACTCTATTGATCACGGATGGGTGGAGATTACTTAGTCGGTAGCGCGCCAGGCTCGTAATCTGCAGTTCCCAGGTTCGAGTCCCAGCTGGGTCAGCGTTGAGATTTATTTCCGCAAAACTCCCCGCCCTGTCCTGGTCCGGCAGATGGGAAGTAAAACCGTGACCCCATGCTGTTTAGAGTTAGATGGAAGCAAGAGGCTTCCATCTAACTCTAAACAGCATTTCAAAAAAGTTAGATGGAAGCAAGAGGCTTCCATCTAATTCCTAACAGCTCTCCAATGGATCCCTTTCCCCCTATCCACTCTGAGCCCTCAGGGTCCTTTTGACCTAGGCCATTTAGCCCGTTGTGTGTAAAAAAAGTGCCGCTGAGAGGTAAAACAACCCTAATACTGATCCCGGAGTTACGGCTTAGCGTTACCATCCGACGGACGGCGACTTTTCCAATCCCAACTGCACCTTTCTCACCTAGCGCAGGACAGGAGTTAGCGGAGATATAGCTTAATGCTGACACAGTTGCGACTCTAACTTTGGAATGGCAGATTATGACCTGACGCGCTACCGACTGAACCAATCCCGCTCCCGACTGAATAGGATTAAATTATCCATACACACGTGAATAGGGTTGTTTCACCTCTGAGAGGCACTTTTTTTTATACACAGTGGGCTAAATGACTAGATCACAAGACCCGCAGGGCCTACCGCTGGACAGGTGTTAGGAAGGTTGGAGGAGGGGACCCGCTAGACAGGTGTTACAAACAGATGGAAGCCTTCTGTCAAGGCCATCCAATGTGTTCTTTAGCATGCAAAGAATATGGCGTTCTCGCACGCGGGACCACGGATTAATGTCCTATCGTATGAACGACAGCCTTTCCAAGCCCATCGGTGACCTACTGACCGAGGGCAGGGCGGGGAGTTATGCGGAGATAAATCTCAACCCTGGCCCAGCTGAGACTCGAACCTGGGAACTGCATATCAGGAACCTGGCGCACTGACTCTTCCGCCCCACACTCACTGAGATCATCGCAGTGGCCAAAGCATATAAGCCATAGTTCGCTACCGTGGTATATATGATAGAACGTATTGCTTGCGAGCCGCACATAATGACTCCTCTGTGGTTATGAGACTCCTGCTCTAAGTTGTTAACACCACTAACTGCTACGTCACAAGGAGAATATTCGCAGTCATTAGTCCGGATGGAAACTATCTCTATAAAATATTTAGAAAGCAATTTGAATCTTTGCGTTAGAAGCACATCGTAGTTGAATGCATCTCGAAACTCAATTTTGTGTATGAGCTAATTCCGAATTTTTGAAACATATTATCAAACTGATAATGAAGTAAAATTTAAATTCTAATTTTGACTAATATTTTAGAAAAGTAGATTTTTTTTTCATTTTATTCATTTATTCAGTGTACTTTAAATGCAAAAGAAAATTCCGTGTTGCTGGTCCCATTCTTTCGCAGCTTGCCGAAATTGCTGTTCTTTCTGAAGCACAGAATATCGTTTTTCATCGTGTTGAAAGAACGACAAGGAGTTTCGTTTCCGACCGCCTGTTCATTAATTCGCATTCCATTCATGGCACCCTCATAGCGTATGCATGAGAAACCGAGACAAGAGAGAGGTAGTCATCAGTTTTAATACGAGTGTCACCTTTTGCAAATATATAACGGAAGAAACCAAGATTTCCTAAATGCACTGTCCATGCATTAGGATATTATATTTGTGTTGCGGGGGGAGAGTGTCTTCGCTCTGTTTTTTATAAACTTTTCTCAGTTGAATACGAAACATTTATGCTTCACTTGTTATTTCATACAGAACTAGTGGAAGTAGTAGTACATTTTTCTTAAGCGGTTTCTCGTCCCAGCCTAAATTGGATTTGTTCGCTTCATAATACAACTTTCATTCTATCCTTCTATTCTCCCGAATGTTGTTTGGTGCAAGGATTGCATTGGGATATATTTATATTAACTATAAAGTAACGTAAACTTCTTTATGGAACCGAAAGTTTTCTTCTTCTTCTCATTTATAGTTTATACCCTTGTCCAAATGTTTCTTTCAAAACTATAAAAAAAATACCCCCTCAAGCAGCTGCTTGCCACAGAGGTCTGACAGGAGCCTGTCAGTTTATACGACATAGTAGGGGGTTTGTGAGGATGGCGAGACTTCAGCAGAAAAATAACACACACATCATGCCTTACCCGGGGCTCGAACCCAGGTCCCTTAGATCAGTAGCCAAGCGCGCAAAACCAGCTAGATAAAAATAAAGCCTCCATTTTGAGAAATTTAGGATGTCAAAATAAATATATTCAAAAGTAATAGTTTTTACCATTGAATCCAACGCTTTACCAAAATGTGACATAAAGGATTTCATTTGAACTCATGAACAGCATCATTCTCAGATTGGTCGTTGCAGTTCCTTTTGTCTGTTTGTTGTCCACATACCTCTTAGAGAATTGAACTAGTTCTGAATTGCCATTGAATAATTCTAAAAACCTTTCGCCCGTATTTTCCCTTTGCTCTGGCCAGAGGTTTCCATTAGAATCATATTTGTCAATTCCCCACCTCCCTAGAAAACTCAAAGGTATAGCTTAATTACAAAAGTAACTTTACAACTTCAAACGTATATTATTATTTTATTTGCTACACGAAATGAAAACAAATGACATGACAGTGAAGAGAAATGCATTAAGCTACTTTTTTATTCGTTTGCAGTTCGTGTCTTGTCTGTGGGGGGCAGGGTCGCGCCGAACTCAGCCAGTGTCGCGCCAGTCTCGCAATCTGTTCCGAGGTTCGTGTCCCAACTGGACCAGCATTAAGAACTTTCTCCGCTAACCCCCGTTCTACTCTCTTTGAGAAAAGGACACTGTTGGGCTTGGAAAGGTTGCCGTCCGTCCGATGGAACATGAAGCCGTGTACAGAAGAATCATACCTTGTGTACGTTAAAGAACAGACTGGATGGCCTTGACAGGCTTCTGTCTCCAACAGCTGTTCAACGGATCTCTTCCCCAACCTTCTCTGAGGTCTTGGGAACCTTATGACTTGGCTATTTAACTCATTGTGTGCAAAAAAAAATGCCGCTGTAGAGATCCAGCAACGCAAACCCAGCTGTGCCATGAGAAACAGTGATGCAGGAAAACTACGAATTACAGAGTTACCAAGTGCATAGAAATAACAATGCGTTTATTGGTTTGCATCAACCCATTAATCTCACTCGATTTTATTTCTCTGGTTTCATTAAAGATGCAGTTTTGATTACTATTGCTATCGTTCAAATAACCCCTGATATTTTCCATAGAATGCGAAAGGAAATTGAATTTTATTGGAATGTTTGCCTCATCCATCATCTTCGGCTCAGATATCGAGTATTTGCAAATTTAATATATTTTTCTTCCTTGTTACGCCATTTTTTTTCCCTATCGGGATAAAGTAAATAGAAATGTTTCATGTTGTAAAGCTACTTTGTAATTACCCTGTACATAAATGGGACAGCTATTAAAAATATTTTTTATATTTGAATGTTTGTCCTCTTCTTAATAGTTTCAATATCTTTTTGGCTTAGATTCCTCAGGTTGCAGTGACAAAGTTGAGAGAAATATTAGGTAATAGGTTAATTGCAAACCCAAGGTAGCAATTTTTACCGTTTTGAGTCATCGGATGTAGAAATAAAGGATAAACTAGAAAAAAGACTGCAAATAAAGGTTCTTCGCATTCTTTTTTATAGATTGCAGCTCATAATGCTGCTTTTCAGTTTTTCAGTGTCATTGTACTTGGCATTCCATTTTACCAATAAGAACTAAGCCATCATCGATTTTTTGTGAAAAAGAGTATATTGCAACGAGACGTGGTTTAATTCCTTTGAAAGGTTTTCGCAGCGAAGAAATAAAAAAAAAGTTAAAAGGAAAAATAAATTTTATTTCTGGTCCATCACTATCGGGATGACTTGTTCGTAATGTTAAAACTCAGTTGAGTTTATAAAATTACCTTTAAAGCGTGATGTATTTTAAAGAGACTTTAGCAGCAAATTGTGGTAGATTGTAGTTACGAAGTTGACTGTAACAGATAAAAAATATTACTTCTCAAGCAATCAAATTGCCGCCGACCTATTGGCCGAGTGGATAGCGTGCTTGACTATTTATCAAAGGGACCTGAGTTCGAGCCCCGGGTAAGCCACGGATATTTGTGTTGTCTTTCTGCTGAGGTCTCTCTTTCCTCACTGATCTTCTCTATGGCGTATTAAACTGATAAGCTCCTATCGGACCTTTGTGGCCAAGCAGCTGCTCGAGAGGGTATTTTTTTTAAATCAAATTGCCAAGAAAGTCTAAGAGGAGCCTCTCGACGTAATACGCCATCTCTATAGGCAAAAAAAAAAAATGGGGCAGGGGTGGCTCAGTCGGTAGCGCACCAGGCTCGTAATCTGTAGTTCCCAGGTTCGAGTCCCAGCTGGGTCAGCGTTGAGATTTATCTCCGCAAAATTCCCCGCCCTGCCCACAGTCAGTAGGGGACACCGCTGGGCTTGGAAAGGCCGCCGCCCGTCGGATGGGACGTTAAACCGTGGTCCCGTGTGCAGGAGAGCCATACCCTTGTGCACGTTAAAGAACACGCTGGATGGCCTTGACGGGAGGCTATCATCTGTATCCCAACAGCTGTTCCAGTGGGTCCCCTCCCCCAACCTTCTCTCAGCCTTCGGGGTCCTTGTGACCTGGCCATTTAGCCTATGGTGTGCAAAAAAGTGCCACTCGGAGGTAAAACTACCCAACCTATAGGCAAAAACCAACTCAGAAAAGCAGAAGTGTGCTCCAAAGGTATTTTATCCTAACTCTTTTGGCTGTAACTGTCAACGAACAAATCCCAAGCCCATTCATTGTAATTCTGATAAAAGCACTGAATCTAATGTATTGGAAATACGATTTTTTTTCTTTATAGCACAGTTCTTAAACCTTTCCAGATCCCGCATCCCTTACACCAGTGTATAGGAAGTTTCGTACACCATTAATTCCCTTCGTACCCCTATTTACAGGTCTCCTTTTTTGGTTTAGTTTTTATCTAATTTTCGAAGAAAAAAAACGAGATAATGTATTTGTCGTCTGTAGACATCGAAAATTTTTGTTTTTAGTGATATATTAAAAATTATTTTCTGTTAAATAGGTACTGATGAAATATTACGATTCGCACTTTTCGAATCTCCCAAAAGCTTTAATTTCTCTCTCTAATGGTAGAAAGAGTTGAAAATTCCAAAAATTCAAACGATGCATTTATGCTAGAAATTTGAAATATGTTGGTGATGGATTGTGACGGTCTTGAAGATTTCATTGCGATAATGAGTTGACCCCTTACTCCCAGGGTGGGTGGAAAACGCAACTGTTTTGTTTTAAGTGATAATTGGAAAACTCTTTTAGTTGGATTGGTGCTAATGAAATATAATTCGCATTTTTTTAAATCCTTAAGTAGTTTTAATTTACATCGTTATAAGTCACTAAATGTGGAAACTACAAAACTTTTAGCGAATGTTGCAAGTGATCTGCTTATGGTAGAAATTTGAAATTTCGGTGGTAGAGTGTTTAGAGATGTTGCGCTGACAGTAACATTCTCTCCCCCCCCCACTTTTCTCAGAAGGATGTGAGAAAAGCAACCTTTTTTAAATTGAAGGATAAAAGACAAATACTTTTCTGTTGTATAAGTACTAATACTACTGGTTGCATTTTTCCTATCATTCATTAGTTCGATTTAAAACTTTTAAGGAGCAAAAACGTAGGTAAACGAAAAACTTCATTCTCCTTGAAAACGAGATTACCATATACACCAGAGACGATATGCGTTCGTCTAATTCGAAAAAAGAAAACTAGAAGAACGGATATCGCCTCTGGCGCATATGGGAATCTCGTTTTCAAAGAGAATGAGTTTCTCCTTTACCTATTTTTTCACTCCTAAAAGTTTTAATTTGAGCTGACGGATATTGGGGTAATATATATTTATATATATATTTGTATATATATATATAAATATATATTATATTTGGTAATATATATTATATTTGGGCAAATAGTATTTTATTAGTAATTGTACAACATAAAAAGTATTTGCCTTTTATTTCTTAAATTTAAAAAGTTGCATTTACCACACCTCTCTAAGAAAAGTGGACACATTATTATTATCAGTGGAATAGCTCTTGAAAAGCTACCACCTAAATTCCAAGTTTTTATTATATACAAATTAGTTGCAAAAATCGTTAAAAAATCGTTAGTAGTTCTGCTGTTTCTACATTTAGTTGTCTGTAACGATATGAATTAAAATTACCTAAGTATTTAAAAAAAGGTGAATTATATTTCATTAGTACCAATCAAAGTAAATGAATTTTCCAATTATCAGTTTATTGTTGTCAGTAAAGACTTGGAAACCTTCACATTCTACTACCAAAATTTCAATTTTCAAGCATAAATACATTGTTTGCAATATTCGTTAAAATTTTGTAATTTTTAAAATTTTCCATCTTAGAGGGCGCAGTCATTGTTTTTGGGATATTCAGAAAGTGCAAATCATAATATTTCATCAGTAGCTATCCAACCTAAAAAGAACTTTTAATTTATCTTTATTAGCAAACAAATTATCTTTTAAAGGCAAAAGGTCGCGTTTTCCCTCCCGCCCTGGGTCAAAGAGGTCAATCCATTGTTACTAATGAAAACTTTATTACGTTCACATTCCATCACCAAAATTTAAAATTTCTAGCTTAAATACGTCGTCTGCAATATTCGTGTGAAATTTCGAAATTTGCCAATTTGTCCACCTTTAGAGGGTGCAATTGTAGTGTTCGGAAGATTTGAAAAGTGTGAATCATAATATTTTATCAATTCCCATCTAACCCAAAAAGAATTTTTCAAAAATTCGTCTCAAAAAACAAACAATTATCAGTCAAAAGTAAAAATGTGTGTTTTCCCACCCCTTCTGAGTCTAAGAGGTCAATTCATTGTTGGCAATGGAAACTTCGTGACCTTCACATTCCTCCACCCAAATTTCTAGTATAAATATAATGCTTGAAATTTTCAACTTTTTCCACCGTTAGAGGGCGTAATTATAGCTTTATATGCTCGTTTAGGATCAATATTGATTCGTGATCACTGTAAAGACAAGAGTTTGCGGGTGCGCACTTCTCTACTTTGTTTACATTTTGGTGCGCGACTCTCGGATACAGGCCGTTGAAGCGGGAGTGAAAGTCAGTTCATTTTGTCCATAGTCGGGGATGGGGCCGGAATTTCTATAGAGAGAACAGGCAACAAAAAAAATTTAAGTATAAAGAAAATAGATATAATGAGCTGAGAGTTACTTTTGATAGGTCTCAGCCAAAATTAGTATCAATGGATGTGGCAAGTCGGGCAATTCGTCATTGCAGCACCTGTTGATATTCTTTCCAATGACGTTTGTTCGGCTAGCTATCGAATAGCTCCTCGGTTGATATTCTTTCGAGTGACATCTTTCTCGGCTAACGTGAAAGGATGGCGTGGAGCAGTTACGGTGTTTGCTTCATTGAAAGCTGGAACGTATCCTTCTTTAACTGTCTTTTTTGATAACTCTGTGGTCAGTCGACTGTTCTTTATGTCGTTCTGGTGCTCTTTGAACCTTGTTACTGCAGTTCTTTTTGTTTTTCCTATGTATGGTGTGTAAGTGTTGTTTGTTGGGTGGTATAACGGTATACCATATACACCTTCAACTCTTTTTACGGGTTCCTGTCGCGTTTGATTAATTATAATAAGATTTTGGGTGTTTTAGTAGCAATGGCCATATTATATGGTTGTAATGTTTTCTTCAAGATATGTTATACAGTACTGTGCGAATTAGTTGGGACAAGCGAAGTTGGACCTGGAGAACCTCTTCGATCCAGCCACATCCAGCAATCCTCCAAACACCCACACAAGGTCATATTTTGGGGATGTTTCACAGCTTCCGGGCCACAGACGCTTCACCCCATTGAAGGAATGATGGACAGCACAAAGTACATAGGCGTTCTGGCGGCGAAAATGGTTCCAACACTGCAGAAGATGTTTCCTAACGGCGATGGGGTATTTCAACAGAATCTGGCTCCATGCCACAATTCTAAGCTTGCTAAGAGCTCCTTTACCCAGCAACATTTGTAGGTATTGGAGTGGCCAGGAAATTCACCCGATCTAAACCCCATTGAAAATTTGTGGGCCATTATTAAAGCGCGCACATCTAAGATGGATTGCACGACGAAAACCGAAATGATAGAAAGTGTCATTAAAGTGTGGTACCACGACCCTGAAGTGAAGGAGATGTGTGGGAAGCTAGTGGCATCAATGGTTGAGAGGGTGAAAGAAGTAATTAAAGCTAAGGGGGGTCACATTAACTATTAAAGAAATAAATATTTTAGTTGTGTCTTTGTTACTGCATTTTCCTATTATCCCAACTAATTTGCACAGTACTGTAGCCATGGTATGGGACGCTGGTCTATAAATGGTAGCTAGGTAGCCACTGAAAGGAGAGCTATGCACCAATCCCCTGTGATGATGCATAGAACCGGTCAGGCCTAGCACCTAATGTCCGACCCCGTCTTCTTTTGGTGCAGACCATTAGTACCTTTCAAATAGAGATACTCTCTTGTGAAAGTGAACGGAAGGGGAGAGCTGCCAGATTAGTTTGGCCTACTGATCTGGACAACTCTGGCTATTTTTCTTTTTTTTTTCTACCCTGTTGAGGAGTGGTCAACCACACAGGGTCCTGGTGCTGACCACATAAACACACTGGACTGGACAGATATATGGCTCTGAGTTTGATTATGGATCCTGATTTTGCTGCATTGGTGGGCTTCTGTTGAGGGAAAATCTTCCGCTGTGTTTTGTTTGTGGGTTGACAGCCCCAAGTGAATAGATTCACAGGATATATTTATCAGCTGGTGGATAATCCTGAGCAGAGGTCATCGCAGGCACCTGAACTCTTTGCTTCTATGGGCATCGTCAAATTCTACATTGGAGGAAGTCTTCCAGTGTAGATGGCTTCAGCCTTTAGTGGTGGGGGAACGGGTCTTTGCCCCTTGTCTGCGATTAGGGGGCTGTTTGATATTGTCGGCATTCCCTCTCTCAATAAACATAGTTTCTATAAACATCCCACTAACCATTTTCTCTCCATAGGTAGTTGGAACGTGAGGACTCTGCACAGAACTTTTTCTCTTGATGTCCTCACACAAGAATTCCACCATTATCATTTTGATATTCTCGGCTTGCAAGAGACCAGATGGACAGATAAAGGTCAGATTCTTAAAAATAATCTTAAATTTCTCTTTTCAGGGAGGGACGACAATAAACATCAGCAAGGCGTGGGTCTGCTTCTCAGCAGACACGCTAGTGATGCTCTTCTAGGATATGAGTGCATTAACGAAAAGTTTCTTACAGCAAAATTTCAGACAAGCGTTAAAGAATTGAATGTTATCTGCTGTTATGCCCCCACTGAGGATGCCGATGAGGATGAGAAGGATAGGTTTTACGGACAACTTCAGGATATTTTGAATTCTGTCAAGAAAGGAGATATTACCCTTGTTCTAGGTGACTTCAATGCCAAAGTTGGTACTGACTCTGACTTTTGGGGAGGAATAATAGGCCCTTTGGTTCAACTTTGGTTTTCATTAGGTGGTTCAACTTTGTAACTAATGATGAGGTTAGACAAAGGAGTTTGCAACATCCTTTAAGCAGCATATTGTGCAGAGAGAGACTCCGTTGGTTTGGCCATGTTATCCGTATGAATAATTATCGATTGGCGAATAGGGTTATGAACAGTGTGCCTAACTAAATGCCTCAGAAAAAAGGGGAGACCTAGGATGCGGTGGGCAAACAATGTCAAACAGGACCTTATTAGAATTGGTATGCAGTGGCCAGATTCAGTAGATGTAGCTCAGGACAGACTTGCTTGGAGAACTAAATTGCACGGTCAGGTTGGACCTCCGTAGCCCCTGGCTGCTTGAGGATGATGATGATGGGACGCTACCTATGTACTTCTTCCTTCCTGTCTGAGGTGTTGTGCTGCCCGCATTTGGGATGTATGTTGTAAGTGGTACTTAGCTTGATATTATAGTTTTCTTATCACCAAATATAGATAGCCGTCTGCTGCTGTTTCTTTATATATGGTTCGTCGCTCTTTGCGTTGCAAGTGCAGGGTAGATGCGTACATATAATTACGCAAAAATACTCCTTTAATGCTTGTCTTTTTGATATGGAGTTGCTGAGCAGGGGCATAGGCAGGTACGGGTCCTCCATCCCCACCCCCCAAAGAATCTGTTAATGCAAATACATATAATTTTCTTTTTACGTAGATAAGTGCAATTGTTTTGAAAATATCGCGAAATATCACAGGAGGGTAGCAAGACTGTGTTACACAAGTGTTGCCAGATTAAGGATTTAAGATACACTGAAGTGCCATTGAATTAGGGATAGGAGACGTTATCCAAATTCAGTCCCGCATTTGCGCGCATGCGTGGCTGAAACTCTGGTCATATGTAGCTGTGAGCTTTGTCTTCCCCAAGCATTCATCGTGAGAAGCGTAATGGGAAAGGCACGGGATTTAGATGCATATGACAGAGGGCAGATCCTAGGTGCCCGACGGATGGGACACTCGATCTCCGAAATTGTCAACGAACTTGGATTTTCTCGTACTACAATTTCAAGAGTGTTAAGGGAATATGAAAATTCCGGCAAAAAAACAAGCACCCGGACAAACTGCAAAGGACAATCAGCCTTGAATTATCGTGGGCTTTGCTGTCTGACCCACATCGTTCGGACCGATGGGGGCCAGACATTATTTGAAATCACCTCCCATCTGAACGCGGGTTCCAGCCCGGGAAGTCAGTGCACGGACCATGCAATGCTCACTTCATCAACACATTGTCTGGGCTAAAGAACATCTAAACTAAACCATCGAAAATTGGCAACGGATAGTCTGGAGTGATGAATCCCGATTTAAACTTCATCACGCCGATGGGGGACTGAAGGTATGCGCCAACGCCATGAAGCCATAGATCCTGCATGTCAGGTCGGAACAGTACAAGCTGGTGGTGTCTCAGTGATGGCGGGGGTGGCTCAGTCGGTAGCGCGTCAGGCTCGTAATCTGTAGTTCCCAGGTTCGAGTCCCAGCTGGGTCAGCGTTGAGATTTATCTCCGCAAAATTTCCCACCCTGCCCACGGTCAGTAGGGGACACCGATGGGCTTGAAAGGCCGCCGTCCGTCGGATGGGACGTTAAGCCGTGGCCCCGTGTGCGGGAGAGCCATACCCTGTGCACGTTAAAGAACACTCTGGATGGCCTTGACGGGAAGGCTACCATATGTCTCCCAACAGCTGTTCCAGTGGGTCCCCTCCCCCAACCTTCTCTGAGCCTTCGGGGTCCATGTGACCTGGCCATTTAGCCCATGGTGTGCAAAAAAGTGCCGCTCAGAGGTAAAACAACCCAACTCAGTGATGGCCTGGGGTGTCTTCAATTAAATGTCTGTGTGACCTTTGGTACGTGTCCCGACAACTCTCAATGCATCCCAGTACGTAGAACTCATGGCTGACCATTTACACCAATTTATGGCCATCATGCATTCCAATGGAGATGGCGTGTACTAGCAAGACAACTGTTTATCTCACAGGTCCAGATTGGTTATTGCATGGTTGCAGGAGCATTCTTCTGACTTTGAAGTAATGAATTGGCCATCTAGAAACCCAGATTTAAATCCCATCGAAAATCTTTGGGATACCATCTAGCAGAATGTTCGGGCCCGTATCCCATCAGCGACGACCTGAGAGAATTGTGGACAGCTCTGGAGAATGCATGGGCTTCTCCAGAGCAATACCTGTGGAACATTTACGCAAGCTTATGGAGTCCTTGCCTCGTCGTGTGGCGGCCGTTATCAGGGTCAGAGAGGGTCCAACACGCTACTAGGTTACTATCCCTAATTCAATGGCACTTCAATGTATAAAACTGTTTTGGTCCATAGTGCACCAATTTTTATCTCGTTTTCAAAGAAAACGAGATAAAAATTGAATTCCTTAAATGTTCCTCTCGCAACCCCTTCGTACCATCTGGGGAATCGGGCACCCCAGGTTAAGAATACCTGCTGTAGATGATTAACAGTAGAGAAAAAGATTAATAACGGCGTAAAAAATTGTACATTGTAGCTAAGTTAACAAATAAATTTATTCATTCATAATATTTTCGTCGAACTTGAATTTTGAAATTCTACTTACAATTTCGTTCAATAAAGAATCTCGAAATTATTCGCCATTTCTCTCAAACTATATAGTTTGAGGGAATATAAAAAATAGCACTATCTTTTCCTATGTATGTAACTGTTGCTCGTTTTTTATCATGAAGCACATTCTTATTTTCTCGAAAGCACTGAATGTTGTATATATCGGAAACCAAAATCAGTACAAGTCGCACTGAATGCTGAGCAATCAATCAGTGCAAGTCGCACTAATGTCTTGCTGAGGACATCATAGTACAATGAAGTGGGAGGATGTAATGATTGCCTAGCAACGATCATCTCGGTTGATCTCCGGAAGCTTCGAACGGAACCATTCGTGATTTGTAGGTAAGGGCATAGTATTATAGTTATACACTGCCCAACCGAAATATTAGAGAATCCCCAGTTACGTCAATAGAATCTAATTTCGAAACCCTTTAACTTTTAAATATGTATTTAATGGGGAAGTGTAACTTAAGATAATTTAAAGATCATAATTAAATATACATAAGTCTCGATTTTCGACAATATTCATACAGTATTCAAAAAGTTACGGGAGCAGGAATATTTAACAATAAATTATCTTGTTTTATAAAAATCATTCATAATTGTCTAATATTGAAAAATTCGTTGCGGAAACTCTCTAAAATGTATATTCATTTTATTAAATATTTTAAAACAATACTTATTAAGTTTTAATTAAATTGTGAGGTAAAGTCGTTTGACCTATTACTATTGTGATATATTCTAGCTTCCAAAAACTCTCCATACTGAAAGAATACTATGGAAAAACCGAGATTTTAATAGATCTCTGATTATCAGCTTCAATTTATCTTCTGTAACGTTTTTTCTATTAAGTGCATGCTTTAGAAGTTAGAGAGCTTCGAAATTAGATTCTCATTGACATAACATGGGAATTCTCTAATATTTTGGTAGAGCAAGGTATAAGCAATATAATGGTTTTCAATGGCCAAGTACCGTAACTAAGATCTTGAAGCAAAAATGGTGTGTACATGTGGGGAACTTCATATAAATTAAAACTTTGAAATGATATCTTTGATAAAGACTGTTAAGATTAGTTTTCTTTCTTCAAATTTAGAAATGTGATACAAATATAACATACAAAGAGACCATAAAAATATCTAATCATTTTCCAATGGTTGAATAGTTAGGATGCATGGTTACAGTGTTGTAAATGGACCTGGGTTTGCATTCCAGATAAGATGTATTATTTTCTCTTTTCGGTACGTTGTCTTTTTGCTAAGGCGGCGCCTTCCTGGTGCGGGGTAGCTCAGTCAGTAGTGCACCAGGCCTGTAATCTGCAGTTTCGAACATCAAGTCCCACTTGGGCCAGCATTGAGATTTATCTCCGCAAAACTCCCCACCCTACCCTCAATCAGTGCGGTACACCTATAGGCTTGTAGCTTACACCTATATGCAAATTCTCTGATATTTTTGTACAAAATATCAGAGATTTTTTCTTTTACAAAAATATAAAAGAAAGAAAAACAATACAGGAAAATAACAACTCAATCATTTCTAGGTGAGCCATCCTTGAGCTCGTTGAATGACAGTGACACCTTTAAATAAGCTTTTTAAATTTAGCTTTGAATTACAGTTTATCTTATTGCAGTATTTTTTTAGGCTTCCGATGACAGAAAGTGCATCTCAGACTGGCAGTAGTTACAGCTGGTAGATCCGATAAAACATAATATAAAAGTAGCATATGATATTTTGAGTATTATGGAAATTATTTCTAAATGAAGTACTGTTTAAGATTTCCTTAAAACTGATCTCATTTGGGAGTTCCTCAAGTTGAGTCAATATTTGCCTTTCGAAAACACATCCTTTGTTCTCAGTAAATATTATAGTATCAAAACTGAAAGTTTTATTTTTTCCTCCGGCAAATGAGCCGGAGGAAAAAATACCATGTTATAGTGGCTGTAGCAATATCTGCATCACAATTTAAGGTAATAGGAGCTAGAGATTTGGGGCTCCTTTTTTTATTATCCTACAAAACAGAGAAGCTATAAATCTAACAAAATATTTATCTACGACAATTTTTTTCACCTTTTACTCTAAACTCAAAAAATTTCCCAGTGTCGGAACGCATTATTGCTTATATATGTGGCAACATAGTTCATGTCCATATACCTGACAGTGTCATCGAAGAAGTTAAATCGTTTAGGATTTAAACATAACTCAAAACTGTCGAAGGCCATGAAAAGATTCACAGATTTCTTTAAGCAACGCTTTGTGTAAGAAGATTAATAGTGTGTTTGGCATAAAAAACCTGCTACTAGAGGTCAACGATGAGAATTGTGTAGGATGTTTCTGGAGGTGTAAGGAAGAGAGCTGAATGTGAATCAGATGGACTGAAAATAGCACCTAAAAATTGGCAGAATACATCAGTTTTTGCTCAGAAGAGATATAGGAGAACAAACTGCAAAATGCACAAAGAATGTTTTATAGTAGTCGTACAATATAAAGCCGTCCCATGGCCGAGTGGTTAGCGCGCTTGGCTACTGATCTAAGGGACCTGGGTTCGAGCCTTGGCTACTGATCTAAGAGACCTGGGTTCGAGCCCCGGGTAAGGCATGGATGTTCGTGTTGTTTTCTGCTGAGGTCCTGCCATCCTCTCAGATCTTCTACTATGGCATATAAACTGACAGGCTCCTGTCAGACCTCTGTGGCAAGCAGCTGCTTGAGGGGTACAATATAAATTGCAAGAAATGGAATTTACGTTAGAGTAAAGGAAGCATTTCCCTACTTCCTGTATTTTTTTAAATTTCATAAGTAAGACTTAAGTCATGTATGAAGCTATACTTTATTTGGAGACGCTTTTTAGGAACAAAAAAAAAAATCATTAATGTCTAAGAAAATGCGATGAAATAACTAATGGTATGAGAAAATATTTTCATTAATAATTTTTTTTAGTGAAAACTAAAATTAAAATAAATATCCCCTCAAGCAGCTGCTTTATACAAAGGTCTGACAGGATCCTGTCAATTTAATACGCCATAGAGAAGATCTGTAAAGAAGGCGAGACCTCAGCAGAAAGACAACACAAACATCCATGCCATACTACCCAGGACTGAACCTAGGTCTCTTTGATCAATAGCCAAGCACGCTACCCACTCGGCCACCCGGACGTCTAGTTTAAGGAAATACGATGAAATAAATAAGTCTACAAAAATACTTTCAAACAAGTGAATTTCTTTTTCGGTTGCATGAACTGACTTTTGGTTTAAAATCTAAATAACTTAGTAGCAGTAAAATATCACAAGAGATGTCCTGTACCTGTTGAAATGAGTAGTTGAAAAAAAAAATTGTTTTGCCGTGAGTGAGTGGTGTGGTTATCAGTGGGAGACGTAGGTTCGAATTCCACTCACGGCAAAACAATGTTTTCAGCTATTTCTTAGTAACTTATTTTGTTGGCATAATATCTGACGAAATTATTTTCTTTTCCATGTATTTTTAGGTTGTTCCATTGCCAAAATGTCTAAGCCCTTATTGGGATATTACCATTCAGTCAAACTTTGACCCTGGCTGCTTTAGAAGAACACATAGTTTTGGATGAATGTCTTCCCGTCGACATTACCTTTGTTGGGTAGGGGTAAGTTATATCCATTACACTATACAAAAAGTAAATGTGTGAAAGAAAACTTATTAGTAGTTATTATTTGTTTAGTGGAAGAAATAATGTGTGTAATCAAGTAAATTATTACGTGCAGAGAAATCAGCAATAGATAGCTTAATCATTCTAAGGTGTTTAATATTTGCTAAGTGTGAAATTAAATAAAAATTCTGTTCGTTAAAAATACCATCAATGAATTTAGCTGAAAAGTTAAAACATAGGCTGAGAGCTACCTTTTTTTAATACGTTATACTATTACACCCACAGTATAAGGCATGGATGTATGTGTCGTTTTTCTGCTGAGGTCCTGCCATCCTCTCAGACCTTCTACTATGGCATATAAACTGACAGGCTCCTGCCAGACCTCTGTGGCAAGCAGCTGCTGAGGGGGTATTTATTTTTTTTTAAATTATTTTTATATTTTCATGTTATTCAAATGGAAAGCAACATTTAAAACTCCCTAGCTTTAAAAACCTTTTAACGGAAAAAAGGCAATGGAGATAAATTGTAGCCTCTTTCAAATCCATCAAAATCTCGTCTTTTAAAAATAGTTTAATATTTAAAACGTTATTAAGGTTGAAACACTTAGTAGCTGCTTCTGCTGTTATGCGCATCCTAAATCCATTCTTCAAAATTAACGGAAACTAAAAGAATCATTGCACGAACGCCTAAGTAAACTTAAAAAAACAATTTTTTTTTACATTGTTTTAATTAGCTTTTGAGATATATTCTAATTTCTAGCAGCGACTGCTGTTTAGTGTTCGAGAGTCAATAATTCTTTGCTTATTAAACGAATATTGTTATATCGAGATTTAGAAAAGTTTGAGTGAGATCTTCAATTGATCTCCGGTGATATTTCCCCCTAAAAATCCTATTTTTATAGTTAGGAAACTTTGAATATGGTTTTTCATTCAAATAGCATGGAAATGGGCCAAAACTTTTGATAATATATGCCAGTGCTCGCATTGTGTAATTTGGAGTTCAAATATTTGATAGTTGTAAGAGAAAAAAAGAGAATGAACTAAATAGAGAGAAATCTTACTGACATTTGTAACAATCTGAAATACCAATTTTGAACAGTTAAAAATTGGCAGAATACATCAAAGTTTGTATATGGAGGGGGAGACTGCCAAAATGGCATCATAATAGCTCTGATGATCCTTTGTCTTGTTTGCTTTTCATAATTCCATTTTGAGGGATGTTGAAATTGAAAGGAGAGATGTGGTGAGGAGATCTGATGTTGAAGAGAATTAATATGAAAAAAACTCGTGTTTTTTTAACGAATTCCGTGAAATTAATACTGCAGCAAAATAATGTTTCATTTTATGTCGTTAGTTCTTCCTTCCTATATTGTTCAAGACTGTTAGTGTAAAATTAGCTGAACTGTTGAGAATTTATGATTTCAGATCTTAACCCTGCATTGAGTAGTGGCTAGTGAACCTTACTACTAAGCTAAGGGCATGTCTTTATTTGAGAAATCTGTAAAAAAAAAATTACCCTTCATGCAGAGCTGCATGAACCCAGAGGTCTGACAGGAGCCTATCAGTTTTATATACAATGATCTGTGAATGAAGGGGAGATTAAATATACATATAGCTTCTAGGTTATTTCAGTCTTTTGTATAGGAAAGCCCCTCTTAAAATAGCTTGTTGAAAATATGTTTTTTTTTAAGCTGATGAAAAGGTAAGTTTCTAAGAGAGACCGCCAAACACGCGGTTCATAAAACAATTAATCAATACACTGAATTTAGCTTATTTGTTCCAAATTTTTGAACAAACACTTTTGGGTGCATAACTAAGCTTTTTTCCTAATCGTACTACTCATTAAAAGTACGTATTTTTAATCAAGATATTTTCTTGATTTCTTAAAAATATAATTTTTTTTCTAGTGGCCCTTCAACAAAGTTTGGGTTGGACGGATCGGTTGTGAGACAATAGTAAAAAAAAGATTTGTGCTGCAAATATAATTGGCCTTTACGTGTTAAAGCTCCTTTTAAGAACTAATACAAATCATTAAAAGATAAGTGAAAAGGTGCTCTTTCTCTCACTTATATTAGATATAAATAACAATAGACAAATTAGATTTTATATTTGTATCATTTTTGTCGTTGCATTAAGGTAGTATGCGAAAATGAAGCAGCATGATTATTTATTAGCACATGTAAACAAATTAATTTAAGAGAAGATTTAAGATAAATGGATAGCACAAATAAATCCATTTTGATATCATAAATGTATAAATGGGTTTAGAATAAATAAATAATTACCCCTCAAGCAGCTGCTTGCCACAGAGATCTGACAGGAGCCTGTCAGTTTAATACGCCATAGTACATAGAAGGTCTGTGAGGAAGGCGAGACCTCAGTGGAAAGACAACGCAAACATCCACGCCTTACCAGGGGCTCGGACTCGGATAAGGCATGGATATAACTTTGATTACAACTAAAGCAAATGATATTACTAAAATTCTTCTTATTATTACTCATTACTCAGAGCGCTAATCACTCGTCCACAGGAAAAAAACCATTGCACCATAGTGAAAACAAAAAGAGAAGCATGATTAAATAAAGGAAGTGTTAAAATAGTAAGTATTGGTATGTAAAGGTAATTGTCTAAATGTACATTAATTAATTGAGACCTATCTTTAAAAATACTACGATGCATGTAATCTTAGCCTAAAATTGCAGTTAAGTAAGATAACTGTGAATTATGAAATTTGAACGAAAGTAGTTGAAATAAAAATTACGTTAAGTGCCATATGCAATGACAAATTGGTATTTGATAGGAGAATAAAAAGTTTGATAAAAACCTAAATAAGGTAGTCAAAGATTTACTAATATGACCTAACAATCATCCGAGATTCTTCAGATTTTTCTAAGATTATTTGGCGATTTCGGTCAAAATTCAATAGATACCTTTCCTCTGAATATTCTGAGAATGTTTTATATTTTTCTAACTAAATGAATGTATGAAATAAATAATAGTAACATATTGCGATTAAAAATGTGAGATAATATGTCCAAAGGAATTGAACAACTGGAAAATGAGAATTTGAACATAAAGCTGACATGAGAAACTTGCAATTTTATGATGATCTTATCCTTTATACTCGTATTTACTTTTATACGTTTTAGGAGTGCCTTGGGGATGAGACTGGCTCAATATGGGCTTAACCAACTCTGTCGCTAAGGATTTGTGAGGGCAGAATGAGGATTGTTGTTCGTCGGCTTCCTCGTCTGTAAAGAGTGGGGAGTGCCGTTGCGCACCATATATATATATCGCTGTCGTACAGAGGCGCACACATTGGAGTCGCCGGGATTAGGAACCGCGTGAACTGTGAAAGAGGCATGTCACTTGCTGCTCGATGCTGATTAATCCAATCACAGCTCGGACTATTGTCAAGTGTCGACATCACTGCAGTGCCCTTCTTCATTACAGGCACCGAGCCCAAAGCAAAAGAATTATGGGAAGTAGAGAGAGAGCGTTCCTTCTCGTCGAAATTTAATTTAGTGAGAAAGCAACTCACTGTTTTTCCTGCTAGTTTCATCGCTGTGAGCTGAAACTTTTGTAATTCTGAATTTTAATCACGATTCTTCTTTGAGAAATTCTGTCATCAGTTGTATTTAAAGTTTTTCTTTTCGTATTGTCGTGGAGTGATAAAGAGGAAAGGTTGGCTTTTGGTCACAGCTGAGACGCATGAAATGTTGAAATTTGCTGCTATTGAGGAAAATTCCAAATGGTTTAAAACTCTATGACAGACTTATTTCGTTTGTGATGGTGTGTGTGGAAAATTCTCAAAAGCCAGTTTTTCGAGTCATGTGTTATTTGAATTTTGACTTTTGTTAAAGTGTCTCTGTGTTTATTTAGCTTGCACACATTTCGTTCTTTACATGTGACTATAGCTAAAAGTTTCGTTCGTTGAATAACTGACTTTTAAACTTTTTTTTTTACGTTTCATTATACAGAAGAACAAATGAAAAATAATCCTCTCTTTTAAGATAAAGCTAAACCGGTGGTTAAGAATCGTAGCTATGGTATGTAGATATATCAGCGCTGCTTTATTCTAGGAAACTTCAGATTTCTGGTTGCTTTATGTTAGTTTACAAATTAGTATCTCAGATCGGCGAACAAAATTCGGTCACTTGAGCTCCTTGTTAGAACTGTATATTTCGCGATGGGACAGTTTTATGACAGCTCTAGCCCAAGAAGAGATCAGATAGAAAACTTCAGTAAATAATGACGAGAAATATTTGTAAAGGAAGGTCTTCATTAGAACGAATGTCTTTTATGTAATGCTTTTGTACATTCTCTTGTTGTAACACCGTGTATTGAGCACCGTTTTTGGATGGTCTTTGCTGAATTCTTCAGGGTTTTATTTACTCTATACTTGAGCATTTTAGAGTTCAGCAGGATGCTATGCATTGACTTGATAGAGATGCCATTCGTGTTATATTGAGCATGACCGGCAGTTTGCTTGCATGAATTCCATCTGGGGCGATTAGTTTCCCGTGAAGAGTGAGTGAACGTGTGAACTGTTTGCCTCGGGGAATCTAAATTTTAATTGGATACTTACGCCGTGAATTTTACTTCACTGTTAAAATTCTGTTAAATAATGAAATATTATCCATCTGTGTAACTGGTCAGTGATTCCTTGTTTAATCTATAAACCAACCGTACTAATTGAGACTGTCCTGGTAACTCTTGGTTATTCATAATGTTTTGAGAATTAGGAAATTTTACTGTTATATTTTAGCGTATATTTAAAATAACGATATTTGTTTTGTTTTTTTTTGTTAAAAACTGCATAGTGCATTTAATATATTGTCACTAGGACACGTTTTATTTTACCACCGTCGAAAGCAGCACGTTTTATTTATTTCGCTGTAGAAGGTCTTCGTCGTCGTCTGTCTAGGATTGCAGATTATTTACTATCGAAATAAATTCTTTAATAGCAAAACTGCTCAAAATCCTATGGAGAAAAGTGAAGTTTGCACGTTAAACATTTAATGATTTATCTTTTATATTCTCTGCTTTCAAAAGCAGTTTATGAACAATAGTAAGTAGTCATTTAAAAACGTTGATTTATCCCGTTTTTGTTATTAAGTGATTTCTCCCGTTTTTTGTTATTAAGTGTACATTTGTTTGTATTAGTTTATTATATTTTACTTGTCATAATCTATAGGTACAAAATAAGAAAAAAATTAAATATTAATAAAAAGTTTATTTTAACGTCAAAACTGAGGTTGCTTGTTGAAACAGTGGTGAAGGGCGGGACTGAATCCAAGAAATGAGCTGCTCAACATTCTGTTTCAATGACGTTATATCTTGTTGTACGATGTTACTCAAATTTTCGTTTTATTAAAGCACCATTCACTATGGTAGAGCCAGATAAAAAAATATATGTTTTCCAGTTTTCATGCGGGCCGGATAAATTTGTTAAATCGGCCGAAGTTTGTGCACGCCTCATTTAAATTCATCATAATATACCGAGGAAAGTTAGTGAAAGAAATGTTTTTATTCGGCAGCAGTAGACGAAATTTACATTATGATTATTCCCGCTTGTGCTAATAAAATATTTTAACATCTCTGAGCAGCACGGTACTCTTAATCAATGGATTTGCAGTCTCCATTAAGCTTTGAGTTTGCTTGTCTGTTTCTTTTGGATTTTTGTTTTCCGGCAATTGAGCTTCCCCGTAATACATTGTAACATTACATGTCGGCAATCTGTTTAGGCGCAATAGACAAGACCATTAATTTTAGTATAATTTAAAAAAAAATTCTCTGCGTATTCAGTTGCAAACGGTACTAAGTAGTTAATATGAATTAGTACCTATTAATATTTAACAAAATGAAGTCTTCTGGTCCTTTGAATGGGAGCCAAATGCAATAACTTCTAAAATAGTTAATTATGAAAGAATGTTCTTGGACGAAATCTTTTCAAAATATTTCTTAAGTTTTTAAGTATTATATATATGGACTTAAGAAATATAGTGCATTTAGTAGATCATCTGAGGTATCATTATTATGGTATATCTGATTATTAATAATTTTGTTCCAAAGTTAATTAAAATATTAACTTTTATGAAGTTCTCGACTTTTCCTTTTAGAGGATACTTTTAGGGAAAAAAAGGGAACATTTCAGTTTTATCATCAGTTCCATTTGTTTAATAACACGTCAGAATGCCGTCCCCTGGCCGAGTGGTTAGCACGCTTGGCTACTGATCTACGGGACCTGGGTTCGAGCCCTGGGTAAGGCATGGATGTGTGTGCTGTTTTTATGCTGAGGTCCCGCCATCCTCACAGACCTTCTACTATGGCGTATTAAACTGACAGGCTCCTGTCAGACCTCTGTGGCAAGCAGCTGCTTGAGGGGGTATTTATTTATTTATTTATTTTTATTGAACAAATACATTTTTCAAGTCTTATCGAAGTTTTTTCTTTTTATATAAGATAATTTAGAAACAGTGAAACTTCGAATATGGCTTTCCATTAATATGAAAGTACCTTTTTTCACTCTCGGTTAAAACAAGTGTAACTATGGGTATTGGATTCTTCTGAAACCAGAAAGAAGAAGTGGTTAGTGTTCTTGATTGAAGTATAAAAAGACTACTTTCGAGCTCGTATAGGACATGGTTTTTTGACTTTTTTGTTAAGTATCTTTACTTTCATTGATCTCAATGGCTTATAATACTGACACGCCAAATTTCGTGGAAAGGGGCTTTATAAGAAGAAATACATTTTTGCTGAGATATAGACGGACCTTGTTTGATTCCTAAATAGAATGTCCTTTCTGGTATTTTTTTTTGAAACTTTTTGTGCAATTTTTAATGTATATATGTATTTGTATTATTGTCGTTTTTAAATACATCTAGTTCAGTGCAGATGTGGGAGGTAGAAGTAGAGGAGTTGGGTTGTTTTATCTCTGAGCTTCATTTTTTTTTGCATACATTGGACTCAGTTGTTAGCGCGCCTGACTGTAATCTGTATTTCCCAGGTTCGAGTTCCGCTAGAGCCAGCATTGAGGTTTATCTCCGTACAATTCCTCGCCCTGCCCTCGGTCAGTAGGAAACACCGATGGGCTTAGAAAGACCGCCGTCCGTCTGATATAACATTAAACCATATACGTATTCGTTAATACTCTGTACACGTTAAAGAATACGCAGGATGGCCTTAACGAGAGGTTTCGTTCTGTCTCTTAACTGTTTTTCACTGGATCCCCTTCCTGTACGATCCGGAAAGAATCCTTTTAATCCTTCTGACTACGACATTTAGCACATTGTGTGCAGGTAAAACGAACAAATATTTTATACTATATATTGTGGTAGTTCCTTTGTCACTGAAGGCAGACATGCAAAAGAAAGTAGGAACGCTGGCAAGTCTGAAACTTGTTACGAGTCGATTTTTATGGATTAATGTAATTGTAATAGTGTCTTTGTCCGCCATCTCACACCCAGCTCCGGTACAGTTATGCATCTAATGGGAATTGATATACCTTTTATACTAGACTTTCATTTAACAAAAAAAGAAATCAATTATTGGTAAAAAAAGTGATTAATCCTTTGTTACAGATTTGTTATCGTTTAGATACATATACTACACTTTTTGAGATTTAACTGTTTAATCAATTTTCTTACTTTTACTGAACATTAGAATCTGACTGGAAAGAAATTGTTTCAGTTACGATTACTACTAAAGCATTCGAACAGTTAAAAAGCTACAATTATCAGCGGACTTCAGCAGAATGACCTATGTCTTGCAATTATTACCCGTCCCCCTTACTGAAGGCTGCGGAAACAGTCCATTACCCCGTTTGTATTTGCGGTGCTCAAGTCCGTCGTGTCCCCGCACCAGTAATGAGTGCTGTGATTTATTTGACACGAAACGTGACGGAGATAAGTCCGGCCGCCACTATTGATTGATTCGATAAAAGAGCATGATTTGGAAAGTTTTAATAGAAGCTTCTCCATTAAGACCTCGCTTTTATCGGCCCCTTCTGTGACTGAAGAGTTTACTTATCCCTTGTCATCCTCACTGGACAAATTAGTATCTATGAGCTGTCGGCTTTTCAACCGCTGATCACTTGTTGTAACTTGTTAGATGTATGCACGGAGGAAAGAATGCGATCAAGCTTGTTCTGTGAAATCAAGTATTCCAAATGTATTGAGACACTTCTGTATAATGGGAATGGAAAACCGTATTTGAAGCTCCTTAACTTTGAAAGTGATGTTTTAGAAGAAACTGTTCAGAAGAAAAAATTAAGATAATCTTCATCAAATTTATCCCCACTCCAATAATATTCGTTTAATATTTAAAGAGTTGCATAGGCAGAAATGTTTAAACTTAGTGTTTCACATTTGAGTTCAAAAATTAATTAAAACACGGCTAATAACTATTATGACAAATTGTTTATTAAAATAAATGTAATTTTAGAAGATTGTATAAACGTTCCTTTGGTTTCATTGATTTTTCCCGAAGAATGTTCAGGTCTGATGGACGAATGTAATAGCAGCATCTGTTGCTAAATGTTTCCACCTTCAATAACTCTTTAAATATTAAGCAAATATTTTTTAAATTAGTATTTAGAGAGATTTGAAAGAGATCTTCAGTTTACAACGAGTTAATTTTTTGTAAAAAGCTTATTTGCCAAATTTAGTTTTCAGTTTGTCCATTCGCATAACATGGGATCGTTCTAATGCGTTTGATAATATAGTGTATGTTTTTCTTTGAATAGGAACAAAATCAGATTTCTCAATTTGTAAATCCATTACTATATTTATGCTTATTTTGCTGCAAATTAAATAATACTCTTCAATTATGTCATAAGCGTCAGCAGATAAATGTTTTGAGTGGAGGGACATTATTTTTATTATTTGTAAGGACAAATTACCCACGGAATAAATATTTTTATAATTCATTTTGTATTCAAGGAATTGAGACCTTCTTTAGGTTGGATGGACGGATGAGTTGAGTTGGTAGTGCAGGACACGTTTTAAGGAGGAGCCCCTGTTTTTCATGGTGAACCTCAATTATGCCTTTGTAACTACTCCCTTCTTTCCATCTGGTCTTATAAGGCTTACGGAATTTTTTGTGTAAACTTATTTTCGGATTCTATTGGATTTAATGCAGCTGTTAGCCCTTAAATTCATTTCGTAAATGGAAAGTGGCACACTCTGACAAAACGGTGTTCAATGTTTTTGTTTCCACATTCAAGGTTAAAGCCAGAAATTTTCTACTTTAAAAAATTTTTCTGTAGTATCCAGTATTTAAAAACTAAAAAGCAAATTAAATTTACAATCGAATTCATCTTTAAACTTCTCTGTTTGCAATCATTCACACCCGAACGAAACAAGGAATACTTCATAAAGCAATATAGAGTCTAGAAGAAATGACACACTGCTGTTTAGATGGTGTGCGACAATACTCCAGCTTAGTCTTAGCCAAAATAAAATAGGACTTGTAACAAATGGAACATTGTGCAATTGCAAAATGTGGAATAAATTCGCTTTTGTAACTTTTTTTCGCTAAATAGTCAAGCCATAAAAATATCGTGGATTAGAATATGGATAGGTAGTAGCAAGAGTTGACATTATCCTAAAGCAGTTGATTATGCTAGATCCTTGTAACAGTATCATATTTAATATTTAAATTTTCATCTAAATAGTAACTTAATATTACCCCAATCTGAGGGAGAATAAATATATCGCAAAGTGCAATTTTTCTACGAATAAAATAAAAAATTAAATATCCTCTCAAGCAGCTTGCTTGCTACAGAGGTCTGACAAGAGCCTGTAAGTTTATACGCCACAGTAGGATGGCGAGACCTCAGCAAAAAACAACACAAACATCCATGCCTTACTCGGGGCTCGTACCCAGGTCCCTTTGATCAGTAGCCAAGCATGCTAACTACTCGCCACAAGGTGATGATAAAAAGGGAAAATATAATGTGTGAAAAACTGAAACTGAAAGAATGAAATGTTTAGTTTTCTTTCATCTATGATCGTAAAAGTGCACAGAAGGTAAAAAGATTTTCATTGTTTGCGAATAATATTCGTTCGAAATTTGTATTTTAATAAAATTTATATTTCCTCATCACATTAACAAGATATTTTTTAATTTTGCATACAAAATGGAATACGTACGTATTTTATTTAAAAAACACACGGATTGACAGCAGTAAATGTATTGGAAGCTGAATATACACGAATTGCACTTCTTTACAGAGTTTTTAATTGTCCTCAAATTTGAATGGAATAATTTTAGCACACATCCGTTGTCGTTAAACAACATTTTGCACGCTTTTTAAAGACTACCGTCGGAAATCGCTATCTTTTCACGTCATAGCCTTCTCTTCCGAGCAGAGCTCAGCAATAAAGTGCAAGCGGCTTGCCTAATACAAACCTAGGGCCAAAAATAAACTGGCTTTCAGCAGCGCACGAGATTTGGTGGCGGTTATTGCAGGCAGTTTCGGAGTCCGCTGCTGTTCCCTACTCGCGTGGGGTACAAGCGGAGGGGGAGGATAGAAAGAAATGTGGGGGTAACCCCGTTTTTAGCCGTCTCCCTCAGGCCGCGTGTGGGTCGTTTGCGTTCGGCACGAGACTGATTTGGGATTGCCGAAACGAGGCACATGGCCACTGCAGTGAGTGGGCTATGGGCACAAGAAGCGGAGGGAAAAAAATGGAGGATGGTTGCTCGCGAGCTCGGTGGGACCTGCAGCTATGAGTCATACTGCAGAGAGTATAGGGGACTTGTTGGGAAGGGGGGGGGGAGAAGGGAGCCAAGCACCTAGTGGTGGTAGTAGCAGCAGGAGCAGTAGTAGTCGTAGAGTGCCCAGGCCCTTTGTTTCCCAGCCCCAGCCGTAGTCAGCCATGTATTGTGGGCCATAGCGTGCCATTGGCTGGGGGCTTCTTTCCACCCCAACTTTCGCTTCCCCTCACTCTCTGGCCAGCTTGACACTATTGTTGTAGTGGGGGGTCTATCTGTTCGTCACCACCATTGCCACTGAGTTCCGTTCACTCTGTGCTTAGATGTGTCGCTTTATGGTATCTGTCTCTTTCCATGGCTCAGCTCAGTATGTGCATTGACCGTCTTTGTTTCTGCTGTTCCGTCCGATAAGTGTGACGGAAGTGCCGATCTGAAGCTCTCCGGTGACTGAAGGATGACAGCCAATAGTATGGGAGATTGGCTGCCTACTATCAATACCTTTGTTGCTCGCCAAAGGTATCTTTCGTCGTTTTTGTGATTTTATAAACTAACTCACCGATGGACTTGTGCAACACTCTTCGCTTATTTGACTCCCGAAGTACTCTTGCTTCGTTTATGAACTATGCACGTGAGCGTCACGTCAGTTCCAAATTAGGTAAGCTGAAATGAATGGTAAATTTATGTTCGAAACGCTGCAGCAAGATGTGCGATGTAGTTATTCTTAGAATTTACCTAAATTTAGAACTCCGGATGTGTTTGAGCGTGAATGAAACATGCTCGTTCGATACAGTGTTTGTAAAAATACTATCATTGATATCATACATATGTTACGCGAAAGGTTTTCCACCTTTATTCCTCTGCCTGATAGTTTTGGAACATGATATGAAACTTGTATATGTATCCTCTCCAATACGTATTAGGTCACTTCCATTCCACATTGGTACGGGGTTTGGCTCAGTCGATATGCACCAGACTCTTAAGCTGATGTTTCCAGGTTCGAGTTCCTAATTGTGCCTGCGTTAAGATTTCCACTAATTCCTGTTGTGCTCTCGATGAGAAAGGGCACACCGACGTGCTGAGTTCCGTTCACTCTGTGCTTAGATGTGTCTTCGTCGGATGGGGTATTAAACACCCTTCGTCGGATGGGGTATTAAACAGTGGCTAAGTGTGCAGGAGAGTCATATACTATGCATGTTACGGGACATGCTGGATGGCCTTTACCGGAGATTTCCATCTGTCTCCCAACAGCTGTTCAGTGGGTCCCCTTCCCCAACTTTGAGTCCTTAGGGTCCTTTTGACTTGGCTGTTTAGCCATTGCATGCATAAAAGTGCCGCTCAGAGGTAAACAACCTTGTCCATTCCATGTTTCGAAAACTATTGCTATCTTTGAAGTTTTATGAATAAGCCTTATTTCAAAGTTATCTAATTTTCAAAATAAGTTTTTACGGAAAAATACTGGAGATACATTGATGGTTGATTCAAATTTGTCGAAAATTTTTAGCAATATCTGTTTAATATCGCTCTCTGTATATATATGTTGTTTAAAGAGTTATCGAAGTTGGAGCATTTAACACCTGTGCTTATCCCAAACACTTCCTTGAAAATCGACAAAAACTAAAAGTACAGTTGCATAAACTTCTCAAATTAGATTTTTAAATAAACTATTTGCTAAAACAGTTATTATTTAGGATTTAATTGAGGTAGATCTGTTTTTGCTCGCCAACTGGGTAGCAGTAGGCATTATATTAAACCTTATTAAAATATAAAGTATAATTTCAGCGGTTTATTTAATGGTTATCACTTTTCGCAAAAGTTGATACTTTTCGCAGTTAAAATAATAAATACCCCCTCAAGCAGCTGCTTGCCACAGAGGTCTGACAGGAGCCTGTCAGTTTATATGCCATAGTAGAAGGTCTGAGAGGATGGCAGGCCCTCAGCAGAAAAACGACACAAACAGCCATGCCTTACCCGTGGCTCGAACCCAGGTCCCTTAGATCAATAGCCAAGCGCGCTAACCACTCGGCCATTAGGTGTTATTTAAATATGCCATCTTTCATAACTCTTTTAATATTAAACAAATAGTGTGAAAATCGTGCTTATATTTAATTGAGATCGTAAATATATCTTCAGTCACATTTTTCCAAAAAACTTATGTTTTAAAAGTTCTCGAGTTCTTAATCTGACTTTCTATTGGCATATAATTAGGTTTGTCAAAAGACCGGTATTTTGTCGCAGCAGCCGGTTACCGATAAGGACCTATGACCTGTCCTTTATTGTAGGGTGGCCAGGCGACCCCGTTTTCTAGAGACAGTCTCTGGATGAAAAGTTTTGTCCGCCGAAGTATTCCGGAATATGTTTTTAGATATTTTCTAAATATTAAATTACTGTACAGCATGAGCAGATCTTTTACTAATAGAATAGTAGCAACGCTGTCATAAAAATTTCGTTCAGTGATGCAGGTGACTGAAATATTAATGCTATAATTTTTTATCGAAAGTTGTCAATTGCGAGCTATCAAACTAGGATGAGCGTAAATTCCCATTTTCCTGGTACATCTAGTCAATCCTTCAGACTGGATTTTCAAAAGTCGCCGGATCTTTTTCTTTAAATCTAATCACCCTACTATATTGAACCGATTTTTTTAATGAATAAATTTGTAATTGGGTAACGTTAATTGAAGAATAAAATATGGTAAGTTTTTTAATTAATATTGCAACGAAAGCAAAACGTGAAACAATGAATGAACTGTGGTTATTACGAGGAACTCGAGATATAACACGGGCACGGAGAACGTGAATTACGTCACTTACCAGTTCAAACGAGGAGTTAACTTAAAAAAAGAGAATTTCAGTAGTCGTTTTGAACTTGCTTGTGATAGCTGATGAGTTGTTGTTATTTTCGAAAGAATTAGTGTGAAGCAGAAATATTTAACTCTGTGTGCGTTTGTCTAAGAAGAAATATTTTATTTGTAGAGTGCGCGGGAATATTAAAATAGTTTATTAATTTAGTTCTCGTTAGTAAACTGGTAAGAAAGAGAAAGGTAAACTAAAAATAAAAAGCATTGTACCTGTATTGCTGTATATATTTCTTGTGCTTGGTTTTGGTAAAAAGATCAGTTTTAAAAATGTGCATGGTAAATCATATAGTCTGGTAATTGTGATTATCAGGATCACTTCATACTGATACATATTGGTGTTTCGTGTAAATAGCTAAAACATTGTTTATGATTGATGTAGTTTTTATTATTGCCTTAGTTATTAAATCAGTTCATTTATAGTGTGCTTATTTATTTTTGAATTCACGCTCGGTTAGCGACTAAAAATTTGTAACAGTATTATAAAAGTTAAGATAAAAATCAAAATTTTTAGTGTCATTGGTCAGTATTCTTTTACAGATATGTTTTTAGATATTTGAATCTCGTTTTCAGAGGAAAAAAAAGCTTTTTTTATTTATCATCTGTTCGTTTGTAGATTTTTAATGTTTTTTTTAAAGAATAGATAATTAATTTTGAATTGAATAGACAATAAAGAATTGCGATCCACCTTTTGTAGATCTTCCAATAATTTAAATTTCTGACATTAGAGGGTGCTAAAATTGGGAACCGACAGGTTTTTAGCAAATGTAGTTAACAGTGTATTTAGGCTAGAATTTTCATCTGTAAGTGAGAAAATTCTTAACTGAGAAAAAATTCGTTTTGGGTTGAATGAATACTATTCGCATTTTAGGATTCTTCCATTAATTCGAATTTCCACACTTAAGAGAACTTTAAATTTGGTGAATGACAAAAGTTCTTTATCTTTAAAAAAGAATAGTCCACATTCGCCGAAGCCAAATGGACTTTTTAGTTAATATGTTAAAGTTAAAAAACGTGTGATTTCAAATTCTCAGTTACGTTTTACAGCATAATTTGATTTTAAATATTGTACAATTATATTGCTTTTGAAAACTAATAATATTTTGGTAAATTGGTAGTTCAGGATTATGACCTTTTTTTGGTTTTCTAAATTAGCAGCCGTACGCATAACATGTAAACAGTTGCATATAATATAGAGGTGTTTTTGGGTTTTCTGCTCATCAGCGGTGCGGTTGAAGCAAAAAGAGAATACAATTACTGAACTAATAAAAAGCACAGTATGTAGTAGTATTAACGAATTAAATGTATGAAACTCCACACTCGCTTATAAATTTATTGGGAAGTTAAACAGGACTGATATTTAACTTCGAAAATTCTTACAAAAAATGTTGCACATTTTTATAGTTTTTATAACAAGTAGATTTTTGAGTGCAATATTTGTTTATTTGGAAAATTCATTTAAATTTTAATACACACTCTATTTTTTACAGGATTATTTTATGTCTTTTACGTAGTCTGCAAGAGAGATTCTGAATTTCGAATTGACATTTATTTTAAAATGGAAACTGTTTAAATTTATTGTGAATTATTAAACGCAATGTTTTCAACAGACGCACCGAAAAGAGGAAACTAATGAGTTAATCATAGTTCCTCGTCGAATTTGCCAATTAAGAACTAACTTCGTAATTTGCTATTGTCTAATGCAACTTCAGTTCTTCTCGTTGTTATCCTCTTACGTCGGCCTAATCTTTATCTCCAGTTTCATTTGCTTGGGGAGTCGACTATGACTACCGTTATCTCCTTTCATTAAATCGAGGCTGCTAACGAGATACAGAGCGAAGAGGAATCCTCTGCTGGCATGTTGTGATGCTGCATCTAATAATTCTTCTGTGATGCTCATTCTACCATGCGATTTAAGTGTTATTTGATGTGGAGTATGGAAGCGACGTTGCTTCTAATTGGCAGCCCTCTTCGTTGGCTTCGCAGTTTGACATGCCACTATCGATAACAGAAGCGTCGTTAACTCAGTTATTGCACTGTGCATGCGTAATGTTAACGTATTATTTTGGCTTGATAAATGCGCAGTCGTGTCGTATACCTTATTTAAGCGATATATTTTTCGAGCCGTTGGGATTTTTAAAATAATTAAGAATTCGATGTTGATGCGTTAGCGTAATTAGTAAGTGTATAACTGTTTAGATTCAGCGTAGGAGATAACTCCGTTTCTACGTTTTGTTTATAGACAATTATTTTTAAGGGTCACAGTGTAATGAGCTCAGCTCACTGTATTTCGGCCAATGTTTATGTTGCTTATGAATGTTGGTGTGAAATAAATATTCTCTCATTATCTGAACTACTGCATTTGAATGCTTTATATAAGTCTAAAAAATGTAATGTTGCGAACACATGATTCCAAATGATCGTGTTAAATTGTTGAGATGCTAGCTTGCTGCGATTTGTTGAACGTTTGCCTCTTTTTAAAAGTTTATTGTGAGTTGGGATTATTGGGAACTCAATAGTAATGTGCATGTTTGAAAGTTTCGTCATGCTGCTATTGGCTATGTGTGATATATAAGAAGAATTACAAGGAGTTTATAAAATTAGAAAACTCTGTCAGAATTCGTATGTTTTTAAATAATACCGAGTTACGGAAAATTGCAGCCCATTGATTTAAATTTGTTTCACAAACTAGGTTGCATAGCACATTAGTTTTTTTTATTCATTTTATTAAATAATATCTTCCTGTGCTTTCCCAAGAAATAAACTAGCAATTTTTGACAATTCTGAAATCGCCCACTCCACCCATGTTAAATTCAAAGGACGATTTGTTATTTTTTTTTTAATTTTCGATGAGTAAGATAACTGATTTTAGAGTTATTATTTTCCTTGTCTAATGAGTAATATCGTAATTGGAAATAAGGGCTGTTTTTTTTTTTACTTTTTGGTAAGTGATAGGATTTTTTCCTTTTGCTTTCGAGTGACAACTTGATAGAAGTCACTAATAGCACCTTAGAAGAGATAATTATTACATCGTTTGTGCTACTCTGCCAGCCATAAGCTTCCATTTAATGCCTAACACATATAAATGGGCCCTTAGTTTGAAATATATCGTGGAAAATCCGTTTACCAACTTGTCCCTCCTTTAGACGATGATGAAGAAATGGGGGAGGGATATATTATAGTTTATGATACTCATTGTGTCACAATCTTTCATTAGACAACATAGGATCGACCATCGAGTTGGGAAGATAATGATGTAGCATCTGTTTTGACAAATCCACAAACTCAAAAATAACAAGCGAAATGCAATAAAAATGCAAGTGAAAATATGTAGGCAGCTTAAAGTCGCAGTTTTTTTTTTCTCAGAGAACATCATCATCCTCAAGCAGCCATGGGCTACGGAGGTCCAACCTGACCGTGCAATTTAGTTCTCCAAGCAAGTCTATCCTGAGCTACATCTACTGCATCTGGCCACTGCACACCAATTCTAACAAGGTCCTGTTTGACATTGTCTGCCCACCGCATCCTAGGTCTCCCCTTCTTTCTGAGGCCTTTAGGCACACTGTTCATAACCCTATTCGCCAATCTATAATTATTCATACGGGCAACATGGCCAAACCAACGGAGTCTCTCTCTGCACAATATGCTGCTTAAAGGAGGTTGCAAACTCTTTTGCCTAACCTCATCATTAGTTACAAAGTTGAACCACCTAATGCCCAAGATACTGCGTAAGCATCTGGAATCAAAAGCATCTAGTTTCCTGTTATCTTGTTTACAAAGTGTCCAAGTTTCACTACCATAATTAACCCTAGAAAGAACCAAACTATTATACAGTCTAATTTTAGTCTTTAGGTGTATACGCCTATTTCTCCAGACTCTCCATAGATTCTTAAAAGTCCCGGTAGCAATCCCTATTCGTCTGTTAATCTCATGCCGCACATCACCATTATCTGTTACATAGCTCCCAAGATAATTAAACTGTGACACCTGCTCAAGACTGCAACCATTCAGATTAACAGAATCACAGCCTGCCTGACCAATTTTCATCACTTTAGTTTTCTCTCTGTTTATAACCAAACCTACTCTACTACCAGTCTCATCAACAGCTCGAATGAAAGAGTTCATCTCATCAACATCATTTGCCAAAAGGGCTAAATCATCAGCATAATCTAAATCAGAAATTTTCGTATCTCCAGTCCATTTAAGGCCAAAATCTTTCCCTTGAAGTGAATTTCGCATAACATAATCAATAACCAAGCTAAAGAGAAAAGGAGACAAAATGCACCCTTGTCGAACACCAGAAGTAATGCTAAACCAATTGCTACAAGCCTTACCAACTCTCACACATGACTCAGTGTTATTATAGAGAGCTTTCATTATGTTAACTAACTTGTCTGGTATACCATATGATCTCACAATCAACCACAAATTATGACGATCAACAGAGTCGAAAGCCTTTTTGAAATCAACAAAGCTAGCAACCAAAGGTTTCTGAAACTCTAAACATTTCTCAAGAATCTGCCTAAGTGAAAATATCTGATCCACACATCCCCTACCACCTCTGAATCCACATTGCTCATCACGCAATTGACTGTCAACCAGATTCTTACTTCTATTAAGCACAATCATGGAAAGAACTTTACCTGGAACAGAGAGCAGGCTGATACCCCTATAGTTATCACAAGAACTGCGATCACCTTTTTTGAAAATAGGGATAACAATAGCTCTGGTAAAATCCTTAGGAACCATGCCTTTATCATAAAAGATATTCAGAATTTCAGTCATCCAAGTGGTAACCGAAACATTCCCAGCTCTAAGCATTTCGGTAGTAATTTCATCTACCCCTGGGGATTTATGTAGTTTAAGTTTAGAAACAGCCAAAATAACTTCAGATTGTGTTATAGGGCCAACATTAAAGCCACCAATGCATCTATCATCATTGCAAACAATGGGAGTAGAACTAACTACATTGTTTAGAACATCACTGAAATGCTCAGCCCACCTAGTCATGACAGAATCCTCCTCTTTTGTAACCTTACCTTGTTTATCCTTCAATCCTTGTATGCCTGTTCGTTTTCTACCACACAAAACATTAACTATCTGGTACAGCTCTCTGCTGTTGTGCTGTCTAACTGCTTCCTCGGCTTTGTCAGCCAAACCATCAAGCCAAAGATTCTTATCAGCAGCTAACTGATCTTTTACACGTTTATTAAGTTCTCTGTAATGCTTTCTATTAGGACTAGTAGGGTATTGATTAAGGACATTCCTGCAGTTCTTTCTTTCTGAAATAAGCTCAAGTGCCTTATCACTGAGATAATTCTTCCTCTTCTGCTCCTTTTTCCTAAAAGAGTACTGTTAGTGTCCAAAAAAGCCTGTTTAAAATGATCCCATTCTTCCTCAACTTCAGTAGTAAGCAAACCATGACTGTCATAATGACTAAGTAACCTATCATGGTAAGCTTTGGCTATAACTGGATCTTTCAGAGCTTCAGTATTAAAAGTAAATTTTTTAACCCTAGCACAACACTTTTTAAGTTTAAGTTGCAACACACTTTTAACAAGGTAATGGTCAGATCCAATTTCAGCTCCCCTATATGCCCTGGTATTCCTAACAGAACTAGCCCATTTGCTGTTAATTAATATGTAATCAATCATATTTTTATGCAGCCCATCAGGTGAAACCCATGTGTACTTATGTATGTTGCGGTGTTTGTAATAGGTGTTAGTTATTCTGAATCCATTGAGTTTACTTACCTGTAGGAGACGTTGCCCATTGCCATTGCAGCTACCAATACCAAAAGGTTTTAACCCTAGCACAACACTTTTTAAGTTTAAGTTGCAAGATACTTTTAACAAGGTAATGGTCAGATCCAATTTCAGCTCCCCTATATGCCCTGGTATTCCTAACAGAACTAGCCCATTTGCTGTTAATTAATATGTAATCAATCATATTCTTATGCAGCCCATCAGGTGAAACCCATGTGTACTTATGTATGTCGCGGTGTTTGTAATAAGTGTTAGTTATTCTGAATCCATTGAGTTTACTTACCTGTAGGAGACGTTGCCCATTGCCATTGCAGCTACCAATACCAAAAGGGCCTATTACTCCTCCCCAAAGGTCAGAGTCAGTACCAACTTTGGCATTGAAGTCACCAAGAACAAGGGTAATATCTCCTTTCTTGACAGAATTCAAAATATCCTGAAGTTGTTCATAAAACCTATCCTTCTCATCCTCATCGGCATCCTCAGTGGGGGCATAACAGCAGATAACATTCAAGTCTTTAAAGCTTGTCTGAAATTTTGCTGTAAGAAACCTTTCATTAATGCACTCGTATCCTAGAAGAGCATCGCTAGCGTGTCTGCTGAGAAGCAGACCCACGCCTTGGTGATGCTTATTGTCGTCCCTCCCTGAAAAGAGAAATTTAAGATTATTTTTAAGAATCTGACCTTTATCTGTCCATCTGGTCTCTTGCAAGCCGAGAATATATAAATTATAATGGTGGAATTCTTGTGTGAGGACATCAAGAGAAAAAGCTCTGTGCAGAGTCCTCACATTCCAACTACCCATGGAGAGAAAATGGTTAGTGGGATGTTTAAAGAAACTATGTTTATTGAGAGAGGGATTGCCGACAATATCAAACAGCCCCCTAATCGCAGACATGGGGCAAAGACCCGTTCCCCCACTACTAAAGGCTGAAGCCATCTACACTGGAAGACTTCCTCCAATGTAGAATTTGACGATGCCAATAGAAGCAAAGAGTTCAGGTGCCTGCGATGACTTCTGCTCAGGATTATCCACCAGCTGATAAACATATCTGTGAATCTATTCACTTGGGGCTGTCAACCCACAAACAAACAGAAAACACAGCGGAAGATTTTCCCTCCACAGAAGCCCACCAGTGCAGCAAAATCAGGATCCATAATCAAGCTCAGAGCCATTTATCTGTCCAGTCCAGGGGGTTTATATGGTCAGCACCAGGACCCTGTGTGGTTGACCACTCCTCAGCAGGGTAGAAAAAAAAGAAAAGTAGCCATAGTTGGTCCAGATCAGTAGGCCACACTAATCTGGCAGCCCTCCCCTTCCGTTCACTTCCACAAGAGAGTATCTCTTTTGAAAGTTACTAACGGTCCGCACCACGAGAAGGCGGGGTCGGACATTAGGTGCTAGGCCTGACCGGTTCTATGCATCATCACAGGGGATTGGTGCATAGCTCTCCTTCCAGTGACTACCTAGCTACCATGTGAAAAATGGTGATGGAATTAAAATGTAAATAGCTGCTTGGAACAAAATGATTCTAATTCGCCATAATTTTACCAATCTTCCTATCGACTTTATTGTCATTTGTAGATAAGTTTGGGGATTTCTCAGAACAGTTATTTTTCATCATATCTTCCCAACCCTGTGATCGATCGTAACGAGTTACATATCAAATGAAGCTTGTGATCTGAAAGTAAAAAGAAATGCAGATGTTATTTTTTAAATTTATTTTTTTAAAATGATCAAAAGAAAATAGGGCGATATATTTCTTTGCGAGAAAAAGCTTCCTCTGAAGTTAATGTGAAGTGAGCAATTGATTTCGTCATTGGAAGTAAATTTTACTCGTAAATGTTTAGTTCTTTGGACCCATAAAGAAATATATTTTTTGTTTATACCTAAAAATAGTTTCTAAAAAAAAAACAATAATTTTAATATTCCTAAAAATAAAAAGCAATAAATAACTAGACCAATTGTTTTTTAAATTAGACTGTTAAAATGATTAATATTGATTCCTGCATGAATAAATGAGTAAATTGACTTAGTTCATACTTTATGCAGAGAAGATTAATTTGTGGTAAACGTTTCAAAAGCAAATAAAAAGATGAGTAAAAACTCGAAAACCATTTACAGCTTTGGAACTTTTCCAACTTAGCTGCCATCTTTTCTTGGAACAGTCTTGGGGAGAAATCAAAAAGTCTCAAAGCTCAGCATAAAGATCGAGTTATAGAGTGGCAATGTAAATTTTGTATTCTTTGTGTTAGAATACTTTCAATCATGTGTAGAGAAGGATGACGAAATGAATTGAGCATTGCCATATGTTGTCAGTGGAAGCGCTGCATTGACCAATGTTATTGCATTATTAACATTTAGAAATGTCGCGTTTGGCAGAGAAGTTTCATTTTGAGTTCGAATGCAAGATTGTACTGAGAATTTTTAGTGTAAAGCGAAATTCGAGGGTTTTTGTAATCTAAAGTTGAGAAATTGTCACTAAAAATATTTAGAATTTCGGATCAAAGTTTAAAAATTGTTTTTCAGTTAATTTATATATATATTCACGCACTTAGAGAGAGTTGAGGATTTGTGTGTTTAGAATTGTGGCAGATTCATGTCTCTGAACGAGTCAAAGGTATAACGACTACTATATGAATAGGTCAGAGTAGTAGCATAAAAGAAATGATTTAAAAATCGGAATTTTTTGAAAAAAAAAAAAGGTAAAAAAAGTTATAAAAATAATTTCTGGGAAAAATACCAGAGGCAAAAGCTGTATCTGGTCGGGAGATAAAGTGGCTATGTTCGAAAAGTTTTTCAGAAGAGCTAACCCCACATTTGAAAATTTCGCTAAATCAAGTGTTTTCGCGTAGAATGCAAATTTTGCGTATTGTAAATTCAACTGAAGGAAGAACTAATAATAAATAATAATAAATAAATACCCCCTCAAGCAGCTGCTTGCCACAGAGGTCTGACAGGAGCCTGTCAGTTTATATGCCACAGTAGGAGATCTGAGAGGATGGCAGGACCTCAGCAGAAAAACGACACACACATCCATGCCTAATTCCGTGGCTCGAACCCAGGTCTCTTAGATCAGTAGTCAAGCGTGCTACCATTTCGATTTTTCTCCGACAAGAAATTTGACGTTTTCTTCCAACAATGTATTGGCCAAAAGCACTGGAACACAAGTGTTGAACTCAATATTTGGACAGTTTATATTAAACCAGTGGAAAGTCAAATTCAAGAAACTTATAAAATGAGCTTTTCATATAAAAATTGATATTGGAGATAAATATTTCAATAAAATCAAAACGAAATATATTTGATTCCCGGATGGATGATTCATGTATGTTGTATGAGAAACCAGGATAAGTCTAATTGAGCTACTAGGCCAGGAATGGGCAACCTTTTCTCATCGGCGGGACCGAATGAGAATTTTTCAGACTGCCGCTGGTACAACCTTAGTTATTACATTAAACTCTCTAAACTTAACCTCTTCCTCCTTCCCTTAAAAAAGTATGGCGCACGGACGACTGGGGCTTGAACCTGAGAACAGATATCGACTTGCGCATTACCTACTGAGTAACCTTTATCCATTTTGATAGAGAATTTCAACAATAATATTTCTTCGAAAGTAAAGTTATGGAAGTTAGAGCATTTTTTTTTTTAATTTGTGATCAGACACTCCAAGCTATTAGCTTATCTGCAGGTTATGACAGAACGTGTCGTCCAAGGACTCGAACCCCTACCCTACCCCAGCAGTTACAGTTTCACGCGATATATCTGCGTCATCGAAGCGGAAAAGGCAGCCATCCAAAGAATTTTTTATGAAACCGACTGCAGCTGAGTTAGATTCGCAAATAGAAACTATATGTATCAAATTGTTTGATCTGTGAGCTGTTATTTATGCATTAATTAGTCGTACAAAAACTCATTTGATTGATTACCCTACCATTTAACATTCCAGCTTTCATAAATTTTAATATTGAGCGAATATCATTGAAAACCAGGTTATGCCAATGGGCTTGCTATTTGTATTTATATGTTTGTATGAGAATCGAACACAAACCAAACTTTTTTGCAACAGCTCAATGATCTCGAGCTTCATATATCCTGTTATTATCAATCGGACCAAAGGAGAATTCCTTTTACACCAGAGTTTTATACTTGAGAGAAAAAAATTCATCCCCCTTTTTTTCGTTAATTATTATTAACTCCGTCCTTAGTATTTAAAACGTTAGTTATTTTAGCCCATAGTGAGTAAACCATTTTAACACAGTGAAATTTATAATTGCACTGCCTGATAAACTGTAGTAAAATTTAATTATTTTGCCTTCAACACATCCCTTCGATTTTCGCCTTGTAAGTTCTCCCTGTAGCGAAATACACAAAAAATGCTGATAAAGTAATTAGTGATGCATCAACTCTTCCACCTCGTCATGGTTATTAATATCGTTTAATAACATGATACAGGGGAAAGAAATGGAATAACGAAGGTATGTTGGTATGTAGTAGATTGAAGGTATGTAAGAGTTTGAAAAGAATGTTTTTATAGCAACACACGCTGATGACCATGCAAAACGACCATTGCCGTACTTAAGCAATGTGCGTGTGCCGAATCCAGCTGCTTTTTTCCATCTTCAGTTATCGATGGCACAATTTGACTGTCAGTTTCTCAGCATTAAAAAGCTTCTTAGAATCATATCTTAAAAGTTTTCCTCTAATTAAGCCGAATTCTGAGTTTTATTTTTACTAACTGACAACTTTTCTTTCCTGTCTGAGATTTACAGTTCTTTATCATTATTGTAAAGCCAGGAATGATCACCTACAGTAAGAAGATTTTAAAAAGAATTATTCTTTTGAGACTCTCCTACGATTATATATTTAAAGCTGTAATCTTCTGGAATACCCATCACCTTCATCATGCGATCAGAGAGCTATTTATAGCAGGAAACCTGACGTGGGCATTCAAAAACAATCAAAACGAGACTTCAAACATTTATACCCTATAATTCATTTTAATTTATGACTTGGATCAAAAAAAACTTTCAGTGTAAAATCGGGTCCTACTCTCAGTCCCCGCCATCGTGCAAATGGAGGGATCGTGTGTGTTTTTAAATTTTTTTTAACTATTGAGTGTCTCTTAGGTGCTAAGCAATTCAATTTTAATTATTGAAAACCTTTTGTTGAAAAAGTATTTAAGAAAAAAACGCGCAACCTGTTTAGGAACTCAGAGCAATTCATCTAGTGAGAAACACTGATTTATCTGTTCCGATTGTGTTTTATAATTTTTCCAATTAGTGAATCCTATGAAAAAATGAGGCAAGTTTAGTAGCGTGCTATGTTAGTAACCTATGTTGAAACTTTGAAGTCCTCGGTGTGTCTGCTGATATTTTCTCTGCTAAATCCTGCTCTGCCTTTGGTCAGAAACTATAAACTCTAGTGGGCATGAAAAATCTACCGTCCGTCGTATGGGACGTTAAGCTGTGGGATCATGTATAGGATAGCCATACCCTGTGCACTTTAAAGAATATGCTAGATGGCATTCATGAGAAACTTATATCTGTTTTTTTTCCCATATTCAACTCTGATTCCTCAGAGTCGTATGATCTGTCCATTTTGCTCATTGTATGCAAAAAGAGCACTGTCAGTGGTAAAAAAAACGTCTCTAAACAATCAACTCTTTTTTTCTCATAGGTACATAATTACGCTGTTTACAATATGTTCAGATGAGATAATGTTTTATGCGTAAAAATTGCATTTAGTTGTGGGTATTATTTGTTTTGGATATTTTTGATGCCATAACGACAGTGAAAGTGATTCACAGACGTGTGAGCTGTCCGATGCTTTCATGTTTCGATGAAGCTTTCTCCTCCAGATTAGGTGACCATTCACACCTTGATGGATGGTCTTCCGCCAGACAGCTCGTTAGATAGTTTGGTGCCAAAGAGAAGAAAAAAGAGCGCTTTTTCAGATGACTGGGTTTATTTCTTTCTAGAGGCTTGTGGTTCTCCCCACCTCCTCTATTTTTTTGTTTCCTTCGCGGATTGCTTAGCGTTTTGTTACCGTTGTATGAGTATTGTCTGTATTTTCATCCGAAGAGATAAGGCTGCAGTGTTTTCTCATGCAGTTTAATTTGATGGCCGAGTGGTTAGCACGGTTGGCTATTGATCTAAGGGACCTGGGTTCGAGCCCCGGGTAAGGCATGAATGTATGTGTCGTTTATTCTGCTGAGGTCCTGCCATCCTCTCAGACCTTCTACTCTGGCATATAAACTGACAGGTTCCTGTCAGACCTCTGTGGCAAGCAGCTGCTTGAGGGGGTATTTATTATTTTTTTTTTAACTATTTGCAATTTTAATGTTTTGCTCCATTCTTGTAACGAATGAAATGGAACACTTAAAGAAATGAAATAATAACGTTTATATTAAAGGGCTTTGTTGACAGTACAGTGTCGTCGGGTTTTTAATTATTTATTAGATTGTGAAGCGCCAGAGAATACAAAAGGATCTTTGCACCAGCTATCTTAAAAATAGGTAATGAGATAAATAATATTCGCAGTGGGTTTTAAAAATCATGTCGCCCGTATATCCGTAATTGTGAAATACTTCAAAAGCTAACAATGGTAATAGTCCAGTTTCCTTTTAAAAAAGTGGTGATTTAGTCAGATATTTTTTTCCGTACTTTATTTGCATCTACGGGCGACATGTTACTCACCACTGATCTTAGAATATAATTTATTACGAAAAGCGTCTGTGAGGAATACTTGGAGGCCTATTGTCTGTAATCCGTATATTTAATACTTACTGAATTGTACCTGGTGCAGCCCAGATCACACCTTTAAGATGTAGTCTGTATATTCTGATTTTCCCTAACCTTTAGTGCAGTGTGAGTACCACACCCCAGTTCTTTAGCCCAGACTCAACACGTATATATGTCAGTGTTGTAAGAAGGTTAAAGGCAGTGTTGCCAACTCCGAAAGATAAAATTACTCCTAAACTTCAGAAAATGGCAACAAGGATTTGGTAGCGATTACCTTTTCCGTAAGAATATCAAATTTTTTTTTCTTCTAGAAAGCCCCCTTTTGGAATTCCGAATTGAAACTGGCTGCTGCAACCTGGATGATAACCAAAAACACTCAAATTTTGAGGCTACCACGTTTTCCATGATTTGATGATTTACGGCTGCCACGACAGACATACAGACATCTCCTTTTATTATTTTTATTATAAATGAGAGTATTTTAATTAGGTGAGTAAACATGCATTCGCTCGTGCCTGTTTTGCAGCAATATAAAATCTACCCCGTTTTTTGCCGAAAAGTATATGGGCTTGTTTTATCTCTGAGTTAGTTGGATTGTTTTATCTCTGAGTGGTATTTTTTTCACTAAATGGATAAGTCGCAAGGATCCCAAGGGCTCTAAGATGCATAGAGGAACAACTGTTAGGAGACAGAAACCTCCCGCAGCGAGCCACGCTTTAGCATCCCATCCGATGGACGGCGGCTCTTTGAGAGATGAGATTGTGTCCTGAAGTATAAAAAAAATAATCAAACACACAACGCTTGCCTTGGAGGTTTGAAAGTAGCCTGTCAGTGTAATATTGCCACAGTGAAGATATCTGACGAAAATGAAACTTCAATAGAAAAAGGCAAAAGAAAATAAAAATCCATTTCGTATCATGGACTCGAACCCAGGTTACTGCTCCACACCAGAATCGGAAAAGTTAGTGTTTTACTCCATATTTTCTTAGAAATTTCACTTCTGAATTTTTGGGCTTCCAGCGATTTAGGGGTGTCGCTGTAAAGGAAATGTCAATGTGAGTATGAAGAATCTTTTCGCTTCTTTCTATTCATTCCAAAATAGATTAAGTGTCATTTATGATTTAAACTCCAGTCAGACAACGAAGTGTATTCTCGACATCATGAAAACTACGTTTGCTGCTATTATCCAAATACACAAAATCCCAAATGTAATACATCAGCGCAAGTAGAGGCATGATATACGTCGGCGGTCTGTTGCTACTTTTATATATTGTCTTCCTTAATCTCATCGATTGATGAACACCAGCAGGCGTCGTACAAGAAACGACGCTTCGCACCCTCTTTCCATGGGGACCACCTGTCATCACGGCCAACGCATGAGTGCTCGCGGCCGAGCTTCCTTTTTTCGCCGTGGCGAACGATTTATATTCACTACTGTAGCTGTCTGTCGATGCGTTGCGCTGAATCTTTGTTGAAAAATCTCAATAGTTGGCGATCGTCCTAACGTATGAAACGAACTGGAACGTCGTAAGGTTGCACAGAGCGCAAGCACTTCTGGTGTGAAAAGAATTTTCTATTAGAAATGATGGGTGGTCAACAAAACTAGTTACAAAATTGGACTTTTGCCAGAAACAGTTATTATATTTGGCTTAGTCAGCCGTAATAGCAGCCAGGCTTTGAGGTTGTGAAAAGCAGAGCATTATAGACTATCTGGGGAGGTGGGGGGGGGTACTGCATTAGAATCTATATATTTTGAAACAATATTCGGCTGTAACAAATGTGCAACGAAGTGCATTTTCGTATGTGGCTTACTTCCTGTTATGCAACAACATTTCCAGACATATTAAATAGTATTTTGATATTAAAAAGTGTTCCTTTGGGCACTTTTTAATATCAGAATCACAGCTGTTGGTTATTTATGTTCATTTAAAAAAACAAACCGATATGCGACTTTTTTTCTTCTTCCAGAAATAGAAAACTGATTCCGCGGTGTTTACCTTCCTTCCCTCTCCCATTTCCTCTCATTAACATATTTGATCTTGGAAATTTTAGTATGAAAATTTATTAAAAAAAAGTGTGACATTATACTGTGTTCAAAGAAAGGAAAATATTTTACCAAAACCATGAAAAGTCCCTTATTTTCTGTACAAGATCTTAATATTTTTGACACTACTTTTCGATTGTACCATATATAAATGACGATGTTAAGACCTCACATAATTTCAACTTTGTGTTTCACAAATAACCAATAAACTCAATTTCTCTATTGAAATTGAAATTTATTTAGCATAAAAGGGATGCATTATGTTTCATGTCATCATTAGAAATATTTATAACCGAGTCATTCATTGCCTCAAGACATTGGGAAGCCTCCCAAGAGTTGTTCTTTCGCAAAATGAAGCTGGTAAAGAAATGAATATATAGCTTGCGAAAATCATTCAAATGAAATAAAAAAAACCTCTAGCAGCTACTTGCCATAGAGATCCATTGGTGCCACAAGAAGCCATTAGGATGTTGCATACTACGCTAAAAGTCGATATAAGGTAAGGCAAGTAGTTATGAAAGTAGGAGAAACCCCGATAAATGGCATGAGCATAACCTTGTTGAAAAGCGGAGAAGATAGCGAAATATACGAATAGAGAATTGTTGCACCGTGAAATGCATAAATATTATAAGGGACCTGTTTTGAGGCCCGGGTAAGGCATAGATGTTTGTGTTGTCTTTCTGCTGAGGTCTTACCTTCTTCACAGATCTTTAATATGGCGTATAAACTAATAGGTTCCTTCCAGACCTCTGTGACAAGCAGCTGCTTGAGGGTTATTTATTATTTTATTAAAACAGAAGAACTGATTTTTAAATATATAGGTGTTTCAATTAAATTTTTATTTCTTAAAATTCAACTGGTAGATTAATTTTTCAAAATCTGGTAATCAATATTGGGGTTTAGCTGAGATAAATCTCAACTCTAGCATAGGTGCAACTCGAACCAGAGAACAGCAGATTACGAGTTTGGAGCTCTACAAACTGAGCCAAACTCCGCTCCAATTTTGGAGGGACATTTTGTTTTTGTGCAAGGATGTCCAACTCAATTCTGTGATTGCCATCTTCGATACGTTTTCGTAGATAATTTATTTTCGATTCCTTATAAATAAAATTTAGTTTAATGTCTTATTAGAATTTTAACCTTTCGTAGCACTATGAGAAAAGCGAATTCCATCAGATTTAATCGTTGTTTTGCTAAAAAAACGGCGTAAATTTCATAGAGAAGTAAATTGGAGGGAATAAACTTTCAGAATTTGCCTGTTTGCTGTAAAACAACTACACGTTTCAAAGTAATATTAAAAATGCCCAGAGGCATTTTAACTTCTCGTGATATCCTAGGCAACAACGATTTAATCCCTCTTTTCAGTGGCTTAATTTATTAATACAATTTACCCAAAACGTTGAGACTGGGGGTGACTCAGTCGGTAGCGCCGCAGGCTCGTAATATGTAGTTCTCAGATTCCAGTCCCAGCTGGTCTAGCGTTGAGATTTATCTTCGCAAAATTCCCCGCCCTGCCCTCGATCAGTAGGGGACCCCGATGTGCTAGGAAAGGTTGTCGTCTGTCGGATGGTACATAAAACCGTGGCTCCGTGTGCGAGAGAGCCATACCCTGTGCACGTTAAAAAACTCACTGGATGGCCTTGACGGGGAGTCTACCGTCTGTCTCCCAATAGCTGTTCCAGTGGGTCCCCTCCCACCAACTTTCTCTGTGTCTTCGGGATCGTTGTGACTTGGCCATTTAACCCATTTTGTGCAGAAAAAGTGCCGCCAAGAGGTAAAACAACCCAACCCAAATAACGTGATTTGCCGTATTGCATTTCTTACTATGTTGGCTCCAAAGTTAGCGAAATGAAACTCACGCGTTTTACACACGGGAAAGTAGAATGAAGGGAAGTACAAGATAGATTGATATATATATTAACGATACCGTAGTTTTGAAACAAAGTTGAACTTGGTTATTACACAAATTGAAACTGCAATTAATAACGAACACCTAACTTAAAGTGTAAACTTTAACCATTAGAGAACATTTTATGTTGATTTTACCAAATTAAAATTTTAAAACAGAGCAAGTTAAATACAAAAAGAGAGACATTATTCATTTTCCATCGTTCTATTTCGGCTTTCGCTATTCCGTATGCGCATTTTTTTTTTTGCACTCTACGAGGCATATCGCTCGAGTGACAGCTGGCACGCTCTTTTCCATACATTGTGGTGATGAATCGTTTTGTTGGGACATGGATGAAGCTTCAGGAACGGTTCAGCAAATTCATCTTGTCGTTTCTTGATTGCTTTGTTGCTTTAAAAGTCCTACTAATACAGATAAGTATTCGTGTGGAAGAAATTCTTCTTAGTGGTTGCGGTTAACTGGTTGTTTGTAGGAGAAATTCGTAAATCCCGTTCGATATATATATCGTTTTATTCGATATCGTATCGTTTTATGTTATTTATGTTTTATGTATTATTCGATATCGTATCGTTTTATGTGAAAATAGGGCTAGATAAATATAACGAAATTCGTTATATTTATCTAGCCCTATTTTCACATAAAAAGTTTATTGTAGAAATTACAGATCTTCGATTGACTTAACATTCCAGTGGCTTATCATGGGAATGTTTCCATTTTTCTGTACGGTGTCTGTATGTTCACAATATTTGATGTCATTACATCTCGTTGATTGTTAATTAATATTGTCCTGTCTACACAATCTACTTTAGTGTATGGTGGATAATACTAGCATATCCTCTGGACTCTTCTACTCTCACACCAGAAAAGTTCTCATGTAGCAATTAATTACAGTAGTATCAGGACGTGCAGCAGCAACCGCCTCACGTCTGGATTCTACTGAACCGTATAATCTCTATTTAATAGTCTGCCGTGATGAGAGTGAAGTTGCCTTTACGAACTGGGCAGTCCCAATTCTAGTAGCCACGCCATTTGGCTTTGTGCAGACTGTGGTCTTATAGGATCAAGGCATAGTCGTTGCTCAGTCCTTGCCTCGAAAGCGGATATTGATCCCTCAGACCGAATCCTGCACCGATACATACGGCCAGCATGTGCTAGTCTGTCATTTAGTCTTCAGGGTATTGTTCGGCAAGCTACGAATGACAATTGAAGATTCAGAAAAGTCATCTTAACTGCCCCTTTATTTAGTTGTTTACTCAAATTCGTTATTTTTTGAAATCTCCAATTATGAAATAATTTAGTATAATCTAAGGTGTATGTTCGAATGACAATAGATAGTAGTCATTTTCTAAAGTTTCCAGGCTTTAATGCAGAGATGTGTGACTAGAGAGATTGTGGATAGATTAAATTCATTTTGTGAAAGTTTCAGGATTTTTAAAGGAACTTAAGATATAATATACTGCTCACAAAAATTAGGGGATATTTCAAAATGATTATGAAGCGATGAAATATCCCCTAATTTTTGTGAACAGTATAGTTGGGAACAGGCAGGCTGCAAGCGATCAAAGCAAAAAAACATTCACGAGATTTAGAATGGGAAAATTTAAACAATTTTTTTTGCTCACACTGGTTGTTAAAGACTTGAATGTTATCTGCTGTTATGCCCCCACTGAGGATGCCGATGAGGATGAGAAGGATAGGTTTTATGATCAACTTCAGGATATTCTGAATTCTGTCAAGAAAGGAGATATTACCCTTGTTCTTGGTGACTTCAATGCCAAAGTTGGTACTGACTCTGAGCTTTGGGGAGGAGTAATAGGCCCTTTTGGTATTGGTAGCTGCAATGGCAATGGGCAACGTCTCCTACAGGTAAGTAAACTCAATGGATTCAGAATAACTAACACTTATTACAAACACCGCGACATACATAAGTACACATGGGTTTCACCTGATGGGCTGCATAAGAATATGATTGATTACATATTAATTAACAGCAAATGGGCTAGTTCTGTTAGAAATACCAGGGCATATAGGGGAGCTGAAATTGGATCTGACCATTACCTTGTTAAAAGTGTGTTGCAACTTAAACTTAAAAAGTGTTGTGCTAGGGTTAAAAAATTTACTTTTAATACTGAAGCTCTGAAAGATCCAGTTATAGCCAAAGCTTACCATGATAGGTTACTTAGTCATTATGACAGTCATGGTTTGCTTACTACTGAAGTTGAGGAAGAATGGGATCATTTTAAACAGGCTTTTTTGGACACTAACAGTACTCTTTTAGGAAAAAAGGAGCAGAAGAGGCAAAATTATCTGAGTGATAAGGCACTTGAGCTTATTTCGGAAAGAAAGAACTGCAGGAATGCCTTTAATCAATACCCTACTAGTCCTAATAGAAAGCATTACAGAGACCTTAATAAACTTGTAAAGGATCAGTTAGCTGCTGATAAGAATCTTTGGCTTGATGGTTTGGCTGACAAAGCCGAGGAAGCAGTTAGACAGCACAACAGCAGAGAAGCTGTACCAGATAGTTAATGTTTTGTGTGGTAGGAAACGGACAGGTATACAAGGATTGAAGGATAAACAAGGTAAGGTTATAGAAGGGGAGGATTCTGTCATGGCTAGGTGGGCTGAGCATTTCAGTGATGTTCTAAACAATGTAGTTAGTTCTACTCCCATTGTTTGCAATGATGATAGATGCATTGGTGGCTTTAATGTTGGCCCTATAACACAATCTGAAGTTATTTTGGCTGTTTCTAAACTTAAACCTCATAAATCCCCAGGGGTAGATGAAATTACTACCGAAATGTTTAGAGCTGGGAATGTTTCGGTTACCACTTGGATGACTGAAATTCTGAATATCTTTTATGATAAAGGCATGGTTCCTAAGGATTTTACCAGAGCTATTGTTATCCCTATTTTCAAAAAAGGGGTCGCAGTTCTTGTGATAACTATAGGGGTATCAGCCTACTCTCTGTTCCAGGTAAAGTTCTTTCCATGATTGTGCTTAATAGAATTAAGAATCTGGTTGACAGGCAATTGCGTGATGAGCAATGTGGATTCAGAAGTGGTAGGGGATGTGTGGATCAGATATTTTCACTTAGGCAGATTCTTGAGAAATGTTTAGAGTTTCAGAAACCTTTGGTTGCTAGCTTTGTTGATTTCAAAAAGGCTTTCGACTCTGTTGATCGTCATAATTTGTGGTTGATTGTAAAATCATATGGTATACCAGACAAGTTAGTTAACATAATGAAAGCTCTCTATAATAACACTGAGTCGTGTGTGAGAGTTGGTAAGGCTTGTAGCAATTGGTTTAGCATTACTTCTGGTGTTCGACAAGGGTGCATTTTGTCCCCTTTTCTCTTTAGCTTGGTTATTGATTATGTTATGCGAAATTCACTTCAAGGGAAAGATTTTGGCCTTAAATGGGCTGGAGATACGAAAATTTCTGATGTAGATTATGCTGATGATTTAGCCCTTTTGGCAAATGATGTTGATGAGATGAACTCTTTCATTCGAGCTGTTGATGAGACTGGTAGTAGAGTAGGTTTGGTTATAAACAGAGAGAAAACTAAAGTGATGAAAATTGGTCAGGCAGGCTGTGATTCAGTTAATCTGAATGGTTGCAGTATTGAGCAGGTGTCACAGTTTAATTATCTTGGGAGCTATGTAACAGATAATGGTGATGTGCGGCATGAGATTAACAGACGAATAGGGATTGCTGCCGGGACTTTTAAGAACCTATGGAGAGTGTGGAGAAATAGGCGTATACACCTAAAGACTAAAATTAGACTGTATAATAGTTTGGTTCTTTCTAGGGTTAGTTATGGTAGTGAAACTTGGACACTTTGTAAACAAGATAACAGGAAACTAGATGCTTTTGATTCCAGATGCTTACGCAGTATCTTGGGCATTAGGTGGTTCAACTTTGTAACTAATGATGAGGTTAGGCAAAGGAGTTTGCAACTTCCTTTAAGCAGCATATTGTGCAGAGAGAGACTCCGTTGGTTTGGCCATGTTGCCCTTATGAATAATTATAGATTGGCGAATAGGGTTATGAACAGTGTGCCTAAAGGCCTCAGAAAGAAGGGGAGACCTAGGATGCGGTGGGCAGACAATGTCAAACAGGACCTTGTTAGAATTGGTGTGCAATGGCCAGATGCAGTAGATGTAGCTCAGGATAGACTTGCTTGGAGAACTAAATTGCACGGTCTGGTAGGACCTCCGTAGCCCATGGCTGCTTGAGGATGATGATGATGGTTGTTACCCAGTTTGGTACAGTGATTATTGCGAAAACCATACAACTGTTTTCAAGATCCAACTTCTTACTCTGATAGATGGTTGTGGAAGGTGGAAACAGAGGAGCAGTGCTTGTAGTTACATCGAGGATTCGTCTCATTAAGGGAACTACGAATGAATTTAAGGATCTAAGAAAGGTTGCTAATCAAGGTTATTCCAGAAATATAACTTTTTAGAGCACGGATCACATTGAGGATTAAAAACCTCGTCAAGAGTTGTATTTAGTAAACTTAAATATATGTATAGTTAAAATCTCTGCTTTTGTATCATCACCTTTGACCTAGCCAGCAATTAAGCACAAATTAAAAATTATACTTAATTAGTGGACAAATAATATGTGGACATAGAATCCTGTGTACTCACAGCGAATTAAAAAAGTTTTGTCTGGATATCGGCAACACTTAACAAATATAATCTTTTCGTTTTTTCAGGAGAGAATGAAAAAAGAATAATGACCATGGCATGTCGGTGGGATTTTCTTGTTTATTAAATTTAATATTTACAACAAGCAAATTACTCAACTGTCGAGCGTTTCGAATTGCGCCTTGTAACTGAATTTTGTTTCCAATTTAGAATATATGTGCAATGGCATATTTTTCAGAAATGACTTTAGGTTTAATCAAGTAACATTCCAGATAAGCTGACTTATCGAGCGAAACTAGTGAAGTCACAGTACAGTGTATTATTTTACGAAAACAATATGTCCTCTTATCTATTTTTTAAAAATTAATATTTTCTAAAATTCTTTACCAGTTACTTTCGTTTCCGTAATTTAAAGTCTGTGTCGTAAACATTTCTGACTATTATGGCAAGCTGCATTAAAAGTTGAAAGACCTGTGATGTTTAACAGTGTTCAAAAAATTTATCTACAAGCTATGACTTATTGAATGTCACCGTAAAAATTCGTGCATAATAAATCAGTAAGCCTTAGATAATTTATTTTTGTATCACAATATGAGCTTGCAATTTTGAGAAATCCATGGACTGGCCGGGTTTGGATTGGTCTGTAGAGAGTCAAGCACGTAATCTTCAGTTCCCAGGTTCGAGTCCTAACTGTGCCAACGTAATTCCCATCTGCCCTCAGTCAGAAGGGTGACACCGGTGGGCCTGGAAAAGTCACCATCCGTTGGAGGGAACTTAAAGTCGTATGCTTTTAAAGAACTGTTGGATGGCCTTGACGTAAGGCTTCCATCTGTTTTCTAAGAGCTGTTCAACTTTGGTCTGTAAATGGTAGCTAGGTAGTCACTGGAAGGAGAGCTATGCACCAATCCCTGTGATGATGCATAGAACCGGCCAGGCCTAGCACCTAATGTCTGACCCCGCCTTCTCGTGGTGCAGGCCGTTAGTACCTTTCAAAAGAGATACTCTCTTGTGGAAGTGAACGGAAGGGGAGGGCTGCCAGATTAGTGTGGCCTACTGATCTGGGCAACTGTGGCTACTTTTCTTTTTTTTCTACCCTGCTGAGGAGTGGTCAACCGCACAGGGTCCTGGTGCTGACCATATAAACCCACTGGACTGGACAGATATATGGCTCTGAGCTTGATTATGGATCCTGATTTTGCTGCACTGGTGGGCTTCTGTGGAGGGAAAATCTTCCGCTGTGTTTTCTGTTTGTTTGTGGGTTGACAGCCCCAAGTGAATAGATTCACAGGATATGTTTATCAGCTGGTGGATAATCCTGAGCAGAAGTCATCGCAGGCTCCTGAACTCTTTGCTTCTATTGGCATCGTCAAATTCTACATTGGAGGAAGTCTTCCAGTGTAGATGGCTACAGCCTTTAGTGGTGGGGGAATGGGTCTTTGCCCCATGTCTGCGATTAGGGGGCTGTTTGATATTGTCGGCATTCCCTCTCTCAATAAACATACTTTCTTTAAACTGCAAGAGACCAGATGGACAGATAAAGGTCAGATTCTTAAAAATAATCTTAAATTTCTCTTTTCAGGGAGGGACGACAATAAGCATCACCAAGGCGTGGGTCTGCTTCTCAGCAGACACGCTAGTGATGCTCTTCTAGGATATGAGTGCATTAATGAAAGGTTTCTTACAGCAAAATTTCAGACAAGCGTTGAAGACTTGAATGTTATCTGCTGTTATGCCCCCACTGAGGATGCCGATCAGGATGAGAAGGATAGGTTTTATGAACAACTTCAGGATATTTTGAATTCTGTCAAGAAAGGAGATATTACCCTTGTTCTTGGTGACTTCAATGCCAAAGTTGGTACTGACTCTGAGCTTTGGGGAGGAGTAATAGGCCTTTTGGTATTGGTAGCTGCAATGGCAATGGGCAACGTCACCTACAGGTAAGTAAACTCAATGGATTCAGAATAACTAACACCTATTACAAACACCGCAACATACATAAGTACACATGGGTTTCACCTGATGGGCTGCATAAAAATATGATTGATTACATATTAATTAACAGCAAATGGGCTAGTTCTGTTAGGAATACCAGGGCATATAGGGGAGCTGAAATTGGATCTGACCATTACCTTGTTAAAAGTGTGCTGCAACTTAAACTTAAAAAGTGTTGTGCTAGGGTTAAAAAATTTACTTTTAATACTGAAGCTCTGAAAGATCCAGTTATAATCAAAGCTTACCATGATAGGTTACTTAGTCATTATGACAGTCATGGTTTGCTTACTACTGAAGTTGAGCAAGAATGGGATCATTTTAAACAGGCATTTTTGGACACTAACAGTACTCTTTTAGGAAAAAGGAGCAGAAGAGGCAAAATTATCTGAGTGATAAGGCACTTGAGCTTATTTCGGAAAGAAAGAACTGCAGGAATGCCCTTAATCAATACCCTACTAGTCCTAATAGAAAGCATTACAGAGACCTTAATAAACTTGTAAAGGATCAGTTAGCTGCTGATAAGAATCTTTGGCTTGATGGTTTGGCTGACAAAGCCGAGGAAGCAGTTAGACAGCACAACAGCAGAGAAGCTGTACCAGATAGTTAATGTTTTGTGTGGTAGAAAACGGACAGGTATACAAGGATTGAAGGATAAACAAGGTAAGGTTATAGAAGGGGAGGATTCTGTCATGGCTAGGTGGGCTGAGCATTTCAGTGATGTTCTAAACAATGTAGTTAGTTCTACTCCCATTGTTTGCAATGATGATAGATGCATTGGTGGCTTTAATGTTGGCCCTATAACACAATCTGAAGTTATTTTGGCTGTTTCTAAACTTAAACCTCATAAATCCCCAGGGGTAGATGAAATTACTACCGAAATGCTTAGAGCAGGGAATGTTTCGGTTACCACTTGGATGACTGAAATTCTGAATATCTTTTATGATAAAGGCATGGTTCCTAAGGATTTTACCAGAGTTATTGTTATCCCTATTTTCAAAAAAGGTGATCGCAGTTCTTGTGATAACTATAGGGGTATCAGCCTACTCTCTGTTCCAGGTAAAGTTCTTTCCATGATTGTGCTTAATAGAATTAAGAATCTGGTTGACAGTCAATTGCGTGATGAGCAATATGGATTCAGAAGTGGTAGGGGATGTGTGGATCAGATATTTTCACTTAGGCAGATTCTTGAGAAATGTTTAGAGTTTCAGAAATCTTTGGTTGCTAGCTTTGTTGATTTCAAAAAGGCTTTCGACTCTGTTGATCGTCATAATTTGTGGTTGATTGTGGGATCATATGTTATACCAGACAAGTTAGTTAACATTATGAAAACTCTCTATAATAACACTGAGTCGTGTGTGAGAGTTGGTAAGGCTTGTAGCAATTGGTTTAGCATTACTTCTGGTGTTCGACAAGGGTGCATTTTGTCCACTTTTCTCTTTAGCTTGGTTATTGATTATGTTATGCGAAATTCACTTCAAGGGAAAGATTTTGGCCTTAAATGGGCTGGAGATACGAAAATTTCTGATTTAGATTATGCTGATGATTTAGCCCTTTTGGCAAATGATGTTGATGAGATGAACTCTTTCATTCGAGCTGTTGATGAGACTGGTAGTAGAATAGGTTTGGTTATAAACAGAGAGAAAACTAAAGTGATGAAAATTGGTCAGGCAGGCTGTGATTCAGTTAGTCTGAAGCAGTCTTGAGCAGGTGTCACAGTTTAATTGTCTTGGGAGCTATGTAACAGATAATGGTGATGTGCGGCATGAGATTAACAGACGAATAGGGATTGCTGCCGGGACTTTTAAGAATCTATGGAGAGTGTGGAGAAATAGGCGTATACACCTAAATCTAAAATTAGACTGTATAATAGTTTTGGTTCTTTCTAGGGTTAGTTATGGTAGTGGAACTTGGACATTTTGTAAACAAGATAACAGGAAACTAGATGCTTTTGATTCCAGATGCTTACGCAGTATCTTGGGCATTAGGTGGTTCAACCTTGTAACTAATGATGAGGTTAGGCAAAGGAGTTTGCAACCTCCTTTAAGCAGCATATTGTGCAGAGAGAGACTCCGTTGGTTTGGCCATGTTGCCCGTATGAATAATTATAGATTGGCGAATAGGGTTATGAACAGTGTACCTAAAGGCCTCAGAAAGAAGGGGAGACCTAGGATGCGGTGGGCAGACAATGTCAAACAGGACCTTGTTAGAATTGGTGTGCAGTGGCCAGATGCAGTAGATGTAGCTCAGGATAGACTTGCTTGGAGAACTAAATTGCACGGTCTGGTTGGACCTCCGTAGCCCATGGCTGCTTGAGGATGATGATGTTCAACTTTGTTTTGTTGCAGATTTATAAACCTGAGGTTCTCAGGTTCGAGTACGACTTTTGGTATTCTCGGCATTTCTGTCGCTTTTATTTACTTTCTTACGGAGAGAGAAATTTTAAATGGGATAAGAATGTACATATATGTTCCGTGTGCAGGAAGTCATTTTTTTTGTACTTTAAAGAACATACTGGCTAAGTTGGCGCAGAATTTTTCTCAAATGTTAGGGTTTGTAATTGTTTTCATTTGTTTCTTTAATTGAATTTCCGTCGACTGAAAGCTATCTGCCAGAATAATCATAAAAATAAAAAAATAAATACCCCCTCAAGCAGCTGCTTGCCACAGAGGTCTGACAGGAGCCTGTCAGTTTATATGCCAGAGTAGAAGGTCTGAGAGGATGGCAGGACCTCCGGAGAAAAACTACAGATACATCCATGCCTTACCCGGTACTCGAAACCAGGTCCCTTAGGTCAGTAGTCAAGCGCGCTAACCACTCGGCCATGGGACGGGCAGCATGAAAATAGGATTGAAAAATTAGAAAGTATGTTTGTTTTATAAACATTCTCGATCGATTTTCGTCATATTTTTGCCTTTCAACATGTAGATATATACAGATATCTTTATATGCCTTTGGTGTCTGAGGATATTACAACTTAAAACTATGAAACTGAAGTATTGATGATGATAATTTTATTTTTCTCTCCATATGGGGTCTTTGTTTTCCTGCTTTTATCGTCATTCTTTTGGTCGATTGGAATAAAGGCATAAAATTTTCACTGGAGAAATGCGAGCAAATAAGGAGTGTTTTGAAATCGAGTAGTGTTGGAAGCATAAGACATTTGTCTTGCTGATCAAGGAAATTAAAAATGTCTTTAGCTTTTGCTTGACTGAGTGGCCAGTCATTTTTACGTCTTTTCCACTTAGTTCAATTTTCGTTAATGAAGGTAGAACAATTTAGCTGTAATATTTCGAAATTTGAGAATGAAAACTAGGAAAATTCGTAATTATACATTAAAAGGTTCTAGGCCAGTGGCGTGAAAAGTTTTTCCATTGGCGGAATTAGGTTATTTTGAAAACTATCACAGGCCATGATTCAAATTGTATGTTTTTTTATGCGTGATTAAAACCTCCATTTTTTTTAGTTCAGTGCCAGAACGAAATAATAGGTGTAGCATTAGACAATGGGATACCCAAAAGGGAGAACTTCCCACTTAGTGGCGTAGCGGTGGGAGGTAGGGGTGTGTGGGGGAAGTGGGGTGAAGATTATGGAGTTATAATTCTTCCCTTGAGGTCTTAAATATCATCCGTTGTCTAAGGTAGTCCCTGGAAATAGGAGACAAATTATTTCACCCTCGTCCTCCTCCATTATACTCTCCATTAAAATTTTCTATGTACGCCATGTTTCTACTTAAGATCTGAATGATGCACATAATGTGTATATCATCAGAAACAGTCCCGGGAAACCGGATCGTTTAGTTACCGAACTTTGTGTTCAAATCCTTCCCCTTTTCCTCTAATTGCAATCTTCTATCCACATTACTATGCAAAGGGTCATTCTATTCGCTCCAGCAGAACAAGAAAATAATCAGTTCTAGTCTTACGATTTAAATCAATGTTGAAGGCTTAGTTTTTAGTGGGATTTATTTATAGGTCCTGATTTCGCAATTTAACTACCAGATCATTATCTCGCATTAGTAAATAGTTTTATTATATACTAGGAACTGTATTTCAGCTTTTATGTCGCTTAATAATTTTATTGGATAAGAGCTGATACACAATGTTTAGGTAGAATTAAGCATCAAATAAAATGTACCACTATTCAGAGCGGAAAAAAAATTTAATATTTTTGAAAACTGAAAGTTGCTGCTGACCTTACTTTAAAAACTTTTTTAAATCACTCAGTCCCCAACAAACATGATTGATGCTTTTTCAAAAAATAAGTTGGGCACGAATATTTTATAAGAAATAATGTAAATACGTAGGGATGCGTTGTAGAATACTAACCTGATTGATATAGTTTTAATTTTATTTCTTTATTAAGACTATAGCTTAATATTAATGCTTTGTTTTTAATTTATGTATATTTCATGCATGTAACTCATTTTTATAGAAAAAAAATAGTAATAAAAGAAACAAAAAACATATCAGTTCAGTTTTACTTTAGTATACGGTAAATACAGATGATTATCGAGAATGAAGTTTGAATATTATTTTTGTAAAAATAGTTGTCGAGTAATGAAGATGACTACTGCGCGTTTACAAGCGTTTCTACTCTATACGGGACAAGTTATTATAGTCTTTAATCTATTATGGTTAGTACATGTAAACACTGTCATTGGTCAGCGACAATTAAAATTTTTTTTACTGTTTACAAATATATTAAATATAGTCGTTTAAACTTACTAATTTTTATAGGAAAATTTCTGTAGAAGTGTTGAAATTATGAATAACTTATATATATAAACTTACTAATTTTTATAGGAAAATTTCTGTAGAAGTGTTGAAATTATGAATAACTTAGGTCAAATAGGTGAGACAAGGAAAGCATCGAAGGTGTCTCCTTATATGGTAAATATAATAGATTAAGATCTGTCGAGAAGTTGAAAAAAAATCGTGTAACGACCAGCCGTGTTAGTCGAAAATCATCCCTACTTTAAAAATCGTGTTAGTCGGGAACTCGGTGTACTTGAAACTTTAGTTTTGAAATTCTCATAAATGATTTTTTTTTAAATAAGCTTTGATATGGATATTCAACTGTAATTTTTTAATTCAAAGTTTTAAAACACTTAGGCTACAAGAAACAAGGGAAACTCCAGATGGAGTGTGGAAATCTCCAAATTTATGTAAGAATTAATTTACATTGAATAATGAATGCTTTTATAATTATATATAATTTATATTTTATATATATATATAATTATATTTTTGTACGTTTTCTTCTGTTTTCAGAAGCATATCATTTATTTTTATTTATGAATATGAAAAAAAAAAATTTTTTTGCATGTATTTCTAATAATAAGTGTTTTCTTTTTGCTTTCGGGCATCCTTAGTTGTATTATGGTGTGATCTATGCTTGATTGCTATATTCATAACCGTCTTCGTTAATAAACGGCTAGACGTAAATATTTCTATTTTGAAATATTAATTTGTTTTTTGCTCCCTTTCCCCGTCGAAAAAAATTCCTGCTGACGCCCTTAAAAATAAAATAACCTACCGGTCAAGCAGCTGCTTGGAAAAGGTCTGACAGAAGCTTATCGGTTTAATATAATGATTTAAAAATTTTAGAATTATTTGACAGGCGTCATGTATTTTAAAATAATTACGTTCATCGGAAAAATAACACTAAATATGTCAAATATATCAAAATTAATTGTTATTTAGTATGGTTAGTGCTCTTGGCTGCTGGACAAAACGACCTGGGTTCGATATCCGGATAAGGTATGGATGCTTTTTTTTCTGTTTTTTTTTGTGCTGAGTTCTCGCCTTCCTCACAGACTTTCTCTTTGTCGTATGGACAGGCTCCTGCTAGACCTCTGTGGCAAGCAGTTGCTTGAGAGGTAACTCATTCAGTAATTTTATCTGCTTTTAAAATGGAGCCTTGGAATGATCATTCTATTGACGAATGATAAATATATAAATCTTTGGAACGAGTTTTAGAATGTAATTTTCTTTTTATTTCCTTATCTAAAGACAGTTGGGTTGGAATAAAGTCTACAAAATACATATAATAATAATGAACATCGATTAATAGAGAACATTGTTACCACGTTATGGGAAGATACGAAACAGTTTTCATGTTTTCCGATAAAAGCGGGGTTGGGCTGTTTTATCTCTGAGCGACTTTTTGCACACAATAGGTTTAAATGGCCAGGTCACAAAGACCCCGAGGGCTCAGAGAAGGTTTGGGGAGGGAACCCACTGGACAGCTGTTGGGAGACAGATGGTAGCCACCCGTCAAGGCCATCCAACGTGTTTTAATGTACACAAGATATGGCTGCCCCTCACAAGGGGCCTAGGCTTTACGTCCCATCCGATGGATGGCGGCCTTTCCAAGCCCATCGGTGTCCCCCTACTGACTGTGGGCAGTGCGGGGAATTTTGCAGAGATAAAATCTCAACCCTGGCCAAGGCAGGATTCGAACCTGGGAACTGGCGGTTACGATCCTTGCGCCCTACAGATATAAAAACGGAGCTATGAGCAGGATCATGCCTTATTTTAAGTCTACCGAACTTTCAGTTCCACACTATTCTATTGGAGGTTTCATCGAAAAAACTTCTTTTTGAAATATATGCAATTTCTTGATGTTTCATTGCCTCCACACCCTTGAAAAAAAAATCGATTTTTGCCGTATGACCTCATCCAGAGACACACATCACATAGCTTAAAGCAATGTTGCTCTGTTTTTCTTGAGTAGAAGGAATGATCTCGTGTTTCATTGTGTTTGCAGATGCAGTCATATAAGAGGTTAAAGAGATTATCCAGCTTTAGCACTTTCAGTCGTAACGCAGCCCTCCTCTCAGCCCTGCTTTCAACAAAAGAGCGAACAGCTGGCGGCGTAGTTCCGCTGGTGTTTGCCGAATTGTTACGCGTCACCAACTCTCCATCTGTACCTTTGTGTGTGTGAAGAGTGGCTATGAGCTGATTGATAAGGCTACTAATTCTTAAGAGCATGACACCTAGAGGCAATGAGCCTTCCGCTTCATTTGCCCAAGGTACGGAGTAGGCACGTAGTCAGAAAATGTTATTGAGAGATGTGACTAAACTCCAGTGGGAATAAAAGAAAACATTTGATATGGCTGCCGTGTTTTAATTTGCTTATAATAAAGTTTATATGTAAGTGCATGTAAACTGGAAAGGATGTAGGAGAAAAACTTTGCGGAGGGGCAAATAATTGGGATTCTGCGGAACGAATCAAAACATCCATCTGGTAAATATATTTTTTGGCTTGTTTTAGATGTTTTTAAAAGGATACGTGCCAAATATGGATAACGAACATAAATTTTTTTGCGCAGTTCCAGTTATTAAAATTCTCGGGCAGAAGGGGGGACATAGTTACCTTCTCCCCTATAAACACGTTTTATTATAGTTCGTTAAGTACTTAGTACAGAAGACCAAATTGCTTGCATTTTAGACGCACCAATTGATATTTTTGTTTGCTTTTCTTTCAACAAAGAAAAATATTCCATAGAGCTTGCAGTAATCGGATGGGAAGATAGTCTGCCACTTGTATAAAAAAGTAACACTCTGTACACTAGTTAATATCCGAATGAAAGAAACACGAACTAGTTGATTTAGCTAGTTGAAAAAATGAGATTTGAGTTGATTTGTATGTGAACCCTGAACTTCCTAATTACATGCCAAGTACTCTCATTTATCAAATCATAATAATTTTCACTAATCTTGTAATGCATTTTCCTTGCCATTTGTCATTATTTCCTGGATTTGGGAAAACAGTTTCAGCTGTTTTTCCTGAACCCAGAGTTTTGAATGTAGACGAGATGTATACAAATGAAAGCTTATGACATGAGGAGGTGGATAATATGCATTTATGTTTTACACAAATAACCTGTTGCCATCTGTAGTTTTTAATGGTTTTTTTTGTTGATTTGGTGGTTTTTTACTACATACGGTATTCTTGTGAACCAGTTTTTATATGAAGCAGTTTTCAAAAAACAGTTGGGTATAATCCTTTCATATACTACTAACAGTGAGTTTCATCAGCAAACAGGCCAAGATCTAAAAAAAAATAAAGGGGGGGGGGGCAAGAGACTAATTCCATTGCAGTATAATTTTTCAGTTTATTTTCACCATTATTTGTTGTTATAGATGTGAAACTAATATAACCATAATTTTTCAATTTATTTTACATAAAATATTTAATTACATATTTATATTAACAGTTTTGTTTTATGAAAGCAATTTTGTTGTTGTTTTTGTTATTTTAAAGAACTGTATTTAGATGATTCTAATAATGTAAATACTAATATTTTGACTAAAATTCTTTGATTTTATATACTAGACAAATAATAAATCGGCCCCTAATAGTATTCTTAAGCCATATGTTATCCTTGTGATCTGGCCATTTAACCTACAGAGTAGCAAAAGGTTCTAATCTAAAACAGCCCAAATCATTCATTCAAGGAATTGCTCTTTTGGTATTAAATTGCTCAAATTCATATTGAAATAAAATTTTTCTATTGCAATAAACTATATGAATTCATTTTGATGTGATTGTAAAACTTTACAAGCTATATGCTCCATCTCTCCTATACAAAGTAAATTTTATGAAATGTGACTAATCTGATTTTATGTATTAGCTTAATGTACAATTCTAAGGATTTGATTATTTAAACAGAATATTTAAACTACTAAATACCAGATAAACTATAACTCGATATGCACCATAGTTTTTGGTGTGCCCAGAGAGGAGAGACATTTACTTTGCCTATAAGATTTAAAATAACTTGAATAAAAGTTTAGTATATGTGAACATATGACTTTGGTTGCTAGCTTTGTTGATTTCAAAAAGACTTTCGACTCTGTTGATCGTCATAATTTGTGGTTGATTGTGAGATCATATGGTATACCAGACAAGTTAGTTAACATAATGAAAGCTCTCTATAATAACACTGAGTCATGTGTGAGAGTTGGTAAGTCTTGTAGCAATTGGTTTAGCATTATGTCTGGTGTTCGACAAAGGTGCATTTTGTCTCCTTTTCTCTTTAGTTTGGTTGTTGATTATGTTATGCGAAATTCACTTCAAGAGAAAGATTTTGGCCTTAAATGGGCTGGAGATACGAAAATTTCTGATTTAGATTATGCTGATGATTTAGCCCTTTTGGCAAATGATGTTGATGAGATGAACTCTTTCATTCGAGCTGTTGATGAGACTGGTAGTAGAGTAGGTTTGGTTATAAACAGAGAGAAAACTAAAGTGATGAAAATTGGTCAGGCAGGCTGTGATTCAGTTAATTTGAATGGTTGCACCCTTGAGCAGGTGTCACAGTTTAATTATCTTGGGAGCTACGTAACAGATACTGGTGATGTGCGGCATGAGATTAACAGACGAATAGGGATTGCTGCCGGGACTTTTAAGAATCTATGGAGATTGTGGAGAAATAGGCATATACATCTAAAGACTAAAATTAGACTGTATAATAGTTTGGTTCTTTCTAGGGTTAGTTATGGTAGTGAAACTTGGACGCTGTGTAAACAAGATAACAGGAAACTAGATGCTTTTGATTCTAGATGCTTAGGCAGCATCTTGGGTATTAGGGGGTTTAACTTTGTTTCTAATGATGAGGTTAGGCAAAGGAGTCTGCAACCTCCTTTAAGCAGCATATTGTGCAGAGAGAGACTCCGCTGGTTTGGCCATGTTGCCCGTATGGATAATTATAGATTGGCGAATAGGGTTATGAACAGTGTGCCTAGAGGCCTCAGAAGGAGGGGGAGACCTAGGATGCGGTGGGCAGACAATGTCAAACAGGACCTTGTTAGAATTGGTGTGCAGTGGCCGGATGCAGCAGATGTAGCTCAGGACAGATATGCTTGGAGAATTAAACTGCGCAGTCTGGTTGGACCTCCGTAGCCCATGGCTGCTTGAGGATGATGATGATGAACATATGACGATATCAAGGACTGAAGATGTATTATTTTGCTTTTATAAAAGTGTTTAAAAGATTTTTTTTCAAGCAGTTCATTCATTTTTCATGAATAGTTGACTGAAACCTACAAATATAATGCCTACAAATATAATGCAAGTATATTGGTAGGCATGTATATATAAATTGTATATATATATATGCATACAAATATATATATTTTAGGCAAGCACTATAGATAATGAAATTTGCTAAACTGTTTGCACTGCAACAGTATGAATTTACTAAAATTGTTTATCACAAATTATTGAAAAATAGTTTGCATTGTAAATATATTGGAAATGCATTTGTAATAAAAATAATTTTTAAATTATAGTATCCAAAAAAACATAAATCGATATTGATTATGACTTTGCAAATATGAATTGTTATGAAATTATCCGTTCTTTCAGGAGTCTTTAAAATTGACTTTGCTTTTCAGTTATTTAAAATGTTGTTATTTTAACAGTGTATAAAAAACAAATATTATTTATCTTTGCAAATAATAGTTAAAAAAAAGAGTTTAGACAATTTGGGTTTAATGCATATATTGTTAGTTACAAATAAATCATACTAATCAAAATCACTGTTTTGGTGCTAAAAATGCAGATGATTCATATTAATGCATTGTTATGATTGACCACTAGGTTAGCAAGATATAATTGAACAACTATTTTGGGCAAATTCATAAACACAAATTCACAGTTCTAGGACAAAATTCATGAAAGGTTAGTAAAGAGACTTTAAGACCTGAAAGTACCTTCAGTACTTTAACTTATTTGAAACATTTCTCCAGTTTTACTGCAAACTAATAACAAGTACAAATGTTTTCAGATGAAATAACAAGTACAAATGTTTTCAGATGAAATAACAAGGACACATTCTTAAAACCAATTTAGGTACCTAAAGTACTTGAAATATTGTCAAAAGTTATTTTACTTTAAATACTGTCAAACTCTGCTTTATAGTGACTAATTTCTAATCAGGTGGCTTGCATGTGAATGTAAGGTTGATCTAATAATGTATTATTAGTAGAAGTCTACTGTAAATGTGATTGAAATAAAATTTGTAATAGTGTAATTAAAATAGATATTTTCATACCACTGATTACATATTGTTACAACAGATGAATGTGTTACAACAAAACCATGAGTGATGTATATTACATCACTAGCTGATTGGAACAGACAAAACTTGGAATGTTTAATGATGAAAGAGAGAGGATTGAAAAGTTGTTGGGAGTGGCTAAAAGTGTATATTAATTTTTCTTGTAATGAATTAGTATTAAGTTAATCTTAGGAAAGTTGTTTAAGAGTCTTTATGATCAAACGGAAGAGGCAATATGCTAGTTGAGCAAGCGGAGCTGACCTTAACTTCTCTGTAGGAAAAGTTAATCATCTGGTGCGTGGTGAACTTAATATGTAAAAAGAATTGGTAAGGCTAATCTTGGTAATTTACAGGTTTATTCTCAGATAATTGTGACACTTATTGAATGCTGTAAAAGTTTTCTTTTATGCTTTGAAAAGAGACTATAGGAATTATAATACGACTATTTGAAGTATTGGTGGATAATGTGGAGTATTCTTTTGATGTTTAGCTTCATACTCATGAAGATAAGGATTTGTGTTAGTTGAATTTATTTTATATATGTGGTTTTCATATTTCTGTAATAAATTAGCTTATTTATGAATTTTTGTTGCTAAACATTCTTTTAAACTCACACCCAAGATTTTTTGTTGAAAAATTCATAAAATATATATATGTAATTAAGTGGTTAATTATTTTATCTGATCTTTATTTTTGCAGTGGTCAGTAGTGGAGCATGTCCAGGAGGGCTTTTGTTGGATCAAGTGGCACATACAACGTGCGAGCCTCAGAACTTGCTCGAGAGAAGCGTGTCAAGACTATTCGATGCACAGTGTTCTTCCTGGACGACTCCCAACAAACATTTGAATTAGATGTAAGTCATTTTGAAGTACAGATAAGGGGGGACGAATTATCTAAGTATTATTGCAATGGTAGAAATTTTAAAATGAATAATAATAATAATAATACAGTGGTTCCCATACCCCTAGGGACTTGCAAAGGTAGTAAGGGGGCTCTGCTTGCTATTTTAAATATTTCAGAATGTTCTAATGGAAATAGTGCATTTGCCATGAATGATTACATAACTATGTTAAGTTTTATTGGTTTTGACAGGAATTGTTATGATTCAGTATGGCAATACTGGCTGTCTCATGCTAATCACAAGATGTAATTGGCTGTTGATGACAAGAATTTCTGGAGCATTGGAATTCTCCACTCAAATATTTAGATTCAAGTTACAAAATAGTTAAATAGATTAACAGCAGAAAAGAACTACAGATACAACCCATTATTGAGACTTTTAGGGAGTCTTTGTTGCAAGGATATATAATTTAGGTAAAAAAATGTATGAGGTAATAATAAGAAGGGGGTTAGCTTTCATGGGAAATCTGCAGAAAGAATAAGACTTCTTAGTGGGATTCATGGTATCAAAATGGTTGGAGACCACTGATCTAAAGAATAACCTCTTCAATGACATGCTCAGAAAATTCCAGAGAAGTAGTCTATGGACCATGAGATGAATATATACATTTTGGTACATATTTAAATAAATTGGAACATTTTATAGTTTAAATAAATATTATGTTTGGTTATAACTATGTCATAAAAAATAAAAGTGTTAAAAGAGCATAATTCTACTGAAAAGAGTGTTAAGAAAATGCAGTAGCACAAAGAAATAATACCAGTAAAGGGCTGCCCAAATTATATTTTATTTTTAAAATAACATAATTCCACTGAAAAAAGGTATGTTCAAAACTGCAGTAGCACATAAGAAACAACACAACTTAAGGAGTTAATCTGTCCAATTATGTTAAATTTTAGAGCTGACTATACTTTGAATATGATACAATAACACTAGCCAACAAAAAACTTTTTTTTCATACCTCTGGAACAAAAGTTGCAGATTCTAAAAGAAATTGATGTGCTGATTCCAAAAATACCAATTACTGTGTGTCAATATCTCAGCTATACTCAAATTTTCATAATGTAATGAATGACCAATTTCCAGTACCACACAAATATACATATAATATGTAGCCTTCATCAAGAAGTGTTTTCATGTTAAAATAAAATAATTTTACTCACTTATGTTTCCTACAAGTACTGCATACCTTCTATGTCCTTAGAGATGCCTTGCCATGCACAAATTTTATTCTTATAGTTCATTATGCACTTTCTCTTAAGAAACCAACAGTAATTTCCCATCATGGCAATATTCCAGTGACCTTGTAACACTTTTCCATCGTGGATATGTCCTGATGAAAGTTTTCCACTTGTTCATCAGTCACAGCTCCCAAATATTCAGAAAGGAAACTTATATGTAAATGTAGAAAATGAATTTTCAAAAACATTTGGCTGCCCATTTCTTTATAGATTCATAATTCCCTTCTTTCCTGTTCCCAAGAAATCCATGAACAATTGGTTTAAAGGATCACCAAGTTGCCAGTTCAGTATCATGTAGCTACTTCTCAAATACATCATCTTTCAGATTTTTTTTTATTTGGGTTGGTTCCCAATGAAAATTCCTTCTTTCAGTTTTGGCTACATGACTTTATATTGGTATCTCCGCAAAATTCCCCGCCCTGCCCACGGTCAGTAGGGGACACCGATGGGCTTGGAAAGGCCGCTGCCCGTCGGATGGGACGTTAAGCCGTGGCCCCATGTGCGGAAGAGCCATACCGTGTGCACGTTAAAGAACACACTGGATGGCCTTGATGGGAGGCTACCATCTGTCTCCCAACAGCTGTTCTAGTGGGTCCCCTCCCCCAACCTTCTCTGAGCCTTCGGGGTCCATGTGACCTGGCCATTTAGCCCATTGTGTGCAAAAAGTGCCGCTCAGAGGTAAAACAACCCAACAACATGACTTTATATTGGGAAAATCTACCTCTGTGAGGTAGTAAATTCACTTCCTTTTTTATACAAAGCTTTAATAAAATGTTTCATTAACTGTAGCTTATTATGTAAAGGTGGGAGAAGAACCTTTTCTGGTTCAACCAGTGGAACGTATTTTACATATTTCTTCTCGGGTATATTCATTTCTCTTTTCTCACTGCTGCACAATATAATACTTTTCCATTGCCCAACTCTCCCACAAATGTAGGAAACAACAGTATTTTGTAAAATCTCCCTGTAGACCTGTAAGTATTCCAATAACCTTAAGATTGCCACAGACATGGTACTTTACATCACGAGGAATCTTTGACATATTTTCATACATTTCTTTCAAGCCATCAGCATGAAGTTAGGCAGGAGTTCTCAAACTTTTTCCATTCACCACTTCCCCTATCTCCCCCCCCCCACCATTGATTGAATTATTCATGGCCCTCTTTTACTATTGATTAAATTTATCACCTCTCCTACCATTGATGAAATTTGCCCCATATATTCCTTTAGCATTGACAAAAGTAACTTGAATATAGATAAGAACTTTTTCAAAACAGAGTGCTCCAGATAGCAGTGTAGGGTGCAGCATGAGGAAATTTTGGTAAACTAAGGGGCCTAAAATGGGCAATTGAAGATTGGAGGAAGAGAGATGCATATGTGGATTAGAGTTAGCTGGGAACACTGCAGAATAAGGGGAGTAGAGCAAGGCTTGAGGCTAGCCTTTTCGTGTTGTATAAGTGGTGTTACTGTAACTCTCTCTTATCGGAGAGCTGTAATACTGTGAGAAAAGTGTTGTGATTTAGTGAAGCACTGTTTATAACATATTGAGCTTTAACCCTCATTTTTACAGTGAGCAAAATGGATTTTTTATACATTGCACATTCTACCATATCCAGCTGCAACCCCCCTCTAAGGTGCTCATGACCACAATTTGAGAAACACTGAAGTAGGGGAACTTATGGATATTTATTTCCATTGTGCAGCAGAACTGGTTTTAAACTTAATTTCGATGCATTATTAGGATTGTGTGTAATGCCTAATTGTTTCTGTTAAGCATTATGTAAATTGTTATGTTAGCATTAATAAATAATTGTTATGTTAGCATTAATATCTTTACAGAAACATATACTGTCCTCTGTAATGAAATGTTTACAATGCATGTCACTGCTGTATTATTCTGTTTAGTTCTTGCTTCATGTAATTTCCACATCTATAACCTGGAACCAAGGAGTTCAGCTTGCTCTTTGGTTAACTTTAAGTCACAAACTAAGTCATTCAAATCTTCTTGCATAATTAATTGTGGTATGTTATCAGTTTCGGATTAGTATTCCAAATCTTTAAAAGTGAATGGTCTAGCAGAGTTTTCAATACAAGAATTTGCATTATCTTCATCACTGCTTCCTTCATCCCAGTATTTTGGGGGAACTGGTACCAGCAGGTCTTCACTATATGGAATAGACCTTATTGGATATTTTAGATATTTAATGCTGTGCTTTCTTTTTTCTTTTTAAATATCCTTAATGTTTTTTGTCATGCAAAAATAACAATTGGCAATTGGTTAAATGGTTCTTACCACACTATAGGTACAGCAAAAACTATACTTTTGAGTTTATCATTTAGCTACACCCTCAAATTTGGTGTATAGGTAATACAGCTTATGTGGAGCCCAGGTTCTGCCTTCATCTCCAATCTTGCAACTAAAGTACAAAGAATATGCATGTTTATAATGCTGTAGGTTTTCTTTCTCTGAGTTTTGTTGTAAACTTCCACGCACACATGTAGCAGAAATTGTCAGAATGATTCAGACACATCCTTTGCCTTGGAATTATAACAGTAAGCAAAGCACACAAGATAAATACACTCTCCAACAGATACCCAAATGAACTGTACACTTGCTCACACTGTAGTTGTGTTTTCACAACTGAAAGAGCTGTTTTGTGAGAATGTGCATTGTTCAACAATGATACTCTCTGAGATAATGCTGTCATATATAATCAAATATGAACATTATTTGGTTATATAAGAGATCAGTGTTATGCAAACATAATAAGTTACATATTATGTTTGCCATACAATAATTATATAGTAGGTCATACAACAGATCAGTGCCATCTTTTTTTCACTGACTTATTATGGGTAAACACAAAAACCTATATATATATACAGAAATTGTAACATGATGTGAAATTTTTAGTATTATTTCAGAAATTTACACATAAAAATTGACTGAAAACATCCAATTTATTGCTGGAGGTAAATATCATGTTGACTAGTATAATTAACATTTGCATCTTTTAGAATGTTTACAGATGGCATTGTATATAATACAATAGAGTAATGTTTCTCAAACTGGGTCATTACTCATGGGGGGTACATGAGTTATATTGTGGATGCCCAGAAAATGTTTCTAGAAGCTAACTTTTCTATAATTGAAAATGTTCTGACAGCTCATGTACTGAGTTGAATACAGAACGTTTTCTGTTGCTATTTTTTATTTTTGATGAAAATGTAACAATGTTATCAGTAAATTGCTACTAATGTTCACTTCAGGCAATACCAGGGGACAATATTGCTGTAATTTTAAATTTAAATGCTTTGTCATTATTAAATTTAAATAGTAATATATATATTAAGATATATATTACACACATATATATATACATATTTTATCAGTTAATTTTAAAAGACTAAATTTTTGTTTAGTAATTTTATTTTTATGTAATCCTGCCTATTGGGTTTGGTCAAAATCTTGAAAAACTTAAGGAAATTAACAAGTCAGGGAAGTCTGGAAAACCCTAGAAAGAGTATCTAAAGAAAGAGTGTCTGTTTAAATTGATCCCAATCTTTCTCAGCAGAGGGCAGATTACATTTTGACAATACCTAAGGAACTCATTATGTTAAGTTTCATTAATTCCTGATTCCTCATAAAAAGTATGTGTTAAATGTACTTTTTATTGTGGTAGATTACTCAAATTTCAACTGTAAAATACTTTTAATATTATAATTATTAGAACTGTCAGATTTTCTGTATTATGATCTGGTGTTCTGAATTATGACATAAAGTTTGTGGAACAGCTGTTTCAGACACTTGTATAATTTATATGTTATTTTATATCTAATACTTTTATATTTAATAACATTTAAAGCATTTTAGATGTAAGAATTTTTCAAGTGTAATTCTTATTGCTGTTTATAGTTTGTTGTGCATCTATTAAAATAGATTTAAAATTTGTTTTTACAGAAGCGAGGCAAAGGACAGATTGTTTTGGATTTAGTTTTTCAACATTTGGAGCTAATAGAGAAAGATTATTTTGGTTTGCAGTTTTCGGAAACAGATTCTTCTCCAGATGCAATGGTTTGTAATCATTGAAACATTTTTGAAAGCTATCTTATTTTTCTACTTAGTTTTTGTTGAAGTTTATAATAATTACACAAGTAATTGATTATATTCATACTTGGTAATTAGGACCATGCTTCCTAAATAAAATCCAGCAAGTAAGCAACTACTCTTTGTAAACTTCAAGTTAATATTCAACATGAAAGAAGATCATATTTTTCAGAAGTTTTTTGTTGATTTCAACTTTACTCTTCATATTTTATTTGTGGGAGATATTAACTTCTCCTCCTTGTTGATCTTTTTGTGTTTGCTGAGCAGTTGTCTTAATGAATGTTTAAAGTTGTAACTTTAACATTCTAAGATGAATACCTCAGCGTGGTGTATAAATCAAAAGGAAAGTTATTAAAATAACTTATATATATAATTATTATTTCACTTTATGCCTTAACATTTAGGTAGCTCTGCTAAGGTATAACTCAACTGTTTTGTAGGGTATACCAAATTTACTGCTATAATTTTCACCCTATTAACTATATCCCTAGTTTTTAAGTTGAATTTTAAATACAGTAAAACTTTGTTATTTGGCATACCTGGGGAATAGTATCATCCAGTTTTTGGAATATGCAGTTTATCTGAATTTTGCTTAATATAAACCTTAATGTGTTCTTAATTTATAAACCTTAAGAATATATTCCAAAACATGATTTGCATTATTTAGGTTATAATAACATAATGCTGTAACTTAGACTGCCTGGCCAAATTATTATGAGCACTGCATCTTGCAAAAAGCAGCATGAAACATTCTAATCTATGCAAAATTTTTTACTGATGTAATTATTCTACATCACTGTAAAGTCCTATAAAATCCATAAAGGCATGGTGAAAGCAAAATCAAGTGTGACATGGGTAAAAAGGCTTATTTGACTGATTTTGAAAGTGGGTTCATCATCGAAGTGTGATATGCAGGATCACCATGATGGAGGTGATGGAACTCAGCAGAAAATCATAGGACACGATATCCTAAATATGTGGAGAATGGCAATGTGCTCTCAAAAAACTTTTGCCAACTGTGGCAAATGTGGGAGAAAAAAAAAAAGGTTCTGACAGATAGGGATAACCATTTGTTAGTGCGAACTGTACAGCAAAACAGAGCTGCTACAGTTCATCAGCAGAGAGCAATGACTACTAACAGTATTCCAAAACCCATTTCAATACGAACTATGCACAGAGAGAGAATTTTGAACTTTTAAATTTGGGAGCTGGAATTTTTATGATGGAATTTGTAATATTATTATTTGGAATACTTATGAAATATTAGGTAGGTTCCTTAATAATTTGACCTGGCATTGTTATGAAGCATGTTCAACCATTGTGCTTAGGTTATGCACTATGGCTCATCTGTCCTGGGCAGCCACTCATATCTCTTGGTGTCTTGTCATGTGCACTCTGTGATGCGCCTGGGTGGGTCTGTGGTGTGATTCTGTGGGTGGTCATATTATTCTGATATGACTGTATTTCCCCTTTATTTAAGTATATAGGCTTTCTGATTTTACATCTGATTTAAGTACCAATAACAGTAATGCTATATATTTCGAAGTTAATAGTTTTCGTAATTTAGAATTGTTCTTGATTGTATTTTTGATTCATTGGTTCATCTTTTGTTTCAGAGGTGGCTTGACACATCCAAATCTGTTAGGAAACAAATTAAAAGTGAGTATAATTCCAACTTTTTTTGTTTTCCTAATTAATATTACTTTTTCAGTTGTTATTGCTAAGAAATATTACACAATTCTCTTATAGGCCATCCATATAAACAGTCTATGCATGAAAAATTGTTTAGAGTACAAACTTGTGATATTTAAAAATATATTTGCAGTTATAAAAATTGAGAAAACACAGATGCTATATAAATAAACTAAAAAATAATTAACTATTCTCTTAAGCAGCTGCTTGCTACAGAGATCTGACAGGAGCCTGTCAGTTTATACACCATAGTAGTAGGTCTTTGAGGATGGAGGGGGACTTCAGCAGAAAGACAGCACAAACATCCATGCCTTAACCAGAGCTTGAACTCAGGTCCCTCTGATCAGTGACCAAGCATACAACTAAAAATACATTCACATTTTAAAGACAGCACTTAATTTTATGAATGACAAAAACTACATTATTTAAAAGGCCAAAAAAGAAAATTATTAAGATTAGAGCCATAATACAGGTTTCAATGTTAAAGACATAATGTAATTTTATGTTTCTGTCTTTAACAACAACAACATATATAACATAGTTGCACTAATTTGTTACAAAGTTGTGTACAACAGATTTTCAATTAGAGTAAATGAATTTCCTCTCCTTTGATTTTAAGGGAGAAAATTGCTTTAAAAATCATTTTGTAATATGAATATTGATGTGTATGATGTAAGGCAAAGATATAAATGCAAAATTTCTTTTAATTTTTGGTTTGAAAATATGATAGGTGCCATTTGTTTAAACTCCTAATTTTCCACTAAACTGCACAGATATGACTGTATTTTTTAATTAAGCTTATGCCTAGAATAATAATTTTTTTCCACAAGTAATAAACAATTTTAAATTGCATAAGGAAGAAGGTATTTGGAAAAGTGCTTTTTTATTTTCTAGTATACCATTTGGTGAACAAATCTGTAGACCAAATACATAAGTAAAGAATTAAAAATGTGGTTCAGTAACATATCAACATTTTATATTAATGAAACATACTAAGAACATAAAAATGACTAACTGTCCTCTGATAATTTTCTGTATGGCAGTAAAAAAGCAATTTCAAATTTTTTTTATCCTCTAGCTTTAAATGTTATCTGTTTTGCCATTACTGTAGCTGTGACTCTGTAAAGAAATGAAAAACATAAGTTCTTGCCAATCCATTTTGTTATTTTTTGGAATGAGTCAAGAATTTTTTAAATATATTTATCTCTGAAAGCACTTTGATTGTATCTTCTGTGTTTTAGAGGAGAAAAGGGGTGTAGTGGAAGAAGAATGGGGAGAAAAAAATGGTGGAATGCTTTGGTCATTAGGGACTATTAAAGAAGGAAATGCCTTCAAAGAAGTGTGAAACATTTCCATGGATAACATATTAGAAACAACAATGTGTAATTCGTTAGATGAGCATGTAAACAGGAGCTTGCACAGTATATAAATTAGTATATTTATTATAATTATAAATAATGATTATTACTTTATTGATCACATTAACATGAATGGCTTGCAGCACATTATTAAACAGGCTTTCTGTGACATTCTGTTACAAATGTTATAAAAGGCTGATATCATCACACTTGGCTATTAATACAGACTTTAATGTGTCAGGTAATTTGTAAGGAAAAAAAATCTGCAATTCTGTTTCTTGAATTCCAGAACCTCTTTTCCTTTTTAAGTTGTTACAAGCTTTATGACCTGCCCATTTAGCTCATTGGTTAACTCAAAATACTGCTCAGGGTGAGAGGAAAAAACAACTCTAATATACTACGGCACCATTTATTTTATTACAGGTTCAAATTTTATTGATTCAGATTTTATTTAAACCTCTTAGTTGGAAATTATTGTTTATCTGCTGGGATTGGTTTAAATGTGTCATTCTCAGAAAGAACAATCTGATGTATCTTAATTGCCCAACCTTTTGGAAATTTTACTGGTTACCATGCTCACTAATTCTGTTTCCAATATAGTATCTAACTAACTCTTCAGGAATGATGCTTATATTGCAGGGCCTATCCAAAATTTAAAAAATCTGTTAAAAAAATTTTGGTATCATGCCTGTGCCACATGTAGCACCCCAAGTTACTACAAGCCCATGTTCCTTTCTTATTATGTCACTGCCCTTCTTTGGTATGTGTAACTTGAAAATGACTGTTAATAAACTATATATTAAAGATTGGATTGAAAATTTGGGCTCATTATTTTGAGCCTACATATACCTGCACCCTGACCATTTCAACAGTTGTTGAGCCCAAGCTCAATTTGTGGGTAAACATTCTCTTATTCATCGTAAGATATATATATATGTACAGAAATGCTTGTCGTTAATCATTTATTTTATTCTAATATTATTAATTCTAATTATTTTATGACAAAATTCATATGCTATTTGGTATGGAAAATATTAAAAATACTAGAAACCAAAAGTTCATGGGTAACATTGGAATAAAAGCAAAGAGCCATTCATTTATTAAAGATAGAGAAAAAAATAAAAAAAATAAATACCCCCTCAAGCAGCTGCTTGTCACAGAGGTCTGACAGGAGCCTGTCAGTTTATATGCTGTAGTAGAAGGTCTGTGAGGGTTTTTTTTCACAATTACAAGAAATTCAAATCTAAATTATTCTGAGCTTGAGCTTAAAGTCACCTGTGCTATTTTGAATCTTAACCCAACTCATCTCTGCTACGAACGTTTTTTGATTTTGTACTAATGAGAAATAAATACTTTCATTTCAGTAATTAATGAATTTTCAAATAATTAGTATGAGAAAATAATCTTTGTTCTGATTGTAAAATGGGATCTTCTTTAGTACTTCTCTGCACTTCAAGTTGAGCTATGGGTAGATATATACTTCTAACTGATTTCAAGTTAATTAGCAATTTCCTGTTGTAGTTATATTGCAAGCTCTAACGAACCATATGCTCATCTAAGTAATGGCATGTTTATGTATATAGCATTTTTATAATGGTTACTTAAGGCTATAAATGAATGTTTACATTGATTTTGAAGTGGCATCTTGTGCCAAATTTTTTTAATGGGTCACTATTTCTGGAGCCAACTAGATACCTGTATACGTATTGCATCTGGCCACATACAGAGGTTTATCAAAATAACGGAAACACACACTGTTTGTTGAGAACATTTTATTAATGAGCTGTAGGCCCACCTTGGGCATTCAGAACAGACTGAATTCAACATAGAATAGACTTATACAAGTCATGCACATACAGTAATGGAATGTGGGACCATTCTTCCTGTAAAATATGGCCCAACTCTGCCAGTGATACTGGAGGTGGAAAGTGTGATCTGACCTTGCACTCCAGATATTCCCACAAATGTTCAATAATATTGAGATCTAGAGATTGAGGTGGTCAGGCTAGCTGCTGTACCTCATCCTTATGTTCTGCAAACTACAACTTGACACTTTTGCACTATGCACAGGTACATTATCTGCTTGAAACTATAAACAGTCATTAGGAGCAATGCCTGCAACATTGTATGCAGGTGGTCCCTGAGAATGGATTCCTATGTTGTGGATGTGGCACGACCCTGCAGAATAACTAATGGCCCTAAGGAATGCCATGATATGGCACCCCGCAGCATCAGGGATCCACATCCAGACATATACTCTACCAGTGGTGAGAAACAATGTATAGCACGATTCATCAGACCAGATGGCACGTTGCCAGTCTTTAGCATCCCAGTTTTTATGTACTTTGCATCACCTTACACGTCTTGTTGCATTGATGTTGGTAATCAGAAGTTTGTAAATTGCAGCACAGCCATAACTACTGGGATGATAAAGTTCCTGGTGAACTGTTATGATGGAAAGGGATCATTCCAACTTGGTGTTCAACTCTGCTGCTATTTGCAGTGTCGTGGTCTTGTGCTTCCATTATACAATCCATGTCAATGTTAACCTATCCCTATCTGACAACTTTGTATGGCATCCACAATTTGCACATTTGGAGATTCCCTGTCCTTTTTGATAGGTAGTCATAATCTTTGATACAGTTCCTCGTGTTACACCGACTATTTCCGTCATTCTGGTTACTGAAATCCTGCAAGATGTGCACCAATGATCATACTTTTTTGGAGGTCACTGAGATCTGACATTGTCGACAGTTGCACAAAAACTGTTTCGCCTGCACCTGTGGCACTGTTACATGATAGCCAACATCGTACTTCTCTCCTTTATATACCTCAGGGGCGGGGATGACTCAGTTGGTAGCGCGCCAGGCTTTTAATCTGCAGTTCCCAGGTTCGAGTCCCAGCTGGGTCAGCATTGAAATTTATCTCCGCAAAACTCCCCGCTCTGCCCACGGTCAGTAGGGGACACCAATGGGCTTGGAAAGGTCGCCGTCTGTCAGATGGGATGTTAAGCTGTGATCCCGTGTGTGGGAGAGCCATACCCTGTGCATGTTAAAGAACACGCTGGATGGCCTTGACTCTTGGGCTATCATCTGTCTCCCAACAGCTGTTACAGTGGGTCCTCTCCCCCAACCTTCTCTGAGCCTTTGGGATTCTTGCGACCTGGCCATTTAGCCCATGGTGTGCAAAAAAGCACCACTCAGAGGTAAAACAATCCAATCCTTTTTATATACCTTACATCACAGGTGATGTCCCTATGATATGCATACAGCGCATTATGTGTACTTCACTCGCCATTGTTATTTCCATTATTTTGATAAACTCCTGCATATCTATATAAAAATCATTGTTCATATATTTAGAAAGTTTAATTTTTTTATATTGGATGAATTCATCTATTTTTAATTAAAAAAAAAGCAAAATGGGAAATAATTGCAATGAATTTGAAGGATTTTGAAAAATAATGAAAAAGAGAAAAACATTTGAATTGAGAAATTGCTATAACACTGATATATTTTGTATTCATAATAGTTTCTATTAAAATGCTAATATACTTTTCAGTCAACAGTTTAAAAAATTCTGCAAATTGTATTTGGGTGCTATATATAAGTATAAAAAGATATATATAACCAGATTTAAAGGGAAGCAGACTGTCCTTGTAGAACATCAATTTTATAATCTTAATTTTTATTGATGTATGTATATATAAGTTCAATAGTCAGTGACATTAAGTATGCTTAGATACTGATCAAAGAGATCTGGCTTCGTGCCCCAGGTAAGGCATGGATACTTGTGTTGACTTTCTACTGAGGTCCCACCATCCTCACAGACCTTGTACTATGGTATATTAAACTGACAGGTTCTGTCAGACCTATGTGGTGAGCAGCTGCTTGAGGGAATATTTGTTTTTATATATAATATTGAAATGTACAGAATATTCTAAAATTAGCTATATCTTTTTGCAGTGGGCCCTCCATATCTGTTATATTTTCGGGTAAAATTTTATGTTTGTGATCCAAGTAAACTTCATGAAGAATACACAAGGTAAGTTTGAAAATTTTTCTCATTTACTCCTTTTTGGCCATATTAATAAAATCAGCATCATCATCATTAAAAAACAACAACAACCAGCCTTTCTGTATATTATTGTATACCACTAGATGAACTGTACTTGGTGCTGCCCAGATATCACCTTTAAGATGCAATCTGTATATTCTGATTATCACTGCATTAAAGGTTAGTTTGGTGAGTACCACCCCCTGCCCCCAACCTCTTAGCACAGTGTAGGCAGGGGTGATTCAGTTGGTAGTATGCCGGACTCGTAATCTGCAGTTTCCAGGTTTGAGTCCCCAGCTGGACCAGCACTGAGGTTTATCTCTTCATAACTCCCTGCCCTTCCTTTGGACAGTAGGGAATACCAATGGGCTGGGAAGACCACTTTCCCTCAGATGAGATGTTAAGCCATGGCCTGTGAGAGAGCCATATCCTGTGCACATTAAAGAACATGCTGGATGGCCTTGACAGGCGGCCACCATCTGTCTTCTAACAGCTGTCCAGTGGGTCCCTCTCTACAACCTTCTCTGATCTCTTGGGGTCCTTGGAATGTGGCCATTTATTTAGCCCGTTATGTGCAAAAAAGTGCCATTTGGAGGTAAAATATCCCAACCTTTGCACAGATTCAACACACACACATATATATATGTTGATGTTTTAATAAGGAAAAACAATTAAGTACAATGATACCAACTTCGAAAGATGAAATACTGCTAAAATGATTGACAAAACATTTAAAAATTCTATGAATAGTTCAAATAACCACCATAAAAAAACACACTACTAAATTAATCTACTGATAATAAGTTTAAACACAGCTAAAATTCTACAATAATTTAATAACACGATAATGCTGTGGTACAAAAGTTAAAACATTCTTCCAGGGGAGTAGTTTTTCAAGCCCAGGGAAGTGCTGTACATTACCATTAACTATAATGGAATATACTTAAACAACACCTTAAAATTACCCCAATTTTTACATTCATACTCAAGGTTAACTCTTTCAATATCAGAGACCAACTAGAGTTACATATAAAAATGAACATATTTACCAAATTGCTGGTACAATTGCATTATCAGTGACAATGTCATGCTGCAGTTGGTGAATATAAATGCTACCAGTTCTGAAATGGTCCTTCTGTAGTTTTACAATATGTGCATATATGATGTGAACTGAAGTACTTCTTTACATTCCACATTCAGGTCAGAAACTTCTTTCAACACTGGTGCTTGAAATGCAATTATACTCCCAATTGTTTGTGGTTTTTATCAGTTCAATTTTTTATGCCAGATGTTGTTACTGCAGTACTTTTCGCCACATAATTGCATAATTATTACACATCGAAAACACACAAGGAAATGGTATCTTCCGTTGCACAGCCGTTAACGTAAAGTAATAAACAAACAGTTGATATACAGTGATTAGCTCTTTTTCCCCTGCTTGAAAAGGATCTTAGTAACTCGATTACTGGAAGTCAGCAAATGTCATTATAACCCATTGTTTAACGTAGGTAACGCCATTGCTTCCAAAATGTTAAGAAACTTTGAAAACGTCTAAACCGAGAACCTCGGTTTCATACGCTATACGTTTCATCACGAACTCATAACACGTGGCATCCTCAGGCAAGGGAGATGGTAACGAGTTGATGGTTTTAAGTAGCCACCGTCGGTCCGACCCAGCCCAATGCGTGATCAGTGTTGCGCGCAGTTCATGACAAACGCTGTAAAAATGGGAAAGAACTGTGAAGTATACATTAAATAGGGATACTCAACCTAATCCACAGCAATTACAAAGTAAAAAGCAATATGCTATTAGTTTCCCTTATATGAAAACTATAACTAAATCACTTGAAAACTCTTTAAGTAAACATAACATTATATTACCCAGCACTGTTACCCATTCTATTAAAAATTTAGTCCTAAATGATAGAGATCCGAAACCCCCCAAGGGGGAGTATATGAAGTTGAAATCCCTGACCCTGATAACTTACTAGAGGGTAAAAATAAATACATAGGAAAAACATATAGACAATATGAGACACCGATGCATGAACATTTTACAGATATAAGTAAAAAGAACCCTACAACAGCATTATCAAAAATAATAGTTGAAAACAATATTAAAATTAACAAAATTAATTTTAAACCTGGTATAGCCCCAAAAACAAAATTCCAATTGCAATATGCTGAGACATTATGCATTTACAAGCATCTTGACGAAGCCTGCAATACCGACATTCCATCCCTTCCGTCGGCGTGGCGTCTCCTGTTGCAGCATTCATCATGAACTGCGCGCGCAACACTGATCATGCATTGGCTGGGTCGGACCGATGGCGGCTACTTAAAACTATCAACTCGTTACCATTTCCCTTGCCTGAGGATGCCACATGTTATGAGTTCGTGGTGAAATGCGTAGCGTATGAACCTGTGAGGTTCTCATTTTAGATGTTTTTAAAGTTTCTTAACATTTTGAAAGCAATGGCGTTACCTATGTTAAACAATGGGTTATAATGACATTTGCTGACTTCCAGTAATCAAGTTACTAAGATCCTTTTCAAGCAGGGGAAAAAGTGCTAATCACCGTATGTCAACAGTTTATTTATTACCTTACGTTAACGGCTGTGCAACGGAAGATACCATTTCCTTGTATGTTTTCGATGTGTAATAATTATGCAATTATGTGTCGAAAAATACTGCAGTAACAACATCTGGCATAAAAGATTGAACTGATAAAAACCACAAACAACTGGCAGTATAATTGCATTTCAAACACCAGTGTTGAAAGAAGTTTCTGACCTGAATGTGGAATGTAAAGAAGTACTTCAGTTCACATCATATATGCACATATTGTAAAACTACAGAAGGACCATTTCAGGACTGGTAGCATTTATATTCACCAACTGCAGCATGACATCGTCACTGATAATGCAATTGTACCAGCAATTTGGTAAATATGTTCAATTTTATATGTAACTCTAGTTGGTCTCTGATATTGGAAGAGTTAACCTTGAGTATGAATGTAAAAATTGGGGTAATTTTAAGGTGTTGTATTAAGTATATTCCATTATAGTTAATGGTAATGTACAGCACTTCCCTGGACTTGAAAAACTACTCCCCTGGAAGAATGTTTTAACTTTTGTACATAGCATTATCGTGTTATTAAATTATTGTAAATTAATCTACATCTTTTACATCCTGCCTTTAGTTGAGAATTAATTTATTTTCAAGTTATTTTTCAACATGCTACATAAATGTAAACAAATGAAATGAACAGAAAAGGAAGATTATTATTATGCATAAATTCCAGAAAATGGGTTGGGTTGTTTTACCTCTGAGCGGCATTTTTTTTGCAGACCATGGGCTAAATGACCAGGTCACAAGGACCCTGAAGCCTCACAGTAGGTTGGGGGAGGGGACCCACTGGAACAGCTGTTGGGAGACGGTAGCCTCCCGTCAAGGCCATCCAGCATGATATTTAACGTGCAGAGGGCATGGCTCTCCTGCACACAGGGCCACGGCTTAACGTCCCATCCGACAGACTGGGCCTTTCCAAGCCCATCGGTGTCCCCTACTGACCATGGGCAGGGCGAGAAGTTTTGCAGAAATAAGTCTCAATGCTGACCCAACAGAAAATGGCAATAATGAATTTAGGAAGGATTACCATTTGTCATAGAAATAGCATGGTAAATATTTTTGCTTCAGAATTCCTTCCCCCCTGGAATTTAGACTTGAAATTGGCACTGCAATTTGGACAACAAACAAAAACACTCAAATTTTTAAGCTTCTACCATGATTTCTTGATGAGTTGAGGCTGACACAAACAAACATCTCCATTTATTATTGTAGATTATTAGTATTGGGTTTCTGGAATTGACCTTATTCTGGTGGCTGATTTATTAATTTTGAAATGTTTTCATAAAATGAACAACTTTAGAATCTTATCCTGAAGTAACTAATAATGGATTTGGTCATGCTATATACCAAAAGACAGAATATTTAATTGCATATAAATGGCAAAAAAAAAGGAATAAAAGGTGAACAAGATTTCACATATTTTTTTCAAAAATTGGCAAATATTTATTTTAAGTAAAGTTTAAATTTTAAAAAAATTAATGGTTTAAATTTTATGTTTGTATATATATTTATGCCCAGAAATAACAAGTTTTAATGTTAATAAATAATGTTTACCATTTTAATTTAATATTTGATTTAAAATTAATTTTTTTATGTTTTTAATGAAAAAGTGAAAAACTAGTTGGTCCTCGAAATTAATTTCAGTTTGTGCCCTGGAAGGCTTAATGAGTAAGTAAAGTAAAATTGGATGGTTAGAGTGCTAATAGAAGATGCTCAAAATTGGCCATCCTGAGGTGGCCAAATGTTTGTTTTAAATACTTTTTGCAAAGATAAATGTCATTCCCCCCCTCTTACACACAAAAACAATTTTTTTTTGCTGCTTTTAATATAAATTTAGTGTAACATTTTTGTAAAATAAAAATATCTTTTGAAAAAAATAATGAATTTTTAATTTCCTTCTTTAATATAGTTATAAATGTATATTTAAACATGTATCAATTGTTATTCCCACCTCATGTTAAGGCAAAATATTAGTGATTATAATGAAAAAAATTTGCAATTAAAATTCTAATCTTAGTTTTTTGGGATTAATTATGCTGATATCATTGTACAACACTGAAAATGTTTTGGAAATGAAAACATCTGTTATTTGCTAATTTTGAGGTGCTAAAACATGATTATGACATTAAAAATTGATGATTGGTTCTTGCTTTGAAAATACAGGAGGTTGTGTCCATATATAGTGTATATTGATTTGAGTCTTTTGTGCACTGTATGAAGTTCTGAGGTGACCAGAGAGCTATTGCATTATTCGAGGCAACACAATACATGGGAGCTATTGCATCATTGAAAGCAATGTAATACCCAGGAGTTACTGCATTATTTGGGAGTTACCCTTCCTCAGTTATATCTGTTCTGATGGTGCTGTATGAGAGATATGCCTTAGTCTTGTTGAACAGTGCAGACCATTTTTGTTACATTTGTGGCAAAGTTACTTTTGTGTTACAGAAGTGTGAAATAATGCCTGTTATCAAAAAATAACCCTGTTATCAGACAAACCTATATGATTTATTTGTCAAATGGAAGCTTATGAAGTGGGGGGTATCATAAGCTATAAAAAATTAACCCCAATGTTTTCTTCTACCTGAAAATGGGAAATATAAAAATGATTTTTCTGAATTGAGGTCCTACAATTACACTGTTCTACAAGGGAAAATTTTCTTTGGTTAACTAACTGATGTGTTTCTAAAGTATTTTGGTGTGGGAATTGAAATCTGAGATCAGAATTAGCTTATCAGGGCTAGTTTTAGAGTTATGGAGATATAACATCAATTTCATGCATGTTACTTGGGTAATGAAAAATCAGGAAATGTTACATCAAAAAAGTGGGCAACACTGACTTGTTTGCAATATTATACTTACATGTTGGTACTGGTCCTTCTGCAATATGACCAGTATTGATACTTACCTTCTGCAATATGACCAGTTATATTCACATGTTGGCAACAGTGTTATTCTATTCATAGTTTAGATAACTACTAGTCTGCCTCTGTGAAGTTTATTTTAAAGACATATAAGTGACAAGATATTTGTGGAATTAACATCACTTTTTTCAAACTGTATTCTAGGGTATGTAAGGATATTTTATGACACTATTTGTGTAGTTAACATGACAGGTTTGTGAATACTGCTGTTTTTTTTTTCTTTTGTATTCTAGAAAATGTCTTTTCGAAAATGTCGAAATAAGGCAGACAACTTTTGTTATATTTGCGGAGAGTTCACCTTTGCAAGACACTAGAAAAAAATGTCACCTATAATAAAGAGAGCATACAAACATTACTTTGGATGTAAAATAGGAAATCAGGATAAGCAGTGGGCCCCTCACATATGTTGTGCAACTTGCCATGCGAAATTAATAAACTGGTGGAAGGGTAAAGGTAGCACCATGTTATTTGCTGTACCCATGATATGGAGGGAACCAAAAGACCATTCCACAGATTGCTACTTCTGTATTACTAGTATTCAGGGCTTTACCAGCAGAAAATAGAATAGACATATTGATTATCCCAACTTATCTTCTGCAATATGACCAGTACCACATTCTAAAACTTTGTCAGTTCCGCTAAGTCCAAGTCAGGAAACAGAAGATGAAGAAAGCACTGGTGAAGAGAATGAGGCACGTGAATCACCTCCAGAAAGAAGTGATCCTTCCTACGAGGCTACCATGGATTCAACTCCACATTTTTTAACGCAGGTAGATCTGAATGATTTGGTTCGTGATCAAGGGCTAAGTAAACAAAATGCTGAACAGCTGGGCTCTAGGTTTCAAGAATGGAATATTCTCCAACTTAGTAAAAGTATAACTTATAGAAATAGAGAACTGAATTTTGTTGCATTTTTCTCACATGATGGCAGATTGACTTTCTGTAATGATATTGCTGGTTTGATGACAACTTTAGGCTTTATTCATGACCCACAAAATTGGAGGCCTTTATAGATGCATCCAAAACTAGCTTGAAGGCAGTTTTACTACATAATAGTAATTTAATGCCTTCTGTTCCAGTTGCCTATGCTAGTATGGCAAAAGAATCATATGAGATTCTAGATATAATGCTCAAATCCATTAAATATACAGATTTCAATTGAAAAATATGTGGTGATTTAAAAATCATTGCCATGATATTGGGAATGCAACAAGGGAACAAAAAATTTCCTTGTTTCCTTTGTGAATAGGACAGTTGTGACAGAGCATGCCATTACTTGAAGAAAGCTTGGCCAATAAGTAATTGGAAAGTGGGAGCAAAAAATTTACAGAAACAAGAGACTTATAACTTATGAAGACATGATCCTTCTTCCCCTTCATACAAAACTGGGGACTTATGAAGGAAATTGTCAAGGCAGTGAATAAATATGGTAGAGGATTTGACTACTTAACAACAAAATTCCACTGTCTTTCAGAAACAAAGATAAAAGAGGGCATGTTTGTTGGCCCTCAAATAAGACAGTTGAAGAAAGATGTGAAATTTGATGAATCTCTAACAGAGAAAGAGAAACTTGCTTGGACATGTTTTAAGAAAGTTACAGACAGTTTTCTTGGAAAAAAGATTAACATTTGGATTACTTTCTGGAAAGCTGCAGTCACGTCTCTTGTGAACATGGTGAGAGGTTTCACAAAGATATTTTGACAATTGAAAAGTGTTATGAAGGGAAGTGGATGCTGCAATGTTAGCTGATTTTTGTTGGAATCTCAAAAGAGAGCACAGATGAACATAAAAGAAAAAAAAAAATGATTACGTTTGGTATTTTTGTTATTTAATTATTCAATTATTTCTGTATAATATTCTGTAAAATTTTCTGTATGAATCTATAATCATTTTAATACTAAGGAAGCTAAGAATAATCTCTTTCCCCCCCTCCTGTTATTATTCATTGTAAATCTAGGAATGAAATGAAAAATTAAAAATTGTCTAACTCGAAAACTATCCCTAATAGAAAACATCTAAGCACAGATCTGAAGTCTGCAGTAAAAACCTTTAAGAATCACACAACTCTTACTTAGAGAAAATATTTTTTTTTATAGAACAGTGTTATTAGTTTAGGTATCAAATGAAAACCCTCACATCACAGAACCATCATAGATAACTTTCGAATTTTGCCACCCCACCATTCTCCCTCCCCCAAAAAAGGGTGGATTTTTGCAGAGGTGGGCCTTAACGAGCTATATTGCAAATTACAGCTTGTGACCTCTCCAATATCATCGGCTGCACAATTCCAAAAACAGGAAGGAAAAATATAGTTGATGTTTATGAGTCATGTATCAAATAAAAGTTTTTGAAGGTAAGTGTTTTTAGTGTCAAGGAAAAAAAAATATAAATAAATGTAAAAATTTGAAAAAATACCTATCATCCTATATGCACCCTAAAAAGTAGAAAATAAAACTAAAGCATATTTATGGTGCAATCAGTCATTGAATTTGTATTCACTTCAAAGGAAGATAAGGTGCTGATTTATCTACTCAAGATTGCCTGCACACTGTCTTCCTTTGAAGTGAATATGAATTCAGTGACTGAATGCACCATTGATATGTTTTTAGGCTAATTTTCTACTTTATAGGGTGCATATAGGAAAATATGTGTTTTTTTTAAATTTTTAATTAAATTTTTTTATGATATTCTCATTGCATGAATGAAAATTTTCACATACTACAATCTTGTAGAATTTTTCTAACATTTGTTAGAGCAGCATGTGTAACAGTGTTTCTTTTTAGGTAAAGTACAAAAGAACAACCATTCTATGAAAACAAATAATGTTGCTTCCTGTTCGTCAATGCATTTGTAATTTTTCAAACACCACATTATGTAATTATACATGATTTTATAGGATTAATGTTTGCAGGAGGATCAGATTTGTTCTTTTTTTAGTAGTGTGTTTATATATATGGTTGCAGCTGCATCAATGAATTTAAATTTTACAGAATTTGCTAAAATGTGTCTTTATGGATATAAAGTTTAACCATCATTATTATATAGTTTAATTAGTAATAAATTCAATACTTCAAGGTTCAGTTTTTATTTAGATGCATTAGCTTATCCAGATATAATTTAATGTTTCTTTTTCTCTCAGGTATCACTTCTTTTTGCAATTGAAGAAGGATATACTTGATGGAAAACTAGTTGTTCCACCTGCCACAGCTGCCTTGCTGGCAAGCTATGCTGTGCAATGTAAGCATTCATTTAATAAGTTAATACCAAGAGTTAGATCCTTATATTTTGCTTTATACTTATGGAATATATTAGTTTTTAAATTATTAAAAACTTGAAAATTAAAAATTTAAATATTTTCTGAGGAGTGTTACAGTTTGTAAAATGGTTACTATCTCTTCTTCCTTTGTCTCCCCCCTTCCACACACACACATACAAAAAGAAGTCTGTAAATGTTGCTATACTATATTTCCCTAACTTTGGGCTGATTATAATGAATTGTATAAATATGTGATTTATAGTGTAAAAAATATGATTTATTATATAAGTAATGGACTCTTTTTGTACAGATGTTGTGAAGAGAAAAAGGTAAAATTTCCAACAATTAAATTGCTTACACCATTCATATTAATTTCAAAAAGGATATAAGCACTTAAATGGGTTCTTTTACTTATTATATACAAATTTGATAATGCCTATCTTCCTTTGACCATTCATTCAAAAATAATTATTTTTGAATGAATGGCCAAGGGAACTTTGAAACTGAGGACTTTGAACTTTGAGGTCAAAGGGTCTTTTGAAAATTAATATGATTTAAATAAATGGCCAAATTATTGGCACTTTTATCTTTTTCCACTTTTAAGAATACATAAACAGGAGAGTTTATTAATTTTTTTATATATTTTGGATAATAACTTGTTAATCTACTTGATGAAAATAATTCACAATTGACATGTAAGATAAGTGCTCAAGATATAAATAGTTTTGCATTGAATAAGGATTACAAATGCAAGTTCAGATACATTTTATTTGTTTGCAGGGGATAAATTTGAATGTTTTTATTCCATGACTGAAAGTTCTACTTGATAATTTATTATTGTAAGAAGTTGAAATTTTGAATTATTCACTTTTGTGTACCTACAATTGATTATGTGAATACAAAAAGTTTGTTGTCAAAATTGTTAATATAAACTGAGAAAAATCTTCATATTTTTCATAGTAAAATAAGCTGTATTTTTGCAATGTAAATACATTGCTTAAGAGACTTTGTTCAATTTGTTTATCATCACATATTGTTAAGTGTTCAGGTAGACTTTTTTTTCCTCTTAAAGTTTTTAATAAAATACAACTTCCCCTCTCTTTTTTATCTATATTGTTTTAAATTTAATGCATTTTTTTATTTCTACTCTTAAATATATTGGTTATTTGTATTATAAAAAGTCAGAACTAGAGATTTGGGACACCTAGGATCATATTAAGATCTAAGAAACTCTTTGATGTTTACCTTATTGAATTTAATGTAAAATGAATCGTGTTTTATAGCTGAGCTTGGGGATTTTAATCCAGAAGAGCACAAACACGGGTATCTTACTGAGTTGCGTCTTATTCCAAATCAGTGCGAAGAAGTGGAAAAGAAAATTATGGAACTCCATAAACTGCACAAGTAAGTAAATAATAATTCCAAATTTTATTTTGTTGTGTTACCACTAAAACTAAAGACAACTGTCATATCTATTCAGTTATCAATGCAAATGAGCTTTACCTTATGTTTCTCAGGTTAGAGTTGATCATAACTTATGAGCTAATATAGTGGTTGTAAAGATTAGAAATTGCATTGTTTAATAATTTCTTAGTGTAATTATGTGATAAAAGATTTATGTTGTCAATGGATGTGGAAAAATCTAAAAATCTAATGGAAGAGGGTTTTTAAAAACTTAACAAATCTGATTATGAAACTTGGTTACATTTGGATGAGTCAGTGATTTCAAAGAATATGTGAGCCTTGAATAAAGGTTAAGCTTTTGCTAAACCTTAGATTAAAGGAGGTTTCTAGTCAGTGATGACATAAAAAAAAGTGTTTCAAATAAAGCAATAGCTGAAGCTAATAATAATCACTCTCTGTCAAAATTCCCAAAATCTGCTGCCAAAATCTTTATCAAAATTCTGCAAAACTAGGGAATCAAAATTCCCTAGTTTTGCAGTTTCATACAGCAAAATAACACTGCACCATTCATGTTAGAAACCCCATTTATTGTTTCTACATGTTAAAATTTAAACAAGATAGAAGAGTACAAATAAAAACATCCAGCATCAGTTAAAAACTTGAAAAATACATATGTTGTTTTTTGGAAAAGAAATTCTGTAACTTGTGTTATTGCAGATAACTTTATAACTTAATTTTGAGGTCTTTGTCAATATAGGTTGATTGTAGACCACAAACCACAAATGTCTTAACTGGACAATGGAAGATTTTGTAACTTTTCTGCATAATTGTTAAATATTCATCCCTAAGTTTGATAATAAGATTTTAACAATCATACATGTATAGATCACTATGCAATTATTTGCAACCTGTGTGATCACTACATTCCTTACTCTAGTTTAGACTTCTTAATTTCTTCCTATGATTATATGCAAAAGCCAGTTGCCACAAAGTGGTATGCAAAGTATGCATTATTTATAATTTAAAGCATTTTTTTTTTCATATTAGGTTTAATATGCAATTGTTAAGAATATCTAAACCTATAGTTACCTATCTTTTACAATACTATGGGTACTGTGCAAAGAAAATAGGCTAATGACGTAAACCATTAGTGGACATAGAAATTGATTTTGATTGTAGACTATAAATTCAGGTGTGCAGTGGTCTTAAAATCTATTATATATTGATTAAATATTGTCATTTTGTACATTATCTTGAGTACAGTATGCATGGTAATAATTTCTGGATATTTTGAGGATAAAAATGAGGTCTCTATGAGCAAATTCCCATGAGAGTGAGAAAGAACCTTTTAACCAAAAGTAGCTGTACAAAAATAAATGCTTGATATTTTTATGTCGATTTATTATTGCAAAAATATGTATATGCATATCTTTATGATTATATATCAAATAAAAATAACATTTGAATAAATGAAAAAATACCAAAAATATACATATGCACAAGTAAAAATAAAATTTTATCTAAAAATATTAATGATAGACTTGATTTTTTTTTTCAGTTTAGTAAAATTAACTTCAGCATTAGTAGTATTAGTTCTTAGTGTTGAATGCAAATGTGTGTCCCATTTGTGATTAAAATTTGTTTGTGATAAAATTCATTCAAGAAAATGTTTGTTCATAAATATAGATGAAACACAGTTATCACTTTGATTGAGAATCATTTGAGAAGAGGAAATGCAGAATTTGAAAGTCACGAATAAAATTGGACTAGCTCCACAGATTTAAACGACTCAAAATGTTCATCTGTAAATAAAATTATTTTACTATATTACATAAAAATTTATTCATTACCATTATTGCTGGTGGGATAATTTTACCTTATAAATCACAAATGATCTATGGGCCACTTGGAAAGTCAAGGCAGGTTGCATGTGGCTCATAGGCCATAAGTTCCTGACACATAAAACACATCCCAATAATAAAAGCATGCAATAATATTGCATTTTAAGTAAATATGTTTATATATATATAGTACTTTTTTTTAATATCAAATCATATGTTAGATATACTTTAATGGTTAGATTGCATGCTTTAGATATTAAATGCATTTAATTTTTAGGTAATGATAATGAAAAATGCATTAAGTAAAATAAATTTCTATTGAAATATTAATAACACAAAACCTGTTACAAATATTTCTTGATATTTTTTAAAAATGTGAATGTTGAATAATTGCATTACATTTTTTATATACAATACAGTAAAACCTCACTAATTGAAACCTTCTATAATTCAGACTGCTACTACTAATTTCCACAACTAAGGTTTTTTTAATCTTTTTTTGAAACATGTGGCATTTTGATTTCTACTGATTTAATAATGACTTTTTATTCTGCTTCTTGAAACCTAACAAATGAAGATTATATCAATGATAAACATACAGTATTAATGTAACACCATTTAAAAATTTAATAATTATCCTTTTTGCCAAATGTTTTCTTGAGGTATGAAAAAAAATTTTTCCTGCAAAAAACGTTTTCCTAATTGATTTAGAAAGATATATTAAATGAGCAAAATGTGTAAAAATATTTAAATTTTTAACAAAAGACTCCATTCCAATGACAGTTTTAGTCTCATGATACAATATACAAATGAGAGCCCTGTATGTGGTTGATGAGAAACAGACCAAAGGTCAAGAAGCTTCAGTGTTGTTGAGGTTTGTTACATTCCACTCTGTATTTTTTGGGGTTTTTTTTTTTTTGAATATACATATTTTCATAAAATTTTTACTTTATTTTCATCATATTTATGTCCTAATACCATTAAGTTAACATTTATTGCTGGATTCTGAATAAATTTGCTTGTTTTTATGAGCTTCAACTAGAAAATATATACACTGCTTAACATAGAAAATGCCACACCATGAAGGAATGCACATAATGAGATGAAACTTACACACATGTAAAAAGTGCTGCTCAAAGGTAAAAAATCCTACCCACCTATCACATGATTGGTTCACAAATACACTAATTTATATAACTGTCAATACATACCCACCTATTTGCACGGTGCTCCTGGTGTGGCATTTTCTATGTTGAGCAGTGTAATTATATTCTATAATTTTGTCTACCCTTTACCTCTTTTAGTTTGAGTTAGTTAGGTTTTGCTGTATGTTAAATAAATTTCACTGTTTATTTTGTTATATATGCTATATAAAACCAATTAAATGAAAAGTGACATTAAAATTATGTTATAGGCAACTAACATGTATTTTTCTCAGGGGTCAGACACCAGCTGATGCTGAATATAATTTTTTGGATCATGCAAAAAGATTGGACATGTATGGGGTAGATTTGCATCGGGCAAGGGTAAGGGTAAGCACCATTCCACACCCTATTCTTCTCCCCACTTCATTTACTGTGTTGGTTGAGATAGGTTAATTTCTTTTGCACTAGAATGTTTGTTCATAGTTTTTAGCATTCTTAATTTAAAAAAACTGTTAACTTCATAAAATTGTGTCCAAAGCCACAATTATTGACTATTTCAATTATTACTGATGCAAATATTTAAATGTATGTTGCAACATGTGTTAAAGATCTGAAGTCTGTAGTTATAATATATTCTAAAAAACTTTGAATTGATAATAAATATTTATCCCATTTTATCCAAGATTAATAAGTTGGAAATCGTTTTTTCGTAAAAAAAAAAAAACTTTTTAAATTTTTTGCTTTAATTAATAATTCAACTTAAAAACTGTGAACCACAGTATAATCTGTGTCTTCTGAAACAGTTGATGTAAGCTGATGTTTTATTTTTAAAATATATGTACCTTTTTAAATTAATATTCAACTTGTATAGCATCTGTGCAGGTTTTTTTTAAAGTTTTGGGTATTGTTTAAGAAAGTATATTGCTTAGGACTAGGATAAGGCATGAATGTTATCTTTCTGTTGAGGTCTTACCTTCCTCATATGCCTTCTTGCTATCGCGTATTATAGAAGGCTCCTATCAGATTTCTTTGGCAAGTAAGCTGATTGAGGAGTAATTTATATTATCAATATACTAGATATTTCTCATTAATTGGTTTCCCCCCCCCTCTTGAAAATGTGAATATATTGGAAAAATTAATAAAGGAAATAAGGAGTTTGTAAGAATAAAAGGAAATATTGAATGGCTATAGGGATAAAGAAAAAGCCATTCTTATCAGTGGCTGGCTCAGTTGATAGTACACCAGTCTCTTAATATGCAGTTCCCAGGGTCAAGGCCAAATTGTGCCAGTGTTGAGATTTATCTCCTCTAAATCCCCACCCTGTTCTCAGTCTTGATGGTCTTGGAAAGGCTGCTGTTCATTGGATGGGATATAAGCTCTGTGTGCAGGTGGGTCCCCTTTCCCAACCTTCTTTGAACCCTTGAGGTCCTTACAACTTAGCTTCCCCCCCTGTGCAGAAAATGCTGCTTAGAGATAAAACAATCCAATCATTCTTACCAAAAATATTTAATCAGAATACACAAAATTGTGCTTAATTATGCTTAATGTAATTAAACATTTAATCTATCAGCAACTTCAAGATGAACAGTATGAGTTCAGAAGTAGTAAGAGCTGCACAGACAAAATTTTTTCACTTACACAAATTTCTGAGAATTACATACAGCTTCAGGAACCTGTATTGTTAGCGTTTTATATTTCTGAAAAGCTCCTATCAATATAATTTGGAGTTGACCTGAGATCTTATGGAATGGCTGAAGAGTTAAGATAATTGTAGTTCTCTGGAATAATACTAAATTGTTGTGAAAGTTGGTAAAGCTTGCCACGATTGGTTTAACATTACAACTGTTGTTTATTACCTGGCTGTATGTTAAACCCTTTTTCAAGGCTGTATGTTATTACCTTTTTTCTTTAGTTCAGTAATCAATTACATTGTGAGAAAAGTTTTGTGAAGAGTAGAATAGGATTTTATATGGTCTAAAGATCTGAAAGTATCCAACTTAGATTATGCTGTGATTTATTCTTGTTGACTATTGATGTTCAGATGACAAATGTTCACTGTTGGTAAAGCTGGTAATGGTGTAGGCTTGATGATAAATGCAAAGAAAAAGATCTTTCTTCTGTTATGTTGTACTTTGGATAAAATTTCTCCGTTCAGTTATCTTAGGGGTTGTGTGGCAGACAGTAGTATTTACCAGTGTGAGATCACAAAGAGTGCATTGCTACTTGAACTTTTAAGAGTCTGTGGGGAAGAGGGATATGCCAGAGAGTAAATGTAGGCTGTTTAATTTTTTTTGTCTTCTTTAAAGATAGCTATGGTCATGAAACTTGGAACCTTTTAAGTTAGATTGGCCATGTTGTATACATGCAAATTTGCAGATCATTTAGTATAGTTATACATATGTATCTATTATAATATATATTTAAGGAAAATAGGTAAATCTAGAATGTTTTGGTGGGCACTCTCACACAGGAACTTATTAAAATAGGTCTTCAGAGGATAAATGCAACAATAGTTGCTTATGATAGATGTATTTGGGGAGCTAAATTACAGTGTGACTGGATTTCACTTATGGCTGCTTTAGGATTATGTATGTGTATATGTAGATTATGTTGGCTTCTTTACTGTTTTTGGAAAGGAATATTTTGATATATGTGTACCTTCTTTTGTTTTGAGTAGCAGCATTGAAAATGTAATACATTATGTGTTACATGTATTATACAAAATATTCAACAACCTATTAGTCTTAGCAAAAAATACATATCTTTTTTTGTAAATCGCTTCACAGGAAATTTGCTTTCATGAACTTTTTTCCTCATCTTAATATATAATATATACTAGTGCTCTATTTTTCCAGTATCAATTTATTTAAGAATTTGTTTATTTTTTCCAGTATCAATTTGTTTAATTTGTTAATAAAAAATACAGACAATGGACAGAAAAATTAAAACGTCCTCATCTTTTGTCAGTGGAGAATTGAATTCGAGATTCCATAACTTGTTAAATATTTGTATGGAAGCATAAGACTGCAGATAAATATAAAGATGTCAGTTTTATTGTGTAAATTTCGTTTTTGAACAATATCCTTTCAGTACTTAAAAAGTTAGAGAAGTTTGAATATTAAATAACAGAGTCACAAGAATTCACTTCAGAAGTTAATTAAAACTTCAAAAAGAAAAAGTATTGTTTCAAACCATTTAATAAAATAAGTATATGTTTTAGAATATTGTGCAAATAGTTCTTTCGATAATTGTCAGTTTTACATGTTTCTTAAGACTTGACTTTGCTGCTGTTAAGTATTTGAGCTTCCGTAACTCTTTAAATGCCAAAAATATTGTTGAAAATCGAGATTTAGATAGATTTCAATGAGATTTAAATTTATCTAGTTCTGTTTTCCTATGAAAAGCTTATTGTAGAAATTATGGATCTTTAAATTTGACTGTCCATTGACTTAACATGGGTATGTTTCCATTTTTCTGTCCAGTATCTGTATATATTATCACTTGAAATCGTTTTATCTTAAATCATATAGCATATTATTAATAAACTGGCATTAAGGTTTTAAACAAAGTTAGGTATTTTTTAAACAAAAAAAAAAGGAAGAATATGATGCCTACACAGAGGATAGAGATAACCTAGAAGTTCTATTGAGCTTCTATTGATTTGGCTAATGATTAGTAGTTGTGGATTACTAAGTTAGTGAGAAAATTTATAATTTTTATAGCAAAGGAAAAAAAATGATATATAAACTACAATATAAAGTTTGCAGAAATAATTTATTTTCAGTCCCATGTATTATTATTACTAGAAGGAAAACTCATGACAAAATCAAATTGAGGAAGGAAATTCATATTTTAATTGACTAAAGCTCTGTGCTTCATATATGAATGAATATTCACTGTTTTTCTGGGACACCAATGGGCTTGGAAAGGCCACCATCCATTGGATGGGACATTAAGATATGGCCCCATGTGCGGGAGAGCCATACCTTGTGCACGTTAAAGAACATGCTGAATGGCCTTGACGGGAGGCTACCATCTGTCCCCCAACAGCTGTTCCAGTGGGTCCCCTCCCCCAACCTTCTCTGAGCCTTTGGGTGCATGTGACCTGGCCATTTCGTCCATGGTGTGCAAAAGAGTACCACTCAGAGGTAAAACAACACAATCTCACTATTTTTCTACTTTCATAAAATGAGACAGAGGGGATGAATCTTTCATTTTTGGATTTGTACTGACTTCAGTAATAGTGTGTTTGAGACCCAATAGCAAAAAACTCAGTTTCTTCAGTTAACTGTTTTGTGTTGACTTTTTATTTTTATTGCTGTTATGATGTTTTAAAGATGGAAAATGTATTAAAGAAATTAAAATTTAACGTAATATTTTAATTTTTCTCTCTGTAGGATACTGCTAATACAGAGATACAGTTGGGAGTTACATCAGCTGGGCTGGTTGTCTTTCAAAATAATTTAAAAATAAACACATTTTCGTGGTAAGTTTTTATCATATTTATTGTTTTTTGTAATTGTTCTCTTTTATGAATCATTTTAATTATAATGGAACAGAAATTGCAATTGATATTTTAAAGAGTAAACAGACTACATCAAAAGTATTTCTTTTATAAATTACATAATTTATTGCACAAATTATTAAAAGTTTACAAATAAATAATTCATCTGATGTATCACAATTTTGATTGCTAATAATAAATTGGATAGAACTGTTAGGAACATCAAATTGAGTAGAGGTTGGGTTGTTTTACCTTTGAGCAGCACTTTTTCACCAGGGGCCAGGTCACAAGAACCCCGAAGGCTCAGAGAAGGTTGGGGGAGAGGACCCACTGGGACAGTTGTTGGGAGACAGATGGTAGTCTTCCATCAAGGCCATCCAGTGTGTTCTTTAACATGCACAGGGTATGTCTCTCCCACACACAAGCGCATGGCTTAACATTCCATCTGACGGACGGCGGCCTTTCTAAACCCATTGGTGACTCCTACTGACTGTGGGCAGGGAGTTTTGCAGAGATAAATCTTAACACTGACCCAGCTGGGTCTCAAACCTGGGAACTGCAGATTAGAAGCCTGGCACACTACCGACTGAGCCACACCCCACCCCTTGAGTAGAGGTAATAAGTATAAATAAGGGTATAAAGTAATGAGATGATTCAATCTCATGTTCTCTTATACAAAGATTAGTTTGGATCATTACTTTGTTAAAAGTCTTTTACAGTTAAAACTTAAAAAGTATAGAGCTAAGAAGTAATATATATAAAAAAATACATATTCTACTGAGATCTTGAATGACCCAACAACTGCCAGTCCTATATGATTATGAGCTTCCTAGTGATTATGGCAAACATGTTTTTTTTTTAAAGAATATAATTTTTATTCATAAGAGTAAAGAATACAAATACATTTACAATTTGACCCACAAAGCTAAATAGCTTATCTGCAGGAAAATGAATAAATTATATTAAACATAGGTCATTCAGCCACAATTTTGCTTAAGACTAATGAGAATGAATGCCTTTAAACCAGGAAAAAATTTCAGCTATGCTATTCTGGGTTAAATAAACAGAGGATGGTAAAAATGCAGCTTATTTCTGGTAGAAAAGTTTCCAGGAAAAAAATTGTTCAACAACCTATTAGTCTTAGCAAATAGCAATGTAGATAACTTTATGTTTAACCTTTCCCAGGTCAAGTATGTCTATAGACGTTTTTTGAACAACACATGAAACTTCGATTAAAAAAAAATGCCATTTGAAAATTTTCTTACATATATCTTTTAAAAATACATAATTCAAACTCAAAAAATATTTTCATTTGATGCATATTTTATTAAACTACAATAAAAATAATTTGAAAAAGCCATCTGATTGCCATATTTTAGAAGTGCTCTGTGGTATTGCCGATTTGTTCATTGATGTTACTCTGTATTGAAGCAATCACCTGATTTAAGCTCACAAGTTTGATTTGAACTATTATCATATGTTTCCTTAAATTTACAAAAACCTAAAACTTAACAAAAAACTTTTTGAAAATGGAAGTTGGAAGTAATTATGAAATATGCACCCTTTTTTTGGTATACTATTGTAAAAAGTGTTATTAAAATTAATATGGTACTACAATGTTCGTATATTTTACTTTAGTAAAATTCAGAATTAAATACTCTTTAATCCGGTATATAACATTACCTATTTCTGTTGATTAGTTATTTATTAAAAATATTATAAAATTGACTTGTTTATTGGACTCTGCAACAAGCCTGGACATTTCTTAAAGTGCAGCTGCTTGAGGGGGTATTTATTTTTTTATGGTACAGAGGAAAAAATTACAAAAAGAAATGTTTACTTTAAATAAGAAATTTTTTTTCGTTATTCAGAAATAGCCTTTTTTTATTCATGTGCATTATAATCATTTCTGTATATTAGTGTTATTTAAATAAATTTTTGTTTGTGTTGCCAGGTGCATTTTTTCACTACATGACTCTAAAAAAGTCCTATTAAAATAAAACCTGTCATCTTTTTTGTTAATTTTTTTTATTTTCAGATCATCCAGATTTAAATGCTGATTAATTTGGCATATAACATGACATAATTCCTTTAATTAGTTATTTGTCAAAAAAAGTTCTAAAGTTAAATTTTTTTTGCCTGATCAGAGTGAAAAAATAGCTGGACCTGGGAAGGGTTAAAAGAATAGTTTGGCAGGAAAAGCAGAAAAAGCTACTAAACAGCACAATAAAGAAATATACCAAATGATATTTTTTTATGTGATTGAAACAAAATAGTATGTAGGATATGAAAGGTAAATATCACAAGATAATTTAAGGTGAAATGAGCTGAGCATGTTTGATAATATTAATAGTTTTGCTACCATTGCTTAGAGGGACAAGATTTCTTGATTTAATGTTGCTCTCTTCTGAAAATACTCTTAATCTCAAAATTTTATCCACAGAAAAATATGGGGGTTAGTATCTAAATACTAAGGGATGTTGATGATGCTGTTATGTAGTGGATCAGATGTTTCATATGCTATTCTTAAGAATTTTATTACATACATAATTATTCCTGTTTTAAAGAAGATGACTACTGCTCTTTTGATAAGTACAGAAGTCTTGTTTTATATACTGGGTAAAGTTCTTTTCATAAGTATGCTAAACAGACACCATCTCTAAGTTGTCAATCAACCTTTGTTGATTAAGGGTATAAAGTAAATTATTTTTGCAACACTCTTACGCTGTCTATCAACCTTGGTTGATTGGCCACTTACTGTAATTGTGTGAGTTTAGAAATGGTAGGTGTTGAGTAGACCAAATGTTTCCACTCATATTCTTGGAAAATGATAAAAGTTTAAATATGTTAGTTACTAATATTGTTGATTTCAAGAAGGCTTTTGACTTTGTTGTTGGATGTATTATGTATATAATCATAAATTATGATGAAATGCTTGAAAAGTTAATTAACCTAATGATAACTCTCAATAATAATATTAAGTCTTGTGTGAGTTGGTAAAGTGTTGGTTCAGTTTTACAGCTAGAGTTAAAAAAGTTGCATTTTATTACTTTTCATGTTTAGTAGATTATATTAAGAGAAAAACCTCAGAAAAAGAGATACAGCAAAGATAGTAAATATTTTAAATATTGTTATTGACCAGGCCTGGGCAAACTATGGCCTGTGGTGCTGCATATGGTCTGTGAGCTACTGATGACAAATAAATTTGTAAAAAAGAAAAACAATGTAAAAAGGACATTAAATCCAACTTTGAATAAATTCTCATTAAAACAATTAATTTTAATAATATTGTTTATGCATTTTTAAATTTTTTTTATTGGTTATATATATATATAATGCCCGTAATGGTAGCTAGGCATAAACTGGAAGGAGAGCTGTATACCAATCCCCAATGATGATGTACAGAACCTGCCAAGTTTAGAACCTAATGTCCGACCCTGCCTTCTTGTGGTGCAGGCCATTAGTACCTTTTAAAAGAGATATTCTCTTTTGGAAGGAAACAGAAGGGTAGGGCTGCCAGTTCAGTGTGGCCTACTGATCTGGTCATCTATGGCCACTTTTTTCTTTTTTTCAACCCTGCTGAGGAATGGTCAACTTCATAGGGTCCTGGTGCTGACCATTTATACCTACTAGACTGGACTGTTTTACGGATTTGAGTTTGATTATGGATCCTGGACTTGCTGCACTGGTGGACTTCTGTTGAGGGAGAATCTGCCACTGTGTTTTATGTTTGCATCTGGGTTGCCAGCCCTAAGTGAACAGAGGCACAGAATACCTTTATATCAGTTGGTGGATAATCTTGATCAGAGGCCATTGCAGATATCTGAACCTCACTTAGCCAGCTGGACATCATCAATCCTAAACTTAAATAATATGTCTTAAGCAGGTCATATGGCTCTTGAAAAGGTCCATTAGAAAAGGTGGTGCCTGAAGTTCTACCAGCATTGGTGACTTCAATCTTTAGCTGAGGAGGAACAGGTCTTTGCCCCATGCCTGCGATCAGGGGGCTATTTGATATTGTTGGCTCTACCTATCTGAATAAATCTAGTTTCTTTAAAAATCCTACTAATCATTTTCTCTCTGCAGGAACGTGAGGACATTACATAGAGATTATTCTCTCGATGTCCTCACACAGGAATTCCAGCATTATAACCTTAGATATTCTAGGCTTGCAAGAGACCAGATGGATAGGTAAAGGTGAGATACTTAAAAATAACTTTAAATTTCTCTTTTCAGAGAGGGAGGATGGAAAGCATCTCCGAGGTGTAGGCTTGCTTCTCAGAAGACATGCCAATGATGCTCTTCTAGGATATGACTGCAACAATGAAAGATTTCTTACAGCAAAATTTAAAACAAAAATTAAAGAATTGAATGTCATTTGTTGTTATGCCTCCACAGAGGACTCTGATGAGAACAAGAAGGATGTGTTTTACAGCCAGTTTAATGATATTTTGAATTCTGTGAAGAAAGGATTTTTCTCTTGTGCTAGGTGACTTCAATACTAAAGTTGATACTAACTAATCTTTGGACAGAAGTTTTAGGTCCCTTTGGCATTGGTTGTTCTAATGGCAATGGAGAACATCTTCTACAGGTAAGTAAACTTAATGGTTTACGAATAACTGACACATACTACAAACACCAGAACATTTATAAATATACATGGGTTTCACCTGATGAGTTGCACAGGAATATGATAGATTATATTTTAATTAACAGCAAATGGGCTAGTTCATTTAGGAATACCAGATCATACAGGAGAGCTGAAATTGGCTCTGACCATTACCTGGTCAAAAGTGTCCTGCAGCTGAAGTTTAAGATTTAAGGTTAAGAAAATTACCTTCAACACTGAAGGTCTGAAAGATCCATATATAGCCAAAGTATACAATGATAGGCAACTTAGTCATTATGACAATTGTCATTTGCTTATTTCTGAAGATGAGAAAGAATAGAATCAGTTTAAACAGGCTTTACTTGAAACCAACAATACACTTTTGGATTAAAGGGAACAGAGGAAACAAAATTATTTGAGTGATAAGGCTATGGAACTTATTTCTTAAAGAAGGAAGTACAGGATTAATATGAATCAACATCCTACTAGCCCTAATAGAAGGCATTACAGTGAGCTTAAAAACATGTAAAGAATCAGTTAACAGCTGATAAGAATCTTTGACTTGACAGCTTGGCTGACAAAGCAGAGGAAGCAGTTAGGCTGCACAACAGCAGGTGGTTGTACCAGATTGTTAATGTTTTATGTGGGAAGAAACAGATAGGTACTCAGGGATTGAGGGATAAACATGGCAAGGTGGTTGAAGGTGAGGATTCTGTGATGGTTAGGTGGGCTAAGCATTTCACAGATATTCTGCATAATGTGATTATTTCTACTCCCATTGTTTGTAATGAGGATAGATGCATTACTGGCTTTAATGATTGCCTATATCACATTCCGAAGTCACTTTGGCTATCTCTAAATTAACACTGCATAAATCCCCAGGGGTGGATGAAATCACCAGTGAAATGCTTAGAGCTGGAAACATTTGTGTTGTCACATGGCTGACTGAAATTTTGAATATTTTTTATGATAAAGGTATTGTTCCTAAGGATTTTACTAAAGCTATCATTGTCCCAATTTTTAAAAAAAGTGATCGTAGTTCTTGTGATAATTATAGGGGAATTAGTGTACTCTCTGTTCCAGGTAAAGTTCTGTGCATGATTACACTTAATAGAATTAATAATTTGGTTGATGGACAACTGTGTGATGAACATTGTGGATTCAGAAGTGGTAGTGGATGTATTGATCAAATATTTTCACTTAAGCAGATTATTGAGAAATGTTTAGAGTTTCAGAAACCTATGGTTACTAGTTTTATAGATTTCAAAAAGGCTTTTAACTCTGTTGATCGACATAATTTGTGGTTGATTGTTAGATCATATTGAATACCTGATAAGTTAGTTAGTGTAATGAAAGCTCTCTATAATAACACTGAATTGTGTGGGAGAGTTGGTATATCTTGCAGTGATTAGTTTAGCATTGCTAGTGGAGTTAGACAAGGGTGCATTTTGTCTCCCTTTCTCTTTAGTTTGGTTATCGATTATGTTTTGTAAAGTTCTTTGCAAGGGAAAGATTTTGGCCTTAAATGGTTTAGAGATTTCAAAATTTCTGATTTGGATTTTGCAGATGATTTAGCCCTGCTGACTAATGATGTTGATGAGATGAATTCTTTTATTAGGGCTGTTCATGAGACTGATAATAGAGTAGGTTTGGTGATAAGCAGAAAAAAATCTAAAATGGTGAAAATTGGTCCAGCAGATGGTGCTTCAGTAGCTTTGAATGGTTGCACTCTTGAGCAAGTGTCTCAGTAATTTTAATTAAAGAAGTTTAAACAGAAGAATAGTAATTGCCGCTGGAACTTTTAAGAATCTAAGGAGAGTGTGGAGAAATAGGTGTATACACCTAAAGACTAAAATTAGGCTGTATAATAGTTTGGTTCTTTCTAAGGTTAGTTATGGTAGCAAAACATGGACCCTTTGTAAGCAGGATAACAAGAAACTTGATGCCTTTGATTCTAGATGCTTATGCAGTATCTTGGGCATTAGGTGGTTTGACTTTGTAAATAATGATGAGATTAGGCAAAGGAGTCAGCAACCTCCTTTGAGCAGCATATTGTGCAGAGACAGACTGCATTGGTTTGGCCATGTTGCCTGTATGCATAGCTGCAGATTGGCAAACAAGATTATGAACAGTATGCCTAAGGGTTTGAGAAAAAGTGGGAGACCTAGGAAATGATGGGCAGACAGTGTTAAACAGGGCCTTGCTAAAATTGCCTTGAGTGGCCAAATGCAGCAGCAGTTGCTCAGAACAGACATGTCTGGAGAAGAAAATTACACAGTCTGGTTGGACCTTCGTAGCCGATGGATGGATGGATGGGTGGATGGATCTGCCCACTATGGACTGTGTAAGAGTTCAGCTAAAGAGATTTTCCACACTTGGTATACATTATGGTGATTATTCGATTCATTAGGCAAATGAAATTCAATGAGTGAATTCTTATCAGTGCTGTTGATAAGTGGTAATGGAGTAGGCTCGAAGAATGCAATAATGGAAGCTTATCAGTGGATAATGCTTCAGTCTCTTTGAATTATTACTCAAAGTAGTCTAGCTAAATTATTTTTGTAGTTGTGTGACAGATTTAATTTGAGATAAACAGTGAATTGGAATTATAATAAAATTATTGTTTAAAAATTATTGTTTTTGTTTCACTTTATTTTTTTTGCATTGGAAAAATTTTTTGCATTGGAAATGAAATTAATGAATGAACTCTTATTAGTACTGTTAATGTGTGGTAATGGAGTAGGCTTGAAGAATATGTATAATAAAATAAAGAAAGCTTATCAGTGGATAATGCTTCAGTCTGTTTGCATTTTTGTTTAAGGAAGTCTAGTTAGATTATTTTTGCAATTGTATAACAGATTTAATTTGAGATAAACAGTTGAATTGGGATTACTGCTAGAATTTTTAAAAAATTGGATTGAGTGTGAAAAAAGCAAATTGTCTGATTATTGCATTTTGGCTTTTGACTTATTTTGAAGTCGGTCACATTGTGGAAACTTGAACTCTGTAAAATAGGATAACTGAAGATTTTGATAGCTAATTTTTTATTACTAGACTTTGATAGACTAGAGAGCATTTGATTACAAATGCTTTATATCATATCTAGGTATAGGTAGAGTGATTTTGTAAATGATACAGTTTAATGAAGTTATTGAAGCTATATTGATTTAACTAAGTCCATTAAAATTAATGATGTAAAAATGGTGGCAGACATAATCTTATTGTGACTGTTTTTTTTTTGTTAAAAATAGAATAATTGTAAAACATTTTTATTTTGTTGTTTTAAATTTTAATAACTGAATTGAAATTAGAAAGCAAGATAAATTTTAACTTTAATACTGATTAAACTCTAGATGCCTTGAGGAAATAAAATCAAGAGAAATTCATGATTAATGGGAAGTGTTGACTTCAATTTGCAATATTTGTGTTGATGAAATATTTAACACAATTTGTGTTGATACTGATTTACAAATTAAAGAGTGCTTTGAACTCACAAAGTGAATTTTTGAAAATATTCTATTTTTCATATATTTCATGATTATAGATAATCTTCTTAAGTGGTTTGCATTTTATATCTGAAGTTAGCTTTTTGTTAATTTTGCTTAAGTTTAATTTAAAAATAGTTCATAATATTTTCTTTGAATTAGGGCAAAGATTGTCAAAATTTCTTTCAAAAGGAAACAATTCTTCATACAATTAAGGAGAGAAGGGGTAAGTTTGATTGATGTCTGGTTATTTTTGTAAGCTGAAAATCCTAGTTTTATGATTATACTGTTTCTTGAAGGTTTTTTACCAATTACTGTTTTCCTACAGAAACAAAATATGTACAATGAATCTTGATTAATGAAGTTTCTAATGTTTACAAGGGGAATATAAATCTAAAAAAATACATTAAATGAATCTGTTGCTTATTTATATTTCTAAAAACGACCTGCCCACTTTTAATTGATTTAATGTTTTTTGATCTCATGTTTAATTAATATAACATCCATTGAATTCATTAGATTCTGGTTAATTGAACCATTGCTTAATCAAGGCATCCATTGTTTGGGACAAATCTTAAAGAACAAAAACAAATTTAGAAAATAAGCAGAATTTATTGCTTCGCTTATTTGGGACACCATGCCATTTAATGGGACAGTCACCTATAGTTGGTGAGAAATAAGCAATGAGACCATTCAGAGCTGCTTTCCTCACTGTGGTTATAAACATTCAGGCTTGGAGATGTCAGATACGACTGATAGTGAAATTGATGGCATTTTGGAAGTTCAAAAACTATGTAGAGTTTTCGTGCATTGACAATAGTCTTTAATGTTACTATGAAAATGAAGATTATGAGGACACAATTGTTGAACAAATTGCACCAAAACACTAAAAGACATGAGAAGACCAGGAAAGTGATGAGGATGACACACCTGAGCTTGAGCAAGTGACTAACTAGAATGCCTGGAAATGTATTGCTGGATTACAATGCCACTTTATGCAGGAAGGCAATAAAGGCAGTCATATATCTGCACTTAGATACCTGTGCTGATTTTGTTTGGTTGCAGTCAATCAAGAGAACACAGCAGATATACTCTATAAATTCAACATCATTAATTGTTAAGAACTACCTGCATCTTTGATACATATATTAAACTGAAATTGTTTTAAGCATAAATATTTTTCTCTGATCTGTACCATTTGTTTCAGAATTCATTTACTGTTTTTTTTCTCAGTAAATGATAGTTTGTTTTATACCTTTTTAATTCTTTATGTTTAACTTTGCATAATTGGGGCAGCTGCTTAATTGGGCCAAAGTGTTGTAATCCTGATATGTCCAAATTAACTGGAATATACTGTATGTAAGATAATTTATACTGCTTCTTAAATTCTTTACTTTCACTGTCGTAACATTCATTCATAATTATTGAAAATTAAATACTTTGAAATCTTTATGATATTTATCCCAAAAATATAGTTTATATTAATATTTGCAGAGCTGCCAACTACTATGATTTTATCGGATTTTTGGTTTAAATTCAAAATCAGATTTTTAGGATTTTTTTTAGTTTTACACTTATGAAAATCTGCCTCCAAATTATACAGTATTTTTGCCCTTTTCCTAATAAGGGAATGTTAATGAAAGAGAAGAATTGTTTCCGATTTTGCTCTCTTACTGTACTAAAGGTGCAGATGTGTTCTCCACTTCATAATCTGTACTTGCTTGTGGCCACATCTGCATATCAACCTGAGAACAATCATAGGACTGCAGATGATTATTTCTGGGCAGAACATATGGCAAAGTCCACACCTAAATTCTTTCACAGAGTTAAAAGTCATAGAGTGTCTAAATGTGCATTTATTGAATCTTTACCCAACTCTCCTGGCTCTGGCCAATTAAATGCTAATTGGATTACTTAGAATCGTAAACTTCAGAGTGAAGGTAATAATACAGATTAGAAAACGTTCTTATCTGTGGGTCATGATTGACCTTGCGACTTGAATGGGTCTTATGCATGTCTGTTTTGGCAGTAACCCTGCAGTTTATGGCTCTCAGCTCACTAGATGGCACCATGAGTGGCTAACCTTCTTAAGGTATGAAAAATAAGGTTAAAAGCACTAATGTTTGTTTTTAGTAGGATTAAAAAAAGAAGTTAATTTATATAGTATGATAGCTTTTCACCGTATCGAATGATTTATTCGATTCTCTGTTAGTGTGTTTTGTGTGCCCTCTGGTTCTTGATGTTCTTTTTTTTGCAGGTCTAACCTTATAAAGTGAATAAAAGGAGTTTATTTTCATAACCTAAACTTTCCTAATAAACACAGAATTAACTAACATATAATTGCATTTTTTAAATGCAATTTGGATTTAATTCCTATATATGTAGCATAAATGTATAATTTTATTTCAAGTAATTATGAAAGTTACAGATGATTTATGATATTTAATTAAATCTTTATCAATATTTTAAATTCTCCGTTTAAAAACATGAGTTAAAAAACTCCTTTTAAAATGGTTGTTTCTGATGAGATTATCGTCTGGGTATTTTTTAATAATGCAAATGACTGTGCATTCTTTATGAACATATTTTATAGCTTGTTTTCTCTGATGGGATTATTTAGTTTATGGGGTGTTTTTGCACTATGGATCAGCAGTTCATTATTTAGGATAATTCATGTATTTCAGGCTTGTCGTCTTTGATGAGATTATTTAGTTCCGAGCTCTTTTTTATTACTGCAGATCGGCAATGAATTGTTTACAATGTTGGTTTTTAGGCTTTTGTCAGTGAAAAGAGCAAAGCGGTTGTTTGTTGTTTAGCAGTATGTAGGTTAAAATTGTTATCTCCGATAATTTTGTACTTAAACTGTGGAATGGCAATTCATAGTTTAGCAGTATATGTTTGTTTAAATAGCCGTCTCGGATGAAATTGTTGATTTTTGCAAGTTTTTTTTTAAACTACCAAATGAACGTTCATTTGTTAATGATAATAGGCTGTTTAAATAAGTAGCCTCGAATGGTACTGACAGACATTCGCCATATAATGATATGCACAGTTAGGAAAATATCTCTAGATACTATTCTAGTGGAAACAAATTTTTATGCATAGGAATAAGCATTTATCATTATATTCTTTACTCAGCATATTGAATGCCTCTTTACTGCTAGTAATATGATTGTTTAGGTTATTATTTGTAGAACTTTCCAAGAAATTGAATATTCAGCAAAATGCTGATCCAAGGATCATCAGTTTCAAAAAATAAAGGTGGTGGCCATCACTGGATTGGCACTTTTGCCAAATATTCTTTCCTATGTGATATTGAAACACTTTGTGATTAGTTTAAATCGCATGTTTAGTGGGGGGGGGGGGGGGGTTTACAGAAGTAATATTAAGAAACTTGGTATAATTGAAAAATCGAATTTTTTCATCACCACTAGGAGTCTGGAAGTTGAGTGTTCCATCAGATGGAACGCATTATTGTTTTGCATTAAAAAATGGCACCTGAACACCGTAAACTGCAAACTACCTGCTCTGATTTCCAATTTTTCACTCTCCCAAATCGTAATTTTTGTCGTGCAAAGTTGGCAGCTCTGTATTTGTATTTAACTTATGGTATATTTGCTTTCTCCATAACTGAGAGAAAGTTGAAATAATGTACAGGGGTGTCTAAAGACAATTTCTGACTTATGAATCAAATGAAAAATTAACAAATGCACTTTTAACAGTGAATTCTGTGATAGTTTTCGTAGACCAGCTTAAAATCTTTTACCTGCATAGCTGTGAAGTTCAGTATGAGAACTGTTCATTGCTCTCAGCACATCCAAACAATATTCTGTTTCTGTCTTTGTTTGCTGCAATGTATCAGAAGTCACACTTTCAGTATCATTTGTTATTTAGGTGCTTAGTAGAAAGTATGAATCAATCTATTGTATTTAAATATATTACAGCACAGATGGTGCTTGCCTTTCTTGGAATTAATGGTCAGAAATTTTCTGGATTCAAGGGACTGATTGAATTTCAGCAGGAAATTTGTTATGATAAATCTTTAGATCTATTTCAAATTTTCTGTTTGTGATGGGTTATACTAGTATTGGGTAAAATAGTCAGCAGTGAGCAAAAGTATGTGTTGTGAATTAAGTTGAGAAAGGGTGAGCACAAGTAAAATAGAATGGGTTATATTAAGAGGTGGAAAAAGTAACAGGATGGTAGAAAGCTGTAGTGAAGGACAAGACCTGTGGATGTTAAAAATTTAGATTACCTTTGCATGAATGAGGATACTTCTTTATTAATAGTTTCCATGTTCCTAAATCTTCTCCAGTATCCAAGATCATTTGATTTACATATATGCAATCTTTATTATTATCGATTTCTATATATGATTAAAATAATAAGAAAGTATTCAATTTATGCTTATTTAATTTTGTGTTATTAATTTTGGATTTTTTTTAATGTTTAGACTGAAACATACGACAGTCTCTTAGGGTTCAACATGCTCAGTTACCGTTCATGTAAAAACCTCTGGAAGTCTTGTGTAGAACATCACACTTTCTTCCGTTTACATGTCCCAAGAGCTCCATCTCGTCGTCTGCTTTTTAGCTTGGGCTCTAAGTTTCGGTACAGGTAATTGAAAGAGAAAAATTATATTTTTTTTTACTGTTAATCATCTAACATTCATGTGTTGACATTATGTGTGTGAGTTTCACTCTTTATAATTTCTTCATGTAGTATGCATTGATAATAGTTATATTACCATTATATACAACTGGAATAGAATATTTCATTAAGTATAGCTTATTTGTGTGTTTAGTGTTTTGATATCTGAAAAAGATAATTATTTTTCATTTTTCTCATCCTTTTAATTCATAATTTTTAGTATTCTTCAAATATGATTGTAATTCATTATATAGGGGTATACAAACTATAAGACCTCAATTTAGTGAATATTATACTGTTCTGAGTCTTCTAATTAACATCTAAGTTACTTTGTAATATTTTTCTGTGTAAACATTGCAATCACTTTTTTTTAACTTAAAACTCCCCATGAAGGAAGAGAAGCTTGGAAGAATTCATACTATATATGTGAAATATATATAATCCCATCAGTATAATAGCAGAGAGAGGGGGATCCATAGGATTGATTATTGAGTCAAGGAAATCCTTTTAGTTTTCATACTCAAGACCTCATTCATTTTCTGGAAATGATATATACAGACAGAGAAAATTGTGACTGCTGTTTAATTAATGCCCAGGAAATTTCAGAAAAGGGTAGAAGATATTAACCCTTTAAGTGTCAGAAATTGATTAATCAGTTTTCGACAATCACTACAAATGAACTTGTAACATAATTTTTTGTGCTTACCTACCACTTTTTCCTTTTAATTTATATATTTTTTGTTCACAATTAAATGATCTTTCTTTTAGTTTGCAATATAAACAATTTTATTTATTAGTTTTTCTTAATGAGGCTCAGAAGTTGAGTTGCATTTTTAGAGGAAAAAAAAACAATACATTGTAAGGATTAAAGACAATGGAATAACACTATTTGGATGAATGAGTCTTTCAAATTTCAGCTGTTATGGGTGTTAAAGGGTTAAGCATATTATTAGCAGTGTCTTAAATTAAGCTATTATATTTATAATTCTTTGAACTGTTACAACTGTACAGCATTTAAAATTTCTAAAGCACAAGAGTGTAACTGCTGGTCAGTATCACTAGCACAACAAATTTTTTCAATAGTAAATACACATATTACTTGTTGTCACAGAAGTAATTAAATCAATAAATAATGTTCATGGAAAAAAATGAGTTTTGCCCATCCTCTGGACTTGAACCCACATCTCTCCAGATTCATGCCTTAATGTTCTAACTACTACACCAGAATTGGACCCATCATTTATTCACTAATGAGACTTACAGATCTCCCTGAATATGTCCCTGTTAGTGCCATCTAAGATTGGGAAAGGCAACATTCAATGTTTCTCTGAATAACACGTAAATAAGAAGGTCACTCATTCTCAAAGCATTATTAATGGAATAATCAATCAATAGTAAATGCACTGCTCATGCAGAAGTCATTAAATCAATGAATAATGTTTGTGGAAAAAATTAATTTTGCCAATCTGCATTATTTATTGATTTAATGACTTCTCTATTAACAGGTAATCTGTGTATTTGCTGTTGACATTTGTTTTTGTGTTGGACATTTTCAGTTTTTTCTACCATTATAGGTTGTAATTATAGCTATTGGGAGATTTGGGAAGTTCAAAGCATAAAATTTCATCAATACCTATCCAACTCAAAAATAATTTTTAATTTTTCTCTGAAAATGAGCTAAAAATTAATTTAAGTACAGTTAGTAATAATAACTTGAAATGCATAATATTCCCAATGTTTTTGATGCTTAGGACACTTCCAAATATAAAATTGATACTTCAGGGGGGTCACTTTGAACAGTTTGTTTGAATTAGGGGTTCTTGTGAATATGGCAAATTCGGTAAAAATATTAACTAATATATGTGTAATTTTACATTTACTTTTCTTTTTTACTGCTAACAAATTTATAATAATGATATTGCTTGCTAAAAATATCATATTTGAAAGGTAATGTGTACTAAAGTTTTTTTGGCTGAGAACAGTGAAAAAAAATAGTTCACTTTGTTTTGTTTAAAATTAAAAGCATTTGTGTTGAAAAATTATTTGATTTATTTATTGAAAAAACATTAATAAATGTCCAAATAACACAAAACTACAATACAAAGATAATATTTAAAAAAAATGTATTATAAATGTGAAAAGTAGAACAAATGTGGATGTTTACAGTTAATGAGAAACAGGTGGTAAAATCAAAGAATATCAATTTTGCTTATTTGTTTTTGCTTCTCAGTTAATATACCTCCCAAAAATGTAATTAGAATGTCATATAATAAAATTTTACCATTTAAATATTATGAGCATGCAGACAAAGTAAAGGAACTTCAAAATCCCACTTTTTTAAACTGTTGATTTGAGTTGTTTTGTTTTACCTCTGATGGTAATTGTTGATGGTCATTGTGATCTGTCATTGTCTCTGATAGTCATTGTGAGTAAAAAAAAGTAACTTTTTTTTTGCTCACAATGGGCTTAATAGTCATGTTACAAGGACCCAAAGTGCTCAGAGAATGTTAAGGGAGAGGTTGGGTTTTACCTCTGAGTCACATTCTTTTTGCACACAACAGGCTAAATGGCCAGGTTAATATTAATCTCTGAGCTCCAAGGGATCAGAGAAGGTTTGGAAAAGGGATCCATTGGATAGCTGTAAGGAGACAGATGGAAGCCTCCTGTCAAGACCACCCCACTGTGTTCTTTAATATGCACAGGTTATGGTTTTCCTGCACACAGGGCCATAACATAATAGTACATCTAAGGAGCAGCAGCCTTTTCATTTCCATTTCACTGATAGGGAAAGGAAACCCACTGGACAGCTGTCAGGAGACAGATGGTTAGCTGCCTGTCAAGACCATCCAGCATGTTCTTTAATGTGCACAGGATAAAGCTCTCCTATGCATTGATTCATGGCTTTAAGCTCCAGGGGTGAGGGTGGCTCAGTCGGTAGCATGCCAAGCTCATAATCTGTAGTTCCCAGGTTCGAGTCCCAGCTGGGTCAGCATTGAGATTTATCTCCGCAAAATTCCCTGCCTTGCCCATGATCAGTAGGGGACACCGATGGGCTTGGAAAGGCCTCTGTCCGTCAGATGGGACATTAAGCTGTTAATGCCGTTGGATGGGACGTTAAGCCCCATGTGCAGGAGAGCTATACCCTGTTCACATTAAAGAACACGCTGGATGGCCTTCACGGGAGGCTACCATCTGTCTCCCAACAGCTATTCCAGTGGGTTCCCTCCCCCAACCTTCTCTGAGTCTTCGGGGTCCATGTGACCTGGACATTTAGCCCATGGTGAGCAGAAAAGTGCCGTTCAGAGGTAAAACAACCCAACTTTAAGCTCCATTTGATAGATAGCAGCCTTTCCAATCCCAGTGGATCCTCTTCCTGACCAAGGGCAGGGAGTGAGTTTAGCAGAGATAAATCTCAACACTAGCACATATGGGTCTTGAACCTGAGATCTTCAGATTATGAGCATGACATGTTACTGACTGAACCAATCCCTACTCCAAATGGTTGCAAGTTATGTAAGATAAACTACCAAACAAGCCAAACATGTCACCTGACTAACTCATCTCAATATAATGTTTGGTAGGACAGTATCATCAAATCACTTTGTTTTCTTGTTATGTGGAACCTAATTTTTTATCTAACATTTTTGCTTAACATGTCTGAGCACCTGAATAAAACTCAGTGAGTTCCACAGTGAGAACCAATGCTCTACAATGTGCAATATAGTAAAACTTAGTTAATTGAAATTAAAGGGACTGGGAAAAAATTGGAATTATGAAAAACCTGGTTTATTTGCAATTCATGAAAACAATAGAACTCTGTATAAAATTAATACAAATATAAAATACAAAGAAATATAGGGCTTACCTTATAATGTGATATTAAATTCAATTCCAAAAGATTTATTTTTAAAACTGTATATAAAATTTTATTTTGCTAATAGACAACAGAAATGTGATGTTATCACTGTTACCAGCTATGATCTTAATACTATATAGAACAAAATAGTCACACAAATCACTAAATGCTATGAATTAAAAAACCATCATTTAAAATATACTGTTCACAAAAATTAGAGGATATTTTTATCGCTTCATATTCATTTTGAAATATTCCCTAATTTTTGTGAGCAGTATAGTTGCTAATTTTACCCTGTTTCATTTTCTGAAAATTCACTAGCATGATGTTTTGCTTGAAGAGGTCACCACACTTTTCTTATATTGTCACTGGCATATTTTGTATTCCTGACATGTATCACTAGAGTATAAAGTGTAACAAAAAAAAAGTTTGGTGACTGCCTCTGTATTTTCACAATGCAGCATCATAGTGAGTTGTGATATGTTGCAACATGCTTAGCAACTCATCTCGATATATAGTCATGATATTGCCCACTGATCTGCAGAGTGTCTTAATTAGCACACATTGAATAGAAGGTATTTTGGTGTGTTTCACTGCATTTTAAAATGAGTGATTTTACTGAGCAGCAGATTTCGATCAAATTTTGTTTCAAATTAAGGAAAAGTGCAACAGAAACTCATGAAATGTTATAAACAGCTTTCAGAGAAGCTATTGTATGTTATTTGAAGACTTTCTGGTGATTTGAAATGTTTAAACCCACTGGGCATTGTTCATTATAAATTTGTCCCAAATGGTCAAACAGGGAACCAGGAATACTACATTTCCACAATGATTGCATGATACTCAGAAGTCAGCCAGAAAAAAAGTGGGTTGTGCCCCTGCATATGTGGTGTTTTCTGTTCAAGAATTTCATGGAAAGCACTCTCATTCTCCATACTTATTGGAATTAACTCACTAAAAAATTTTTTTTTCGATGAACCTACTTTGAAGGAGATTAATTTGAATAAGTGGTAAGCTTAATCATTTCCCAAATATTAGTTTATTCCCATAATTTTTGATCACATTTTGTTATGTTCAAAGGATGAAACTACATCTTCTTTAGACGGCAGTGGTATAATTGATGCATCATTATCTTCTTTTTCATTATCATGGTTTGCAAATGAATAATTTTTACTGACAATATTTTTTTCATATTTATTTTTTAAAAAAATATTCAAGCACAAACATACTCTGTGCATATTAAATAACACACTGGGTGGCCTTGATAAAGAGACTACTATCTGTCCTCCTAATAGCTGTCCAGTGGGTCCCCCCCCCCCCAAACTTCTCTGAGCATTTGGGATCCTTGTGACTTGGCCACTTAGCCCATTTTGTACAAAAATGTGCAGCTCAGAGGTAAAACAACAATCCAGGCACAATTATATTGATATTATGAGCACAAAGCTAATTTATTTTTTTCAAATTGCAATTAACAATTGTTTCAAATTATCCAGGTAATGTTCTATGAAATTTGCTTATTTGGTCTTAAAAGAAAATTTGAATTATATGGAAATTTTGAATTCAAGAGTTTCAAATTAGCCATATTTTATTGTAGCACCTGCTAGGTTTATAGTATTATGCAAGGTGTTTATGGGTTTATATTTTATAATGTTTTTCTTAATTACTAGGTTTATGCTTTTTCTTTTTTCATTTGCATATTTTGTTTAGTTTAAATATTATTTTTTAATTTGCTCTTTTAATAGTGGTCGAACTGAATATCAGACTTTAGAGGATGGTAAACGTAGGGCACGTACTGAGCGAATATTTACGAGGTATGTTGATTTTTGGCTTTTCTATAATTTGCTTTGTTTTGCTTTGTATAATATTTTGCATAGTATATGTTTGTTCTAACTTTAATAACCTAGTTGGAATCATATACAAGACTTTGGATAGTTGCAGTGATTATCTTGTACACTATACTTTCAGTTGTTTTATTTGCATAGTACTTAAATACATTTTTCTATTAAATAAGCACATAATAAATATGTAGAATTTTATCACTACAAAATAATATAATTGATGTAATCATTGATGTTTTAATAGCCAGGAGACAATACTGATTAGAAACTGAAAATGGCATTCTAATATGTAGTATATATATATCACCAAAATCATTGGTATACATTTCATATATTGAAAATGTAGCACTAAGAGTTGCTAATGACAAGTTTTTTTTTATGTTGAGCATTAGTACTAGGTGTACTTTTTTTTAGAAATACTAGCTTCACACAATAGTATGGCCGGGGGGGGGGGGGGGATGAAGATTTAATAAATTTGCATTTTTAAGAAATCATTCATAAATTTATGTGTAAAAACCTGACTTTGCCCCTTGCTGGGCATATTTACTTCCAGCATTTGGTTAAATTTTCTTTTGCTCTATGAATTTTGTAATTTTTTTCCAGTCCATTTTTAATAAGTTCAGATACTGAAAACATGATTGCCAAACTAATGTAAACTTTAGAGAAAATGAGTTTGAAGTATCCATTCATGACAGCCATGCTGAACACTACCTCCAGTTAAATATGGTAAAAACAAGAAAGCAATGCTCTAATTTTCTAACTAGTGATACGTTAAACCCTTTGCATGAATGATACTTGTATTAGTCTCCAAAGCATTATTTCAAATTTGAATTTCAATAATGGTATTATGGTTTTATCACTGGATCATTAAAAACATCAATAAATGCATCCAGCAAAGTTATTATTAACTCTTTATGGAAGAATGTGCTCATCAAGCAGTAGCATAGCTGAGATTACCAGAATTTTTGGTAGGGAAACTTTTGAAAAATTTTAAAAATGTTTTTGTTATTGTAAATTGGTAAAACAATATTTAGGAATGAAATCTTTGGATGGGAGAGGGGTCTTTGGATATGCCATTAACCTCAAGAATATGTAATTGTATTTTTTGGAAATATTTAAATATTTACACCTTAATTGATTCTTGTTGCTTCAACCAACATTGAGAGAAAATGGATCTTCAACAAAAGTGATTCAATAATTTGATCTTTTTTTCTATGACACATGAAAAGAAAAATTTTTCCTGCCTTTGTTCATAACTCAGGCCATAGAGTATTCAAGGTTGCACAGATTTTAGATATAAGCTGGTTCACAATGTGATGGAAATGTAAGTTAGTGTTAATGGCTCCAAAAGGATGGTAATAAGTATAATGAATAAAACATTTGAAGCCTAGTATAAAAAAAGGGTTCAAATTAATGTTTTTTTTTTACAATCTCAGTTATTTATACTGGGTGCTTCTACAGAGCAGTGTGCAAATTCTGAGACTAAGAAATAGTTCAAAAGATTTTTTTTAAAACTTAATGCATTTTGTGGTTGCAATATGAAAAATCTGTTATAATGTATTTTTCTCAACATATTGAACTTTTGTTTTTAAAACTGAGATTAAAAAAGGGTACATTTGTAAGAAGTTCTTTTTTTGTTAATAATAACTAATGCATGCTTCTGGTTCATGATATCAAATATTTTTTATCAGAATAAACTATATCACAAAATTATTGCAAATTTTTCCTGGAAAGCATAATGATTTGCATTGCCAATATTCTACCTTATTTATATTGAAGTAATTGTAATTAGATATTCTTAAATACATAGTGTGTAAAGGTAATTCAACGCCTCTCTTTATTGTAAAAATGCTATTCATAAAATAATGGTTTATTGTATTCTGTAACTGTAGATGTATTTTCCTGTAGCTTATGCAAGTTAAAATATAATTTTAAAGTTACAAATAATTTTATTTTCTTAGATCCCCAAGCAAAAGATATGCAAGACAGACTGTACCACAAGTTACCCGTGAAGTTCTTGATGGGTGGGAAAAAAAACCGTCCAAGCCTGTTGCCAGGATGAATGGAACAACTACTTCACATGTCCGCCCATATGACAGCTTCAATCACAAGATACAAGTTTCTGAACCAGAATATAGACCAAGAAAAGCATGGGCTGAGACACCAAGGTAGTTTATAATGCATTTTTTTCTTCTAATCTAAAAGCTTAAAATCTGTAGATCACTGTACAATTGATATACTTTATTTTTGAGTTATAGTATTTAAATTTCGTATTAGAGCAAAATTGAGCATATAGTTATAAAAAGATCATAATTGCCATTAATTTAGTACTTTCTCAGCTTCAAAATATCGAAAGATCTAATATTCACTATGTTAACAAGTGCCATAATGTAATGAATGTTACATAACTATTCATTATATTTCAGCTTATTCTTGGACAAGTGTTCCCAAACTTTTTAGCATCATGCCCCTTTTGCTTTTTGAGAAACTCTCATATCTCCTCAACTCTCATCAGCCATTTCCATTTCATGATTATTTTTACACCCCCAATTTGGAAATCACTTTCTAGGAGCTATGTTCAACTGAGATGTTTAGTGTGAACCTTTTACTACATATTGTGGTGCTCTAATGTTCATTCATTGATAAATGACTATGGCTTTGATATTCATTAATTGCATGTTATAAATGTTATTTGATTTTTTTCACAGCTTAAAAAGCATTAAAAAACTATGTAGGATTCTTTAAATGCATAATAAATTCTGAAAAGGTTAATCTTGTTCCTAGGAGCTAGAAAGATACCTTTCATTGCATTCTAAGCAGCAGAATCTTTTAATGAGAGCTACAGAAGCCACTAAACATACCTTCTTTGAGCCTTTGGGGTCCATGTGACCTGGCCATTTAACCCATGGTGTGGAAAAAAGTGCCGCTCAGAATTAAAACAACCCAAATGTAACACTACATTTGTAAATGCAGACTTGGTACAAATGGAATTTAAGTTTGGTAATATTATCTGTACTTTATTGGCATTTTATAGGTTGTCTTTATTCAAAGTCAGATTTTATTGAAGAATTAGAATGTAAGTTAAGTACAATAAATGAATAATTATAACTGGTGATATGAATATAAACATCAAAGCTAGGGTTCAAATAAACGAAAAATATATAAATTTGATTAATCACCTAGGATTTTATGTTGCAAATAATTTAATAACTAAAGAAGCTGCTAAAACCTGCTTAGATCATAATTTTCAAAGAATACCAAACCCAAATAAAATAAATGCTTACCTTATTCAAATACATATAGCTGACCATTATTACCTAGGTATTCATTTAAAACTGGATTCAGATAAAATTCAAATGAATTATAAAGGAATATTTAAAACAGATTTAACTATATTAAATAAATAAAATTTTAGATTATGATGGGGAAATTATAAAGAATCATAATGATTTAAATATTCAATATGAATTATTTATAAGAAAATTGCAGGAACTAGAGTTTCAAGTTATATTAGATATAATCATATTCGGAAAAAATTAAAACCCTGGATTACAGGTGCATTATTATATTTGGTAGAAAAAAGGAACAAATTGTATAAATTATGTGAGACACAACCTTCTAATGAAATTTTAAGGGAACAATTCATGAAATATAGAAATTTATTACTTAACCTTATTAGGCAGACAAGATAAAATTATTTTAAAAGTAAAAATATCTGAAAATTCTGGAAACATGAAAAAACAATTACTAATGAATTAACTGGTGTTGAGAAGAAATATAAGGTATTTCCTACGGAAGTAATTTGGAAAAATTAAATTACAATTTCCATAATAATCCTTTGGTTTTTGTTGATATATTTAATAAATATTTTACTGGATCCCAATAAATGAAACATGTGATTTGACAGAGTTAGATTCCACACTGCAATCAATTTTTATTAATTATGTAACTGAAACTGGAATGATACAGACAATAAATTCACTAAAGATAGAAAAGGCTTCAGAAAATGATTATTTATTGCCCTTTATTTAAAAAAATATATGCCCATATATTTCAAAGATCTTATGCCATTTAATAAATTATTCTATATCAGAGGGCAGTTTTCCAAAATTTTGGAAAAAGGCTACCGTAATTCCTGTTTACAAAGGAGGTGATTGAAAAAATTTGGGGAGCTACAGACCAATTTCAATACTATCATTTATCAAAAATCTTTGAAAAAATTATGAAAATAAAAATGGTAAAGTTTCTTACAAAGACAATTTTTTTTTGCTGAAAATCAATTCGGATTTAGGGAAAAAAGGAATACAGAAGATGCTATTTTAAAATTAACTTCAATAGTTCATACAGGAATAAATGATAACCTTAAAGTAGCTATTGTTTTTTGGATATACATAAAGCTTTTGATTCTGTTCCACGTGACATAACATTAGTTAAACTTAAAAAATATGGATTTAGAGGAAAAATGTATAATTGGTTAAAAAGTTATTTAAATGATAGGGTTCAGATAGTTAAAATAGATGAAATTTTGCAGTTTGATGTTCCTCAAGGTTCAGTTTTAGGACCAGTTTTATTCTTAATATATATAAATTATTTATGTAAACTTGATATAATAGGAAATTTAATTACTTTTGCTGATGATACAGCTTTAATTTACATTGCTAAAGATTTAAATTCTTTAATAATTAATATAAATTTAGATATGATTAAAATTAGAAATTGATTTTTAAAAAATAAATTACTTTTAAATGCAAATAGAACAAAATATCCATTTCAGAGTAAAAGGACAATGTGATTTTCTACATAATAAAATATTTTATCATGCTGTGGAATGTATTAGTGAAAATTGTTCCTGTTTGCTTATTAAGGGAGTTGACTGCTTTAAATATTTAGGTGTTTATATAGACTGTAAATTAAATTGGATGGAACATATAGCGAATATTATTAAAATAGTTAAATATTGTAATACCACAGTTATATTAGATAATATGTAGATATTTCAACTTTAAAGATGATATATAATTGTTTGGTTAAATTGTATTTGCAATATGGAATTACTTCTTGGGGTGGCATATATTATACTGATATTAACAGATTAATTGTAGCTCAAAATAGAATTAAAATGCATATTTAAGAAAAGAAAATATAAAAGTGTTAAAAACTTGTATAATGATGTTAATATTTTAACAGATAGAAAATTGTATATTCATTCAATTTTAAGACATTTGTTTAAAAATTGGTTGGACCAAAATGTAAAATTTGCAAATTATATACAAGATACAGTAACTCTGTTAATCTCATTGAATTTTTACCTAGGAAAACTGTGGCTAAAAAACATTATATTTACCTTTCACCAAAATTATTTAATTTTTTGCCAAATAACATAAAAATGGAATCAAATTTGCATAGCTTTACTTCAAATCTTCGTAAATGGCTACTACATATTGATAATATTGAAGGGTTTTTTTTGTAATATAATTTCACATTTTTTTTATCATTCATCAAACTTTTTTCTTTCTATTTGTTGAAATTATTTTGTTCTTCGATTACTTTAAAAATGCCTAAAACGTTTAGACTATTTGTTGTCAAAAATGATTAATCAGAAATTGAGTTTTAATAAATTCCACAGGTGAGTTTATAAACTCTTGTGGATTTCTGTAAATTTTCATTGAAATATTTGTGCCTACTGGGCTAGACCAATGTAATCAGGTGTATTATGTGTTAAGATATAAAAAAATAATAATAAAAAAAGCAATAGGAAGATAGGTAATAAAAAGATGGTAAAAATGAAAAGACCTCATCTGAATTTTATAAGTTGTACATCAACTGCATTGGTTCACTGGGAAGATCCAGACTCTCAGCAAGTCAAAACTAATGGCATGTGAGCTATCACTCACTATTATCTTAGTCTGATAAAAATTAGAGGTGCATCTTCTGGTGCCAACAGATATTAATCAGTTTTGACAAGATTTTGCACACTTACTACCTGGAGGCAAGAGTAACTTTTCCATGCTATTATATTTCAGTTTACGAAATTTTGATTTTTTTCAACTCCTCCTAGTAGTGTATATGACAGTTAATCTAAGTTGCAGTCATTGCCTTAATGTGTCTGTCAAAATATCTACAATGTCTGCCACTTGTATGCTCAAAGTGCTGACAACTTCCTGACTCATTTTTCTAACAATTTAAATCATTTTATAGCAATTTAAAAATTTGTAAAAACTCAGTTTTTTTCACCAAAAAAGGAGTTTTCTGCCAAATTTTTAGGCATTTGATTATTACTGCTTAGAATATATAGAAAAATAATATATGGCATCATCATCATCCTCAAGCAGCCATGGGTTACAGAGGTCCAACCAGATTGTGCAATTTAGTTTTCCAAATACACCGTCCTGAGCTACATCTGTTGCATCTGGCCACTGTGCACCAATTCTAACAAGGTCCTGTTTATCATTGTCTGCCCACCACATCCTAGGTCTCTCCCTCTTTCTGAGGCTTTTAGGCACACTGTTCATAATCCTATTCACTAATTTGTAATTTATGCATACAGGCAACATGGCCAAACCAACCGTCTCTCTCTGCACAATATATTGCTTAAAGGAAGTTGCCAACCCCTTTGCCTAACCTCATCATTACTTACAAAGTTAAATCATGTAATGCCCAAGATACTGTGTAAGCATCTAGAATCAATAGCATCAAGTTTCCTGTTATCTTGTTTACGAAGGATCCAAGTTTCACTACCATAACTAACTTTAGAAAGAACCAAACTATTATACAATCTAATCTGTAGGTGTATATACCTATTTCACAATCATCTTATTTCAACCCAATTGCTACCAGCTTTACTGACTCTCAAATGACTGTGTTATTATAGAAAGCTTTCATTATGCTAATTTGTCAGGTATGCAATACAATCTCATGATCAACTAAAATTATGATGGTCAACAGAGTCAAAAGCCTTTTTGAAATCAACAAAGTTAGTAACCACAGGTTCCTGAAAAAAATCTTCTCTATACATTCCTTACAACTTCTGAATCCACACTGCTCATCACACAATTGTCCATCAACCAATTTCTTAATTCTATTAAGTACATTCATGCCAAGAACTTTACCTGGAATAGAAAGTTTGCTGATACCCCTATAGTTATCACAAGAACTGCAATCACCCTTTTTTTAAAAAAAATAATAATAGCTCTGGTAAAATCCTTAGGAACCATGCCTTTATCATAAAAGATATTCAGAATTTCCGTCAGCTATGTGGTTAACAGAAACATTTCCAATTCTAAGCATTTCCTTAGTAATTTCATCTACCTCTGGGGATTTATGTAGTTTAAATTTAGAAATAGCCATAATAACTTCAGATTGTGATATAGAGCCAGCATTAAAGCCAGTAATGCATCTATCGTATTACAAATTATTATCGTCAAACAAAGGGAGTAGAACAAACCACATTGTTTAAAGCATCTCTGAAATGCTCAGTTCACTTAGCCATGACAGAATCCTCATCTTCTCTAACTTTACCTTGTTTATTTTTCAATCCCTGTATATCTGTGCATTTTCTACCACATAAAACATTAACTATTTGACAGGTTCAAGGTTAGTGTGCTGGGCAACTAATCAAAGGGATCTGGGTTCGAACACAATGGTGGATCCAGAAAATGTTTTCGGGAGGAGGGGGAGCAGTATACAACGTAGGGCTCCTTTTTTTTAACTAAGTGGGTTCCCTGTTCAAAAGTGGGTCTTGCAACTTTACTAGACCTTTTGCATGAAAAACTTCCTATTCACATATAAATTCTTTTTTTTTTGACACAACAATTTGTAAAATTATAATGAAATTAGATCTGGATTTTATAAAATTAAAACATAAAATATTGCTTATAACATGTTAATTCATTTGCCTGGAATGCTTTTTTTAGAGTATTTTGGAGGTAGGAACTTCTGCAGTAGTTAATATTCATCGATATAAATTTAGAGTTGAGTTAAATTTTTATATTTGCTACATTTTATTTTGTTGTTCGAGAAGGCTTCCCATAAACGAAAAAATTAAAATGAGTAAGAAATGCGTACATTTGATTTGCCATAGTTCATAGAACTAGGCAAATCTTCAAACTTCAGACAAAGTCTGAAGAAGAGAGCGATATTTCGATCACAAAAAAATTCAGCTGCGACGAACAGGAAGGAGTTTCAGCCCTACGTAATGGTAATAGAGGATGTGACTATAGTGGCATTTCATTAAGAACCTAATCAGAAGTGAATCAATGACTTGGATTCTTAGGAAAATGGAGGTGGACCAGTCCATAATCTTCTAGTAGAATAGAAACCCTTGGTATTTTAAAAATTATTGCTAAGTGACAATATGCATGAATTATTATGAACAATGCGAACTGATATGTTGATCATCTAGAATAGTGTTTCCCAACCGGTGGTTTGTGGACCACTTGTGGTACGTGACTGCAGTGCCAATAATGTAAAATTTTTCTTCTTTAATTCTCAACCACCACTGCCGACTACTGAGCATAGAGAAGGTAAAATTGGGACTGAAATCGAAAGGCAGCGAACTGCTGCCTGTATGAGAGTGGGGAGACCAATCGCAACACGACAACACATCTATCACATGATAATGTTTGGTAACATCTAGTCCATCTTGCAATGAGTAGATTTTAGTTATTGTGGATGGTTTTAGTAGGGACTTTTTTTACATGTTAATGTTTATCCCTTCCATTGAAAATGAGTAAGAAAATTAAACTGTTGGATATTTTAAAAAGAAAACATGTTGATGACAATGAAAGATATGAAACTGGGCTGAGTAGTGTGTCTGCAACTCAAATGTGATTTGGGAATGTGGTCCTCTGGTATAAAAAGTTTGGGAACCACTGCTGTAGATGACACCAACTCAGAGATGATGAAGGAATATCTCCCTAGATCGGTGAAGGTTATCAAGGTTAGAAACAGTAAGAGAAGGGTCAACCAGGTACCTGAATGAGGAACAGCTGGTGTCCCTCTGCCACTGGGCAAGATGATACTGGCTCATCAGTTGTGAGACAAAACTCTTGCAGTCGCTGGGAGAGAGAGGGTAATTAGTTACACACCTCTTACTCTCCAGCGCCTCCTTCATGGTGCAATCAGCAAGCTCAATGCCAGGTACCTCTACATGGGAGGGGATCCACTGGAAATGAACCATGATTCTGGCAGAAGTGACCTTGGAGCAAGTCTTCCGTGATCTTCTGGTTGAGGAAGGGGTTGCAACTCTTGCTGTCTCACTTCTGGAGAGCTTCCAAGGCTGACTTTGAGTCACAGAGGATGACAAAGTTGCCATTCTCGAGGCTGAGGATGAAGAGTACAGTTTCAAAGATAGTATGAAGCTCTGCACAGGTGGAGGAAATGAGATGCGGAAGATGGAAACCTCTGGTGATGCCCGTATCGGGGATGGCAAAGGCAGAGGCAGCATGTACCTGGTCCGCAGATCCATCACTGTAGACCTCAATACATCTCATATTGTGCAGTGACATAGGAGGTGGAGAGAAGTCTGAGTGCCACTGGATCTGAGAACTATCTGGTACAGCTCTCTGCTATTGTGCTGTCTTAACTGCTTCCTTGGCTTTGTCAGCCAAGTAAAGATTCTTATCAACTGGTAACTGATCCCTTACACATTTATTAAGCTCTCTGTAATGCTTTTTATTAGGACTAGTAGGGTATTAAGGACATTCTGCAGTTATTTCTTTCTGAAATAAGCTCCAGTTCCTTATCACTAAAATAATTTTGCCTCCTGTGCCCCTTTTTATCTTAAAGAATACTGTTAGTTTCAAGAAAAGCCTATTTAAAATGGTCCCATTCCTGTCATAATGACTAACCTCTCATGATAAGCTTTAGCTATAACTGGGTCTTTCAGAGTTTTAATGTTAAAGGTAACGTTTTTAATCTGAGCACAATGCTTCTTAAGTTTAAGATGCTTTTAACAAATGGTTAACTGGTCAGATCCAATTTCAGCTCCCCTATATGACCTGGTATTCTTAACAGAATTATCCCATTTGCAGCTAATCAATATGTAATGCAGCTAATTAATATGTAATCATATTTTTATGCAGCCCATCGGGTGAAACCCATGTGTACTTATGTATGCCGTAGTGTTTGTAATAAGTGTTAGTTCTTCTGAAACCATGAATTTTACATACCTGTAGGAGAAGTTGCCCATTGCCATTGCAGCTACTGATACAAAAATGCCTATCACCCCTCCCCAAAGGTCAGAGTCAGTACCAACTTTGGCATTGAAGTCACCTAGAACAAGGGTAATATCTCCTTTCTTGACAGTATTCAAAATATCTTGAAGTTGTCCATAAAACCTATCCTTCATCCTCAGCAGCATCCTTATTGGGGACATAATAACAGATAACATTCAAGTCTTTAATGCTTGTCTGAAATTTTGCTGTTATGATACCTTTTATTAATGCATTCATATCCTAGAAAAACATCACTAGCCTGTCTGCTGAGAAGCAAACCTACATCTTGGAGATGCTTTTCATCTTCCCTCCCTGAAACGAGAAATTTAAGATTATTTTTAAGTATCTGATCTTTGTGTCCACCTGGTCTCTTGCAAGCTGAGAATATCTAACTTATAATGGTGGAATTCTTGTGTGAGGACATCAAGAGAGAAATCTCTGTGGAGTCCTCACATTCCAACTATCTATGGGGAGAAAATGGTTAGTGAGATGTTAAAGAAACTCTTGTTTATTGAGAGAGGGAATGTCAATAATATCAAACAGCCCCCTAATTGCAGGCATGAGGCAAAGATGTGTTTCCCCTACTACTAAAGGCTAAAGCCATCAATACTGGAAAACCTCCTCCAATGTAGGTTTGATGATGCCTGTAAAAGCAAGAGTTCAGGTATCCGTAATGTACTCTGATCAGGATTATCCATCAGCTGATAAAACGTGTCCTGTGAATCTATTCCCTTGGGGCTGTCAACTCGCAAACAAACAGAAAATACAGCAGAAGATTTTTCGCTCAACAGAAGCCCACTAGTGCAGCAAATTCAGGATCCATAATCAAGCTCAGAGCCATAATTCCATTTCTGGTTGGTGTATATGGTCAGCACCAGGACCCTGTGTGGTTGATCACTTCTCAGCAGGATCAGAAAAAAAAAAGTAGGTGTAGTAGTCCAGATCAATAGGCTACATTGATTTGACAGCCCTCCCCCCCTGTTACCTTCCACAAGAGGGGCGGGGGTGGCTCAGTCAGTAGCACGCCAGGCTCCTAATCTGCAGTTCCTAGGTTTGAGTCCCAGCTGGGTTAGCTTTAAGGTTTATCTCCACAAAACTTCCTGCCTTGCCCACAGTCAGTAGGGGACACTGATGGGCTTGGAAAGGCTGCCATCTGTCAGATGAGACATTAAGCCATGGCCCCATGTGTGGGAGAGCCATACCCTGTGCATGTTAAAAAACACACTGGATGGCTTTGATGGGAGGCTACCACTACCTCCTAACAGCTGTTCCAGTGGGTCCCCTCCACCAACCTTCTCTGAGCCTTTGGGATCTTTGTGACCTGGCCATTTAGCCCATTGTGCACAAAAAGTGCTACTCAGAGGTAAAACAACCCAACCCTTCCACAAGAGAGTATTTCTTTTGGAAGGTACTAACGGTCTGCACCACAAGAAGATGGGGTTGGACTTCAGGTACTAGGGCTGGCTGGTTCTGTGCATCATCACAGGGGATTGGTACATAGCTCTCTTTCCAGTGATTACCTAGCTGCCATTTACAGACCGATGTTTAGAAAAGCTCAACTTTTAGTTTTGATTTAACCATATTGCATCTTTATATTCTGAAAATTAGCAGATTGAAATAGTTAATGAATTTTAGTTAGTTAAAAATTAGGCAAATATTTATTAGTTTTTAATATTTGTTAAACATTTCAAAAAAAGTGATCATTTCCAGAAGTGCTGTGTGATAATTTTCAGTATATTTTGTAATCCAAATTTAAGAAGTTTCAGATAATCTTTTTCCTTTAACATTTTATTTTGATAATTTAAAAAATATTGTTTTTTAACTGTAAGCATTTAGATAATTATGAAGTTTGCAAAAAAATTGCTCATTAATATCATTTTTCTTATTTTGGTTTAGTTCTGATGCTGATATTTATAATTTACTTTATTTCAAAATTATGGATTTTTTTGTTAGCACACTAACAGTCAGTGTTTTACTTTTGTAAATATTGTTACATTTCAAATATATTTAGTATTTCATTTTCTTAGTGAATGTTTTCAATAATTTTTGCTGTCATTGATTAAAATATTACTAAAATCAGAAAGGTAATTGTTTCTACTAATACAAAAGAAACTTATTTGTTTTATATTTTCAGGATGGGATTTCAATATTTTAAAATACTGGCTTCAAATGATTGCAGAACACAGTCTTATCCAGCTTATCCAGAGTCATGCAATATTATTTCGGGTCATTAAAACTCAAATTGTGCTACCCCCTATGCCCCCTTGTTTATGAAAATTGTTTTTCATTTTATTGCAAAACTAAACCTGTTTGTAAATACAAATCAAACACTACATTGAGATCACAGTTGGAACTTCTGTGAGATTTCTTATCCCATCTAAAAAAAATAAAGATGAGTTTAACTTTTTGAGCATATGAAATGAGCAACTATATGACTAAAGTGAAAACACCCCATATAACTAGATAATCACTGAGAGACTCAAAGTATACTCATCCTAAAGTGGCTGATCATAAGCAGATCAAAAGCGATGAAAATATAAACCATATTAACATAATAAATTAATATCTTAGTGTAATAAATGACAATTTATTTTCCTACAAATGTGAGCAAAGAAATTCAAAATTTTAATATGTTTCTCTTTACCTTGTTATTAGAAACATTCTATTATTAATGAAAAGAATTTGCTTGGTTTCAAGTAAAAAAAAATGTTTCATTGTAGTGCTGAAACCACTGCCTTCACACCAGCAATTCCGCCCAAAATGATTGGCTATGTAGATGATGAAAATGGGGCAGACCAGCTGTATGAGATGCCGTCCTATGCTGCTGATGCAGTAGTGGTAAGTTTTATTCATAATATTTTGTTAGTTATTTTAAATTTCTTTAAAACTTCTAAATTTCTTTAAAAACATAATAATGATTCTAAAAGTATATTAATCATAAAGTGAAAAAATTATATATTGTTCAATGAACAATCTTATTGTGAAATTATATATAGAAGAACAATAAAAGGATATAATCTTAATCTTTTCTCTATCAGCATGAATTGCATTGTTTAAATGGGGCATAGGCTGCTGAGTCTCTGCTGTTTCCAGGTTTGAGTCCCAACTATGCTTATATTGAGAATTTTCTCTGCCAACCCCCAATCTGCCTTCAGTGAGAAAGGGGATATATTTGGGATTGGAAAGGCTGCTGTCAGATAGAATATAAAACCATGGCCCCTATGGAAGAGAGCCATTCCCTGTACATGTTAAAGAACACTCACAGGGGATGGCTTCTATCTGTCTTCTAACAGTTGTTCAGTTTTATCCCCTTCCCCTATTGGGGTGGGGATGGTTCAGTCGGTAATATGCCAGGCCCATAATCTGCAGTTCCCAGATTCGAGTCCCTGCTTGTCCAGCATTGAGATTTATATTTGCAAAATTCCGCTCTCTTCCCTCGGTCAATAGGAGACATCGATGGGCTTGGAAAGGCCACTGTCTGTTGGATGGGACATTAAGCCATGGACCCAGGTATGGGAGAGCCATACCCTGTGTACATTAAAGAACATAATGGATGGCCTTGATGTGAGACTATCAGCTGTCCAGTGGGTCCTCCCCCCCCCCCCCAAAAAAAAAACCTCTAAGCCCTCAGGGTCCTTGTAATCTGGCCTTTAGCCCATTGTGTGCAAAAAAAAGTCTCACTCAGAGGTAAAACAGATCAGCTGCATTTTTTAAAATGTTTTTGTTACTATTGGTAGCTTTATTACCACTGATTTACCTTAAAAACTATTTTTTATAAGATATTATTGCTTCCAGTGAGATTAATTTAGTTATGGTTCTTTTGGTGTGGATTTAACTCCAGTGTAGTTCATTAACTGTTACATTATATAAACCAGCATTTGCTTGAAATAATAGGAAATCACATAAGAATCTGTTGGTGATATGTTGAATAAGTATAGAGGAAAAATTGTCATTAGGTCATTAGTTGGGTGAGATCTAAACTCCTGATCTCCTGATGACATGTCAGATACTCTGACTGCTAAGCTACTGGCCACCTAACAATCATCCTCTATTAGTGGCTCGAAGCATTATACCATAGAGTTATTCATTGGAAATGTATCTGACTGTAATTGAAGACTCTGGTCTAGAAGGCACTTTCCAGGTTAGTGCCAATGACCAAGCCCCACATCAAACATCAAGAGGCATGGTATTTTCTTTTTTTTAAGCCAGCATGCCAGGTATCAAGCATAAGCATTAATGTTTAGAATTCTGTGTGAACCACTCTTGAACCAAGGATAATTTCAGATATTTATTTTTTCCTTCTAAAATATGAAAAGGACACAAATTTTGTTGCTACTAGAAGTAAATATAACCCTTGAATCCTGGATACATAGACAAATGCTTAACATACCTTATGGAAAATTAGCCCTGATAGTGTGAGCCTTTTTTTTTTGGATCCCATTATAAGTGCATTAATTTTTATTGGGTTAACCTTCTATTAACTTAAGAGCACTATTTGCTGTGCTCAGTGGAAAATAAAACCGTTTTAAAAGTAAACAAAATCCAAAGCAGTAATGCAACTCAAAAAGAAAATGAGCATTTTTAATTTTAACAGTAGCTTTCAACAATTGAGAGCAAAGTGATGCTTGTAACTTGAATATTTTTGCTGGTGATCTTTTGTATTGAATTTTGTCAAGTTCCTCATTTTTGGAGTTTTCAAAATTATGATTAAAATAAAAAAAAAAGTATCTTTATGATGAATTATAATTTATTCATCTCATATCATCAGTCTCATTTTACAATTAATGCTTAAGAATATATTAGTATATTAAAAAAATTCTGAACTGGGCATACAGTACTGTAGTCAGTAACTTAAAATTATTAGCTGTTGAAATTTAAAAGTTTCAGCTTCATAGATGAAGTTTCATAAAACATTCACCAACAAGTTTCCTAAACAACAATAAAAATGATTTTCAGTATCTATCAGCAAAATGAAGTCTCTTAAGTAGGGGGCCTTGATACCTAATGATGTACAAAATGCATAGTAGTGGGCACCTTTTCAAACTGCTGATCAGACACTGTGCGAGGGACAGACTACAATCACTGTCTTCTTTGATATTCAGAAGGCATTCAGCTCCTTATCCCTCTCGGATATTCTCTGCAGGTTCCATGATCTCAGCCTCAGAGTATCATCCACTGGATCTCAGCATACCTCTCTAACAGGACAGTTCGTGTGAAACTGGGCAACACATTCAGTACCTCCCATACTATCAATCATGGAGTACCTCAAGGGGGGTGTCCTCAACCTGTTGTTACTGAACATCTTGCTGTCATGCCTACCCTCTCGACTTGAGAATAGAGTGAGTATCTCCATCTACACGGACAATATCTGCATCTGGTTCCCTAGCCAGAACCCTTCCTATGCTCAGCTCAAGTTGAAATGAGCTGTGGCCATGGTTGGCAAGTTCTTTGACAACCTAAGCCTCACTCTTTCACACTTTTTTTTTAAACCTAAGCCTCACCGATAAGATTGTGGCCATGGTTCTCACAAAGAGATGCCTTCCGCCCACCTTCCCTGGCCTCATGTTGCCCAGTGGCAGAGGGCTGTTCCTCATTCAGGTATCTGGTTGACCCCTCTCTCACTGCTCCTAACCTCCACAGATCTGAGGAGACCCTCCTTCATCGTTTCTGAGTTGGTGTCATCTACAGCAACTCTACGCTTCACACTCTCGGCAGAGCATACAGCCCCAACTGTGCCACATACAGCACACCTGAGACTGTATCTCATGTTCTGCTCAACTGCTCCCGTTACAATTCTGAAAGAGAAGCTTTGTTCCATGAGCTTCATGCTATCAGAACCACTGACTACTCCATCACCTCCTTACTTGGTAATCACCACAATCTGAAGCTGCAATGAACATGCTTCCGACTTGTCACTGATTTCTTTCAGAACATTGCCCTCTTCTGCAAGGTCTAATGTTTTCTTTCTTTTTCTTCTAAGAGATTAGTACTCTTAATAGTCATGAGAGATAGCTGAGAGGCAGTCCCTTCTACCTCTGCTTTCTTGCCTTCTGTTGTGACTGGTGTAGGGAGCCCTCATTGGAGGCTAATTTCACCAACTTACGACACCTTGAATTTTAATTTTATTTGAATTAAACATAAATGTTTTATTTCCAATCTATCAATTGAAGCTTTAATCTAATAATTATAAATATTGTCAGGCTATACCTGGTGATTACTGCAGTCAATGAATTTCCTCCTGGCATACACAGCCAAACAACTTTTGTCCTATGTTAAAATACCATTGCTATTTAAGTAGAGTCCAGTTTGAGGAGTGAGGGTACTGCACACCTCAACTGACTTATTACTGTTCATCTTGGTGAAAGCATCCATATTACTTGAACTTCATTTAAGAAGTTCCACAAAGTAAAAACTGGACTTTCCTACTTTTTATGGTATCACTATTCATCTGTGTACGTTCGTCAGTGGGCTGTTAGTCATCAGAGATAATGTTATGTTAACTGTAAGTATATCATCAACTATAGTAAAGTCTCATACTATTTCATTGACTATGGTGAGTGTGCTAGTCACACACAGATAACACTTTTGGTAACTCTTGATGATCTTGTGTATTTAATACAAGCATTAGATTGCTGTTAGGACTTTAAATATTATAAAGTTATCTAGCAGCAATATGTACTAATAGCAATAGAGTTAGCTGTTCCCATTGCAATGCGTTTTAACAGGACTTTAACAATAACAGTAAAAGACCATCTTGCTGATAAATCATTGAAAAACATTTTAACTGTGTTTAATTTCACAATGATATTATGAATTTAATTTTAATATTACCTAATTCACTGTGTTTACTCGTAGTTTTATATAGAAGTTTGTTAATCATTCAGTGAATGTTGTTGTGTGAATTCGACATAGAATCAGTTTATATATTAAATCAAAGTGAAAAATGTCAAAGTTGGAGTATTGTGCAAAGCACAAATTTGGCCAATGACTCACTGAACTGTTTTGTCATCACATCCATCTTGCTTGTCTTACCTTTCACTATGTGATTCCTTCCCCCCCCCCCAAAAAAAAATGAAACACCACTTATGAGGTCATTACTTCAACAGCAAACTAAGACATTATTACTAGAACTGTAGATGCTCTATGTGCTATCCAGTTGGTGTAAGTCCAGAATTCTTTTCAATAGTTTTAGTGGTGGTAAAAGTTCCATTGTGCCTCAAGAAGAGTATTTTGAGAGTGGCTCTGTTTAGGTTTAGTCACATTAAATGTGAGAGTCCAGAAACGTTTTTTGACTCTCCTATGTAGTATAGAAAACTCCACAAAATTGGCACTGTACAATTTGGAATTTTTTTAAATTAGACATTTTACAAAAAAGCATAATTTTACAATCTGTCACTTGCATCTGCGATTGCATTTATTTATAAGAATTTTCCACTTTTACCACTACCAGACATTAATGCTATTGAATATAAACAGTTATTGTCAGCCATTACTGAAGGTATTGTGATATTTATTGCAAAATGAACTATGAAGAATAATAACCAAGACGAAAGAGAGAGCAGAGCAAAATCTTGTTATACTTAATTTAACTAAAAAATTAGAAATTATGAAAAGACTAGAAAGCAGGGAATGATTGAACGAGCATATGAAGGAGCACAGTATCTGATCATCAACATTATAAATAAATAAATAAATAAATAAATAAATAAATAAATAAATAAATATCCCCCTCAAGCAGTTGCTTGCTACAGAGATCAACATTATATAAAGGTGCAGAAAGAACAGTTATCAAAGTTTACAGCAAACTCTCAAATATCCAAATCAGTTGAAAGAAAGGAGTGGTTTACATAAGCTTGAACAACCTGATAAAGGGCAATACGAGTGGTTTACAATGCAGAGGTGTGAGGTAATTTACATTATTGGTTGAATAGGTAAAATGCTTTTATGCTGAAACGAACTTAACTAATAAATGTATTTTCTCTGAAGCTGATAACATCTTTAAAATGAATCATGGTGTCAGAATGCTTGATTTTGGTGATAAGAAAAGTCTGCATATAAAGAATGTGCTAAAAAATAATATGAAGTTTTTCAAAACTTCAATATTTATTTCACATCAAGGAGAGTGTTAATGCACAGTCACTCACCTGTACATGATACCAAATTTTTCAAAACTTGTTGAGGAATATAAACAAACTAACTAAAGCAAGTTCTAATTCTGATCAAATTGACCTCCTGTTTTGCTCTTTGTCAATTTGTACTCTTGTTGGAGGAGGTGAGGTTGATGCTTCTGGGTACAAGTCAAGTAGGAAGTGCCTTACTACACTTGTGTGTGCATATGCTGCAGGAACACACAAATTAAAATTGTTTGTGATCGGCAAATTAAAAAACAATGTATGAATGTAACTATATACTGCTATGCAGTATTGGTTTCACCATACTTTTATATTTATTTTTATATTATTTAATTTTTATTAGTAACCACTTGTACTATCTTTTAGTCATTATTAAATATTAAAAGATGTAAATAATTTCAATAGTTAGTGCTTAATATTCATTAAAATGTGTTTCTGTTCAACTAAATATCTATCTAAAACCTTAAAATCTTAAAATCTGACTCCTACCTATCTCTAAGGAGGCCAGAAAATAAAGTGTTTGCTGTATTATATTTTTAAATTTAAATTTTCCTAGAAAAATCGTGATTCACTTTTGCCATTGACTCTGTTTTTGTTCTAGTTTTTTGCTTGTGCTTTCTACTTTACAATTACACATTTCAGCTTTCACTATAAATTAATTTTAATTTAATCTGAAACCTAAGCAAAACATTAGGTTTTTTGTATCCTTTTGTTTTATTGAATGATTGTTTCTATTAAATTTTTAAGTTAATGTTTTAAATTTAAAAAAGTTTTAATGGCAAAATATTTGCATACATGACCAGAGAAAAATCTAGCTCTTGTAACAAACTCTGTGGTTTAAATCCAAAAATAAAAATATTTTCAAGTTTGCTGGATAATAATGTTGAGTTCTGGGCAATATTTAATGAATTGCCAAAAAAAAAAGCTTATAAACTGATAATAATTTAAATATATGTATATCACAGACACTGGTGCTCAAAATTAAAGGATAATGTATAAATTTGTACATAACATGAAGTATTTTTAAGGGAAATGCAGTGAAATTTGGTAAAGATGTTTATTATTACATTGCAAATGTAAATCAAGCAGAAGAAATTCATAATCGCATAATGTGCATGTGTTAAGATCTTAATCGTACAATTCACATGAAGTAGCAGTCCGAGGAACAATACTTAAAATCTGTTACGTACATGTGGTATGTTAATAAGGAGTATGATCACCCCAGACAGCTATGCACAGCTCAAATAACTCCTCATACCTCCTTTATGAGGGTATTGATTAATCTCAATGATTGCTGTTCTGAGTTCTTGGAATGTTCTGCAAAAGGGCTGGCGAGCTCCAACTCGTTTCCCTAGAGCATCCCATACATGCTAAATGGGATTGAGGTCAGAGAGATCTGGGTGGCCACTCCATTTGGCTAATATCCTCTTCGAGAAAATTGTTGGCCACATGAGCTCGATGAGGGCGTTCATTATTGTCCATAAGAATAAAATCTGGACCAACGGCTCCCCGGAATGCCCTGATATATAGGTTTAGAAACTCATCTCTGTACCACATGGCATTAACAGAGCCATTTGGAAAGATGTGCAGGTCTGTATGCCCATTCGTCATGATTCCTGCTCCAACCATCATGCCATGGCCACCAGAGAAGTCCCTTTCTCTGAAGTTCGAGGGACTATTGCAGGTCTCTGGTTCTCTCGAGATGCGAATACATCACGAATCAGTACTTAAGCTGAATCACTATTCATCTGTAACTTGTGCCCACTGATTTGAACTCCAAGTGTGATGTTAGCGACTCCATGTTAAACAATCTCGCCGGGTGGTGGGAGTTAGAGGGACACAAATAACAGATCTACTGGCATAAAGCATTGCTCATGACGTCTCTTGTAAACAGTTTGCCTTGAAACCCTCTTTCCTGTAGCTGCTGCAAGTTCCAAAGATAGTTGTCTAGCAGTCATCACTCTGTTCTGTCTGGCAGTAACACTCATAAGAGATCGTCTGCAACAGTTGTGGCCCTGGGACAGCTTTGCCCTGGTCGACAATGAACATCTCGTTGTTGAAACTGTCTCCAGAGTCTTGGCAGGACATTTTGTGGAACATTCAATGCTCAGAAGATGTCTCTATGTGACTGACCTGCTTCCATCCTTCCAATCAGTCTCCACTGCTGAAAATCATCCATATGATGTCTTCAGGACATAATCAGCTTGATGTTCCACTGAAGTGAAAGCAAGAGTTGCCTAGAACAGCTACAAGCTGCGAGTACAGTTGCATGTCTTTTTAATATATTCCTCATTTGCATATTCCAGCTTATGTGCGACAACTGTAAATGCCGGATAGTTTTCCGTGTAACGTATTTTCTGTATTCGTCCATTTTCAGTGCATTCTTTTTTGTATATAAGCAGCTATATACATTTTTGTCAATTATCCTTTAATTTTTAGCACCAGTGTACATAATAATGGAATGATGTAAAGAATCTTTCGAGCAAAAAATGTCAGAAATAGCTTAACTGAAATTAATTGAAAATATTGTTAGTTCGAATTAATTAATCAACCACTGGTTCATTTAAGAGAAACGGCAGAGGTCCCTTGTTTCAATTATCCTTTAATTTTGAGCACCAGTGTAGTTTAGTATATCCAAAAATATCAGTATTGTCACTGTAAAAAACAAGCCGTTTTATTTCCTAAAGTTTAAAAACTTTAGTAAAAATATATGGAAAAGTACTTACAGTTTAGTAAAAGGCTTAAAAAACCTACATCACATGCATTTACTATTCTGATTATCCTTAAGCCTTGCACATTGTAATGTTCCAAAAGTATGTTAAGCTTTGTCTCTTTTGATTGATCCAAATTAAACTTCTGGATAACATAAGCCACCAGCAATATTAACTTGCCAAATAAAGTTAAATGAGGGTTCGCTAAATATATAGGCATTATTTAGTGAGTAAAAAATCGAAAGATTGCCAAATTATTAAAGATGAATCGTAATAAAAATCAATTATCGTTGCTCAAGAGAAAAAAAATAGCAAAGTCAAAATATTTCATATAACAAACAAAGTTTATCTTCAAAGAATTCAAAACTCACCAAATAAAGTGATGAATACAAACATCTGAGCAATTAAAAGCTCACATCTAGCTCCATCTCTACTAACAACTCAAAGAACTACTACATCTCACTGACTCATTTCTGCTATCTGACACTATGATTTAACATCATTAGTATACATGCGATGTGCCACTGACGTGTGTGTTGCATGCTGTGAAAAACATTTACATAGTCTTATGATCTCACTGGCAATGACACAAGAGGGGGCATGTCCTTACGCTCACATTAGCGGCTGTCAATTAAAAGTCGGAGTTTCACATGTACAACTCCTTTAGTGGTCTGGATGAGAAAAAATAATGGTGAACTGAAATTTAAAAACCCCAAAATAATAAATATAACATAAAGTGAAACTGGTTAAGGAAAAGCAAAAGTGAATGGACCATTACAATATCTGCATTGGCACTTAGAATGCACTTGCTGCACTGCAACACTGCTCAAGTGGTCAAAATAGATGGCTTTGTAGGTTGTTTGGGTTGTTTTACTTCTGAGCGGCACTTTTTTGCACACCATGGGCTAAATGGCCAGGTCACATGGACCCCAAAGGCTCAGAGAAGGTTGGGGGAGGGGACCCACTGGAACAGCTGTTGGGAGACAGATGGTAGTCTCCCGTCAAGGCCATCCAGCGTGTTCTTTAACGTGCACAGGGTATGGCTCTCCCGCACATGGTGCCACGGCTTAACTTCCCATCCGACGGACGGCAGCCTTTCCAAGCCCATCGGTGTCCCCTACTGATCGTGGGCAAGGCAGGGAATTTTGCAGAGATAAATCTCAACACTGACCCAGCTGGGACTTGAACCTGGGAACTACAGATTTGTCAGCCTGGTGCGCTACCAACTGAGCCCCCCCCCCCCCCCCCCCATGGCTTTGTAGTGAAGAAGTCATGTTTGGTGATATGCTAACATATTCCTACTTATTTGAAGTCTTCAGGGAGAGTGTTTATACACAATAGTACCTTTAATGGAGGATCTAAGCTATCTAACAAATTTTTAGTTTATATTTGCAAGACTTACACTCAAAATATCACTATGCATTATTCATATCACCTAGTATTATCATATTCTTATTTTAGAAAGAAGAATTTGTAGAAGTTCATTAACAAAGTCATTTAGTCCTTGGAGGGAGATGCAACTTTTTTGTTTGAAGAGATATGGGAAAATTCTTTTTGAGTTGGATAGGTACTAATGAAATATTACGATTCACATTTTCAAATCCTTTGGAAGGTTTTGATTTCCATTACTAGAGGTCATAGCCCTTTGCAGGTGTGTCGAAATATAATGTCCAAAGGGTCTTTCAGCAGTGGTGTACGTCGCAATCCACTGCTAATCGTTGCCAGAACTGCGGCAGAAAGACTGCTCACCAATAGGGACCGCCGAGTGCAAACCACTTTGCAATGAGGTAGGAATTGCTCCAGTCAGTCAATGCAGGCCTACAACAAGTGTTCCCAAACGAACACTCTGAAGGGAATTGCATGCCTTGGATATCTGGAGCAGAGTACCACAGAAGAGACCCATGTTAACAGCTCTGCATGAGGCTGCACGACTACAGTGGGCGTGGCGCCACAAAGACGACTGTGGACTCTGGGAAGCGTGTGATCTGGTTGAATGAGTCACGTTTTTGCTTGTACTCGAATGATGCGTGGTGACGGGTACATCGTAAGCCGCATGAAGCCTTCCATGCTGACTGTGTGTAAGGTTCTGTTCAAGCTGGAGAAGGCTCTGTGATGTTCTTGGGGTGTTTCACATACGAGGAAATGGGTCCTTTGGTCGCAGTGACATCACACTTGAACCAGAAGGGTTATATGGAACTACAGGACGACCACATGTTGCCTTTTGTGCAGCATCTCCACAGTGTGAACACCAGAAGGATACCCAAGTCTTCCAATTGTCACATGCACAGTTCTCGAAGTGTGTTGGATTGGCATGATGAGCATTCTGAAGCCTTCGAACTTCTTGACTGGCCCTCCAAATCCCTGGATTTGAATCCCATAGAAAATTTGTGGGACAATTTGGAGCAACGAGTGAAGCGTTATCCTAGCCATCCGGCCAATCTGGCCGAACTGCGGCATATGCTGCTGGATGAGTATTGATGTGCATTACATCCGCACACTGGTGGCATCCATTCCAGACAGGATTTCTGCTGTTCTTGAGTCACACAGAGGTGTTACGCACTATTAGGTGACATTCAACTAGGGGTGACTAATTTTTTGTCCGGTGAGCTTATCTTTTGGAACTTGAAATGCTGATGAATAATTGTTTCCAAAATGCGAATCGATACATTGATATCTAAACTTATTACCTAAAAGTTGATGTCTAGGTTTTTCTTAACGAGTTCACGAACAACGGCGATGGATCCTCGTTCCGGCCTCCTTCGGTGTTCCTGCACGAGGAAGGTCTTCGAAGCTCTGCCGCCCTCTCTGAATTTGTGCATTCATCCTGTAACAGTTCCATATGAACAGCATGATACCCATGTACTTGTGATAAATCGACATTAATTTTTTTCGCTTCGCCCATAAGCTGCATTCTTGTGAAAATGTAAAATCTTTCTCCTTCTTTAATAGGCTCCATAGCAACAAATCACAGATTTCACAGACCGAACTTTATGCACCACCAACGAAGAGAGAAATGTTGATATGGCTTTGTTTTTAACAGATAATGAAAAGTTTAGACAAGGTTTCAAACAAGTCGTAGCTCGTTAATTTTGGAGGGACGAGGGCAAATCAACAGACATATGCAAGAACTTTTTGAATGCCCTGCGTAGAGGTCGCTACTGAGGTTTATTTTCGGCCTTTATCATTTTCCATTAATGAAAATTCGAGCTAGTGGATGGTTGGATAAATGCAAATAGTATTTTTTAGTTACTAATGTTGAGAAAATTTTTTTCATTTATTTCTTAAACCAATGCATTTTATTACCCCCATTGGGGGGATAAGGGACCAATTTATTGTTCCCAATACTTGACCATCACACTCCACTTCCAGTGTTTCAAATTTCTGGCATAAATAGATCGTTTGCAATGTTTCTCTTAAAGTTTTATTATTTTTCACATTTTTCCATCATTAGAGGGCTGTATTAAACTAGTGGGAGATTTGGAAAATACGAATCGTAATATTTCACCAATACCTATCAACCCACTGAAGAATTTTCAGCGTGTCTCAAAAAACAAAAAAAAAATGGCATAAGTGCCAGTTAAACGAAAGTGAATGAATGGTGTTCTTACATTAGTCTATTATTGCATTGACTCGTCACATCTGATTATTTTTCAGCATTTTTTTTACTTCAAAAAATTAAGTTATTTTTGTAGTAATAACCAAAATGGGAAGATATCGAAACATATTTGATATCTCTAAATAGTGACACCGGTTGTTGCATTGGGTCTATGAGGCTTATTCGTTACATTTATGATCCCTGTCAAGTAACTAATGGACGAATCCAAATGAAATTGCTCCAAGTATAAGGTATAAAAAAGGTAATAAGGGGTGAAAGGTACTGCGAAGGAATGGGACCTAGCTAGCGTCGTTTAGGAAAAAATTAAAGATACAAAATCGTCTGGATCTGTGAGACCCAGTGTGACCGGCGGACGGTTAAATACATACAGTAAAATCAATGATATTAATTTTGTTAAAAGGAAACACCTGCACCAATCAATATCAGAACAAGGTCGATCATAAAGCATGTTGCTATGAATGTTATTTGTATTTTAATAGATAGATTCTTTAACGCTGGTGACACCTGTTACTTTTGAAACTGGTCTTCTCTATTGGATTAGAAATTTATTAGCATTACAGTAATATGAATAACCTCAATATTTGTGAATATGAGTTAATACTCATCAACTGCACTCATACAAATATTTACTGTCGTAACAAAGAGCTTAGTTACAAAGCCAAAGCTGAATCTTGCATGACGCAGTGGCTCGAGTTTATGCAGCAACATCAGGTGTGTGGGCGCCAGCTAATGGGTGGTGCCGCACAGAGACATCAGATAAGTAACTGGTTAAGTGGGGAGCGCCCATTTGTAATGCTGAACTAAAAATCTTGTTAGATCGGATAGTTTAGAGGAAGTGTGACTTTGTGGGTATAAACTTTAACGGTTTGGCTTCATTAGATTCGATTCGCTTTGACTGTTATATTAGTGCCATGTGACAGCTTTATTCTTTTTAAAAACTGGTCGATGACACTTGACAGCTCAAGGCCGGCAACAATGGCCTGTTAGTAGTCCACTTTTTTAAAAACCTGTCAAGAACAGGTGAGCTTTTCATCAGAATCAATGGGTAAATATATATATTTTAGGTTATTATTTTGCATGTGTGATGTGCTTAATATTAACTTCTGATATTGTATTTATGTATGTACAAGCAGTATACAGCTGTTTTCCTCTGTAGGTGCCTAATAAATCTTGTATGAGAATATTTATTTGATCAAATTGTCGGCGATAACAATCAACACCATGCTTATTACCAAGAGTTAAAAGATGAAATTATAATTCTCATATATCACTAATTGATTGAACTATTATCAATCACTGGTCAATCAATTCATTGTCAAACAACAAATGCTGTCTCACTGCTTCCATGTAACGCTATGCTGCCTCTTTCCATAGAGCGATTTCGCGTGATGATTTTCATCAAACTTTGCTTATTTATAGGGAGCACAATCATTATTGTATTAGCTGCATGTTCCAAAAATGACCGTGTACGCCCGTTAAGGTTTACCTTCTTGGTAAATTTCTGCTTTATAGGGATCGCATGTTTTGTTATTACAGATCCTTTAGCTTGAAGGGTTAGTAAAATTTTCAAACTATGACATTGCATTTTGTGTTGATTAGCAGTCTAGTCTGTATGAGAAAGATTGTGCCATGCATACTGTACCTTTAGTGTTAACTATGACAGTCTAATGGTTGAAGCTGCTGTAGTGTTATTAATACATGTAGTTCTGGACGATGGAATGTTAAGCCGTGGCCTTGTGTGCGGGAGAGCCATACCCTGTGTACTTTAAAGAACACACTGGATTGGCCTTGTTCTTTTTTTTAGCAGCATTCATTTTTGTTCTACCATTTGTCTCCCAACAGCTGCCCAGTAGATCCACCGACTTTCAGTGAGCCCTCGAGATCCTTATGACCCACCATTTTAGCCCATTGTGTGAAAAAAAAGTGCCAAGGTAAAACAACCCAACCCTATAGAATGATAATAACAGAACTTTGCATTTTTTTAGTCCTTTAAAAAAAGAGCTATTTTCACTTTGTCAGGCCGTATGTAGATATTCAGTTTTTTGTCTTTAGAGAGAGTGCCGTTCTGGTGACGGAATGGGTAACGCGTTTGGTTACTAGTCAAAGGGACGTGGATTCGATCCCCGGGTAAGGCATAGATGTTTGTGTTGTCTTTCTACAGAGATCTCTTTCTCGCAGATTTTCTCTGTGGCATATTAAACTGACAGACTCCTGTTAGACCTCTTTGGCAAGCAGCTGCTTGAGGGGTAATTTTTTTTTCGTTATAAATATGTCGGTTGGATAGCTGGTACTAGAGATAATTTCAGGCTCAAAATAGCACAGACGACTTTGAGCTGTCATAATTAAAAAAAAAATTGTACTTGTGAAAAAAAAAGTATAAAAATGAAAAAAAAATATTTTGATTATAATTTCAACCTTTTAATGCATCTTTAGTAATTGCATATAACTACTCAGCGTTTGATTATGTTTTAGATATTCGACGAATATTCTTCTTTCTAAATAAAGTTTGTAATAATCTATAATACGAAGAATCAAAAAATGGTTTAGCAGCATTCATTTTTGTATATACGTTTTACGATATATCGGAGAATTTTTTTTCTCCTAATTGGACTCGAGAATTTTGTCCTGAACTCATCTCTAGTAACTACTAATAAAATATTACTGTTTGCATTATTCAAAACAACCATTTGTTCGAATTTCCACCGTTAGATGTTGCAAAAGTCGGAAAATTGCTGATTTCATTCTCTTTGGAAAACAAATATTACGTATTAGTCAAATGTGATATATTAATCTTCTGCATAATATATATACATTCATGCAATTTAAACAGGCATACGTGAATCAATAGTATCGTCATAAGGTAAGAGAAAAAATTTCCGCTTCTCAACATGAAATATTCCTTATCAAGGTGTTAACCTCAATGAGTTATTTGTTTCAATAAAGTGGCAACAAAAATTTTGGAAGAAACATCCAGTGTTTCTTCCAAACATTGAAATTATCTGTATATATTATATGATTCCAAATAAGCGCATATTCTTTAAACTTCCTGGTGCGGGGGTTGGTCAGCGCGCCAGGCTCGTAATCTACAGTTTCCAGGTTCGAGTCCCACTTGGACCAGCGTTGAGACTTATCTCTGCTAACACTCCAGCTTGCCCTCGGTCAGAAACGAGACATTGATGGGCTTGTAAAGTCTGTCGGATGGGGCACAAAGCCGTGGCCTTTGTGCGGTAGAGCCTTACCCTATGCACGTTAAAGAACACGCTCGATGGTCTTCACTAAAACCGGAAGGTTGCCAACTGTATCCTAACGGGTCCAGTGGATCCCCTTCCCCCAATATTCTTTAAGTCCATGGGGCCCATGTGACCTGGCCATTTAGCCCAGTATATGCTAAAAAGTGCCTCTCAGATGTAAAACAACCCAATCTTTAAACTTCCAGTGTCCGTTTTTCTCGACTACATAAAATAGATTCGTTTTTCGGTTTGATTATGACAACCCTTAAGTCGACGTATTTTTATGTTGTGAATATCCAATGTTCCACGTGATGTTGATGCATGGGTTTAAGATATATACATATTATTCCATTTCTGGAAGAAAATTAATTGCTTTACACTTTAAGGATTTGTTTAAAGCATAAAAACGAAAATTCATAACAAATACAATAGAAAGGAAATAAAAATTATGTTAAACTTTAAAATACGTCCATCGTGACGAAAAACGCATACACACAGTAAACGGAGACATTGTCTTCAATTATGTGCACATCACAGCGATTTAAAGCTTATAGGAACTCGTAGTTTTTTTACCAAAATGAGATTTCTATGATAATGGTAGTTTTTCCCTTGCCTTCAGCGTTGTTTTGCACCCGGCGTGTATTAATTAGAAGGAATTATCTAGATTACTCACGCTTAAAATTGCAAGAATTGAAAACGAAGGAGAAAAATCTTGTCAAGTCCTTATTGAGATATGAAGTAATTGTGATAATTTAAAAACAGGATGAAGTGCTCTCTTTCACCTGTTTATTCAGCCACATCAGCTGTGGCGCTGATTTTGTTTTCGCTTATTCAACTTTAGTAGAAATGCGCATATATTTCCTTGTATTTGATAACCGGGGCTTATCAGATTTTTTCAATATTAAAGAGATACCGTGATCTGTATTTTAAGATAGTCATCTGACAGTTTACTATAGAATACAATCATTTAAATCGCGAATGCTGATTTAAAAAAGAAAAGTTATCTTTAAGCTTAAGAACATTTTGACGTGGGGCTTCCTGCATCTGCTCCCTGTCTGGCTGTTTATCGACGATCTTCTGCCTGCAGTAATTTTTCCTCTGCCCTCTTTCTGGCATTTTATTACTTCTCTGAAGATAGTCATGGTTGAGCTCCAAAATTATATGTAGCTGGAGAAGACCATTTCTGTGGCAGAAAGTGTGCCGTGACGTCATTTCGAGCACTTGTGATCGACCGGAAGTAAGTAGTAGGTCGCAACTGGGGAATGTTCTGCTTGACTGTCTATGACAAGAATAATCATGTGGCCAGCTGCTGAAATCTGTTGAACTAACAAACATCTCTAACGATGAGAACTTGAATAGCAATGGTACTATTAATACTTCTAACGCAGTGGCAAGGAAATTTAGTTTCCGTGCGAAACCATACAACGGATCCCTCCTACTTATATGATATTATTGTACTTTCTGTATTATTATTTATTTGTTTATTTCCATTTTCTTTTGGATTCTTTACGTTATTATTGTGTCATATGATTCTAGTAACATGCTATTAAGACTGTTCCTTTGACACCCAACCTCGCAGTTAACGCACACATCCAAGTTGTTAATTAAAAATGATGGGCGAAGAGCAACTACAAAGAAAGTACTAAAACGACGAATACACAGCAATGATAAACGAAACAAATGCATGTTTCCCAGAAAATTACTTTAAAAAAATGTAATATACATTTATTACACTACTTGCAAAAAAAAATTCCTATTCAGTGTTGTAAATTTTTTGCGACATATTTTAATGATGTGGATAGATTTTGGTCTAATGTCAAAATCGTTAGAGTAGTGAGTCTCTCCCAGCCCACTGACGATGATAAGCAAGGTTTGACTGAATTTAGTTTTCTGATGTTTGATGTTTATTGACAGTGATGTTTGCTTAAATTTCTCTTTTTATATATCGGTTAATGCGTACTTATACTATAAGTAATACATTTGGAAATTTTATGAAGCATTATAAATAATACTTTTAAAATATGAATGTATCAATGTGACTTTTTTTTCTTGTTTGGTCGTTAGGATGGTAATGCTCATGCTTTTAAGGACAAAGAAATTTTTGCGTGAAAAAAATCCTTAAAGTTTAAATATACAGTGGATTCAATACCCTACCACCACCACACATACACACAATAAAGCGCTGGAACCGGAGAGTTTGGTAATGTAATTGTTAGTCACAATATATATATAATGGTTTTTTTTAATGGTGTATCACCGTATCTCCATCTTTTTTTCAGCCGTATAAAAGTAGGATGTGATTATTTTCTTTTATTTGAGAGTTGGTTATAGGTTTTTTTTAATATACAGTAGGTGATAATTTTCCTTTACCCCATTTTCGACTGGATTACACTTTGAAGACATGACTCAGATTTGGAGTCTTATAAAACCAGTCTGAATGTGATTGTTAATTTTTTATGATAATTTTTATACTTTCAACTTTTCAGTAACAAAATTACATTGAAATATACACAGTCGTATCAGAATAATATGACCACCTACCATACATATACTGTGGTCCATGCGTTTGGGCCTTTTCTCATCCCCCACACCCACCCGAAAAAAAAAATGTATATATATATATAGCACTCTTCGAGACCCTTAGACCCTGAAAAAACCAGAAAGGCAACGTATATGCACTAAATATGAAACAAAATTTTAGTATTTCATACATTTCGCTTAATTTAGTGCACTTTTTATCCAATATAATTAGATTTAATTTCAACGAGGTATTCACGATGATTTGGAAATTGGTCTCTGAAATACAAAGGATATGGATTTCAACATCCGTAAATAAATTTTGGTTCCTTTAATATTCATTAAATCAAGTTATTAATTATTCATTTATTATAAACCATTATGGAATGAATACGTTTCAAAACATAAATTTTTTACTAACAGTACGGAAACAAAGTTAAAATTTAATATGCCGTAGCCCTTTTCAACAACTTTTCGGCCCATTGAAGAACCGCAGCGTTAGTTTGAATATTCTAGTATAGTGCATTAAAGGTTTGGCTCCGAGTTCATTTCGCTTTTGCAATCCCCGCCTATTGTTTCTGTTATTGAACTGCTATCACCTCTGGCGAATATGGAATGACCGTTTACAAAGAGAAATAATTTTTTTAATTTTCCGCCATTAGCACCCGCAAACAATGAAAATTCGAATTGATCAATGATTGAAAAAATGCAAATAGTAATATTAGTACGTAACAACACAAAAAGAATTCATTTATTTTTTAAAACGAAAGAGCCGTTTTTTACCTTCCACTCCGGTGGGGGGGGGGGGGGGGGGGGGGTAAAATCTTAGTTTACAGTGTAAACCTCTTGATCATTACACTCCACCACCAAAATTTTTAGCATAAATAGTTTAGAATATTCGTTTAAAGTTTTTCCATTTTTCCAAATGTAGCGCCATCTGACAATAAAAATTAAAATCTACTGGAAAATTGAAAAACGTGTCGTAATTTTTTTAGTACCTATCCATCTAAAATAAAACTTTCTCTTGAAAAAAAAAGTTGCAGTTTCTCAACCTCTCCAGAGGACAAATCGAAAACATTGCATTTTTTTGTTTTTAGTTTTGATATTTTTCAATCTTTTCCACCATTAGAGGAGTCTATTAAAACTGCTCGGGAAATTAAAATTCTAATACTTCATCAATACCAATCCAACCAAAAAAAGAATTTTAATTCATCTCTAAAAATGAAAAAGTTAATATGTGCAGACAGACAAACGACAAAGTGGAAGCAAAAAAACGAGCTAAAAATGTATCGCCAGTGAAAATGTTTGAACGTCCCTATGATAAAGCTTATAAAAATAACTTTGCTGGATTTTTTTTAGAACTAGGAAATTGTGATTCTTTTTATCTCGTTTTCAAAAAATAAATAAAAAAATCGAGATATTTATTTAACTTTGTCTGTGTTTTTAGAGAAAAGTTAAACTTTTTATGATGGATAGGTATTGATGAAATATCAAGATTCGTACTTCCCAATAGCTCAAAGGTTTTAATTGCGTCTTTTAAAGGATGAAATTTTTGAAAATTACAAACTTTGAAACGAATATTGAAAGCGATGTTATTTATGCTGGAAATTTTTGATGTGGTATGAAGGTCATGAGGTTTGCATTGACAACAATAAATTGCCCCCTTACACCGAAGGGGTGGGACCCGCAACTATTTTTTTTTATAAAGAGATAATTGGAAAATTCATTTTTAGTTGGATAGGTACTAATGAAATAGCATGATTCACATTTTTCAAATCCTTAGGTAGTTTTAATTTACATCGTTAGAGGTAATTAAATATGGAAAAGGCGAAACTTTTAACGAATGTTGCAAGTGATATACAGATATGGTAGAATTTTGAAAAATCTGGGTAGAGTTTCAAAAAGTGTTCCACTGACAGCAACAATTTGCCCCCTTTTCTCATAGGGGTGTGAGAAAAGCAACTTTTTTTTATTTTAAGGAATAAAGAGAAATGTTTAAAAATAACCTAAAATTCTCTGTAATGCAGCAAAAAAATTTTAAATTTATCCTTCAAACTATTTGCATGTTAAAAGTTTTTAGGAAAAAATTCAGAAGCTTTTCGGAGAAAGGAAAGCGTTTCGTCTTCAGTGAAGTGACACTATATGGTGACGTTTAGGGCTCTTTGGAGCTTCTTTCCACATGTCGTGAATGGCGATTGCAGGTAGGGACGCCGATGTCATTATTTCAATAATATAATATATATAATTCTGTATTCATAATTACATATACATACATATTACATAAGTACATATTCATAATTGCATATTTAAAAGAGAAATACTTTTTATGTTGCATATACTAATAAAATACTGCTCTTTGCTTTTTCCTATTATCCATTAGTTCGCATTAAAACTTGTAGAGTGCAAATGTTGGTAAATGAGAAACTCCATTCTGTTTGAAAAGGAGATTCCTATATTCTCGAGAGACGATATATGATCTTCTAGTTTAAAATTGAAATTGGATAATATTGTTTTTTTTTTTTAAGGAAAGTTTTTTGATAATTTCAGTTCTTGTATAGAACTTGGTTGTTGTTGTTTTTGCCTCACTAGGTTTTGTTCCTACAGTACTGTGGCATATAAACTGACAGGCTCCTGTCAGACCTCTGTGGCAAGCAGCTGCTTGAGGGGGTATTTATTTATTATTTTTTTTAAACTAACTTCTAATAATACTTATTAAATAGTTTGATATAACACTGCTGTTAAATCATGAGCTTGCATACTCTTTAGATACTGACGAATATTTTAAAAATTTAGATTAAATTTTTTTGGTGAGTTTTTTATTTTTAATTTCGTATTCCCATAAAATGCTCATCTTAAAATTTGCAAAGCTTCGAATTTTGCATCTCATTTGCACAAAATGAAAATCCTCAATTTATCGGATAGGAAGTGTATATTGCATTCCTTATTTTATGTTTCGAAGCTTTAAATTAACTTTGATTGATTTCTCATACTATTAGCATGTTATAGTGGTGTAGTATTAGCATCTCGAATTAGGTGTAGTATTAGCATATTACACCCAGTTCGATCACCTTACGGCAAATAATTTGATGTAATAGGAAGGCTTTCGTGTATGTTTTTCATCTGTTAGTAAAGAGTGAACAATTCTTATCTGTTCTTAGAACAGGCAAAATGAAACTGTTTCTTAGAAGTATCACAGATACACCAGGCATTGGATGATAGTTCATCAGTTTTGCTGGTGTTCGGTCTCTCGACATTTAGAAGGCAACTGAAAATAGCTCGGATTATCAGAGATATCGGGTTCTTGAAATCCTAGTAAATTTTTTTTGGTAAATTTTTTTGACAATAGTAAGCTTTTTGTCATCTCTATGATTATGGATAAACTAAGTTACATTACAGTAAGCTTTTCAAGGATGTGCACAAATAAGTTAAAACGCTAGCGTATTTTTTTAAATACCAGTTGTAAGCGAATTAAAAAGAAGATGGCTTTTGGTGCTGTCGGTAGTTTGCCAACTTGTAATCTAATGTCCTCTGGATTGAGATCCAACAGTGCCTGTATGAGAATTTTATGCTCTAATCCCACCCTGCTAAAAATCCAACATTTTAAAAATGTTTAATAATAACGTTTCGTTTTGAATTGTGACATTTTTCTTTCAGTATAGTCCTTCGTGTTCTTTCTAGCTACATACAACATATTTTCTATTGAAATGTTGAAAATGAACTTGGCGGCCATGTTTTTTGATATTGTGTCCAGTAGCACCGTTCCATGGCCGAGTGATTAGCGCGCTTGGCTACTGATCTAAAGGACCTGGGTTCGAGCCCCGGGTAAGGCATGGATGCATGTGTCGTTTTTCTGCTGAGGTCCTGCCATCCTCACAGATCCTCTACTATGGCATATAAACTGACAGGCTCCTGTCAGACCTCTGTGGCTCTGAAGCAGCTGCTTGAGGGGGTATTTATTTTTATTTAAAACCAGACTAAGATGGTGATCTCCCCCCCCCCCCCTGTACACTTTACAAAAATTATTATTAAAGAGAAAAAAATCGTCATTTTATTTTTAAAAATTTAGATGACTCTGCGGTGTGTACATTCAAATTCAGAGCAGTCATTGCGCAGTTGGAAATGTGGCAGTCGCGGTACCAAATGTCTGGTAATGGTTTCTATTCGACTGCCACATTTGTACATTGGGCAAGTCTTACAGACGCTTACCCAAATGCACAAAAATATTGCGCAGTTGGAAATGTGGAAATCTGGCCGTTGGAAATGTGGCAGTCGAATAGAACCATTAGCGCAGTGTTCTTTAACAGGGAACATGCGAATTAAGTAAAAGTGCATTAGCATTATGTATCTTTAATTTTGTTTTAAATTAAAGTTATGAACAGATGCTCTTCGAATTAAAATTTAAATTCGAAGGGCATCTGTTTCATAAAAACGAAGACTCAAATCAATAGAAAAGACAAATTGGGTGCAGAATATCCTCCCCTCCTTCTCTTAGTTAATCCTCTTCCCTGTTTCATTCATGCAAGCAAGTTCCACTTCAGTTGGCAAGGGGTCATCGTAAATTACATAACGCCTCGAGGGAGGGAAGCTAGTGATTTGTTACTTTCCTTTACATGGGGAAAGAGAGGACTCAGAGGTTGCTTTACGTAAAGCGGAAATTCTCTACTTATTTCTACAATTAGTAATACTTTTCCCGTTGATGACAAAAAAATCTAATTTTTTAAATTATATTATCACTATAATTAACTATTAACATAATATCTACTTCCTATACTGGGGCGGCTCAGTCGGTAGCTCGCCAGACTCGTAATCTGCAGTTCCCAGGTCCGAGTCCCAGCTGGACCAGCGCAGAGATTTATCTCCGCAAAACTCCCTGCCCTCGGCCAATAGGAGACGTCGATGGACTTGGCGTCGCAAGGGTATGGACTTGACGTCGCCCTGCCCTCGATTAGTAGGGGACACTGATGGGCTTGGAAAGGCTGCCGTCCGTGGGATGGGACGTTAAGCCTTGATCCCCATGTGCGGGAGAGCCATACCCTGTGTACGTTAAAAGAACACGCTGGGTGGCCTTGAAGGGAGGCTACCACCTGTCTCCCAACAGCTGTCCAGTAGGTCTTCTCTCAACCCTTTCTAAGCCCTCGGGATCCTTTTGACCTTGTTGAAATTATATAAATGATATTGGAGTAGTCTGCCTTCAACCTAGTAGTGCTAACTAGTTATGAGGATTTTTTTTTAATACCCGAATTATATAGTTTTCTGCTTGTCTCTTTGGAATTCAGATGATGTTTCTTTTTTTTTCCTTTTATGAGTTTCCATCATTGTTCAGACCCTCGCAACTTTGACATTATGCAAAAATAACCTCATATTGCAGTCTGCTAACCTTCACTTGTACTCCATTATTCAAACATTAAATTCCGAAGTCAATTTTTCAAAATAATAGTAATATTTTTCAAACATTTCCTCATTTAGAATTATACGAAATTGAATTTAACTCCTTATTTATATCATGAGGTGAAATATATTTCCGTAAGAACACATCGTCTATAAAATAATTTACGTTACAGAATTTCGCATTTATGGCCACCTTTTCCAGAAGTATTTACTTATATATAGTTATAGTATATAGGAAGTATTAGAAGTATATAGTTATCTGTATGTTATTATATTAGAAGTAGATAGTTACAGTATATAGGAAGTATATCGTTACGTATCGCAACGGGGAGGATTGACTCGGCCGGTAACGTGACCGTGATGTTTCCAGGTTCGAGTCCTCACTGTGCCACGTTGAGATTTTCTTCACAAACTCCCTCTCGATAAGGGAACACAGGTTTAGAAAAACCATCATCCTTCGGAATGGGTGTTGAACCCATATGAGAGCCACAACATGTGCAATTTAAAGAACACGCTGGATGCCCTTGGCGAAAGTTTCCATCTCTCTTAATAACCATCCAGTGGATTCTCATTACCTACACATGTCCTGACCTGACCATTTAGCCAATTTTATGCAAAAGAAATGCCTTCCAGGTAAAGCAACTAGATTCTTTGGTATCGCGGAGTATTATTATATTTCACTTTCTTTAAAGCCTACCACCAACACTTGCCATTCATTTTTTCTTCGTTTTCAACAGTGTGCTGATTGTACGTATGAGCATCGGGAATTTCTTTTTTTAATTGACGAAATTTCTATTTACATACCACTTCATACATTACGCGATAAGCAGAAGTTGAGAGTTCTAGGAAGAAATACCACCCAGCCTTGGCATTAGCATGATATATCATTTAGTTTATTCTACTGGTAAACTCATCCCGATGAGTGCTGTGTTTATCTGCTGCTATCATCCATTATAAGAACCTTATCTGAAGTATGCGGCTTCACTCTGTCAAGCTACTACCACTACCATCCACTTGTGACATATAATAGGACCTTGTTCCTGTAAATGTATACTCGCTCGTACAATCAGCAGTTCCATATGCGCTGAGTATACCCAGGGGACTAAGTTTCTTCATACACTTCCTTTTAGATCTTTGCTTTTTTTCGGTTTGTCTAGAATAGCAGTACGTGATTCTGGACTCTAAGTACGGATACGTTTTTTTAAGTGGGGGCGGGGTAAAAGCGAAATTACTCAAAAACGAATTATTTTTCTGTTTTTTGATATCAAAAAGCTGTTGTAATAAATTTAAAATGTATTTTAATTTGCAATAAAATGTGAAATTGATAAGTGTTGGCGATAAACTTCATTTCTGGCGATAAAGCACAAGTTCGGCGATATTCCAGCAGGAAAAATATTCCGTGAAAAAAAAAAGACTGTTTGTACCTCAAGTTTTAGTAGGCTTCCGTGGGTGGGAGTTTGTCTGTAGCGCGCTAGATTCGTAATCTGTAGTTCCCAGATTTGACATCCAACTGTGTAGCCTAGAAATTTATCTCCACTAAGCCCCCCTTCCCCCCACACCTTGCCCTCGGTTCGAAAGGGATCACTGATGGGCTTGGAAGGGTCACATCCTTCGGATGAGATATTTGCAAATTCGTTCAACTTCCTTAAATTATGATCGAGTCCCAGCTGGGTCAGCGTTCAGATTTATCTCCGCAAAACTCTCCACCTTGCACACGGTCAATAATGGAGACCGACGGGCTTGGAAAGACTGCCGTCCGTCGGATGGGGACGTTAAGCCTCGGCTCGTGGTCGGGAGAGCCATAATCTGTGCACGTTAAAGAACACGCTGGATGGCCTTGACGAGAGGCTACCATCTGTCTCATAACAGCTGTCAAGTGGGTCTCCAGTCTTCTCTGAGCACTTGGGGTCGTTATGACCTGGCCGTTTAGTCCAGTGTGTGCAAAAAAGTGCCGCTCAGAGGTACAACCACCCAATTTAAGGTGTGGTTAGGCTCTAGTCCAGTTCCCTATTAAGCATATGGATTTTCGACGATTCAAACTGAGTTGGTAGGCTTTCAAATATTTTGATTAAAGGCTTTAACATAGTTCTCACTTTGGGCTTCAAATGCTTCCGTAATGTCCTAACCAAAGGCCAGCTGTGTTCTGAATTAGCCACCTGTGCTCTAAATAACACAGAACGTGAATGAAGATTCAGATTTAGTTTTGTAAGCCATAAAAGTTATCGTATTTTAAATGGTTTGTTTCTTATTCGTGGAAGAGCTGTATATTGGGGGGAGGGGTGCATCCCCCTTTGGAAATTTAGTAACCGGAATGGAGGCGAAAAGAAACAGTAAACATAATATATATATTAATATATTACATATTTTGCAATTTTTTTTTTAAAAAAAAGGACACTAAAGCTATATGGCACTACTTGAAGAGAACAATTTCCGAAGAAAAAAAAACTGAACCGGATCGGCGTTGTGGTTGTTTCTAATTCGGTCTCTTACATTTTTTATAGATTCAGGCCTGAAGTAAATATTGTATATTTCAAAAGACATATTGTTTAAAAAAGAATCTGTTTTTCAGCGTCCTAATAGCATCTAGTAATTACCTTCCCTCCACATTCGTCAAAAGAAACTTTAACTCGTGGCCCTATGTGGAGAACCTTACTCTGTTCACATTAAAAGTACTCTCTGTACGACATTGAAGGGAGGTTTCCATCTGTTTCCTAACAGTTGTTCAGTAGATCCCTTTCCACAACCCTCTCAGCCCTCGTAGTTTTGACTTGGTCATTTAGACCTCAGAAGTAACGTCCCCCCCCCCATTTCCACACATGCAGTAGACATCCAGCTTGATACCATTTTCAAAAAATGAAAAAAATATATGTGATCAATATAAAGGCTTCTTCATAACCGATTGGCTTGGAAAGGCCGCCGTCCCACCGGATGGGACGTTAGCCGTGGTTCCGTGTACATGAGAGTCATACGCTGTGCACGTTAAAGAATACGCTGAATGGCCTTGATGGAAGGTTACTGTCTCCCAACAGCTGTTCCAGTGGGTCTCCTCCCCCAACCTTCTCTGAACCTTCGGGGTCTATGTGACCTGGCCATTTAGCCCATGGTGTGCAAAAAAGTGTCGCTCAGAGGTAAAACAATCCAATCCCAGAAATGAAACATCTGAACCCAGCCACCTGTAATGGAAGGGTAACAGAAGCAAAGTGAAATATGATACTAAAATCATGGTTCTTCATCATCACAAAGATTTCTTTGTAACGTTAAGAACCATGTTGGCGGATATAAATCGAAGTTTTTGTTGTCTGCAATTTGTTTTGTCGGCGAAATGCACAGTCGGCAGTATATAGTCGTCGGCGTTGTGATACCTTGCTGGACAATGCAGTGAATACAGGACTTTTCCGGGAAAATAACAGGTCAATAAAGGGCATTTAGGAATTCTGCTTTAAATGTGTTTTAGAAAGAAAAATGTATGAAGTAGGAGTAAGATATTTAGATTTATAATATCAAGACTATTTTATTGGACAATAAGTATTTAGAATGTATAACTTTTAATCTAAAATGTATCTATTGATGATTACTAAACCCAAGATTGTTATGTTTTTTAGATTCGGAGAAGCAATTTTTAAACATCTCGATGTATTTCTCTTACACAGTACTAAAATGTATATATGTCCTTTTATTATAGCTTATGTGGGATGAATAAGGGTTCTTTTAGTCAGCTTTACGTCCTGTTCCGTAGTCGTTGAAGTCCATTGATCAATTTCTGTTTATCTGTAAAGCCCAACAACTTTCATTGTTGCATGTCGCAGATTTTTTGAGTAGTTTGTCCGGTTTTTCGAAACTAGAGCTCTGCCTAGTGCAAAGACCTTCACAGCAAACTCATGCAAAAGTATCATTACATTGGGCAGTGAACATAGGAAAATCTAAATTTATTTAATACATAAATAGCAATCCTAGTAAGTTTGGTGGTTAGAGACAATGATATATAGGATACATCGGAATTTATTAAAACTGTTCTAGTCATTAAAATGCATCGATCATACATTAGAATAACCTAGATTCTTAGGGCTATCAGTACTCACTTTTGCATCTTTGTCGGAGATAGGTACGTACCTTGGGAAGAATCTTTCATCTTGAAATTCTAGCACTGTAGGAAAAAATGTAGAAGTTGAGATTTTAAACTAATCATTTCTGTATATGTTAATTTCTTTTTAATCTGTTTATTATTCTACACTGCCCTGCTAAAATATTAGAGTTGGGTTGTTTTACCTCTGAGCGGTACTTTTTTTGCACAAAATGGGCTAAATGATCAGGTCACAAGGACCCCGAAGGCTCAGAAAAGGTTGGCGAGAGGGGACCCACTGGAACAGCTGTTGAAAGACGCTGGATCTTCACGCCGTCAAGGTCATCCAGTGTGTTCTTTAACCTGAACAGTGAATGGCCTCCCACACATGGGGCCACAGCTTAACGTCCCATCCGACGGATGCAAGCCTTTCCAATCTCATTGGTGTCACCTACTGACTGTTAGCAGGGTGAAAAGTTTTGCGAAGATAAATCTTAACGCTGACCCCGCAGGGACTCGAACCTGGGAACTGCAGATTACGAGCCTGGCGTGCCACCGACTGAGTCACCCCCACCCCGGAGTCCACGGTATTGATGAAGTAGTTGTAAGACTGATTTTATATACACGTGAAACAAATAATTGGTAACAACTTTTTCCAGAAGTAAATTGTTTGAGGTCAATGCAATCAACAAATAATGTCGACAAATTAAATTGCAAAGGATTAATGGGGCGCAGTAGCTCAGTGGATAGCGCGCCAGGCTCGTAATCTGCAGTTCCCAGGTTCGAGTCCAGCCTGGGCCAGTGTTAAGATTTATCTCCGGAAAACTTCTCTCCTGCCGCTGTCCGTTGGGGACACAGGTGGGCTTGGAAAGGAGGCCGTCCGTCAGATGGGAAGTTAAGTCATGGCTACGTGTGTGGGAGAGCCATATCCTGTGCACGTTAAAGAACACACTGGATGGCCTTGACGGGAGGTTACTATCTGTCTCCCAACAGCTGCTCCAGTGAATCCCCTTCCCCAACCTTCTCTGAGGCTTCTGGGTCCTCATGACCTGGCCGTTTAGCCCATTGTGTGCAAAAAAGTGCTTCTCAGAGGTAAAATAATCCAATCCAAAGGGCAAATATTTAAATTACCCCTATTTTTTAAGGCAGCTTTTCCTAAAATTGCCGTAAAAAATCTGGTAACTCCCATTATGACTTCCCTATGCCCATATTTAACTTGTGATATCCTACTCCGGTTTATGTTACTATATTGTGGCCAACACGAATGTTGAATTATTTCGCATTCTTATAATCATCTGAAACCTCACTCTCTACAGTTAAGGAAACAAATAAATTAAAGGAACATTAAGAGTGATTAATAGTTTGTTGTCTACGTTATTATTAGGAAGCTTACCGAGCCGAATCTCTTAATGTCGTACTTGACTACTTGTTATTAATGGTTAGTTGAGGGAAGAACATTAGCAGTTGGAAACTTCATAATTTTATGTCGGAAATAACTTTTGATCAACAGCTTGAAAAAAGTTTGTTCACCATATTAACAGTTATATATTTCGTTATTCATGAGTGCTTTTAAGGCTTTTTTTTTTTCTCTAATTTTGTTTCTGTTACGGAAAGAGAAATTACGCTTCTAGTGTTTATGCTGTTCCTACACTGCCATAGAAAAAGAGATTGAAATATATGCTTATTTTCCGTCCCCGTGCTTTCTTTCCCCTAAAAAAAGGAAAAATATAAAAATGATTGTTAAATCACGAGGATTAGAAGGAAGCAAAGAGTATTCATCGAGCTGTAAAATTTTTACCGTCTGTTTTGCTGCTGCCGTCACATTTTTCAACTTGACACTTTATTATTTAAATTCCTCACATTAGATATTTTAAGATATTCAAAACAACGAAAGTACTTTTTACCTATCATCCTATTGCTTTTGACTTTGACATTTGTCTGTTGGTCGTTTGTGGATTTAACAAAACGTTGTTCCACCATATCTTTCGAACACGATGGAGAAACTTAATGATTTATGTATCAAATGAAAGCTTGTGAGGCGGAAAGTGTCATAAGCTATAAAAAAAAAATTGATCCCCGTGCTTTCTTCCCCCCTAAAAAAGGGGAAATGTGAAAACTATTCTTAAGCTTGGTTGGTTTACCTCTGAGCGGCACTTTTTTGCACACAATAGGCTAAATGGCCAGATCACAAGAACCCCGAAGGCTCAGAGAAGGTTGGGGGATGGGACCCACTGGAACGGCTGTTGGGAGACAGATGGTAGCCTCCCGTCAAGGTCACCCAGCGTGTTCTTTAACGTGCACAGGGTATGGCTCTCCCGCACACGGGGCCACGGCTTAACGTCCCATCCGACGAACGGCGGCCTTTACAAGCCGACCGGTGTCCCCTACTGACCGTGGGCAGGGCGGGGAGTTTTGCGCAGATAAATCTCAACGCTGACCCAGCTGGGACTCGAACCTGGAAACTGCAGATTACGAGCCTGGCGCGCTACCGACTGAGCCACCCCCGTCCCTATATTCTTAAGCTATATCTCCAGAACGCGAAGGCCGAAAGTAACAAGCTATACATCGAATGAAACCTTCTGACGCGGGAAATGTCGTAGTCTACGAAAAATTTACCCCCCCCCCCGTGCTTTCTTTCCCTTTAAAAAAGAGGAAATATGAAAATGATTTCCCCTTTATCTCTGAACGCGAGTGCGGAAAGTAACGAGCTCTATGTCGAATGAAAGCTTGTGATGCCGGGCCGAGTGGTTAGCGCGCTTGGCTACTGATCTAAGGGACCTGAGTTCGAGCCCCGGGTAAGGCATGGCTGTTTGTGTCGTTTTTCTGCTGAGGGCCTGCCATCCTCTCAGACCTTCTACTATGGCATATAAACTGACAGGCTCCTGTCAGACCTCTGTGGCAAGCAGCTGCTTGAGGGGGTATTTATTTATTTTATTTTATATCTCAAATTAAAGCTTGTGATGTCTCCAATATCGTCTCTATCTCAAACGTGACTCCAAAAGGGGGGGGGGGGTAAATGTGCTCGATGTTTATGAGTCGTATATCAAAGTTTTGGAATGTAGGTGTTTTTGATCACAACAATAACAAAAATAAATTAAAAAATTAAAAAAAATACCTATCTTCCAATAGGGCCCAAAAAAGTAGAAAATAAACCTAAAGCATATCGATGGTGCAATCAGTCATTGAGTTTCGTATTCGCTTCAAAGGAAGATAGGGCGCCGATTTACCTACTCTGCAACATTGCCGGCGCCCTATCTTCCATTGAAGCGAATACGAACTCCGTGACTGATTGCACCATCGATGTCCTTTAGGTTTATTTTTTACTTTTTTCAGGGCCCTATAGGAAGATGAGTATTTTTAAAAAATTTTAATTTATATTTTTTTAGAAGCAGTAACATGCTCAGAAAGTTCTAAGAGTCGTCAGGGGCTTATTTTGAAAATATGATTGAGTGGGTTTGTTTAGTTGATTTTTTTCAAAAGATGGAAAAAAAGAGTAATAAGTAAATATTTGGAAACAACTAATAAAATAAATAAAAACCAGTGGTATATTTTGCATAAATACAAATCAGTAGCTAAATATTTGTAGTTAGAATTAAAAATTTCACTTGCCTAACCATAAAACTGTTCCAGTTAACGGGACTCTGAACGCCGCTGCCTATAATGAATTCTCGAAAATTTTGTGCTCCCAACTTTATGACAACAGTTCGGTGAAGACCCTTTCCTGTAGCAACATGGCAATGCCCCTCTCCACAAAGCGAGGACCGTGCAGGAATGGTTTGATGAGATGGGTGTGGAAGAACTGGACTGGCCTGCACAGAGAGCCCTGATCTCAACACCATGGAACACCTTTGGGATGAATTGGAACGCCGACTGCGAGCCAGGCTGAACCGCTCGATAATAGTGACCGGCTTCACTAATGCTGTTGTGGTAGAATGACAGCCAATTCCCGCAGCAACGTACCAAAATCTGGTGGAAAGCCTTCCCCGCAGAGTGGAGGCTGTGATAGCAGCAAAAGGCGGACCAACGCGATATTTGCTTTCCTATTACTTAGAGATTGTGGATGAGCGAGTCCCAATGCTTTTGATCATATAGTGTATTTGATTCTCCGATTTTTGTAGAATGCCTTATTCTATTCATGTATTCGAGGTGGTTATCCAATCCTTGGATATTCCATTGCTTAGAACATTCTACTTGGTTGCATTGGATGATCTGAAAGTTTGCCCTTTTTTGGCCATCTATTTTTCGGGAGACTGAGGAATAAATAGACCTCTACGTGAGTTACATTTTTCTCGCATTTTCGTCACTATGCTTACTTTTTCCCGAAGTTTTATGTTTAATAGCTGAAAATGGCATAACCGATAATGACCAATATCAATCTGTAATAATCGCTGTCAATGCTAATTTGTGTTAGTGATTATAGCGCTTATTGTAGTAGCGGTTTCTGGACAATGATTTGTTGGTAAATGGGACTTTGTTATCGGCTTTCTACAGCCAATAAAAATTTTATCTTTTAACTGCAGTATCTCCTAACAGAGCAGTAAAAAAATTTGAAAACTGCTGTTCCTGAGTAGTATGACGATACGCTGACTTAGTTGTAGTATCAGTTTTTCAACAAATTATATAGTTGAATCGACTTTAATCTGTAATTCTTAAAGTGTGTAAATGTTTGTATTGTTTTTGGGATATAATTAGCCTCTTTAAGTCGCTTATTTGCCTTGGCTGACTTTTTGTTCCCATGCTCCGTGCGCTTAAATGACACAAGGTAAAAACGTTCTTTCTCGTAAGCATTCGCACTGTAGGGTGAATCTCTCAACATTAGTAGTTGGGTTGTTTTACCTCTGAGCGGCACTTTTTTGCACACCATGGGCTAAATGGTCAGGTCACATGGACCCCGAAGGCTCAGAGAAGGTTGAGGGAGGGGACCCACTGGAACAGCTGTTGGGAGACAAGATGGTAGTCTCCCGTCAAGGCCATCCAGCGTGTTGCACAGGGTATGGCTTTCCCGCACACGGGGCCACGGCTTAACGTCCCATCCGACGGACGGCGGCCTTTCCAAGCCCATCAGTGTCCCCTACTGACCGTGGGCAGGGCGGGGAATTTTGCGGAGATAAATCTCAACGCTGACCCGGCTGGGACTCGAACCTGGGAACTACAGATTACGAGCCTGGCGCGCTACCGACTGAGCCACCCCCGCCCCCATTAGTAGTTGCTACGTATGAGAAGATAGGAAAAACTTCGCTCAAGTGCAAACATTTTGAGCTGCTGAATTTAATGCAAGATTTTGTTTAAGCAATATACTTCTAACCATTTATGTTTTAATACTTATAATCTCCCCAAATGGTAATTCTGTACTACGGCAAGACACGAATCACGAATAAGTTTTGCTTCTCCCCCCCCCCCCGGTCAATTTTTCCTTTTTTCCCCCACAGTTTTAATTACGAAACTATATTAATACGTACACGAATAAGTATTGTCCGCTCCCCCCCCCCCCGGTAATTTTTTTCTTTTTTTCTCACAGTATTTATTACGGCTTATTTCATTCTTAATTATACCTCTTATTGATGCGAATCTTTTCAGAAATTTTCTTAACATTATAATAAAAATATTATTCTGTGTTTAATACCTATTTTCATTGCTGTATTAAAAGCCTTCAAGTGGTCGAGGAGTCCCTTCAGTCTGGAACTACAATTGCCAGTGTGGTTTTAATTTTTGTTGTGTTCTTTTGAATTATTGTTCGTGTTGATGACCATGAGTCATGAATCAACAAAGAAGTAATTTTTCAGCATAACAAGGAGATTTTAATTGATATATTTGGTTTTTTAATATTATTTGTGTTAATTTAAGGAATGTAGTTCTGATATTTTTCACCTCAACTGTTGATAAAAATATTCGGATTTTTAAAATTTCGAGGGTGGCAAATGATAATGTTTTCAAGCTGTTTTTTTAATTATTATATTATAATTTATTCACTTTTGGAGTCTTTTTTTTCCTCACTTTTTATTTTTACCTTGAGCTCAGTTTTCTCGCTACTTTTGACTGGAAAGTGTGTGTGGGCCGACGTCTGAATAAAGAAATAAAATAATAAATGATGTATCTCCGCAGGCACTTGCCACTAAGGAGTCTGGCAGGGTCCCATCAATGTGAATCGCAATAGAGACCACCTGTGAGGTAATGAAACTTCATTGACAACAGATGCACTATACCTTGTCCGGAATTTGATCCAAGATCACTCTGCAGATCAGCCAAACAAGATAATCTCTCGGCAACTGGTTTATGCTATGGAATATTTTTAAATCATACCACCAAAAGGCGTGTGAGTTTTACTTTTGATTACATGATTCACAGTAATTTTTACGTTCGCTTTTGTAAGCTTCTGGCGACTGGTTTCTTATTAGCATCTGACATGGCGTTCGAGACTTGACGTCATCGCACGCCTCAAACCGCTTGATCTGGCGGCGACTCCAGTCTTGCCTTGTGTTACGTGCTTCCCAAAGCGACGTCAGTCTTGCTTGCCGAGTTCTTAGAACAGCCGACTTGGTGACGTGTTAGGTTGCCGATGTTTCTCCCGGAACAACTTCGCTACGACCTTTGACGGCGTGGTTGCACAGGAGTGAAGAGAGTGGATTCCGTGTGGTGCAAGGTCAGCCGGACAGTGCCGTTGATGGAGATCATTGAAGCATGGGAGGTTGTAGCATCAGCCTGCAACTGGACGCTGGACGCGTTTCCTTGGCAACTGTTCTTCAGGTGTCAAAGACAGGTACAGTAGCAGGTGATGAACAGACTCAAATGTTGTTTATTCACCTGATGGTGATGTTCTTTTGATACTATTTGTATGTTAGAGATTGCTATAATGTGGTAATGAATATTGAAATGTAGTATTTGGATATGACTGATTTCTCAGTGCACTTGTAATTTTTTAGATTTTGTTCTATAGCCCCTAAAATATAGCATTGTTTCATCTTAAAATGGGCATTTATTATCGACAAATCTACTAAATGTCGGATAACGATTTTTTTTAAATTTTGCTACAAAAATGCTTAAAAAATTAATAATAAATAGAAATTCTGTATGAACACAAAGCTTTTTTGGAGAGGAGGAGGGAGGTGACACTGAATGGATTTTCCTCAAATCTTCTTCAACTCCATTTTTACTATACAGGTTTTTTTTTTGCTATATTTATGTATATATATATTATATACAGTTACTTTTGACTAATAGATTATAAGCATTTCAGTTTGGGCCTTCTAATTTTGCTTGATTTGTACACGCTGTATGTCAGATCCTTTCTACAATTTTTATTTTGAGACTCACTTGTACTTTTAAAATGACACTTTAATTCTTCTTAGCATCTGCCTGTAACTCTGAAAATTGGAAACGAGATCGATCGGGAGTAAGATCGATATGTAATATATATAATATATATATGCCATATGATATACATATAAGATAGATATGTAAGACTCTTAGGATTTCATACTGAACTATTAAAATTCAACAGTTAGGTAGATTTGATTAGGTAACTTTGACAGCTTTAGTTTACCATTTTATCATAAAAGCTTATTATCAAATTGGAGTTTTTCTATAAAAGACTTTTGTAGAATATTATATTTATGCTCTGGAGAAAGTTTTTTCCAAAGCGTAACCGATACATTTCTGTTCATGAGAATAAATATTTAATCATCAGGGATTAGGAAGACTAAAAATTAATATCTGAAGAGGACAAAAAAATTATTTATTATTGTTAATTACCATAGTGCCATCTGATATTTGCCGTGCAGCAAAAGGGTTTAATCTCGGATGAAATATGAACATTTGTGATTTCTTTTGCTGAGGTATGTTCTCTATGACTCCTGTGATAAGCTATTTCTTTGAGACATTGCTTTGGTTTCTGAGTTCATCGAATAAGAAAAAATGCTTCACTCCATTAGTTTCCGCCGAATTATTCCAAGTGAGAAAATAGCGGCAAACGGATTTTTTTTTTTTTTTCAGAAGTGATTTTGAAAAATAATAATAATCCATGTTTCACTGACTCTTGTTGTGATCCTTGAAATGAATATTTTTGGTGTATGAGATAAAATACATAGAACTTGCGACAGATTCGAGAACATTGTGTTTTTGCTCTCAGTATTCGAAAGTTTGATGACCCCTGCTATTTAAGTTAAAACAAATAGTTTGCATTGTATGAGTGAGATTTAAAGGTTTCGAAAGGTCACTGTAAACTAGGGGTTTCCAAATTTTTCGACATCACTACCCCCAACCCTTTTGATTTTTGACAAACCCTGATGCCTCGGAGGCTCATTTATCATCAGCCAATCACCCCCATTAACAACTTCAATTCATAATTAAAAATTCATAATTCATTAATTAAAAATAAACAGAAAAAATTTCCCATCCTCACGTCTTTTGCAATGTTCTCACCGCTCTCCCCAGTTTGGGAACCTCTTATGTAAACGGTTGTGACCATAAGCATATCTACATTAAGTTAAAGTTTTTTGGAATTTTATCTTAATATTTTTAGTGAATGCAAATTATATATGCCAATAGTGAATCGTTATCCAAACAGATTCTAAATAGCACCTGTGTATTTAGCTCTTTTTTTTTTCTAAAAAAAAAAAGTACCATTTCTGCTTTGCCATTTTCCACTGTAGATATTCAAACTTTTTAAAAGCGAGAAATTAAAAATTGTTTTTGATTGAGTAGTAATAAAGTATTAAGATTAGAAATTTCCGAATTTACCAGTAGTTCGAATTTCCATTGCTAGAGGGTCCTAAATTTTGCATATAAAGCTTCAAATGGATATTACAATCGTCTACTCATGCCCGCAATTTTTGATTTTGTCGGTAGAGTGTGATGATCAGAGGGTTTGCATTGACTTCCCCTTTACTCTCGGGCAGCTGTGAAAACTCAGTTTTTTTATTTTGCGAGATAAATTTAGAAATTTGGCGTTGTGTAAACTAATTATTCATATTAGAATTTTCGAATCTTCCATTAATTTGATATTCCACCTTTAGAGGTCGCTAAATTTGTAAATTGTTAGTGAATAAGAGCATTCTACATTCACAAGATTGACTGTTTAGTTTTTCGTTAGATGAGAACCATCACAATTAAAGCCTTCCAACACATTTTTGATGGACCACGGCTAAACGTCGTATCCGACAGATGATGCTCTTCCAAAGCTTAACAGTATTGCCTTGTTTTTTTTACCAGAACTGGAGCGATCAGAGAAAGATTCATGAAGGAATAATAGGAATCCGAACCTTTCGTTCTCGTGTTCGATTCCATTGTTCATATTTGCGTAGACGAGATCTTTTTTAACCCAATGGATTTTTAACATATTTGACCATTTTATATATATTTTAAAGTGTGTGAACTTCAGAGAGAGGCTCTCCTTAGACAAAAGGAAAAAGTACAGAATTTTAATATTATTCTAAAAGAAAGATAAATTTAAAGCTTTTTCTTCTAAAATCAACTTTTTGTAATGATGATAAAGATCTTGGCCAAATTTATTCAGATATATCTAATATCGAATTTGAAAAAGAGTCGTTTAATATATAAAAATTATAGAAACAGTAATATTTAATAGCAGAAGATGTATAGAAACGGTAATATTTAATATAAGTAGAAGTTCTCAGTTTGTTAGAAGCTTCTAAGGACTAGTGACATTAAATATTCCAGCTTTCATAACTCTTCAAATACTGAACGAATATGTTGAAGTTAGAGTTTGGTTAAGTCAAGTTTATATAAATCTTTATCTCCAGTTCCACGAAAAGTTGGTTTAGAAGTTGCTGAGCTTCGAATTGTGCGTTTCAATGACATATAACATGGACATTCACAACTTCTTGGTCTAGGGTAAATCTTCTCAAATGGCAGTAAGACAGGCCAACACCGGCCTTCGAAAAAAAATTTGTTTGATTGCTGGAAATGCTTTTGGAAGAAAATAGCAAAATAAATAACTTATTTATTTTCGTAAGCTTACACTGTAAATGTAAATGTTCTTTTTTCGCTTTCATCTCTGGTCATCTGATGGTTTTCTTTTTTCACCTCTGATCATATATTTTGGCTTTGCCGTAATCATGTTTTTCCTTTGACTTTTTTTTTTGTACACTTTTGGTATGTAGTTTCCTCTTTTGGCATCTGCCTTTTTTTCCCTCTTCTCTAGTTCGCAAAGAGACCCGAAATTCAATAAAGGAGAAAAAAATTGACCCACTTGATGCAGATGAGTAGGCGCTGCTCTAGATAGTGTATGATAAACTGTGGTTATCGTAAGAAAAAAATACTCGGGAAAATTATTAATAATAAATATTCAGCAGTAAATATCCTGGTTGCCTGTATATAATGTGGAAAAGAAAATTTCTTTTCCATTATTAGTTTTAGTGCTCTGGATTCGATACAAAGCATTTTCCAGATTTAATTATTTCGTGTATCAATGAGAAAATGTTTTTAGGAGAAAAACTTCTCTTGAAATGAATATCGTATTTCACCGGCTGAAAGTTGACTTAAAGTGTTTTTAAAAATAGTCTTCTAATTTGGTTTTCAGCTTTGCTAAGCGAACCATCATGGGCAAATCTGAATTAAAGCAGATTTTGCAAATCAAATTCTACATTGCTGGTATGGACTGCAGTTCATTTACCTGACAGTGCTCCTGGTAGCAATTCTGTGGTCGAACGAGTTATCTGCAGTATAAATTTCAGGAAAATATGAGTTGAAAGGTGGAAGCAATGAAAATGTTTTGCTAATTGTAAAAACTCAGTAGAGTCTTTGAGAAAACTTCCCACTTTTAAGAAACCAAATTGTTTTGAAAGATTCGCTCTTCAATAATGCGCTGCAACGAAATCTCGTTTAGTTTTTTTTAGAAGGGAATGATATTGAATATTGTTAACTTAGAGAGAACATTAAATATGGAGAATGAAAACATTGACAAAAGATGTTGGAAACATCGTTGTTCTTAAAAATGGTATACATACCGTGTTGCCATTGTGAAAACCAACAATGCAATCGTATTAAAAAATTGTTGTCTTAGGGGTGTTTTTGTTTCGGATTTTGACTTTAGACTGCTAAAGAAGACTTGAAATATTACGACATCCCTAAAAATGTCTTCTTTTGACTGATAAGAAAACTTATACCTTTATGATTTTGCAGTTCATCCAAAACTTTGTTAAAGAAGGAAGATTTTATTTAAATCTTTCACAAATGTTTAGACATGCAATCAGTGGCGCACTCAGGATTTAATCAAGAGGGGGTGGGGAGCTGAGGGGCCCGCTGGCCCTGTTCGGACAAACGAAGTAGCGCTCGGTCCGACCGAGCACTACTTCGTTCGCCTTGTGTTCACAGCGGCCGTGATTCCCGAGAGCTATAGGGTATTCCTACCTTATGAGACCGCTAATTCATAAGTAGTATAGAAGACACGACACAACATAAAAATAAAAAAATTAATTTTAATTAGGAAAAGATTTTTGAAAAAATTCCTAGTGTTTTTTTTCTTTGGGGGTGCCAGGACCCCTTGCCCCCCCCCCCCCCCCGGGTGCGTCACTGCACGCAATTATTTGTATTTTTTTATTTAAGGGATCGGTTTGTAGTTTGCATTGTACTTTTAAACGGTACTTAAATGTACTGGTTTTAGCATATTTAATTCTCCATCCCAAATGTCTTTAAATTCTCGAAAACAAAGGATGGAGACAAAGCATGATCTAGGACAGGTCAGGCAAACGTTTTAGCCGATGAGCAGCATGGAAAACAAATGGAATGACTGGCGGGCTGCCATAGAAATATATAATCAATAATATATATGTACACGAAAGTTGCCAGATCACTAATTTCTAAAAAAATCGTTGCCAGAAATGTTTTCTAAATTCTGTAATCAACCATAGTGTTCGGATATTTTTTTGAGCGACCGTACCTATAAAATATATCAAAAAAGATCATTTATCTCTTATAGCAAAAAACTAGTTTTCCCACTCCTCCTGTGGGGGTAAGGGGACAATTTATTTGCTGCCGTTGGAAACCTCTTGACCGTCATCCTCTGCCATCAAAATTTGAAATTTCTGCAATTGATACATCATTTGTAATACTCGTTTAAATTTTTGGCGTTTTTTATCATCAGAGGACGCTATTAAATCAATTGAGAGAATCATAATATACGAATTATAATATTTCATTCCATACCTATCGAACCCAAAAGGAATTTTTCATTTATCTCTAAGAACAAAAAAAGTTGAATATTTACAGATCGACAAAGTGAAAACATTAGCTAGTTTTGTTTTATTTCACGAGTAAAAAAACTCACTGCGATTATATAATCCTGAACCATATCGAGAATTATTGTAAAATTTTCTATCAACCTATTACCATCTTTTTCACAGTAAAAGACGTTTTGAAAATCGCATTGGTAAATACTTTTCGAGAGTCGCATGCAGCACGTAAGCCTCTATATGGCCACCCATATTATAAATAAAATGTGAATAATTCAACATTTCTTTCATATCTCAAGTTCTGTCGAAATACATTTAGAACTCGTCAAGTCAACGACATTCTACCGAAATATGCTTTTTTTTTTGGTTCTACTTTTACAAGCATGTAAATAGGTTATGGTTCTGCCTCTGAAAGTAGAAGGTGCGGTCTATTTATAGTACCATTGAAACATGTTCAATTATAATAATCACTTGAAAATCTTACTCACTCCCGGACTTACACAGTCGGATTCATATAAGCTATATTTTTTTTGCCGTACGTGTGTAGTATGACAATATAGAATTTTTTTTGGTGGCGGAAAATTCTCCGAAAGGCAGACTGAATGTTTTATTAACTCTGAATGAAGATGGAAACTGACTCGAGAGTATTTTATTTAGTAAAAGAGTTGGTAAAAATATATATAAATTGAAACCGATGTTAATGGGAACTCACATTCGAAGTTCTATAACTTTGATAATATGTTTTATGGGATAAATGTCACCAGAGATGAAGGTGTTTCTTGAAATGTTATTTTCAACGATATTCATTCTATATTTAGTTAGGAAATTGAAACACATAACATCAGCTTCCGAAAGGGACGTAATTAATAACTTCATGCAGAACGTACGTGAAGTAGGTATTTTTTTAAATGCTTTAATTTAGTACTCAAACTTCTGAAAATACTTATCTTTCTATATGCGCCCTAAAAAGTAGAAATAAACCTAAAGCATATGAATACTAATTTAGTGACTAATTGCAGTCACTAAATTCGTATTCATTTAGAAGGAAGATAGGGCGCCGGCAATCTTGTTGTGTAGGTAAATCACCACCCTATCATCCTTTGAAGTGAATATGAATACTGTGACTGATTGCACCATCGATATGTTTTAGGTTAATTTTCTACTTTTTAGAACGCATATAGGAAGATAGGTATTTTTTAATTAATTTTATTTTTCTTTGCCACTAAAACACTTTTTTTCAGAAACTTTCATTTGACTCAAACGTCGATCACATTTCTCCGTCTCTCCTTACTATAATATCAAATAAATAATTCCTTGATAGGTTTTTTAAAATTTCTAATTTCTATTTTATCATGGTACAGTAGTTAATGTGTTGGAACAAGTTACTTACTTTTCTGGAGATAATCCTCATGTGGAATGTGCAAGCTGAAAACCGGAATTTTAGCAGATCGTATAATTGTTTTATTTTCTCCAATTTTGAATTATTTTTTGCAGAGCGAATTGCTACACGTTTCAGCATATTTAACGTATATTGTTTAAAATTGAGATTTTAATTGATTGTATTGAAATTTTTAATTATATTCAGTCACAGTTTTTCACAAAATGCTTATTTAAGAAGTTGCCGAGTTCTGTATTTGAATTATCATCGACATAAAATGGAACTTACCTAATAAAATGGCTACTGAATATAATGTTCATCTGTTTGTGTGTGTTCCAGAAAACTAGAAAGGAAGCAGCTTATGCATCGTTTCACATTCGTAGTGTTTTGCATTTCGTTTTATAATGTGAATCAAAAATTAAAATTATGCCCATATCAGCCATAACAACTGATCTAATAATATAAAGCATAGTTATTGATTTTCCTAATAAATTTAATGAACAATTGGAGCTGAGCCGCTGGTCAATACTGGTTTTTCTAGCATTCATTTATGCTTCGTTAAATGTTTCGCTCTTTAGGTCTCTTTCCCAAGGATTTCCGCTTCAACGAAGTGTCGAAACTAATGTGGGAGAACTAACATGGGATGCCTACATAGGACTTGAATATCTCATCCGACATTCACCGTGGTCTTTGTATGCTTGTCGATGTGTCCTTTCTCACTGAGAGCAAGATAAAGATTCGCACGCTTGTCAGGTCAAAAGGGTCAAGCCTGCAACCCACAAGTTTAGTCCTTTTATTAATGAGTGATCTAAACGCTATTTGGGTCGGGTTGTTTTACCTTTGAGCGGCAGTTTTTTTTTTTGCACACAAAGAGCTAAACGGCCAGGTCACAAGGAGGACTCCATGGCTCAGAAAAGGTTGGGAGAAGGGAACCCACTGGACAGTTGTTAGGAGAAACCTGGTAGCCTCCCGTCAAAACCATTCAGCTGTTCATTAACATGTACAGGGATGGCTTTTCTAGCTACGTGGACATGGCTTAACGTCTCATCTCTTGGACGGCGGTCTTTTCACGCCCAACTGTGTGATCTTTGTGATCGGAGGCAGAATGGGGGTTTAGTAGTTACATATCAGAACTCTGGCACAGGTGAGACTCGAACCTGGAAACTTTAAATTACGAGCCTGACACGCTACTGACTGAGCCATCCTCCGCTCCTCTGTAAGCTAGGGGACCTATAGAGTTTTGGAAGTAAACTCTAAATTTTGCAAGAGATCAACAATTGGTAAATTTTTAAATAAATAATAATATTCCGAATAAAAATATGGAAAAGTTTCTTGCAAAGCAAAAGAAATACTCATTTGCATTACAAAGTGAATAATGTTTGTTTTCTTCAATTATATTTTGCTTTGACATAAATTATATGATTATTTATACGCATATTTAATTTTAAGTTGTTACTAGGCAAAACAAATCTTAATTGCAAACAACTTACAGCATAACATTAGTAGTTCACTAAAATTTCTCTACTCTTTATTCAATTATTTATTAATAATATAAAGCACTACAGTTTTTTTAATATAAATGTAAAATTTATTTGAATATAATGGATTTAAAAAGTACTACAGTTTTTTGTACAAATGTAAAAAATATAATTGTATGTGTTTATAGATTTATTTGATGTGCTTATTATTGAGGTACTCTTGTGTGCGAAGTTGTTTTCGATGACAGTGCTATTTTTCTCTCAACCTCAATCGATCATCATCATTAAGGCTTTTCCAAGATTAGGGTAGCTGCGTCTAGATTTTGTTTTCATTCTTCACTACTCTCATTCAAATACTTCCCCATCATGTCCTCCATTACTCTATCCACCCGTGTTCCCCCTCTTCTTTCCTCCGGTTCCTATTTCAAGTTTTTTTCGACCAGTTCTGTCACAGCTTTTTATTTTTCTTTTAGTACAATCCTTTCATTCACTGCTTCCTTAACGCCGTTTTTTCAATTTCCTGATTTCTAATTTTATCACTCTAGAGTTTTGAGACCTTCTCCAATACTTTAATCTTTTTCTCCATTTTAACTTGGTCCACGTTTTCGTATTCATTAAATATGCTTTTAACGATGAAATTGAATTTTTTTCTAATGTTCTTTTTTGAAATTCTATTATATGCGGGGGCCAGGAGTTGGCTCAGTTGCTAAGATGCTAGGTTCGTAATCTGTTTTTTCCAGGTTGCAGTGGAAAGGCCGCTGCTGTCGAATGGAACGTAAAGCTATGGCCCCGTTTGTGGGAGAGCCAAACCATGTGCACGTTAAAAAGCATACTGGATGGCCTTGACGAGCTGCTACCATCTGTCTCTTATCGGCTGTCCAATGGGTCCCCCCCCCCAGCCTTCTCTGAGCCTTCATGATCCTCGTGACCTGGCCATTTAGCCCATTGTGTTTAAAAAGTGCCGCTCAGAGGTAAAACAACTCAACCCAGGTTCCAAGTCCCAACTGTTCCTATGTTGAGATTTTCTTCATTAATCCACAATCTGCTGGTTGGGAAAGGGGACACCGATGGATTTAAAAATTGGGTCCTCTCGTTGTTCATCGGATTATGTGTTAAGCCGTGTGCTGGCATACCCCTGTGCACGTTAAGAACATGCTGAATGGCCTTGACGGGAGGATTCTGTCTGTCTCGTTGCAGCTGTCCACTGGATCCCTTTTACCAACCTTGTCTGAGACTTTGGTCCTTTTGGCATTTCCATTTATCCTATTTGTTTGCGAAAAGGTTGCGCTAAGAGGTTAAACAACCCAAATCTTATATGCGGCAAAGTGTAAAATTCTAATACCATTTCTAGCTTTTTTTGGCTCTACCTTTAATTTTTCAACACTTCTGTCATTTTCTAACACTGATCATATCTCTTTAAATTCGTAGTTATTTTAATTTTAATAATTTGCCTTTAATATTTAAATCGTTTCTGTTTCTCTCTCTTGTCCGATTAGCCCAATCGGGCCCCCCGCTAGATATAACCTCCCTGAAGGGAGAGAATTTTCATTCTAAAGAGGAAATTGTTCTATTTTGCGAAAACTACAGATTTTAGAGTTAGAAACATTGTGTGCAGTGCTAATTTTTTTAACAATTTAGTTTTTGTTTAATTGCTGTTTGTTTTTTATAAACATATGGACCCCGCATATACTAAGGCCGGGCCTGGTTTTACGGGCGGCCACCAGACAATACGGTGCACCGCCACATTTCGCAAGAGATGTTACGGAAGTTATTAGTTCAGCGTTTCTTACAAATGGATCGGCAGGAATGGTCTAATTCTGTGGCCACCAAGGAGCCCTGATTTGACATCCCTCGATTTTTCATTGTAGGGCTTTGAAAAGAATTATGTTTACATGTACAAAGTTCGCGACCTGAATCATTTGAAAACCAGAATAAGAGAAGTAACTGAGAAAGTAACAAGAGATATGCTACAACGTGTATGGCAAGAAGTGGGATACTGATTGAACATATGCAGGGTCACGAACGAGGTTACTTGTGGAAATACACTTATTATGTTCAAAACTATTTGAGGTACGCTCTCAATTAAAATATCACCTTCTTGAATATGTATGTTATTTTCCTATCTATTGGTTCTCGAAATCCAACCATTATTTTTCAGACATCTTGTGTAGTAAGATTTGCATTTCCTACAGGTATTTCAATGAATCCACATTTTTTGTTCCGTCTGTGCAAAATTTTGTCAATAAAATTTTGAAAAGTGTTGTTATTAATTATATGCAGAGCTCATCAGTTTTTTTATTGGATAATTTACACTATTTATGTTGTATTTATTCACATGACAAAGGTATAGAGGAAAAATTGTCTTTAAGTCAGTGGGATCAGAACCCACGACTTCCTGATAACATGTCAAGTGTCCTTCCTGATAACATGTCAAGATCGTTGAGCTTCCGGCCACCGAACAATTATCCTCTATTGTTGATCTTAAGCCTTACACCCTAGTTTCAATCTCAAGAAACCGTCTCTGACGGCATTTTGAGACTCTATCCTTAAGAGCCATCCAGGCAAGTGCACATGACGATCGTAAAGACGGAAGGAAGACCAAGAAAAATGCTGATAAAAGCACCTCTGTTCTTTTTACAAACAAGTGAATCCCAAACCCTCAGATACTGCAAGCCTTCAGTTCCGACGCCCAGTCTCCATCCGTCGGACAGGACATTAAGCGGTGGGCCATTGCGCGGGAGAGCCATACCCCTGTGCACGTTAAAGAACACGCTGCATGGCCTTGACGGGAGACTACCATCTGTTTCCCAACAGCTGTCCAGTGGATCCCTTCCCCCAACCTTCTCTGAGCCGTCTGGGTTATTGTGACCTGACCATTTATCCCATTGTGTGCAAAAAAGTGCCACTCAGAGGTAAAACAACCCAACCCTGAACACGCTGTACCTGTACTACCATCTGTTTCCCAACAGAGTATACAATAGAAGAAATAGTAGTATACTTAGGTATTATCATCCAGCACAAACTCAAATGGAATGACCATATGAACAAGGTTATGCAAAAAGCAAACAACGTCAGATCCCAACTTTGGACATTCACAGGGCGAAACTCTGTGTTAAAATAGATATAAATAATAAATACCCCCTCAAGCAGCTGCTTGCCACAGAGGTCTGACAGGAGTCTGTCAGTTTAATACGCCATAGTAGAAGGTCTGTGAGGATGGCGGGACCTCAGCAGAAAAACAGCACACACATCCTGCCTTACCCAGGGCTCGAACCCAGGTCCCGTAGATCGGTAGCCAAGCGTGCTAACCATTCGGCCACGGGACGGCAAAAAATAGATAAGCTACTCATATATCACACTGTTACCCGGCCTACTATTACTTATGCTCCCTCAATACGGGAAAATGCCACAAAGACAAACATTAAACACCTTCAGACTTTGCAAAACACAACATTCTTAGATCTATTTCAAACGCTCCATTGTTTTTCTCTAATAGACAAATCCATAGGGACCTTGGCACTAAACACATTTTCACATATATCCATCAGATCTCGAAAACACTTTTTGATGCAATGCCCAACAATCAGCATCAAATCATATCACAGCTCACATTGTACATCCTGATTTCCTTAACAAGGTTAAGTGGCCTTGCTATATCCTCTCCTCTAAAGAGGATTTCTAAATTTAGCCCCTTGCTTTGTTGGTTTTTTACACATTTGTCCCTCGGAGTTCACTAATGGGGATTTATTTTTGAATCTGATGGACTCCCATCTCATGGCTTCTAAATCCTATTATCAGTTGAAGAAGGTTATGACACCCAAGTGTCTGGTATGGTAACATCAAATCATGCTCTATGAACATGACGGGCATGCTTAGGAGCGACCAAATGATATTTTTTTTTAGCTCATGTGAATAAATACAGCAGTGGTTAGTGTGCTGGGCAATTAATCAAAGGGACCAGGGTTCGAACACAGTTTGTGGATCCAGAAAATGTTTTCGGAGGGAGGGGAAGCAGTATACGAAGTAGGGCTCCCCCTTTTTTTTTTTAATAACTAAGCGGGTTCCCTGTTCAAAAGTGGGTCTTGCAACTTGACTAGGCCTTTTGCACGAAAATTACCCAGTAAAAACCATTGAAAAGTGTTGATGATAAACAGCATCCTTGTTTTAAGTCCTTTAGTAGCATCAGTCAAAGTACAAAATTTATTCCGTGTTACGCTTGGTCCTGCAGCTTTTCGTAATAATTCTTTGTATTATTTTTTTCCATACGTACAAAATAAAGTTTAATTAAATTTCTTCTATTCTCCCTGATTTTAACGGATTCCAAGCGTCCCTATTCTTGTTGTAGTTCAGAGTATTGTCAGTGGTTTCGCAAATTTCCGTTTTCTTTTTGCCTTATAATTAGACTAATCCGAATGTTTTTCGCTACTCAACCATTTATTATGGCATTTTTTTTTTTGGGGGGGGGGGGTCGCATTTGAAAATATGCATAAAAGTCGCATTTGAAAATTTCCACAGAAATCGGAATTTCATTTAAAAAAGGAAAGGTTGAAATTGTGTTAAATACAAATAAATTTTTAACAACTCACAATAAAAATAGGTTTTATTTGATATTAATATTTGTATGGAGTATCATTTGGATACGCTATAATCAATAGATAAACCAACTTCCAGATTTCTCAAGATTGAGAGAAATAGCTAAGTATTGACAAAAGAAACTTGTAGCCAGTTACTGTTATAAAATTTAATCAGCTTGTACTACAGTATAGTTTCCACAGTTGTTTCAGTTTGGCCCCAAAATTGGTAAGTTGGCAACATTGATTACAACTGTTGCTATAATTTTTTGACCGGAATTGAGTACACATTGGACGCGTACGTTTTACGTCGGTTCAGAGTAGCAAATATGGTGAAATGTATCAATATATCGTCGGTTCAGAGTAGCAAATGTGGTCAAATGATAAGTTCAGGTAAAATGAGGAGACGTGTTTGCAAGGAGAGAACCCCTAATTTACTGTTATGTTTTCTAGTGCAGTGTTTTCGGTTTTACATTAATTTTTAAAAATCGACTCGGATAGAACCTGAAAAGTTCATGACCTCCTTTTTAGACCATTTCCTTGTACTACTTCTTCCTTTTCCTCATTAAATAATACTTTTTTTTCGATTGATATCTTGAATCCTTAAAGTGCCAGCTTTTAACAATGAATGCGATTTGAATGAAGTAATTTAAACTTTTTTTCTGAAGAATATCAGCAATCATGTTATACCAAACAAAAAGCATTTAATTCTAAGGGTTAAAATAAAAAGCAATTGCAATCCTAATGCATAAGGCATTAAAGTATCTTCCGGCATTTTATGGATTAAAAGTTTTGAAGCTTTGTAATATAAAACTATAGGTTCCTCCAACAAAGACATTCCTTTCTCGGTTGACAAAACAAGTATTTGTGTGTTGGGAGAAAATGACCTAGAAACTGTTGCAAATGGCAGCCATTAGTGTTTAAAACTTGTGTGTCGAAGTGGTTAGTGTGCTGGGCAACTAATCAAAGGGACCTGGGTTCGAACACAGTGGTGGATCCAGAAAATGTTTTCGGGGGGGGGGGGGAGCAGTATACGAAGTAGGGCTCCTTTTTTTTTTAACTAAGCGGGTTCCCTGTTCAAAAGTGGGTCTTGCAACTTTACTAGGCCCTTTGCACGAAAAACTTCCCATTCACTTATAAATTCTTTTTTTTTTGACACAAAACAATGATAAAGTTATGATGAAATTAGATCCGGATTTTATAAAATTAGAACATAAAATATTGCTTATAACCTGTTAATTCATTTTCCTAATGCTTTTTTTTAGAGTATTTTGGAGGTTGGAAATTCTGCAGCAGTTAAAATTCATCGATATAATTTTAGAGTTGAGTTAAATTTTTATATTTGCTACATTTAATTTTGTTGTTCGAGAAGGCTTCCCATAAGCGGAAAAATTGAAATGAGTAAGAAATACGTACATTTGATTTGCCATAATTCAAAGAATGAAGACGAAGTCTGAAGAAGAGCGATATTTCGATCACAAAAAAAATTCAGCTGCGACGAGCAGGAAGGAGTTTCAGCCCTATGTAATGGTAATAGGAGGACGTGACTATAGTGGCATTTCATTAAGAACCTAATCAGAAATGATTCAATGACTTGGATTCTTAGGAAAATGGAGGTGGACCAGTTCAAAATCTTCTAGTAGAATAGAAACCCTTGGGATTTTAAAAATTATTGCTAAGTGACAATATGCGTGAATTGTTATGAATAATGGGAACTGATATGTTGATCATCTAGAACAGTGTTTCCCAACTTGTGGTTCGCGGACCACTTGTGGTCCGTGACTGCGGTGCCAATAATATAAAATTTTTCATCTTTAATTCTCAACCACCGCTGCCGACTACTGAGCATAAAATAAATACCCCCTCAAGCAGCTGGAGAAGATAAAATTGGGACGGAAACCGAAAGGCGGCAAACTGCTGCCTGTGTGAGAGTGAGGAGACCAATCGCAACACAACACATCTGTCACGTGATAATGTTTGTTAACATCTAGTCCGTCTTGCAAATGAGTAGACTTTAGTTATTGTGGATGGTTTTAGTAGGGACTCTTTTTTAAATGTTGTTTTTTATCCCTTCCATTGAAAATGAGTAAGCAAATGAAACTGTTGGATACTTTAAAATGAAAACATGTTGATAACAATGAAAGATGTGAAACGGGCAGAGTGGTGTGTCCGCAACTGAAATGTGATTTGGGAATGTGGTCCTCTGGTGTAAAAAGGTTGGTAACCGTTGATCTAGAAAACAAGATAAATTCGAAACCAATTTGTTGTAAGGCTATTCATAATATTAATGAAATATCAGTATTAATTACGGGAATTTCCAATTGCCTCGCTTAAAAGATTATTGATCAAACAATCCCAAACCAAATGGTTTGTTCCGAAACTTGAAATTATTTCTAAATTACGTTGCGCCAATGTTCAGTCGCTAGCTCTGTATTGCATCTGAAATGCGTTTTGGGAAATTTACATGGTAATCAACTTTTTGAATTATGCAGCTTGTCCAAACTGTAATATAGAGACCAACAGGAACAAGTTTTTTTAGTGAGTGGAAACTTTTCTCTCAAAGGAAATAGGAATCGGCAAAATCAGTGGCACAGTGTTGATCATTTATTGATGATCTTGAGATATTTTAACCTGTCTGATCAACGTTTTTAGCAGCAATGAGTTTTTACATTGTGTATTGAAAAGATTCGTAAATGTGAATCAACTTTCTTTCGTTCTGCTTGGGATTGTAGGGGACGAGCCCCCCCTCCCAGGATTCGCTACTGTTCAAGCCTTCCTTACAGATATTCTCTACGGCGTATTGCACTGCAGTTAGGATCCTTTGTGACAAACAGCTGTTTATATTTTTTTAAGTTTGGAAATAATCTACGTAACTTCTGTTTTATTTTTTAAGGAAACCAAATACCAGTTTTCGCCTTTAATCATTCTACTGTCGTTATCTTATTTCTACCTCTACATGAATTTACTATGGGTAGATAATCCTGTTGTAACCACTTGTGTGTAAAGATTTAGTGAAACAAAAGCGTGGCACATGACCTTCAAAAAATGACGTTTTGCTTGACGTCGCATTGATACTGAAAGCTGATAAAAGATTTATCTTCCAAATGCCATTCCAGGAAAATCATACGTCGAAACCGCAAATTTATTTCAACGTACTCATAAATCGCAGCAACTATGGAGGCCAAAAAAGTTTGTTTCTTTTATTACGAGCTAATGTTTTAGCAGAAGGCACCGTTTCACAGTTTACGCATGTAATGAATGAGGTACCTCTTTGGAAGGGTAATTCATTACTCTGGAATTTGCAGCAGACCGTTTCCACATGGAGGAAACCCACTTGCCAAACCGGTACGCCACTTCGATGATCGGGTAAAGCGGGGCTAAAGCAGAACAGCGTGAAGCATAGCAAAGAGGCGTTGTTGCTTCCTACCGCCTGCAATTGTGCTCGAGTCGTGCATAGTAAAGGAAGTGTACGCACTCGTAACGAGCAATGACCGCGAAGCACCTACCAGTCAGGCAGTCGTGTGCGGCAGCTGCTCGGAGGGCTGTCGCACGCGTGTGCGTATGTTGTGCCGGTTTGTGATTAAGCGTAGCTTCGTCGTTTTTGATCCCACTGGGGCTGAAATCCCAGCTGCTTGACTTTTTCGTTGCACGACCTTGATGGTACTTCGTGTCAGCTTTCGTCAATGCGCTATAAACGAGTAAGGTGTACTTTCTTTAAGATATCCCCTATTCTTCGGATTTGGGAACTGTTTTTTAATATTGTTGTAAATAATTTTCCTGTGAAAAAGTAATTTAATAATAGTACTAAAACAATTTTCTTATATGCTGTTAGCTAACTATATACCTTAAAACTTTTTCTTTCATGCAGAAAAAATTCAGTCATTTTTTGAAACTTGCAATTATATCTAAATTATACAATATAAATATAATGTATAATATATATTATATAATATAATTATATAATTATACAATGTTCAGTCAGTAGTCCTTATTGCATTTTAAATACATTTTGCGCAGTTAATATGGAAAACAGCTGTTTCAGTTCTACAGCTTGTCCAAACTGAAGTATATAGAGTAGCAGGAGCAATTTTTATAGTGGATGGAAGCTTTCCTCCCAAAAGAAATAGGACGGCAAAATCGAAGCGAGAGCTAGAATGTTTTAGCAAGTTTTTTTAGTTTAAATAAAGAAATTGCATGAAATTGTAAAAAGTGAAAGTCGCAATATAAAAAAGATTTTAGAAGATGAATGAAAAACTTATGTTTTTAAGTTTTTTTTTGTAGTTATCTATTCTTAATTTGCAGAATTTTGACTTTTGAATTATTAAATATACATATGTGTTATTTTCTGCACTGGCAACATTTAAATTGAAAAATGTATTTTATGTTTCCTGAATTAACAAAATTTAAATTGGAAAATAGCAGTTTTCCTAAGTTGATAAAAATTAACTTTTGAATTGCATAATTCACATTTTGTCTCCATCACCCATAATTCCTTTGTAAATCAGTATTGTGCTCAGAAAGTTACAGTGCAGTAGGGGGTGGTGGTGGTGAATGACATATTTAGGACCTCGGTTTTTGGGATGGCTTTGTGTAATCACAACCTGACATACACATAAACTACAGCTTAAGACCTCAAAAAATAATGTGGTCCTTTGGGATGGTTTTGTGTATTCACAACCTGTCATACACATAAGCATCAGCTTAAGGCCTCAAAAAATAATGCAGTCCAAGTTATAGAATGTGACTGTAGAATGCAGTTTTGAATTTCTATTAGAAGTTATAAGTTATGGATTTTAATAGTACTTTTAGTTCTCCCTTTAGTCAGAATAATAATCTACTTTGACTTTCAAAGTTTTTAAGTATTATTTAAAAAAATTCAGATTTTCAGTATTCTGGACTTTTAATATGTATAAATAGAGACTATGTAAATTGAAACATAGAACGACTGGAGAGGTAGACAGTTACAGATGATATGTATTCATAAACAATTCATAAAAATGACATAACCATTAGTATTATTTCCCCATTCCACATTTTATAAATCAATAATAAACCAGTTCAATGGCTGAATGTCTTGCTTTGCTGCAAAATATAGGGTCTGGACTCAAATCCTGAATAGGGATGGTTCCTTCCCCTTGATTTCTGCTGTTGTTAGTCTTTCAGATTAAAGCAACCAGAATATGAATTTTTAATTCTTTATAAAAATCTAAATATAAGAAAATAAAAAATAGTCTCATTAGTCTTTATAACTACATTTACAGTAGCAAATCAGTAATAGAATGACAGATGTTGGGTTGACAATAAAAACAAACTGCTGCATTAAAACAAGTAATTAATTTGGCACTCCTATCATTTTAATGGCAAAACATTCACTCCTATATTACAGAGGCCCATGAGCAGAATAATGATGTATTTATACTTTTTCAAAGAGCTCACTAAATATGTTTTGTGTTTGTTTTGAAGAACATTCAAAGTAAACCTAGGATTGTACTGCAGTAGTTCAGTCAGATTCATCCAAGTCTGTTGTTATTGTTTTACTTGCTGAGTCAGATCACTAGGTCTGTTATTAAAACCAGAAATGTTTTATTTAATTTTAAATAAAATGTTGGGTATAAGCAAATTTTCTTTATGAGAATTGAGAAAAGGAAGGTTTAGCTATATTAATAATGAACTTTCATTTGATCTAATAAAATCCTACTATGTAGAAAAGGTTTTGATACATCTTGGGGATGATAGCCCATAATTAAAAATTTTCTAGTTTACAAAGCCCATTTTTAAACTGAGAAGTAATTTCATTTAATTAAGCATTTAATTTTTTAAAATATTTATAATACTTTTTAATGGAAATTGAAGTTAAAATTGCAGAAATAATGACCTTTCACTTGACTTGATAAAATCTTATTGTGTGAATTTATTTTTCTCCCATGGTCGAGTGGTTAGCGTGCTTGGCTACTGATCTAAGGGACCTGGGTTCGAGCCTCGGGTAAGGCATGGCTGTTTGTGTTGTTTTTCTGCTGAGGGCCTGCATCCTCTCAGACCTTCTACTGTGGCGTATAAACTGACAGGCTCCTGTCAGACCTCTGTGGCAAGCAGCTGCTTGAGGGGGTATTTATTATTTATTTTTTCTCACATAGTGAGTCCATTGTTAATTGATTGGCAGCACACTCTGTATATTTTATTTTTAATTCCCATTTTCTGTGCATAATGGTGTCAGCCAGAAATATTTCCATGGAAGGAGGTTGCAAAAAAATAAAATGTTTCAAGATAGAAATATTTAGACCAGCTGTTCATTAATATGATAGAACTGTGACTGCAGAAAACATACATATATGATGCCACAAAATACAACTAAGGATGCCTGAAAAAAAAAATTGAAACTTATTATTGAAAATGCATGCAAAAAATATTTTTTCATATTAATAAATAAAAATAAATGATGATCATTCAAAAACGTAAGAAAAAAAATTACATTTTGTTAAGGAATAAACATTAATTTTTGTTTTTAGTATACCTAATATTCAACAAATGCATTTTTAGGGGGCAGTTGATTCCCCCCCTTCCCCTGTCGACGTCTGTGTATAGGTTGATAATTAATTTGAAACATACCTCTGAGTAAATCGTTTTGTTTCTGCCAGTTATTTCAAAATTAAAAAATTGTTATCCTTTATTAATATAAAAAAATTTGTGGTGATGAAGCTGACCAGCAATCACTTTTATAGTTCACTTTTAAAAGAATCTGTGATTGTTTTCACTTTGTCATTTATAGATACTAACTCTTCTGTTTTTATAAAGTATTTTGTTTAGATAGTTATTAACAAAATATTAGAATTCACACTTTTTGAATCCTAGTATTTTAATAGTGCCACCTAGTGATGGAAAAAGTTGAAAAAATGGCCAAATTTTAAACAAATATTACAAATAATCTGTTTATGCTAGAAATTTGAAATTTAGTGGTGGAGTGTGAGTATCATGAGTTTCACATTGGTTAGTAGTGATCTACCCCCTTAACATCAGGGGTTATGGTAAATGCAACTTTTTACATTTTAAGAAAGAAATGGAAAAAAAGAAACTTTTTTTTTGCTTTGTAGATGCTAATAAAATAATATGATTTGTATTTTTTTTTCAATCATTCATTAGTTTGAAATTCCACATTTAGGAGATGTAAAAGTTGGAAAATGAAAAACTTGATTCTCCCTGAAATGAACATCGGTATTGGTCAGAAGTGATATGTATTTTTTTTACTTTTAGTTGCTTTTAAGAGCCTGTCAGCAGCAGAGACAGTCTCATAGTTATATTTATAAACCTCTGAGAAAGGGTTACTATATAGTCATGAGGAAAATTAACAAAGCATTTTTTTAACTCCAAATGCATATTGAAAATATTTAGTTAGCTGTAAATAAAGGTTTCCAGGTTGCAGCAAAAATGGATACCCCCTCCTATTACATTTCATATATTTTTTTTAAGATTGAATATAATGATGGATGAAAAAAAATCTATAGATTTTGAAGTTATGAAATGATCTTTTTTTGTTATAAGTAAGAAATGCATTTTTTTTTGTATAAGTAAGTTTTTTTGTTATAAGTAAGAAATGCATTTCAGCACATTTTCATTTGCTTTTACCTTGAGTGGGATTTTGAACCCTTATCTCCCAGAAATACCAGGTATGACAGCACCATCAGCAGCTACCACTATCAGCAGAATATATTCCTCATATATTTCATCATATAAGGCAGTGTGGTTGCCCAAATCCCGATATAGATGGTGACAGGAACAAATCAACAAAATATATGGAAATGTCTGTATTTGTCAACTTGCTGAAAAATAAAATGGTTAGCCACTGATAATGTAATGGCTGTCATACTCAGCATGTTTCTGGGAGATATGGGTTCAAATTCCAATGAGGGCAAAACCAATTTTTTTTCTGTTAATTATTTACATGTATGTATTTCTTTATCTGCTCATCTTTGAAAGCATTTCTTTTGCTTACTCTGCCAATTCTCACCTTTCTGCAAAATTCTCTGAAGACAACTATGGCTATAAATCTTCATTCTTAAAAAACAACACACTGTGAATACCACATATATACAACAAACAAAAAGAATGAAAAAAAAAAGAGTATGGTTGAGACAACTAATTGTTTTATTGTTCTCTTTCTTGCCAAGTAAAAAATCATAAATAGTAGCAACCTGTATGATATGTTAGATTTTTCTATTAATAATTTTAATATATTATATACAACAGTAAATGTTATTTTAAATATTTTAATTTCATAATCATTGTATACAAATATAAATCTTACTTTATATTATAATCTATTATGCAGACTAATGGTCACGAAGAAGCCCAGGGATTAGTGACAATCAGAATGAAGCCTGATGATCAAGGCCGATTTGGTTTCAATGTCAAGGTAAAATATCTTAAATATCATATTTTGAAATAATAGGGAGGCTCTTTTCTACCATGAGAAAGCACATGGTTAAACTTCTACATTAATGGGAGCAACCATTTTTTCATGAGGGTCAATTTGAAGAACTGAAAACTCTGTGCAGTCTGCAAGCCATGTGTCCAGTCTGCAAGCCATGTGTGAACTATAACATTAATTTGTTTCAATGTACGTATATAATGTTGATATGCTTGAAATGTATTATGGTACTAAGAAAAAAAAGTACATGCTTAACATGAAAATGGAGTTTTTCCATGTTTGGTTGTGAGTGTTTATTGAACTAATATTAACAATCGGTTGTGCAGACAAATTGATCACAGATCTTTGATCAGAGAAACAGGTTGTACTATTTTAGAATTTTTACATATATACTTATATAATTTTGGTTTTAAGAAAGTGAAAAATTTTTGATTTTAATCATGTGTAAATATTAGTGTTTTTTTTTTTATTTTTGCTCTTGAAATTATCATGTGGGCCATGGTGTTGCTCACCATTGTTTTACACAATGATAGTTCTTATAGCATAATCACTAATTGCAACTTTTACTTTAATCCATATTTTGTTAAACAATTATTAATTTTATGATATCATTTATTTTTTCTTTGTTGATATATCAAAAAGAAGAAAAAGCTTCCACAAAGAGAAATCATTGGAAAAGATATGCAAAGGAAGTGATTCCATACAAATATTAATAGAGCAATTAAAATAGTAAAAATGCAGAATAATATAAATGTTCTTGGTTATTTTGAAACTACATTAATCTGAAAAAGTTCATGTGTATTAAATAGATTTTAGGTAATGCACTATGCAATTCTTTTCTATTCTTGTATTAATTGAATAAGTGCTTGTTCCAAATCTTTCAGTTGCCATTGCAGAATGGTCTGGAATCTAGCCATCTGTCATGGCTTAATTTAAGTGTTTATTTATGCTCTTAATAATTACATTAAATTTTATAATCAGATAAACTCTTTTGAATTTAAAATGCAAAGGACCAAAAATGAATATTCTCTATTCTCAAAGGTTCAAATTGTAATGGCATCATGACTAAATCCTACCTCTAATTATTATATTTTGTAGAAAGAAAAAAATAAAATTTTGCATCAAGGAATAAAAATAAAGGTTTAGGTTACCCACAGAGCTAATTATTTATACCTTTTTACTCTTTTGCTACTTTATTTTAAAATGTTTCATTGTTTGCCTATAGGATTAACATACAGTCGAACTTGGTTATAATGAGCATGGAAATAATGAGATCGTGGCTGTAATGAGCAAAAAGACATAATGATTTTAATTTACATGCATTCCCATACAATTGCTTATAACTTAATTATTTATTATTTAATATTTTATTCTTAATTGCTTGGGTAGTCAGAAATAGTACCCAATTCATGGAATAAACAAAAATGAAATGGGTGACTTAGCTTTTATGACCACCTGCATCAGATAATGGGCCAGTTATGACCTAACCTTGTCCTTATGGACTGTTCTTCAGTCTACCTATCTCTCCAGTGTATATCCTCTGGCCCTGCTCCCCCACTTTCCAGAAACACCACCATGACTGTAAAATCAGTTAGAAATAAACCCTTCTGTCGGAAGCATGTCTACTAACAAAAAAAAGTATCTCTCGATTCGCAAAAAGTTGAAATTATTTGTGAGTTAGAATGTGGTGTGAAAAATGTTGAAGTGTGTAAAAGGTTTCCTTTGTCCTCTTCAACAGTATCGACATTGTAGAAGAATAAAGATGTTTACATATTGGCACTGTAAAACAACATAACTGAAACAAAAAAAATTAGAACATGCAAGTTTACAAATGTCGATGAAGTATTGCACATTAGTCAATTTTTTTGAAGGAACTGAGGCAAATAATAAGACTTTTAACATATTCAGTGTTTTAAGGGGAAATTTGAGAAATATCAAAGTAAAATCTTTAAAACAAACATCAATTTTAAGATTCATAAATGAAAAGGCTAATTGAAATTGTGTTTATTATTAATTAGCATTGTTTTAATTGAGGACAAATTGTGTTTAATATTAAGTGTAGCAGTTTATACAAGCATATTAATGCAAATAATATGTAACTTTAGAATTTTTTCTCTCTCTAATATTTCTTTTGTTTTTTGAGCCTATCTTTTTATGAAGATATTGAGAATTAAAAATAATAGGAAGTAGATTTAACTCATCACTGATATAGTGAGTAATGGTTATAACTAAGAAATTTGTCATTACTCTGGTGCCCATTATAACCAAGTTTGACTGTATTTGGTTACCTTCTGCATGTAGAAACATAAAAAGTTAAATATGCTTTGTTTTCACATTTAGGGAAGTTTGTTTAGCAAGAAAATACGTTTTTTAACTTAAAAATACTGTGGGCTGAAAAACTTTTTCCAAATTAGGCTTGTTTTTTCTATATTTGAATTTAAGTTATGTATTCAGGGGTAAATGCATTTTTTAGGGGGTAGAAATATATCACAACCTGTTTCTGTTTGTTAACTACTTTAGAATAACATTCTAAAATTTGGTTGATTTTTCTGTTGAAAACATATAAAAATAAACTTGGTCACAGTAATTTATTGGTAGAAACTTCTAACAGGTTTGCATAAGAGTTCATAACACCCATCAAGTTTATTGTATACTATTATACATAAACTTCACTCTTTGTACACATGATTTCAGTTTTTTAAGATGCTAAATATTTTTGTTAATCAGTGACAAATTGTGCAGTACAAATTCCACACTAAATCAGTGTTGAAACAAAGGATGATGGTGTTTATGACTTTGGTGGTATCAGTACCGAATGGGTGTGTTGACTGTTGAAACATAGTCAGTGAAGCACTGCTGAAAGCTAATTTTTAAATTGGTGGTGACCAATTAGATGAGGAAAGTTATCTAAAGATTACAGTATGGAGTAAACAATTGAGAAAATACCTTATTTTAATTAAAATGACACATTTCCTTGTTGAGATAGGAACATATGCCTTTGAATTATAAAGCTATCATACTTTGAAGTACTCATAAATGTCACAAAATTATATCATGCTAGAAAAATAATACTAATGTTTTTAAAATATCCACATCTTCAAACTATCCAGTGCTGAATTAACAAGGTTTTGTGGCATATCTACAGCTACTGTGAATGACCATTTAACTACAAATAATCTGTCAAATGTATTTTCCTGATTTAGAATAGAAGAAACCCTGAAGTGTTGTTTATGCTGTCTTATAAAATTCCTTATTTTGACCTACTATTCATGGTTCGCATAGATATAAGTATTTTTTTTATATCATAGTTGCTTTTATTATGTCAGTTATGTTTAGGCAAATTATGTATTCTTTTGTATATTTACAATTGCTGTAACAGTAAAATTTCTTTAAATACTAATTTAGGAAGTTTTTTTTTTTAAAGTATAGTAAGCTTTTATGACCTTACTTAATTAATATTCTTCCTCTTTTTGTAAGGATACTCGAACTCAAAATGTTGCACATAAAAATTTTTCCTTTATTAAAAATAAGTCACTAAAACTTCTGTGTTTCAAAAAATCTTTAACACTTTTTTCCTTTTTATCACATTTTTGAAAGAAGGAGATAATATGTTCACATTGTCATCAGTCTATCTGTCCATCTGTAGACATCAACTTTTTGTTTTTAGAGATAAATTAAAAATTCTCTTTGAATACATACTAATGAAATTTTCCGATTCATACTTTCTGAATCTCCCTAAAGTTAAAATTGTGCCCTGTAACAGCAGAAAAAGTTGAAAATTTCAAAAATTCAAATGAATATTGCAAGCAATGTAGCTCTGCTAGATATTTAAAATTTTGGTGGTGGAGTATGAAGGTTATGAAGTTTCCACTGGCAACAATGAATTGACCCCTTAAACCCAGGGGTGGTGGGAAAATGAAACTTTTTGTCTTAAGAAATAATTGTTTTTATATATAAATTAATAATTCTTTTTAGGTTTGATACATATTGATAAAATAGTATGATTCGCACTTTCCAAATCTCTCAAAAGCTATAATTGTGCTCCTCTAATAGCAGAAAATTTTAAAATTGCGAAATTTTGAATGATATATTTATGCTAGAAATTTGAAATTTTGGTGGCGGAATGTGAAGGTCATGCAGCGTTTACTGGCAACAATGAGTTGACCATTATTCCCAGGGTGAGTAGGAAATGCAACTGTTTTGTTTTAAGAGATAACTTGGAAAACATTTTTGGTTGGATTGGTACTAATGAAATATAGTCCACATTTTTTAAATCCTTAAGTAGTTTTAATTTACATCATTGTAGATCACTAAATATGGAAATAAACTTTTAGTGAATGTTGCAAGTGATCTGTTTATGATAGAAATTCGAAATTTTAGTAGCAGAATATCAAGAGATATTCTAGTGACAGCAAAAATCTACCTCCTTTTTTCATAGGGGTGTGGGAAGAGTTTTTTTTATTTAAATTGAAGAATAAAAGACAAATACTTTCTTATTACTGCCCCCACCCCTCCATCATCCATTAGTTCAAATTGAAACTTTTAAGGAATGAAAAAGCAGGTAAACAGAAAACTTCATTATCTTTGAAAATGTGATCAGAGGTGATAACATTCTTCTAGTTAAAACTTGTTAAGTGCAGCAAAAATTAATCTTGTTTTAAAGCAAAATATAGTTTATCATTAGTTGAAATAAACATATATTTGTTATTGATTTATCAGCTCATCAAGCAAATGGTGCATGCATTGATCAGAATTCATTCTGTTTCCAGATAGATTGGCAAATTCCTCTGTGTGCGGATGGATTTTGGGCAAATTCTAAAACTTACAGTATTCATTATAGCCTGCATACATCAAGCAGATGAGTCACACAGCCTGAAGTTAAATCTCCTTGATGTTTTTTCGCACATACAATGCAGTCAATGTAGTAGATATGTCTGTCTTAGACACATCTACTACACATTGCACTATGAATAATTAGATTTAGATAGTCAAAGTGTCATTTGTTTCAAAGTCATCAACTGAAACAATCATTATTGAATGATTTTGAAAGTGTTTGCACAAAAAATTAATGTATTTTAATTTTTGCTGAAAAAGTATGTGTTTAAAAATGTTAACTCCAAAAATTATTTTTGTCCACTTGAGAGGACCACCAAGTTGAGCTTTTTTTTTTAATGAATAATCTTTTTACCCCATAAACTCATTTTAGAAATTGTTGAGAGAAGTACAATGTTACAGTTTATATTTATTATAAGAAGATTTAATATAAATATTTCATGTTACTTCATGCTGCTTTCTGTAATCTTTATATATTTTTTTCTGATATCATTCAATTTTTAATTTCCAGGGTGGAGCTGATCAGAATCTTCCCATTTTGGTATCTAGGGTTGCACCAAATACACCTGCTGATACATGTATTCCTAGACTAAATGAGGGAGACCAAGTTCTAATGATAAATGGACGAGATGTTACAGGTCTTTCTCATGAGCAGGTATTAACAACTTTTTATGCACTTGTAAAAGTTAATGTTATTGAAATAAGTTATGAAAGCTTTTTGTACAAACAAACTTAATTATCACAGCTTTTCTGTTCTAAAGTAAATGTACATAAACACTATGTATAACATCACAAGGTTTCTTGTAACAAAGTATAATCGTCCTACTAAAACATTGCATTATGCAATGTAGAAGCAGCTTTGTTCCATTGAAGCTTTTGAAAAATAGTTCATTTTAGGGTGCTCAAAAAGCTTTGATTTTACCCCAGAAAGCTTCCAGCTAATTGAACCCACATTAGAGAAAGTTCAAGAGGATTTGCCATTTTTGTTGGGAGCAGAAGAGATTGGCTGGTGTATTCATTGTTCAAGGTGGAACTTGAATCTGAGCCTATGCATATAAGGCCTTTCTGGAGTGAATGATGAAGTTGTGTGAATTTTAAATGTAGTTCATTGTGGCATACTCTTGAACATTCTCATAAGTTTCCAATTAGCAAGTAGTGTTTGCGTACCTTAAAGTTAACTATTCTGCAAAAGTTTCAATGAAATTTCATCTACATTGTCTAGTGCAGTATTTTAAAAAGAACATTTATTATACTTTGTTAATGAAACACCTCATGATGTTAAATATATAACTTAGGTTTTATTAAGACAGTGAAATTGTGATGATTAAATTTGTTTACACTTTTATCATTATATTACTCACTCTAATCAAAGCTTTTTGTATTACTGTTATTTTAGAATGATGATTGAAAAGAGAATGGTTCACAATTCTTCAGTAATACTTTATTCATATTTGTTACATCAAAGGAAAAAAAGAAGGGGGAGGGGGATTTTCATAGCTCATCTGTTACAATTAGGATGTTTGGTGTTTCCATAAATCCTTTTGTATTGAAATAATGAATTGTTTTTATTTTTCACAGGAACATATAGTTTGCAAATGTGAGTGAAAAATGTCTAAAAGATTTGATTTTTTTTTCTACTTTTGGCTAACACTCCCATGTAGTAATCAGTGTCCTGCAGGTAATATAATCGACTTCCTTGCTTTAAGTAAAAGTCTTAATTTCAACAATATGCTTAATTTGCTATTTTTTATTACTATTTTGTTTTTAAGTGTTTTTTTTTATTATTTAGTTTTGTTTGAAATTTATTTTGCAAATGAAGAATATATAATGACCACAGAAATACTTTGTAAAATATATGGAAGAAAATGAGTATTTCTTAAGACAAGATTCAATAATATAGCAGGAAACAAATTTAGAATTTGTCTTGATTAGCATACTAAAATGTGTCTTAAAACTATTGGTATTAAAAAATTCATTTTTAAATGGGTAATTGGATATAAATGTCTCATATAGTAATAAATTTGCATTGAGTGTTAATTAAAAACATGGATTTCTCCCCTTTTATATTATTTGCTATAAGGTTAAGTAAAATATTTATGAAATTGCCCTTTTTTTTTAGGTTGTCAAACTTATTAGAGCATCAAGAGAGACCCCATCTGGAGAATTAGTTTTAACAGTCAGACCAAATGGTTAGTATTTTTTTTCTTCTTAAAATTCTGTTTGGTATATTTAAAAACCTATTCATGCTTATTACTTAGATTTCATATTAAATTTCCTAAATGTTTTTTAACCTGGGGTAACTGTAATGTACATATGTAATATAAAGCTTGTAAGCAATTAACTCCAAGGAGACTCAGAGTGTCTTCCACATAAAGGCTACAATATTTTTACATGAATGCCAATTTTAATAGTTCCTGTTTGTTATTCTGACTTCATAATTTGCAGCTGACTCCTCATATTCAGAAACACTGTAATTCTGTTTGTAACCAATCATCCTGCATGTAACAACATAACCAATCACTATGCTCTGTACAAAATCTTACTCAAAAGTCATCTTGAATAAGATTCTGTACAAATTACAAATTTTCTATTTGCTTAATTTTGCTGTAAGCCTCATAATATATATTTAGGAAGAAGTGCTAAATATTCTACACAACTTTGAGTTTGCTGCTAGTTGGATGTCAAATTTATCAATATTTTGGTTAAATTATATTTCCTTTTCTATAACAACAAAAAAATACTCTTAATATAATTCAGTTTTGAGATCAACACATATGTTCCTGACTATTACAGACCACTGCCATTTTAGTCACTCTAAATAGCATTGAAATTCTTCATTTGCTTAACTAATATCATGATCTAATGAACATTGTACAACAATACTTAGTACTGTACAACAATACTTAGTTCCATGAAAACACACCTAAATTCTAATTATATCCACACTAAGTGAGCCAAATAATTCCATAAGAATTAATGTAAATACCTTTAATTAATGCCAGCAAATTAATTGTATAAAACAAATAAATTTTTTGGTTGTACCTAAATTTCTCATAAGTAATAAATAGGAAACAAATTATAAAATTGAACCAGTTTTAATATTAAATATATAATAAATAAATACCCCCTCAAGCAGCTGCTTGCCACAGAGGTCTGACAGGAGCCTGTCAGTTTATATGCCATAGTAGAAGGTCTGAGAGGATGGCAGGCCCTCAGCAGAAAAACGACACAAGCAGCCATGCCTTACCCGGGGCTCGAACCCAGGTCCCTTAGATCAGTAGCCAAGCGCGCTAACCACTCTGCCATGGGACGGCTGAAAAAAAATGTCAACTGCACGCGGTGTTCCCAGGTGGTCACCCTCCCAAGTATTGACCGCGCCCAAAGCTGCTTAACTTCGGGGATGAGACGAGAACCGGTGCTTTCAGCTTGGTATGGCCGTTGACTTTAATATTAGAAACAAATAAAATACTATATTGTAAATTAATATGACAAATATTGTGCTGTTGTTGGAAATTTTACCTTAAAATAGGGCATTTGTGTCCAAAACTATTTAGAAGAATGAATTTATTATTAGCAACAGTACTTTCATTTAGGATAAACACAGATTTTGCTCTTTCTGCAAGTTCAACAGGAGTTGACTTTGTTCTTACTAGGATCTTGGGACTAGGTTGAAAGTCAGAATGAAATCTTTTCAGCATTACATGCTGTTGATGGCAATCAAGACATCAGCTGCTCTTAAACAATGAATAAGATTGTTTTCACAAATTCACACTATTTACATTAATGGTAGATTTTAAAATATTAAATTCAGTGTAAAAAATCAGAACAATTTCTTTGCTTAACCAATATATCATCAAGTAGAATAGCGTAGCATGACTGTGGAAGCAGAGTATAATGTGCCAAAATGCAAAAACAATTACTTAATATAAGGTGTAAAAGACACACTGAGTACATTCAGCAAAAAGCACTATAGGGATATTATTTGATCTTTTTATTGATTATTTGATATAGGGTCTTAATATTTAAAATATTAATTATTATTATTTAAAATATATTTTATATTGGGTCTTAATTATTAAAATATTTATATTAAAGTATTGGGTCCTGTGGCCGAATGGTTAGCACGCTTGGCTACTGATCTAAGGAAACCTGGGTTCGTGCCCCAGGTAAGGCATGGACGTTTGTGTTGTTTTTCTGCTGAGGTCCTGCCATCCTCTCAGACCTACTATGGCATATGATTCACAGGCTCCTGTCAGACCTCTGTGGCAAGCAGCTGCTTGAGGAAGTATTTATTTTATTTTTTTTTAAATTTTTATATTGGGTTATTATTAATTATTTACTAAATATAGTATAGTAATCAGTGGTAAGTGGGCCACTGTGTAGCAAGGGATTACTGTACTTGTGATATATTATTAAAATGGGACCAGAAATAATCTACAAAACTTCTAACAGTAGAGATATTTGAGGCACATTTAACAACACCATTATCCACTGTGATATAAAATTTATACTGTTTACAAATATCGCATTATGTTTTCTTTTATTTATAGGTATCAACAAGCATATTTACTCAAGTCGATTCAGTGATTTGCAAAACATTTTTTACTTATGTGTTATATTTCTTTTGACAGTTTCTCAAACTAGCCCAATTTTTATTTCTCTTTATCAAATATTTTTATCATATTTTCTTTTCATACAAAAATTTTTTCTCTGGATGCATCAATTTTGAATCTCTGTGGCTTGTATTGGTGCAATTCATAACCAGGATAATATAGTATATTAAATAGTTGCTTATTACACACTAACTAAAACAGTGGGGTGGGGATGGCTCAGTTGGTAGCGTGCCAGGCTCATAATCTGTAGTTCTCATGTTCGAGTCCCACCTGGGTCAGTGTTGAGATTTATCTCTGCAAAATTCCCCGCCCACGGTCAGTAGGGGACACTGATGGGTTTGGAAAGGCTGCCGTCTGTCAGATGGGACTTTAAGCTTTGGCTCCATGTGCAGGAGAGCCATACCCTGTGCACGTTAAAGAACACACTGGATGGCCTTGACGGAGGCTACCATCTGTCTCCCAACAGCTCTTCTAGTGGGTCCCCTCCCACAACCTTCTCTGAGCCTTCAGGCCATTTAGTCCATGACCTGGCCATTTAGCCCATGGTGTGCAAAAGTGCCACTCAGAGGTAAAACAACCCAGTTTAAAAAAGCCCAATAAAACAGTGCATTAATTAGCATTTATACAACAATTAATTGAACAATACTATTTGAAATAGTATTGTTCAATTAATTACTATATAATACTACAAATTAGTAACAATATTATAATTATATATTGTACATTAGTACAATTAAACAATTGTACACTAGTACAATTAATTGTTGTATAAATGTTAAATTAATATGGTACATTAGTACCATATTAATTGAAAGAATTCTCACACTTTAAGACCAATGCAAAACTTTCCCTTTCCTCAAACTTCCGTAAGCCTTTGAGTTCTGTGTGACCTGGCCATTAGCAAGTATACTGATAAAAATGAGCATACTTCTGTGAGAAAATGAAAGCTAAATTATAGTATTGTCGCAAAATTATGACATAATTAGAAAAAAAGTTTTTAATCTAGTTTTTTTCCCCCGAAAATTTTCGTCATTCCTGTTGAGAACTACTGCTTCTCAAGTTTATTAACCAGTATCCACTCAGGGCCTTTTGTTTTATTATAGTTATTGTACAAGTTTTTTTTTTCTTTTTCATTTTTGCATTAGTTAGAATGTTAAAATCTAAAAATGTTATAGTTAAATATTTTTTTGCATTTCTGTATTTGGTATTCATAATACAACATTATTGCAGTATATGTTGGTGAAGATGTTGAAGAACCAGATTTCCAGTACATCCCTGATGTGCCTCATGTTTCAGCTAAGGTACCCCGATCAGATGTTCTTGCAGAATCAATGCTACTTCTTAGTGAAGGTTTGGAAAGTGGAGCAGTCATTGCACAATTTGAGGTAGATTTAATTTGTATTTATTTCCTATCTAAGGACAGTAGCAATGTTTGAACTGTATATAAAGTGCAATATTTTTGTTAGATGTTATAAAGGTAAATGGAATGAAATATGGTTACCAGCTTCCTGATCCCCCCCTCCCCCTCCAAAAAATCTTGGATGCTATCATAGCATTAGTAAAAAATATTTGAATCCAGTAATAAATAGGCACTTTGACGTCGATTTCAATTTTAGAGCAAAAATTGTCTGAGTTGGGTGGGATACGAACCCACGACCTCCTGATAACATGTCAGGTGCTCTGGACCACTGAGCTACCGGCCGCCGATCAAGATCTCCTCTAATTAATGCTATGAACATTCCCATTATGTCACATAAAGGCATTAATTTAGGCAATTTTTAGCCCTAGCAGCTTTTTATTGGCCAATAGATGGAAAGCATGTCTTACAAGTATGCTAATGATAATAAATATTGAGATAAACACGGATAAACTCAACGGTTCAACATCCAGTAATAAATAGGCACTTTGACATTGATTTCAATTTTAGAGCAAAAATTGTCTGAGTCAGGTGGGATACGAACCCACAACCTCTTGATAACATGTCAGGTGCTCTGGACCACTGAGCTACCCAGCTGCCGATCAAGATCTCCTCTAATTAATGCTATGAACACATATAGGCATTTATAGGCACATATAGGCATTATTTTAGGCAATTTTTAGCCCTAGTGACTTTTTATTTTGCCATTAGATGGAAAGCATGTCTTACAAGTATGCTAAAGACAATAAATATTGAGATAAACTCAGATAAACTTGACAGTTCAACATCCAGTAATAAATAGGCACTTTGATGTCGATTTTAATTTTAGAGGAAAAATTGTCTGAGCCGGGTGGGATAAGAACCCATGACCTCCTGATAACATGTCAGGTGCTCTGGATCACTGAGCTACTGGCTACCAATCAAGATCCCTAATTAACACTATGAACATTCCCTTTATGTCACATATAGGTGTTATTTTTAGGCAATTTTTAGCCCTAGTGGCTTTTTATTTGCCAGTAGATGGAAAGCATGTCTTACAAGTATGTTAATGATAATAAATATTGAGATAAACTCAGATTAACTTGACGGTTCAACATCCAGTAATAAATAGGCACTTTGACGTCGATTTCTTATATTTATTACTGGATATTGAACTGTCAAGTTTATCTGAGTTTATCTCAATATTTATTATCATTAGCATATTTGTAAGACATGCTTTCCATCTATTGGCAAATAAAAAAGCCGCTAGGGCTGAAAATTGCCAAAATAATGCCTATATGTGACATAAAGGGAATGTTCATAGCGTTAATTAGAGGAGATCTTGATCGGCGGCTGATAGCTCAGTGGTCCAGAGCACCTGACATGTTATCAGGAGGTTGTGGGTTTGTATCCCACCCAACTCGGACAATTTTTGCTCTAAAATTGAAATCGACGTCAAAGTGCCTATTTATTACTGGATGTTGAACTGTCGAATTTATCTGAGTTTATCTCTATTTATTATAAATATTTGAATGATATTTCTAAGTGAATTTCTTTGGATTGCTAATCCTACATCCAGCTAATGTGTGCAGTTTTAAGTAACTGAAATATTCCATGGTTAACAAGAATGTTAAGAAAGCTAGTATGTATGTAATGTATAAGAAATAGTTAACCTGATCTGATCCGTGACTTATAGGTTATTTTACCTCTGAGCAGCACTTTTGGGCACTTAGTAGGTTAAATGGACAGGTCGTAAAGACCCCAAGGCAGAGGTGTCATCCAATGGTGCACACATTTTAAGAGTTTAAATGAGATTATTGACAATTTCATCACTCTATATCCAAAAACTTTATTAATAGTAACTGATGAGAAGTTAAAATGAAACTGCAGAGCTTCCTAACAAGGAATAGAAATTCAAATTAATGTCTTCGTTTGGTGCTCAACTATGACCTTCATGAACTACAGGCCATGACAGCCAGGGATGATGTCAACCTTTCTGTCTGACTAGGGATTGCTTGCTGAGTAAATGCAACTTATTTCATGCTTAAAAGTGACAAAATTTTTAGTATTGTTGAGTACTCTAGTTGAGCTTAAGATCAATTAAGCTGCCTTACTGCACACTGTCAGTTCTGCAATCTGAAAAGGGCATCAAGAGTGTACTTTGCACCATTTAACTGACACAAGAATGTGTCCTGTAGTAGCTAACTACAATTATTAAATTCTTCCAGAGGAAAAATCCATATTTTCACCATGCCAGGGTGCCAGATTTTTCAAATTAAACTCACTCTGGTGATTGAGTTAATTTTGAAAATTTTTTAGAAAATGAAATGAACTTTAGAATCTTATTTCAGAGTAAGTATATTAAAAGAAAGAGTATTTAATTGTGAGAAACAAAATAATCAAAATTTGAAAGAAAATGTGAATAAAAAAGTTTTATGCATTTTTTCCTTCAAAAAAAAAAGCAAATATTTTATTGAATTTTTTTTTTATTCTTCTGTGAAAATTTTTTTTTTAGAATTTTTATGCTTTATTTCATTATTCCAGTATAAATATTTCATACTATTTTTATTGTTACATAAACATTTCATTCATTTAATTTTTTCTTATTTTCCCCTAAAAAATATCAATTATGGCCTATATATATATTATTTACTGCTAAAGTAGGCCTAAAAACTTAGGGTTGTAGAAATTTATTTAGATATCAAAACAAAGATTTTTTCAAAGTTATATAAACAAGTCTAAAAAAAATGCTAAAAAACTGGAATGAAATAAAAATTAATCAATAATAAATTTACAGATTACTTGTGATATATAATTAAGATCGTTTCCGTATAAAATTTGCATAGCTACTAGGTAAAACATTTTTTCTAAAGTACATAAAAAATTTATTTAAAAGGCAAAATTACATTTGTAAACATAAAATAATGCTTACCCTTTTTTTTTTTATATATTCATGGATGATTGTTTGCATATGAAGATGATCACATATTATGGAACCAAAAGTAAAGGTTAAGGTTCTTTGCTTCTCACATTAAAATTATGAGAAGTGTTTCTTGAAATATAAGCTCAATGGACAAAAAATTAGTTACCCCTAGCTGAATGTCACCAAATAGCACCTAATGCCTCCATGCGACCAAAGAACAGCCAAAATCTTGTTTGGCATGGATGCCACCAGTGTGCGGATATAGTGCACATCAATATTCATCCACTCTTCCAGCAGCAAATGCCACAGTTTGGCCAGATGGCTGGGACAGTGCTTCACTCGCTGTCCCAAATAGTCTCAGAAGTTTTCTATGGGATTCAAATCCAGGGATATGGTGGGCCAGTCGAGATATTCGAGAGCTTCAAAATGCTTGTCATGCCAATCTGACACACTTCGAGCCCTGTGCATGTGACAATTGTCATCTTGGAAGACTGTGGTATTCTTCTGGTGTACACTGTGGAGATGCTGCACAAAAGGCAACATGTGGTTGTCCAGTAGCTCCAGACAACTCCAAATAGCCCTTCTGGTTCAAGTATGATGTCACCGCAACCAAAGGACCCCTTTTCTCATACGTGAAACATCCCCAGAACATTACAGAGCCTTCTCCAGCTTGAACAGAACCTTGCACACAGTCCTCATGGAAGGCTTCATGCGGCTTACAGTGTACCTGTCGCCTCGCATCTTTCAAGTACAATCAAAAATGTGACTCATCCGACCAGATCACACACTTCCAAGAGTCGACAGTCCAGTCTTTGTGGCACCATGCCCAGTGTAGCTGTGCAGAGCTGTTAACATGAGTTTCTTCCACGGTACTCTGCTCCAGATATCCATGGCATGCAGTTCCCTTCGGAGTGCTCGTTTGGAAACAGCTTGTTGTAGGCCTACATTGACTGACTGGAGCAATTCCTGCCTCATTGCAAAGCGGTTTGCCCTAACAGTGCATGACACACTGTGTGGTCCTTAATGGTGAGCACAGTCTTTCTGCTGCAGTTCTGGCGATGATTAGTGGTGGACTGCAATGTATGCCACTGCTGGAAGACCCTTTGGACAATATGTTTCAACACACCTGCAAAGGCAGCAACTTGTATACTGTGCCCTTTGGCGTGACATGTTTCATGTAGCGGTTAACACACCTGTGGCACCAACCACTTTTTGTCACTGTATGAATCCCGTAGTGCATGGCACAAATATTTGTAGGACCTGTTTATTACTGGTGTGCCCTCTGTTGTCAAATGTACATAACCCTCTTATGGTGGGAGATGACTAATTTTTTGTCAGGTGAGTTTATATATTACAGCCAATCAGAAATAAACATTTTTTTTTCATTAAAGAGACAGAAAATTTGGAAATTATTAGAAGTTAAGGGATACAATAGTCAAAAAATATTTTTATTGATAATTTTATTGTGAAATTTTTAAAGAAAACAAAAAAAAAACTGCATAACTATGAAATTGGGTCTCAGTAATGGCTGCCATGGCAATATCATGCATTATTGCCATGAATTTTGGATACATTAATCGTTATATATATAAATAAAATAAATAAATAAATACCCCCTCAAGCAGCTGCTTGCCACAGAGGTCTGACAGGAGCCTGTCAGTTTATATGCCACAGTAGAAGGTCTGAGAGGATGGCAGGACCTCAGCAGAAAAACGACACGTACATCCATGCCTTATCTGGGGCTCGAACCCAGGTCCCTTAGATTGGTAGCCAATCATGACACTGGGCCAAGGGACCGCTTATATATATATTTATTATTAAATCTTAAAAATTAATGATTTCTGACATAAAATGTTTTAAAATTTATATTTTCTTGGGAACTGTGGTTTCAGTGTATTTAACATTGCATATGGCTCTAGAAACTGGAGCATCTTCTGGCACATTAAGGTTTAATGTATGAGAATAACAAATGGGTAATTCTAGCATTTGTATTGTGGTAGTGTATAGCATATGATAGGAACTTATGATATTAAACATTTAAGTTTTTAGTATCGGATATTGATGTATTTAAAAGAGTAGCCTTATTTTTAAAAGTAAAGATTGATAATTTCCTCAGCATATGATTGCTTAATTTTTATGGTGATGACAGCATGCAAGTTTTCATAGAGATAAAACCAGTTATGCATTTGATCGTTTTTTTCATTATTCTGTACAAAATGAACCACTCATTTATTATATTACCAAAATATTAAAACATGTAAAAAATATGTAAAGCAGTTATGGTGCAGCATAATCTGCATACTTGGAAGATTAAGTTAACTTCGAAATAGCATAAGAACTGTTTAAATAAAAGTGAAATCCCTGTGCAGAATGCTTGGTTCTGTTTTTCCACTACAAAATTTAAACTCTTTGATATGTGAGAAGTACTACCATCAGGAAGTATGGTTCATATAAGTGTTATGAGCTATAAAATTAGCAAATCTAAAGTTGAAGGTTTAGTGCTATATACATCATATGCCCAATTTCAGTTAAATATTTTGCCAGTCCCTAGGTAAACCAATTCACAGATCTTCAAAAAATTCTCTCAGTTAAGCATTAAAAATTTAAATCATTATCTATGGTAAAACTCTTTTTAAACATGAATGTAATAGTTTGTCAAAAACCAGTTTTACACATGTCTACTTTATAAGTAAGATTGAATATGTGTATACATAATATATTAAATTTAAAAACATTCTATTCAGTTTGGCCTGTTGATTTCATCAAGTACTGTTCTACAGCATAAATTTTGGTTAATTGCACTGATTTCCATTAATTAAAGAACAAATGAAAAAAAAAAAGTGATTGTAGTAAAACTGATGATAGAAAGGAACGAAAATCATGTATAGTATGTAATATACAATGCAGAATTGAGGTATAGTATGCAAATAAATATTGCTGCCAGCAGTATATGCAAATATGTCAAGGTCAAAAGCAGGCATTTTGAAGGTGTTCTCCTGTGAAGTGTGAGCTGGAATTATCAAGATAGCAGATCTGTTGGATATGTCAACTAGACATCGTTTTTCAGAAGTGCAGTGGCAAGTTATAGGTTGACTCAAGGCAGGCAAAAGCCAATCAGGTAATTGCCAAATGGCTTAATCTGAGAGTTTTTCAGTAGTACATAGACTTTGACAGAGAATCCAACAAGGACAGAGCTCATCCAGAAGATTCAGTAGTGGATGCTGACAGGCAGCAACCCCAAGGGAGGACTGTTATCTTGTGCTATGTCTCTGGAGGAGCAGGATGTTAATACCATATACCATCATGACAACTGAGACTGGACTATCAGCAACCAGTGAAACAGCGATGTCCACTGTATGGTGAAGGCTTCATGAGGTGATTCCACAAGACCATCTAAACTGATGCAGACATCATGTCAACTGGACCCAAAAACAATGGCAGTCTGTGCTCTTCACAGATGAATTGATATTTGCCCTTGCTGCAATTCACAGCATCACTTGATATGAAGGGTGTCAGGAATATGCTATCATGCTACAAATCTCTGTAAATAAGACACCTTTGGTGGTACTAATGCATGGTTTGGAGAAAGATATCTTTGGGTGCCACAATAAGTGCTTCCACAGGCTGCATCACCAGTTGCAGGTATAGGGATGAGATGAAATCTTAGACCCCTTCATGTGTCCATATGCAGGTGCAATAAATGATACCTTCCTTCTACAGGATAATAATGCCATCATCCATCCTCATACATATGATCCAGTTTCCTGACTTAAATCTGGTACACATTCATGGGATGATCTCAGGGGACAGGCTGCTCTACTTAATCCTGTGCCTTCAAGCATCCTGGAGCTTTGACATGCTCTGGAGAGGCAATGGAGATTACTACCTACACCACTGCTGAACAGTCTTAAAAACATCAGTCATTGCTGCAAAGCCCTGCACAATAGTAAGAGGTGATTACACTCTATATTGAATCATTTGGGCTATCTCGGTTGGCCTTCACCATTTTGCCATGTTTATTTTGGTATTCATATATAATTTTGGAAATTAAAAGGGATATTCTATTTTTCCATTGTTATTCTTATTCACACTGTTTATGTACACCAATCTTCCAACAGGATATCAGGTTGTTCTTTAATATATGGAAACCAGTGTATTATTTTGCAGACATCTATAGAACAACCCAATTGATTTAGCATATTTCCTCAGTCACCAAAAACAATCCATTTTATCACACTATGTAACAAAAATGTTCACTAGCAAAAATCTTGTCCTATGTTTTGTATTAGTTATCTAATATTATTAGATATTTAAATAATATTATTTTAATGACTTTTTAGCACTGTAAAAATATTCAAATTTACATTTTGTACTCTGGAATAAAATAATTTAATGTTTATTGCAGCAACTCTACAGGAAGAAACCAGGCATGCTAATGAATTTAGCAAAGCTACCAGAGAATCTGGTTAAAAACAGATATAGAGACATATCACCTTGTGAGTATATATGTTAGTTATATAATTAAGTTCGAGTTCGTTTGTTTTTTTAAATTTTCAGCCTTAAAAAAGTATTGTTCTCTTTGCTTTTTTTGCAGAGGATTTTTATTTTTTATTTTGCTAAAGTTTGTTATAGTCAAGTATATATGCATATATGACTGTAACTACATCTGTTGATTCCCCATATACTGATTCTTGATATGATTGATATGAAGATTTTTATATGAGAACTGGATAACAAGATTATATAGTTTATGTATATCTTCATTTTTTCAAGAAGTTTGAATTCCAGACATAGAAAAAGTTTTCCCTCCTGGAATTTAACATACCAAAAATGTTAGTTTTGTCAGATAAACATTTTAAAAATCCATTGCAAAAACTGTGAAATTTTGTTCTTTCCCACTGCCCCTCTCTCATTTTATTAACCATTTTAGCAAATTAATTTGAGTGCAACTATTATAGAACCATAGATATAGCATGAAGTACAAGGTTGATATGAAGATTCCTGTCAAGGAAAGTGTTAATTATATTAACATCTTTGGTTTGCTCTGATGGAAAGAAAAGAAGTGTGCTAGGTTATTAATATTTATTTATTTATTTACAGATAACTCTGAAACTGTGTAGCTGATCATGATAAAATCACCTCCCAAACTTAAATTTATTACTTATCTGCTATACACCCCTGTTGTTATTTTTTTATGGAAGATTCATAGCTAAGATGGCATGGGAAAATAATCGATATCCAGTAGATGAGAATGATGGAACAGCATATATATATAATAGTGGTCATGGGTTTATATTTCACTTAAAATCAATCCAAAGTGAATGCACAGTATTCCCTGTTAAGAACATTAATTAATAGATTCTGAAACAAATTCATTGCCGCCACGGCGGGAATCGAACCCGCATCTCTCCAGATTCATTCCAGAGCGCGCTAACCATTGCACCACGCGTCGGCATAGATGGCGCTGTCTCAGTCACGTCTCAGGAAGAAGATTTATAAGGTCATATTCTGAAAATATTCGTTGTCCGACGCGTGGTGCAATGGTTAGCGCGCTCTGGCATGAATCTGGAGCGATGCGGGTTCGATTCCCGCCGTGGTGGCAATGAATTTTTTTTTCAGAATCTATTGATTTATATTTCACTTTAATGTAACAGATTCCTGTTATTACCAAAAATTGTTGTTTTGTTAACAAGTTAATTTAATCAACACAGATAGGATCTTGTTAACAAGATATGAAATTTTGAATTATTAATATATTCAGCTATTGAACTATTATATTTTTGACTAATCAAAGTATTAAAATATCAGTGAGGTTGAGATCAAATACTGTATAAGGCTACTGTGTGCTATAACTATAGCTTGTGCATACCACAGATGACTCAAATTTACTCTCTATGTAGTGCTCAAGAAGTAAAAATGAAGATTTTTTATCCATCTTTATATGGAATTCAAGGGGCAGAAGTTCTATTTTGTCACCTTTTAGAGGTTATAATTATGAGGTTTTAGAGTTTTTCTACACCAAACACAGACCTGCTAAGCTGTTTTGTTTAAACACATTAAGGTGCATTAAATTTATACATTATATACCAATTCTTAATCACCTGTACACACAAGTAGGGTGAACTGCAGAATTTAATTCGATTTCATTCTCGGCTAAAACCAGAAAGTTACTTTACTACTTACTACTTGAGAGGTGCAATTACTAATTATACTTAGTAATAGTTTACTAATATTTCATGCATAGTATTTGCTTTCCATACTCACAAACACATTTCAGCACCCTACTTCAGTACTAATTTATTGTAACTATTCTGCTAATAAACAGCTAAGCTAATCATGAGAAATAGACATTTGCAGTCAATATCAGTTGTAGCTTGCATCTCTCCAAAACAGTGAAATGTTTTTGTTGCAAATAACTGATTTCAGACACAATGATATTGTCACTGTGTCTAATCAACAGTGATATTGATGTTTAATACTTTCCAATTCATATTGTAATAGAGACAGCTGATAAATGCTGATTAATTACAGCTCCAACTTTAGCAGAGAAATATGTAATCATTAGGAAAGTTGGTAATTTGGAATTTTCCCAATATGAGATCTTTAACAAAATTTTCATGCAAGGGCCATGTATGTAATAAGTCCCAGACACTGTGTAAGAGAAACTACACACCATGCTAAGCTTTGTTTTGCCTTGAATCAGGATAAAGCTGCATTTTTTTTTTACTTTTGATAACAAGATACACATTAATAGTCTTTTTTTCACCATTGTTAGCATAGATATGTATCTTGTAGTTTTGTATGTCTTTGCCCTATTTGTCATTAGTCTTTCTGTAAGTGTGAAAACTAAAATGTTTTTTCTTTTTGTTTACATGTTAAAAATATTTTATCAGTATATGTTAAAAATTCATTAAAAGTATGCAGGTAAAATGAGCTGCATTTTGCCATTTTTTGCCTCATGTTATCTCTGAGTTCTCTTACCACACACCACATATTCCTTTATGAAGGCAACTTTAAACATTTTTCATTTTTTTCCTTCCTCAATAAATGACTTTAACAAGTAAAATATGCTTATTTTTAAAAAGAAATGCACAGACATAATATTATTATACTAATAGAATAAAAACTATTATAATAATCATATAGCAGTTAGAATCTTTTTTAAATTTGAGTTTGGAATGCAATTTCCACTTATTCCACTATTTCTTACAGTGAAATTATATTTAATGCAATTTCAACTTGCATGATCTTTTTTTTTAGCAATGCATATACCAGGTTATTTGGGGACTACCTGTACATATATATATATGTATAATTAGAGAGAAGTCACACATGCACTGAAACTGGTTTCTTCTGATTGATATATAATGAATTTGTGAAAATTGTGAAATTTGTGTAATGAATTTGTTAAATTACACCCATTATAAAAAGTTGTTAATAATAGCTAAAATGCACAGGTTTTCTTCATTAAACTTTTTATTTTTAGATGACAATACAAGAGTTATACTACAAGCAGGAACAACAGATTATATAAATGCCAGTCATGTTAATGTAAGTGTAAATTTGCTGCAAAATTTGAATATTTTATATATACGTTTTTCTTCTTCTCTTAATAGGGCTGTCATTAGAACTTTAAGTAGTTTAAACACAAATACTTTTCTATGTTCAAATTAGTTTTAAAAATATCAAGTATTGTTTTGGCTTACAGTTGCCATTTCATTGGCTATTTTTGAGGCCCACAAATTTACAGAGTATTTCGAAGCAACTTTCAGTTTTGATGTATTTACATTATGCCAGTGTTTAAGGGCTTATGAAATAAATAATATCATTAGCTTCCTTTTATTGTTTTCCTTTGTTCCTGTTGTAAAAATATTTTCAGTTTTGTCTAACTTTAAATTTTGTCCTCGTATGAATGTATAACTTTTTTTTCTCTCACGAAAGCATAACTTTTCGCTATATTAAGAAATTAATCAGTGCAAAGTGCATAAGCTTTAAAAAAATGATTACCAAATAATGTTTTATGTAATTATGTTGAAAATATATGTGTGGTAATTAGAAATTTAATCAAATTGTAAATATTTTTAGATGGAAATTCCAACATCAGGAATAGTCAACAGGTATATAGCAACACAGGGACCACTCCCAAATACAACTAGTGACTTCTGGCAGGTAAAAATTTTTTTATGCTGTATGTATTTTAAGTAATAGCATAATCATTGAATAACACGTAATATAATTAGCATTACTGTATGCTATAATTAATATTCATTTTCATTTGTTGATTACTAATACGTGATTTATTGTAATTGATAGTTTATTGATTGGTTGAAAACATGGTAACTCTATAGTGTATATATGTTGTTTTATATATTGTGTATGTTTATGCACACAAATGTTAAAATAATGATTTATTATTCTGTTAAAATTGACACAAAAAACCTACTTGTTACAGATGATCTGGGAACAGCAGTCCACCTTAATAGTAATGGTAACAACACTGATGGAAAGAGGAAGATCTAAGTGCCACAAGTATTGGCCAATCTTATATGAGTCTATGGATCTTGGACTACTGAGAATTACCTGTGTTCGAGAGAAAGAAACTCTATCATTTGCATTCAGGGAATTTACACTAATTAATACAGAGGCAAGTTTTAAAAAGTGTTTTTTTCTGTAAAGATCTTGTAATGTTTTAAAGTTTTCCTACACTAAACACAGACCTGAGTTGTTTTGTTTATACACATTAAGGTGCATTTTAAGTTCGCATTGCAGATACACAAGTATGAAGATGTTTAGTTATTAAGAATTATCACCATTTTGACTTAGTAATTGTCAGTTACCTTTACAAACATGAAAAAATCAAATATTAGCTGAAAAAATAATTCAAACGTTAAATTAAAAATGCAATAATGTTAATGGCTACAATCTACTTATGTGCTTATAATATGATTAGGTGCAGTTAAAAACTTCATCACATTAACGCTGTTAAAAGATGAACAATATATTGTATTTAGACTTGTATGATAATTACTTTAAATGCTGTCACATAACAAATCTCATACATACCTGTGTTCATTGACTGGTATCATAGTTTATTATGTTTTACTAATAGTGAGAACCTTGACTGGTGAAAAAAATAAACAATAAAATGTTCTCTGTCCAATGTGATGGAGACACTGTTGTGAAGCAGTCGTCTGAAATCAGACCTGAGACATACAAGTAAGTGGAAGTAGACATGCTTTTTAATACTTTCAACATGGAGTTTGAAGTCTAAATGCTTGAAGTCAAATAACAACTGCTCTTAAAGTTTTAATCAATGTTAATGTTGGCAAAAGTGGAGGGATGCTGTAGAATAGCATTAGTCTATGCAGTTTTAATGTCCAGATGAGTTTTCTTAATTCAGATGGATACTGCAGCACAATATGTTAGCTTATATTTTTTGTTTAAAAAGAACCAGTACAGCTCAGGGTAGTACATATAGCAATCCAAGTCCAATAAGTGTAGTACTGAAATTGATAAAACAAATATTGTTAATTAAAAAGAGAATAAAGTTAAAATCATTTTTTAAAAATTTTTCATAATTTTAACTTTAATTAAATTACACCCATTCTCTGACTTACACAAATTTTACTAGCATGTTTTGGTTTAACATTATTTTTAAAGTAGAGCTGGTGCTCATCTAATGTGATTGGTTTTCAATTTAATATAATTTCTCCACTACTTTTCTATAATCATTTATATTATATTTGCCAATAAGAAGATATATTGTATCCTTTCCTAGTCTCATCTATCAGATCTATCCTGGTTCATAATTCAGCACTTCCAAATAGATTTTTTACATTTTCCCTCACAAATTGATGTGTTTAAACAGCTATAACATGCAATTGTAAACAATAATGAACACTTTAATTACTGCTGACCAATGACAATGTAGGCATATACAAATTTGCTCTAATTGTTTTAATGATTATAACTTGTCATTTGTAGAGTAGAAACACTTGTAAACTTACAGTTATCTATGTTACTTGACAACAATTTGTACAATAATAATTTTCAATCTTCATTACTTGGCAATCAGCTGTAATAATATAATAATAATTACCCCCTCAAGCAGCTGCTTGCCACAGAGGTCTGACAGGAACCTGTCAGTTTACATGCCACAGTAGGAGATCTGAGAGGATGGCAGGACCTCAGTAGAAAAATGACACACACATCCATGCCTAATCCGGGGCTCGAACCCAGGTCCCTTAGATCAGTAGCCAAGCGTGCTAACCACTCGGCCACGGGACGGCTACTTAACACATATTAAAATGAAACTGCATTTATCCATTTTTTGTTTCTATCTTTATCACTGTTTCTTTTCTATAAAAAAGAGTTACATGAAATAGATAAAAAACACAAAACAAGTAATGGGGACTGGGTGTAATTTTGTTTTTGTTTTTTATTTTACACGTTTCACTTGTCCTGTTCATTGTGATATACAATTGTAAAGTAGTCATTTGAAGTCAGACCTGAAACATGTAAGGACATGCAAATTAGATATGGTTTATCACTGTCAACATAGAATTCAAAATTCTGTATGGGAACAGCTTCCCTTTGAAGTTTCACATGTTATTCCAAGCTAATATTGGCACTTCATTAACAAAGCATAATCTAATATATTGTGATATCCATCTGAATTAAGAAGACTCATGATTATTACAAACACATAAGGTGGCATTAGCCCAATATGTTCCTCTGCTTCCATCAATTTAACCATAGATTGGAACTGTCTCCATAACATAATCCCTATAAATAATATCTGAAATTAGAAAATTCACCTGACATTATTGTTGCCTGGGCTGATGTTTTTTCTCCGTGTTCCTCTGCTTTTACCAAATGTAATATTGATTGGAACTTCAAAGAGCAGCTGTCCCCATCCAGACTTAACTCCATGCTGACACTGAAAGCATTACCTCAGCACTTCCATTTCTTCTCTCTACCAATCAAGGTTATGTGTATTATTCCTTGTACTGCAGCATCTCTTATCATATAAGTCAAAATCCAGCCTTATCAACTAATAAATCAGCACTCTAGCGTCGATTTAAATTTTAGAGGAAAAATTGTCTTGAGCCAGGTGAGATGCGAACCCACGACCTCCTGATAACATGTCAGGTGCTCTGGACCACTGAGCTACTGGCCGCCAATCAAGATCTCTAATTAGCACTATGAACATTCCTTTTATGTTTCATATAGGTGCAATTCAAGACAATTTTTCCTCTAAAATTTAAATTGACGCTAGAGTGCTGATTTATTAGTTGATATGGAATACGTCGAGCTTATTTCATTGTTTATCCAGCCTTATTGTTTGATCTTTTAATAGTTTTAGTAAGATTTTAATTTAATGTAATATCACTATGCTGTAATCCTTTAATGATTAGATACAATACTTGATTATAAAACAGCAAACATATTTTCATGACATGAGATGAAAAAAAAGATTATATCTAAATTACTAAGTATCTGCTGATGTGAGAGTAAAATGAATTATTCTACCAAAGTCTGAATGTCTGATATTAACTGAAATAGAGCTCTCTTAATTCATTCAGATTTTTTAATGTGCACTTATTATTAAAATGTAAATCTAAAAAGATGCTTGCGGCAGGGTTGTCAGTAAGGAGGTAGTTGAGCACATGCAAAGTGCATTCAATAGGAGCTCATGTAATCCAATAAGAAGAGTGAGTTAGGAATTGTAGCTGCCCCATTAAACTGTTCATGACATTTTGAACAAAATTAAAATTCCCTCCCATATGACTGATTTCCACAGCAAAGAAGTCCTTTTTGCTTCCACATCCAAGACTTCATTCATTTTCAGCAAATGATACAAGATCAAAGTTTTTTTTTTACCAGAAAGTGAAGATATAATAAATGAAAAGTTGACATATAACCTATAAATAAAATGAAATTAATACCCCTTCAAGCAGCTGTTTACCACAGAGTCTGACAGGAGTCTGTCAATTTATATGCCAAAGTAGGTCTGTAAGGATGGCAGGACCTCAGAACAAGCACAAACGTTCATGCCTTACCCACGGCTCAAACCAGCCATCTATATAAGTAGCATAACTCCAAAAGATCAATAATTTACAGAATGAATGCTGAGTTTAATTAAAAAACTGAGGTTAAAAGTAAAACACTAACTTTATGGAAGGAGATGATATCCATTGTATTAGGAGGAAGTATTTGGATTTAAATCAACCATGCAGCCACTTAATTCTGGCTCTTGCATGTGTCAGCAAGCAATTGGTAACACCTGTTTCTTCTGCTGTAACACTGTGCATTGCAGTCAGTCTTTTAAGAACAAGCTCTGGCTAAGAAGGTTTTTTTTTTTAGTTAGCCCTAGTTTTCAATTTAAGGAGCAGGAATGGCACATGGAGTGCTGGGATAAATGATAAAAACAATTCTAGGAAAATGAAATATGTTTAATGCAGAAAAGAGTGTAAAAGGGGAGAAAAAGAAACAATAAAGGTTTCTTTTTCTCAAATCTTCCATTTTTAAAAATGGCAGGTTTTTTGCTAATTTTCAGGAGATTTTCGAAACTTTAAGGAAAAATTTGTTGATAATAGTTCAAATCAAGCTTGTGAACTTAAATCAGGTGGAGATTCAACATAGAATAACATTAACAAACAAATCAGCAATACTATATAGCACTTCTAAGAAATTGGTCAGATGGCTTTAACAAATTATTTAAATTGTAGTTTAATAAAATATGCATCAAATGAAAAAAAAATAAAATATTGGTTTACAAGTTTGAATTGCATTGCAAGCAACCTGCAATTTTTATTTTTTTTAAACTGGAAGTTTTTTTGTTGTGCTAAAAACGAACATAGATGTCTTGGTCATCTCATTTTGGATTCTGCCAATGTCTATATTTGTTTTGGACCCTGGAAGGTTTAATATATATATACATAATAACATATCACATATAAAATGGGGTGGTAATGGTTTAGTTGATAGCATGCCAGGCTCATAATCTGCAGTTCCCATTTACTGAGTTCCCATTTTACTTTAAATTTACCATTTACTGAGTATTACTATCATTCCCATTTACTGAGTACAAGTTTGAGTCTCTGTTGGGCCAGCATTGAAATTTATCTCCACAAAATTCCATGCCCAGCCTTGTTTAGTGGGGGACACAAATGGGCTTGGAAAGGTCACTGTCCATCAGATGGAATGTTAAGCTGTGGCCCATATGTGGGAGAGCCCTACCATGTGCACTTTAAAGAACAGGCTGGATGGCCTTGACTGGAGGTGACCATCTGTCTTCTAACAGCTGTCCAGTAGGTCTCTGTTGTGTCCCTCTAATTTATTTTATTATCATATGTATTGCTATTGTACATATCTATGTTATAAGTGTGTTTTCAGCAGTGTTTTAAATGCAAATGTTGCTCATTAGGTGTGATGTGCTTGGGAAGCAAATGCTGGCAAATGGTTTTATTGCACTTCTATCACTCCACCTCAATTTGTAGCTGGAAGGGTTAGGGTGTGAGTCACCAAGAGGAGCGATGCGGCGATGTTGAGATAAACAAGCTGAGAAGGAGAGTAGCTTGGGAATGGAAAGTCATGTTCATTTAGCACATAAAAGTGACATAGCTCTTTCTCAAAAACCCAAAAGGAGCAGGGTTTGGTTTTGTGTAAACCAGGTTATGTAGGCGGGAATTAGGATAACCTTTTGCTGAGTTTTGAGATCTGTAAAAAGATTTCTGTACAAGAAAGTACAGAATTCCACCTCATTAAACAAATGCCTGCAAAAGCAAAGAAGCGTTCAAGCTACATTAAGCTGATTGGAGAAAGTTTCCAAGGAATAGCAATAAAGCCATTTCGTCCACCAAAGTGTTGAGCACAACTAAAACCCACAGAATTGAGCACATTCCCATATTGTATATATGACCATTATACATACATATATTTAGACCATTGTGTGAATGTAATAAATGATATGTTGTCCTCTACATGGTGCATGGCAGATTTTACTTCTTTCATTGAGCCAATATCATATCTGGCATACATCAACTCTGAAACACATCTAAGCACAGGTGTAAAAACCCATGGATCTGTGATTTCACACAGAATCACAAGTGAAAGTTAGTTAATTGGAATAATTAAAGAAAATATTTAAAAAGAAGTTCAGGGGTCGACACTCTCAACATGATTCCTCCAACCTTCTTCTCTGAACCCTCATGGTCCTTGTGACCTGGCCATTTGGAACATTGTGTGCAAAAAAAGTGCCACTCAGAGGTAAAACAACCCAACCCATGTAAAATATTAATATTAATTCATATATAAATCATACAAGTAATAAAGAATTTCAACCTCAACCATAATACTTCATTATTTTCTTAATTCATTTGTAACATCTATATTCAGATCAGTTTCAGATTGAGACATTTTTAATAACTATACATCTAAAGATGTATTTCTTGTAAACAGAATAATGAAGAGAGGCATATCAGTCATATGCAATACACAGCATGGCCAGATCATGGTGTTCCTGATGATGCCTCTGACTTTCTGGATTTTGTTATGAGAGTTCGGCAAAACAGAGTGGGAATGGTAGAATCTACTATTGTTCACTGCAGGTAAGTTATCAATAAAATGTATATAAATTAGTAAAAAATTAAAATGTGTAAAATATTAAGCATGATTTCATATTTAATGATATTTGTTTAGTATACATTGTAATGCTCCAAATAAATGCAATAATGCTTTAAAGTTGGACCCTTCTTTTGATCCAATTAGTTTTATGCTCCGGATAGCTGATACGGGCGCCAGGCAATAATTAGCAAATTGCCAAAAAAGCAGACTAAGTTTAAAGTAGGGTTCAAAATGCCAGCGAGCGTTAATTAGTAAATAGTTAGAATCAAAATTGATTTTCAAAAAGTCTAGATGCTATAAATCTAAATTCGCGTTGCTCAAGAGAAAAATTTGTACAGACTCAAAAGGTTTAAAATAACAAACAGATTTATTTCCAAAATAGTTCAACTCACCAAGACATCAATGAAGAAGATACATCAAACTCACTGTGCTACAATGCACTTTCCTCCTGCACACACTGTGCTCTCTACTGAGTGCCTCTGCACTCTACACTGCCTAGTGCTTCTGCACTAACTGCCCTCACTCACTGAGTGCCTCTGCACTCTATGCGCTTCTGTGACTCGCAGGTCACCGGTTTTAAAAGACAAGAGCCAGACATGTGTCATGTTGCACGCTGGGAAAGACATTAACATAAAGTGATGAACGACGCAAACTATGACGCAAGAGGGGGCGTGTCCTTGTACACTCACTTTAGCGGTGACAGTCGGAAGATCGGAGTTGCGCATGCGCAACTCCCAACTCTTGGAAATGAGCGCTGTGATGCCAAAAAGGAAATAAAAAATCCCCAAAATGATAAATATAATGTAAATTAAACAAAACTGGTTAAGGTAAAGCAAAAGTGAACGATGGGGCATCACAACATGCTCTTACATATTTCATATTCTTATGGAAGTACAACCATACATCATTATTTAGCTCTCTAAATATATCATGAGAAACAGCTGCTGCTGCACTTATCCACTGGAAGTCAATTATAATAAGGCTATGTTTTACACTGTCCACTCATCTCATTATAAGTATGCTTTTTCTTCTCTGAAACCTGTTAACTCTGTTCTGTATTCAGACAAAATGGCCAAACCAATGCAGTTAATCTTATTTGCATTTTAAAATTGGTTGATGACTTGTTTATAAAATGTCTTAAGTTTCACTATGGTAGTGAACTTTAGAGTGGAGCAACTACTATTATATAGCATAAATTTTATTTGTCTATATATTCACATAATTTTCCACACACTCCATAGATTCTTTAAAAGTTCCAGGATAAATACTTATTTTCATGTCGTGCTTTGCTAGTATCTCATGCAACTCTCAAGGCAATTAAACAAATGTGCAAATGCTTAAAAGAAGAATCACCAACCTGACCAGTTTTTATCACTTTAGTTTTCTTTGTATTATTACAAAACTACTCCTATTACCAGCATTAATTTATAGTTGTAGTGATTCATCTTATGAACGTCATTTTCCAACAGGACCAGATAACATATAGAGCTCTAATATCCCTTACATAGTTTCCTCTGAATACCAAACTAAACAGAAAGGTAGCAAAATGCAACTTTAACTCTGGTTGTGATGCTAAATCAGTCTCTAAAGTCTTTACTATCATATGACTCAGTTATAATGGTAACTTTAATAACACTAACTTTTCAAGTATTCCATAGGCATTCAAAACACAAATTATGCAATCAAAAGAGAAAAGCACTCTTGAAATCTGTTGAGTGGCAATTACAGTTTTTGAAACTCCAAATATTTTTCTAGAATCTTATGTGGTGAAAAAATTAGCTGAAATCACTTTGAACTGGCACCATTCATCTCAAAGTTGTCTGTCAATAAAATACCTAATTTTATTTAACACAATTATGCAAAAAAAAAAACTACCAGGAACAGAAAGTAGACTGATGCTTCTTTAATTATCATAAATTGCACTCATCTTTCTTGAAAATGGGAATAATTATGGCTTTAGTTATTCTTAAGGATTTTTCTTTTAATCTACCAAAGAAACTCAGTCAGTCATGTGGTAATAGAATCATCCACAGATCTTACTTTTTCCAGAGTAATTTCCTCTATTCCTTATAACTTGTATAACTTTGATTTTGAAATTGCCAAAGTAACTTCAGATTTTGATATAGGGCCAACATTAAAGCCAGTAATTCACTATCTTCATTTAATAATAAGCTAATAACCAATGGGAGCACATCAAATGCTGAAAACTTTCTCAGCATTTGTAGTGTTCAGCTCACGTTGCTATGACAGAATCCTCATCTTTGAAACCTTATTATCTATATCTTTAATTCCTGCACATCATTACATTTGTACCCATGTAAATAATTTAATACCTATAAAACTATTGTCCCCCTAGCTACTTTCCCTGTTTAGTTAATCAAGCTATCAAGCCAAAGATTATCAGCTTTCAATTGATCCCTTAAGCATTCGTTAAACTCCTTGCAATTCTATCTACTATAGTGAAGTGTTGATTCAGTTTGTCCCTGTGCATTCTATCAATATTAATGTGTATTATTATCAACAGCCTTAATAAACAATTGCAAATTAAAACTGATTTCTATATGTGTGAAAATAAATTTATATATGTACATAAATATGCACTTCAGAGAAATTTTGAGAAGAATTTGAAAATCCATACAGAATGTGGGAGCGACTAATACAAGCATCATGTCTGTGGTGCAAATGTTTCTTGAGTGACTTGTATTAGATGTCTGGATGTATCACAAAAAGACACATAAAAATTATTACAGCAAAACCTTGATCGTATGGACCCCAAGTTTACAGACTTTGGATTTTATGGACAGCATCCAGCCACCCTGTGCTAAACTGGTTTGATTAGCTTCTGTTTAGTGAAAGTCACAATTCGCTCTTAAGTTTCTTGAAACCATCGCTGCTTCTCTCAAGTCCCCCTCACCACAACCCTCTGCTAGTAAGAGGGGTGGGGTGGCTCAGTCTTTAGTGCACCAGGCTAGTAATCTGCAGTTCCCAAGTTTGAGTCCCATCTGGACCAGCATTGATTTATCTCTTCAAAACTCCCCCTCTCTGCCTTCAGTTAGTAGGGGACAGCATTGGGTTTGGAAAGGCTACCATCCATCAGATGGGAGATTAAGTCATGGCATGTGTGCAGAAGAGCATATCCTGTGCACGTTTACAAACACATTGGACGTCCTTGATAGGAGCTACTATCTGTCTCATAACAGGGTCTAATGGATCCCCTTTCCCAATTTCCTCTGAGGCCTCGTAGTCCTTGTAACCTGGACATTTAGCCAATTGTGTGCAAAAAAAAAAAGCCACTCACTTAACTAAAATACCCAACTCTATTAGTAAGAGTTCATGGGAGCATTTCAGCTCCTCAGACTCAGAATAAAAGTTTTTCTGCTTAGTGTACAATATAGTTTATTTTAGTGTTTTTTTTTTTGCTGTTACACTTATTGGATACTAGGAATACCATTAATCTATTTAACGGTATCCTAGTGTTTTGTGGGCTGGGAGTTCTCTTAGTCAGTAGTTTGTCAGGCTTGTAATCAGCAGTTCCAAGGTTCAAGTCCCACCTTTGCTACACAGTCCTATTTTACTGCATTCACTATTGTAAGATATGGTCCTGTACTATGTGCAACATTATATAAATATTCATATTTAACCCTTACCATGCCAGGCATGAAAAACTGAATTGTACACTGTGGCCAGGCCTTTTTTTTCCCAAATGTGTGTAGGCAAAAAAATGAACTTTAGAACCTTTTTAACCAAATAACTACTGAAAGGAATTATGGCATGTTGTATGCCAAATTATCAGCATTTAATTCTGGATTTTCTGAAAATAAAATATTTAAAGAAAAAGATGAGTAGTTTTGTATTAATAGGGCTTTTATAGAGGCATGTAGTAAAAAAATGCATCTGGCAATGCAAATAAAAATGTATTTAAAAAATACTAATAGACAAAAATAATTATAATGCATATGAATATAGATATTTATTTCTGAATAACAAAAAAAATATTTGCTTGAAGTAAGAAAATTACTCCCTTTTTGTAATTTTTTTCTCTGTACCATACTTTGAGAAAAGTCGAGGTTTTTTGCCAACCATGTTGAGTCATTGTGTCTAAGACAAGTCAACTTTAGATTGTGTTTAATAATAAATGAACAGAAATAGGTTATGTTATATATCACAAGAAAGAACATTAAATTGGGATTAAGAAAATGAAAAAAAAAAGAGATGGATAAGTAAAATTTTATAAGCATTTAAAAAAAAATTGCAAGGTTTTACTGTATTTTTTTTTTGCATTTTAAATTGAGTAAAAAAATTTTAAAATAATTTTGCCATATTTTCTGAAGTATTTGACTACCTTAATATATATTTCATAATATTTCTCTCATTAATTAAAGATTTCATCTTTTTTTACTTTTTTAAAATTATTTGATCATTTATGCAAACAATGCAATGGCAAATTTCTTTTTTCTCTTGATAGGCAAACTCTAAGGCTAAGGTAGCAGTTACAAAAATTTATTTTGCTCTAAAACAAGATTATTTAAGTGAAAAGGGATAAAGATCTGTGAATAAATTAATTAAAAATATTTCCAAGCAAATATAGTTTATTTTAACACCTGAAATTTGAGATCGACCCCTTCCAGATCAATTTTCATTATATACTGACTACTACAGAAAAGTTTAACTTTAAGAAAACTGGAAATACTTAAAATTAATTTTTTTTTATAATATCCTAATCAGAGGTCTCCTAAAGCAGCTAACATTTTAAGTCATAATGATTTAATTTTCAATCAAGCTTCAAATAATTATTCTTTCTGATTACAGTATATATTTGAGAAGCAATGTAAATAATTCTAGAAGTAGTTTAAATTGATTTCCCCATTCAAATCTGTGAAAAGTCTGACTTCATCTGAATCACTCACAAAGTCAATGAAATATTTTAGTGTAGAAAAAACTCACGATTTTCCTATTCATTAATATCCATTTGATAAAGTTATTGTCCATCACTATTTTTTAAACTATATTTTGTCAGCAAAATAAAATACAAAAGCTGATTTTGAAATATCCGATCTATACAGCCTAACATGTGCACTAAGTTTGAAATCAAAACTGGTGTTTGCTGGTTACCAATCACATGATCAAAGAAATATCGGCGTTTCTCTTCGTATTCCATTCGTAAAAGTTATCTGATAACAGATAAAAATAATTTATAAATGCTAAAATAGATTTTAATCATAAAATATACAATGATACAAAAACGTATATAGCTGTATTTTCATGCAAATCACTGAAAACCTGGAATAAAAAAATGTTCCCTTGGCATCTGACTTCATTTTATTGGGAACACAGATGGCTGTATGTTTACAAACTAATTCAATTAACTCACTGGAGCTCTCAGCCAGCCAGTGGTGGAATGTTCTAAATATAGAACAGCAGCTATGGCAATAGTGCAGTATGGACTGTGCTAATAGCAGTTTGAGAAGAGAAAGGGCTTTTTATTTTTTTGACACATCAAGCTGAAGAATAAATTGAAAAAAATTAGCTTTTTTGGAGCTCTGAAATGTCTTTTATCATATATAGAAAGTTCAAGCTTTAATATTTTTAAATTTTTTTTATGGTGCTAAAGACTGATTTTATTGTCCATGGCTGTATATGCAGACTGCATGAACCTGATTTTATAGGTCATGGTATGGGTAAGGTTAAAGGACTTTCAGCATTTATGGACACCCTTTTCCCCCATATTAACCTGTTAAATTGAAAGTTCACTGTATATTGATTAATATTTAACTATTGTCAAGCATTTGATTGTAATAATATTTCATGTATTTTTGTCATTAAAATATTCATTGTTTTCAATTGTTAGAACAAAACTTAGATACCAGGTTTTAATATTACAGGAATATCCATTCATTCATTATCATTTTTAAGAATATTTTCAATGACTTATTTACATTAGTCAATATCAGATTGTGTATCACGACATTTTGTTCATTTTGCTTTTTTTTTTTGTCACCTATTAGTGCTGGAATTGGACGAACTGGTGTACTGATCCTTATGGAAACTGCAATGTGCCTTATTGAAGCTAATGAGCCTGTCTATCCACTAGATATTGTGAGGGCAATGAGGGATCAGAGGGCAATGCTCATACAGACTACTGTGAGTAATATTTATACTAAAGTTTTATTTTAATTTTTAAACTGATATCTAGCTCACAATACTGTGCAGAGTGATTATAAAGAAATTTCATTGATAACAAGGGCTACTGATTTTTAAGTGAATTGTTGAGCACATAAAGTAGGAGTTCCTTTGCTATATGGCTGTGTTACAGAAAGAACAATATATGAATATTGAGGATTTCAAGCTTCAATGATTTCATATAATTCGGCTTTATATGGCAGGCAGTACATATAACGAGCTATGAGAAGGGCCATAGATAGTTAAAAAACTTTCAATGAGACTCAACATGCTGTGTGAGAAGAAGTGTTATCAAGTCATCAGTGCATGCTCTATTGCCAATTATGGAACTGCATATGCTAGCATACAAAAAATATTTGAGTTAAAAATATATAGATATAATGCATTTTAGTTTTCACACATGATGTAATTGTTCAGGCTATAAAAAGAAACTTTTTCTGAAGTAGCATGCTTGCCACTGAGATCTGACAGGAGCCTCTCAGTATAATATGCCACTGAGGAGATTCATAGGAAGAAAGACAGCATACATCAGAAAATATGTTAACATTTAAAAAAAAAAATCTATCTTCCTATATGCACCCTAAAAAGTAAAAAGAAAATTGAAATATACCAATGAAGAAATCACTTAACTGAATTCATATTAACATCAAGAGAAGAAGGTTACCAGCAATTTTTGTTCAGTTGGTAAGAGAAATCAGTTCTGGTGCCCCTATCTTTGAAGTTAAGAGGAATTTGGTGAATGATTTTACCATTGGTGTGCTTTATATTTTTCACTTTTTAAGACCATATGGAAAGACAGGTTTCTTTTGTCTTATTTTCTATTAAAAAAAAAAGACACAAAATGTTTTCACTTTGTAGTCTGTTCATATACAGACATCAAATTTTATTTTTGAGATAAATTTCTCTTTTTGTTGGATAGGTATTGTTGAAATATTATGATTTATACTTTTCTGAATCTCCAAAAGCTATAATTGTGCATCGAAGTGGTGAAAAAAGTTGAATATTGCAAAGGATGTATCTATACTAAAAGCTTTTACATTTGATGGTGGAATGGTGAAGGTAATGAAATTTTATTTGGTAACAATGAGTTGACCCCTTACCCCCAGTGAAATGGAAAAATGCAAATTTTTCATTTCAAGAGATAAATAAATTAATTATTTTTGGGTTGGATAGGTATTGATGAAATATTACAATTTGCAGTTTCTGAATCTCCCTAAAGCTATAATTGTATTCTCTAATGGTGGAAAGGTGGAAAATTGCAAAATTTTAAACAAATATTAATAGATGTATTTATACTAGAAAGTTGAAAATTTGTTGGCCGAATGTGTGAAGATCTGAGTTGCATTTGCAACAATAAATTGCCCCTTACACCTAGGGGGTTGGGAAGTGCAACTGTTTTGTTTCAACATATAATTGGAAAATTCTTTTCATTTGATTGGTATTAATGAAATTAATAAATTTACATTTTTCAAATCCTAAGACAGTTTTAATTTACATCATTAGAGGGTGCTAAATATGAAAAAAGTGAAACTTTTAATGAATGTTACAAGTGATTTATTTTTGGTAGAAATTCCACTGTGATAGCAGAAGGGTGTGAAAAAACAACTTTTTGAAAGAATGAAAGACAAACTTTTTATGTTGTATAAATACTAATAAAATACTTGCATTTGCATTTTCCCATGCATAACACTAATCCATTTGTTTGAATTTTTTAAATTAAAACTCTTAAAGAGTGCATAAGTAGGTAAATGAAAACCTTCATCTCTTTGAAAACAAGATTCTTGTATTTGCCAGGGTGATACGAGTTCTTCTAGTATATTATATATTTTATTTTTTGCTTTGTAATGGCACCTTTGCAGGAAGCTTGGCCACTAAAAGCCACTTATCTTTACTCTGCTTTGGAGGAGAAAATTGATACATTCCCTGTGCTCTCTGTGCATATTAAGCTTTCATTTGACATACTAACTGACTCATTAAGATCAACCCCAGTTAAATTCTTCTCTTTTTTTTGAGGATGGTAGGAGAGAAACAGAGGCGTAATTTGAAGTAGTGCCTGACATTTTGACATCACAGCTTTCATTAGGAGTATAACTTGTTCAGATTGACTCTCATGAAATTTTTTCCCTCTTTTGGGGGAGAAGGGTGGGAGGGGAAATATGATACTTCCAATGACAGTCTTCACATTACAAGCATTTAATTGACATCTAACTCCTTATTCTCAACTCTCACATTCAAAAGACATAGCAGAACAATTGTTTACACCTCGCCCCCCATTTTGGGTGAAAGAAAGGGGGAGTATATTTTCTATAACATATGATGCTTCCCACATCACAAGCTTCCATTTGACATATAGCTCTTTACTCTGTTATTGTATTCAGAAGATGTAGTGGAATAATAATTTCACTTTCCTCTTTTTTTTCGAGAGGTATAAAGCATGGGGGTAAATTTTTTATAGCTTATGATACTCTGAATCACAAGCTCTTATTTGGCATATAATATTGTAATTGGTCAATGTGATGGGAAGATATGGTGGAACATTTTGACAAGAATAGAAACCAACAAATGAGCAAAAAAGCAATAGAAAGATTAAAAAAAAACATCTATACCTTATCTGGGACTTGAACACTGGTTCCTTTAATTCACAACTTAACACACTAACCACTCATCCACTCAGACTGTAAGATTATCCAATTTAGTAATTATGCAGAACACTTATTACCCTAAAACCAGTTATCTGAAATACTCCATAATTTAGTAGTAAAGTACATACTTTATTTATGATCATAGTCTTGGTGGCAGAGAGAACTAGTATGTGGTGTATTTCAGGCTATAAAAAGAAACTTTTCCTGAAGTAGCATAAAAGTGTAGGGTCATTATCAGTTTAAACAGTTCAGAGGCTCCTCATGTTACCTATTAGGTTGTTGCATATCAATGGCCGATTTGACAGATGCATAAAGTTTTTATGTTTTGAGGACTGAAAATGTTGCTTATGATATGTTATATTAAATCATGAGCCTGCTTACTATAATGCAGTAGCCATTTTGCCAATAGATTTTTGTGATAAGTGGATTGTAAGAGCTTAAAGGGAATAATGGATCAAAGTCAAATTCATGTTCTTATATCAGTTTAAACTGGGACACAACACTGCAGAAGCAACTCACAACATCAATGCAACTATTTGGGGAAGGCACAGCTAGTGAACGGATAACACAACATTGGGTTGAAAATTTTGAATTGGGCAACATCAGCCTTCAAAATAGCCAGTGGTCAACCTGAAGAAGAGATTGATAATTATTAATTAAAGGCTTTAACTGAATAATTGAATCCAATACGTGCCAAACTATACAAGACATTGCAGGCAAATTAGGCGTGCATTATTTAACAGTTTCTCGACACCTGAAACTATTGGGAAAGTTAAGAAGTTGGATAAATGGGTTCTGTTTTTGCATAGAGCTGTAATGTGTGAAGAAAAATGGATCCTATATGACAACTGTTCACATTCTTCTCATTAGCTGGATGTTGTGGAAGCACCTAGACACATGCCCAAGTCTAATCTTCACCTGAAGAAGGTTATGATGACTGTTTGGTGGTCTGCAGCTGGTGTTATCCATTATTCATTCTTAAAACTGGGTGGAACCAAACAGCAGAGAAATATTTTGCAAAACACCAAAAAAAGCATGATAAATTATGCAAGAAGCAGTCAGCATTGTTCAGTAGACATGGCATCTTACTATTCCATGATAACACTTGACCTCACATCTCATAAATGATGGTCTGGAAACTCCATCAGTTGCACAGATGAGTAATGTTCATCTGTGTAACCGATGGAGTACAGTGTGAGACTCTTACTCACCCAACATATTCATCAGACCTATTGTCAACTGATTAGCACTTCTTCAAGCATCTCAACCACTTCTTAGTGGGGAAAACACACAGCAGTTAAAAACGCCTTTGATGAATTCATCACTTAGATTTTTTTACCAATGGCATAAATGCACTTGTTTCACAGTGGCAGAAGTGTATTGAATCCTGGTGCATATTTTGATTAAGTAATTTTTTACAACGTTATAGCTCTTGAATGCTTCACTAACAATTTGACCATTTCAGTTGCAACAACCTAATAGTAATGAATAATAAATAAGAATACCAGTTTATGTGATATAACAGTTTCGACAAGAATTTTTTTTTAATTTGGTGACTGTAGGGAAGTGTATTGTATGTAGATATGCGTAAATGTGATTGTAAAATAATGTAGAAATTTGAAACAAATATAGTACATTATAGCTCCATTTATTATGTTTCATTCTGTAGACATTGTTAAAAATGAATACTGCTTTTTTTAATGCTTATTTGAAATTGTATCAACTACTTCAGATAACTGGTGCTCTTTTCTATTACATGCTGCAGTATTTCATCATAGTAGACAAAATTAAAAAATAATTTCTAAGAGGTCATTCTAAATAAAAATCTATAAACATTGGTATGCTTAGGGCAGGCATTGTCAACCTATCACTTGTGATCAGTGCTTAATACTTATTTTTTTATTAGTGCTTATGAGCATAATCCTTTGCAAAATTCCATCTGCTTTACTAATAGACTATATTTGGCACTAAAAACACTGATGAGTTCCTCACATTCGAAAGTGTAAAATGTTTTTCCATACTTAATTCCATGTTGTTTTTTTAAATATAAAAAAAAACCAAATTGCAAAATTTAAAACATGGTATGGTAGTATTATTTTCTCTATAAGTATCGTACCAAAACTTTCTCTTTCACATTGTTAACATCATTTAAATTATCAAAATTGAACAGGTAAATTTATGGTAATGAGATAACAAATAGTTCCACCATTTTTTACCTCTTAGAAAGATCTCTTAGCTCTATATGAAAAACCACCAATATTTTATATTATTTATTAAAACAACCTAGTTTACATTCCATATTTATATAAAGGTCTTTTAAAAAAATAGAATAGAAAATGCTTTTTTAATTAAAATATCACTGCATTTTGGTTGGTAACCACTGGAATAAACAATTAAATTTTAAATTACCATTATACTACATCTATTTAGATGAGGAGGAGAAGTGATGAGGAGGAGCTAGATGAGAAGGAGCAGATTTTCAAAAGTGTTTGTTTGCCAAGTCTGTCTAAGGATGCCTTAATGCTGTTATTTCAAAAAAGCTGTAGACCCCTATAGGGCAGTGCAGTTTCATGATATGATGTGAAACAGTTCCACAGGCCACATTCTGAAAATGTGTGTTTTATTTATTAGTATGGTTTCACTGCTGTTTTTGTGCTTGGTTCATTGAAGAAACTAGGCATGGATCAAAGATTTTCACAATCACAGTAATGCAATACAGCATTTAAAGTTTTTTAACTTTAAAACTTTCAGAAATGTGAAAATTAAATGAAGAGTGCAATTTTGTGCATGAGTAAATATGATAAAAGGTTTTAAAACATTAAGTAGACCATATCTTTCTATGGCCATCCCATGGCCGAGTGTTTAATGCACATCGCCACGGGATGAAAGGGACCTGGTTCGAGCCCCAGATAAGGCATGATGTGTTTTTTTTTGTCTTTCTGCTGAGGTTCCACCATCCTCACATACCTTCTGCTATGGTGTATTAAAACTGACAGGCTCCTGTCAGACCTATGTGGCAAGCACCTGCTTGAGGGGTATTTATATTTTATATATATATATCTTTCTATAATGGCAATAAACATTTGTAACTATAACTAGATTCAATTCTAGAACTTCTCAGCAAAGGGTACTGAGCATCTAAATTTAATTTGTGAGCATTTTTTATCTGATTGCCATTTAATATTGACATTATTTTCTTTTGCTTTTATTTAGAGTCAATACAAGTTTGTCTGTGAGGCTATCTTGAAAGTATATAATGGTAAGTGTGGAAAAAATTATTTAACATTGAAAAGTAAATGAAAATCTTGGGAATAATGCTGAAAAGCAAATGTTTCTAATGTACAATATGTAGATGCTCATAAATTGGAAAGTTGTTTTGTGCAGGTGTATAACATTTCACAGTCTTATTTATATGGACTTTTGCTACCACTATAATCTAGAAAATGTAAAATTTGATCTATTATCAGAGACCACATAAATGTATTTTACAGCATATAAGATGTACTACAATTTCAGCAGGGACTATTTAGAAAAAACTTTTTAATGTATTTAAGCATTTAATGGTTACTCTTACTAATATGGAACATGATATAGTAAGTCTTGTAACAGTTCACTGTTATGATAGGGAACCCATATGTACTTAATTGTAATGACGCCCTTTGGAGTTAGCTCTTGGCTTTGTGATTAAGTCATTGCCTCTCAGCAGCACTTGCTGACTTCCCTTGGGGTCCTCAGTTTGATCCCAGCTATGGGAAGCCTCATCTTGGCATGTGCGTTTTCCTCTCTGAGCAGAGCTGTCTAAATCTGATTTGGCTGATAAGCAGTGATATTCAGAGATTTGGTAGGATTTATCTCATATAGCCAGAAATGAATTAAAGAAATTAATTTATTGAATTTAGATGTTGGTTCCCTACTCTATGTCTAGATGGCAGCATGAGTAAAGGTAATAAAATAATAAGAAGGATTGTGAAAAAGAGCAGTAGATGACAGCAGAAAAAGTAGCTCACCTTTGAGATGAAGGAGGCTGATAGTCACAAGCATGTGACCTGAATAAAAATAGTACAATTATGGTCTTTTGATGCTTCTTTCCACTTCACTGAGAAATAGTGTGGCCTTGTCTGTGATGATGTTGTGCCCTGTATAATATATATAGCTGAATGATGAAGATTTGAGAAGATGAAGTTATAGATACAGAATTTGGAAAGGAATTTAAGGAGAATGAGTTTGTAAAGAAATATGTAGGATTTACGAAGTATGAGTGAGAATAAAAGATATAAAAAGCCAAGTTTGCACAGTCTGTATAAATGGAATAAATCTTCAATGACAATTTGGTAGGTAAACTTAAGAGCATGTGACAGAAAACAAAGTTTGTATAACAGTAGAAAAAAGAACTTTCCAAATATATCGCATAGAGAGTGGCTTTTTTTTATGATGGAATGTTAATCCACAATATTCAGTAAAAAGATTACCACCTTTGAAAAATGCTGATTTTGTGATATTTGAGATTATGAAATTTTGGATAATATAAAAAATAAATTAAAGGAACAATTAAAATAATTTATTGAATATTCTTGCCATGATCATTTCATGAGTTCCATGTCTACAGGACTTATCCTGTGATTATTTACTACTGGTTTATTGAATATTCATTTATATGCTTAGCCTTGTGCAAACCCATCCTTACCATTGCTACATAACAACTGTTATAGCTGTCAGTATTATTCAGGGGAATTCAGTACCCTACAGGAGACCGACAACTTCACTTATTAGTTTTTTTTAGCCTTTTTTTTGGGGGGGGGGAGCAGTTCTTATATCCAGTAAAATATGGTAATGACATTTTTACCAAAAAAAAACATTTGAGGGAGTATTTTTTCCTTCTTATATCTATTACTATGTTCCAACTAATTATAGAAGCCACTTGTTTCCAACTAATTATAGAAGGTTAAGTCACCATTCTTTATTCTATACCAGATATCCACTATATAAAAGCAGGTTGAAATTAAGTTATTATTAAAACATGTTACAATAGTTCTATAATTAATAGCTGCTAACTTTATGTATTATATGTGACAGCCAATTTCTCTTGACACTTTTAAGTATGCAAAGACATTGTAGAATTCCTTATTGAAAGTACTCTAAGAGCATTGTAAAGTAACAGAGAATTTTTGGTGTTTAACTCCTTCAATACAATACTGGTCCAAAACAGCCAAGATTTTAAATGGATTTGTCCAATCAATGCTATTCCTTCCTTTTCACTACATCCTACCAGCAGTTAGGGTCGTTTTGGGCTGGTATGGTAGAGAAAGGGTTAAAAAAAAAAGGGCTATCAGTAAGCTTAAGCACATATTCTCTATCTATGTAGAAGTTTGTCATTATAATTATAAATGGAAGTTGGAAATTTTTCTTTTTTATATATATATATCATTTATCTGTATATAACACTAAGTTTTTTAGGAGAAATATGGTAAAACTATGTGAATTATTTTGAACAAAATAAATTCTTAGTAGTATTTTGTTACTGATTCCATTTTAAATTATAATATAATCTGCATTTTTATTGTGGACTGAAACTATATTTCCATTTGTAATGTTTTGTTGTCTTTATGATACATATCTTTCTTTTTCAGAAGGCACTGTGAAGCCATTGGCAGAGTACCAAAGGTGAAGTCATCCTATGCAGTGACTTTATGTGATCAAGCCAACCACTGCCCCAAAGAATGGCTACCATGTGCTGCCATTGTTGTTTATGAGCACTGTAGTCCTCCTGCTCATTTACTATGCAGCAATTTAACTATTGCTTCCAGAGAATGAGCTGGTGAACTGTCTTTTTACATCAGTTTATACACCTTCTGGCATATCTATAAACTTTTGCCTTGTAATAAATACGTATGCCATATGGGCACATCAGCATCTAGTAAAGTTGGTGTTTTGGTGAGTGTACATAGATTTTAACTTTTTGCAGATACCCGTAGTCCATTGGGTTGTCTGGCAAAAAGAAGGACTGCATTGAAACTCAGAGGACTTCAGTCACCCATGTTTGTTTCCTGTTAGTCAGAATGGGAGTTATAAAAGTGTCTGCGATTTGCAGCAGCAGTTTGAATGTGAAACACTGCCTGGTCGGTGCTGTCGTTATATTGTAGTTAGCCCATGGCTTTGTAAGAGATGACTGTCCATTTACTGTAGGGCATCGTTCTCAGAATAATATTTGCATGGGTTTATTTTTGTAGAACATTATACTTTGTACATAACAATGATTGTAGATACTTTCTTAGCGCTTGGGTGCAAGGGACAGTTTCTGTGTACAGTGTGTATGCTGTTTCTAAGAATGTTCCATCATTTGTTTAGTAACTGAGATGTCAGTTTCTGTTTGATAATTTCTTTAATTTAAATACTAAAACATGGCTGAAAAGTATTGGACTGTAAAAATCTATTTATAGTGTGAAGCTTTAGTTGAAATTGTAGATAAAATTTGCACAAAGATGATAAGGTATGTACCTGATCCTTTGCAAACAACATTAAGAAGTGTAAAAAATAAATTATAAATAATGTTATCTGGCTATCTCTGTGCCAAAAAAAACAACTTCTGAAATTTGTAATATGAAATCAGAAGTTTGATGTTTAAATATCATAATGAGAGCATCTGTTTATTATATTAAATTTTTTATACCCTTTTGGTAGTGCAGCTTTTCCTAACACAGCTGTTTTATTTAACTTACTATTTACCATTACAAATTCAGTATTAATATATTCACAGCATCACCTTTTTTTTGCATCTGTTACCAGTTTGTTTTTATCCTGGTACTGCTGCATAATTTTGTTTAACATCAATGATTAAATAAATTAAGTAGTTTTTCTTGTACTTGAGAACAAAATTAGTAACAGCAGTAAGTCTGAAGGTAAGATTGTAGAATCCAGAAATATTCACTGTAATGAATAAAGAAAAGAGCTCAAAAGTCAATGTGTTTTTTTATTTGTCTATAGCTAAAAGTAGGTTTTCTTTCTTTTCTAGGTTTTTCTTTTGTTACTAATGCATTATAAGCTTAAGTTACTACCTTGGTTAATTCTTACACACCATACATAAATATTTAAATATTTTGAAATAATGTTATGCTAAACTCTTCATTAATCTTTCTCAAGTATTAAAATTATTTTTCTTACACCATTTTTTTTACTAATGTATCAAACTGCTTAATGGTGGATGACAATAGATTTTGTTGTGTTGGAATTAGGCAAATTAGTTTATACCATTAATATACCCTAATGAACATGGATTTGATCATAAATACCACTTTCTTAATTCTGTGGATAAATTCTTCAGTTAGGAGGATTGCATATTTTTTTAAACGAAGCAAAATATATTTAATTTTTTAAAGAAAACATCATTAAGTCTGAACTGATACAATAAAGAGCTTGATTACTATTTCAGTGGACAAGTCCTTGTATGAGTAAACCTGTATAAATTATGATGCATCTATATTTCTCTTTTCTACATATAGAATCCAATATATATATTAAATGAAATATAATAGAAAAATGGTTCATTATGTTTAGAATATGCATATATGAGTAACAGATACTTCCCAAATTATCAAATAATTATCAATCTTTAAATTTGTATATATTTTGAGTTCACATGGATGAAATTACAGTTTCTATTATTTTATTAAATATACGTTTTTTAAAGGAAAAAGTACTACAGATTATATTACTCAAGTTTCAATTGAAGACAGTATAAAAACCAGCCCTTTCCATTTTATTTGAATTTTGGTTTATAATATCAAAGAGGAGAGTCTTTTGTTATATTATGGTGCAAAAATTAAGCATGTATGATTGATACAAAGATACAAGGGGAAAAGATTCATTCATGTTGTGAGTTTGTAGTTCCAGAGTTCCAGAATATATTTTTAGAATTTTTTTTTTTTTTTTTGGGGGGGGGGGGGTGCAAAAATGTTTACTCTGGGAATACAATTGTTTCATGCTCTGAGGTCTTCAGTTTATTAATCTGTGTACTTGTATGTGCACAACAAGATTCAACTATTCAAACTAGAAGTGAATATACCTAATCTCAGAACTTTTCAAAGTGAATGTGAAATCCTTTAACTTTAAGAAGTTATAGTCTTCCTAAATTCTGTTTTAACCCTGGAAGGGTAAACTGAGGAATTTTCTACTCCATGTAGAATTGCAAAGAGAGATTTGATGTTAACTTTTTTAATCTGCTCAGAGTAAACTGTTTGAAAACATATTCTGATAAATCAGTTTTTAACAATGCACTATTAGTAAAAGAAATTATTTCATTGTATTGAAATAGGCTGTTGAAATAGATATACCTTTCTGGGGTTAAGAATTAGATATGATATATGGAACTACGATATATTGTGAAAAAAGATGTTGGCTATTACTCTGGAATTGACAAAATTTAAATAATAATTTTAAAATATGAAGTTGTGATTGACTTGTGCAACTCTAGCAATAAAACAAAATCTGTTTTTCATAAGACTACATTAATTCAGTGATAGCTAATATTAGATTATCTGCTCTCAATATATTATTAGTTGCTAGAAATGTAATCTAAAACAAAGAGGAAATAACTTTAAAATTATTGGTGGGGTTTGTAACCAAAAAAAAGAGAGCTTGATTCACAATGCCTAAAATATGCCTTCCCCTGTTTAGCAGTGGGTATATTGTGATTAAAAATTATGCTATTTGGTATTCATATATAGCTAGCAAATGCTGCTGATTGGACCACAGTAGTTTAAATTCAGGGACAACATATTTGAACCATTTTGGTCATTTGTCCAGGCCAGTTAACCTTATTAGCAAAGGTGTAATTCAGATTTGCACCCAACCAGCAGCAAAATCAAGTAATTAGTAAGTGCTTTTAAATATTTATACTTGAATAGGTGACCATTGTTACCTATTCAAGGCAATGTCTACCTTTGCATTGGTGGTCAGTTGCTTTTTGCACTAAATATCACACAGGAATAGGAAGTGTTTTTTTTAATGAATGTAACTATATATTGAATATTCATGAGAAACAGCCAGAATTGTTGATAAAAAAGCTGTAGATTGATATTTAAAAAAAAAATGTGCTAATTTAGAAATATATTTTTTTTCCTTTATTGGTTTTCTTATCTGAAATGTGACCATTTATTATATCACACTATTTCTATGTAAATGAATTAGTTAATGTAGTTTTGTAGAAGTATATTTTATCAAATCATGTGATAATAACATGCAAAAGTAAACAACTTCTATCTATATACACATTTTAAAATTAAAATTGTGAACTATGATCATAGCACATTAGTAAATCAACAAATGTTTTTCTCATATTTTGTGTATCTGTATGGTAGCTTCAACAATTATTCTTGAAACCGATTATACATTTCTAGTAATAAAGATGCCTAATGAATATGTATTAAAGTCAAACTCTTAGACAGGTGATATACACAGTCATATCAGAATAATATAACTACCTACCTAATAATGGGAATAGCCACCCTTGGTCCGGATAACAGTGGCAAGACAGCATGGCATGGACGCAATGAGGCCCTGGAAGGTTGCCAGAAGCACACTTGCCCATTCGGATTCCAGCAGAGCACAGAGGTTCCAGAGATGATGTGGTTGTGGGTCTGCACACCTAACCTGTCGATCCAAATGGTCCCACAAGCGCTCTATGGGATTGAGGTCGGGTAATTTTGCCGGCCAAGGGAGAACAGAGACATCGTTGTCGTGTTCCTGGAACCAGTCATTCACCACCTTAGCGACATAGCAGGGCACATTGTCCTGTTGGTAGACACCATCACCACCAGGGTAAACATCCAACATGAAGGGATATATGTGGTCAGCAAAAATGGACAGGTAGCCATTGGCATTCAGGGACCCATCCAGTGGTACCAGCGGTCCCAGGTCATACCAGGAAAACATCCCCCAGACATGCACACTGCCACCGCCAGCCTGTACTTGACCGACAAGTGGTCCGGGTGTTGGTTCTCGTGTGTCTGATGCCATATCCGCCACCGTCTGTCACTTCTGTGGAGTAGAAACCTCAATTCATTGGAGAAGGCAACCTCTCTTCCACTGTCCAATGATGGTAGTCCCGTGTGAACTGCAGGCATCATTGCTGATGGACCTTGGTTAACATAGGCACCTTTATGCAGTGTCGACTCCGGAGATCCATGCATAACAGGGTTCACTCTACTGTTATTGGGGACACGTACCTGAGTGCCCCAGCGTTCATTTGAGTAGTCAGTTGCTGCATATTGATTGCCCTTTACCAATCGATGAAGGTGGCGTTCTCCTCTGGGGTCAATGGCCTTTGAGGATCCACAGTTATGACATCTGGAGGTACTCAGTGTGCCAGCGGTTCATCTTGGTACACTCTTGCTACAGCACCTTGCGATCAGCCCGCAAAGTAGTCTGCTGTTTCTGAGATGCTTCCACCCTTGGCGTGGTAGCCGATGATCATTCCTTTTTGAACAAATCTCAAATCACTACCTCTGCACATTGTACACTATGGCTCATCTATTCTGGCTGGCTGCTTGTATCTCGGTGTGGTCGACCTTGTCATGTGCACTCTGTGACATGCCTGGGTGGGTACATTGTGATTCTGGGGGTGGTCATATTATTCTGATATGACTGTGTATATATACATTTACTTCATAAATTTTTTGTGGGAAAGGCGTTAATAAAAAATTAAATATAATATTTTAATGTATTTTTGCAATTATAATTAAAAATATCACATCAAAAGTGCAGTTTTCATTCCTACTATTAAATAAAAGTGCATATATACAAGCATATATATGATGATACATCTTTAATATGTGTAGCTACATTAATCAATGTTATATACGAGGATTTAAGAATGTAATAAATTTTTTTAAAAATTCTAATTTTCAAATTTTTTTAAAAACATGTTATCAAAAATTTTAAAATATTAAAAGTACGTACATATTAATATATAAAATGATTTTGATTGCATCAAGATAACTTCACACTAGTTCATTAGGAAACTGAAAAATATGAAAAATTTTTACTGGTAAAAATCAAAATTTTATTTACTTTTATGTTAATATAACACTTTATTCATGGGCTATGCTAATATATAATTATTTCAACCACTGACAGATTTACTGCTATAGCCTTTTGAGCACCTAGCATCCATTTTTCAATAAGCAAGAGTAATGTGTTTTTTCACAAACTAGCAAGTTTATTAAAAACTTAATCACTATCACACATTAAAGAGATGTTGGGTGGCTTTGAAAAAATGTTCTATCATGTCTCCTAACAGGTGTCCAGTGGCACAGCTCTAAGTGTTTGGGGTCCTTATGACCTAGCCATTTAGCACATAGTGTGTAAAAAAAAAGTGCTAGTCAGATGTAAAATAACCTGATTTATTAATCAGTTGAAGAAATAGAGTCAAAACTTTTGCCACTTTAAGAATCGCCACTTGAAACTAATGGTGGTGTGACACATTAATAGTTCACAGCTTCATAAACATTGTAAGCATCGAACACTAATTTAACACATAGCTGATTATGCAAGATAAATTTAGACTGGCTTGTTTCAGCATATTTCAAACAAAAATTGCATTTTTTTTTATTTGTGCCAAATATATGAATAATTGTAGATTTAATATTTTTTTTCCAATAAACCATGTTTCAGCATATTTTCCTGATCACTTTTCCTTTACAGAACTCTGATCACTTTTCCTTTACTGGCAATAATAGGTAAAATCAAAATTTCTGACCGAAGTGATTTCATATTTTATAAAAAATTTCACCAAAATGAATGTATTTTGTTTGATTCTCCTTCATAAAATTTGCAGTAATGTTTAGATAATCTGATTTTTGAAATTAATGCACGTAACTTTGAAGATCACACAAGTAGTTTGACTTGAAAGTTTGCAAGCAGATTAAGTTATATCTATTTAGAAGTGTTTTATCATTTATCAGTATGACATTCTAACTAAAAAGGCATTTGTAAAATGCTATCCTAGTGCTATTAAATTTCGCAATACAAATAAACATTAGAGTGAAAATGTATGTGCAAATGCAGTTTTTAGCATTCATAGATATAAAGGGCTTTGTAATAGCTTGATTTCTCAAAAATTAATATTAGCAATTAAGTTCTTAGTGTTAAGTAAAATTATGATGTCAAAGAGCACTTTAAACATACATAAAGTTAAAAAAAACTCGAGCGTTTAAAGTGCTCTTCATCATGATTTGTGATGAATCACTGAGTGATCGTATGTTTTCTATTTTAAATAAACTGCAAAAGGAATGAACAATAAGTGTGTATGTCCAACTTTAAATTATTTTCATGTGTTGCTTGCATTATTTGTATCATCTTTTTTGCATTTAACAACCACCAAAGAGAAATATAATGAAAGTGTAATAACTGTATATTATTTCAGCAGCATGTTTTTTCTTCCACATACTATTACTGAAATAAGACTGGTTATTGGCTACAGCTAATTTGTAACTAAATTTGAGTAGTATTTTAAGAGTTTGTATTTGTTTACAAAAAGCAGTAATTTAAACTTTTTGGAATAGTGTAGTATTAAAATATTGTAATCATTAACTTAAGACAAATGCATACAAAGTATTATGGAAATAAAAGCAGTGAAGCTTAGTTGTTGCAAAATTACCTTATTTTATTTATCACAATCTTTATGGATAATGAGTTACTATAGGATAAGTTATGATCAATTGTTTGAAAAGCAAAACAGCTCTTTGTAGTAAATATGATATGCAATGATAAATATTGTGTATTTTGAAAAATGCCCTACTCTGGAGAAGTTTTAAAAGTTACTCCAGAAACAGTCTTCACCATTAAAAAAATTCTATACAGTAGCGGGAGTATAATAAGGTTTAATTTGAAGTCCGTCCTAATTGATATTTGAGACTAAGTTGGTGATTATTTCAACTTGGTGCACACAGTCCAATAAAATCTAGAAAAAATATTCTTATGTGATGTTTTAGTATGCAAAGTGAATAAAATATAATGTATTTTTTCTTTTGTAAGCTTTTCTACTTTTGTTAAAAGTTTAAACTTTTGTAGTAACTTGTTTTCACAGAATAAATATGTACAATTTTATACAAATTTACAAGTCCATAAAAAGTATTGGAGCAAAAAAAGTAACCTTAGTAAAATATTATCCTTGTCAATATAAAATTGCTAAAATAATCATTCAGATAGTAAATTCAGATTCTATAAGTAAATACAGACTATGGGTGTTTAAGTGATTGCTTGAATTGTCACCTCCTTGAAGGGCCAGCAAAGTTGCCTATCTCAGATAAACAGAATATTTCAAAGAACAGAAGTGTAATTAATTAGCATTTTGTTATTAATAACATAAATTTCTTTGTACACAGTCAGTTTGCCACATATTTCTGTAATGTAGGTCTGACAAGGAGCCTGTCAGTAAAAATATGCTGTAGAGAAGAAGACTCCAAGAGAGAAGAGAGCTCAACAGAAAGACAACAGAATTATCCTTGCCATCTCCTGATATTTGTAACCAGGTCCATTTTCTCTGGAGCCAAGAATGTTAACTTTTCAGCCACTGTGATCGCATTATTTAGAGATGTTTATATATTAAAAATAATGGAAGATTAGACTTCAAAAGTTGATCACCCAGATTGGTCTAATATTATTAGTCTGCTCCCTGACTATATAAATTATTGTATTCTCGAAAAGTATGGAAAATAAACCTTGATTTTGATATGATTTTTTTAACTGATAATGTTTTCTAGTTTTCTAAAGCTTTTACTTTAGTGTGGTAATATTTATAATGATTTTCTGATCTCTGCTATGATGACACTTGAAAAAAATTAAAGAAGATTTACGTTTTGGATTTTTGTTTTTAAAAACATGTCATTGCTTTAAGCAACTGTTGTGCAAACCTTTTTCAACTACTCAAACCAGGTGTGTGCATTGTGTGCAGGGAACATGCTATATTTGTAAATTTTGGTATCATCAAAACCATAAATTCATTGATGGCAGCCATTAAACCCTAAACAACCAACCAACCATCGATGGCATTTTATTTATATGGTAACAAGGCACTGACAAAAAGTCTAAAACCATGATTGAAATAGTGATATTATAATACTAACATATTAAAGGTGTTAAGTAAATATGAAATTACTTATTACCTATCCAACATAAAAATTTCATTTATTTCTAAAAATTTGTATTTCTCACACCCTTAAGGGATAGAAATAAAGTCACTGCTGTTAGTGTAAACTCTTTGACCAGTTACCTAAATTTTAAATTTCTAGCATGAGCAGACTACAATATTGGTTTAAAGTTTTGGCAAGTATGACAACATAGAGGTTTCTAATGGTGGGAATTCAGTATATTGGCTGATTCAGAAAATGTAAATTATAATATTTTAATATTTATTTTTAAAATTATTTAGCTAAAAAATAATTATTTATCTTTTAATGCAAAAGTCGAATGTCTACCAACAGTCAAGAAACAAGTGAAAACAGTAACTTTTTTTTATATAATGAGCTAAAAAAAACAGTATTTTTGCAGAAATATCCAATAGGTTGGTAATGAAATAAAGCAAAAATATGTTGTAAATAATTATTAGTATTATGCATTACTTTATATCATTTACCTTGCTGAACAACCCAGAAAAGTATGATAATAATAAAATGCATATGCAGTGTGCAGAATTTTGTATAGGACTAATTGGAATTGCATTTATCACTTTTTATGTGGACTTGGTGATTTGCTGCATTCGTAATTTCATCCTTCAATGCTTAACTAGGGTTGCTCCAAGACTTGTCCATCTGTTTGCAAAACAAAATATATTACCCTTTTGTAAGAGAGAGATTGCCTAGAAAAGGCACTTAAAATGGATGACTTTAGTTCACCCACTGAAATTTGTCATAAGTATGCTATATACATGTACTCTCAGTCATATCTAGAAACCATCATCAGATCATTTTTGAAATTCAAAGGACAACAAATATTAATCCATAATTGTGAATATCATTGTGGCTTTTTTAAGAAAAAACACTCTTCACTTTTGATGATTTGATCTAGAAACCTCTACCAGTTTTACTTAATTTTGTAGGATAAAAATTAAGTTGTGATACATAAAAGAGCATATTGCATTTCATGAGCATTTGATTCTTTGATTTTAATGACTCTATAGTACTTTTAAGAAGAGTATAAAGCTTTTCCCTAATTAAATTTCTTTGTTGTAGCGTCAGCAATGCCCCTAGAAATAAGGGTTCAGGTACCTGTGATGACTTCTGATCAGGATTCTCTACCAACTTAATATATTCTGTGCATCCTTTTACTTGGGCCTGGCAGCCCACATACAAACAGAAAACTTAATGGTAGATTTTTCCCTCAACAGAAGCCCACCAGTGCATCAAGTTTGGAATCTGCAATCATACAGAAAGCCATTAGATCATTCAGTGGATTTAAATGGTTCCCATGCAAAGTTTGACACTCCTCAAAAAAATAAAATTTAAAGTGACTATATAAGTCCAAATTGATCATCCACACTGATATGGCAGCCCTCACCTTACATTACCCTCCAGAAGGGAACATCTCTTTTGAAAGACAGCCTGCATCATGAGAAGTTGGGGTTGGACTTTAGGTGCTGGGCCTTGCTGGTTAGTGCATTATCACAGGGAATCCGATTCGATGGTGTTACATAGCTCTTCCTGTGTATTCCTATCTACCATTTACAGTCCTGATTATTTTACTTTAGCATTAAATTTCTGTTGAATATATCAGCAATGTAGATAAACATGATTTTGAAAGGAAATGACCATATGTCAGCTGAATTCATTTGCATGTGTAAAATAATAAACTTAAATTTAACAGTTTACTAAATGAATTACTTTTAACGCAGTTAGATTTCAAAATTAAAGGTTTTTAAAATAGGTAATTGAAAGAATTGTAAAATGTTTGTGAAGCAGAGCATTAGTATGATTTTAAAAACTTCTCTCTCTCCTTGTTAAACACCAGTGTCGGGGCTGAATCTAGGAAGGAGGGAGGAGGGTCCAAGGGAGCCATCTCCCCCTTCAGAATGCTAGTAAGGGTAAGAGAGGCAAAAACTTATTAAATTTATTATATTTCATGCATTTTTCAAGAATTTTTTAAAGATTTGCAAAACGGAGGGGAAAATGTTATGCTGCATTGGAAATCCAGTCTCTTCCCCCTTCCCTCGATATTTTTTCTAGATCCAGGCCTGCTGGTGTTAGTGCATATTTTCACTCCCCTACCCTGACTTTCAATACCGTTGAACTCTTCACACAAAGTACATCCTTCCATTCAATATAGGAAGTTGAGGACAATCCTCAACTTCCTATATTGAATGGAAATGGAATCTATGACATACACTGAAGTGTAATATGGAATCTATGACATACACTGAAGTGCCATTGAATTAGAGATAATATAGTAATGTGTTGGACCCCCCTCTGGCCCTGATAACGACTTCCACATGACTAGGCAAGGACTCCACAAGCTTGTGTAAATGTTCCACAGGTATGGCGATCTATGCATCCTCCAGAGCTGTCCACAATTCTCTCAAGGTTGTCGCTGATGGGACACAGGCCCAAACACTGTTCAATGGTATCCCAAAGATTTTCAATGGGATTTAAATCTGGGCTTCTAGGTGGCCAATTCATTATTTCAAAGTCAGCAGAATGCTCCTGCAACCATGCAGTAGCCAGCCTGGACCTGTGAGATGAACAGTTGTCTTGCTGATTGACCCATCTCCATTGGCATGCATGATGGCCATAAATGGGTATATGGTCAGCCACGAGTTCTACGTACCGAGATGCTTTGAGAGTCATTGGGACATGTACCAAAGGTCTCGCAGACATCCAACTGAAGATACCCTAGTCCATCAATGAGCCATCACCAGCTTGTACTGTTCTGACCTGACATGCAGGATCCATGGTTTCGTACCCCACGAAACCATGAACCATAACTAAGATACATCGGTATGGTGCCAACCAGTCTCCCATCGGAGTGATGAAGTTTAAATCAGGATTCATCACTACAGGCTATCTGTTGCAATTTTCGATGGTCCTGTTTTGATGTTCGTTAGCCCAGTCAAGACGTTGAGCCCGGTGTCATGCTGTTAGAAGTGGGTCACTTGTAGGTCAGCGGCTCCCAAAGCCGAAATGATAAAGTGAATGTTGCACATTCCATGCACTGACTTCCCAGCTGGAACCCAATTTCAGATGGGAGGTGATTTCAGATAATGTCTGGCCTCTATTAGTCTGTACGATGTGAGTCAGATGGGGAAGCTCATGATTATTCAATGCTGGTTGTCTTTGCGGTTTGCACAGGTGCTTGTTTTTTTGCCGGAATTTTCATATTCTCGGAACACTCTTGAAACCGTCGTATGAGAAAATCCAAGCTCGTTGACAGTTTTGGAGATTTCCATCTCCAAAACTGTCAACGAACCAGAATAGGCCATCAATACCAGGAATGTCCCATCCATCCGACATCTGTGATCTGCCCTCTGTCAAATGCATCTAAATCCCGCGCCTTTCCCATTACGCTTCTCATGAATGCTTGGGGAAGCCATAGCTGACAGCTATATATGACCAGAATTTCAGCGACGCATGACTCAAATGCTGGACTTGCAGTACTGAATTTGGATAACATCTCCTATACCTCATTCAATGGCACTTCAGTATGTAACATCTCTTGGGGAGAAGGAAGCAAATAGTGACTACTCAGGAGAGAAATGATCAGTATTAATATCTACTGGTAATAAATGTACAGGTATTTTTTTTTTCCTGCATTAATGTACAAAATTGAAAATTCATATATTTAAAATAATATTTGCTTTCTTTTACATTTTTTAAATATTTTTTGGATCCCAAACTTTTATCATTCTAAATTATTTTTCTGTTACCATATGTCATTTGTTAATATATAAATAGTGGGTAGTATTTAAAACTATTTCTCTTGATATCCTTCAATAGCCATTGTATCAGGCACAGTTCTATAAAACTGTGTTATGTGCTGCTTTGAAAAGGATGTATATTATTTTTCCTTAAAATAGAATACCAGTAATTATACATACTTCATAATAAATAAATATTAGCGCATAATAATATTTACATTATCAGACCTCTATGGCAAGCAGCTGCTTGAGGGGGTATTTATTTATTATATGGGTGAATATTTTTATTAACATATAATTACTATATATGTATGAATTAATTTGGTATTAATATTTATTTGTAAATTAAAAAAGCTTTAAAGCAGTACTGTATTATTGTAAAAAATATTAATATACAGGACTCTTTTTATGGAACTGCTGTATTTAATCTTCCGAGACAAAATCACCTTACAATTTAATCATACTTTGCAATGCAAAAGTTGTTATAGTGATTGTAGTGAGTTAATTATCAGGGGTAAAAGATTTCATTGCTTTAAATAACTAAGATATCACTTTCTGTGCAAAGTGACCATATGTCCCTAGATCTCGGGAAGCAGTGTTGCATTTCAACTATTTGTCCTATAAAAAATTATCAAACGTTACTCTAATTTCATACATTGAGATGCCATTTTTTAGGTATACCTACCTAGTAGCGTGTTGCGCTTCCTTTGGCCTTCAAAACAGCCCGAATTCATTTGGGCATGGAACTTATAAGATGATGGATGCGTTGCGTAGGAATGTTATGCAACGTGAATGATTGTGTGCAAATTGGACAGTGGTACAGTCTTGCTGTGAACATATCTTACCATCTCATCACCAAGGTGCTTGATAGTTTAGATTTGAGAACTGTATAGGCCAGTGAAGCAAGGAAAATTCATCAAGTTCTTGAAACCATTCGGTGATGATATGAGCCTTGTGAGTAGGGGAATTATGCTGAACGTGTCCATCCGAGTTAGGATAAATTGTAGATATGAAGAGATGAACTTGGCCAGCCACTATATTTAAATATGCCATGGCTTTCAGATGTCTTTTGATGGGTATCAGGAGGCCTAATATGTGCCAGGAAAACATTCCCCACACTGTCCTGTACTGTTGATACCAGATAAGATGGCTCCATGGCCTCGTGTTGCTTTCACCAAATTCAGATCCATCAGGATGATGCAAAAGGAACCTTGATTCGTGTGACCAGGCTACCTTTTTCCAGTTCTCAATGATTCAGTGTCAATGCTTGCACTCGACATGGTCGGTGGCTGATGTAGCCATTCACAAGAAGGTCCAATACATGGTGCATTCAGAGATGGCCTTCTGCACACTAATGTTTAATTCTGCTGTGATTTGCCTGATTGTGATCATCTGTTCATTTGCACGATTCTCACCAATTTCCTTTGACCCTTCTGCTCCACAAGCTGTTTTCGTCCACAGGATCACTGATCACTGGTATTTTGCTTTCTGTATCATTCGCGGTATACCCTAGAAACAGTTATGCAAGAAAAGCCTAGGAGGACAGTCATTTGGGAGATGCTAGAACTAGCACCAACTATCGTGCCACGTTCAAAGTCACTAAGGTTGCTTGTTTTGTCCATTCTAATGTTCAATCGAACTGTTACTGATGCTTGAAGAGCTGGTCTGCTTGATTTATACCACACATCGTGGCCACATGAGGTATGTGTTGGAATGAATAATTTGTGTGACGAGTGGTGGTGTATCTAATAAACTGGCATCTCAGTATATAACTATTGTAAATTGTGTGTGTGTTTTTTTTTTTGGAGGGGTTAAGTAACTAAAGTTCTGAGGTATATACACAAAATTCTTAGACACCCTGGCACCATAAATCAAATGTATTATTTTCTTCTTTTCCCTAAAATAATGTTTGTCTTTTCCAAATGTACAGGTTTTGAACTTTTCCACCAATTGTCTTTTCCAAATGTTAAAGGTTTTGAACCTTTCCACCAATCACGAATTTCTACGTTAAGGGCACATCATACAGTCCATACACTAGTCATGAGATGGAAGCACCTATCACAGGCAACCAGGAAGATGATTCAAGAGTATATTAAATAATAGCTATGTAAATTATGTTTACAACGCTTATGTATTTTAGAAAAAATTTCTGTCTGCTTGTTCAACAATTCCTCCTAGACGGTCAGACCAGGACCACCAAATTTCGTCTACAGCCTCATCGTAAATTAGTGCACTGTAAGATTTTTGACCACAGAAAATTAGGCCTTTCCCTGAAAGTTAGCCACAAAATGTCTGCCCACTGACAACTTTGTGCATCAATAACATACTACTCTATTCATAGCTTTCAACTCTCCGTTCATAAAGTAGGTGACTGAAGTACCCTCAAAGATTTTGAACACTTGCGGCGAGTTTAATCCTGACCCACCATAGCTAGTAACCCGATCTATAAACTCTATGCAGAAAAATGCAAGAGAGATCACCACACCAAATTTGGACCGATCCATCAACTACCTGCAGAATTACGGGAAGCCAGAAGCTTTCACCACCAGTCAGGCTCCTGTCAGACCTCTGTGGCAAGCAGCTGCTTGAGAGGGTATTTATTTTGTGCCGTCCCATGGCCGAGTGGTTAGCGCGCTTGGCTACTGATCTAAGGGACCTGGGTTCGAGCCCCGGGTAAGGCATGGCTGTTTGTGTCGTTTTTCTGCTGAGGTCCTGCCATCCTCTCAGACCTTCTACTATGGCATATAAACTGACAGGCTCCTGTCAGACCTCTGTGGCAAGCAGCTGCTTGAGGGGGTATTTATTAGCCGTCCCATGGCAGAGTGGTTAGCACGCTTGGCTACTGATCTAAGGGACCTGGGTTCGAGCCCCGGATTTAGGCTATGGATGTGTGTGTCGTTTTTCTGCTGAGGTCCTGCCATCCTCTCAGATCTCCTACTGAGGCATATAAACTGACAGGCTCCTGTCAGACCTCTGTGGCAAGCAGCTGCTTGGGGGGGGTATTTTTTTTTAATGTCACTCCAGATATAAACAAATGCCCATACACATGTTCAGAATACATCTGGAAGCTTGCTATTCGGAATCCTTTTAGGAAGGTCCAAGCAACGTCAGGCAATTCTGTTAGTGTCACATGAAAGTGTTGGTAGTACAGAGTATTAGAATCATATTAAATGAAGTGTGTTCCTTCTGCAGAAAACAAGTTTCTCAAACACCATTCCAGGAAATAAACACTGATGGGCTTGAAAAGGCTGCCATTCTATGGATGGGACTAAAGTCATGGGCTCCCTGTACAGGAGAGCCATTCCCGGTGCGCGTTAAAGAACACACTGGATGACCTTGATGGGAGGCTTCCATCTATCTTAGAGATGAGTTCAGGCTCAATATTTCAATCCCACTCACAAAGTTTTTGAGCCTGAACCCAATTTGAGGGGAAAAGTTCTCTGGCACATCATAAGACATATATACAGAAATGTATGTTGCTCATCATTTTATTATATTATCAAGTATAATAATTTGAAAACAAAATTAAAATGTTAATTCTGTTTGGAACAGAAAATATTGGAAATACTGGTAGAAACTGAAAGTTCGTGGATAACGTCATTATCAAAGCTATTCGTTTATTAAAGATGGAAGTAAAAGAAATAATCAAAATCCGCATGGTCCTTATTTTTAATTAATCAAGATTGATTGAAAGTTTAAGTAAAATTTTGGATTATGTATTTTATTTTTTCACAATTACAAGAAATATTTGAAATTTAAGTTCTTCTGAGCGCATGCCAAACTTATTTGTCTCCTAATATCTGTTGAATGTGTCTTCTTCCCTTAACCAACGCTGAATCTTTCTGGTGTGACCTGACCATTTAGCCCATTGTGTGCAAAAAATGCTGTTCAGAAGTAAAACCAACCCGGCGAGAAAATATCCTAACAATCAAACGGCTAAGTTCATATTGTAAAATTTGCATTTAATTTTTGTAAAGGAATATTTTTTTAATTTTTTATGTATGTGTGCTTTTTTTTCATTGATGCAATATTTATTTGAAAACATTTTTTGCCATTTAATAACTTTTTTACCCGTGTCGACTAATTTTATTGTTCTGTAACTCGTTGATCGTGAAAAAAAGAACTTTTTATAAATATTTCTATTAGTCATATTATTTAACTCACAACTAAACAACAAAAATGAGAATAAAAATATAATTAATTTTTTTTTGAGGTGCTCGTCTTCTATGATTCGAAAAGTGAAACAATGAAAATGCTTCATATTTTCTTTAAAAACCACGGTCACCATAATTTTCTGCATTTCATTGAATTTTGACATTTAGTTTCTCATTAAGCAGTGTTAATATAGATTGCTGCTTGTGAGGTACAATGTTTCCTGTTTTTACCAATTTAATTTTGAAAAAAAGTAAGGTGCATTTTATAAAAAAATATAACGGATTATTATTTCAGCTTATGGAAATGTGCTATCTTAATTTTTGTATTATTTTTAAGAAAATGAGTCGAGATACATTTTTACTATGGGAAAAAATATAAAATAAAGCAAATCTTCAATTTGTTAAAGAAAATTCAATAACAAGTGGTAAAGTGTAAAACTTTTGCATAAAATTGTCCAATAAATTCTCTCAGAACTGAAATTTTGAAGTAGAAAAAAATTAAGCTAAATTTGCTTTTGCAGAAGTAATTTAAATATGAGACAATTTTATTTGATGGTTGAGCATTCTATGCTCTTCTGAGGTCATCTCCATTTCTCCCTCCGCAATTTAATCTATTCAGAATAAGCATTGCAATTGGGTAGTTCCGATAATGAATCTTTATAAAAAAAAAATCGGACCTAATTTTTTCTTAGCATAATATCCCATAGACCTTTACTAGAATTTGTAATGTTTTTACTCTCTACTAACCTTTTAATATAGGAACGTTGGTGGGTTAGTTGGTAGCTCGTAATCTGCAGTTCCCATGTTCGATTCCCACTTTGATCAGTATTGAGATCTATTTCCTCAAAACTCCTTGTCCTCAATCAATAGGGGACACACACGGGCTTGGAAGGGCCACCGTCCGTCGGATTAGACGTTGAGCCATACCCTTTTCACGTTAAAGAACACTAGATGGTCGTGATTGGAGGTTACCATCTGTGACCTAACAATTGTCCAGTGGATTCTTTCTCCCCAACCTTCTTTGAGCCCTCGGGATCATTGTGACCTGGCCATTTAGCCCATTGTATGTAAGAAGTGCCGCTTAGAAGTAAACCAATCCAACCTTTTAATATGATGTTTAAATAAAGTTAATGGTTTTTACCTTCTCAGAGGTTACCTTTTTTCAATTCTGAAAATATTAATTCATTACAATGTTAAGGAATATAGCTATTTCAGACAGAACACAGCGTCATGATTAGAGAAAATTTTCTTCTCCTCTGGACTAGCTGTCTCCTCTGGACTAGCTGTCTTCATGTCGTTGTCAACAATTAGCCAAGAAGATCCAATGAAAATTGCATTTGCTATGAGCCAACGTAAGAAAATGCAGTGCCGCAAAGCGCTCTTTGTTATGCATTTTAAATGTCGTTGAAATTATGGTAACCATTTCCATTGAAACACAAAACATTGGTATTTATAAATAAGCATATGATTACTGTTTTGGTATTTAAAGAAATGCTTTTTCGGTGCATATTTCGTGTAATGCTTGAAAATTACTAGCTCGATTAACATTTTAACACAAAACTTTCAGCTAATAATAAAGCACTACATATTTATATAAGCAAACACTATACGTTTGTTAATTCTGTGAGGTTTAAATGGTATTGTCGCGCACATCTGGGAGAGTCTTCCACTCAAAGCATATTTGAAGTGTGTTGCTCATGTATAGGCCAAAGTTCATTCGATGTAATTTATATTGGAGCGCATATTGCTGAGTTTTTAAGCAAAGTACATTTTTACATTGTTTCCTCTATATGTCTTTTTCGCACATCTGTATTAGTAAGAATGGTTTTTCTGCTGACAAGACGTAAATCTGTAAAATCACTTGCGTATTTATTAGTTTTACTTTGATGCCATAACTATTTATGATTAAAATTGCATGCAAGCTATCAAACTTAGTAAAATAGCAGTGTGAAGTTTGCTTAATGGAGTTCACAGATTTTGGTGGAATTGACTTGTGATAGGTATTTTGATATTGTACTTCTTTATACTAAGTTTCGCCTCTTTTTATAATGATCATTGCTTACCGAACGACTATTTTGTAATTTTTTATAGGAAAGTGAATTTACATTTTTTTTATTTGATGTAGCAAATGTTCATGCCATTTTTTACTGTCTTGCAAAGCTTCCTGTAACTGTGAAGTATTCACGTTTTAAAGGAAAACACACTAATCTGTACTTCTGTACAGTTTGTATATTGAGACGATATTTTCCTGACTTCTCAGTCGACAATGTACTTAAAACTGTGCAATTTTTTTTTATTCGAAATTTTGAATATGTTAATACTTAGTTTGTGCTTCTAAGGTAAAGGTTTATGTGAAATATTTAAACTTTTATAGATGTTCTTTCAAACTAGAAGAATTCATTGAGACTTAGTTTACCCTATTCAGATTCTTTTCGTAGCTTGAAAGAACAAAATGGTTGTACCTTTACGGTCTGTAAGTTCCGAGGTAGGATGTTTAATAATTGGTGTATGTTTCGATCTTCGAAGCTCTTTGGCATCACTTCTCAGAGGAAAAGTTGTACCTATGCCAAATAAAGTTATTTTTCTGAGATGTGTTACCGTCTATTTCATTTTTTTGTTATAATGATAAGTAAAAAGCTTTTACTGTTCTCACCAGGGCTTAATGTCTACAACTGTAATTGTGGGAACGCGAGCTCACCAGGGCTTAATGTCTACAACTGTAATTGTGGGAACGCGAGCTCACCAGGGCTTAATGTCTACAACTGTAATTGTGGGAACGCGAGCTCACCAGGGCTTAATGTCTACAACTGTAATTGTGGGAACGCGAGCTCACCAGGGCTTAATGTCTACAACTGTAATTGTGGGAACGCGAGCTCACCAGGGCTTAATGTCTACAACTGTAATTGTGGGAACGCGAGCTACCTAACAGCGTCGTAATCCTAAATAGCCAGGCATTTTGAAACAGAGAAAACGTTTGCCTTAGTTTTTTTCCTCTGTATTATATATTTATATATTATATATTATATATATATTATATATTATATATGTATTATATATTATATATATTATATATTATATATGTCTTTTTTTTTTACACATCAGTATTATTAAGGAACGTTTCGAGATAGTATAGACAACTTCGGGCTCAGTCTTAATTTAAAATTCTAATAGTTCTTGTAATCAAAAAAACAATTGAAAAAACAAAAAAAAATTATTACGACGGAGTTCAAAACATTCTTCACAAGCATCTGCAGAACAAAAACCATTAAACTTATTCTCAAAAACTTCTACTGCCCTTCAAGGTACTCCCCTCCAGCACCTATGCAAAGGTGCAGACATCTACGCCAATTCTGGTACGCTTTGTAGTACTCCTATTGGAGAATGTTCTGTAACTCTGAATAAACGCATTTTGAAAGGTCTTGTACCTTTGAAAAAAGCTTCCCAGCAAATTCCTTTTTAATTTTTGGAAACAACCAAAAAAATTGCATGGTACAAGATCGGGTGAATGTGCAGGATGGGGTAGCTATTTATAATTTTAGTCAGCCAGATAGACAATAACTTGCCCTGTTTCATGAGGACTGGTATTGTCATTAAGAAGCCTTGACACGCCTGTTGGATGCTACTGCATCTCCTTAACTATTTTGGGCAAAACAAAATTGGTGTAGTATTGGCTATATATAGCAATTTTTTCAGGTGAGGTGTCCACGACTACCACTACTTGGGAAATGAAAAAGAAAACGTGAACATCCTCTTTCTTGAACAAAAGTCTTTTCGGAGGATTTGGGGACGCTGTTCATCTTTCACAACCCAAACATTGTTGCCATCTTTCTGGGAGTTGTATAATAATTATACCACATCTCATCACCTGTGACTAATGTCTGTTAACCGTTTGGGGCCACTAGGTTCAAACACTGCCAGTATCAACAGAAGCACGAGTCGGGGCAGGAGTGGCTCAGTCGGTAGTGTACCAGGCTCGTAATTTGCAGTTTCCAGAATCGAGCTGGGCCAGCGTTAAAACTTTTCCCTGCAGAACACTCCACCCTCTGTTAGGAGGGAACAACTGATGCGGGACTGCACGTTAAAGAACATGCTGAATGGCCTTGATAGGATGCTACCATCTGTCTTCCAACAGCTATCAAGTGGGCCAAGAGGTCAGAAAACATATGCCAACCTTTTCTGATCTCTCGGAGTCCTTGTGACTGATCATTTAGCCCATTGTGTGCAAAAAAATGCCGCTCAGAGTTAAAAACCAAATCCGTTTATTTCGTTGGAAAGATTTTTCAGAAAAAATTAATTCCTTTGCAAATTTTATTGAAATCAAAAATTTATTGAATTATCCATATGTGTTTTAGCAGGTCTGCTTTCTCAAGTGAATATGAAAAAAAATCATTGATTTTAAAATAATGGGCGAATATATTAACTAATAAAATATTAGAAACAAATACTATAGATCTTTTCTTGATGTGCTGTGAACTCAAAACGATTGGAAGCACTGGCTTAGTGACCTAGGTTATCCCCCTTAAATCGTTGAAACTCGAAATTACTATTCACAGGTTTTGGACAAAATGCATGTTAACTGAGATTGTGTAAAAAATATACAAGCCACTTGTAATTAATATATATATGATCAGAGGAAGCTTGAAATAGCACAGACCAATTCGGGCTCAATCGTAAGTTAAATTTCTAATATTTCTTGTAACTAAAAATTCTCTTCGACTGTTATTTCGACCTTTTAATCTGTCTTTCATCATCATCATCATCATCCTCAAGCAGCCATGGGCTACAGAGGTCCAACCAGACCGTGCAACTTAGTTCTCCAAGCAAGTCTATCCTGAGCTACATCTACTGCATTTGTCTGCACTGTCTTTAGTATTTAATATATAAATTAAAAAGGCTTGTCTTCTATATATGCTCTAAAAAGTAAAATGTACTAATGATAAAATCATTCGCAAATTTCATATCAATAAAGGAAAATAAGAGTAACATTTTTTTGTTCGGTTGATAAGCCAAATCAGTTTTGACCCTCTGTATGTATCCATTCTTTTGTAAATACACTGGTTTCCATAAATTAAAGAAAAATTGCGATAATTCACCAAAAAATTGTGCGATTCACACCAAACTTGTTCATGTAACCAGTAATGCTGAGTATATCATATGCAAATTAGCCTAGGTTGCGTCAGTTTGTGTAATCGGATAGCGGCATAAAAACGTTTTGGACCATGTTGCTGCCCTCAAACCGCCACCTGCAACAAAGGGCAAACTTATTGCTGCTTTAAAGGAACAATGGTCGTTCCTGCTGAGCTGATTCACAACATCATAAATAGCATGGAACATCGCCGTCGTGCCTGCATTGCTGTAAGGATTGACCACTCTTTATTAAAGAAATTTGCCCATTGCATTCTGACACATCATTTTTGGACAAATTCCTGTCAGTGTTATTTTTTGACGAAAAATGTTTCTAGTGTAAAATATTCTTTATTATTTCTAGTGTATAATTCAAGTTTCCATCAAATTTCATTAAAATGATTCATATAGTTTTTTATCATAATTTTTCAGTTTTCCTTATTTATGGAAACCAGTGTATAATCCAGTAAATGATTTCATCATCGGATTTTTATCATAATTTTTCAGTTTTCCTTATTTATGGAAACCAGTGTATAATCCAGTAAATGATTTCATCATCGGATTATGTTACTTTTTGGAGTTAATATAAAGAAGATAGGTAGTTTTTTTAGCAACTTTGTGGGGCGGGGGTGGCTCAGTCGGTAGCGCGCCAGGCTCGTAATCTGAAGTTCCCAGGTTCGAGTCCCAGCTGGGTCAGCGTTGAGATTTATCTCCGCAAAATTCCCCGCCCTGCCCACGGTCAGTAGGGGACACCGATGGGCTTGGAAAGGCTGCCGTCCGTCGGATGGGACGTTAAGCCGTGGCCCCGTGTGCGGGAGAGCCATACCCTGTGCACGTTAAAGAACACGCTGATGGCCTTGACGGGAGGCTACCATCTGTCTCCCAACAGCTGTTCCAGTGGGTCCCTTCCCCCAACCTTCTCTGAGCCTTCGGGGTCCATGTGACCTGGCCATTTAGCCCATGGTGTGCAAAAAAGTGCCGCTCAGAGGTAAAACAACCCTAGCAACTTTGCAGGGAACTTTGTTACTAAAATAAACTATCTTTCCCTTGCTTTGGAGAAGAAATGTACAACATTCACATAGCTTTCATTTGACGTGAGATTCACAAAGATCTACCGCCGTTAAATTTCCCTTCACCTTTTGGGGGAGAGAAGGGGTATAATTTTGAGGTAGCTCGTGACGTCACAATGTTTTATTTTAGTTATATTCCTCCCCTATTATTGGAAGGAGGGAAGAAATAATAAAAAATAAATACCCCCCTCAAGCAGCAGCTTGCCACAGAGGTTTGACTGGAGCCTGTCAGTTTATATGCCAAAGTAGGTCTCTGATGATGGCAGGACCTCAGCACAAAAACAACACAAACATCCATACCTTACCCAGGGCTCGAACCCAGGTTCCGTAGATCAGTAGTAAAGCGCGCTAACCACTCGGCCATGGGACGGCTAGGGGGGGGGAAAGAAAGGCTAGGGGGAACTACAGTAGAAACAGTCGTTTGAACGTTTCTGCCATTTTTTTTGTGGGGGATTTTTTTTTATATAAACTGATTCCCTACAAGCTTCCATTTAACGTATGACTCGCTACTCTCTTCCCTCACTTTCGAAAGATATGGGAAACCATTTTGAGAAACCAGCAAATGAGGAAAAAGAATGGGGGAGATAGGTAAAACAGATCCTGTAGCGGTGTACTCAACTTGCATTGGGAGAAGTGGGTTGTCTCATTTTCAGGACTTCTTTAGAAAATAGTCAAACCCTGGGTAAGCCGCTGCCATTCAGCCTTTGATTATATTTTAGGGGATTCTCTAATTATAAAAATATTGCCAAGAATTTTTGAGGTGGGAGGTTGTCTCACTCGGCGCACGCCAAGCTCATAATATATCATTCCTAGGTTCGAGTGCCAGCATTCAGATTTTTATCTTCGCTAAACCCTGGCCCTGCCTTCTGTCAGAAAGAGGGCACCGATGGGCTTCAAAAGTCACTCATCCGTCGGATGGATTATTAAACTGCGGTTCTGCGTGCAAGAAAGAACTCGATGGGAAGCTGTCCAGTGGGTCTCTTACCTTCTCTGAGTCTTTGTGACCTGGCCATTTAGCCTGTTGTGTGCAAAACAGGGCTACTGAGGTAAAATACAATAATTTTTAGTTTATATGAATTCTCGCATTTTTCGTTTCAAATAAACATTTTAAAGTATATAAGTCTATAATAAGAGGAATTTTAAAAAAATCGTTCAGTGGCATTTTTTTTTATATTTCATATATATATTGGCATTCATTTTTTTTGTGTGTATATATATTATAATCCCCCTCCCCCCATTAATAGGGTTTAGTAATTAACGGAATGGTTCGAGTCGGGATCAGTCATTTTAGACTCTGGCTCACCAGAACTCATCTGTAATATACTCTCAAGATATTAATTGTAATAATTTGCTGAAAAAAAAATTGGTTTCCTCCTGAGCGGATTCGAACCCACGTCTCGCAGAAGCATGCCATCCCGTGTTGACCGTTAGGTCATCATCGACTAACCGTTTTCTTGAACAATGTGACGTCTACATTATTTATATAATGCTGTGAGCGTGAGTGACTAATTACTTAAATCGTACGAGGCTCTCCGCAAAATTTCCCCGCCCTGCCCACGGTCAGTAGGGGACACCTATGGGCTTGGAAAGGCCGCCGTCCGTCTGATGGGACGTTAAGCCGTGGCCCCGTGTGCGGGAGAGCCATACCCTGTGCACGTTAAAGAACACGCTGGATGGCCTTGACGGGAGGCTACCATCTGTCTCCCAACAGCTGTTCCAGTGGGTCCCCTCCCCCAACCTTCTCTGAGCCTTCGGGGTCCTTGTGGCCCGGCCATTTAGCCCATGGTGTGCAAAAAAGTGCCGCTCAGAGGTAAAACAATACGTACGAGGCAGCTTGGTGACGGATTCCCACCATGGATCGCGCCAGTGGCGAATCAATAAAATATGCGGAAATGCTTCTATATCATATTGTTGAAGAAAACGGTTAGTCTCTAATGGTTTAGCAGTTAAGACGCCTAGCATGCTTCTGGGAGACGAGAGTTCTAATGCCACTCAGTATGAAACCAAATTTTTTTCAGCAAATTATTCCAAATGTTTCTCGTCTACAGGACATTTTCCTGCGATACTTTATTACTGAAATATTAGCTGTACTTCACATCTCCTCAACCATTGTAGGGCGTAGTTTTCAACTCCTAGGAGACAATATATATTTTATCTATAGATCACAAACTGCTTATAAAAATAAATACCCTCCCCCCCTCAAGCATCTGCATGTCACAGAGGTTTGACAGGAGTTTACACGTCAGAGTAGGTCTGTGAATATGGTGGGAAACGACATAAACGCCCATGCCTTACCCGAGGCTCAAACTCAGGTCCCTTTGATCACAGTAGCCAAGCGTGGTAACCACTCGGACACGGGTATATGAAAAGCTAAATTATTTTTGGTTTTATAAACATTTGTATTACGTCACATTCGTAGCTCTTTAAACGACCAATTACGCACATTTCCAAAAACGAAACTTGGAAGAATCTAGATACGCCATTGGAGCTATTTTTATCAGATGAGTCAACTCGCACAGTTAATAAGAGTTCGAAGCGAGTAGCTCATCTCCGAACGTGTTGAAACACGTTTCGCTTTCCCATGAACTTCATTGCATCTTTATTGGATAACAAAAAACTTTTGCAAATGTTAACAGTGCGAAGCAGCAATAGCTGTTTTGCCCCAAAAAAATTCAAATTGTGTTTTGCTCTCAAGCATAACCTAAATGTTTACCTTCTCCGCTATCGCGAACGTTACGAAACGAAAAACAAGTTCCCAAACAAACTACAATTGAAACGTTTCTTTTTTAATCTACAGATGGTTGAACCTCAACCTTCGATATCAAAATGTTCCACTAAAGATATAGACATTGAAGTATCTTTGAACTAAGACGTGAACAATCCTTCACAAACTATCAACAAATTGATGGTTACCATCACCCAATTGATGCCCACTACCTAATTTGTTGCAAACAGAATTTATGAACTAACAGCCTGTATTAACATAATAATTTTTGATGAATAAGAAATTTTTGTTAATTCATGTGATATTTATTCCTCGTGTACTATAGAGATCATCCAAATTGCGAATCTCACCTTCATCCAAAAACTGCTCCGTAATAAATTCACACAGCTTAGGAAAGAAATGTTGGTAAATTATACTTATTGTAACATATACTTAACAGTTTATTGTGTTAAATCAGTGGCAGCTCATGAATAAATTTTTGGTGAGCCATTTGACTAGCACAGGCATTCTATAATGCATATATTTTCTTTTTGCAACCATTCTCAAAGGTCGCTAACAATTTTGGGGGAAAAAAACGCGGAAAGGCGTTCTAATCCTTTCTAGAAGGATTCTTTTCCGAGTCGGATTCAATTCCATATTTTGCCCTCCCCTATAATAGTTACCAATGTGTATTTTCGTCCTAATAGTACTTTATATAAACTATTCATAAAAATATGTCTAATAGAGGTACTTTTTTTTAATCCATTCCGATTGTAAATTTATTTTTTAAACTGAATTACTCATTGTAAATTATCATAAAATGAATTATAAAAAGAACTAGGAGAGTGGCTGCTATTGAACCTGAGAATTAGTATTCCTCTGTAGACCAAACATTTAACATATTTTTTCGTATCTAATGATGACCTTAAATTGTTCATACATAAATATCCTTCCTTGGCAAAATGAAGAGTAGGCATCCCACTTGAAATTCATTTCAAACACATTTTGCCAGAAAATTTAACTCTGTTGAGCTTAGCACATCAAAGATTAGATCTTCGACTATTGGTTGCACTATCATATTTAGCCAATCAAGTGTCGGGGACCACTCTAAAATAGAGACCTACCTTCGACAGTTCATCCCTATTTTATTTCAGCGCATGCCCATTTGTGTAGTCAATATAATAGATTATGTTAAGATACCGGACGGTGTTTAAATCGGAAAAATTCGTATAAAAACCGACTGTCCATGATTCACTATGTAAACGTTTCACATTTTAATGTTTGCTTCAGTGTAATGTGCATAGGTATATGAATGCATAAAAATAATTTTAAATTTCCCTTTTCAGTGAGGGAGGATGGAAAGCATCTCCAAGGTGAGGTTTGCTTCTCAGCAGACACGTCAGTGATGCTCTTCTAGAATATGGCTGCATTAATAAAAGATTTCTTATAGCTAAATTGAAAACAAAAATTAAGTCATCTGTTATGAGAACGAGGACATATTTTACAAAAACACTTCAGGATATTTTTAATTCTGTCAAGAAAGGAGATATTTCTTTTGTACTAGGCGACTTTAATGCTAAAGTTGGTACTGATTCTGACCTTTACCCATCACTATTTTATTTCAGCGCATGCCCATTTGTGTAATCACTATAATAGATTATGTTAAAATACCGGGAGGTGTTTGAAACGGAAAAATATGCAAAAACAGTTAAATAAGATTTAGGTCCCTTTGGCATTGGTAATTCCAATGATAACGGGGAACATCTACAGGTAAGTAAGCGGTTTGCGAATAACTAACATACTACAAACACCGAGACATTTATAAATACACATGGGTTTCACCTGATGGATTGCACAGGAATATGATAGATTATATTTTAATTAACAGCAAATAGGCTACTTCAGTTAGGAATATCAGATCATACAGGGGAGCCGAAATTGGATCTGACCATTACCTCGTAAAAAGTATTTTGCAACTGAAACTTAAGAAATGTACTAAGATTAAGAGAATTACTTTATACACTGAAGGTCTAAAAGATCCATATATAGCCAAAGCATACCATGATAGGCTACTTAATCATTATGGCAATCGTGGTTTGCTCACTACTGAAGTCGAGAAAGAATGGAATCAGTTTAAACAGGCTTTTCTTGAAACCAGCAGTACTCTTTTAGGTAAAAAGGTACATAGAAAACGTTATCTCCTCAAAATTCCCCGCCATGCCCTCGGTCAGTAGGGTCACCGATGGGCTTGCAAAGGCCACTGCCCGTCGGATGGGACGTTAAGCCGTGGTCCCGTGTGCGGGAGAGCCATACCCTATGCACGTTAAAGAACACGCTGGATGGCCTTGACGGGAGGCTACCATTTGTCTCCCAACAGCTGTTCCAGTGGGTACCCTCCCCCAACCTTCTCTGAGCCTTCGGGGGGGTCTATGTGACCTGGCCATTTAGCCCATGGTGTGCAAAAAAGTGCCGCTCAGAGGTAAAACAACCCAACCCAACATAGAAAACAATAGAGCGACAAGGCTGTAAAAAATTTCTGCAAGTGTCAGAATAATATGAATCAACATCCTACTAGTCGTATGGCATACGAGATTAATAAATGTGTAAAGGATCAGTTAATAGCTGATAAGAATCTTTAGTTTTTATAGCTTGACTGACAAAGTGGATGTAAGCTAATTATATTTAGCACTGAAACATACACTGATCAGCCAAAACATTAAAACCACCTACCTAATATGATGTAGGTCCGGATTCATTGAGATGTTGGTAGGTGTCGCTTGATATTTGGTACCATGACTGCAACAGTTGGGTTGGGTTGTTTTACCTCTGAGCGGCACTTTTTTGCACACCATGGGCTAAATGGCCAGGTCACATGGACCCCGAAGGCTCAGAGAAGGTTGGGGGAGGGGACCCACTGGAACAGCTGTTGGGAGACAGATGGTAGCCTCCCGTCAAGGCCATCCAGTGTGTTCTTTAACGTGCACAGGGTATGGCTCTCCCGCACACGGGGCCACGGCTTAACGTCGCATCCGACGGACGGCGGCCTTTCCAAGCCCATTGGTGTCCCCTACTGACCGTGGGCAAGGCGGGGAATTTTGCGGAGATAAATCTCAACGCTGACCCAGCTGGGACTCGAACCTGGGAACTACAGATTACGAGCCTGAAGCGCTACCGACTGAGCCACCCCCACCTCAACTGCAACAGAAGATCCCACAGTTCCCATAAATTACGTGGTCGGGTGATGCTACTCGTACCATTTCTCCAATTTAAACTACAAATGCTTGATAGGATTCATGTCCGACGAATTTTGGGGCAATGGCAATAAGTGGAATTCCTCATGTTCTAGGTCCACCAGGAAATGCAGTCGCCATAAAGGGGTGTACTTGGTCAGCTATGATGTTCAGGTAAGTGACAGCTATCAGAATTTACTCTACAGGGATATTTGGTCCAAGTGTTCCCCAAGAAAATATTGCCCAGACCATCACACTCCCTCCAGCCACCTGGACCACTTATATGTCCACTGCAAGTGTTGATGACGGTGAACAGCTCTGAGTATAGGCACATGAATGGGACTGCAGAGACCCATATCCAAGAGCTTACGATGTACTGTGTTCGGACACATGGGGCCATTTACCACTATTGAAATTATGGGTAATGCCAGCCACAGTAGCCCTTCTGTTGCTGTGGACAAGACGAGATAGTCTGTGCTGACCTCTGGCATCAATGAGGTGTGGCTGGCCCACACCTTGTCGATGGCTTGAAGTGTCACCTGTTTCAGACCATCTTTGATAGGTACTAACTACTGCATAACACGAACAGCCTACCGGTATCGCTGTTTCGTAGATGCTCTTACCAAGGCATCGTCATATCTGGCTTTATTCGAAATCAGATAAATCCTTTGCTTTTCTCATGTTGGGATGAAACAAAATACTGCCTGCAAGAGCTCTGACCCAGGAATTATATATATCATTTGCGACCTTGACATGTGACACCAATTGGTTACATGCGCACTTCTTTTGCTTAACGCAGGTGGTTTTAATGTATTGGCTGATCAGTGTATATATATATAAGTAAAAAGAGCTTAACAAGTAGCCTAAGAGAATTTTGAATTAGGTACAGAAATGAATTTCTTTTAATAATTAAGTAATAAGTAAAAACAACACTAACTCTTGTAACAAAATTTTCCTTGCTTCCATAAATGGTAATATTACCACCAAACGTATGCATTTAATGTTTTTCTTAGAAAATCTGAATGGGTCAGAACGCTTTTTTCGTTCTGGAATATTCAATTTTGTGGGACGTTTCATCATCATCTTAGGAAAAACAAGTTTCAAAAATTTCTGAATATTATTTGCACACACATTGAAATAAAATCATTACTTACAAGATAGTTATAAGGCATAACTATATTTTCTTGCTGAGGGCGTTTTGAATTATGTAATTGTATGATTTTTTTTCACATTAGGGGATAAAAGTGCATGAGTACATAGTGACACTATCTTTACACATAAATATTTTTTTCTCATCACTGATATATGTAAGAAGAAACTTAAACGTTCCATTTTAAATGACAATTGTTATTTATGCCATATGGTCCGAGTGCTTTCGAGCAGCTTTAATGTAGCTACACATCTTCAGAGATGTATCTTAGTCAATTAAACAAATGTCAGTATAGAAACACCAAAATATTAGCTAACAACAATAAATATAATTACATTTCACAGCATAGTATATAACTATTTTGACTTAAACTTAAAACTTTCCCCTTTTCAATGTGTAATAGGTGAAGGCATATGTTCCTTTTAATATTGTCCATATATTTAATTTCACTTTCATTACTGTGGACCACTGAGTATAGGGGTAAGGTTTTGGGATCAGCATATCCAACTGTGACCATACATTGGCCACCGCTTGTTGTTGAGTCGGCGGTCACACTACTGTCACCGCCTTCGGGCATGTCTTTTGCCAACTATGGGTAATAGCAGTGTGACTGCAAGTACACACACTGATCCCAAAGCCTTACCCCTATCTCAGTGGTGCAAGGTAATGGAAGTGGAATATCTGGGCAATATTAAAAGGAACATTTGACTTCACTTATTACACATATTGAAAAGGGAAAAGTTTTAAGTTTCAGAGTTAAAATAGTTCGATACATATGCTGTGAAATGTAATAATATATATCCCAAAATTCATTGTTGTTCACCAAAATTGGCCAAATCACCAAAATATTTGCTAACACGTGTTTCATTGCCTAAGATATGTCTCTGAAGACGTATCAATGTTCTAAAACTACATTGGAGCCGCAAGAAAGCACTCGGACCATATGCCATAAATGCCTAATCACAAGCTGCATAAATAAACAAGCATTTAAAATAGAATTTAAGTTTCATCTTCTTACGTACCTTTACATAATTTGCTTAATGTGATTTATTTCACACAAAGATAGAAGTAGAGATCTGACATAAATACCGTTCACAAAACTGCTGCTTTAGATATACCACTGGTTAATTGTAATTTTTTTTGAACAATTCTTTGCTTGCCTCTTTTACAAAAAGCTCATTAACGTTTTTTACCAGTTCCCTGAGATGCAGTATTATAACATGGTCCTACCATAACGCCAAGTTGAATGAACAAATACTAATGACTAAGTAAAAAGAAACCTTGTTTTTGCTAAATAAACAAGAAAACTGCATTTTAATGTTATTTACAAGATTGAGCTTGAAAAATGGTGAACAAAATATGGCACATGTACTGTACACATCAGTAAAATCTTCTCCATTCTAAAGGTCAAGATCAAATTATTTCTGCAGTTCATATCTTGATGCATTATTCTTTGCTAGTTCTTCTCTGGCAACATCCAATTGTCCTTTACCATAGGAGAAAAGAGAATATTGAATATAATACAGAAATAAAAATTTTTTTTTTTTACTTTGCAGTCAATCAGTGACTTCTGATAACTCAGGTTAAATCATATATAGTAATCTCACTAATTTGGACTAATAGGGGGAATGATAGTCCAAATTAATTAAAAGTACGAATTATAGAATACAATTATATATTCAAATTGCAGTTCATAAAAACAAATTTATTTATAATTCAGCAATATTAGGGCACACATTTGATGAAAATACAGGGTGTCTATATTATATTCAAAAGAAATTTGAATACAAAGAATGCAATGGGGAGGGATGCATCACCACTATAGTCTCTTTCTCAGCTACTATGGACAGCACACTCGCATATAGATCCATATCATAAGAACTAAAAATGTCATTGGAATGGAGTCTTTTAACGAGTTATGTCTCAAATTAAAGTCTGTGATGTCTCTAATGTCATGGGCTACCTCAAACTCCAAAAGGGAGGAAAATGGTGGTCAGTGTTTATGAGTTGTATATCAAATGAAAGTTTCTGAAGGTACAGTAGATTCTCTCTTATCCAGTCTCAGCTCAGCCAGCCTCCACTTTAACCGGTCGTTCCAAGAAGCAGAAGCAAGTCACTGCGTATTTTGTTTGTATTGCAGTACATATTTGTTTCAGTTCCTCTTTCTGAATATTACAATGTACAATGTACTGTGCATATTCAGGAGTGTATGTTGTGATCTATTAATTATTGTGTGGTAAAAATGAGTAGGTGTAAACGTAAGTGTAATGTCATTACGATGGAGATGAAATTAAAAGTGTTAGAATGTATTGACAGAGGTGATCCAGTAAAGCCTATTTGTGATGAACTAGGTGTTGGTAAAAGCATGGTAAATGACTGGAGAAGGAATAGAAAATCTTTACAAGATTTTTGCACTTAAGTCGAGTCTGAAAAAACGCTTTCTTCTCGGTGCACTCTTAAAAAGCCGAAAAATGAAACTGTCGATAATGCACCTGGGTTATGGTTCATGCAAGAGTGTCGAAAAGAACGCCAATTAGTGGGCCAATCTTGAAAGAAAAAGCATTAATCCTTCATTATAAGATCGATAATGGGGGAGATTTTTCAGCAAACGAGGGATGGCTTTCACGCTGGAAAAAACGGCATGGTGTTCATGGTGAGAAATTGTCAAGTGATCCTTTAGTAGCAAAGGAATTTTCAGAAAAACTTTTAGTGCTTATTGAAAAAGGCCTATGTGCAGAACAAATCTACAATGTAGATAAGACTGGGTTAAATTTTAAACTTCTTCCAACCAAAACGTTTGTGACAGCGCAAGAAATCTTAGCATCAATATTTAAAACAAACAAAGAAAGAATCACTGTGGCTATGTGTACAAACATTGCAGGTACGCACAAACTTCCTCTTTTTGTAACAGGGAAACCAGCAAAAACCCCAAGCATTCAAATTTAGCTGCTCTGCCAGTTTACTACAAAGCTCAAAAGTCTGCTTGAATAGACTCATATTTGTTTAAAAAGTGGTTCTTTACAGAATTTGTTCCAAAAGTAAAAAACCACTACAAGTCTTAAAATGCCTGTAAAGGCCCTACACATTCTGGATAATGCCCCAACACACCCAAGCGAACTCATTTCTGACAACATAAAAGCCATGTTTTTGCCACCTAATGTAACATCTTTAGTGCAACCAATGGATTAAGGCATGCTTGTAAGTTTAAAAAGGCGATACAGAAGAAAGATTATTTCAGAAATTCTACAGTGAACCGAAAATGACGGAATAGGACTTTTAAATGCTTTGAAAACAATAAATATCAAGGATGTGATCTACATGTTGGCAAGAGCTTTTGAAGAAATGCTTCGTACATTTGTGAATCATACTACTGTACTTTCTATATTCTGTACTTTCTATACAGTTTTCAATTTCAGGCCAAAGACAACAAAAAAGGAACGAATGAGCCTGTGCCTGCTGAAGGTACGACGGATAATGACAAAACTTTGCTGCTTAATGATTTTAAACTGCTGCCTGGATAAACTTAGATTTAAACTGCTGCCTGGAATAAACTTAAAGAAAATGGAATTGAAAAATGGTGAACAGTTGGAAAATGAAAAACTGAATGTTGACAAAATTATCAATGCAGTCTGCCAAGAAGGGAACAGAAAAGAAGGGAAAGTTAGCCTTATTGAAGGAAAGAAAGCTTTTGATGTTGCAGTAAGACAATTAAAAACAACAGGCCTCATCTGCAACTGATGTGATGTTTATTAAAAAATGGCAAGACTTTTCAGGTAAAAAAGTGTTAAGTTCAAAGAAAGAAAATCGTGGACTTTTCCAAGTGAGTGTGAGTAAACTGTTAATAATTTGTTATACAATATTAATTAAAATACAGTACAGTTAGTATTTTTGTCATTTGCAGTTTTTATTTATTTTCTGACACAATATTTGGATTAACTGGCCTTTTGTTCATCTGGCCAAGGGTCTGGTCTACAGTAAGTGTTTTTAGTGATAAATATAAAAAATACCAATTTTTCTATAAGTGCTCTAAAAAGTAGAAAATAAACCTAAAGCATATCGATGGTGCAATCTGTCACTGAATTCGTATTCACATCAAAAGAAGATAGGGCACCTGCAATCTTGTTGAGTAGGTAAATCGGCACCCTATCTTCCTGTGAATACAAACTTGGTGACTGACTGGACTTTGACATGCTTTAGGTTTATTTTCTACTTTTTAGGGTGCATACAGAAATATATGAATTTTTTAAACTTTTTAATTTATTTATATTTTAAAAGAAAGTTTTAATGTTAAGTACTATTTTCTATTGAAACTACTAATGCTTTGGCAACAGTAGAGAAATTCATTTAGTGTCTCTGATGTTTTAAAATTAGTGACGGAAAATAATTTTTAAAAAATATATGCATTTGCCATGAAACAAAGAATTAATGAGGCTTGCTGAAATATACAGAATGTTTTATTTTCAATCTAACACACTAAAATACATATATGGAAAGAAATGAAATCAAATTTCTACATACCTTCATCCATATTTTTTTTACATTATCACAACAAATGTGGAAATTAGCCCTCAGCATTGTCCAGGTAGAGCTGAATTCTGTGGAGAATGTTTTCAGTTATTCTACACAAAATGGCTACATTCAGTGCTATCACTTCATGCTGAATGTTTTGCTCTAGTTCAGAAATGCCTTGGGGCCTTAAATAATTTTTTTGTCTTCCAATAGATTTTCAGTAAAAACACACCCTTTATTGAGTACTCACGGAACAATCAGTTTCCTATTTTGCCTTTTTTTAAGGGGGGCATTTTTTTAAAACCTGTGACACTCTTCACATGAGATGATTTCCTTTGAAGCATAACTTGTTACTTTCCACACTCTCATTCTAGAGATAGGGGAACATATTTTCCACTTTTTTAGGGGGGAAGACAGTATGAGGGTCACTTTTTTTATAGCCTATGAAACTCCCATGTCAAAAGCTTTCATTTGACGCACAGCTTGTTACTTTTTGCACTCACATTCTGAAGATGTAGTGGAAGAATAGTTTTCCTATTTCCCCTTTTTTAGGGGGGAAGAAAGCAAGGGAGTCAATTTTTTATAGCCTCTAACACTCCCCACATTACAGGCTTTCATTTGACACATATATCATTAAGTTTCTTCATCGTGTTCAAAAGTTATGGTAGAACTGTTAAGCAAAAAGCAATAGGAAGATTGTTAACTGAGATGAGATTTACCTTAGACTTTTTCTGCCTTCTCCATCATATAGTGCAGTGGTTTTCAACCTTTTATGCTTCACATACCACCTGGAAATGTGTATGTAACTGGCGAACCCCTTGTATAGATAGATAAAACTATAGTTATAGTATAACAATTGGAATAAAACAAAATTGGAATAAAATAAACTGAAAAGTCACTAGATATATGTTATAAAAATATATATGTAATATATATCTAGTGACTTTTCAGCTCTCACGGCATACCACAAAAAATTTTACCGTGTACCCCACATTGAGAACCCCTAATATAGTATATTACACTTCATGTTATCCTGAATCAGGTCATAGAACCAGTCTTTCTGAAATATTCACAGTCACTAGTGAACTAACCCAGAAATAACTACTCTTATAAAGACAGATATGCTGATAAATATTACTTGCTTCACTTGCAATGTTTTCAGCTGGTTATCTAGCTATTCATTATAATCAATCATATTTTAGTGAAACCCACGTATGCTTATGTATATATCGTGGTGTTTGTAATAAGTGTTACTTATTCTGAAACCATTAAGTTTACTTAAATATAGATGTTGCCCATTGCCATTGCAGCTACCAATACCAAAGGGACTTATTACCTCTCCTCAAATGTCAGAGTCAGTACCAACTTTGGCATTGAAATCACCTACAACAAGGGTAATATCTCTTTTCTTGACAGAATTCAAAATATCCTGAAGTTGACTGTAAAACCTATCCTTCCCATCCTATTGGCATCTTCAGTGGGGGCATAACAACAGATAATATTCAAATCTTTAATGCTTGTTGGAAATTTAGCTGTAAGCACTATTTTCATTAATGCACTCAAATCTTAGAGGAGGATCACTAGCATGTCTGCTGAGAAGCAAATCTACGCCTTGGAGATGCTTCTTACCTTCCCTCCCTGAAAAGAGACATTTAAGATTATTTTGAATATTTAATTTTAATCTCATAATTCTGCTTCCTATGTATGACTGCTGATATGTTGAATTGCTTCCCATTTCAAACAAGATGGAATTTAATTCTATCATTCAAATCACTTCCAGTTTTTGTACAGCAGTCACAGTACACTTTGTTAAATGGAAAGCTCTTTAATCTGAGAAATGAATCTTGGAGAATAGTGTCGCAAATTTACTTGCAGAAGCACAAAGGAAATGAGCAATAAGGCAGCCAGCTAAAATCTTTTCTCAGATTTTCAGAATTATTAGCCCATGAAGTCTGCTGTTTCCGAGATGCTTCCACCCTTGGCGTGGTAGCCGATGATCATTCCTTTTTGAATGTCCATCAAATCAATACCTCTGCCCACTGTGCATCATCTGTCCTGGCTGGCCGCTTATATCTCCGTGTGGTCAACCTTGTCATGTGCACTCTGTGATGCACCTGAGCAGGTACGCTGTGATTCTGTGGGTGGTCATATTATTCTGATACAACTGTGTATTTGTATGTGTCTGTCTGTCTGTTCAACATCTCCTAGATGGTCAGAGCTAGGACCACCAAACTTCATCTACAGCTTCACCTCATTGTAAGTTAGTGCACTGACAGAGTTTCAACCGCACAAAATTAGGCCATAAAACATCTGTCTATTGATAACTTTTCCTATTGATAACATACTACTCCATTCATAAGGTAGGTGACAGAGGCACCCCCAAAAATTTTGAACACTTGCAGTGAGCTGAATCTGGTCAATCACTGCTGGGAATATGATCTCTAAATCCTAAATAACAAGAACTAAGTGGGAACATCACACCAAATTAAGGACTGATCTGTTGAGTACCTGGGAATTATGATATTACCTGGAATGAGTGTCTGTGCACCCATTATGAATATGCCTGTTACTCTGAGTGATATCAGGTCCCAAGCAATACTAGGCAATTCTGCTAGAACATGTATAAACAAGATTTTACCCATTGTGCACCCGAATTTTTTGCTCATTCCATACCAGTGGATGACTGCATATTTTTAGCTATAAAGTTATGATGCTCAAGTTTAGTTGTTTTTTCTTTGTGAGAACAAGTAAAAACACTCATGCTCCCAAAAATTTTCAGTGCAAAAGTTTTCACTCATGCACTGAAACAATTTTGTAAGTCAAAGTCTCACCCCAAAACAAAATGTCAAAATATGGCTTATGACCTCAATTTTCATCTGTCTTTAGACATGGAGAAATTTTTAAAAAACCTTACCATCCCACATTGTTATCAAATTAAATAAAAAGGGTTTTTGTTCATTTTCCTAAAACATTTCAAAACTTGACAAAAATATATTGGCAACAGTTCAATCAAACTTTTGAGAATCACTTGAAGGCCTGATAGAACATGATGTAAATAGAAATTACAGTGATGCCAAAAAAGGTTATTGTTTAGAAATGGCAAATCACAACAGCAGGTAATTTTTTTTTCTTTACAGCACTCAGAATTCATATCAAATTAAAAAGGCAAACAATATTTATTAAGTCTAAAACTATATATTTTTTTATAAATATATAAAAAGGGGGTGGTCAAGATCAGTGTTAAGACAGTATCAAAAACAGTTATTGAGACTTGAAAAAAGGTTAGAAAACACTGCTTTCTATTAATCTACTGAAGTATTTGCAATAGCAAAGTAAGACTACTTATCAAAAAAAAAAATGTGTTAATTACTGTTCAGTGGGATTAAATGTTCAAAAAAAAAATCTGGAAGTATACATGTACATATGTCTGTAAGCTATAGATTTGTCAAAAAAATTGCCAGAAATAAAACATATAAAAGTGAAAGAGTTTGAAAATAACTTATCACTATAGTCAGAACTATGCAACAAAGGCATACAATGATGTTGGTGCATTACACTGAGAATAGTACTGATAGATTAACTAAATTCACACTCATATAAAGCCTGGATATATCAACAGCTATTACTATTAAAGACACTTGAATTGTATAGAAACTGAAAAACTGGTAATAACTTACTTTGGGCTTCTGTTTTTACTGCATTTACATCATGCAAGAAAAAAATATTGCTGTTGGGCTGCTGCTTGTAAACTTTCTGATAAAACAACATTTTTTTTACATTAAAAGACAAGCATATGGAATAACATATTAAAAATAAATATGCATAGAAATATATATATATAAGTAACTCATTTCAGCACTTCTACTCAAGAACAGTTACCCAATGGGTCCCCTTCACCTAATCCTAATGCATGCTTGTCTTAACATAAAATTGCTGTTTTCAGTACTTTCAAAACCAATATGGTCAACAGTCATCTTCTATCTAGTATAAAGAAAAACCATTTGTGAACTACCCTTTTCACATAAGAGAGGCAGTAAGTTCACTGTTAACCTGATGGATATAATGTATCCTTTGACAAAGCATGAGAGGTGAGATAGGGTCTGGGATAGTCACAAATGTTGGGACCCCACTCTGCCTGCCATATAAATAATATCAATACAATTAATAGATACTTTTTAAAAAAAGCAGATTTTTCCTATGATTTATTAAAATAAAATTTAAATTAATAATAAAAACGATTTACGCCATTTTACAACTTACATTATTTCCATTTGTCAGACATATAACTTGACAATAAAATGTATATTTGGGGGATTCTAGGCCACGTAATGGAATCCATTATCAGTACCCCATTATTGGGGATGGTCCCTGATATGTTATCATTTGATATTTCCAATTGTAACAGAGGTTTTCTATAAACTACAGAACAATATTTTGGGGGAGATTCTGCTTTCGAAAGAACTTCTCTGCATTAAGTCACAATGACTATGCCAATCATTTTGTCAAGATAACATTCCTGTCTCTGATCATAACTGCTTCAGAACTTTAAGGGTAGGCTGTAGACAACCATTTAGTCTCTTTCAGGTCATGGTATAGTGATCTGGGCTGACTATATCAGTAGCATAAAGGAGACACAGTAACCTTAGTGATACACTGAAGAGCCAAAACATTATGACCACTTGCCTAATATGATGTTGGTCCTCCATGTGTCACCAAGCCAAAACAGAAATGCTCTGACCCAGTCATCTGGCCATTACATTTTAGCCTTTGTCAAACTAATTTAGGTATGCTGCCTTTCCCATCTGAAGAACAAGAATAACACTGTTTAACAGAACTTAGTATCAGGTGTTATTTATACCATTTCATGACCTTCACACATGTCGTCATTTACCTGCAGTTGCTTTGATTTGCATAAAGACAAACTGATCATAATGTTTTGGCTCTTCAATGTATATTCTGTAGGTTGCATTGAGCATAGTTTAGCATATACTGTAAGTTAGTGTATATAAAATATGCTGTACAATATAATTATCTATTTTATCTTTATGTGTCATTTTTAACTTGATAGATCTCAAATGCTTCAACACAGAATTAACATTCAATGTTCTGATCAGAACTACTTCAGAACTTTAATGGTAGGCTGTAGACAACCAGTTTAGTCTCTTTCAGGTCATGATATAGTGATCTGGGCTGACTATATTAGTAGCATAAAGGAGACACAGTAGCCTTAGTGTTACACTGAAGAGCCAAAACATTATGACCACCTGCCTAATATGATGTTGGTCCTACACATGCTGCCAAAACAGCTCCTCCCGGCAAGGCATGGATGCTAAAAGATTTCTGAAGGTTTCTTGTGGTATCTGATACCAACACATTATCAGAAGATCCTTTAACTCTTGTAAGTAACATGGTTGAGCTGCCGCGAATTGGATATGCTGTTCTAACACAAACCACAGATGCTTGATTGGATTGATGTCTGGGAAATTTGGAGGCCAGGGCAATTCCTAGAAGTCTTCCTTGTGTTCCGCAAACCATTCTCAAACAATCTGGGCAGTGTGGCATGGAGCATTATCCTGTTGAAAGAAGGCACTACTAGAGGGGTATATCATTGCTATGAAAAGATATACCTGGTCTGCAATGATGTTTAGGTAGGTGGTAGACGTCATAGTTTCCTGCACATGAATGACTGGACCCAGGGTTTCCCAGCATTACACTTCCTCCACTGGCTTGTTTATATCCCACAGTGCATCTTGGTGCCAACCACTTTCCCAGGTAAACAATGCATATATACCCAGTCATCCACATGGTGCAACAGGAAACAAGATTCATCGGACTAGATAACCTTTTTCCAATCATTCAAAGTCCAGTTTTGATGCTCGTGTGCCCATTGTAGATGCTTTAGACAGTGAACCGAGGTTAGCATGGGCACTCAGAGTGGCCTGCAGCCATATTTTCAGCATGGTTTGTGACACATTATACTCCTGTCACCAGCATTCAAATTACAGGTGTGTTGTGACACATTATACTCCCATCACCAGCATTCAAATTATGGGCAAGTTGCACCACACTATCCCTTCTGTTGACTCGTACCATATGGGATAGCCTTTGCTCACCTCTAGCATCAATGAGCCATGTTCATTGATGCTAGACCATGTTCATTGATGCTAGATGCATGAAAAAAATGAATGAATTCATTTTTTTCTAGCCAGCGGTTCATGGTTTTTCCCTCCTCTGACTACTTTTTGAAAGTACTAAACACAGCTGACCATGAGCACCCCACAAGCCATACCGTCTCGGAAATGCTCTGATCCAGTTGTCTGGACATTATAATTTGGCTTTTGTCAAACTCACTTAAGTCAGCTGCCTTTCCCATCTGAAGAACAAGAATAACACTGTTTAACAGAACTCTTAGTATCAGGTGTTATTTATACCATTTCATGACCTTCACACATGTCGTCATTTACCTGAAGTTGCTTTGATTTGCATAAAGACAAACTGATCATAATGTTTTGGCTCTTCAATGTGTATTCTGTAGGTTGCATCAAGTGTAGTTTAACATATACTGTAAGTTAGTGCAAATAAATTATGCTGCACAATATAATTATCTGTTTTATCTTTATGTGCCATTTTTAACTTGATAGATCTCAAATGCTCCAACACAGAATTAACATTAAATGTTCCTGTAGAGTGTGAGCTGACCATTTAACTTATTAAGCAATGCAGAACAATTCAACTTATGTCAATTTGATTAGATTTTGATGTTATCATGGGACCAAAGAGACATTTTTAAAACCCATTTCCAGCATTGTTTGAATTCATTCATTTTTATTATTTTACCATTTTGACTTATTTTTAAATTTATGGTTTTGACTGAGAAAGGGAATGAACTGGACAGCTGTTAGGGAAAACAGGATTATATTTTTAATGTGAATATGGCTCTCCAGCAAAAAGGGCCACCCAAATCCCATTGAATTAAGAGTGCCATTTTTCTCACCAAGCATATTAAACATCAATACCAGCACATTCAGAACAAACTATTAAACCACAATCAAGCCTGTCATGCTCCAGTTAAGCTACATCATATTAAAAATATAAAATTTATAGGAGTTTCAGACTGTGATATAAAGTGAACATTAAAGCCAGTAATGCAATTATTATCATTACAAATAATGGGAGTAGAACTAACCATATTGTTTAGAACATTTCTAAAATGTTCAGCCCAGCTAACCATGACAGAATCCTCTCCTTCAATAACCTTATCTTGTTTATCCTTCAATCCCTGTATACCTGTCCATTTCTTCCCACACAAAAACTTTTAATATCTGGTACATCTCTCTGCTGTAATGCTGCCTAGCTGCTTTCTCAGCCAAGCCATAAAACCAAAGATACTTATCAGCTCCCTAACTGATCATTTACATGTTTATTAAGCTCCTTGTAACACTTTCTGTTAGGACTAGTAGGATATTGATTAAGGAAGCTCCAGTGCCCTATCACTCAAATAATTTTGCCTCCTCTGCTTCTTTTTTACCAAAAAGATTATTGTTAGTTTCAAGAAAAGCCTGTTTAAAATGGTCTCATTCTTTCTCAACTTCAGTAGTAAACAAACCATGACTGTCATAATGACTAAGTAAACTATCATGATAAGCTTTGGCTATATGGGTCTTTCAGAGCTTCAGTATAGGTAACTTTTTTTTTAACCTTAGCACAACGTTTCTTAAGCTTAAGTTGCAAAACAGTTTTAACAAGGTAATGATCATATCCAATTTCAGCTCTCCTAAATGAACTAGCCCATTTGCTGTTAATTAATATATAATCAATCATATTCATGTGAAACTCATGCATACTTATGTATGTTGCAATGTTTGTAATAAGTGTTAATTATTCTCAAACCATTGCATTTACCTATCTGTAGGAGACACTGCCCATTGCCATCACAGTTACCAATACCAAAGGGATCTATCATCCTTCCCCAAAGGTCAGACAGACTTACCAACTTTAGTCACTATTAGTACTCAGTTAAAGTCAGTACCAACTTTAGCATTGAAGTCTCCTAGGACAAGGGTAATATCTCATTTCTTGACAAATTCAAAATATCCTGAAGTTATTTGTAAACCTATCTTTCTCATCGTCATTGGCATCCCCAGTGGGGGCATAACAATAATATACAGATAACATTCAAGTCTTTAATGATTGTCTGAAATTTAACTGTAAGAAACCTTTCACTAATGCATGCATGAACTAGTAAGTATCACTAGTGTGTCTGAAGAACATCACTAGTGTATCTAGAAGAGCATCACTAGTGTGTCTGCTGAGAAGCAAACCTTGGAGAGGCTTATCTTCCCTCCTTGAAAAGAGAAATTTAAGATTATTTTTAAGAATCTGGCCTGTTCCACACTACTAAAGGCTGAAGCCTTCTATACTGGAAGACTTCCTCCAATGTAGGTTTCACGATGCCCATAGAAGCAAGAGTTCAGGTATCCACAATGGCCTCTGATTAGGATTATCTACCAGTTGATAAAACATACCCTGTGAATCTATTCACTTGGGGCTGTCAACCTAGAAACAAACAGAAAATACAGCAGAAGATTCTCCCTCAACAGAAGCTCACCAGTGCAGCAAATTCAGGAGCTCAGAGACAATATTCCATTCCAGTTGGTGTATATGGTCAACACCAGGACCTTGTGTAATTGGCCACTTTTTGGCAGGGTAAAAAAGAGTAGCATAGTAGTCCAGATCAATAGGACACACTGATCTGGCAGCCCTCTCCTTCCATTCCCTTCCACAAGGTACTAATGGTCTGCACCACAAAAAGGTGTGGTCAGACTTTAGGAGCTAGGCATGGCCAGTTTTGTGCATCATCACAGGGGATTAGTACATAGCTCTCCTTGCAGTGACTACCTAGCTACCATTTAGACCTATATTAGTAGTAAATGACAATACCACAAGTGAAAGTGAACATTATAGTGACTCTGATGAAACATTCATATGTGATGTACAAGAAAAAAATATTTGACATATTAAGGGTTAAACTTGTTATGTTTATTTTGTTTTGACACATTAAGGGTTAAACTTGTTAACTTTTATTCATTTTTTTCATAGTTCTTTATAACTTTTCATTTATATAAATTATTTAATTTATTTTCCAAGTAAAATATTTTTTATTGCCACTATCTTCCTTAGTCTCAGGGTTTGCTGATTGCCAAAAATCTAAACATTTGCATTTATGCATAAATGGCCAAAAGATTTAAAACTAAATAAATGAAAGATTTAAGCAATAAAATAAATATTGAATTATTTACACTAGAATAATGAAATAATTTAGAAAAGATACAAAATAAATTTTCCTTTAATCTTAATTGCGTTTTTAAAAAGTTATTGATTTGGTGTACAATATGACCTATTTCTGTATGTAAATTACTTCAGTATAAGGTTCAAAAGTTGTTTATTTTACTTTCTGAAAACACTTCAAAATTAATTTGGTCACCAGAATAAGTTCAGTTTGAGAAACTTGAAACTTCAAGGATTAATTAGTTGTAACATTTGATTAACCCTTAACATTTGTGTAGGTCAAGACCCAGCATTTCAATTTCTAGCTGGAATCAATATTTTTCTTACTAGGAAAAGAGATGGAAACCCCAGCTAAGATGTTAAATACATAACTTTGAGACTGCCAGATTTAGTAAAATGTGGTTTAATTTTTCTGCTTTGTAAAAAATTAGTCGTCGTTAGCTACATGTTCAATGCAATTAAACTCATCAACAAATGAAATCATAAAGGATTAAATAATAGCAGTAATTTAATAATTTTAAACAATAACTATTGGGAGAGATGTAATAAATTTATATTAAGTTACTTACAGAAGTTTTCTTTAAACTGTCCAGTTCACTTGTCAAAACTTCAAGTTCTTGAATCTAAAAGTGATTTTCAAAGATAATTTCATTTCTGCTAGATACTAAATTCCTACTGATTTCAAATTTATTTTTTAATATTAATATACACTATTATACTAAAGAAGCATTCTAATGCAAATCTTCTGTTTAATTACATTTAACAAAATTTATTAAAGGATTATTTTCATTTTTTTTGTTCTTGCAAAGTATTTTCCAGTTTAATTTTTTTAAAGCAAAATGCCAGTTAATATTTCAGTTATTTCCCTTATACTGTTGGTGAAAAAAGCACAATACTTAGAATAGTGTGGCATAACTGCCCAGACAAGTGAACACTTCTTCACTGTTGAGGATGAGTTGACTTCTAGGGATAAACTTCCAGCTACAGTGGTGCCACATTGTTATGGATGGCCCACAACCCCTGGGAACTTCCTCTGTCAATCACAAGTTTTAAATTGAAGAGAGCCATCAAAACTTATCACTGTACTATGATCCAATTGAGCACTGCTTTATGGCCTCCCAATCTTGTAATCATATTGCCTTAATTACTCTATTTCTTAATTTCTCTTCCATTATTAATCTTCTTAAATTCTTTGAACAAGGAGTTCAGTTTATTTCTACAGCACCTTGTATTCATTTATTCCTTATTTCCAGATCTCTACTTCATTTAATCTGTATTTTTATGTCTAGTGTTCATCCTTCAACTCCTACTGCCACCTATTGACTTATAATTCACTTCTTTTTATTTTATAGATCTCCTTTAATTTGTACTACTTTATTAAAAATAACTTAAAATTCTCTGTCGTTGAACAATAAAATTTTAAAGTTTATCCTTCAAACTATATGCATGTTAAAAGTTTTTAGGAGAAAACTCAGAAGTTTTTCGGAGCCAGGACAGCACTCTGTTTTCAGTGAAGTGACACCATATGGTGATGTTAGAGCTGTTTAGAGCTTCTTTCCACATGTCACGTAGGGAGATTCCAGTGTCTCAGTTGCAGGTGGGGATGGGTGAGGTCATTATTTCAATAGCCTCGTGGACTGTGGTTCCATAGAGTGTGGATGTAAGTGCAAACAGTTGAGAGTGCTCTCAGTCTATGGTTGCCATGTGTTGTACTGCTAGCTTGGCAGTGGCCATCGTTAGCTTGTTTTGGCTGACATCTGTTTGATGCTCTGTGAACCTCTCTTGTAGAGAGCGTAGTAGACAATGGAATTATCTGGCAAATGTAGGGGAAAACTGTACAGATCAGATTTTTGAAGTAGGCTAAATTTGTCTCTGTTCCTTTTGATAATTTTCTTCAGATTTGGAGCTGGGTTGAAAACAATTTTGATATTTTGGGCTCTGAGTAATTTTCGGATTGATTCACATAGGGAACATAAGATATAGGTCCAGCAAAGGTTGCACATTCAGAGCCCGTGATTGGGAGTAGAACCAAATCAGTCTGCAAATTACTCAGAGCCCAAAATATCAAAATTGTCTTCAACCCAGTTCCAAATCTGAAGAAAATTATCAAAAGGGACAGAGACAAATTTAGCCGACTTCAAAAATCATGTGTATACAGATTTCCCCTATATTTGCCAGGTAATTCTGTTGTCTACTACATTGGAAAAACCATACGTTCTCTATAAGGTTCACAGAGCATCAAACAGATGTCAGCCAAAACAAGCTAACGATGGCTACTGTCGAGCTGGCAGTACAACACATGGCAACTATAGACTGGGAGCATGCTACACTGCTTGCAGTTGCATCCACTTTCTATGGGACCATAGTCCACAAGGCTATTGAAATAATGACCTTGCCCATCACCACCTGCAACCAAGACACTGGAATCACCCTACATGACACGTGGAAAGAAGCTCTAAACAGCCCTAACAAGCTCTTCACTGAAGACGGAGTGCTGTCCTAGCTCTGAAAAACTCGAGTTTTTTCCTAAAAACTTTTAACATGCAAATAGTTTGAAGGATAAACTTTAAAATTTCATTGCTCAATGACAGAGAATTTTAAGTTATTTTTAATTAATATCTGAGCAAGAAGGTCCTTTTAATTGTGTACTACTTCTTTGATCCATGCTGCCATCTAAGCACAGAGCAGGAAACCACATCTGAATTCAAAGGTGTTAATTTTGGTTAATTAGCATTTGTGGTAAAAGAAATCTATCTATATCTTTGAACATCACTGCTGCTCAACCAGATAAGACTTGAAGAGAACACATCATGTTGAGACAAGGCTTCCTCACTCAAGATCAAACTAACACCTGAGGAAGCCAGACAAATACTGCTGAAAGAGGCAATGCCTTTATTCACTGTGCTGCTAATGGCTAGCTCCAAAGGTGCTAGCCTATTAGCTTTTAGGATAGGGCCTATATGCAGTGCTTTTAGGATAAAGCTATATGCAATCTCTGTCCTAACAACAATCATTACAATGGCAAATGCAAATTTCCTGTGCATCATATGTACCAAGATATATAAATATATCATTAGATGTAAATCAGAAGGAAAAAAATGAAGAGTAATTTGACATTAGAAAATACTGACAATATATAAAACACAGTTACAGTAATCTGAAAGCAAGAAAACAAAGTTGACAGAAATTACAAGTGTAAAAAGGTTATGCAACTAGTGGAGATCTAAAACCTTCCAATGGAGGAAAGGGGGAAGTTGACATATTCAAGTCTTTTTTTGGGAACTGCTTTTAGAAAACATACTGAAGCTTTAAGGGGGAGTTATAATACACACACACAACTGTCTAAGCTCACAGAAAACATCTAATTATGAACAGATATCCAACTTTAAGAAAGGGCACATCATTGGACATTGCTAAGCTCGAATATTCCATGAGATGGCACATTGTGTAGGTTGTTCAAACACTGTTTCAAAACTTTGAAAGTGTGAATCACGTGTGCTTTACACCACTTGAGCATGCTTTTTTCATCTATAGGCCATGTGATACAAGGAAACAGAAAATATGCAGTTTACAAAGCAACACAGACTCGCTGGAAATGTGTCCAATATGACAAATATTATTGTGTTCCTTGTTTTACTGTTGTACACGAATGCACTTTATAAATTTTATTATTCGAGTATTCTTGACATGAAGTAAATAACAATACATGTTAGATTTCTATGTTTTTAGTTTTGAAATGTTTGCTTTTGTTTGAGATTGTATTTTTAGAATACACTGTTTCATTTAGTAAATAAACAGTGTTTTCTTATTTTATTTAGCACCGCAATTCAATAAAGGAAGTACAAAATGTCAGACTATTTCATTGACCACTACAATATACTTTAGTTGAAATTTCATCACGCTAAGACCATGGATTTGTCCCTCAGCCCACACTCCTGTATTACCCATAAGCAATGCATTCTAGTGTGAAGCGCAACTGATTCACGAGCCCTAAACTACAAATTTGTATGCGAAGCACGGACGATTCACACAGCCTCAGGAGCAAATTAAGTGTGAATCATATATGATTCGTATGGCAGTCAACATGTTAAGCCTTAATTACATAGTCCAATCTATTTTTTCATTACAACACAGTGAAAAAGTTATTAAAATCAATATGTTTGTAAACTTGTTTAAATTTTTTCCATAAAATTTTGAATTAAATTTTGTTTAATTTGGTATATATCATGAGCTATTTTGATTATTTTTTTAAATTCTAAAGTTGACTTGTTTATTTGACTCAGCACAGTTGTAAAAAGCATGGACTTTTCTGAAAGTATGGTCCTGAAAAAATTTTTTAAACAAGAGTAATTTTCTTGTTACAGTTTGTAAAAAGCATGGACTTTTCTCAAAGTATGGTCCTGAAAAAATTTTTTAAACAAGAGTAATTTTCTTGTTTCAAGTAAAAGTTTTTTTTTGTTCACTTCAAAATAAAAGAAATAAATTTTTTACTACATGTCTCTAAAAAAGTCCTATTTAAACTAATCATCTTTCTTGCTAAATATTTCATTTTCAGAAACTCCAGAATTAAATGATGATTAATTTGGTATATAATATACCATAATTCCATTAATTAGTTATTTGACAAAAAAAAGTTCAAAACTGAATTTTTTTTTTTGGCAGATCATAGTGAAAGAATAGTTGGGCCTCTTGATGTAAACCAGTTTTTTGGGTGGGACCCTGGAAAGGTTAAGTGTAGAAACCAATTTCCATGTTCAGCAACACAATGTATACATACATTGTTTCAAGATTGTTATCTCTTATGTGTTTACCAAAGTTACACAAGGTTACATTTGTTTACAAAATGTTGCTCTTTAGCTTTGGTGGTTTTCTTAGGTGTAGAGTCCAATATTCATGTTTATCAATATTTAGAGTTGTTTGACATCCTGTATAATATACAGGATTGTCCTGTACACAAACATAACTTCGCAAAAATATGACCTTAAAGATAATGAGAATCCACAGGAGAGTTCATTTTCTGAACTCTCTTGTGGATTCTCACTCAGTTCATTTTCTGATTCTGTCAATAATGTTAGTAGTATACATGCTTGTTCACTTCCAACTTTTGATACTTTCAAATGTAAGGATAATCTTTTAGGTTAATTTTTTATATATGTTTGTTGTGATAAAGAGAGATGGCCAAGTTTATAGTATTACCAACTGCATGATATTTAATGTAATTAAATCGAATGGATTCATTTAATGTAGCAAATTTCCTCATAGCGGCAGTAAACCTATTGTAAGTTGCCATCAAGGGTCAAAGTAGCGAGAAAAAAAAAACAATGCTACAAATTAATTACTTTATAAATCTTTTCAGTTTATATGTATATTTATATTATATTATCAAACAAAAGAGAATATCATAAGAATATCTGCATTGCGCATTCATTCTATAATAAAATTTTAGTATATAGGTTCAACACTTCTACCTACATGCAATCAATAGCACAGGAGGAGGTACCTGGTTTGATACCCAGCACAGTTGAACCACTTTTTTTTGTCACCTTAGCATTTCTTATATTTCTTTTCCTTGCAATGTGCAAATATTCCATGTGGCATAACTTGCCAAGTTATTTTTCAGAATCACTTGAAGACAGAAAACACTCATTCTTCTAAAAAAATTGCAAAGTAGCTGCCATACAGAACAGCTCATGGTATGCATTAGCAAATACGTTAATTTCTCCCTCATGATCCTAGTGACAATGATAACTCAGCTAACTGCCATCATGCAGCTTATGAGAGTGCCATATCTTGATGTAGTTATATTTATCTATAGTCTTGTATATTACATAACATCAAATTTTATAATTATTGACATACAGTGCAATTTTTATGTTGATACTGTTATTTTATTGCATTTTTTTACAATATAATTATACATTATAATAAGTGCTAGCAATTATTATATTGAAAAATCAGTGTTTCATTCAATGTCATGTATTATGACTGAAATCCAGCAAGCCTAGAAATTATAATTATAATATTATATAAAAAAAAACCCTCAAACAACTGCTTGCCACATAGGTCTGACAGGAGCCTGTAAGTTTATACGCCACAGTAGAAGGTCTGTGAGGATGGCAGGACCTCAGCAGAAAAACAACACACACACCCATGCCTTACCTGGGGCTCGAACCCAGGTCCCTTAGATCAGTAGCCAAGTGTGCTAACCACTTGGCCATGGGACGGCTATATAATAATAATATAAGTATATATAGTATTATATAGTCCCTATATATTATTATAATATTTCCTCAGCTGTGTATTGTAGCTTTGCTAGCTCAATCTGCAATTAGAGTTTTGGTACACTTCCAGCTAAACCTGATATTAGAGCTTAGAGAATGATCAACCTCAACTATTGCACCCTCTGCCAAATGCACTATACTTAACTCACCCCCCTCTGAACCTAACTTTCCCCCAGATGTAATGTCTGACTGTAACATGAGATTTTCCCTCTGCCCAATTAACTTTGTGTCCCATGTTAGCACCATAAAAAACACTTACACAGGAAATTCAACTCTAGTATCAAACTGGCCTTACCTGTTTGGAACCAGGAACATCAGAGATATGATGACATCTATATACAGGACTTTACTTTTCTCCACTTGACTAAAATGGTGCACACCCAACAAAATATTCCTAGTTCCAAGTCCACAAAAGGTACTACATGCATGACTTGTTAAAAATGGATCTAAACTGTTTCTGACACCAAAGAATGTTGTAAATTTAACTGCAGAGTGGTATGCAGTGCCCGACATGGGGTGCATACACACATTTTAAACCAATTTAGCAAAAGATTGCTTCTTTCTGGTACCTTTGTCAAATCAGACTAACTATTGAACTTAACAATAAAAACAAATTTATTACTTCATCAGAATACACCTTGCCAGAAATTACTATTCTCAGCAAAGGTTTCTCACTATTTCCAACTTTTACAAATCAATGTAACTTGCTTGATGATACCTGGTGCATGTACATAGTTGAAATCCAAAGTGAATGCACAGTATTCCCTGTTAAGAAACAATAATTAATAGATTCTGAAAAAAAATTCATCGCCGTGGCGGCGATGAATTTTTTTCAGAATCTATTAAGCATGTACATAGGACTGACCACACTGAACAATGAGATTTGTTTAATTTGCAACATTTATGACAGATAAGAATCCTAGAAGCTACTCCTAATTTTTACAGGTCTACTAAAACTGAAGTCACTGCTGACCATTGCCTCAGTTAGAGCTAACACAACACACAAAGTTTGCCTTGCTGGAATAGTAGCCAGCTCCCTAACCACGTGCCAGTTAAGTTCCCTCTTCATTGTTCTTAACTCCTCTTTATAGGCAGGGCTTTCTTATTCCATCTGCCCACATTATCGGCTCTATCCAGCTCTTTGTGTGCAATAAGCACAGCAGAGCTCATTTTTCATGGAATACAGATAGGGTGTGACCTTCCCTGTTCTTTCAGATACAGAAATGGGGAGGGGGGGGGGGCACACACATACTTTCCCAGCTAACTTAGTTAATCTTGACAATGTGGTGTAGATTTGGGTAAATGTCCATTAATACATTAAATGTTAAATTAAAAGTTAATATTTTCATTAACTTTATTATTATTATTATTATTATTTGTCACTGCAGATTGAGCTAGCAAAGCTACAATATGCAGCTAAGGGAATATTATAATAATATGTAGGAACTATATAATAATATATACTTATATTATTATACTAATATTATAATAATATATACCTTATAATTTCTAGGCTTGCTGGATTTCAGTCATAATAAATGACATTGAATAAAACACCGATTTTTCAATATAATAATTGCTAGCACTTATTATAATGTATAATTATATTGTAAAAAAAAAATGCATTAAACATTAATTTTCCAGTATTTCCCAATTTTCAAATGCAAAGTTTTGACATTTCCTGAAATGCCAAGTCAAACGTCACAGGATGACATAAGACGATTGAAATGAAGCAGTTAAAATGAGGGAGACCAGTTAAGATTAGATCTCATAGCTGCAATGGCTCCAAAGAGCAAGAGCCTGACAAGCCAGTGAATTTTTTTTGATTTTAAGAGGAGTATTATGAAAAATTTCTCTCCATCACTGCAATTGTTGGAAAAGCTAAACAATTAGATGGAAATACTATCTAGAGATTTAGTTTTGTTTTTTTCTTGTAATGATATCTAATGGGTAGATGAGTCTATTGTCCTGTGGTGGATAGTTCAATCCAGATATAAGTTCACACATGTTCTTGATTTTTTTTTGTCACTGTTGTTCCTTGTGGGAATGCTGGTGTTAGATTGAGATTGATTTGGTGCACATGGTAATTAATGTGTTTTTAGATTTCCAGCCTATGTCCCAACTTTTCCAGAAGTGCGAATATTATCCCCAAATTGATCTCAACCAGCATTTTGACAAGGAACAACAAAAAATTAAAAAAAAATCAATAACATATGTGAATTTATATCTGGACTGAACTACCCACCACAGCACTGTTTTAAAACATCCAGGAACAAGATAATAGATATTTAGACTCGTCTACCCATCGCATATCATAGAAAAACAAAAAAAAAACAAAAAAAACAAAGGTAAATCCCAAGATAGTATTTCCATCTAATTGTCTCAGCTATTTCAACAATTACAGTGAGATAGAGAAAATTTTCATAATTTTAAATCAGCACTGTGACTTAAACCACTATTTTTAAGAGGAAGAGATCCCAATTTCTAAAAATTCAGTTACTCAATATTTGAATTCCTACTGGAGAGATGACAGATGCTATTAAGAAACTTTTTGTCCAATACAAGACTACCATTCCTTCTGCAGCACACGGTGCAAGGTCATCTAGTATTGGTGGCCATGTTCTCAGTAAGCGGAGGGGCCAAATCATGTATCAATTTTGAGTGGCTGTTGAAATTTCACAGATCTTGAAAATCATGTTGTTGTTTTTTGCTATCTTGTAAATAAAGTCCTTTTATTTTTTGATATTGTAAATAGCATTTTTTTTTACTCTCTAGTAATATAAATCTTTAAATATTGAACTTAACTATTTACTTCAGATTTAACAAATTAATTTTTTAGTCATTAATTTTAAACTTAACTTTATTTAAAAAAAACTTCAATTAACTTTAACTTAGTTAACTTTTACCAAAGTGTGATGTGGTGACATCAGGAAGTTAAGAACTTCTTTCCATGTGTTGTGAAGTGTCTCAGTTGCAGGTGGGATGGGCAAGGTCATTATTTCAATAGTCTTGCAGATAATCAGTGATGGTCATAAAGAGGGCTACGGGGCTATGGCCCCCTCTAAGAGATCTGCAAATGCTTAATTTTTTCATTTCAACAGCTAGCGTTTTTTTTTTTTTAAAGAAAACAAAGCCCTGACTCCTTCAGTACCCCATATGAAGGCAAATGTAAGGACATATAAAGGATTTGGTACTCCAGAAATGACACTTTTCATTATAAAATCCTTCGTATGTCCATAAATGGCCTCCTCCAAAATTGAGACTTATGACTGCCCCTGCAGACAATGGTTCCATAATAAGTGGATACATTTCCTAGCAGTGTGGTGTGCTCCTAGTCTATGGTAGCTGGGTGTTCTATTACCAGCTGAGCAGTGGCAGTTATATAGCTTGAAGGATAAACTTCAAATTTTATTGCTCAATGACAGAGAACTTTGGGTTGTTTGGTTGTTTTTACCTCTGAGTGGCACTCTTTTGCACACAATGGACTAAATGGCCAGGTCACAAGGACCCCAAAGGCTCAGAGAAGGTTGGGGGAGGGGACCCACTGGAACAGCTGTTCGGAGACAGATGGTAGCCTTCCGTCAAGGCCATGCAGCGTGTTCAACATGCACAGTGTATGGCTCTCCCACACATGGGGCCACAGAGCTTAACATCCCATCCGATGGGTGGTGGCCTTTCCAAGCCCATCAAAAAATTGTATAAAAAAAAAAATTGTAATTTATTGGCTCAAGTCTGGGAGTTTTGCAGATTTTTTGAAAACATCCAGGAATAAGATAATAGACATACATTTGATTTTACATTATACTACTGAATCACTCTCTGCGACTTTATATTTTTTGCTTTTTTTGCAATGCATCTGGCAGATTCATATGGAATGAGAATTCATATGTTTCAATATTTATCATACAACTTAATCATTTTGTTTCCTTGTGCTAGCAAATAATTGTTTCCATTTTATTGCTCATTATTTTTTAAATGACAATGTGAAATATGCACCATTTGTGTTAATAAGTTTATATTGTAATTTTATAAATATTCAATCATATAGGCATGAATCTAATATTATTTCGTATTAATCCACCTACTTTATTATAAAAAGTCACAGAGGGAGTGAATCAGTAAAGTATGGAATTAGAAAATCACTAATAATCTGCTTACCACACTTCAGAAATATCACCAAAATTGCCAAGCGTTTGTGGAACTTGTGCCAGTTTGTATAACAATAAAGATATTAAAACAAATAAACAATCACTTTTTACATTTGTTAGTAACCAATTACGTTTTTTTCTGCTTTTTTTTTTCGAAAAGGTAGAGGTACCTACCCTTTAGTTTTCCAATTATGGCTCTTGATATTTTAAAAATAAATTTAAAAACTTTCATGGTTTTGGAATAAAAATAAAAATATTTCATGGCTCTAAACTATTAGAAAATTTAATAAACTTTCATTACTATTTTTGTCGTTTTTCATAGTTTATTAGTAATTTAAAATTTACTCACTTTATTGCCGTCTGGAAATTTCTTCACGGAGCCATCTACCATCTTCATAAAATTTTGGATCAACAACACGTAAAGCAGTCCTTTTATAAAAGTAATAATAAAATACTGCACCACCTCTCTGTGCGATATAAAGAATGAAAAAGTTCGTTGTCCATATATAACGATATGGCTGATCCCATCTAAGTTTCAAACTCCAAACATGAAGAGCAATAGAAATTGCAAGGTACAGAAATGCAGTTACAAGAGTGAGACGGAAGCGACTTAATAAAATACCAACTAAACCTGCTCGAAAAATGTAAGTGTTAAAAAACATAAGAAATATTATTATGATGTTACACACGATGCATACATCTTGGATCACAAACAAAACAATCTGAGTAACAATCGGAACCCGGAACAGGTCACTGAATGAGTTAATGAAAACATCCACAAACAGAAGAAGGCATTGAAGGCACAGTATTGGACGGAATCGATCAGCTTTCATACTCTTAAATTACTTCATTTAGTTCTTCTTACACTTGGTTTCAACAATTATTAAATATATTTACGCATTTCCAACTAAATTGTTAATACTCGAAATAATTTTACCTGCTTTTCAAGTAAACACTTCTCTTTGCCATCCGCCATCTTTAAACCACTTATATATTCTTCGTCTTCATTTTTGAACGAAGTCATTAAGTACTAAAATTTAAAATTATAGTCAACAACTCATGAGAATATTCCATTAAGAGATATTTAATCTGTTCTAGCCTTATTCATCCAATAACTCCTTTACTAATGGGAGAAACCACATCCAATATGAGATGAGTTGGAACTCAATTGCGAAACGTAACGGCATCTTCCCCAAATTCAGAATCTCGAAATATCCTCTTTAAACTTCAAAGGCCGTAGGGGTGGACTATCTACTCAAATTATCCACCCTGCCCAAAATTTGATCCCTCCTAGGCAGTGGCGCACAAAGAGGGGGGAGGGGACAAGGGGTCCTTGCACCCCCCATAGAAAAAGAAAAAAAAAAAAACACTAGAAAATTTTCCAAAAATCTTTTCTTAATTAAATTCATTTTTTATATTTATGCTTTGTCGTGCTTCTATTTCTATACTACTTATGAATTAGCGGTCACATAAGGTGGGAATACCTATAATTCTCAGGAATCACGGCCACTGTGAACACAAGGCGAACGAAGTAGTGCTCGGGCGGACCTAACGCTACTTCGTTTGCCCGAGCCTGGCCAGCAGGGGCGGGGGTGGCTCAGTCGATAGCGCGCCAGGCTCGTAATCTGTAGTTCCCAGGTTCGGTCCCAGCTGGGTCAGCGTTGAGATTTATCTCCGCAAAATTCCCCGCCCTGCCCACGGTCAGTAGGGGACACCGATGGGTGTGGAAAGGCCGCCGTCCGTCGGATGGGACGTTAAGCCGTGGCCCCGTGTGCGGGAGAGCCATACCCTGTGCACGTTAAAGAACATGCTGGATGGTCTTGACGGGGAGGCTGCCATCTGTCTCCCAACAGCTTTTCCAGTGGGTCCCCTCCCCCAACCTTCTCTGAACCTTCGAGGTCCATGTGACCTGGCCATTTAGCCCATGGTGTGCAAAAAAGTGCCGCTCAGAGGTAAAACAACCCAACCCAAAACAACCTGGCCAGCGGGTCCCTCGGCTCCCCCAAAGATTAAATCCTGAGTGCACCACTGCTCCTAGGGAATGGTTCATATTATACTCATTCAAGCAAATCTCGGGTCAAAACTGACTGTTCAACTGTTTACCGAATGGAATCAAGCCAGAAAGTACCACCAACATTGCCGTTTGGGGAAGAGAATCACTGGATTGGTTTGGTTGTTTGAGGTTTTGTGGCGAAGCGGCAACTTAGGCCATCTTTAAGCCATAAAGCTCCAAACAAGGTGTAAAGACCAAGAGTAAATATAAAAGTCATGCAAACATACAATCAAGAGACAAAGGCAAAACAAAAAAGGTATAAACAATATAACAGCCAACAAATGTAAAATATAAGAGCAACAACGGGTGTATACGGCCCATATAATAAAAAGGCAACACGTCTAAATATCAAAAGGGTAAAAAACAACAACATTAAATACGATTAAAATATCCAGTAAAATGTAAATAGGAAAAACTAGGGGTTAAAAATTAGTCATCGGGTAAAAGATGTCTGAGTGTAAGGAGCTCGGATGTAAAATCATGGAAGTCAAATTCAAAATGACGTTCCAGGGCATCGATTAAGATGTTTTATGGATAAAATGGTGGCTCACTGGACAGCTGTTAGAAAAAGATGTAAGCCTCCTGTCAAGGTCATTCACTGTCTTATTCCATGTAAAGAGGGTATGACTCTCCAGCACACTGAGTCAATGATTTAACATTCCATCCAATGAAAGGGGGCATTTTCAAACCCAATGGTGTCCTATTTTCACTGACAGCTGGTTAGTGGGTATAAATCTCAAATCAAGAACAGTCGGGATTTGAACCTGGAAACTGCAGATCATGGGCCTTGCGTACTATCGACTAACTCAACCTGAGCTTCATTTTGTTATTGTAACTCATGCTAAAAGGTTTAGTGGTAGGTCACTGAGTTGTGTATTAGAGTTGGTAGCAATTGGTTTAGCATTGCTTCTGGTGTTAGACAAGGGTGCATTTTGTCTCCTTTTCTTTTTAGTTTGATTATGTTATGCGAAATTTACTGCAAGGGAAAGATTTCGGCCTTAAACAGCCTCGAGATCTGAAAATTTCTGATTTAGATTATGCTGATGATTTTGCCCTTTTGTCAAATGATGTTGATGAGATTAACCGTTTCATTCGAGCTGTTGATGAGACTGGCAGTAGAGTAGTTTGGTTATAAACAGAAAGAAAACTAAAATGACGAAAACTGAGCAGACAGATGGTGCTTCAGTTGCTTTGAATGGCTGCACTCTTGAGCAAGTGTCTCAGTTTAATTATCTTGGGAGCTATGTAACAGATACTGGTGTGTGGCATGAGATTAACAAATAGGGTTGGGTTGTTTTACCTCTGAGCGGCACTTTTTTGCACACCATGGGCTAAATGGCCAGGTCACATGGACCCCGAAGGCTCAGAGAAGGTTGGGGAAGGGGACCCACTGGAACAGCTGTTGGGAGACAGATGGTAGCCTCCCGTCAAGGCCATCCAGCGTGTTCTTTAACGTGCACAGGGTATGGCTCTGCCGTACACGGGGCCACGGCTTAACGTCCCATCCGACGGACGGCGGCCTTTCCAAGCCCATCGGTGTCCCCTACTGACCGTGGGCAGGGCGGGGAATTTTGCGGAGATAAATCTCAACGCTGACCCAGCTGGGACTCGAACCTGGGAACTACAGATTACGAACCTGGCGCGCTACGGACTGAGCCACCCCCGCCCCCAGACAAATAGGGATTGGGGTGATGTGGTCATTATGTGTGAATATACAATCAAGTTTCTGGTTTAGCATGCTGCTCTCCTTTAACCATCTCTTACTTTAGATTTGAATTTTACACGTAAGCAGATCTTCGATTTTACACGTAAGATGATCTTCGATGTTCATTGAAGTGCTCAAAAGCCAGATCTTTAATGGCTTACAGTAAAAAAATACTAACAGCAATCTTAGTTTCATGTGATTCAGTTAAAAGTTGTATATTCATCATCATCTTCCATCAAGCAGCCATGGGCTGAGGGCTAACAATATTGTGCAGTTTAGTTCTCTAAATGCATCTATCCTGAGCTACATCTGGCCAATGTTCAATAGTTATGCATATGGCAAAATGGCCAAACCAACAGAATATCTCTTTGCACAATATGCTGCTCAAAGGAGGTTGCCAACTCCTTTGCCTAACTTCATTATTACTTACAAAGTCAAACCACTTAATGCCCAAGATATTGCGTAAGCATCTAAATACAATCAAAGGCATCAAATATCCTGTTATCTTGTTTACAAAGAGAACTAATCCTAGATAGAATCAAACTACACTGGTTTCCATAAATTAAGGAAAACTCAGAAAAATTATGATAAAACAAAAACTATATGAATGTTTTTAATGAAATTTGATTAAAAGATGAATTACAATGCTAGTTTCAGAATGGCATAAAATATTTTACACTAGAAACATTTTTCGTCAAAAAACAACACTTACAGGAACTTGTTTAAAAAATGAGGTGTCAGAATGCAATGGGCAAAGTTCTTTAATAAGGAGTGTGGTCACCCCTTACAGCAACGCAGGCAGGACAGCGATGCTCCATGCTGTTTATAATGTTGTGAATTAGCTCAGTAGGGAGTAACGACCATTGTTCCTTTAAAGCAGTAATAAGCTCCCTCTTTGTTTCAGGTGGTGGGTTCAGGGGAGCAATACGTCTCCCTAGAGTAGGGGTTTTCAATGTGGGGTATGCAGTAAAAATTTTTGGGGTACACCGTGAGAGCTCAAAAGTCGCTAGATATATGTTATATATATTTTATTTTATTCACATTGTTATACTATAACTATAATTTTATCTATCTATACAAGGAGTACGCCGGTTACATACACATTTCCAGGGGGTACGTGAAGCATAAAAGGTTGAGAACTACTGCCCTAGAACATCCCACACCAGGGTTGTTTCACATCCCTGGTGGGCCCCCCACATCCTGAAGCGGGCCCCCAGGCCAGGATCTTTGGCGGGCCCCCTACCTACCATTAATGTTAAGGACAGTGTGTTGCTCTAAAGGATTTAGTATAAAATAAGTCAGTTTAAATAATGACACAAAAGTAATATTTATATTTATTAAAAAATTATATGGATTTACATAATAAAAATTTACAATAATATCAAAAATTATCTCAAAGTATATTTTCTAGCTTTGGTCGTCGCAGATTTTTCTATAACTTCAGTAAAATCAACTTGCTTAGCTAAATCATTTTCGATGCACAAAATTGCTAGATGATTAAGTCGCTCTTGACTAGTTATGCTTCTTTGCCATGTTTTCAATGAATTTGCCAGTCTGCTGAACGATCTTTCAGCTGAAGAAACAATAACTGGTACTGTACAAAACAGTTTAAAGGCGAGGCAGATATTGGCAAATATACTTTGCAGTTTTTGTCGTAAATTGCATTCAGAAGTCTAATCAGGCATCTTTCAGTTTTTCGGCTGAACCATGAGAATTAAACATATCATATGAAGCGGAACGACGGAAGCTTGCTTCAGTGAAAAAAATCACGAGAATTCAATCCTTTTCAGGGAATTTTGGTTTTATACTCAGGTACTTAGATTTTTTTCTGCATTTTAAAAATTAACTCTAAAAACAAGCTAAAAATGCGAAAAACAGGTCAGTGTAAAAATTTCGCAACAAAATTAAAAATTTGGTGCTTAAAGTTTGTTCCGTATCTGGTACATCAAAGGGTAAAATTCAGAACAGGCATACAAAAAGAAACATTTTAGGGGAGGAAAGGATAAAATAAATGAAGATGGAAGTGAAAAAATACAGGCGCAATTTTTTTTGCTTAATTATAATAAGTTTAAAAGTACATTAATAGAATAACAAACAAGATGCAAATAAATCATTAAACAACAAAATTCATTAAATCTTAAACTTAGTTTTTAGTCATCCTACAATTTTAAAAGTGGGATATTTTCCCATTCCCCCCACCACCAGAAAAAAAAAAGACTAATTAAGACAAAATCAAAAACGAACTCGGAAAGAGGAATTTTCATCTGGTATATATATTTCAAAATTTATGATCAATGGACATTTTTGGCTGTTCTGGATTTTCTGCCTATATATTGCAAGAAAGGTTCTTTATAAAAAAAAAATATGTATATGCATTAAGATTTGACTGCTAAACCTTACCGTTGGAGCAAACGATGCCTTTCAACCCAATGGTTGAATGACTAGCGTTCTCACTACTGATGAAAGGAACCGTCTTCTGGATTGTTTCAAATTTTAGAAATGAAAAAAAAAAAAAAATTATGTGAAGTATATATATTGGTGGGAAATGCGCAAAATATTATTTTGGACACTAATTTCCATAAAATGGGTTAAATTAAAATAAGTTTCATTTATCTTTGCTTTGCTGTACTTGTTGTAAATATAGTTTTTTTGCTTCATAATAATGTTTTTTGCTTCATAATAATTGATAATTGCTGAATACGATTGCCAGCGAAAAATCAAGACTTTATAAAATGGTTTGGCGTTTATCAAATATATCTTGAAATCTGAGAAAGTGCCTCAATATTAAAAAAATCGAGTCTTCGATAGCCGTGGTTCTTCATATTGATTCGTTTTTGCTTTGATATTGTTATAAAAAAAGACAGTGAGAACCACAAAAAGGGTAAAAAATATTTCATAATATTTGCATAAATTGCGACCAGTTTTGCAAAAAAAAATTCCCCGATTTTTGCAGAGACAAAAAAACTGCTGAAAAAAATTGGAAAATGTTAGAGTATTTACCTTTCTGCTGCTTTGTAGCTTTAGTTGTCTGATTTGACGATTTCTTCTGTATACTCTTGCTGTCCGAAAATTAAATCTGAAAGTTTCCACTGACTGCCGGCCTTAAAGATCCTTTGCTGTTGGTTCGCAACGGAGATAAACGGCAACTGAAAGATTTTTATCCACTTTCACGTTTCTTGAGTTAATGGCTCACCCCCACGTGGTCTCCTGAACCACTCAATTTACCTCACAACCTCTCGTGCACCATAAATAATCATTCACTGAAAGTTGTCGTCATTGTCCGTCATCTGCTCTCTGTTGAACAGATCTTGTTTAACGCTTTTTAAGAGTTAAGGTCTGTAAATGGTAGCTAGGTAGTCACTGGAAGGAGAGCTATGCACCAATCCCCTGTGATGATGCATAGAACCGGCCAGGCATAGCACCTAATGTCAGACCCCGCTTTCTCGTGGTGCAGACCGTTAGTACCTTTCAAAAGAGATACTCTCTTGTGGAAGTGAACGTAAGGGGAGGGCTGCCAGATTAGTGTGGCCTACTGATCTGGACAACTATGGCTACTTTTCTTTTTTTTTTTCTACCCTGCTGAGGAGTGGTCAACCACATAGGGTCCTGGGGCTGACCATATAAACCCACTGGACTGGACAGATATATGGCTCTGAGCTTGATTATGGATTCTGATTTTGCTGCACTGGTGGGCTTCTGTGGAGGGAAAATCTTCCGCTGTGTTTTCTGTTTGTTTGTGGGTTGACAGCCCCAAGTGAATAGATTCACAGGATATGTTTATCAGCTGGTGGATAATCCTGAGCAGAGGCCATCGCAGGCACCTGAACTCTTTGTTTCTATTGGCATCGTCAAATTCTACATTGGAGGAAGTCTTCCAGTGTCAGCCTTTAGTGGTGGGGGAACAAGTCTTTGCCCATTGTCTGCGATTAGGGGGCTGTTTGATATTGTCGGCATTCCCTCTCTCAATAAACATAGTTTCTTTAAACATTCCACTAACCATTTTCTCTCCTTAGGTAGTTGGAATGTGAGGACTCTGCACAAAGCTTTTTCTCTTGATGTCCTCGCACAAGAATTCCACCGTTATAATTTAGATATTCTCGGCTTGCAAGAGACCAGATAAAGGTCAGATTCTTAAAAATAATCTTAAATTTCTCTTTTCAGGGAGGAACGACAATAAGCATCACCAAGGCGTGGGTCTGCTTCTCAGCAGACACGCTAGCGATGCTCTTCTGGGATATGAGTGCATTAATGAAAGGTTTCTTACAGCAAAATTTCAGACAAGCGTTAAAGACTTGAATGTTATCTGCTGTTATGCCCCCACTGAGGATGCCGATGAGGATGAGAAGGATAGGTTTTATGAACAACTTCAGGATATTTTGAATTCTGTCAAGAAAGGAGATATTACCCTTGTTCTTGGTGACTTCAATGCCAAAGTTGGTACTGACTCTGACCTTTGGGGAGGAGTAATAGCCCTTTTGGTATTGGTAGCTGCAATGGCAATGGGCAACGTCTCCTACAGGTAAGTAAACTCAATGGATTCAGAATAACTAACACTTATTACAAACACCGCGACATACATAAGTACACATGGGTTTCACCTGATGGGCTGCATAAGAATATGATTGATTACATATTAATTACCAGCAAATGGGCTAGTTCTGTTAGGAATACCAGGGCATATAGGGGAGCTGAAATTGGATCTGACCATTACCTTGTTAAAAGTGTGTTGCAACTTAAACTTTAAAAGTGTTGTGCTAGGGTTAAAAAATTTACTTTTAATACTGAAGCTCTGAAAGATCCAGTTATAGCCAAAGCTTACCATGATAGGTTACTTAGTCATTATGACAGTCATGGTTTGCTTACTACTGAAGTTGAGGAAGAATGGGATCATTTTAAACAGGCTTTTTTGGACACTAACAGTACTCTTTTAGGAAAAAAGGAGCAGAAGAGGCAAAATTATCTGAGTGATAAGGCACTTGAGCTTATTTCGGAAAGAAAGAACTGCAGGAATGCCTTAATACCCTACTAGTCCTAATAGAAAGCATTACAGAGACCTTAATAAACTTGTAAAGGGTCAGTTCTGCTGATAAGAATCTTTGGCTTGATGGTTTGGCTGACAAAGCCGAGGAAGCAGTTAAGACAGCACAACAGCAGAGAGCTGTACCAGATAGTTAATGTTTTGTGTGGTAGAAAACAAACAGGTATACAGGGATTGAAGGATAAACAAGGTAAGGTTATAGAAGGTGAGGATTCTGTCATGGCTAGGTGGGCTGAGCATTTCAGTGATGTTCTAAACAATGTGGTTAGTTCTACTTCCATTGTTTGCAATGATGATAGATGCATTGGTGGCTTTAATGTTGGTCCTATAACACAATCTGAAGTTATTTTGGCTGTTTCTAAACTTAAACTTCATAAATCCCCAGGGGTAGATGAAATTACTACAGAAATGCTTAGAGCTGGGAATGTTTCAGTTACCACTTGGATAACTGAAATTCTGAATATCTTTTATGATAAAGGCATGGTTCCTAAGGATTTTACCAGAGCTATTATTATCTCTATTTTCAAAAATGGTGATCGCAGTTCTTGTGATAACTATAGGGGTATTAGCCTACTCTCTGTTCCAGGTAAAGTTCTTTCCATGATAGTGCTTAATAGAATTAAGAATCTGGTTGACAGTCAATTGCGTGATTAGCGATGTGGATTCAGAAGTGGTTGGTAGGGGATGTGTGGATCAGATATTTTCACTTAGGCAGATTCTTGAGAAATGTTTCGAGTTTCAGAAACCTTTGGTTGCTAGCTTTGTTGATTTCAAAAAGGCTTTCGACTCTGTTGATAGTCATAATTTGTGGTTGATTGTGAAATCATATGGTATACTAGACAAGTTAGAGAAAAGGAGACAAAATGCACAGCAATATCGAACCAATTCCTACAAGCATCATAGACAGTTATTATAGATAGCCATCATTATGGTTAACTTGTGAGGTACGGCATAAATCTCACCATATGGCCAAAATTCGAGACATGAATCCTTTGAACGCCATAAGAAAAGTAATTGAGCAACTAACGAGAGAAATGCTGTTGCATATATGGTAAGAAGTGGAATATTGAGTAGACATATACAAGGTCATGAACGGTGCACATGTAAATACTAATTTAGTTCAAAACTCTTTGATGTATGCTTTCAAAGTATTACTTTCTCAAATATGTATATTATTTTCCTACATATTGGTTCTTTTTATCTTACCATAATTTTTTAATAATTTTTTTTTGAACAGATATCTAAAACGGAGGGAAAAAATTTATACCGGAACAGCATTCCAGTTTATTTCGACTCAATTTTGCCCCCCCTCCCCCATCCCGTGTTTTTCTAGATCCGGGCATTTGTACTAAGCTTCTAGTGCAAGTGTTTCTGTAAAATTCAGCCACCAGTCATCATGTGACTAGCAGTATTTTGATACGAGCATTTAATTAGATGAAAAGGATTTTCTTCCTTCTCCAATGAGAAATAATTGGTAAGATTTTTAAGATAACGGCATCTTTAATAATTACAAGAAAATATCATGAATAAATACCATTTCACAGATATATTTTGTTTTAGCATACAGATGCTATTTGCCTTATTAAATTTGTTTATTAACAAAAAATATTACAGATATATATACAATATATTTACAAGTTCTGCATTTTTACACATTCTGGTGTTAAATTCAAATGGAATAGTAATACAATGGACACAATATTCAAACACTAAATCTAGAAATCCTTATATCATTTTGTAACTTATTGACCAATGTAATGCTTGTTCATATCGAGCATTTACATACTGTAAGTTACTATACTGTTAGAGGCGTTTCTACATGGAGTTCACCGTGCCCGGACTGCCTATATTAGGAGTGGCCTATAATTCGTCCGAAATGTAATTAGTAAATTAAAAAAATAGCACAAATAAATAGGATGAATATTTATGAAATTACATCAATTCATAAAATTATTTTACTCCTTGTTTTGGTTGTTTATTGGGCACTAGGCAAAAAAACAATTTTGCACCCTGGAGGTTTGGTTAGAAATGGCCGTCTTATGCTAATTTGTATTTACTAACGAGCTAAGGTATATAATGTGTCAACTGGCTTTCAAAGCCGAGTTCAAGCGAAGAAGACAGTAAGCACCTATTGATTTGAGCATTGTTTACATGCGTTAGAAACTTTTTCGTTAAGTAATATGTAACTCAAGAATTATTCTCAATATAACCTAGAAGTCAATCAACTTTTAAAATCTTTCAATCGTTAAACAATTTTTCACTAAATCTTATATTTTTGTACGATATCAAAAGTCCGACTAAGATAACTGATTCAATTTTACTATAAAAACAATAAATGTAATATTCAGTAAAACAACATTGTTATCGGGTGCTACTATGGTGTGCGGTTTAGCCAGATATCTGTAGTCTAGCTAGTGTTAACAGTTGGTATCTTTCTATCTTTATGGAGTAAAACATCCTAAAAAGAAGATAAAAATAAGCATGAGAAGTGGCATCAGTCGTCCCCATTATCTAAAAATGCTCCCAAAATAAATAAAGTCGGTGAAGTAGGGAATTAATCAATCAATAATAAATCCACCGAGTTTACTGTTGACTTTGAAGTCAATAAACAGTTTCGGGAAAAAAATGAGTTTTGCCACCTCTCTCCAGATTCATGTCAGAATGTTCTAAGACCCCTAAACTAATGCCGGGACCCTCATTCATCTACTGATCAAGTTGCTATTTCGAATTTCGACAAGTGACACGACAGGTTTTGAGTAAACGATACGGATAAAGGACGCAACTATAGACGGATGAAATGGGAGTGAGGAGTCTTGGAACCAAAGCAGGAGTGGGGCTCACACAGACTGGAATAAAGGATAATTTATGGGCATGGGAGAGTGAGTCAAGAGGGGCAGACCCCCCCCATAATATAAATAATAAAGTATCCAATGAAATCCTAAAAGAATGAAGTTTCAAAAAAAAAAAACCCAGACAGAAAGGATTTAGTCAATAAATTATTTAGCACAATGTTTTTTTAAAACATAAAAATACACATTCTAAAGTACTGTAAAAAAATTGTAAACATGATTTTTGATACTTCTCTTTTAGGGTTTCATTGGGCTAACTTTACAGATTCCATACTTAACCGACCAATAATGGTTACGGTAGACTACACACTTAAAAAACATAACCCCTCAAACAGCTGCTTGTCACAGAGGTCTGACAGGAGTCTTTCAGTTAATACGGCATAGTGGTCTGTGAGGAAGGTGGAGACCTCAGCAGGAAAACAATACAAACATCCATGCCTTTCCTGGGGCACGATCTAGGTCTCTTTGGTCAGTAGCCAAGCACGCTAACCACTTGGCCACAGCACACTTTAGTGGTTTTTTTTACATAATACATTCTAAAATGCTGAAAAAATTGTAGACTGTATATACTGTGCAGTTTACAGTATATACTGTGACCTGAAAACACTATACTGTGAAAGTCCTGGTAGGGTGTAATTTGTAATCATCTCGGTAGAACCAACACCTCCTACAACAGAAAGGCCGGCGGACCAAATTATGACATCTGCGTTAGTAGTCCTGTAATCTAGAAAATTCTTATAAATTTATTTTGTATTATTACTACTGGTGTACTTTTGTATTAATATTTATATTAAGGTTTATTTATAAATATACCATATTAAAAAGGTAAATTATTCGTATATATTAGCATTATGATAATTTCTAATAAATACGAGTAATTTTTCTTCTTAATAAGGTACACTTATAAATAAATAATATTATATAGACCACCAGTAATAAAATTAGAAATGAATTTCTGTGAACTTTTCTACACATAGACCCACTTTCTTTGTGATGTCATGACTAGGTGACCAAGGCAAAATAGTGTAAATCGTGAGCACATGATTCGATGTTGTACATTTTTGACAAAATATGTCAATATGTCATATTGCTGTCCAACTCAACGTTTTCTTTCAAGCCCAAAATTTTCAATTTAGTAATAATTTTTAAAAAGACATTCTCAATTTTACTTAATATCCCATTTAAACATTCTTATGGTCTCTAGTTAAAGTTAGTAATTCCTTAAGATATAGCAAGTTAAAGTTTTGCATTTCTTAATGCTCTAGAAAAAGTTGATCTTTGAGAGTAATTATTTAGAGCAGCCCATCCAATTCGCGGCTCATTACAAATAAACTTGCGGTTAATAAAGCAAATAATCAATATACTGAACATGGCTCATTTCTTCCATTTATACTGCTCATTAAAAACGTATATTTTTGTTTTTTAAGCAAGATATTTTCTTTGTTCTTTAAAAATAGTGCTTTTTTCAAATTATTTGCTTATTAGAAATGTATGTTTTCGTTTTTAAGAAGAAAACTTTTACTTTTTTTGAATAATCGTGGCACACTAAAAATTTAAGTTGGCACTACTAAGGGAGATTAACGCATGCACAGTTTAACCCTTTAATAACAACCATTTCTGTAGAGTCATTTGTAAATGCAGAGCTATTTTGTTCAAGTTCTGACGTATATTGATGTAATGTGTATGCCTTATGCAGAGCTGTCAACCTTGCATGATGAAAATTACAATTTGGAAGAGTGATGGGAGAGTGAAAAATCGGAGGAAATCGGACCAAAGGCAGTTCTGAAGTTTATGGTTGCTCAGGTCCTGGTAGAATTTTTAAACGGAATGCTTGACTTCCAATGACAAAAAAAATTTTTTTTTTCAGAATTATACCAAGTTTCTTAATATTATTTTCATAAAAAATCAGAGAAAACAAACCTAAAAAACATTGATTGTAAACAATGCACAACTATTCGCATTATTAAAAAATACTCAACACAAGACAATCTCATTGGAGACAACCATTTTAAAAGTATTTTTAACGCACTATTTTAAACGGAGCTTTTAAATGGAGAATTTAAAACACTGCTCAAGATTAATTAAATATCATAAATTGTCTGCAACTTTCAGCACTTACCTGAGGCAAAATTTATACCTTTATGCTATATAAATAGGAATTAAATCCAAATTGCATTTAAAAAATAAAATTATATGTTAGTTAAATCTGCATTTATTACGAAAGTTTAGGTTCTGAAAATAAAATTCTTTCATTTACTTTAGAAGGTTAGACCTGCAAAAATAAAAATCAAGAACCAGAGGCCGAAAAAAAAAACTTACTAATAGAGAATTGAATAAATTGTTCGATAAGATGAAAAGCTATCATACTATATAAATTCACTTATTTTTTTTAATCCTACTGAAAACAAACATTAGGGCTTTTAACCTTTACACACCTTAAGAAGGTTAGTCACTTGTGGTGCTATCTAGTGAGCTGAGTGCCGTAAACTGTAGAGCTATTGCCAAAACAGACATGCACAACACCCATTCAAGTTGCAATGTCAATCATGGCCCACCAATAGGGAAATTCTGTAATCTATATTATCTCCTTCACTCTGAAATTTCTAAGTAATCCAATTAGCATTAGTACTGGAGTTGAAGCCACAGCTGGGAGAGTTGGGTATAGGCTCATTACATACTCATTTAGAAACAATCTATTACCCCTGGCCAAGTGGTTAGTGTGCTTGGCTACTGATCTAAGGGACCTGGGTTCGAGCTCTGGGTAAGGTATGGAGGTATGTGTCATTTTTCTGCTGAGGTCCTGCCATCCTCTCAGACTTTCTACTATGGTTTATAAACTGACAGGCTCCTGTCAGGTCTATGTGGCAAGCAGCTAGTGGTGGCAGCAGGGGATATTTATTTTTATATTTTTCCTATGACCTTCAACTCTGTAAAAGAATTTAGATGTGGACTTTGCCATGCATTCTGTCAGGAAATGGTCAACTGGAGTCACAGATTTCCTGTGATTGGTGACAGATGAGCCCAAAGCAAGCATAGATTAGGGAGTGGGGACACAGCTGTACCTGCAGTACAGTAAAAGAGCTAAATTGGAAACAATTCTTCCCTTTCATTAACATTCACCTATTAGGAAACGGGCAAAAATACCGTACAATTTGGAGGCAGATTTACATAAGTGTAAAACTAAAAAAAAACAAAAAATCGAATTTTAAACCAAAAATTGGAGTAGTTGGCAGCTCTGTGTATGTGTTATGGAGATGTTTTATGTTAATTTTGGTTTCAACATTAAAATTTAATATGGATGCAAGAGTCTCACAATAGCATGGAAGCGGGCAGAGCTGGTTGGAGTGGCCATTGTTCCATCCCATGGCTTTCCCCTCTCCAAATGACAACAGGACAGCCAATGTGACAATGAGAGCCAGGCAAAGTGTTCCTGTTTCCTGGGTTCAGCCAGCAGTTACAGGAATCAATGGTCAGCTGAGGGACAGCTGGGTATTTTAGACTCAACACATAATCCTGAGCTGTCATGTGATGGATCAGAGAGGACACTCTCTCACATGCTGTTGGAGACAAAGAAGAATCATCTTGGAGGTGATTTGGGGAATCAGACTGCCATTTCAGGCCAATTTTTAATTTTTTTCTCTAAGTCCTCATGAGATGTATGATGTGGAGGAGTCTTCCTCATCCTGACAAGAGTTTATACTCCTACCCATGGTAGGTTCACTTGGAGGCCCAGAGTAGGAAGTCCATAATGAATAGTTAAAAGATAAATCTATAATAAAAAATTAAATGATGAGAGTGGTAGAAAAGTAGCAATAAAATGATTTATAAATTTCCCTTTATCTGCAATATCATCCAAAATTTTGTGACATATCCTTTGAGAATCACTGATCTAAGGTTTATGATTTATTTTCAGGGGAGGGTTGGGCCATTCATATAATTGCATTTTTAATGCAATTTGGATTTTAAAAAAATCCTGAATTAAAATTATAAAGGTATAAATTTTGCCTCAGGAAAGTACCTCTGAAAATTGCACACAATTTATGATATTTAGTTAATGCATATTCCCTATCATTGTGTTCAGCAGGAAATGGGATTTTTTCTTTAGCGATATGCTCTGCTTAAAATGGTTGTCTCTGATGAGATTATCTTGTTCTGGGTTAGTTTTTAATAATGCAGTGTCAATGTTTTTTAGGCTTGTTATCTCTGATAGCATTATTTAACTTTTTTATACTGTGAATGGCAGTAAATTGTTTATAATTTGTGTGTTTTTTTAGTCTTGTTTTCTCTGATGGGATTCTTTAGTTAAGGAAACTTTTTTTATACTGCAGATTGGCAGTGAATTGTTTATGATAATTCAAGTTTTTTAGGCTTGTTGTCTATAATGTGATTATTCAGTTCTAGGGATTTTCCGTACCGAGAATCTACGGTGAGTTGTTTATGATAATTTGTTTTTTAAATTTGTTACTATGGCATATAAACTGACAGGCTCCTGTCAGACCTCTGTGGCAAGCAGCTGCTTGAGAGGGGTCTCTAATGGAATTATTTAGTTCAAGGGGCTTTTTTTTATACTGTCCATCAGCAGTGAATTATTTACGAAAATTAATGTGTTTCAGGTTTGTTGTCTCTGATTGGGTAAAAAATCCCATGTTAAATAATCCCTGAGGTGTTTTTATAGTGTGAATCGGCAGTGTCTTGTTTCCGATTTTGTGTACTTTTCAAGTTCTTGGTTATTGGGTTATTTAATTGCTGGGGCCTTTTTATAGTGCAGATCGCAGTGCATTGTTTGCGATTTTGTGCATTTTTTCATGTTTGTCATTTTATATTTCGATTTTATAGTGTTTCGTATATTTTTGGGAAAATACACTTTTTTTTTATGTGGTTGTCATTGGGAATGTGTCTTGGTTTCATAGGTAAGGAGAAATTTATGCTACTTTCATGGAAATAACAAAATGGCTGCATTAGTGCTGTTTTTTAAAGAATTACCTTTCATTTTTTAGGCTTGTTATACGATTGATTTTGTGGGGTGGGGTAAAAAGAGTGTAATGGCAGTTTGTTGTTTAGCAGCATGTTTAGGTTGAAATGGTTGTCTCCAATAATTTTGTTTTGGGGTTTTTTTAAATTGTGGAATGGAAATTTGTTGTTTAGCAGTATAGAACAGCACTTGTTAGAATAGCCATTTCAGATGAGATTACTGATTTCTGTGAGTTTGTTTTAAAGTACAAAATGTTCACTTGTTAGTGATCAATATTCTGTTGAAACAAGTAACCTCGGATGGTACTGACAGACATTCATTGTATAACGATATGTGCAGTTAGGAAACATTGCTTTAGACACTATTACTTCAGGTGATTTACTTTTATTTGAAAAAACAAAATTTTATGCTTAGGAATTTCTCCTAAAACTTTTAATATGCAAATAGTTTGAAGGATAAACTTTAAAATTTTATTGTTCAATGATATTCTTTACTCAGCATATTCTAATTGTATGGCCTCTTCACTACTATAATACAATTGTTTGGGTTATTATTTGTAGAACTTTCCAAGAAGCTGAATATTCTTTTTGGGATATTGAAATACATTTTTCATTAGTTTAAATTGCATATTTAGTTTTTTTTTTGCTACAGAAGTAATTTTATGAAACTTAGCATAATTCTGGAAATATTAAATTTTTTCATCGCCATCAGTCAGAAGTCAAGAGCTTCATTTAGGCGCAATGCAGTATTTAATATGCTTGTCTACTGATCTATGAGACCTCATTTTCTACTGAGACCCTGCCATCCTCACAGACCTTCTACTATGGCATATAAACTGACAGACTTCTGTGGCAAGCAGCTACTTGAGGGGGTATTTTTTTTACTTAAAAAATACCATCTGAGCACCAGAAATTAATAAAATTAACTAAATGTCTCAGCTCTTTTTAAGATATTACAGTGTTTTAGAGTAATTATATATTAATTTATTCACACAGTAGCTTTTACCAAATCTTGAGGAGTTACAAGAACTTAACATATTGTTATCCACTGCCCCCCCTCGCTTCCTGCCACATGTGGATCAACTTACAACCACCTACACATCTGACAGCTCTGAACCTTAGAGTTGAACTGGTGACAATTTAGTGCACCCAGCCCTTCTCTCATGGATGAGAAACAGCTGAATGCAGAGGAAAGCCCAAGGATGTCACTACTACCTGATGAAATGCCCTGTCAGGGCATGAAATAAGCATAAATAAATAAAAATAAATACCCCCTCAAGCAGCTGCTTACCACAGAAGTCTGACAGAAAGTGAATATTAAATATTTATAAGTATATATGCATTTAGCAAACAATACGGACATTGTTAAGGGGTTTGAGATTAGGGTGAATCAGTGTGCTTTGGATTTCCAAACCTAGATAAGAATGGGGCTTTTCAGAAATAAAATTAAGTGTAGAATAAGGAACATTTTTGTAAGAGTTGGGTTGTTTTACCTCCAAGAGCTCATAGAAGGTTGGGGAATAGGACCCACTGGACAGTTGTTAGGAGACAGATGGCAGCCTCCTGTCAAGGCCATCCAGCATGTCCTTTAACCCTTCCAGGGTCACCATCACACATAGACATTGACAGAATCTGCAATGAAAGTTCAGAGATGTCATTAGACATCTTTTGTACAACAAATAAAATTTTCAATTTAAAAATAATAAAATTGCCATTTTAAAATTTTCTTTGATATATCTTTTAAAAATACACAATTCAAGTTTGAAAAATATTTCTTTTTTCTCTTGAGGCATATTTTATTAAACTATAATATAAATTATTTGTTAAAACCACCTGATTGCCATTTCTTAGAAGCACTAAACGATATTGCCAATTTACTTGTTAATGTTCCTCTTTGCTGAAGCAACCTTCTGATTTAAGCTCATAAGTTTGATTTGAACTATTATCAATAAATTTTCCTTAAATTTTTGAAAATCTCTTAAAAATTTAACAAAAAACTATTTTTAAAAACGGCAGATTTAGGAAGTAATTACGAAGTATGTACCACCATTTTTTCTGTTTTACACTCTTTTCTGCCATAACCCTATTTCATACTTCCAGAATTATTTTTATCATTTATCCCAGCATTCTATGTGTCTTTCCCACTTTTAAAATCAAAACTGTATGTAACATGAGCCTTTTTAGAAAGAGGAAGCCCTACATGTAAAGCTCCTGTTGTTGTAAAGCCCCCTCTACAGTGGATGTTTAGAGTTCTTCTCGGATATAGGACAATGTGACCATGCATCTAGTCAGTATTTATACTTTTAAAATTAAACCTTTGTTTTCATTTCTGTAGATTTATTCTATTTCTGTAAATTTTTCATTTTTCTGTTGGCTGATCTATCAATCTTTTGGAGTATACTTTTCGATGGCCTGCTTACAAGTTGTTGTGGATATTATTTGGCATTGCATTATGTTAATATTTCTTTGTTTTCTTGTAAAAAAAACTTTGATCTGGTATCGTTTCCTGAAAATAAATGGGGTATTGGATATGGAAGCAAAAAAAAAGACTTCCTTGGCACGGAAAACAGTCCTCCTCTGAGAAGGCAATTTCACAAGGTTGTTTTTTACCCTCCTCCCCCCAAAGAATGCTTTTTATTTATAAGTTTTTAAGTTTATATTCAATGTTTTTTTTTATTTTAACCTAGATAAGAACCCTCAATATATTTGTTGTGACACAGATGATTTTTTTTTTTGCTTTGGTAGACTGACTTTTCGTCACTTAGCAAAGATAAAAAAAAAATTCAACCAAAACAAAAATTCATAATGTTTAGTAAAAAAAAACAGCCAAAAAACTGTTCCTCCATTTCATAAACTAGATAGAAAATCCCATTAATGCAAGCAATTCAAGTAACCTTGTATAACACTGGCTGATGTTTTAAGATATACCACACTGAAATAAAATTCATTAAAAGAAATAAAAATCATGTTTCATGTTAATATTATATTATCTGGGAAGAAATTTACTTTTGATGAATATATAATTTAACTATTTTAACTTTTTTTTTGAGTTGGTAGAGGCATAGGGATGTGATTAGATATATTGTGACATATGAATAGAATTAAATGGTAGATATAAGTGACTGGATATGATTTGATTCAGTGAAATGGTATTGTGAGAAATTTGATATGTATTTCAGATTTTTCAGTATGGTGGTTGCTGCTGTGTACTAATGAAGAATATAAACGATTTTGAATTTTTGTTGTAGATGTTAGTATTATCACTTAGTGTTCTGTTTCATTGAATTATGATCATTAATTGGCAGATAGTGGTGTATATGTTCAGAAAGGAAGTTGTGGTTGTACATGAATAATTTTTAATTATATTGATAAATGTTTTAGTTTACATTTTATATATATTTGTGGCTTTTCTTACCCTTGGGTTATTTAATCCCCAGTGCTTTTTTAGAGTGCAGATCAACAATGCAGTTTTTTAGGATCTTTTATAAATTTTTAGAAAAATACTTTTTTTTTCTATGAGGCAGTGGTGGGTTTGAGGTTATGAGATTTTTTTTTAAGGCAGCATCATTACTTTTTATCTAAATGAGTACTGAAAAACTCATTTTAAGCAACAAACTCCAATCTTATCAGCATCACATCATCTTCACTAATTCGAGTATTCTATTTTTGTATCTACCATCATGGACTGCTCTACAATATGAGCTGTCACTATCAACTTTCATCTCTTAAGATCCAGCAGCTAGTCAGATGTTTTGTAGAAGTGCTTTTAAAATAAACAGTATCATATATAGAATTAAGTTCATTGAGATGTGTTGACTCTGACGAGATTATTTGGTTTTGGGACTTTTTTTTTATAATTGGGATCAGCGGTGGGTCGTTTCTGATTTTCTTGTTTTTTGGTATGTGCTATCTCCGATGATATTACTGAGTTTCAAAGTAATTTATAGCCAACCATCAAGAGTCAATTGTCGGGGCGGGGGTGGCTTAGTCGGTAGCACGCCAGGCTCGTAATCTGTAGTTCCCAGGTTCGAGTCCCAGCTGGGTCAGCGTTGAGATTTATCTCCGCAAAATTCCCCGACCTACCCACGGTCAGTAGGGGACAGTGATGGGGTTGGAAAGGCCGCCGTCCGTCAGATGGGACATTAAGCCGTGGCCCCGTGTGCGGGAAAGCCATACCCTGTGCACGTTAAAGAACACGCTGGATGGCCTTGACAGGAGGCTACCATCCGTCTCCCAACAGCTGTTCCAGTGGGTCCCCTCCCCCAACCTTCTCTGAGCCTTCGGGGTCCATGTGACCTGGCCATTTAGCCCATGGTGTGCAAAAAAGTGCCGCTCAGAGGTAAAACAATCCAACCCAGTCAATTGTCAGCTGATTAATATGTTGGTTCATGTTATGGAACACTGTACAAATTATATTAATTTTTAAAAAAGGATACTAAATTAATCTGTATTATTATTATATTCCACTGGCAGATAATACATTACTAAAAAGAAAATAATTTGACTTACATCACTATATATAGGTATACCAGTAGGAGACAGAACAGTTTATAAGATTTCTGCTTGTGGACTTCCCCCACTAAATGTAGCTGGTGACTGAATACTGCTTCCCCCTGAGCTATAGATACGTTCTTTTTCTAACCGTTCAATCTTTTCATGTCTTTCATGCTTATGCTTGTGTTTATGTTTATGCTTGTTCTTCTTCTTCTTCTTTTTCTTATCCCGATGGAACCTCATTGCAAGATTAAATTCTTCCAAACTAGATGGTGCAGTTTTTGCCTCTGGAGTATCGGGGGATGGTTTCTTGAACATGCTTGAATCAAATCCCGTAGGCTGATGACCAGAGGTACCTTGAATACCAGGAAGAGATTTTGATTGTGAATCATCTGAAAATACATCAAATGAACAAAAAGGTGTTGAAGCAGATGCTGGAGCAGAAGTAGAATCTAGGCTGCTGCTAGTTCCTTCAGCTGCTGTTGTAGTTGCTATTGTGGGTATCACAGAAGGTCCAGGCATGTGCACTACTTCTTTTACTCGAACCTTATTCGATACTTCATCATCACATATTACTTCTGCTTTTATTTTTCCATCTACAGAATGAAGAACATGTTCTTCTATAAGCTGCAGTGGGCTAGAAGCTTTTCTCTTTTCACCTGTAGTATCCGGCAGTTCAATTTCTTCTTTCACAATTGAGTCAGTAATAGGTACATTTTCTTCTAATCTAGATGGATGCTCTTCAATTATGTTTTCACTCTTTATTTGATCTTCTCCTGGTATAAGACTTGTATTTAAACGAGTTTTTTTCTCTTTTAAATTTAACACCATTGCAAGTTCTGGGATAGGAAGACATGATGGTCTCTTACGTCCATATAGTGTATGATACAAATCCATTACTGCACATCTTAGTAATGAATCATGTGATGTGCTACTTGTCTTTAATTTCCACAATCTTTCAACTAAATCTTCAGTATTTAATGGGTTTGGATCTGATTTTGTAAATGGTGGGTTTTCTGTAAGCAGCCTTAAAACATGATACCTGACAAGTGGAACTGGGTCATTTTCTACAAAATCTAGTAAATAATTCAAATCTTCTGCTTTTCCATCAGCTCTAGTAAAATCAACAAGAGCTTCAATTGCTGCAATGCGAATATCTATGAATATTCCATATACTGCATATTCTCGAAATAATAATGGGTTGTTAGGTAAATGACCCATTTTTTGCAGTTTACGTATGGCTTTTAAACAACTTACAGTTACTGTATATTTGTAACAAGAAAGAAGTTTATCCATATTGAGACATCGTGTAATTTCTTCAAGTATTAATTTGGTGTCTGCTGATAATGAATCAGCAGTGACGACTTGACCTGTCTGTGCAAGAACAGATATGACTGGTGTTACAGTTTCTCCCAATGCTTCAACCAAAGCAGCTCGATAATAGTTATCTGAAAATTTATTTTTGCTGTTTTCATTATATTTAAATAAGCCTAACAAAAAATTCAGAACATCTGATGGGCAAATACCATGAACTGTTCGCAAACCAGCCATGGCTACTGGAATTGTTTTCTGAAGAAAATAATGTTGAAAGTTAGTGAAATTATTAAGCCTCTTTATATGCACACATGAATATGATCCAAACATTTTACGAAATATAGTCATCATGGCAGGGGGGCCAGTCCAAGTGGATACCATTGAATTAGCAACTTTTTGAAGACAATATGCAGCAGCACAACGTATTTTATAGAAACAATGTTCATTTTCAATAGTATCTGTCAAAGCTAACCTTGATGCTGGTGTAGGAAATTTTTCTAATGCATCAATAGCTTCAATCTGTGCTGTAACATCTCTTTCATATCTCAGCTGATATTGCCACTGATAATCTGGCTGTTCAATAACAACTTGTCTCAATAGCTGCATTTCTGGATCAATTCGTATCCACAAAACAGGAGAATCAGCATCCATTGCACTAAGATCCATGTCAACTTCTTCTCCTGTACAAAGAGGAATCTTCTTCTTCTTATTTCTTCTACTTTTTGAATGGCAGGTGATATCATGTCTTGTAGCATTTTCTTCAATCTGAAGGTTGTGTTTGAATGTGCCATCTAATTCTTGAATGGTCACAGTTAATGGTCCTACATAACGGCGTATACCACGAGATTGTGTATCAAGCTGCTTAATTTCTAGTTCAACAGTATTTCTTTTGCGATTGAAAACAAATGTTGCACAAAACTTTGGATGACCTCCTTGTTGCACCCACTGTTCTAAAAATGTTTTTATGTCCTTACCAGTAACAGTAAAGATAGCTTTTTGAAAACTACTTGTAGATAACAGCATATTGTACCAAACATTACTTGTAACCTTTTGTTGTGCTGCACTTGATGCCAATGACAATAATTTATTAAACACTTGCAAAAGAAGTTCTCTTCCAATTCTATCTTCAAGCATTTTAATTACAAGATGTGACTTTTTTGTTAACATTTCATTGTATTTAGGAGATGTTGTATGGAGATGCTTAGTTGGGAAATAAAAGCTTCCATCTTTTCCTTGAGCAACTGCAGCAGCACTTCCAGGAAGAGGTGTAGCACTACAATCAAGAATTAGACCACCATATTTTTGCTCATATTTTAAAACTTCGTGCAGATCTTTATGTATCCAAAGTCGATACTCATTGTTACCAAATGCCTTCTTGAAATAATGCCCAGCAAGATAAGTTGAAATTCCTTTAGGTAACCAAACATCTGACCATGAAAACATGCTGATAAAACAACCAAAAAACTGTTCTGCAACAGCTTGAGCCATTATTTTTCGTGAAATGTATGTTTGATCAATTATGTGACGAGTATGAAGTAAGTTTGTACTTAGTATTGTCATAGTTGCATAAGGCGAAGCCTCTTGATATGCTTCATCAACAAATACTTGCTTATAACAAGAATAAGGATATCTGCTAGACAAAAGTTCTTCATAAAATTCAAATGCTTCATGCAAAAATTTTGTTGAATGTTTAAGTAATGGTAATAGATGAGGGAGACAAAAATGAGTTACTTCATGCATTTGAGGATCAACAAAAATTTCAAATGGCCCAATTGCTAAAGCAATATTTGGAGCACATGTAGGTGTTGGTAGGAAATAATGAAATGTTTTTTTTCGCATGTCACTTGTATATACAGTCTCTAAAAGGTCACCACACGAAACTGCTAGCATTGATGCATCCACAGTAAATTCCATTTTCCAAGTGCATGGTTCAGAATATGAATCTACACATGGGAACCAAAGTCGAGACGAGTTTTCATACCCATATGTAAACATGTGTACACCTCTTTCAACATAGGAACCATCACATTCTGGAACAACAAAATGAATACCTCCTTGTGGTTTTTCAAGAGAAAATTCAATACTTATTCGAAATTGCTTTCCATCCGTAACAAGATTGATTGCTTCTGAAGGTATCTTTATGTTAAGTTCACCATTTCCTTGATCGGAATCCACTGAATTAACAGCAGTTAAATGACAAGAAGAAAAAAAGTCCAAATTCCTCTGTTTCGTTTCACCTTGGCATATTTCCAAGAGAGGGTCATTGTATGTAAAAGTAGCATCATAGGTATCATTAATTGACACTCTGTATATGCGACACTGTTTACAATTCAATTTAATTCTGCGCAGATCAGTTTTAAGAGGTATTATTGTCAATTCTACAAACCCTATCAGTGACTGACGCTGAAAGTTGATGTTGGTAATGCAAAGCGCTTGATGAGATAATTTAAATGGTCTAATTGGCGTTTCAGGCACTTTTTCTCCTTTCTTCATTTTAAAGTGTAATCTACAGGTGATAAACTATTCTAGCAATCCATTTTTTTAATGCAGAGGCTGGTTTGGAAACTTAACGTTACTTCGTCACGCTTATCAGAACCATTTTCTTTCGCAATTACAGGTCAAGTCTAAGAATTACAGTTACGGTTAGGTACAAAATCTCTAACCAGAAGCACGTTTTCTCTTTCTTTTACGCAGTAAGAGTGTTAATTAGAAAAGTAATGCTACAGAAACTTAGAGGTACAAATAGGAAGAACTGTGAGACAGAAAGCCCTTACCATCAGTAAGCATTAATGTAGTCGTGATTGCCATGTTACTCCTATCATGAAATTCGCGCTGAAAGTCAGTTGTTATAGCATGTGTTAATGTTTGGTACGAATAATGGCATATAAATCGCAATATTTCCTGTAGTTGAAGACACTATTAGCTAATAAGAATTTACTTTTTCTTCCTTTTTGTTTCTATTCTGTGCTTGAATGTGTTTGTAAAAATAGTAGTTGAACACCAAGATCAAATTTGTTGATTATTCCTACAAATATTGTCTAATAAAATCGAAAAAAATTTTTACATTTGAAAAGATTCAATTTAATGCAAAAAATATTAAATATTTTTTAATACCTTTTCACTTCGACTTTGCGTTTGTCTGCAATTATAAAAACTGTTGTTGAGCTATAAACTGGACGTTTATCGCAATGAATTACACATCAAATAATAGCAATGCCACAAAAAACTCCTCCAGAAAAAAAGGTTGCCTGGGATATTTCAAACCAGCAGTAATTTTAGTAATATGTAGAAATAGTAGCTGTAGCTTACACTACTTTCCAGTATAATTAAAATAAAAAAAAATGAAATAATTCCGAAAGAAAACTTTATACTAATTTCCTACCGATGAAATGTTATTCCATTTATATATTTCTTAAATTTATGTCCACTCTGTAGCAATACTAATGCCCACTTTCTTACATAATCTCTCTTACGAGTAGGAGTAACGTGGCGACTTTCAGTTACTTTCTTACATAATCTCTCTTACGAGTAGGAGTAACGTGGCGACTTTCAGTTACTTTCTTACATAATCTCTTTTACGAGTAGGAGTAACGTGGCGACTTTCAGTTACTTTCTTACATAATCTCTCTTACGAGTAGGAGTAACGTGGCGACTTTCAGTTACTTTCTTACATAATTTCTCTTACGAGTAGGAGTAACGTGGCGACTTTCAGTTACTTTCTTACATAATCTCTCTTTCGAGTAGAAGTAACGTGACGACTTTCAGTTACTTTCTTACATAATTTCTCTTACGAGTAGGAGTAACGTGGCGACTTTCAGTTACTTTCTTACATAATCTCTCTTTCGAGTAGGAGTAACGTGGCAACTTTCAATTACAATTTTAACGCAAAAGGGAGCCTCTCTTTTTTCCTCCCTCCATGCACAGAAATCGGTGATTCACACATTCAGAGTACTCATAGCACTGAATTACCTGAATTAGAGGATTTTAATTTATTACACCTATTACTTTGTTAAGAATTCAGTGCTGTTGCGAGCATCTTTGCCAAATAGGAACAGTACACAACGCAATTTTAATGACAATCATAGGAGGTATAAATTAAAAACTTTATTGTAAAATGTTTAGTAGAGAAATAATAATTTAGGGTATTGGTTTGATTAATGCATCTTCATATGTAAGGAATTCTATATCAGGAATATTTGCTCTGGTGACCACTGTTTATTTCAATTTAAAAAACCCCTACTTCAGTGTGTGGGGAAGGATTATTAAATCACTCGTAGCCACAGATTAGTTACATTCCTTATTCTGTGACTCATAGTACAGTTTGCAGATCTCGATATTAAAGCAGTATATGTAATTTTAGGGCAGTTGTTTTCAAAATAGATTCCACATATCACTAAGAGGTTCTGCACAAATTTTAGATAATTTGAAAAGTGTAACAAAAGCAGAAATAATTTTCTTAAATTTTCTAGAAATATTTAAATAATAAGAACTTGACAATGAATTGCATTACTTTTTTTACCAACAAAGGCGGCCTGCATTAGGGGCCAACCTCTCCTTGATATTTCTATTATATATGTTATATTTACTAAACTCTGAATTGGAACGAATAATAAACATCCTGATTAGCATCAATATCTTTTTTTCATCTGAAGCATCTCGCCTGTTTAATTTTCATTCAATACGAATTTAGCGAATACTTTTAAGTGTGCCCAGAAAGTTCTATTATTTTCCACACAAATGTCAGCCACTTGCCACACTGCTTGTAACAGCTTTCGAGTTAAGGCCTTTTTGGGTCAATTCTGAAGCTTCCTACAACACTACCGCATTGCTCAAATGGAAAATCGCAGCACCACGAAGGAAGCAACCACTGTTGCCCGAAACTAACCGGATGGAAGCTATTAGGATAAATCTGCAAATGATCAAAATGGAATGTGAGAATGCAAGGTAGGTGCGTTTATTACAGATTCTTCTGTACATTATAGGCCAACTTTGTTAGAAAAACTTGTATACATCTCGGCACTTCATCAATCAGATGGTTAATGGTATCCTGAGGTATGGTATTCCAAACAACATCCAATTGGGCATGCAACTGTCGCAGGTTCGCCACTGGAGGGAACTGCTGAAGGCTATGAACCATAAGGTCCCATACAGAGGCGTCTCATCCAGTGGTGCAGGTGGGGCAGCTTCACCAGGGCCCTGAGCTTAAGGGGGCCCAAAACTAAAGAAAGTGTATCTTTTCTTGTTAAATGGACAAGCACTGATTGCAAATATTTTTGTACATGTCAGTTTTTGGAGCAGGAGAAACATTCGCAAAAGGAAAAGGGGTAATTTTACGTTTTTATTACATAAAATGCACAGACAGATGTTTTTCCATACTGCTACTTCCCACCTCTGTACCTTCCCACTCTGTCAACGTGTTGATAGTGTTTTGAATTTTGATTACTGCGAAAGTTAATTCTTTTATTCCAGCAATCCTCCACCCTCTCCTGTCCTTTCAATACCCTTGAGGGGCGTTTGAGGGTTGATCCAGAGCCACCCAGTTTAGCTGCCATTGTCAGATGTTGCTAAGTGCATGTGCAATGAGGGAAATCGAAATAAAAGTCAGAATTTCTGTCAATAACCAAATCAATTAGTTTTCACATGTCCTGCCAGCAATTAGGGTGGGAGTGTGGATTGGCAGGGCAGAAAAGCAAGAACTGTGTGTGCGTAGTTGCCTTTATAAAGGAAATTTTTCAAGTCATCAGCTTTGGGGGAGGGGGAAAATTTTGAACACTTGTGCCATCCTGAAGGTCAGATATTCACAGAGAAGTCCCCCCCCCCCGATAGGGGACCTCCTTGGCGTGGTGGTGGAGGTGGTGGGAGGCTTCGGGTCCAGCAACCCGGTCGAAGGCTCTGCCGACCGGATTTGGCCCCCAGTTGGACATAGCCAAGACAAACCGAGGTCGAGGACATCGCTGACCGGTTGGACGTGCCGATTGGATGGTGACGGTGTCTTAGACCTCACCTATCAGGTGTTCTGTGAGCAAGTTCAAGGGCTTTGCCTAACGGTCTGAGCCCAATTAGTAGGCATGAGACCTTCTCAAAGTCTTGGCCTTACTAAGAGTCTCCACCCTGGGTGCCGAGCGAACTTGGATCTACATATCCTTGTTCATGGCTAACCGGGGAACAGATTAAATGTCAGGTTTCTTCCGGTGGTTAGCTTTCCTTTTATAGGACTGCTGCCATGTGAGGTCGGGGTTGAGGTGCATCTATATGGAGCATTCTTGCCCCCGTCTCTAGATAGTCATGGCTTTTCATAACTTGGTAGTGGCTTATCGACGGAACCGGGAATTGCCGTGGTTGCATAACATCTGCAACAAATAGTACAATTCACAGAGAAGTGCCGACTAATAAACACATATTTAACTAAACTTTAAGTGGTTCATTGTGGACAAATATCAATAAATAGGTATATGACTGTGGATGACTGTGGTTGGATACAAAATATAAAGACCTGTCTTTGGGCCAGTCTTTTTCTGTCAGATTTCTTTAGTTCCAATTATACCTATGAGATTGTCGCTTGGCCATTTGTGTTATTGATAGTGAATATTCGAGTTTCAGAGTGTTTCATCAATTTTTTTAATAATTATTTAATTTATACTCCATCATGTCATAAGAAAACAGTAAACCAAAGTGTCTTAGTGGATTAGCAAAAAGAAAAATTAAAAAAAGAGGAGGAAGAAAATATTAAAAAGATGTGCAAAATATCTACTTTTTTATGTCTTGTGAAGGAGTCTCCAGAGTAAATATCGGAAAGGGCGACCGAGATGTGAATACTGAGGTAAAAATAGATAAAACCAAGGAGAAGTGGATCACAAGGAGAATCCTTGTGATCGAGAGAAAGAAGCTGATACGGAAGAATCAGCTTCTTTCGAATAATGAAACGAATTTCGAAACGGAAGAATCAGCTTCTTTCAAATAATGGCGTAAAAACGCCATTATTTGTCATTATTTCTGATAGCACGCAGGACATTACCAAAAGAGAGCAGCTGAGCTAACTTAGTAATCAGGCATGTTTCAATTGGAAATGGCAAAAACGTAATTCCCAACAAATTGATGAAAGAATATTCTGGGATTTACTCTAGCAACTGATCATTCAGCAGCAGGACTCTACAAATTTATGGAGGCTAACTAGAAAGAATGCGGTCTAGATTTAAATGAAATACTTGGACAGAGTTATGATGGAAATGTAATGAGAGCTGTGCATGTAATGGGATGCAGACTAAGATTAAAACAAATTATAGCAATGCAAAATATGTGTACTGTGCAATCATTAATAATATAGAATCTGATTATTAACGACGTTATGTTGCATCAGTTCAGGTAAAAAAGTTTTTTCGATTTAGTGGAACGACTTGCAGTGTTTTTCTCTAACAGCTGTAAAAAGGTGGGAAACTCTTCAGTCTATGTCTGACTCTGCTAATATAACACTAAAAAATTTTTCTGCTACTAGCTAGTCTTCAAGATATAAATCTCTGCAATACTTGAAATATAACTTCATAGAAATATGATGAAGACACTGATTGAAATAATTCTTCTCAGTTAAAGCAATGAAGAAATTTTGAATGCGAAAGCTTTAAGAAAAAAATTTGAAAATTTTGAAAATATTTTTCTCTTCGAAATTTTATTAAAAAGTCTGCAATCAATAGATGCTCTCTCTAAATTTCTGCAATCTCCTGATGTTGATCTTCCAAAATCTTCTCTATTATTGCGCACTAGAGGGCTTGCAGTAATCCAGAAACAATTTTAATAAATTCAATGAAAGCACACAAAAGTTGGCATTAATGTGGGGTCTAAAACCAAAATTCCAGACTTCTTGTGTCCCTAAAATCAAACGTATGGATGGTGAACTATGTGAGGATCAGAGATTTATGAATGCAGAAAATCACTTCAAAATTGAGGTATTCAAAGGTACTTTCGACAGAGTCATTATGGAACTTAAATGGCGTTTTTAGAGCTTAAATGAGATTGCTGACAACTTTGTCGCCCTGCATCCAAAAATTTTACAATCTGTAACTGATGAAGAATTAAACGAAACTGCAGAGCTTCTCACCCGGGAATATAAATCCAATTAAATGTCTTCATTTGGTGCTCAACTTCTATCATTTTGGACTTGCTTGAAACCGAAAATAGAAAAAATTTCTACCATAAGAGAAGTAGCTAATTTATTGATTATTCAAAACTACTCTCACTTCAGCTCTTCCAGATATGTATACCGCTCTTGTGATCTTTTTAACGCTAGCTGTAACTGTAGCAACATCGAAACGTTTATTTCCGAAATTAAAAATTGATAAAAAATTATCGAGAAGTAAAATGACAGACCATCTCTGTCTCAAGATGATGAAACAATTCTGTGAACCATCTCTGTCTCTCCTAAACAAGAGCCAGTCGACAAATTTTACTGTCATTTTCGTGTTCGGCACCTCGAAATTAGTAAAGATTGGCTATTTTCATTTCAAAGCCATTTTGTGTGTTGCCCAGTGTAATCTTGTGCTTTTTTTTGAAACAAACATTTCTGAAATCTAGAAATTTCTTTCGTTTTGTGTTGATGATGGTCTTATAGTTAAAAGAACTTCGAAAAGAAACTGTATGTTTGGTGTTATTTTGTAAAAACTTGTCACGTATTAAATTCAGGGCACGTATAAGTGTTGACCATGATATTTTTAACTAATTCTTTTATTATAGTAAAATAATAATTGGCTATCACATTTCTCGGAAAGCGAGCATTTTGAAAATTGTACATTTCTCGAGAAAAAACTTGACAACAGTTATTTATGTGTGATTCTTTGGTAAACCACAGGCAAAGATATCCGCAAAAAGAACCTAAAAGGATTAAACAAATGCAAAATTTAATCCATTGATTCAATGATAAATACCTCTTTGTTGGAAAAAAGTTGTTAAATTTAACAACTTTTTGGAACAAAGTGACTAAAATTATGTATTCAAAATCGCAGACTATACTACAGGACAGTAGAAATTAGTTCAATCAATCAACTTAAATAGGGTTGGGTTGTTCTTCTCTGAGCGGCACTTTTTTTATACCATGGGCTAAATGGCCAGGTCACATGGACCCCGAAGGCTCAGAGAAGGTAAGGGGAGGGGACCCACTAGAAGAGCTGTTGGGAGGCAGATGGTAGCCTCCCGTCAAGGCCATCCAGCGTGTTCTTTAACGTGCACAGGGTATGGCTCTCCCGCACACGGGGCCACGGCATAACGTCCCATCCGACGGAAGGCGGCCTTTCCAAGCCCATCGGTGTCCCCTACTGACCGTGGGCAGGGCAGGGAATTTTGCGGAGATAAATCTCAACGCTGACCCAGCTGGGACTCGAACCTGGGAACTACAGATTACGAGCCTGGCGCGCTACCGACTGAGCCACCCCCGCCCCCGCCCCCGCTTAAATAGGTGTCGACGTGCAAGAAGTGAAGTGTGGATGTACGGGAAGTTCATAGACTGCACAAGTGAGGAGAGTGAATAAATTCGAACATGAAATTAAGAAATGTTCCAAGTTGAATTTCGATTTATTCCACCGAGAAGAAAGTTTCAATTCGTTACTATATTCTTTCACCATTTACAAATTTTTTACAAAGTCACACCAGCCATTGGCGTTATTATTATCGCCATTGACAAATAACAGAAGTACATAAAAGTTTCAAAAAAGTTTTGGAAATCGAATTCAATCATGGAGTAAATTGACATAATCGCAGAGGATCTTGGGTAGTTCGAGCTGAGTGATGCCATCCGGCAGCTGCCAATTCTCTTGCAGACGCTGCCTAATGACGCATCTGCAAGCGTGCTGAAGCGAAGGAGGTCGCTGTCGACCGAATTCCAATCCCGGAAACAGAGCATCGTAGATCGCATGTAACAGTTGCACTTCTGGAAGAGATCCATCTTTGACACTGAATCCAATTAATTTCGTTGTTGCAACGTAGGGATTAACAATGGTTCTCATCAGGAATCTCATCTTCCAGCAGCTCTGTCGAGTTTTTTCTGGCAGACTAGAGAACTCTGACTTCAGTTTCATGGTAGAAAAGTCCCACATGTCAGAGTCAAGCATTTCCTGAAGAATATTCCGTAACAAATATTTCAAGCATAAGTTGCCTAAGATCGAAGGCTCTGACGTGCTTCCGTCGGTTTCATCTAAGAATCTGCAAACGAAAAGTAGGCAATGAATATAGTTGACAATTGACAAATATTGATGTTTACGTCCAGATTAGAAATCATTACCCTCACTGTTATATACGGTGTTATAGCTCTTTTCTTTAGGAAATAATCAGAGATCAGGCTCTTTATTTGGAAGATGTAGGCTCAGGGTAGGGTCGTTCTCTGAACGCCACTATTTTGTGCATAATGGGCTAAATGGCCAAGGCACAGCGTACCCAAGGGCTCAGAGAAGGTCGGGGATGGAGACCAATTGATTGACTATTAGGAGACAGATGGGAGCTTCCCGTCATGGCCATTCAGCGTGTTGTTTAACATGTACATGGTATGGTTCTCCTATACACGTGGGGAGTGGTGGATGCTCAGTCGGTAGTGTGCCAGTCTTGTAATTATGCAGTTACCAGGTTCGAGTCCCAGCTTGAACAGCGTTGAGATTTATCTCCGCAAACCTCCTCGCTGTGCCCTCGGTCAGTAGGGGACACCGATGGGCTTGGAAAGGCCGTCATCCATCGAATGGAAAGTTAAGCCATGGCCTCGTGTTCGAGAGAGCCATACCCTGTGCACGTTAAAGAACACGCTGGATGGCCTTGAGAGGAGCCTAGTATTTGTCTCTTAACAACTGTTCAGTAGGTCTCCTCCCAAACCTTCTCTGAGCCTTCGGGGTCCTTGTGATCTGGCCATTTAGCACATTCTGTGCAAAAAAAAAATGCCGCTCAGAGGTAAAACAACCTAACACAACCTGCACACGTCGCCACGACGTAGCAACCAATGAAGCAGAGGGCATCCTTTCCCAGCCCATCAGTTTCCCCTTTCTCACCGAGGGCAGGGTGGAAGTTCAACGAATATAAATTTAATGCTCAGTGAACCTAGGAGGAACTAGAACTGAGGAACTGGGAATCGAACCTAGGAACTGGAGATTACGAGCCTGCCGCTCTACTGGCTGAACCAACTCCCGCCCTGTTTGTTCAGAGACAGCGGGGCAGTAATTTATAATGTTTGAGGGGATAGCTCAAAAATAGGACTTAATATTTGATGTTTCAAAATGGGACTTTCCTTTTGGAGGAGTTTAATAATGAACCTTTGACCTTAAGCCATTAATTTATGTTCTTTGAGTTTCAGGCGCTATTTATAAGCAGTTCTGTAATTTACAGTTCTGTTAAATTTCTTCGTTGAATTTGTACGTGAAGCGCTCAATTTTTTTTTAAATACAAAGTTAAAGTTACATGTGGTAACAATGGCTTTATTTTCATCGTCGAAATATTGTTCTGTACCAAAATTATATAGAGAAATATAAAAAACTTTCTGTATAATTCAGGGAATCAAAATGGTGCATTTGTTCATTACATTTTAATTTAGTCCCTTTCATTAGCCCCACACATCGCATAAATTTCTTACTATATGGCAGTATGCTTATGCGCAGGATTATATAGATTCACTTTAATTGTGTAACGTTAAGCTTATATATATATGCATTGTAACGTGTATGCTTACATATATAAATTATATCTGTGTATATGTATGGCTACATACACACTTAAACTCTGTATTTTTCTTACCTGCATCTATGTTTAAAAATGGACCTGTATGTCTTATGCACATCTGTGTAACGTGTATTCCAATGCACATTTTAGGAATGTAATGCATATGCTTATACGTATGTAACCTATAGACAGTGTGCAATATATAAGGCTGTATACGTATTTTAAAGAGTGCACAGTATGCAGAATGTTAACGTGTATGCCTATATGTGCAAAGTGTGTAAAGTGTTAACGTGTATGCCTATTGTGTGTTAACGTATGTAAAGTGTTAACGTGCATACTTGTATATGCAAAGTGTGTAAACATGTATGCCTGTATACAAACAGTGAGTAACATGTTAATATGTTGCCTATATAGGCAAAATGTGAAACACGTTAACATGTATGTCTATATACGCAAAAGATGTAACGTGTTAACATGTATGTTTATATACACAATGGGTGTAATGTGTTGACATATATGTCAGTATATGCAAAGTGTGAAATGTGTTAATGTGCATGCCTAAACACCCAAAGTTTGTAACATGTAACGTGTATGTATCTGTATGCACTTTCAGTATGTATATAGACATATGCTTACATACACACTTTAAGCATGAAGCACTTACACTCACATAAAATACTTTAGTTTTATAACGCATTCATTCCATTCTGAAGTGTATATTTATGTGTATGATTGCATTATATGCTTTGATAAGTACTTGATACAATACAGTAAAGACCAGAGTGTTTTAGAGTACCTGTGAGGAGACCCAAAGCAGCGCCCCTTTTCTATAAAAAATAAAATAATAAATATCCCCTCAAGCAACTGTTTGCCACAGAGTTCTGACAGGAGCCTGTCTCAGCAGGAATAGCATCACAAACGTCCATGCTTTACCCGGGGCTCGAACCCAGGTCTCTAGATCAGTAGCCAAGCGCACTAACCACTCTGCCAGGGAACTTTTAAATCTCTGTATGCCAAAGAATTGCTCTAATAAGCCAGTGCACTGGGCAAACGCTCAGCTTTCAGGACGTGTAACATGTATTCTTACACATATGCTTTAAGTGTGTATGTGGGCATTGACTCATTGATCGATTGATTGAATGTTATTAAGTACATTCGCTCAAAAAAGTATCCGAACACTATGGTTGATTACAGAATTCAGAAAAATATCTGGCAAAGATTTTTTTAGAATTTAGTGATCTGGCAACCTTCGTGTCACGTGACACGAAGGTTGCCAGAGGTTCTTAAATAAACGAAAATCGTGCTAACCTGGTTCCATGCTGCAGTAAAAAGAGCAGGATTTTAGGAGTAGAAGTCATTGCAGCGAACATCAGTAAACTCATCACCTTCATTTGAAATTCCGATGATTCTTCTTCATTGATCCTCTGACCATCATATCGCAGCATCCATATCTGGCTGTGGTTAAACAGATGCACCAAACGGGAGAAGGATATCAATCCTCTTTCCGCCCCCGTCAGGCATTTTGCCACGCTGAGAGGTTTCGGGCACGCATTAGCCAGAGCAATGATGGTGAACTCACCTGTGACTTGACGCCGAGTCCTGTTAAAGAGCTTCTTTAGATCTGCCTCGATTTCGTCGATGGGAAATCGTTCCTGGATGCAAAAAGAAGGCAGAGAGACATCGAAGAGTTTCGAGATGTCGGCTTCACTGTATGTCGCGATAGATGAGCTACTGATACGGAGGATGGAGCAGAGGGCAGAGATAATCTCTCCATCAGAGGAAGATTGCTGCAGAATGTCGAAGAAAGCATCCTTATTGTCTTCCTGTTCCTCCTCTTCCATTTTATTTGAAAAAAGGTTATAAAAGCGATGCTCACCACCCTTCTTGTTTTATTACAAACTCTCTCCGTGTTTGTAAGAAGCGCAAAATCCGTTGATCAACGCTTTGGATTCTACAATGATGATAATGTGTCACAATTAAGTTAACGACGTCAAGTCAGCATTGTATGCAACAAATTATATTCGTGTTCTGTTGTCACTGTTCTTTTTCTGTTCTGTTCTCACATTCTTTTTGCCTCAGCAGGCGGTATTGCTGCATAATGGAAATCGACTCCCATTCATTTCTGTCGGAACGCTGTCTACATGAAAGAAACCTATGACAACCTAAAACAGCTGCTGAACTGTCTTCAATACAGCAAGTATGGCTGACATCTCTGTTGTGACTTGAAGGTAGTGGCTCTGTTGATGGGTCTGCAGCTGGGATATACGAAGTACTGCTGTTTCTTATGTGAATGGGTCAGCCGAGCAAAGACTTTGCACTACCTGAACAGAAGCTGGCCTCAGAGGAAATCTCTGAAGGTCGGAGAGAAGAATATGGAACACCTAGCACTATCAGAAACGCACAAAATCCTGCTACCATCCCTACACATCAAACTCGGTGTGATGAAAAACTTTGTAAAAGCCATGGACCGGACTGCATCAGCTTTCAAGTACTTGTCTGACAAATTCCCTCCACTCAGTGAAGCGAAAATTAAAGAGGGAACTTTTGTGGGTCCTCAGATCCCGCGAGCTTTTCAGAGACCAGATGTTGGGCAACCTGCTTCAGGGTGACGAGAAAAAGGCTTGGGACACGTTTCGTCTGGTGTCAACTAAATTCCTCGGGAATGTCAGGGCAGACAACTACAAGAAACTGGACATGTTGGCTCTGTATCACAAACTTGGCTACAATATGTCCTTAGAGATCCACTTTCTCCATTCTCACTTAGATTTCTTCCCAAACAACTGCGGCATGGTTAGTAATGAGCACGGTGAACGTTTTCACCAGGACATTGCAACGATGGAGAAATGATATCAGGAAAACTGTTACACTTCAATGTTAGCTGACTACTGTTGGACGCTCGCCAGGGATGATCCTGAGCAGCTGTACAAGCGACGGGCAACTCGACGTCGGAAGTAGAAGCGGAGTTTTACCGATACACGTCATATGTAAGTATTACTCTATTATAAAAGAAATTATTGCGGATTTCTCAGAAATCTTATCCGATTTTGTATTTTCCTTGTCATATTCGCGTTCAGCACCTTGAAATCCGTAAGAAATGCTACTTTTATCTCAGAGGTATGACTTTTATGAAAATTTGTTGCCCAGTATTATCAGAGGAAGCGATCGATGCCTTATGTTTTTTAAAGCTGTTTTAAATGGTTAAACAGTCGTTTTAACTAATACTGTTGTATTAAAAAATTAATAAAATTAAACACAAAATAGAGAATTTTTTAATTCACTAATGATATTTTTTTAATGATAAATATAATAAAAATACAAATATTTGTTATATAATTAGAGTTTGTAGATCTTCTACTGTGACATATAAACTGCCAGGCTCCTGTCAGACCTCTGTGGCAAGCAGCTGCTTGAGGGGGTATTTATTTATTTTTTTATTTGTTCGGTCAGCAAGTTGGTTTCTTAGTTTAGTAATTTTAGTTGCTTTATTAAAATATTTGGGAAAAATCTAATTAAAACATTATTTTACATAGACTAATATTTTTCGGGAATTCTCGAGAATTCAGCTATCTGATTCCCAATTCTCGAGAACATAAAATTGGAGAGAAATCAGAAACCTTATATATGTGCAGTGACGGTCATAAGTGGGGCCCCCCCTACAAGAGTTTTGTGATTTTTTTCCCCATTCCAGCTGGCAGCCATTTTGGAATCCTAAAAGGGAATAGCAGATTTGGTCACCATTTTCTTTTCGTGGAAGGAAAAATCTTCTACTTTCAGGCTTCTCATGCCAGCTCGTGTAGTGTCGGAAGACGGAATACGAGCTTTTCCCCATGGGGGCGGAACCGCCCCCACCCCAATTATTGAGAGGTATTTTCTTCAGATAAATTTAAACGGGTCTCCTAATTAAATTATTAACTTTTATCTCCTGACTGAGTAGGGCTCTTGCGGCCCTACTCAGTCAGGAGATAAAAGAGGAAGGAGCTGATGTTTCTCTAATGCAATAACTCTACTGCACAGAGAACATCATAAGGAGGCTCCCTCTTACAGCAGGCTGTTTTGCACCAAAGAAGCCAAGCCTAAAGCTGGAATTGTCATTTCGAATCCTAAAGTGAATGCCATCCTGGCATATCACTCCACCACAGTGGTTAGGTTGGGTTGTTTTACCTCTGAGCGGCACTTTTTTGCACACCATGGGCTAAATGGCCAGGTCACATTGACCCAGAAGGCTCAGAGAAGGTTGGGGGAGGGGACCCACTGGAACAGCTGTTGGGAGACAGATGATAGCCTCCCGTCAAGGCCACTCAGCGTGTTCTTTAACGTGCACAAGGTATGGCTCTCCCGCACACGGGGCCACTGCTTAACGTCCCATCCGACGGACGGCGGCCTTTCCAAGCCCATCGGTGTCCCCTACTGACCGTGGGCAGGGCGGGGAATTTTGCGAAGATAAATCTCAACGCTGACCCAGCTGGGACTCGAACCTGGGAACAACACATTACGAGCCTGGCGTGCGACCGACTGAGCCACCCCCGCCCCCCACCACAGTGGTGGTAGTGGAGATTGGCTATGGGAGTCTAAATTTACACGCCATCTCCATCTACTGTCCACCGAGTCAAAATATCGACGACTCGCTGACCAAGCTACAAAACGTCCTAGCTCAGGTCAAATATGAGAACTTAGTGGTGGGAGGTGACTTTAACGCAAAGCATCCCTGTGGGGTTCGAACAGACAAGATGTCAGAGGCGATACGACTCTGGATTTATCAATTCTGCTGATTTGATATTATTAAATGATTTGGATACTCCAGCTGCTTTTCATGGCCCCAGAGGCCAGACCTGGATTGACTTGACCCTGGCTACGCCTCGGACAATTCCACTGATCCAGGATTGGCGCGTTAGTGACAAGGTCACTAACAACGACCACAGTTATTTAATGTTCCTTGTGGGTGGCACAACAGCTCTCCCACATTACACCAAAAGGTTTGCAATTGGCAAAACCCCTGATTGGTGCAAGCTCGTGCGCTGTGTTGCACCAGGTCTGGCGAAGATCAGCCAGCGCGTCTCCAGTATTGGTGATTGTGACTCTCTGAATAACACCATCAGAGATTTAACCGAGTGTATAAGCTCCGATTGTGAGAAAACCTTCGGGTTTAAGGGAAAACTCCCAAAAAACAGAAAGTCTGTACCTTGGTGGACACCAGAGCTCGGTATCAAAGGAAAGCGGGCCCGAGCTCTAAGAAAAGGGTATCAAAGGTGCCACAATAGGGAAAGAAGTTCCAGAGAAGATATTTATAGGAAGGAATAGGCGGAATATAAGCTCGCTATCCGCCAAGCTCAGTTAGCCTCTTGGCAGAAATTTTGTAGTGAAGTCACTGCACAAAACTCCTTTACTCTGCAGAATAAGCTGGCTACAGGGAAGGATATAAAGCCTCTGGATATTGAGTATGTTCGCAAAGAAGTTGGGTCCAAGACCACTTCTTTTGACGAAACTATCCAGGTGTTACTACAGGGATTATTCCCAGAGGATGATAGGAGCTCTGATGATGCCCAACATCATCTCCTCAGGGACTAAAGCAAGGTCCCACCAGACACGGAAGATGACGTTCCGTTTACGGAAGAGGGTTGGGTTGTTTTACCTCTGAGCGGCACTTTTTTGCACACCATGGGCTAAATGGCCAGGTCACATGGACCCCGAAGGCTCAGAGAAGGTTGGGGGAGGGGACCCACTGGAACAGCTGTTGGGAGACAGATGGTAGCCTCCCGTCAAGGCCATCCAGCGTGTTCTTTAACGTGCACAGGGTATGGCTCTCCCGCACACGAGGCCACGGCTTAGCGTCCCATCCGACGGACGGCGGCCTTTCCAAGCCCATCGGTGTCCCCTACTGACCGTGGGCAGGGCGAGGAATTTTGCGGAGATAAATCTCAACGCTGACCCAGCTGGGACTCGAACCTGGGAACTACAGATTACGAGCCTGGCGCGCTACCGACTGAGCCACCCCCGCCCCCTTACGGAAGAGGAGATGGGAGAGGAGATTAATGTTATAGTCAGGGGTAAAGCCCCTGGCCACGATGGTCTGACAGTGAAGATTGTGATGCGGTTGTTCAATGAAGTAAAAATTGAAATTTCGTGTGCGTTCATTATAAACGCAGAGTCATGCATTTATTTAATATAGGGAATACGTAAAAAATATCAAAAACCTAATGGTGCTTATTTTTAAATACTTAAGATAAAAAATTTAAATTATAATCAAATAATATTTTATAGTTTTGCTTTTTTTTTACCATTACAAGAAATATTTGAAATTCGAATTATTCTGAGCTCTACATATCACAGTTGTTTTATGATTACATTATGGGATTCAATGAGAAAATAAGATCCGTTTTACGACCAAATTTTTAGGCTTCCCCCTTTTTTCCTATCCTACCGTAAATCGAGAACTACCGGAACTGATCCGATCTTTCAGCTACTGGTCCCGATACACACGAAACGTTTGTGTGTCGTCTACAGGACCGCAATTCGATATGATTAATAATGCAATACTGGCGGTGCTGTCACGGAGATAAAAACTCATCAATAGTCAACAGCTAACCCTAACAAGTTTTCGATCTGCCAGAGAGAAAACAACAACAACAAAGGAATTGATTTAGTGCAGAGCTTAAATTAGAGAAACAAATTGCACGAAACCAATAAATGGCAAACGTTCAGAGGGAATGACTTGTCTTTTGATGTGCTTGCTGTGTGAGGAAATATTTTAGTAGTTAAACTGCAGTTAACGTTATTTTGAAACTTAATGTTTCTAGATGTAAACATTAAAGTCATTGTATCCAATTACCAAGGAACTATTCCTCGAAGCGTTAATGATTTCCTCACATAATTTTGTTTAATTATAGAAAGATGTGTCAAAGTTGTTTTATGATTACATTACTAAATATTCATTACTCTTTCGCAATGCACTGTCTTTTAGAATCTACCATCTCGTAGCCTGCATTTTCAAGCACTCAAGAAGAAATTTTCAAGAACTCAAGAAGAAAGAAAATAGAAGAAATTTGTGAAAGGAACAAAATCCGACTTGGTTAAAAGCTTCAAAATCCTCGAGAAAATATTTGTGTTGACATTCATTCTTATACGTTAAAGCTAGAATTATAATTAAGACCAAACAACTTCAACATCCACCTGAAGTACGAGTGATCAACAAACTGAAATTGTCACTGCAATTACCTTTCACGTTATTCTACTTACCACGTTTTTATATCAGGTTTGTTTAAACTTTTTTTATCATAAACCGTATAATGAAACAAAAAGTATAATTATAAGCTTTATTCGAGGTACTAAGGTGATTCATAAATCTCTTCGTTTTTTCCCATGCGAAATGTGCACGGTGACAGATCACTGTATTGTACTAAGGGAAAGTTTATAAAGTTCACTATGCCATCCATAACTATTACTAGTATCGGAGTCTTGGTTTCCATCATTAGAATTTAGTTGGTTGGTTGTTTTACCTCTGAGCGGCACTTTTTTGCACACCATGGGCTAAATGGCCAGGTCACAAGGACCCCGAAGGCTCAGAGAAGGTTGGGGGAGGAGACCCACTGTAACAGCTGGTAGCCTTCCATCAAGGCCATCCAGTGTGTTCTTTAACGTGCAGAGGGTATGGCTCTCTCGCACATGGGGCCATGGCTTAATGTCCCATCCAACAGATGGCGGCCTTTCCAAGCCCATCGGTGTCCCCTACTGACCGTGGGCAGGGCGGGGAATTTTGCGGAGATAAATCTCAACGCTGACCCAGCTGGGACTCGAACCTGGGAACTACAGATTACGAGCCTGGTGCGCTACCGACTGAGCCACCCCCGCCTCCACCTCCACCCCTCATCATCAGAGACGTTGTACAATGAGTTAAGTATTAAAATAGGGCTCTAGTCGGGCTCTAGCCTGGACCGCCGTGGCAATGTATCATCAATATTGCAAATGTCTTATTTAAAGCAAGCTGAATTTTTTATTTTGAAAGGTACTAGTTTGTCAAATTTTTGCATATATTTTGGTAATGCATTCACATATAAACTGAAATTAAATCAATCATTTTCATTTTGTTTTCTCCTCATTCATACATATTGATTTAAACAGGCCAAATTCTGTAATATTTTCTCCGTAATTGCGACAGAGGTAAAAATGCAGTAAATTTAAATCGTTATAAGGTATGGATGTTCGTGTCGTTTTTCTGCTGAGGTCGTGCAGAGGTCTTTCGGACAGACTCCTGTTAGACCTCTGTGGCAAACAGCTGCTTGAGGGGGTATTTATTTTATTTTTATTTTTATTTAAATAACCTTTCAGCTTCTATTATACGAATAAAATTCATTTGAAATATCGTAACGAAAGACAATTTGGTAGTTGTTTAGAATAGCTTACTGATATTTTCAAGGAGTTTTGGAAGTTCAAAATTGTATTAAATAGGTGATTTTTAGAGAGGTAACGTGGGTAAAAAATCGCTTGCATGAGTTACAATTAATTATGAAAGTAAGAAAAATTTTGAGACGGAATTTCGTGTACGTACACGAAGGTTGCCAGATCACTAATTTCTAAAAAAGTCGTTGCCAGATATTTTTTCTGAATTCTGTAATCAATCACAGTGTTCGGATACCTTTTTGAGCGAGTGTAGGTGGTCATATTATTTTGATACTAGATCGTGTGGGCTCACTCGCGGAAATATTGAGCGTGTGCAGTTACCGTTCACTCACGGAAATATTGAGCGTTTGCAGTTACCGTTCACTCACGGAAATATTGAGCGTTTGCAGTTACCGTTCACAGCAAACTGGAGCGTTGCTGCACACGCTCCAGTTTGCTGTGAACGGTAACTGGAGCGTGTACAGTTGCTGTACATGCTCCAGATATTTTTTCCTGAATTCTGTAATCACGTGACACGGTTGCCAGATCACTAATTTCTAAAAAACGTTGCCAGATATTTTTTCTGAATTCTGTAATCAACCATAGTGTTCGGATATTTTTTTGAGTGACTATACATTTCCACGCCTCTTACGAAAAGAAATATTTTTCTTCCGAATAATAATTTCTTTTTGCTTAAATCTTAATATAGTAGTAATATTTTTTTTAATGTGTTAAGTATTTTGCTTGAATTATTCATAGGTGCTGAAAGAAAGAAGGGAATACCTCTGCAATGATTTCCAGACCACTTTGTCTCTCCCTAATGCTCCTGTTGTCAACCTCTATCTCACTTCTTGCGTACTTTTCTCTCTTCGCTAGCCATGACTTCAGTGCACTGGATCTTTTCTCATTCCTTGAGAGGGAAACGATCCCTCAACTCCTTAAAACGAATGCTCTTATTCCGTCTCATCTGCAAGGGAAAAAGCTGCCTTTCCATCAAGTTTATGAGTCGAGGAAAGTGGGCACTTTTGCACTTAGAGCGAAAAGCAATGAATATGAAGGCAGCTCTGCTAAAATAATTCTTCTCTGGACTAAATGGAACGGATTGTGGAACACAATCAACTATTACTTTCTGGAGAGGGGAAACAGTTCCTTTGTGAGATATGGTTGTCCTTACAATAGGTGCAAGACAACTCGAGATAGAAGGCAGCTTGAAACAGCTGATGCCGTGCTCTTTCACCTGTTGGATATCCAATTAAATGATTTGCCTCGGAAGCGTCGCTGGGATCAGCTATGGATTGTGTACATCATGGAAGCACCGTGGTTGGTCGTTCGTCGCTCTCAGTTGCAGCATCTTCCAAATGAGATGTTCAACCTGACAATGAGTTATAGAGAGGATTCTAGCATCCAAGCACGTTACGGATTCATCAACAAGAAGGACATATATGTGGATCAAGACACAGAATGGGATCTTACGTTTCAGAAGAAGAAAGGCTCTGTGGTGTGGTTTGTAAGTGATTGCGATACCCAGAGCAAAAGGGAAAAATATGTTGAAAAGTTAAAAAATTACATCGACGTTGATGTCTATGGACTGTGTGGCGATAAAAAATGTTTTCCTTCCCAATCAGCAACATGCTATGATGACGTCATCATCGGATATAAATTTTACCTCTCTTTCGAAAACTCTATTTGCACCGATTACGTCACAGAAAAGTTCTTTAATGTCTTCAATTATGATATCGTGCCGATTGTGTTTGGAGGAGCCAATTATTCGAATATAGCCCCTCCTGGCAGCTACATAGACGCGGGATTATATCCAGAACCGTTCGACTTAGCAGAATATTTGAAATCTGTGGGCAGCAGCGTGGCTTTGTACAGCTCTTTTCTTCAAAGAAAAGCACGCTATAAGTCATACCTGGATCCCTGGATGTGCCGCCTCTGCGAGAGGCTGCATCAACCGTTGACGTCATCCGTACTCAGCAGCGTCATCGACTGGTGGGTGAAGAATGTCAGTTGCAGGAGCTGGGAAAAGAACGAAGGCTACCACGTATTATAGGTGTTGAATTAGTTTTAAAATCAAATAGACTATTCAAATTGCAATATTAAACAATACAATCATATCTGGCAACGATTTTTTTCTAAAAAAAAATCGTTGCCAGATATTTTTTCTGAATTCTGTAATCAACCATAGTGTTCGGATACTTTTTTGAGTGACTGTACAAGGAAGTGAAATATAATAGGTATTTCCATCCTATCAAGGGCGGAAAAAGTAGAGCACGGACCCTGAGGCAGGACACTTTTTCGGGCCCCAAATATTTTCAAAAGCAACCAAATACATTATACTTTATTTTTCTAACAATGTTTTTTAAATTTCTTGATTTAAAGTCAATGTTGGTTTAACTACAGGCATATATTTATTATATGGCAAAACCTCTTCAGTCTAGATGCAGTTGTTGAAGACAGTGTCATGTAACATGTTATACTGAGAATATGACGTGAGTTAGAATTTTGGTACCACAAAAATATCTCTTTAAGAATTAATGGTGGAAAATATATTTTTATAGGGTTAACTGACTGCCAGAAGCCCTCTAATATTGTCGTATTGTTTTTCTACCAACTTCCTTTATATGAGTATGATCCTAAAAATCGTCAATAACTTCATGATCGCCATCCTCAAGCAGCCATGGGCTACGGAGGTCCAAAAAGAATTTAGTTCTGGAAACACATCTGTCCTAAGCTATAACTGCTGCATCTGGCCACTCTGATCATTAGTTGATTCATTATAAATAATATCTTATTATGAGTCCTAGCAAGGTCCTGTTTGATATTGTCTGCACGTCATATCCTAGGTCTCCCCCCTCTTTCTAAGGCCTTTTGGCACAGTCTTCATAACCCTATTCGTTAATCTATACTTATGTAGACGGGTAACATGGCCAAACCAACGGAGTCTCTCTCTGCATAATATGTTGCTCAAAGGAGGTTGCCGACTCTTTTCTCTAACCTCATCATTACTTACAAAGTTGAACCACCTAATACGCAAGATACTGTGTAAACATCTAGAATCAAAAGTATCAAGTTTCTTGTTATCTTGTTTGCAAAGGGTTCAAGTTTCACTACCATAACTAACTCTAGAAAGAACTAAACTATTATAGTCTAATTTTAGTCCTTAGGTGTATACGCCTATTTCTCCACACTCTCCACAGACTCTTAAAAATCCCAGCAGCAATCCCTATTCGTCTGCAAATTTCATGCCTCACGTCATCAGTATCTGTTACATAGCTCCCAAGTTATTAATTAAACTGAAACACCTGCTCAAGAGACAACCATTCCGATTAACTGAATCACAGCCTGCCTGACAAATTTTCATCACTTTAGTTTCCCTTTGTTTGCTTCATATAGCTGAAAACATACGTATGTAAACAATATAAAAAATGAACAATGGCGTTGTCCACTATCAAAGTAAAAGTGACTTACGCTATCGGAGTAAATGTTGTTCTCATTTAAATGAGTCTCCTATTTTCCTGAATCATTTGTCAAAGCATATTTAACTATTTAATTATTCCGCAGTTAGTTCATTAAGTAACAGTAGACTCACTCACTGAATTTGACAAAAAAAAACAACAACAACAAAAACAGATGATTTAGTAAAGAATCACAGGATATGTCCTGTAGACACCCATGAAATAATAAGCTGAAAAAAATTGGTTTTGCCTTGAGTGGGATTCGAACCCACGTTTACAAGAAACATGCCTATTATGCTACCACTATACCACGTAATGGCAAACCTGGTGGTCACACAAGCTGAGAGAAGGTTAGCCATTGGTTTAGCATTGCTTCTGGTGTTCGACAAGGGTGCATTTTGTCTCATTTTCTCTTTAGTTCGGTTATTTATCACCCTATTCGTCAATCTATACTTATGCATACGGGCAACACGGTGTAGTGGTAGTATAACAGGCATGTTTCCTGGAGACACGGGTTCGAATCCCTCTCATTGCAAAACCATATTTTTTCAGCTTATTATTTCATGACAGATGATTTAGTTCTTAATTAAAATGTATGATATTTAAATATTATGACAAGTATGGAATTAAAATTTTATTCTTTCATTTTACTTAAAACTACTTCAGCTTTCCTTTCTGCAAAAACATGAATTAACTCTTTCACGTCTAAGTTTCTTGCCGTCTCGTTCTCATTTGATCTGAGGAAGGAGAAACCTCAATAGTACGACAACACATGATAAATACCTTCATACGTTATCCGGAGATCGAACCTGAGCTTCTCAGATCAGTAACTAAGCACGCTAACCACTCAGACCGTAAGATCTCAATTAAATTCTAGAGAGTAGAAGGTTGAATTAGAAGAAACTACTCAGCTAGCTTTTCTGTAAAATGGAATTTCCGTGTTTCGATGCTTTCTGAGAGCAAATTTCTAATTTATTGTGTTTAAATGAATTAAGTTTGCTAAGAAAATAAATAAATGAATTAAATACTGTATAGGTAAAACTTTCTAGTTACGAAAATGACTCTCGATCTACACCTCCACAGTATTTGGGCAGAAAGAAATTTTGAAGCATAATAATTTAAGACCATTTAAGGACAAAATCTGTCCCTTGCAAAGAAAAGTAAAGAGAAAGAGGGACAAAATGGACCCTTGTCGAACACCAGAAGTAATGCGAAACCAATTGCTACAAGCATTACCAACTCTCACACACGACTCAGTGTTATTATAGAGAACTTTCATTATTGTTAACTAACTTGTCTGGTATGCCATACGATGTCACGATCAATCACAAATTATGACGATCAACAGATTCAAAGGCCTTTTTGATATCAACAAAGCTGGCAACCAAAGGTTTCTGAAACTCTAAACATTTCTCAACAATCTGAGTGAAAATATCTTATTTATACATTCCCTGTCAACCAGATTGTCAGTAATTGCCTGTCAACCAGATTCTTAAATATATTAATCACAAACTAACGCAAACTAAGCAAAGAACTTTACCTGAAACAGAAAGTAGGCTCATACCCCTATAGTTATCACAAGAACTGCGATCGCCTTTTTTTAAAATAGGGATAATAATAGCTCTGGTAAAATCCTTAGGAACCACGCCTTTATCATAAAAGATATTCAAAATTTCAGTCATTCGTATAATAACCGAAATATTCCCAGCTTAAGCATTTCAGTAGTAATTTCATCTACCCCTGGGGATTTATGTAGTTTAATTTAGAAATAGTCAAAATAACTTCAGACTGTGTTATGGGGCCAACATTAAAGATAGTAATGCACATATCCTCATTACAAAAAATGGGAGTAGAACTAACCGCATTGTTTAGAAACTCACTCAAATGCTCATCCGACGTAGCCATGGCAGATTCCTCACCTTCTATAACCTTAGCTTGTTTATCCTTCAATCCCTGTATACCTGTTCGTTTTCTACCACACAAAGCAACAACTATCTGGTATAGCTCTCTGCTGTTGTGCTGTCTAACTGCTTCCTCGGCTTTGTCAGCCAAGCCATCAAGCCAAAGATTCTTATCAGCAGCTAACTGATTCACGTAAGTAAACTTAATGGTTTCAAAATAACTAACACTTATTACAAACACCATGATACATAAATACACATGGGTTTCACTAGATGGTCTGCATAAGAATATGATTGATTATATATATTGTTACGAATTAAAATGGATGAGCACTCAATGTGAGTTCAAGTAAATATTTTATAATGTTAATTACAATTATTACAAATGCAATTTATTACAAAAGCATGGATGAAATTATTTATACAAACTAAGTCAACCAGCACGAAACTCTATAACATTATAAAGATAAACTTTCAGAAGAATCCATGATATTAATTCTATTCACACCCAAATCACAAAACAAGGCTAAAATCATTCAATGAACAATAAAATCATGTTGGTAAATAAATATTCAATCTAAGGAGAATATCCTTACCAATTCATTAACAAACTAAATAACTCTACACTAAATGACTTCCTTCTAAGGTTTTTGTCGTCAAGTATTTTAAAACTGCGGCTAAGTGTACTGTTTTCTCAGAACCAATTTTTTTCAGACGTTGATCACCACTCACAAGACGATAAATTCTTCTTTTCCTTTACTAGTTTACTAACACGATCCACACTAATAAACTAATCAACCTCCCACGCACTCACCATATAAAATACTTATTCTTTTTTAAAATTTATCGTATATATATGTACTGAGACTATATGGCCTTTCACATATCAGCAACTTCAACATAACAATTCTATGTTTCCTATTTTTTAGATATATATCTGTCTTTTTACTTTTTTGCAAAGAAGAAATTCCAAAAAAAAACACGCTCTTCACACGCCGTTCTTTTTTATTTGACGTCATCGCAAAGCGCAGTAAGAATAGTTTTCAAACCTTTTCGAACAATTTCTCATAGTTGGAAATAAAGATACCAAAATTAATCTTCCAAAAACACTGATTTAATTGGAAAACTGCATCTTTCAAGACCTCAACTTTAGGAGTAAAAAAAAATAATGTTTATATTATTTAAATAAAAAATAATAAATATTCCCTCAAGCAGCTGCTTGCCACAGAGATTTGAGAGGAGGTGCCAGTTTTTATGCCATAGTAGATGGTGTGTGAGGATGGCGAGATCTCAGCAAAAAAACAACACAAACGCCCATGCCTTACCCGGGGCTCAAACTTATCATCCCTTTGATCAGTAGAAAAGCATGCTAACCACTTGAAAGTTAAAAAAATAATTACAGATACACTGAATAGTCAGCTTCAATACGATACATCGTTTTTGCGAAACGGAACAAGCCGATTTTTGACTTTGTGTACATCTTTTTCCGTTTTACATCACTTCGAAGTAATGGCCTCTTAATTGTTGTCTGACTACTGTCTGAATTTTGCAACTCAGGACCAACTGACGACCCAGAGATTTCAATTCCATTCTTTTATATTTTCTACTAACCAATTCATCACATTTGACCATGGTAAGCATAGCCTATTAATCGTTAATTAGTTAAGAATCAGCTACTGACCGACTGACCTTCTCCCTGTGTTTCTGGCAGCTCTTAGTTGCAGACTAGGCTGCCACTAAGAGTATGGATTAGAGTTTGTTTTCTCCAAATTAAAGATGAGTTCGGGCTCGGGTCTTGTCCGGCTCAAAATAGCACAGACGTCTTTATTCTCGGGCTCAGAATAATATAAATTTGAAATATTTCTTGCATTGTAAAAAAAAAAAGTCAAAATATATTTTTTTAAAACGTCACCCTTTTAATCGGTTTTCAGTAATTAAAAATAAGCACCACAAGGCCTTTCATCGTTTTTTATGTTCTTTATCTTTAATAATAAAAGAAGGCCTCTTTGTGTTTATATTCAAGTCCACGAACTTTCAGTTTCTACTTCTATTTTTGATACTTTTCGTTCCAAATATCATTATTTAAACTTGTCATAAAATGATTATAATTAATAACATGAGACTAAAATTAATGATTAGCGACATGTATTTCGGTATATATGTCTTATGATGCGTCAGAGAAAGATTTCTACGAAATTGGACTTGGGCTCTGCAATTGCCGAAATGTTCTGGGCTCGATAATTTGTTTCGGTAGGGCGCGGGCTCAAAAAAATTGAGCCCGAACTCGTCTTTACCTCAAAGTAACAAACATCTGGGCTGTGTCACCACCGCATATTAGTACCGAATAATATCGCTAAGCGGCAGCAGTCATCACTGATACACAATCATGTTGTGAATCGTAGAGTTATATAATATGTATATGAAGCGGAGATCCGAGCATTAATTCAGTTTCTGACGGCAAAGTTAAGAGCCAACTGGTAGAATTTTATACCAGAATGGGGTTTCAGCTCAATCATGAATCCTCCCTTTCATTTGGATCACTTGCCCCCCCCCCCCACCTCGCTTTTTCCTAGATACTGGTATAATTTGAGTTAGGATTAGTGTGAGATTTAAAAAAAAAATGGGGTATTTGTTTTTTTATTTCTGTATTAACCACAATTGCTAAAAATGCTGCATTGTTTCCTTTACGAAAGTTATTTTTTACTGTATTGAAAATCGAAACTACAAAACCTTTGTCTTCAAACCGTATCGTAGAGCAAATTATTAACGTGAAACAATTGCTTGCTATATTAGAGAGCACACGAAATCGAGAAGTTCTAAGTAATGGCGTATCCCGAAATTTTCAAAGTGACTGTTTGACAGAATTGAGTGTCTAATTTTCGAGGATTCGCTTATAATATATATGGTATTAAATCCCTTAGAGTGTCTGTGTGTGGGGTATAAACGCCATTGTCTCTTTCAATAATAGCAGCACATTTTTTATTGGTACATGGCATTCAGCTCATAGGTAGATGTCATTGAATGTTGTACAAATATCAATCTGCTGTTGCATGGTTCATATAGCTCTGCGTAGAACTTTCTGCTCTTGTTTGTAATGCAAACAATTATTTTCCAGAAAACAATTCAGTTGCTTACATATAGGGAGACAACTGCAGGAGAACAATATAATAAACACGTTACAAAAGATGAAAAAAACGCCCTCGAGTTTCCGCAAAAGGTTTTTAGATTGAATGGGCGTTTCTGAATATATATTCCAAAAGTCGGAACCACATAATGATTTCAGTATCGAAAAGAAATTTATTTTTTCTTTTGAAAGATATCGTTGCTGTCATAACAGATCAATATTCTCTGTTCACGCTTTCCTCTTATATTGATGGATAGAGGTTGAATCAATAAATTCATCTTTCAATTTTTTGTTGTCCTTGACGTCATTCAGATTTTCATGTTAGTCTTTCCTCTATGGTAGGAGATGAATAAACATTAATTTATGCTATATAATCACTGTCTATAAAACTGCTATATATATTTCCCAATGCTATAGACTCTACAACTCCACATAGGGAGCTCATTGAGGCAGAAGGTGAGAAATAAGACAGTGAACACACTATGTAACACAGTTGGATTCAATGCTATAAATTTAGAGAACTAGAAGGTAAACTTTGTCTGTTGTTTTGGTTAATGATCTAAATTTTCCGAGAGGAACTCTGTACTAATGTCTTGTTGATATTGATACTGAGATGTTGAATAATCTGCACCAGAACCTGAGATGTTAATATGCACCATTCTGAAGATATATATTAGTGAGTTATTATTTATTTTGTGATAGATTGCCAAGATACGAAACATAAATGAATCTGAATTGTTATTCGCTTAGCTTCGAAGGCTTGAAAACATTTCCGAAAATTCTGGTGATGCCTGATTATGTCTCCTAAGGGAACATGTGAAGCTGATGCTGAAAGGACTTAAAAATATATTAAGAGAAAATTGGAAAGTAATCTCGGGGATTTAAACAGCTATTCTTACATTTCAAAGTGTTAATCCTTTTTCAACAGATTTATGGAAAATCAGAACTGCTTTAAACGTTTTATTCTGAAGAAAAAGTAACTAATTAAGTGCACGAGGAGACATTGTTTTGAACTATCTAATTATTGATGAGTCTTTCTATTACGTTCGAAGTTTTCCTGTCTTAAAAATGAAACGGAAAATGTTTCGTTAATGAAATAATTTTTTTTCGGCTCTCTACAATTCTCGAATTTCCCGCAGACTACTATTTATCGTTTAAATGAAATTAGCAAAAATTGTGTAATTGAGAGACTGTTTTCATATTGTAGTAATATCTAAGAAGGATTCTTACAATTTCATAAGATCGTCTAGTAGGACTTGTAAGTAAAATTAGTTTTTTAAAATTTATTGAAATATTAGTCGTTAATATATTTAATACCAGTACCCTACGCAAGGGTCTGGATCCCCCATTAAAATAATGTATAAGTTTTTTTAGTGAGATAAAAAAATTCTACAACATTCAAAAGTATATTGTTTTTGATTACTAATATTATCATATTTTATTGCCTGAGATATATTTCTTTTGGACTGATACTGATTTTAAATTCCTGACGAACTCTGAATTTTCGACCCCCTCCCCCATAACAAACTCTTGTGCATGTTACTAAGACTTATATACGTACATGCACAAATACATTTATAATCCTTAAACAGCCGTGGGCTATGGAGGTTCAGCCAGACTCTGGAATTTGGTTGTCCCTCCCAACATATCTGTCCTGAGCACCAGCTGCTGCATTTGGCTACTGAAGGACAATTCCAACAAGGCTCTGTTTGATATTGTCTCCCATCGCATACTAGGTTTTCCCCATTTTTATGAGGTCTTTAGACACACTCTCCATAATCTTATTCGCCAAGCACCAGCTTTGGAAAATGGCAATATGGCTAAACCAACCGAGTATCTCTTTTCATACACGTTAGTAGTAGGGCTACATTTTTGGCAGTTCCTTCCCCCCTTTCCCAGGCGTGTTCGCTGGAGGTTGGCTCTTTAGGAGGGGTGTGTCCAAAATGACGTCACCGCTGCGTGTTCGCTGGACGCTTGAGGTCCCGTGACTACAGATTTTTTTTCTGCAATGTTGTTTATTGCCCCTATTTCTTTACTAAAAAATTTACTAAAAAGTGACCTAGGGAGGGCTTCATTTATAATCGGTTTTCCCCTTTCACTACCACTGGAGAGAAGTTCCTCTAAGTTTCTGTTGCTAGGTTGGCTTCATTTCTTTCCCCCTGTGACGTCCAAAGTGGGCTACATTTGTGTCCTGTTTTCCTAACTTGGGATTGTGCAGAGGCTACGAATTTTATTGGTTTTCCCACTTCACGAGCGCTGTAGAGATGGGTGGCCCAAGAACGCTTCACACAGGTGTGTGATAGCATCAGTGAAAATGTAACTCATGTCAGTATTGAAAGGTAGGCTATCGCTCTTATTTTTTCTTGAGTGTCATTCCTATTCTGGGAGGTCTCTTTCAAGAGTGAGGTGCTTTGTACTTAGGAAACGTAACAACTCCCTAGGACAATGCTCTTGAAAGAAACGTGTCTGTCTGTGAAACGAATTGCTTCGAGGACGATTCTGTTGACAAAATAATTATAGTCGACGCGCTGCCTGCTACTTAGACAGGTAAGACTAATAATAGCGAGGACGCCAGTGCCCTTCGGTCTCCCTGCAGTAAGAGTTGTGTTGTTCAAGTCATAAACCCGAATGTAACAGCCAAGAGGAGATGTGCCTCTGAACAGGGGTCATACCTGCCTCCTGGTATCTGATTGTTGACGAAAAAGTCCCGACAAAAAAGGAGAGGGTGGAAGAAAGTGTTCGTTGGAGGTCGGGTGCAGTAGCTAATACAAGTGGCTGTACAATAAACCAGGACGCTGAATGACATAATGTGAGAGCGCTAAAGGAGGTGTGTCAGAAAGCCTGTTCTGTCGAGAAATAATTATAGGGGACTGACACTTAGTCAGGTATGTGCGCTGATAACAATGTCCTTTTGGAACGTTTCTTGGCTTCTTGTCGGGGGGGGGAGGTCCTTCAAGGGGTCGTAACGACCACTCGGAAGGGCCATTACTTGTTACTGAATCTCTCCATTTAACAGAAAGGACGTCAATGAATGGGAGTCTTGAGTGGCGATAAGAAAGCCCCAAGGGAAGGACTTCCCGTCCGCGCGTTGCTCCATTATAACAGAAGCGAGGGAGGTAGCGAAAAACCCATAACTCACCCCAGCATTGAAAGGTCGCTCTAAAGCGAGCCGTGCCAGGTGTACTCTAAACGTTTTGAGAAATATCAGTATACAATACAAGCGTGTACAATACGCTCCAGGTGTGGGATTTAAGCAGGCTTGTGATGCAACCTCCTATCCAAAGAAAAAACCAGTACGGTCACAGGGGGAAGGAATTTAAAACGTCCCATTGGAGGGAGGTGAAGGTGCGTGGACTCGTGAATGCGTATGATGCGCTTTATAAACTCCTGCACGGCACGGAAGAAGTCATTAAGCAATGGATCTCACCTATGAAGAGAAATTGGGCTCCTTAGCCAACATTCAGCGTGAGCTAGATGCTATTTTAGCTAGGGTGGAACGTCCACCAAAAACTTCACGACTTAGTCTCAAGCGATGGAAGAGCGACAGGCGCCGAAGGTTGCGAGGGTAGAGGCACCATCTACCGGGGCCGGCCCCGTCAAGCCCGCCGACTAAGCAACCGTCGAGGTACCTAGCCAGGGCCTCGGTACCTAGCGTACCTACGTCAAGATCACGCCTTAGCCTCAAGAGATGCCGTGGCAGGTGACGCCACCGTCGAAACGCCAGAGAGCGTGCAGTAGGCGCCAAGGTCGCCGCACGCCGGTGAAGGAGCAAGCATGCCAGCCGTTACCATGACAACAGAGCAGCAGCAGCCGAGCACTTCTGCATGCATTACCATGACAATGACTGATGGGCCAGGTTACGCAATTACGAAAAATTTCCAGTTTTGATTTAATTCGTATTTTGCACGGGAGACAAATAGTTTTTCACCATAACACGTTTGATATAGAGGTGACATAAAACTTCGGTACCGGAGCAAAAGTCTAGTTAAAATGCAAATGATGGAAGTATTAAACCGAAAACGATAAAGTATTGGATATATATATAATAAAAATTCAGGAAATCAAACGGTAAAACATCCAGTAAAAACAGTCATTGGAAAACATATCCTCCTGGAAGGTACGCAAAATAAAAACTCGTTTCAAGATTAAAGGCAGAAAGCTCAAGTAAAATATGTTTAATGGTGTCATACTTAGGACCCTGACGTAATAAACGAATGACCGGAAAGAACTACCTCCTAGCGAAAACATGACGGGACTTATAATAACAAAAGGAATAAATGTTTTTTCCAAAGTAAATAGATAATTTTTAAAATACAAAACTCCTCAGGAGTCAAAGCGCATTTGTGGAGATATTAAGAAAACATAAAGTATTTTAAAGTAACGGGCCCAGCTTAACAGTGATATATAATAAACCCGTTAACAATATGACTAAAAAAAGTATCTTTAGACAATATAATCATGCAAGACATAATCACTATAACAAATTTTCTACATTTTGTGCGAGTATCCATTTCATAATCAATTTTTAAAAAAGATTTCTTTATGTCTTATTGTTATGTTATGTTTTTTTTCATTCTTATGTTATGAGGTTTGACAATGATCTCAAAACGAATTGATTAGGGTGTTAATGAAACTGATTTTTCCCCCACTGTCACGTACATTGGGTGATAGAGGGCTCTACATTTTGAAAGACTAATTGATTTTACCATCAGAATCATGAGACCAGTGCATAGGGGAAAATTTTGATTCATATTTCGCAGGGGAGACAAATAGGTTGTAACACACCACCCCAGGGTCTAAAAAGTCTTTCTCAAACAGTATAACTTTGATATAGGTTCCTGTATCGAAGACGGAGTGCTTTCTCTACAACGCACCACCCCATGGGCTAAAGAATCTTTCTCAAACCCATTCACAGCGTGTTTTTTCACGGATCGCTATCTCGATAGATTTAAATGCACCAATAGAGTGCACACGCCTTTGTATACGAAATCATTTTTAATATTACCTCTAAAGTTGGACTGAAAAAAGCGAAGGCTCTCTGGTTAAATATTTAGACGATAATACACTCTATGATCGTTAAAATCAAACGTTACCAAGGAAATTAATATACTGTCCGGTGTTTGGGCTCTACGGTGTAAAATACGTTTACCTACTAACAGCTCAATCGGGAAAAGACATAATTATTCGATTTAAGGATTTTGGAAAACAATAGAGGACTATGTTACAGAAAGCTCTGACCGAAGTATAATTACTGCACTTTATATTGTAAATAAAACTGCTATCCATGTGCGTAAGTAAAATTTTCAAATCAGACATTTAAATTGCTAATATTGAGATAAAATAGTAACTTTCAAGACATTTATTTCAGCATTCACGGTAAATGATAGTCAAAGTTTAAAACATGCTACGCAAAAAGGAGGACACGGAATCCTTTTTACCTGGTTTCTCTCTCCGTAGGTAAACGGCGATACTATTTTTGATGAGTACCAAACAAGGTGGTTTCATTTAGAATGCCGAAATAATTGACAGACTTACTAATTAATGTTTAAAGATATTTTGTCATTGGCTTCATTAACCAATGTATTAAAATTCAACACTCGAAAAAAGTTCAGGTTTTTCGCTGTCGCACCTTGTGCCTCGCTCGATATCTACTGCGAAGCGTTTGCGCTGACGAAGGGCTGCGGTGGATCTTGGGTGGGTGCAGCCTTTCAGACGTTTGATGGCAACGGGGGATGAGCCTAATGGGAGTTTGACGCGAGGACGCAAAACTCTCTTCCTTCTTACAGTATGGTTCTCACACAGGGAAAAACTTGGTAGAACATAAGATACTCATTGTTGCTAGTAGTTTACTTCCGTGAAGAAAAATCCAAAATAATAGCATTAACTTTCTGTCTAGCAGCCGTCCCGTGGCCGAGTGGTTAGCACGCTTGGCTACTGATCTAAGGGACCTGGGTTCGAGCCCCGGAATTAGGCATGGATGTGTGTGTCGTTTTTCTGCTGAGGTCCTGCCATCCTCTCAGATCTCCTACTGTGGCATATAAACTGTCAGACCTCTGTGGCAAGCAGCTGCTTGAGGGGGTATTTATTTTTTTTTCTTTATTATGAAAGCTGACTTGAAAAGGTCTCCACTTGAAAATCGTAATGCGCCTTCAGGAATCGTGCACACTATTTTTCGAAGACCCTTAGAATCGCATCTTAGCAAAAAGTTTAGACATCGAAGATGGGACGTTTTCACCACAACAGGGGCTGGCGGCAAGGGTGGTGTGATCTCCGAGATGGAGCGCTTTCCTGCAATATACCACCCCAGGGGTTAAAACCAGGAACATTTCGAAAATTATAAGCAATATTTTAAATTTGCGAGGTCTCATTTTTAGAAAGAATGCTAATTAGGCGAAATTGTTTTCTAATTTAACCACTTTATTTCTCTGACTTATTATATTAAATCTTTACTATTGACCAAATGTAGTGTTTGAAAACCATATGGATTGCACTATTAGTAAAATTGTGTTATAAGACTTTACTGCGAACACTTGCATATCGTGAGTGAAATATTGTATGGAAAATTACAACCGCAAACGAGTCATACTCTAGGGGGTTGGTATTATTTATAACACACTTCTAAGAAATATTTTGCATTTATTTTTTGTTCACGTTGGAAGAAAATTTAAGATTCTTATTTCCTGTGACCCAAGGAACTTTCATTTCTCTTGCAGGAACGTACAAAGGTAACAGTGTTTTGGAATCGAAGTTTACCCGTAATTACTATTCTAAATGACATTTGAAGCTAAAAAAGATCGAAGTGTACACCCCCCAAGACATATCGTGGAAAAAACTTTCGCAGTACTGTAGCACATTTTTGTGTTCTTTTAAAACTTCTCTGGCAAGCTGATTTTTTATTTCCGTGTAATTCTGTTGACGGAGAAATTAGGTGTCACTTTCTTCTTGCGGTTATTTTTCAAATTAGAATGTGTGATTGTCAGTCGTATTCTACTTTGTTTCACAAGTTTGCAAATGGTTTAGGCTTCAGGTGGTTGTAAGCCTTTCAACTTAATATTAACTGCGCTAAGAAATCACAATGACGAAAAATCAGATAACAGAACAATATTTATTTAGTAACACTATTAGCATTTATTTAGTACATATTCAGAGGCGCGTGCTATGGTGAAAAACTATTTGTATCCCCTGCAAAATATGAATTAAATCAAAACTGGAAATTTTTCGTAATTGCGTAACCTGGCCCATCAGTCGCGACAGCCGTTGTCATGGTAACGGCTGGCATGCTTGCTCCTTCACCGGCGTGCGGCGACCTTGGCGATCCGCTGCACTCTCTCTGGCTTTTCGACGGTGGCGTCACCTGTCCACGGCATCTCTTGAGGCTAAGGCGTGATCTTGACGCAGGTACGCTAGGTACTTAGACGGTTCCTTAGTCGGCGGGCTTGACGGGGCCGGCCCCGGTAGATGGTGCCTCTACCCTCGCAACCTTCGGCGCATGGTCGCTCTTCCATCGCTTGAGACTAAGTCGTGAAGTTTTTGGTGGACGTTCCACCCTAGCTAAAATAGCATCTAGCTCACGCTGAATGTTGGCTAAGGAGCCCAATTTCTCTTCATAGGTGAGATCCATTGCTTAATGACTTCTTCCGTGCCGTGCAGGAGTTTATAAAGCGCATCATACGCATTCACGAGTCCACGCACCTTCACCTCCCTCCAATGGGACGTTTTAAATTCCTTCCCCCTCTGACCGTACTGGTTTTTTCTTTGGATAGGAGGTTGCATCACAAGCCTGCTTAAATCCCACACCTGGAGCGTCCATCTCCCCACGCTTGTATTGTATACTGACATTTCTCAAAACGTTTAGAGTATACCTGGCACGGCTCGCTTTAGAGCGACCTTTCAATGCTGAGGTGAGTTATGGGTTTTTTTCGCTACCTCCCTCGCTTCTGTTATAATGGAGCAACGAGCGGACGGGAAGTCCTTCCCTTGGGGCTTTCTTATCGCCACTCAAGACTCCCATTCATTGACGTCCCTTCTGTTAAATGGTGAGATTCAGTAACAAGTAATCGCCCTTCCGAGTGGTCGTTACGATCCCTTGAATGACCCCCCCCCCCCCCCCCGACAAGAAGCCAAGAAACGTTCCAAAAGGTATATATGGTGATATGAGATACAAAGGTGATATGAGATAGTTATGGGAACTAATTTATGAAAAAATTGATGGCAAAAAGAAATGTCGATTGAAGATAGTATAATTAATGTGTCCAAAAAGGAATAATTCCAAAATAAATTTTAAATGTATACAATTACAACAGATTAAAAATAATATCTTTGATAGAATAATCTATCCTTATTAAATTTTGGTAAAATTTCATGAACGTTTTGCATTTATATTTATATATATACAGGGTGATTCAGAATTCATCATAAATATTTGGTGGGGAGGTAGGTAATAAGAAACGAAGGAGATTTCACATAGGAAAGCATGGGCGCATATGCCATGTAGTAGGGCAAAATGACCCCAGTTCAATGATGGAAAGAACACATAAGAAGGAAGTGGTAAGGAAAAAACATTTATTATCTTACATGTAACATTTCTTTGCATTGGTTGTACAGACTTACAAGAGGTGCTCGAACTGCCGACCATGTGCTAGAATGCACGACTCACAACGGCGTGGCATGGACAGCCGGACCCTGTGGAAGATGCCTGGCATTTCCCGGATGTTTGAGGCAGCAACTGATATGCGTGCTACAAGATCCATAGCACTATCAACAGGGGTCTCGTACACCATGTTTTTCATAGCACCCCATACAAAGAAATCGATTGGAGATAAATCCGGTGAACGTGGTGGCCAAGAAACCGGTCCACCGCGGCCAATCCATTGACCACCAAACTGTCTGCGTAGGTAAGCACGCACAGCATTTTCGAAATGTGCAGGAGCGCCGTCATGCTGGAACCACATTCGCCGGAGACTACCATCAGGAACCTCGTTCAGAAGATCTGGTAACACAGTCTGAAGAAATGTTAGGTACTTGGCACCGTCCAAACGGGATGGTAGTAAATACGGGCCCAACAAACAGTCACCGACAATCCCAGTCCACACATTGACAGCAAAACGTTGTTGCGCAGCTCCAGGTCTTGTACCGTGTGGGTTCTGATGAGCCCACACATGCCAATTGTGTGTGTTGAAGACACCCTCTCGAGTGAACAACGCCTCATTGGTGAAAAGAACATACGTTGGGAAATTGGGATCAACGGCTGTTCTCTGCATGAACCACTGACAAAAAATAACACGCTTGGGATGGTCGTCTGCTGCCAATAATTGCACTCTTTGCAGATGAAACGGATGTAACCCTTCATCGTGTAATATCCGCCACGCTGTTGCTTGCGAAATTCCAAACTGCCTAGCCATACCTCGTGTGCTAGCACCAGGTTGTTCCTCGATTTCCTGTAGGACAGCTTCCTCTACTGCTACTGTCCGTGCCGATCTGCGCCTCCCTCGATTAACATTACTAGCAGCAAACGATCCTGTTTCACGCAGTTGGCGATGAATACGTGAAAACATTTGATGCTGTGGCACACGGCGGTTTGGGAAGCACACTGCATACAATTGCCTGGCTCGAAGACATCTTTCTCCTGCCGCACCATAAGTTACATGCATATCTGCACATTCATTCCACGTATACCGGTTCATGTTACTTCTGCAAATTCACCTTGTCGAATGACAACTGACTGCACGCGTCAAACAGCTGTGCTTCTGTATGAGAGGTGTGTACACACAGCGCCCTCTACACCACCATGCGTTCGTCTGCCCCCATACTTTCCTATGTGAAATCTCTTTCTTTTCTTATTCCCTTCCTCCCCACTAAATATTGATGATGAATTCTGAGTCACCCTGTATTAATTTTTTTCATGAAACCGATATTCGAGAGAACATATGTATATATGTTAAGAACGTATTATTCAATTACCTACAGGTAAGCTATTTGGCGTTTGGTCCTATGTATTTTGTATTGTATTACATGTTTTTATGAAAAAAAAAAGATTAAAAAATGAAATTTAAAAGCGAAAAGAGGGCTGAACTTAACAAGTTGTATATCAAATGAAATCCTGTGACCTGGGGAATGTTGTGGGTAATAAAAATATACCCCTTTGCTATCTTCCCCCTAAAATGAAGAAATTAGAAAGTAGTTCTTTTACTGTATCTTCCAAAGGCAAGTGCCTATATTTACGAATTAGGAGTCAAATGAAATCTTATATGAGGACCGTCGTAGGCTACTTCGAATTATTGCTCACATTTTCCCCTCCCCTTAAAAGGGGACGAAAATTTCGTGGAGGTCGACCTTAACGAGTTATAGTTCAAATTATTAAAGCTTTTGACGTGACCATTTAACTAATTGTGGACAAAAAATTGCCGCTCAGGGGCAAAAACAATCCAAAACAAAAAACCTGCGATTGAAACCTCAACCTCGTGAATCTAATTCAATGTTAGACAGTTGGCATCTTTTATATCTGAGCGGTACTTTCTTGCACATAGTGGGCAAAATTTCTAAGTCATAAGGACCTCGAAGACTGAGCGTTAGGTTTGGAGAATTTGTTCACAAGATAACCTAGTCTAAGTTAACCAACCTATTCGTTAATCTGCAGTCTACATAGATTAAAGCCTCCTACACAGGACACCAAGGCTTAACATCTCAGTTAATGAAAGGCAACTTTTCGAAACTCATCGATATCTTCCTTTGTCATCGATGCAGAGCGAGATCGAACAGAAAAACGGAATGCAAGCACAGTGGAAACAGTTTGAAAACTGGAAACAACAAATTTCACATCTGATATGAATATCGAACAAGCGGATAGGGCTCTGCAGATTGAGGCAAACCCCGCCCCATGACCGATGGTGTTTCAGGGCATTTCATGTGTTATAATGATTGCAGCGCCAAAGAATTAATCCTACTTTTTATTATACAAATATTCATTTCCTAAAATTCTGTATTGAACATTTTTCTCAAGAGAACTATTTACAATGACAAACAGACTTCTTTATCATGAAGAGGGAAAATTTCGAAGGGCATTTCGATTGAATGAGGAAATTACAATGAAATATTTTATTATTATAAACTCTTTGAAAATACACAATAAGAGTCAGGGATTAAAGCAACTTTCTTTAATAATATAAGAGCAGCATTCTTATTCCTCTACGTCTTTCTCGTGTATAGAAATCAATATATCGGTAAGCTTTCAAATTCTTTTTTTTTATCTTGACCATGAAAAGACTGAATTGCTGTTAAGAGACGTTCGATTAGAACAATTTTTCACAGTAAAAAATGAATTATCTTGATGAGGTGAACTGAAGAATGAATAAGGCGTATATCATTATAGATTCAAAAATTCAATTTGTCCTATAAATCGGAAACGTTCAGAAGCAACAAAGTGTCTCACAATGGGCTGCGTTGGAAAATATTTGGGAGATAGAGGCGAGGTGACATTCTTTTGACATTAAGTATTGCCAAGTGTAAAAGTGAGGATTGTTGTGTCAAATTATGAAGAAATTATGCCATAATAAATGCATTTGCTTTGTTTTTGCACCAGACGAATAATGCAAGTTGTTATTTTAGCTCATGGAAGAGCTCTTTGAGAGCTCGAAACGGTTAAATGACTTTTTTGTTACTTGAAGTGATGAATAGTATAAATTGCGCTTTAATCTTATGTGATTAACTTTCAAAACGGAGAACTTTAAAATATACTGCAGTCTCTCTCTTGTGAATGTTATATGAGGCTTATGTAGAGAATGATGATGATGTTATATGAGGTTTTAGTAGAAAGTTTGTGACGACTCAAATACATATTGTTACGACAGAAGGAATCTGGCAACCGAAAGCAAAAAGTTTCAGCCAACGAATAAGAACGTTGGGAGAATTTGGAGAAGAAGAGTGGAGCGTAACGGTCGTTGTGTTGTAACGGTCGGTGAGTTCGAAAATGGACGGTGAGCTGTTCTGAGACAGTGCGCGTAAGTATCAAGAAGTAACTTGATGTGTTGTGTATACGCGGAAGGATAAAAGTGGGATCTTTTATCGTTAAGTATCAAGAAGTAACTTGATGTGTTGTGTATACGCGGAAGTATAAAAGTGGGACTTTTATGGCTAACTTCGAATGTCTACACGGACTGTCTTTTTGTTCGGCTAGTGTGTGAAAAGTTATCAGCACAGGACGAGAATTGGTTTACGAGTGAAGATCTTTGGGTGACCTGGTAAATCAAGTAAAAGGTAGTATTTAGTAAAATACACAGAGCTGATGTGTGCTCATGCAGGAAGATTGATGACTTGTGCATGTTAATAGTTGATTTGTTAATAAGATACTTCATCCATATTTCCTTTGTAACAATTTACCTCGTATTGAATTTGGTTTTGAAATATAGCTTTTAATACTCACGCTCAGTGGCTATCCATTTTTGTGATCCGCAACATTTGGTGTCAGAAGTGGGATTAATTTAATTGAATGCCTTTCACTAGAAGTATGGATGAGTTAATAAAGCTGATGACTGATTTGAAAGCCGATATGGCCGCACAATATAATGAGTTGAGAACTGAGATAGTTTCTCAAAAAGATGATTTGAAAGCCGATATGGCCGCCCAAAGCGATAAAATAGGTGACTTGAAAGCCGAAATGGCCGCACAAAATAATGAGTTGAGAACGGAGATAGTTTCTCAAAAAGATGACTTGAAAGCCGAAATGGCCGCACAAAATCATGAGTTGAGAACGGAGATAGTTTCTCAAAAAGATGATTTGAAAGCCGAAATAGCCGCACAAAATACTGAGATGAGAGCTGAAGTGGCTTCTCAAATTGATAAGATTTCTGATAAGTGTAAGGACATTATGACCGAACTAAATAGTGTAAAAGATGATCTTGATAGTGTTAAGTTAGATTATAAACATGAAATTGAAATTGTAAAAACTGATTGTGAACGCCAGTTTCAGATTTTGAGAAATGAAATGTTACCTTCTGCCTGTGATAATAATAATTCTAGTGGAAATAATGTTATTACACATATCGCTAAAAATACAACTAAACCTTCTACATATGATGGTCAATCATCTTGGACAGTATTTAAAACACAATTCGAAGTTATCGCTACAGCCAATGAGTGGAATGAATTCCAAAAGGCCAGTTTTCTTGCAGCTTCCTTAAGAAATTCTGCTGCGGAAGTTTTGCAGTCTGTTCCAGAAGAAAAACGACTTGATTATCAAAGTCTAGTTTCTGCATTAGAACTAAGGTTTGGTGATAGTTATTTAAAACAATATTACGTGACTCAATTTAAACATCGCATGCAGAAAAATGGTGAAACTTTGCAAGAGCTTGCTGGTGATATTGAGCGTCTAGCTAGATTGGCTTATAGTAACTGTCCACCAGAAATTCAAGATAATTTAGCTCAATTACAATTTATTGATGCTATTGCTGACCCTGACACTCAGCAATCTCTGAGGATGTTGGAAGGTGAATCCTTAAAGTCAGCTGTGGTACATGCTATGAAATACGAGTGCTCCAGGCTTTCCTCCCGAGCGAACAAACGTGCAGTGAGATTTGTGAGTGCAGAAGAAACTGTAGAAAAGGATAATGAAATGAAAGAACTAACCAAAGCCATACTATCCGTTTTGAAAGATATAAAAGGTTCTTCTTCAAAACCTACAACAGACCTCCAGTGTTGGAATTGTGGCAAGACCGGACACATTCGTACCAACTGCACTAGGAAACGAATGAGGAGTCCAAGTCCATCAACTAGACAACAAGATCAGGGAAACAGAAAATTAGTCAGTCTTGCGGGGCAAAGGCTGGCAGTTGATTGGTTGGCCCCAGGGGAAGTCGCCCACGTTTCAACATTACATGGCGATAATAATGGATTAGTAGCTGATGGAGCCATAAATGGAATACCTTGCCGTATGATAGTCGACACTGGTGCAAATGTAACTTTACTCAGAACGGATATAATAAAGAAAATAATACCTCACCCAAACTTGAATACTACACAGTCTAGAATAAGCCTACAAACGGCCACTGGAGATCGTGCAAAAGTTCATGGAAAAATAGAACTTAATATTCGAGTTGGTAGCTGTCTGGTTCGCCATCCTGTTTACATCGCTGACATCTACGATGAATGCATATTAGGCCTTGATTTTCTTAAGAAACATGGATTCAACATTAGACCCAGTGATAACCTACTCATCTATGAGACAGAAGAGATTCCTCTGCTTAGCCGGACGTCTGATTCTTTATCAAGCGTAACTCCAATATTAGTGACGGAAGACACAGAGATCCCAGCACAAAGTGAAGTTATAGTCCGTGGACATCGGGCGGAGACTTCTGGGGCCTTCCGATTGGCAGTTACTGATGCCTCTGGTAAAGGAGCTTTGGCTCATAACATCCTGGTTGCAAGGACTTTAGTCAGAATAGATAAAGAACAGATCCCTATCAGAGTGATGAACTGTAACAAATCCAATAGAATGTTAAAAAAAGGTGAGGAATTAGCAATATGTGAAGCTGTTACCTGTGTAACAAGTATAAATAAAATAGAAGTTACCGATTCATATCAAAACCATACCGACATCCCGTCTCATCTTACTGAATTATGGAGAGAAACAAGACAAATATTAACTGAAAACCAAGCTGTTAAGGCCGAGAACCTATTAAAAGAATTTTCTGACATTTTTTCTGCCACATCAAATGATTATGGCCGTACTAACCTGACAGAACATAAAATCAACACTGGTGATTCTCCTCCAGTCCATCTGCCGGCAAGAAGGCTTCCATTGGCAAAAAGAGAGGAGACGGAACAACTCATAAAGGACATGGAAGCTCAGGGCATTATAGAACCATCACAGAGTCCCTGGACATCACCAGTAGTTCTTGTCAAGAAAAAGGATGGATCTACACGATTTTGTGTAGATTATCGCAGATTAAATGACGTAACAAAGAAAGATTCCTTTCCTTTACCCAGGATTGACGATACACTAGACACTTTATCTGGGTCAGAATGGTTCTCAACATTAGATTTAAAGAGCGGCTACTGGCAAGTTGGTATACGTCCTGAAGACCGTGAGAAAACGGCTTTCAGTACAGGGAATGGACTTTGGCAGTTTAAGGTGATGCCATTTGGACTTTGTAATGCACCTGCCACATTTGAGCGACTAATGGAGTCAGTGCTCAAAGGCTTGTCTTTGGAGGTCTGCCTGGTTTACTTGGACGACATCATAGTTCTTGGAAGAACATTTGAAGAACATTTGAGAAATCTTCGTCATGTATTTGAAAAACTTAAGGCAGCCAAGTTAAAATTGGGACCGACAAAGTGTAAACTGTTCCAGCAAGAAGTTCATTACCTTGGTCATGTGATCACTACAGCAGGGATTAAGACTGATCCTAGTAAGATAGAAGCTGTAAGAGACTGGCCTCCACCACAAGATGTTCATCAACTTCGTAGTTTTATTGGACTTTGCACCTACTATAGAAGATTTGTCAAAGGTTTCTCCAACATCGCAAGGCCATTACATCGTCTGACAGAAGAGGGCCAGCGGTTTATGTGGACCACCGAATGCGATATAGCCTTTCAACAGCTGAAGAAAACTCTTTCCACAGCACCAGTGCTAGCGTACCCACAAACTGGAAAACAATTCGTAATAGATACTGACGCAAGTAACACAGGAGTTGGTGCTGTGCTTTCACAAGAACAAGACGGACAAGAGAGAGTTATTGCATACTTTAGTAAAACTTTATCCAAACCAGAGCGGAATTACTGTGTAACACGCAAAGAACTGTTAGCAATAGTAAAAGCAATAGAACATTTTCATCATTATCTCTATGGCCAGAAATTCCTTATACGTACTGATCATGCTGCACTTAGATGGTTATTAAACTTCAAAAACCCTGAAGGACAAATCGCTAGGTGGATACAACGGTTACAAGAATACGATTTCTCCATCGAACATCGAAGTGGTAAAATGCATAAGAATGCAGATGCTCTTTCCAGGCGCCCATGTATTGAAAATTGTAAACATTGCTGTAATGCAGAACTGAAATTTGAAACTAAAGAGATAATGCCCATAAGACAAATAGTATCGACACAAACAAACAGTGACACCCCTAACATCTGGAATCCAATTGAAATCAGGAAGGCTCAACTAGATGATGAAGACATAAAACCAATATTAGAATTGATTGAAAAATCTGATATAAGACCTAATTGGGAGCAAATCTCGAGGTATAGTCCAACTACTAAAAGTTACTGGGCACAGTGGGACTCCTTAAAAATGGAAGACGGAGTATTATACAGAAGATGGGAGAATCCCACTGGACGGCTGACCCGTTGGCAGATAATCCTTCCTCGATCCCGAGTGGAACTTGTGATGAAAGATGTACATGATAGTGCCACTGGAGGACACTTCGGTGTTAATAAGACATTAGCCAAAGCCAGGGAACGATTTCATTGGTTGAAAAGTAGGGCAGACGTTGAGAGATGGTGTAGGCAATGTGAAGCCTGTGCAGCAAAGAAAGGCCCTAAGACTAGGAGTCGGGGTAAGCTGCAGACGTATAACGTTGGTGCCCCTTTTGAAAGAATAGCCATTGATGTAATGGGTCCGTTTCCTAGAACTGATGATGGAAATCGATATTTATTAGTGGTAATGGATTATTTCACAAAGTGGCCTGAGGTATATCCCATCCAAGACCAGGAAGCAACAACAGTGGCTGAGATGATAGTTAATAACTTCATTAGTAGGTATGGAGTACCTTTACAACTCCACTCTGATCAAGGACGGAATTTTGAATCCAATGTGTTTAAAGGCATCTGTCAACTATTAGGCATTCAGAAAACCAGAACAACTCCCTTACACCCTCAGTCGGATGGTATGGTTGAAAGGTTCAATAGAACAATTGCTCAGCATTTAGCATTATTTGTGAACGACCACCAACATGACTGGGATCGCCATGTACCACTCCTTTTGCTGGCATATAGAACGGCAGTGCATGAGACAACTGGACAGACACCTTCCATGATGATTTTTGGAAGAGAGTTACGTCTTCCCTGTGACCTTTTATATGGTCGGCCCGAAGCAATGCCTGTGTCCACTCCACAATACGTACAAGAATTGCAACAACGACTAGAAGAAATCCATCACTCCGTTAGACATAACATCGACATAACAAGTGACAGAACCAAAACAAGATATGACAGTAAAATAAATGGAACTATTTTCAATCAAGGAGATCTTGTCTGGCTATACAGTCCACATAGAAAGAAAGGACTATCTCCAAAACTTCAGAAACCTTGGGAAGGTCCATATACAATAGTTAACAGGATTAATGACGTGGTATATCGCATTCGTCGACGTCCAGCTACAAAGTGCAAGGTGGTTCACGTGGATCGTTTGGCCCCGTTTCATCGAAGAACTGAAGAAACTTTGGAATCCAGAATTGTTCGGGACGAACAAGACCTAGGAAGGGGGCAGTGTTACGACAGAAGGAATCTGGCAACCGAAAGCAAAAAGTTTCAGCCAACGAATAAGAACGTTGGGAGAATTTGGAGAAGAAGAGTGGAGCGTAACGGTCGTTGTGTTGTAACGGTCGGTGAGTTCGAAAATGGACGGTGAGCTGTTCTGAGACAGTGCGCGTAAGTATCAAGAAGTAACTTGATGTGTTGTGTATACGCGGAAGGATAAAAGTGGGATCTTTTATCGTTAAGTATCAAGAAGTAACTTGATGTGTTGTGTATACGCGGAAGTATAAAAGTGGGACTTTTATGGCTAACTTCGAATGTCTACACGGACTGTCTTTTTGTTCGGCTAGTGTGTGAAAAGTTATCAGCACAGGACGAGAATTGGTTTACGAGTGAAGATCTTTGGGTGACCTGGTAAATCAAGTAAAAGGTAGTATTTAGTAAAATACACAGAGCTGATGTGTGCTCATGCAGGAAGATTGATGACTTGTGCATGTTAATAGTTGATTTGTTAATAAGATACTTCATCCATATTTCCTTTGTAACAATTTACCTTGTATTGAATTTGGTTTTGAAATATAGCTTTTAATACTCACGCTCAGTGGCTATCCATTTTTGTGATCCGCAACAATATGAATGAGAGATATTTGTAAAATCAACAGAAATCAGACTAGATTAAAGCCGTCAAAATGTTCAGGAAAATATTTGAAAGTTCTAATTTATGTTTCTATATCTGAACTCTTCTGTTTCATCTAAGGGCTAAGCAGCTGCAAACACTTGAATTAGAAGTAGAAACCTATAAAATAAATCTGGAACTGCTCCTCCATGTTTTTTTTTGTGAACCTGTTCAATTGGAGGTTTCTTTTGAACTTTTATGTACTGATAGTAGTATAGTCCCATTCCAGTCCCTCCACTGCTTTCCGCTTATAACGTCATTTGCCACGCCCCCTTATGCTTACCCACTGCTTTCCCCTTGTTAATATTAAATAACTGACCACGCCCCCATATTAATATTCATAATTCACTACTTAATATTCATGACTCACTAGTTAATACTCATGACTCACTAGTTAATACTCATGACTCACTAATTAATATTCATAACTAATTTATTAATTAAAAAACCTTATTAAAAGTGCAGCCTCCCTCATTAAAATGTGCCCCCTTATTAAACACTTATCAAAAAGTATTGACCCCCTTATTAATAAGCCCCCTTTAATTAAACACTTAGTAAAAGTGTCACTCTCCTAATTAAAATTAAAAGTGCCATCTCCTCATTAAAATGCGCCCCCTTTAATTAAACACTTATCAAAAGTACCGCCCCCCATTAATATAACCCGATATGTCCGCCATCTTGGTTTCTGACGTCATCATCATCATCATCATCAATACACATCAAACTTTGAATATTCCTGCAAAGAGTTAAACAATGCAGACTCATTCAGGCATAATTTTTGTGGATCCTTACGTATATATATATATGTTTTTTTAATTATTATTCATTTTATATTCATTCATTTTTGTTCAATTTTTTTAATTATTATTCATTTATCTTTCTTTATAGTTTATCTAAGAGATTGATGTTTTTGAGATAATTAATTAATAATTTATAAAAAGTTAGTTTTAATTTTTTTATGTTGGTTCTAATATGTTTTTAAAATTAAATGTGTTTACATTATATTTTTGCAATTTATTAAAATATATTTTTCTCTCCTCTTCATATTTGTTACAACTGAATATTATATGCTCTAGTGTTTGTATGTTATTGCAGAAAAAACAATTTGGTGAGTTTATTTTTCTAAATTTAAATAGTGTGGAATTTGTAAGAGCTAGATTAGACTTTATTCTTAAAATCATAGAATTTCTTTTTTCTTTAATCCAAAATTATTAAATTTACCAATGTTATTAGAGATTTGAAATCTATGTGTGTTTCTAGCTTTTGTCATGTACCAATTCTGTAATTCTGCCAATAATTTTATTTTATCTATTTTTTATGTATAACAAAATGATAAGGAGAATTTATAGTGTGGTTTAGATCTTTTGCCTTTTTTGTTAAAGTGTCTACATGTTCATTACATGTTATATTAACATGTGAAGGTATCCATTGTAAAGTTATAATGTTATTCTGATCTATGTGTTTGTAAGTTAAAGTGAATATATCATTAATAAATATTGAAAAATCATTTTTGAAAGGGGTATGTTGAAAAATGTCTAGTGATGATTTACAGTCTGTAAATATGACAATTTTTTCATTTTTATATTTTAAGGCCCAGTTGATTGCTATAATAATAGCAAACATCTCAGCTATAATTACTGGTTTAGTTATATTAAATTTAAATTGGTGTTCATAGTTTTCATTTGGGCAATAGAAGGCTCCAGATGTGATAGTGGAATCAGAGTTAAGAGATCCATCTGTGAATACATGTATATAATTTTTATAGTTATCACTGATAAATGTGTCAGTTAATGATTTTATAATTGATTTATCATATTGATTTTTAGATTCAATTCCTGGTATTTTATCAGAAATAACGGGTAATGTTGAAATCCAGCAGGGAAAGTTTGGAAGATAATCTCCGCTAAGTTTATTATTTATTAGTTCCAATATCTTTTCTTTTTCTGAGAAACCCTTCAAAGTTGTATCTTGAAAGTTATTATTAAGTTTATTTATTATAGGGTGTTGTTGATTTTTAGTGATTATTCGAAATATTAAATTCGATAGTAAATATTATTTTTTTATTTCAATTGTGGGAAATGCAGTTTCAGCGCATATATTTAAGTTGTTTGTTGATTGCAAAAGTCCAAAGCAAAATTTTAAAATTTTTGTTTGAATTGTTTCTAGATTTTTTATTTTTGTTTGAGAAATGTTATTTATGATCTCAATTCCATATACACATTTAGGTAGGATTATAGAATTAAATATTAATAAAAGGTTTTTTGTGGAGCAGCCCCATTTAGAGCTTCCAAGGAATCTTAAAAAATTAAATAATTTAGTAGCTTTTTCTTTTGCATTTTTAAGAAAATGATTCCATAATAATTTCGAGTCCAGATGAAGTCCAAGAAATTTTACATTATCTGTAATTTTTAATTCTGTGTTATTTAAAGTTATTTTTATTTCATTTGTGATTTTCTGTTTTTTGTAAAAATATGTGATTTTTGATTTATCTGATGATATTTTTAAATTCCATTTTTTACAATAATTTACTAGTTTATTAAGAGTCTTTTGTATTTTTGTGTTTATTACATTAAGATCTGTGTGAATGGTCCAGAAGATAAGGTCATCTGCATATGTACTATATGAAATATCTGAGGAAAAAATTTCTGAGATGTCATTTAGATATATATTAAAGAATATTGGAGAAAGTATGTCTCCTTGAATTATTCCATTTTTAAGTTCATATTTATTTGAGAAGTTATTTGCAATTTTAACTCTAAAGTTTTTATTTTGTATTATATGAGAGAAAAAGTGATACATATTGCCATAAATTTTAAATTTTCTAATTTTAGCTAATAATCCTTGGTGTGAGATTGTATCAAATGCCTTTTCTAAATCTATTACAACTGCAACAAGGAAAAAACCATTTTTAACTGCAAATTCAGCGTCTGAGATAAGATTCAATAATAGATCCTTAATGGAGCGTCCTGGTCTAAAACCAAAGAAGTTAAAATCAAATAAGTTATGATTTTCAAAATGCCAGTTAAGTCTATTAAAGACTAACTTTTCAAACAGTTTGAGCATGTTTGAGCTAAGACAAATGGGTCGATACGATTTTAGATCATCAGCAGGTTTATGTTCTTTTTTTATGAATATCATAAAATTGTCTAGCCATGATTCCGGGTAGCATTTTTGAGACCAAAATGTATTGAAGATTTCTAAAAGTTTAATTAACCATTTATGTATTAAATTCTTAAGCAGTTTATTAGTAATTTCGTCAGGGCCTGGTGTGGTATTTTGTTTGAGAGTTTTCATAGCAGTTTTCAATTCATGAAATGTAAAGGGAAGGTTTAAATAATTAGTTGAGTTACAATGAAAAAATTTGTGAAAGATATTTGAATTTTTAAAAATTTTATCTATTTCATTGTCATATATGTACTATATTTAAAAACAAAATTATTTTCTACAGCTCGTCATGAACCCACACATTTATCAATGCGTTTACCCATTACGCCAAGAATACTATGCAATTGGAACTTTTAACGGTAGATGATCTCTCTGAAGAAGGAATAACCGATCATTATAAATTAACATACGAATTTTTTTATTCCTTATTAATTAACTTACGAATAATTTATATTTTCATTTCTTGTATTTATTTTTTATTCCTTAGTACTTATTTACGAATAAATTATATTTTTTTTGGAAATCACATTCAAGTTGGGAATAAATTATTTATAAATGAATTTTTCTATTCCCTATTAATTAACTTACTAATAAATTGCATTTTTATTTCATGTATTTATTTTTTATTTCTTATTAATTAAACACTTATCAAAAGTTCGACCCCGCCTTGGACGGCCAACCCATATCGAAATTTCCAACCTCCTTTCAGATGCTACAAAGGACGTCGCAATCCTCAAAATAATTGCAAAGTCCAACTAAACTTTCGATGTCAACGTTCAGGGCATCTCAGAATGCTCATGAGAGGGGTCTCAGAATGGATGATGCAATCCTCAAAATAATTGTAAAGTTCAAGTTTAGTAGAGGGCGAGTGGTTAGCACGCTTGGCTACTGATCTAAGGGACCTGGGTTCGAGCGCCGGTATTAGGCATGGATGTGTGAGTCGTTTTTCTGCTGAGGTCCTGCCATCCTCTCAGATCTCCTACTGTGGCATGTAAACTGACAGGTTCCTGTCAGACCTCTGTGGCAAGCAGCTGCTTGAGGGGGTATTTATTTATTATTTATATTTTTTAAGTTTAGTAGAGGAGTTCAGTAGAGGATTTTTAAGGAAACCCTCTACTGAAATATATTAAAATATTGAAAAACGATAGCCGAGACACGTTTTAATTTTTCTCTGGATTTCAAATATTCAAGCTGCTGCTAATCGTGTTCCATTATTGTATTTATCAGTGAGGCCATTAAAGTTTTTAGCACAAATAATTAATATATGGATGCTTTGCTGTAATATATGGATGCTTTGCCATCTCTTCTCTAATATGAATTATTTTTAAAGAATATAGGTTTTTATTCATATATAAGAATATAAATATAAAGAATACAGTACATTTACTATTTGTTGCATAAAGCTAAATAGTTTAACCGCAGGAAAATTAGTAAATTAAATTAAATACAGATCATTTAGCCACGAAAATAGTATCATCATCATCATCATCAAGCAGCCATGGACTATAGAGGTTCAACCAGACCGTGCATTTTAGTTTTCCAAACATATCTATCCTGGGCTACATCTACTGCATCTGGCCACTGCACACCAATTCTAACAAGATCCTGTTTGACATTGTCTGCCCACCACATCCTAGGTCTCCCCCTCTTTCTAAGGACTTTAGGCACACTGTTCATAACCGTATTCACCAATCTATAATTATCCATATGGGCAACATGGCCAAACCAAGGGAGTCTCTCTCTGCACAATATATTGCTTAAAGGAGGTTGTCGACTCCTTTGCCTAACCTTTGTCATTACTTACAAAGTTGAACCACCTAATGCCCAAGACACTGTGTAAACATCTAGGATCAAAAGTACCAAGTTTCCTGCCATCTAGGTCCAAGTTTCACTACATAACTACTTTAGAAGGAACCAAACTATTATACTGTTTAATGATATATATCAAATAAATTCACTAAAAACACAAAACATAATATTCTGCTAATTTGAAATTTCCAAATATTTTTTCAGTTCGATTTTCAGTCTACTAAAAGAATTTTTATTTAGTAGATCTTTTGTATAGCATTAAATATAAGTAGTATTTGATATTCGAGATATGTTTTCCGTAATTATTTCGAAAAGTAGGCATTTTGTAATACCCTTGGTTTTGAAATCTTGTATTTTTATTGTGTTGAACTTTTAGTTTTCATGTTTTCTCAAAATTATTTTGAATTATTAAGTTATATTTTATAAATTACTGTGGGATAAAAGTTTTAAAATTTTTAATCTATCTCTTGACGTTTTATAATGTTTTTGCAAACGAAAAGGAATAATATTTTTAGCTACTATAGATTGAAGTTTTTCTATTTTATTTAGGTTAGTTAAGTTTGCTATTCCATGCACAATTACTCTAAAAATTGAAATTAATTCGCATATTGCTTTAAAGAATAATACACAGGTTTTCGTATTTAGTATATATTTTAATTTTTTAATTTTTGTCGCTGATATTCTGAAGCTTTCACATATATGGGATACACCTAAAATATTCATGAAAAACGATTCCTAGGTAGTATATTTGATTTACCTGTTCAACACGTCGACAACTACATACTGATTCACAATTAGAAGCATCTTTTTTAAAATGAATTGGAATTTTTTTGGGGTTTTGATAAAGAAGTTTCAATGAATATTAAACCCTGATGAGTGTATAATAATCCATTTCGTTTTTTTCTAATTTATGTATATTTTATTATGATTAACCATCTAATTATATTATTGTAATCTGTTTGAATCTCTGAAATGTTATCATTTGAATATTTGTGATTGTTTATTAAAACAATGTCGTCAGCATATAGATAAATAGCACTTTTTAATCTGACATTGAACAAATCATTTATGTATACCAGAAACAATAAAGGACCAAAAATTGAACCTTGGGGAATTCCATATGGTGTAATTACTTTTGTGCTGTAACAGTTTTTTTTTTATTTTAGTAATTTGTCTATCTGCCTGATAAAAAAATTCCGAAACCAATCTAACATTGACCACGAATACCTTAATTTTCCCAAATTATTTAATAAAATGTTATGATCTATTGTATTGAATGCTTTCTATAAATCTAAGAACATAGTTACAATATTTTCTCTATTATTCAATGCTTTGTTAATGTTTTTTGCAACTTTAGAAATTAGTTGCAATGTGTTTTTTCCTTTTTGAAGGCAAAATTGATTTTTATTAATTTTGTTGTGTAAATAAAAATTTGTATACAGTATTATAAATACATTTTTCTATTATTTTTGAAAATACAAATAGAATAGCTAATGTTCTAGAGTTAGTAAAATCCACCTTAATCTTTTAAAGACACGTCTTAAAATACTAGTTTTGAGTACAGTAGGTCTGTTCCCAGTAAGTATAATCTGATTTATAATATTAAATATAATATTTTTTAGTATTTCTTTATTAAATTTTATATATTTAACGTAAACATTATCGTAACAAGATAATTTATTGGCGCCTAATGTAGAAATTATTTCTTCAGTTTATTTTTTAGTGATTTCGGGTGCATAAGTAGATTCCAAGATTCTTTGTCTCCTGGTTGAAACATAATTTACATCGTCTTGGTAATTTGTATCTCTTATCTGTAGAATTTGTGTATTATAAATATTATTGTAATCTTTTGCTATTTCTTCCACAAATAATTTCTTTTGGGATATATTATCAATTATTACATCGTCAACTGACTTTTTCTGTTTTCCTTCTAATATTTCATATATTAATTGCCAGGTTGCCTTCATTTTTCCTATAAAAATTATTTCTGTTTCTAATCTAAATATTAACTGTGTTTCGTAATGTAAAACTTTTTTATGAACATCACTTTTATCATTGTTTTTAAATTTCACCAAGCTTTATCTCTTTTCTCAATTAACTCTATAAAGTTTGGTGATATCTAGTTTTTGTTATGATTTCTTTTTCTTTTCTTCCGCTCCTCATATGTACTCTATTTTTCTCTAAAATTACATCATAAAAAAATACTTTATAGAGATTTAAATCTTCCATTGAATTGTCTCCATAATTTTCTAAATTCCAATTCATTTCAAATATATTTTGTCTATCTTATTATGGTCAAAAAACCAATTCCTATTTATCTGGTCTGTTTGAGTATAATTAGTTCTATTCAAATTATTTTTTGTATTGCTAATCAATGCTAAAATCATACAGTGATCTGCTATTTTACTTGTTTAAATTATTGAATTTCATTAGATTTTTATTAATATAGTCTATACATGTTTTGGTAATTTGATTTTTTAGTATTCTACTTCTCTTGTAGCTTTCATAATTAATCGTTCGAAATTAATTTCTGTCAGTAGTGTGATATAATTTTATGTGCCATGCTTTTTAGTGTTCATTGTATCAATATTGAAATCTCCTGTTGAAATCTATTTTTGATCTTTTTCTATATTTTCCATCTAGTTTCTGAAATTTAACTGAAAAGATTTTGTATAAACGTCGTTGAATAGAATAGGAAAATTTTTATTTTAAATCACTAATGTTTCGAAATTCCTAGAAGTTCGTCCTTGGTAAAAAAAAAATACCGAAACGCCGTTCCCAATCGTTTCGTCGTAAAACAAGTTCTGATTGAACGCCTCACATAGTTTTTACGAATACGCCAGTGAGTAGAAATAATGATTTCATAGGGAAATGCACAAAATGTTGTTCTAATTAGAAATTGAACTTTATCGCTACATTCACAAATGTCTTGTTTCATACGTGGTGATATCGAAGTTTACATCCTCTTCCTAAAATAATATTTCGCCTGTACTTTATTTATTTGGATTTAGAAGTTTTACTATACTTATTAAATATTAAGAATTTGATTAGTATACGGACTAGGAACAATTTATAATATTAGATGATAATCTGAATATCTGTTTAACGTGTTAAATAAAAGAATGTTAAGTGTTCATAAATATTGTGTGTGTATGTGTGTAACGTGCAGAAAATTTTGAATAGTTTAAAAAAATTAATACAATGTCAAAATAGAGTTAAAAATTTCAAAATTAAATAAAATTGTATCTGAAAAATACCCAAAGTATGAAAAGTTTATTTCATGCTCTAATTCAATAATGCAAAGCAGCTAACCTCGTAGTTTATTTGTAAACTATAAGAATTACACATAACTTGTTGATTATATAAAATTATGAATAATTGTTTTCGTTTTTAAAATTTCTTCTTATGTTGTATTACAGTTGATGTTTTTAAGAAAACCAATAATTTTAAATTATCTGTGTATAGTATTGCTGTCTTAAACAGATAATGACAAAACATAAAATCTTGTCATTATCTGTTTAAGATATTAACAAGGATAATGTCTTAAATGATCAAATTCATTCCACGAAATAATTTTTTATATAAAAAAGTGAAGAAGCGTTTTGAAATTAAGGTAAAAGTGAAAGCGCATAATGTTTATTGTTACCTAAGTTTTTTAATTGGAGATGAAACTTCTTATGGAACAACATGAATATACAAGAAGCAATTGAGAAACATAATCTATAGACATTACCATTTCTTTATCAACTAAAGAGCACTTGTGTTTCACTAATGCACCTCCATCTGTCACTGAGTGAATGCAATGATTCATTCAAGAATGTCGAATATTAGTCTTGGTTATGAAGGACTTCAAGGCTCTTTGGCGCATTCTGTGAGATGATATCTATAATCTAGTTTTCCAACATCTCTAACCGAAATGGGAACATCAGAGGCCATACTGTTCAAAACCAAGCGACACTCACTAAATCATTTAAAATCCGACTGAATAATAACTATACAACAATAATCATTTCTGATTTCTATTCAGTTCATTCTGCCCTAGGAGTTTATAATTAAAGTTGTGAAATTTTGATGAGACTGAATTTCGTCTGGTTTCAGTATCAACAGTTGCCACAAGAATAATTCCATTGATGCCTCAAGAATAATTCCATTGATGTCACAATAATATTTCCGCTCGTGATACAAGAGTCCTTGATGTCATCAGAATCGTTCCGTAGGTGTCATAAGAAGTCCACTGCTGCCATCAGAATCGTTCTGTAGGTGTCATAAGAAGTCCACTGCTGCCACCTTTAATATTCATTCACTACTGATTTGTCCCTGAGCATTAGGTATTCATTATTATAGGCATGGATTTTTCTATTGATTTTCGAATTCTCTTTCAGCTGAATATCACTGACATTATGTCACTTGGACATCATCAATGGAGAACCAATCTATTCATATGACTAATTTTCAGTTCGGAGGCAAAATGTATATAGCAAGATCTTGATACACATTCTCGAGGATAAGTACCATATCTTTGAATATTAAATTGCATAAAGGAAAAAATAACTTATATCTCCAATATTAATATGAAATAAGTGTTTGAGAATCTTGTGAAAAATAAAGTCAATCAATCAGAATTTTTATAAAATACTGAAATATTGCGATTGACGATGAAACTATAATTTTACATTTTGAAACTTTATGTGTATACCACAGCATGAAATGCAAACATACGTAATGGAAATGAAGCAAGAAGATTATTGATTATGTTTGTCGAAATTATGTTTCCTACAGTTGATAAAGAAAGCTACTAGTAATTGGTTTACACTAGGATGCGTCCATATGGACTAGAACACGCTTCCAATCAATATAATTGTACTAGATGGGACACATATGTAGTACATAAAGCGTTTATAGTTTATTTGCAAATGTAAATTTTGCCGAAAATTCCTCTCATTAATCTGCAGTATCAAATGCTGTTTCTCATGTACTTTAAGATTTAAATTACAGCCTTGTGTACTTTATATTTAGATAAATTGAGTTAGGAAATGCACGGACAAATAAAATTTGCTTTTGAATTTAGTTAGTTGTTTAATATATATTTATACACATGATCGTGACACGAAGATATTATGTAAATTCTCGATTCCAATTTGTGGTAGTCAGGAACGGGTCAGGACGCGTTCCTGACTACCACACTGTGTTTGGTGGTCGTTTTTCGTTCAGGAATTAAAAAAGTTAATCTTCAGTATGGCTAATATTTTATTTTATATAATATGTAAAAACATTTGATATGTGTAGCCACTTTCGCTTCCGAAAATAAACAAATATTTATAGAAAAATTCTTATAACTGCAATACACATATATATGTATGCATGTTAAAACATGTTGAATATACACTGAGTGATCATTAAATTATTAGCACCTCTCTTCGTGTTATATCAGTGTACGCTAATTTCGTAGCTCTATAATTTCTAAGAAATCGTTTTGTGATAGAATGGGACTGAAAATAAAGATCTCAATGAAATCTATCTAAATCCCAATTTTCAACAATATTCCCTTAGTATTTAAAGAGTTATGAAAGTTTGAATATTTAACAACAGTAATGCCAAACGTTAGACTTTAACTGAAAAGTTAATTAGCATGCTTGGCTACTGATCTGTTAGCACCTTTGGCTACTGATATGTTAGCACCCTTGGCTACTGATCTAAGGGACCCAGGTTCGAGCCCCGGGTAAGGCTTGGATGTTCGTGATGTTTTTCTGCTGAGGTCCTGCCATCCTCACAAACCCTCTACTATGGCATATAAACTGACAGGCTCCTATCAGACCTCTGTTGCAGGCAGCTGCTTGAGGGGGGTATTTATTTTTTTTTTATTTCGCACCATTTAATAAAACAGATATGTATTTGAAAAGTGAATGTAAATGATTTTTCGACAGTTTTCAGTTTTCCTAAAACTTGCATTGTTCCTGTTAAATATTCAAAGTCCATAACTCTTTAAGTAAAAAGCGGACGTTATAGAAAATCGAGTTTTCGATAGTTCGATTGAGATCTTTAATCAATCTTCCGTTACATTTTCTCATAAAACGTGTTGTTTAGAAGTTATAGACCTTCGATGTTAGTTTCCACTTATATAACATGGAGAGAGGTGGTCATAATTAAATGAGTACTGAGTGTTTATATCTATGTTACCTTTTCTCACCTAGGGCAGAGTGAAGGTTATAGGACCAATTAGTTGATTGGGTTGTTTTACCTCTGAATTGCAATTTTGCAACAATGGACTTAATGGCCAGGTGACAAAGATCCCAAGGGTTCAAAAAACGTTAGAGGAAGAGGACCCAATGGACTGCTGTTGGGAGATAGATGATAGCCTCCCTTCAAGGCCATTCAGTGTGTTCTTAATATGCAAAGATCCTCTCCTGCATACGGACCACTGCATAACAACCCATTTGACGGAAGGCGGCCGTTTTCCAGCCCATTGGTGTCGTTTTTCTGACCACGGAAAGGGTGGAGGGTTTTGCGGAGAAAAATCTCAACGCATGCATAATTGGGACTCGAATCTGGGAAACTGCAGATTACGAGCATGGAGCGCTTTCGACTGAGCCACTCCTGAACCAGTTGGCACTTGAACATGGAAATAACACTGTGTGTTTGAGCAACATACCCCTTGCATAGTTGCATAGTTGGGTGAGCTGTGAAACTATACAGGTAGTCCTCGATTTACAGAACTCCTTTGTAGGGATCTCAGCGCCCATTTTATTTATACGGTAAAATTTCTACTGTTTCGGAAATTTTTAGAAAAAGTTTTCATTTTACAGTTGACGTCAGAGATGTTGTTGTGCCCTGGAATAGGGATCACCAGTGGGTTGTTACACTCACTATTCGTCGCATGTTAGAAGATATTTCTTTTCTTTGTAATAAAGGAAATGCCCGCTGAATTATGTAGAGGACGACACGAACATTTATTTTCGATATATAATTGTCGGAAAGTGTGTCCCTCTGTGGACCTTAGCTGTGCTTAACACTTTGCTAATATAGAGACAAGGAGATGCTAAATCGATAAGCGATTTCACGATAATCAACAAATATCGAATTATCAAAGAAAATGTTTTATTTTGCCGGTTAGGTTAATTAACAACAGATGGTTAACAATAAAGGCAGAAAAAATGTGCTTAGTAGATCATGATGTAAGCTAAATGGTTCCGACTGCACTTGGCAGTCATCTTCAAGGTGGTGCAAAATTCCGTGGAAATTCGAAGAAACGGCAAATCTGAATTATAATTGCAGCCACACACCAAACCTGAAAAATAAAGCGCTTCCTTTGATAATTTGATACATTTCACTAATGATGAAGGCTAAGACTGTTAGACTTAGTTTGTTAGCCTCAAAAAATCAATTAATGTGGCTACTTCCGCTGTTGGGGAAATAAAAATATATAAGCCGTCCCATGGCCGAGTAGTTAGCGCGCTTGGCTACTAATCTAAGGGACCTGGGTTCGAGCCCCGGGTAAGGCATGGATGTATGTGTCGTTTTTCTGCTGAGGTCCTGCCATCCTCTCAGATCTTCTACTGTGGCATATAAACTGACAGGCTCCTGTCAGACCTCTGTGGCAAGCAGCTGCTTGAGGGGGTATTTAATCCACCACTGAAGCTGCAAGACCTTTAAGTGCACACACCGAAGTGAGGTGATGGTAAAAATGGAGGTTCCTAACATTTGAGTTTACATTATGGAGATGATAAACCTATGATTATTACATCTGTCCTTGAGAAGGGGTTAAGCTTGCTAAATTGCAGTTATAGTATAAAAATGGAAATAAAATAAAACATATATATCAGTGGTTCTCAACCTTTTATGCTTCACGTACCCCCTGGAAATGTGTATGTAACTGGTATACCCTTTGTATAGATAGATAAAACTATAGTTCTATCTATCTATACAATGGGAATAAAATAAAACATATATATCAGTGGTTCTCAACCTTTTATGCTTCACGTACCCCCTGGAAATGTGTATGTAACTGGCATACCCTTTGTATAGATAGATAAAACTATACTTTTATCTATCTATACAATGGGAATAAAATAAAACATATATATCAGTGGTTCTCAATCTTTTATGCTTCACGTACCCCCTGGAAATGTGTATGTAACTGGCGTACCCCTTGTATAGATAGATAAAACTATAGTTATAGTATAACAATGGGAATAAAATAAAACATATATATCAGTGATTCTCAACCTTTTATGCTTCACGTACCCCCTGGAAATGTGTATGTAACTGGCGTACCCCTTGTATAGCTAGATAAAACTATAGTTATAGTATAACAATGGGAATAAAATAAAGCACATATATCAGTGGTTCTCAACCTTTTATGCTTCACGTACCCCCTGGAAATGTGTATTTAACTGGCGTACCCCTTGTATAGCTAGATAAAACTATAGTTATAGTATAACAATGGGAATAAAATAAAGCACATATATCAGTGGTTCTCAACCTTTTATGCTTCACGTACCCCCTGGAAATGTGTATGTAACTGGCGTACCCCTTGTATAGATAGATAAAACTATAGTTATAGTATAACAATGGGAATAAAATGAAACATATATATCTGTATGTGTTATTTTTCTGTTGAGAGCCCCTGTCAAAATTTTCTATCATTAGAATGCGCAATTATAGTGTTCATAATATTTTATCAATTGCTATCTAACTCAAAAGAGAATTTTTCATTTATCTCTAAATACAAGCAATTATCTGCTAAAGCAAAAAGCAAATTGTGTTTTCCCATACTCCTTTGTCTAAGGAATCAAATCATGTTAGCATTGGAAACTTGGGACTGTTCATATCCCACCACCAAAATTTCAGATTTCTAGCATAAATATGTAGTTTGCAATATTCGTTTGAAATTTTGGAATTTTCAAAATTTTCCGTCAATAGAGGGCGTAATTATAGCTTAGGAATATTGGGAAAGTGCACATCGTAAGAGGTCATTAATATCTATCCAACAGAAAAAGGAATTTTTATTTTATCTCTAAAAACAAAGAATTTCGATGTCTACAGACGAAAAAGCGAAACTATTATTTCATTTTTTTTTTGGAAACGAGATAAAAACGACTGAATAGTTATCTAGTAAGCAATGCTTTCTACTCGTTAAAACAATTTGGTTTCAGAGAAAATTAAACTACAGAAAATGCTATGATAAGCTACACTAAACAATGTTTATGAGTCTATTAAAAAAATTTAACTTTAACTTTTTACTAAAAAAAAGTTAAAGTTTTATTTCTCACGTACAGTTGACTTGGATTTTATGTTTCGAGTACTACGATAAAATTTAGAGTTTAAGATTTTTATTGATTGTACACTTTTTTGTAACGTATTGTAGTAAACGTGTTTTCTTTTTGATTTGTATTTAAATGAAAATACTGATATCTATATTTGAAAAAATGTCAGAATAATATAATTTTTCGCAATCAACTGATGAGTGGATCATTAGTTTGTGATTAATTTCTGTGAAACAAAATGAACTTCATCTAATGCTAACTATACCAACAAAGATAAGCGAGTGTTTTGGGATGGTCATATTGTACTAAGTGTATAGTCTAATTGTACAAACTGCAAGTAATATGTTAACAATAAAGATTTTGATTCATAAAAATTATTCAGTATTTCAGTCAGCCATATCAAAACAGAAACCTCCATGCTCTCAGTACCCCTGGGTTTTTGCAGTGTAAATTTAAAAATAGTCCAAATAACTTCCGATTACGATATAAAGCCAACATTGAAGCTTGCAATGCATATATCTTCATTCCTAACAATGGGAGTAGAAATAACAGCTGTTTTAGAACATCTCAGAAATATTCAGCCCACCTAGCCATGAGACAATCCTCACCTTCAGTAATCTTACCATGATTGTCCGTCAATCCCTGCAAGCCATGCCTGTTTCTTACCACCCAAAAGATCAACTCTCTTGTATAACTGTCTGCTATTGTGCTGCCTAGCTGCTCCCTCTGTTAAATCAACCAAGCTATCAAGCCAAAGATTCTTATCACCTGTTAAATGATCATTTACCCGTTTATTAAGCTCTTTTAGTGCGTTCTGTTAGGACTAGTAAGGTGTTGATTAAAATTATTCCTGCAATTCCTTCTTTCAGAAGTAAGCTCCATAGCCTTATCACTCAAATAACTTTGTATGCTCTGTTCCTTTTTACCCAAAAGGTACTATTAGTTTTAAGAAAAGCCTGTTTAAACTGATACCATTCTTTCTCAACTTCAGTAGTAAGCAAACCATGATTGTCATGATGACTAATTAGCCGATCATGATATGCTTTGGATGTGTCTGGACCTTTCAGAGCTTCAGTCTTAAAGGTAATTCTCTTAATCTTAGCACAAAAGTTCTTAAGCTTAAGTTATAAACTACTTGACCATGTAATGGTCAGACACATTATCGCCTTCCCTATATGACCTGGTTTTCTAACCGAACTAGACCATTTTCTATTAATTAAAATATAATCAAGTATATTCTTATGCAAACCGTCCGGTGAAAACCACGTGAATTTATAAATGTCCAGGTGTTTGCATTAAGTGTTTAGTTATTCTGAACCATTACTTACCTGTAGAAGACGTTCCCCATTTCCATTGCAACTACCAATGCCGAAGGAACCAATGACTCCGACCCAAATATCAGAATCAGCACCAACATTAGTGTGTCCCTTCAATTAATTGCGTCAGTTCATCGCGACATCAGTTCACAGCAACGTCTTTGAGTCGGACTCTCTTAGATTCCTCGAAATTCTTAAATATGTAGAATATTGACTAACAAACAGAATAAAATATTATATATATTTAAATATGTAGAGTACTGAATTGTTAAAATATCGAATATTGAAGCCCTCGGAGTAAATGTATGTGGGGGAGGGAGCTTGGGTATGCCATTAGGTTCTATAATAATAGCATTGAAAGTTGTGATCCCATTCAACTCAGAGGTTTGAGTTCTGTACAAATATCGACCACCTTTCCATGGTTCATATGACTCTGTGTGAAGTTTCTCCTCCTGTTTGTGAAGTAAACAATTATTTTTCCTGGAACGTATTCAGTTGTTTACATGTAGGGAGGCAACTGCAGGAAGACAAATGCAGGAACACATTGTGAAATATGAAATATAAGCCCTCACGTTTCCTTAGAAGTCATTTAGATTGATTCGGAACTTATGAATTACTTTATGTTCCACATGTCGGAACCAACAATGTTTCTAGTATCCAAAAGACAATTGATCTTTTCTTTAAACAGCAGTGTTCCAATCAGATACAGATTAAAGTTCTTTATTCACACTTTTCGATTTCATTAAAGGAAAAAGCTAAATCAATAATTTATCTTGCAATAATTTTCTGTCCTTCAGTTTTTTTTAAAAATATATTGTCAATTTTTCGCTACGGTCTGAGATGAATAACAATTAATTTATTTAACTACAGAATATAATCGCTATATATGAAAATGCTCAAAGTCCTTCATTACAAAGTTAGATTTTTCAAATACTGTCGACTAATGTCAAGAATGAAATTTGTGATGAAATAAGAAAAGCGACATTTTTTTTTCTATTATTTCTCATTTGGGATTTACTGTAAGAACTGATTATTCAACAGCAGAACTTTGCAAACATTTGGCGGCTAATTTGAAAGAGTGCGGTCTAGATTTAAATAAAATACGTGGACAGATTTATGATGGAGCAGCTGTAATGAGCGGTGCATATAATGGAGTGCAGAATATGATTAAAGCAAATTATAGCAATGCAAAATATGTGCACTATACGGCTCATGACTTGAATCGACTCAAATATTCTTTCAATGAAAACAATTAAGAAATTTTGAATGCAAAAGCTTTAAGAAAGAAATTAGAAAATTTTGAAACATTTTTCTCCTCGAAATTCTATCAAAAATTTTGCAACCAATAGATGTTATCACTAAACTTCTGCAATCTCCAGATGTTGACCTTTCAAAATCCTCTCAATTGCTGCACACTGCATTATAGAGCTTGCAGGAACAAATTTAATATATTCAATGACAGTGCACAAAAGACGGCATTAATGTGAGGTGTAGAACCAAGATTTCAGACTTCTGCTGAACAAGGAATAGATGCATATCCATATATTATCCATACGTTTGTAATGCAAACGTGTAGTAAGGTATAGTAAGTTTATGATGATTTTTTTCCCACAAGTTTGTTCCCACAAGGATACAGATGACTTCGGGATCAGGTTCTATAATGTTCATGTTTTATCGGGATCAAAATAAATATTCGGTCAAGATTTTGGTCAAAGTTCTGTCAAACAACGATCAAAATAATATATATATATATAAATTTTGGGGCTTGGGATCAGAATAATTTAAAATTCAAACGTTTCTCTCAACTGCAAAAAAAAGTAAAAATTATTTAAAATTCTTGTAATTTCAACCTTTTAAGTGGTTTTTATTAATCAAAAATATGGATTGCGAGTCTCATTATTTTTTATGTGTTCTCTATCTTTAATGCATTACCTTTAATCATTTAATGCATATTTGCATTTATAATGATGTGAATCAATCACGTTTTATACTAGATTGGTGTGCCGCATCAATCTTGGCTCCCCCATTCATCGGCTCACTTGACTTCCTATTTAATTTTTTTATTTACTGGCCTCATTTGTATTAAGGAGTGGTGTGTCATTGAAATTTTCTAATATGACGTTTGAATACGTCATATTAGAAAATTACTAACTAGACCGCACTCTCAACATAATTGAGGCTCGGATGATCAAAGATTCACTTAGCTAATATAAGATATTGAAGTCCTCAAAGAGGGAGGGGGGGAATACCGTTACTTTGCTGCTCCTTTGTTTCAAAAATCGACCCAATTGTGATTGCAATTGTTGCAATTGAAATAACAACGCAATCGTGATTGGTACATCGCATTCAGCTATGGTACATGTTTTCGAGTGCTGCCCAAATATCAATCTCCTGTTTCATGGTTTATGTGGCTCTGCGATGAAGTTTCTTCTCGTGTTTGTGGACCAAAAAATTATTTCCCTGAAAGTTATTCATTGTTTACATACAGGGAGGCAACTGCAGGACAGCAATATAATAACACATTATGAAAGATGAAACACGCCCTCGGGTTTCCTTACAAGTCATTTGGATTCAATGGGATCTTATGAATTATTTTATGTTTCATACGTCGGAAACACAATCTATTGATTGCAAAATGTTTGAGAGAATTTCGAGGAGAAAAATGTTTCAAAATTTTCTAATTTCTTTCTTAAAGCTTTTGCATTCAAAATTTCTTAATTGCTTTTATTGAAAGTTTTCCAGAATCAAAAAGAATATTGTTCCTCTCTTTAAAAAGAAGTCGTAGACATATTAATATTCTTTGTTTACACGTTTCTCTTGCACTGATGGAAAGAGGCTGAATCAACAAATTCACTTTTCATTTTCATTGACTCCGTTCAGATCATCATGTCAGTTTTTTTCTACAATCTGAGATAAATAAGAATTAATTTACTTATGTGTGCAATATAATCACAAAATATAAAAATGGGATATGAATATTTCCCAACGCCATAGACTCCAGAACTCCATAAAGGTAGTCATTGCAAGAGAAGGTGAAGAATAAGGCGTTGTACAACGCACTATGCGAAACAGCTTGATTAAAAGTATAAATTTAAGGAGTTAGAAGGTAAAGTTCTCTTTTGCTCTGGTTAATGATATAATTTTTTCAATGGAGAAACCGTGCTAATGTAGTGTTGATACGTGAGAACCCGTGATGTTGAATATTAATATGCACCATTCCGGAAGAATATTGGTGCATATTATTGGTGAATATTGGTGCATATATTCTTCCGGAATTGTGCATATTAATATTCAACATCACGGGTTCTCACGTATCAACACTACTTTTACTTACTTTTTATTTTGTGATGAGTGCCAAGGCATGAAATATTAAAGAGTTTGCTTTCTTATTCGCAGAGCTTCTGAACGTGTGAAAATATTTCCGAAGCTACTGGTCCTGCCTGGTTTTATACAGTGACGTCTCCTAAGGGAACATGTGAAGTCACAAAATCGACACAGCTCTAAAAGTTTCATTCGGAAGAAAAGGTGACTAATTAAGCGGAACTGGCGGTTAAATATTTTTTGAAATATCTAACTGTTGACGATTTCTATTACGGCTTCTTTCGAAGTTTTCCTGTTTTCAAAACTGAAAGAGGATTCATTCATTTAATGAAGTTATTGATTTTTTTTTCTTGACTCTATGTGAATAGCAAATCTGTCGAAAACTGCTCTCATATTTATGGTTTGAATGATATTAGCAATAATAGAGTAATAGTGTTAAGAGAACGGTTTCATGTTTCAGTGTGATCAAATAATAATTATTAAAATTTTATATGATCTTTAAAAAGTATTTATGAGTGAAAATAATACTTCAAAATTTAGAAAAATATCATACGCTAATGTATTAATCTGAAGATGGCTGATAAGAAAACAAATGAATCTCTAGATCTGAAGAGTCATACCTTGGATATAGAAAGAAGTCACAATGATAGATCAACTATTTCCATTCCTTTGCATTCCCAACGATCATTAAATCTCAACAATGAATTAATAAACACTAACTCTGATTTCGCTCTAGTAATGAAAGTATTGACTTTAACTGGATTCGGTAATTTTGAAAGCTATCGAAGAAAACAAATTTGGGTTCATAAAATCTTTCCCTCGTTCGTTATTTTGCAAATACATTTGTATTTCTTCTACCGCATTTGCCGCTTTATTCATTCATCAATTATATCTTTGGATAACTTAAAGCTCCTGATTTCAGATACAATACACATAATAATGTCCGTTGCTTTGTGGCATTGTGTACGATTTCGGCGACGTCGTTTACTCAATTTCTTCCTCGATCTGATGCAGTTTCAAAAAGATTGTTTTTCGGTTAGGAAGCTTCAGTCTTTGAAACCATGGTTAATTATCTGGATCTGCTTTATCGTTTTAAATCCATTTTTTTGGTCGGCTTTACTGATAACTGTTGGTAATGAATCCGATTTGAAATATTATATGAGTCGTCAGTTCTTTGGCTTCAATATTGAAAAATATTCTGGAATTTTCTATCTGTTTCCATTTCTGCATTTCATAGTCTATTATACAAATCTTTTTTCCTTGATGAATGTTGCGACACTACTCTATGTTTTCTTATGCCTCTTTTTCAAGGGAATGCTTCAGATTCATCATGACGTTTTTAAAAATATTATGACCTTACATACTGAAACAGAGAATTTTGCCGAGGCTTTAAAATCATACAGTAAAATCTCCTCCTTTATTTATATCATGGACGATTTACTGTCCTTTCCAGCATTTTTAATGATAGCAATAAATGATTTTCGACTGTTTATAGTTTTTGGTTATATATTTGGTTTTTCTGCCATTGTAATTAACCGGTTCAGTTCAATTCTTCTGTTAGCCGCCTTCACCAGCAGTATGGCATCATTTCTTGTGATTACGATATCTGCAGCAGAGATTAACGAAAAAAATAAAGAAATCAGAATTATTTTGTCACAGATTTTCGAAAAGATGGTGATATCCTCTGATCGTGCGACGATTACTGCATCATTGTTAAAAGAAGTTAAATTGAATGAGGTTAATGTTTTGACAGGATGGAAAGTGTTTACATTCACCAGAAGCTTCATCCTTTCTGCTTTCGGAAGTTTGCTTACTTACAGTTTGCTAATTTTGCAACTGAAATCGTAGAGCAGAAACCTCTGAAGGTTATTTCTTAAGTGAAATCTTTCAAGTGTCATCTTTTAAAACATATAGTTAGTTAAATTAACTTTTGCCCGCACCAAGTTTTTGATGTGAAACGTTCGATGTTTACTTAAAATTTCTATTTGTCCCAGCTTTGTCTCATAGCTTAAGTATTAATACACAAAATTTTCATTTTAAGCAATTTTCAGTTTTTGATTTTCAAATCTCTGGACCATTTAAGGTTAAAATATTTTCCTTGCAGTGAATTCGTCGTAACATAATCAACAACCGAAATAAAGAGTAAAGGAACAAAATTCTCCTTGTAACTCCTCTTGAAATGCTAAACCAATCAGTACAAGCCTCACTTATTCTCCCTCAACAATCGATGTTATTATACACAGCGATTATTAAATTAACTTTCTGCTATTCCATATGATCTAATGCTCATCGACAAATTACGACGATCGACCGAGGGATAAGCCTGTTTGGAATTAATGAAGTTCGCAACCACATGTTTCTGAAACTTTAAATATATCTCAAGAATCTGCCTAAGTGAAAATATTTCATCTATGTCTTCGCTACCACTTCTGAATCCATACTCTTAATCACGCAGTTGTCCATCAACCAAATTCTTAATTCTATTAAGCAGAGTAATGCAAAGAACCTTACCTGGAGCAGAAAGTAGATTGATACACCTATAATTGTCTCAAGAGCTGGGATCACTTTTTTTTAAATCAAGGATAAGTATAGCTCTAGTAAATTTTTATGAACACCTTAACATTTCCAAACATATTTAGATGCAATTACAAGACAGACTCCAACTAGTGTCTCATGTTTAAACCACTTATTTGTAAGACATACATATAATATTGGAGTGTGAACAGTTGTTATATATCTTGATATTGCTGACCATTACCTTGTAGGAATAAGAATTGATATACGTGAACAGTTGTTATATATCTTGATATTGCTGACCATTACCTTGTAGGAATAAGAATTGATATACGTGAACAAAAGAGAAGCGAAGATTAGCTAATATTTCTGAATGTGGTGTATAAGATAAATTTCGTAGCATTAAGGAAAAACTAATAAATTGTGTATTGGAAGAACTTTAAGAAAGTAATGATGTCAATTTGTCGTACCAAATGTTTATTGATAAATTCTCATAATTGGTGAAAGATCCTAAACAATATACCGTTAAAAAATCTATTGATAGAAATAAAAATCCATGGATAACAGATGGATACACGAGGGAAGAACGAGAAATACCCTCAGAATATTGTACACCAAGATATTTACAAAATAGTTAGAAAAAGACTTAATGCTTTATTGATATCTGCTAAAAATAATTATCATAGAACACAAATCCTTAAATGCAACGGCGACAGTAAAGAGCACTGGAAATTTATCAAAAATTTAATAGATACTGAAAAGGAATCTAAACCTGTCTTATCAAATTTTCTAATTGTGATCCAATAGAAAATTATAAACCTGCCAAAATTGCCAATGATTTTAATACTATTTCTTTCATATTCCAGACAATGACAGTGGAATCAAGGTCATTATAATTTAAATACTGTAAGTAATTATATTACTAGGTACTAGGAATGTATTGAAATTTTTTAGTTCTAACTACTGAAGAGGTGATTCAAGATATCGCTAATATTATTAAGGAAAAAAGAGTCCAGGAGATGATGGGTTCACTGCAGCAATTATAAAAAACATTTAATTATATTTTTACACCATTAACATACATTTTTAATTTGTGGTTTGCAAGTAGCGTATTTTCTGATATATTGAAAAAGGCAGTCGTGATTTCTATATACAGAAAACAAAAAACAAAAATACTCTTTCAAATTATATACCTATATCTATTATTTCGCTCTTTAAAAGCATTTTGGAAAAACTAGTAAAATTAGAACTCATATCGCCTCTGGCGCATATGAGAATCTCGTTTTCAAAGAGAATGAAGTTTTACTTTACCCATTCTTTCACTTCTTAAAAGTTTTAATTTCAGCTAGCGGATGATGCAGAAAATGCAAATAGTATTTTATTTGCAGATTTTCAACATAAAAAGTATTCGTCTCTTTTAATTCTTAAATTTAAAAGTTTCATTTTCCACACCTCTTTCAGATAACTGGGTTGATTATTGGTGTGAGTGTAATATCCCTTGAAAAGCTACCATCAAAGTTTCAAAATTGCTATTTTACATATTATTTGCCAATAGATGTGCCATTTCCATATTTATTGATCTTTAATGATACATATTAAAATATCGTCAATTTTGAAAAATGCGAATTATAGCATTTCATCAGTACAAATTAAACTAAATATTAGTTTTCAAATTATTACATTCGTTGTTTCCAATGAAAACTTCATGACGTTCATATTCCACTTCCAAAATGTCATATTTTTAGAATAAAAACATGGTTTGCAATATTCGTTTGAAATTTTTGAATTTTCAAAATTTTCTATCATTAGAATGCGCAATTATAGTGTTCATAATATTTTATCAATTGCTATCTAACTCAAAAGAGAATTTTTCATTTATCTCTAAATACAAGCAATTATCTGCTAAAGCAAAAAGCAAATTGTGTTTTCCCATACTCCTTTGTCTAAGGAATCAAATCATGTTAGCATTGGAAACTTGGGACTGTTCATATCCCACCACCAAAATTTCAGATTTCTAGCATAAATATGTCGTTTGCAATATTCGTTTGAAATTTTGGAATTTTCAAAATTTTCCGTCAATAGAGGGCGTAATTATAGCTTAGGAATATTGGGAAAGTGCACATCGTAAGAGTTCATTAATATCTATCCAACAGAAAAAGGAATTTTTATTTTATCTCTAAAAACAAAGAATTTCGATGTCTACAGACGAAAAAGCGAAACTATTATTTCATTTTTTTTTTTGGAAACGAGATAAAAACGACTGAATAGTTATCTAGTAAGCAATGCTTTCTACTCGTTAAAACAATTTGGTTTCAGAGAAAATTAAACTACAGAAAATGCTATGATAAGCTACACTAAACAATGTTTATGAGTCTATTAAAAAAATTTAACTTTAACTTTTTACTAAAAAAAAGTTAAAGTTTTATTTCTCACGTACAGTTGACTTGGATTTTATGTTTCGAGTACTACGATAAATTTTAGAGTTTAAGATTTTTATTGATTGTACATTTTTTTGTAACGTATTGTAGTAAACGTGTTTTCTTTTTGATTTGTATTTAAATGAAAATACTGATATCTATATTTGAAAAAATGTCAGAATAATATAATTTTTCGCAATCAACTGATGAGTGGATCATTAGTTTGTGATTAATTTCTGTGAAACAAAATGAACTTCATCTAATGCTAACTATACCAACAAAGATAAGCGAGTGTTTTGGGATGGTCATATTGTACTAAGTGTATAGTCTAATTGTACAAAGTGCAAGTAATATGTTAACAATAAAGATTTTGATTCATAAAAATTATTCAGTATTTCAGTCAGCCATATCAAAACAGAAACCTCCATGCTCTCAGTACCCCTGGGTTTTTGCAGTGTAAATTTAAAAATAGTCCAAATAACTTCCGATTACGATATAAAGCCAACATTGAAGCTTGCAATGCATATATCTTCATTCCTAACAATGGGAGTAGAAATAACAGCTGTTTTAGAATATCTCAGAAATATTCAGCCCACCTAGCCATGAGACAATCCTCACCTTCAGTAATCTTACCATGATTGTCCGTCAATCCCTGCAAGCCATGCCTGTTTCTTACCATCCAAAAGATCAACTCTCTTGTATAACTGTCTGCTATTGTGCTGCCTAGCTGCTCCCTCTGTTAAATCAACCAAGCTATCAAGCCAAAGATTCTTATCACCTGTTAAATGATCATTTACCCGTTTATTAAGCTCTTTTAGTGCGTTCTGTTAGGACTAGTAAGGTGTTGATTAAAATTATTCCTGCAATTCCTTCTTTCAGAAGTAAGCTCCATAGCCTTATCACCCAAATAACTTTGTATGCTCTGTTCCTTTTTACCCAAAAGGTACTATTAGTTTTAAGAAAAGTCTGTTTAAACTGATACCATTCTTTCTCAACTTCAGTAGTAAGCAAACCATGATTGTCATGATGACTAATTAGCCGATCATGATATGCTTTGGGTGTGTCTGGATCTTTCAGAGCTTCAGTGTTAAAGGTAATTCTCTTAATCTTAGCACTAAAGTTCTTAAGCTTAAGTTATAAACTACTTGACCATGTAATGGTCAGACACATTATCGCCTTCCCTATATGACCTGGTTTTCTAACCGAACTAGACCATTTTCTATTAATTAAAATATAATCAAGTATATTCTTATGCAAACCGTCCGGTGAAAACCACGTGAATTTATAAATGTCCAGGTGTTTGTATTAAGTGTTTAGTTATTCTGAACCATTACTTACCTGTAGAAGACGTTCCCCATTTCCATTGCAACTACCAATGCCGAAGGAACCAATGACTCCGACCCAAATATCAGAATCAGCACCAACATTAGGGTGTCCCTTCAATTAATTGCGTCAGTTCATCGCGACATCTGTTCACAGCAACGTCTTTGAGTCGGACTCTCTTAGATTCCTCGAAATTCTTAAATATGTAGAATATTGACTAACAAACAGAATAAAATATTATATATATTTAAATATGTAGAGTACTGAATTGTTAAAATATCGAATATTGAAGCCCTCGGAGTAAATGTATGTGGGGGAGGGAGCTTAGGTATGCCATTAGGTTCTATAATAATAGCATTGAAAGTTGTGATCCCATTCAACTCAGAGGTTTGAGTTCTGTACAAATATCGACCACCTTTCCATGGTTCATATGACTCTGTGTGAAGTTTCTCCTCTTGTTTGTGAAGTAAACAATTATTTTTCCTGGAACGTATTCAGTTGTTTACATGTAGGGAGGCAACTGCAGGAAGACAAATGCAGGAACACATTGTGAAATATGAAATATAAGCCCTCACGTTTCCTTAGAAGTCATTTAGATTGATTCGGAACTTATGAATTACTTTATGTTCCACATGTCGGAACCAACAATGTTTCTAGTATCCAAAAGACAATTGATCTTTTCTTTAAACAGCAGTGTTCCAATCAGATACAGATTAAGATTCTTTGTTCACCCTTTTCGCTTTCATTGGAGGAAAAAGCTAAATCAACAAATTCATTTTGCAATAATTTTCTGGCCTTAATTTTTTTTCAAAATATAATGTCAATTTTTCTCTATGGTCTGAGATGAATAAGAATTAATTTATTTAGCTATAGAATATAATCATCATCATCATCATCCTCAAGCAGCCATGGGCTACGGAGGTCCAACCAGACGGTGCAATTTAGTTCTCCAAGCAAGTCTATCCTGAGCTACATCTACTGCATCTGGCCACTGCACACCAATTCTAACAAGGTCCTGTTTGACATTGTCTGCCCACCGCATCCTAGGTCTCCCCTTCTTTCTGAGGCCTTTAGGCACACTGTTCATAACCCTATTCGCCAATCTATAATTATTCATACGAGCAACATGGCCAAACCAACGGAGTCTCTCTCTGCACAATATGCTGTTTAAAGGAGGTTGCAAACTCTTTTGCCTAACCTCATCATTAGTTACAAAGTTGAACCACCTAATGTCCAAGATACTGCGTAAGCATCTGGAATCAAAAGCATCTAGTTTCCTGTTATCTTGTTTACAAAGTGTCCAAGTTTCACTACCATAACTAACCCTAGAAAGAACCAAACTATTATACAGTCTAATTTTAGTGTTTAGGTGTATACGCCTATTTCTCCACACTCTCCATAGATTCTTAAAAGTCCCGGCAGCAATCCCTATTCGTCTGTTAATCTCATGCCGCACATCACCATTATCTGTTACATAGCTCGCAAGATAATTAAACTGTGACACCTGCTGAAGACTGTAACCATTCAGATTAACTGAATCACAGCCTGCCTGACCAATTTTCATCCCTTTAGTTTTCTCTCTGTTTATAACTAAACCTACTCTACTACCAGTTTCATCAACAGCTGGAATGAAAGCATCTCATCAACATCATTTGCCAAAAGGGCTAAATCATCAGCATAATCTAAATCAGAAATTATCGTATCTCCAGTCCATTTAATGCTTTAAGTCCTTCATTACAAAATTAGATTATTCAAATACTGTCGACTAATGTCAAGCATGAAATTTGTGATGAAATAAGTAAAGCGGCACTTTTTTTCTATTATTTCTGATTTGGGATTTACTGTAGAAACTGATCATTCAACAGCAGGACTTTGCAAACTTTTGGACGCTAACCTGAAAGAGTGCGGTCTAGATTTAAATAAAATACCTGGACAGAGTTATGATGGAGCAGCTGTAATGAGCGGTGCATAGAATGGGGTGCAGAATAAGATTAAAGCAAATTATAGCAATGCAAAATATGTGCACTGTACGGCTCATAACTTGAATCTGGTTGTTAATGATGTCTGCACCATTTCAGGTGAAAAAGTTTTTCTATTCAGTGGAACGACTTCTTGCCTTTTTCTCTAACAATTGTAAAAGATTGGAAACTCTTCAATATATGTCTGACTCTGCTAAAATAACCTTAAAAATATTTTCAGCAACTCGCTGGTCTTCACGATATAAATCTCTGCGTGTCTCGAAATATAAATTTGTAAATGCGATGAAGACACTGACTCAAATAATTCTTTCAATAAAAACAATTAAGAAATTTTGAATGTAAAAGCTTTAAGAAAGAAATTAGAAAATTTTGAAACATTTATCTCCTCGAAATTCTATCAAAAATTTTGCAATCAAGAGATGTTATCCCTAAACTTCTGCAATCTCCAGATGTTGACCTTTCAAAATCCTCTCAATTGCTGCACACTGCATTAGAGAGCTTGCAGGAACAAATTTAATATATTCAATGACAGTGCACAAAAGACGGCATTAATGTGAGGTGTAGAACCAAGATTTCAGACTTCTGCTGGACAAGGTATGGGATACATATCCATATATTGGATATATATCAAACGTATGAATCGTGACTATGCGAGGACCAAAGGTTTATGAATGCAGAAAATCGCTTCAAAATCGAAATTTTCAAAGTTATTTTTGACAGAGCCATTATGGAACTCAAAAGGCGTTTTAAGAGCTTAAGTGAGATCGCTGACCACTTAGTTGTCAGCAGCTACGGAGACTGCATCCGAAAACTTTAGATGCAGTAACTGATGAGGAATTAAACGAAGCTGCAGAGCTTCATACCAGGGAATATAAATCCGACTTAACGTCTTCGTTTGATATTCAGTTTCTATCATCTAGAACTTGCTTGAAACCGGAAATAGCAAAAATATTGATTATTCAGAGTACCTCTATTATTTCAACTCTTCCAGATCTGTATACTGCAATTTTATTTTTTTTAACACTACCGGTAATGTAGCACATCGGAACCAGGGGTGTAGCGTAGGGGAGAAATCAAAAAATTTCCAACTCGAAAATCGAATTTTGCCAACTGACACATAGTGCATCTTCTGCGAGCTTCGTATCTTGATTTGCGCGCCGTGGGGGGGGGGGGATTTTTACATTTTACAACTCCTGCTTTTTGCCATGTAACTGCAAATTTTTGCCCAGTAGCCATATTTTTACAGAATTAATCCCAATATTAACATCTCGCCTGAATTGTAGCAAGTCAGTCCGAATTTTTCCAACTCCCCTTGATTTCGCCAACTTGGCTTAATTACGCATAACCAATCCCAATCTTTACATCTCTCCTAAAGTTGCCAGGTCACTTCAAATTTTTCGAACTCCCCAAAATTTTGCCACGTTATCTAGATTTGTCCAACTTTCTTTAATTTCACAAAACTAATCCAAATTTTGACAACTCGCCTGTATTTTTCTAAGTGGATTTGAATCTTGCCAACTACCCTAAATTTTGACAACTCTCAAAGATTTTGCAAAGAGTTCTCGATTTTGCCAACTCTCTTTAATTTCATGAAACCAATCACAATTTTTACAATTCACCTGCATTTTGCCAACTCACTTTAATTTCATAAAACCAATCCCAATTTTCACAACTCACTTGCATTTTGCCAACTGGTTTCCAATTTTGCCAACTCCCCTACATTTTTCCAAGTTGCCTCGATTTTTACAGCTCTCCTTAATTTTATGAAAACAATCTCAATTTTTACATCTCTCCTGAATTAACGAATCTCGCTGCCAAGTCACTGCAAATTTCTCAAACTCCCAAAAATTTTTCCAAGTTTTCTCGATTTTGTCAACTGTCCTGAATTTCACAAACCCAATCCCAATTATCACAACTCGCCCGTATTTTACCAAGTGGATTCATATTTTGCCAACTACCTTAGATTCTGCCAACTCGCCGTAATTTTACAGAAAAAAATCGCAATTTTTACATCTTCCCTGAATTTGCAAAGTCACTTCGAATTTTTATCAACTCTCCTTACTTGCACAAGAAAGGCACAATTTTCACAACTGTCCTGTATTTTACCAAGTGGCTTCGAATTTTCCCAATTCCAGTAGTTTGCCAAGAATTCTCGATTTTTCCAACTCTCCTGAATTTCACAAAACCAATCTCAATTTCACAACTCACCTATAACTTACCATATGGTTTCCAGTTTTGTCAACTTCCCTGGACTTTGCCATGTTACCTCGATTTTACCACCTCTCCTTAATTTCCCAAAAACAATCCCAATTTTTACATCTTTCCTGAATTTGCCAAGTCACTTTAAATTTTTCAAACTTCCCAAAATTTTGCCGTTTTCTTGATTTTGTCAACTCTCCTTGATTTCACAAAAACAATCCCAATTTTCACAACTCGCCCGTATTTTACCAAGTGGATTCGAATTTTGTCAAGTTTCCTCGATTTTGGCAACTTGCCACAATTTTACAGAAAAAATCCCAATTTTTACATCTCACCAGATTTTTGCAAAGTTACTCCGAATTTTGCCAACTCCTAGATTTTGCGAGGTTGCTTCGATTTTGCCAACACGCCATAATTTTACACAAATAAGATTTCAATTTTTGCATCTCACCTGAATTTTGACAACTCTCCAAAATTTTCCCAAGTCACTCCGAATTTTACCAACTCTCCACGATTTTGCCAAGTCACTCCGAATTTTGCAGCTCCCCAAGATTTTAAGAAGTCACTCCGAATTTTGGCAACTGACCCTAGATTTTCCAAAGTTTCCTCAACTTTGCAAACTCGCCATAATTTTACAGAAAAAAATAAAACAATTTTCACATCGCACCTGATGTTTGCGAAGTCATTCAGAATTTTGCCAACTCCTCAAGATTCGCCAACTATTCCTAGATTTTGCCAAATCGCCATAATTTTACAGAAAAAAAATCACAATTTTTACATCTCACTTAAATTTTGCCAACTCCCCAAGATTTTGCCAAGTTGTCCCGATTTCGCCAACTCACCTGTATTTTACTAGGTGGCTTCGAATTTTTCCAAGTGCTCTAGATTTTGCCGTCTCGATTTTCCCAACAGCCTTAGATTTGTCAAGTTGCCTCGATTTTGACAACTACACTAGATTTTGCCAAGTTGTTTAGATATTGTTAACTCCCCTTAATTTCACAAAAAAAAAGAGTACAAATTTTCACAACTCACCTAGATTTTACGAAGACGCTTCGAATTTTGCCAACTCCGAGTTACTTTGGGGGGAGCCTTTCTCTCCCCCCCATTGCTACGCCCCTAATCGGAATGTTTATTTTTAGAAATTAAAATTGATAAAAAAATTATCTCGGAAGTAAAATGACAGAAGAAATATTATCAGGTTTGGTATTTTATCTGTAGAAAATGAACGGGCGCGAAAATTAAATATTAAGAAGTTTGTTAAAAGTATTTGCAGAAATTAAAATAAGGAGTGTCAAAATCTAGGCTGAGCTAATAAAAGTTAGCTTTCTTTAAATTATTGAAATTTGTAAGTATTTGTAACTTTTCCAAAACGTTTCGCTTAAAATATTCTCCAAGACTACAGGTTTCCCTCTGTAAAATGATTCGAGGCTGTAATAATATCGAATTATATGCTAGTGCATATGGATAGTGAACTACACGAGGATTAGAGGCTTATAAGTGTAGAAAAAAATGCTTGCATTGGAAGTACTTAATGTTTCCTTCTGCTCAGCTATCGTATAGTTCAAGAAAGACTTTTTCAAAGTTTGAATGCAATTGCTGACATCCATTATTACACTGCGTGATGAAATTCATACTGCATTGTTAACGGCAGACAACCAATTAGGACGAACAGTGAATGGAAAAGAAGCACCCGAAAAGTTTCCGAATGCAGTAAAATGATTTGAACTTAACAGCCTGTAACTTCACTCTCATTTGAGTAGTGTGAACCATATATATGGTACATTCATCCATTTTTCACTCAGGCTTCGATGTTTCATGCAAGTCGGAGCTCAACATATCTTTCACCCAAATTAAGTTTATCATTTTCATTCAATTTTATGCACTATAACAATGATGGGCAAGTTCTTCAATAAGAAAAACCACATAAAGTTTTTTTCACACATTTTTGAATGTTCAAGAGAAACAAAAAATATTATTTTAAAATTGCATTTTTAAATAATTAAAAATACAACTATATAGTAGTACTCACCAAAGCAGAATATGTTTAATCTCTGCTCGTTGAAGACTTTGATTGAATCTTCATTTTTACAGTTAATAGTTTAAAATCTGGCTGATAGGATGTCAAAGCTGTTCTAAGAAGCTCAGTGAGATGGCTGTTAGTGAGAGTACCACGATGTTTTGACTTGACAGTTTTTTTTTTTTGATTTGCGACATATAGGACAGAGAAGAATCCTGGAAGCTACTCCTAGCTTAATACAGGCCTTCTCATACAAGGACATGCCCTACTAAGACCGAAGTCACTGCTGACCACTGCCTTAGTTAGAGCTAACACAGCACACAAAGTTTGCCATGCTGGAACAGTCGCTAGCTGCCTAACCACTATGCCAGTTAAGGCTAATCATTATAGAGGTCCCAAAAACAGAGAGTAGTCGGAAGCAGTTTACTTGTGTGCACTTCATGAAGAGTGATGTAGCAGAGTCCAGTTGCATCATCCGTACTTGTTTAAAACAAGTCTTGGTTATGTTTTCGTTTTCTTCGTAAGCTATTGAAAACGGCGATTTCAATGGTTACTTCCAAATTTTATACCTCTCGTATCTACGGGGAGTCTACCGTTTCTTCTCCCGGATCTCAAAGGGTTAATATAAAAATTTAGGAAAATTAGCAATGAAACCTAATATTGTCTCGGGAGCCGCACAAAGTAGCTTCCGGAGTTACTTATGCGGCTCCCGAGACAATATTGTAACAATTAAATGTAATTATACATTCAGTTTACCCACCTTTGCACTATAATATAGACTGTTTTAACAAAAGGAAAGTGTTCAAGTGTATCCTAATTGTATTCAGTTGGTCATTGTGCTATATAAATTTACGTAAAGATTACGTAGTAAAGACCTCATTATATCAGTAGGGGTAATTTCGAAGCTCTATAGCTCTTAATTAAGCTTTTTAGGCGAAAATGTGACTGAAGATTAATTAAAGAACCCAATCAAGTCTACCTAAATCTTGATTTTTCCCTAGCATTTGTTCGGGTATTTAAAGAGTTATGGAAGTTTTAATATTAGCAACAGCAATGCAAAACATTAGAAGTTAACTCAGAAGTTAATTACACTTTGAATAAAAAAACATTATTTCAAACCTCTTAATGCAACAGATGTATATTTAGAAAGTTTTCGTAAATAATTCTTTCGATATTTTTAATTTCCTTAAGATCTGCATTTTTGCTGTTACATATTCAAACTTCCATAACTCTTTCAATACAAAGCAAATATTGTTGAAAATCGAGATTTAGATAGATTTGATTCACACATATATATTAATTTCACAAATAAGATTTTTGCACTTTATATTTCTTTATTACTAGTCATTATATCCGGGCATTCAGAAATTGGATTTCAATAAGATATATATATTGTTGCCAATTAAATGGATGAAATTGAGCGTGAGTTCAGATAAATAGTACATAACAATTATAATTCTAGAACAGTGTAATTTATTATAAAATCATGGATGAAATCATTTATATAAACTAAATTCAGCCAGTGTTAATCATATATGCGAACAAATCTGCAATCTATAGAGAATAACCTTATCAAATCTTAGAAACAATTAAATGTAATTATACACCAAGTGACAAACTTTTCTTACAGAAGAGTTAAGACTAGCTCTGTCTACTCGACTAACATATTACCTCTTCATTTGGATTGTCATGTCTCTTGTATAACAAAATTCTATACTAATCAACTCTTTTAACCTCCCGCACACTCACCACATAAAACAACTCTCCTTTGGAATAGCTTATCATGTAAAAACTAAGACTAATTATGTTTCCTTTTGCCCTGCAATGCGCTTCATAACACAACTTTGTTTCTTATTCTTTCAGTCAAGTTCGTTCGATGTCGTTGGAGATGAAGCTCTCACGCTATGGCATACGCGAGCAGTCATGACACATTTATCATAAATTCATTGTAGCACGTTCATCTGTCGTAACAACATATAAAATAAATCTAATGTGTTGTAAATGGCATGTTTGTCGAAAATATATTATTCTGATTTGCGCATAATGATATGGATGTTTTTTAGCAGAAATCTGGCAAATGTTCATTCACAATAATCTTTGTTTAATCTAAAGTAAGTTTCACTTACAATGCAAAACAATGCGTTTCGATAATTGCATTGCTTTTGCACTGTCGACATCTTCTTCTTGCTTTATTCTCCTATTCAACTATAACATGGCCAATATTGTCAAACCGTACTTCGGGGGGGGGGGGGGCTCAGTCGGTTGCGCTCCAGGCTCTTAATCTGTAGTTCCCAAGTTCGAGTAGATATAAAGTATCTACTGGAGCTATCTACTCGAACTAAATAATATCTACTCGTAATCTGTAGTTCCTAGGTTCGAGCAGATAGGGAGAAAGAAGAAAGAGATAAGGAAGAAAGAAGATTGGAAAGGTAGTATAGAAGAGAGATGGCAGAAAGAGATAGAAGAAAGTGATAGGGAAGAAAGAAGATTGGAAAGGAAGTATAGAAGATAGAAAGAAGATTGGAAAGGAAGCATAGAAAAGAGAAAATTTATCATTTACATCTAATTGGTCATTATCTGATAAGTGTATATTTTGTTTGATGGAATCAAATCTCTTCCTACTCATGCAATTTCTTACCAATGGTATACCTTTGTCCTCATCCTTCGACCAATACATTTTTATAGCTGGTAAGGTATGGCAACCGGTAAAAATCAACATACCACAAAAGCGCTTCAGACTTGCCTTGCTTAGTTCAAAAGAATGTCGATTATGATCATTCGCATATTTTTTTAAATAACAGCAATTTTTTCACAGACATCATCACTAAAATATAAAGAAAAATTATCGTATGGAGACTTGCCACTAATTTTGTTTTTAATTTCCTCTATCATAATATGTTCTTCTTTTTGTGATAAACTTTTGTAAGTCGGATTTTCTTTTTTCCACTTCGGAATAAATTTTTTTGCTTTTGTTTTGACAGCTGTTCTAGTGGAAGTTTTCAGTTTCTTGGAACTTGATGCTCTAGGTTGGTCTTCTTCGACATCTTGAGCTTCATCTGGTAAATTTGCATGGACCTCGTAGGTTCCAGCTACGTCTGGCAAAACGTTTTCACTCTCACATATATCATCACTAATATCCTCCTCATCTGTAAGTTCGTCAACCGTTGGTGGTATCTATTTGACACCACCACCGCGTCAATATTTTCAGTTTGTAGCAAATCGTCATCCTCTTCTAATATAGCCATTGGCCAAATGAACATCTGCCAGATTAGCTCTGCAGTTGACAAAGGTCTATTTTTCCCCCACCACTGAGCCCAAGACATATTTAAAAAGAAATATCCTAAGATAGCAAAACAACGATTTATTATTGAATGTATTTACATCATAATAAATACTTACTAGAACTATATATTTTTAGCTATACTACCTATTTACACTTCACTAATTATCTAACACCAATTATTGTTATACTAGCAAGACGAAAAGCTTAGTTCAACTTCACAAATCTCTGAACACTGACGATATCACTCATATAAAAAAAAATACCCCCTCAAGCAGCTGCTTGCCACAGTGGTCTGACAGGAACCTGTCAGTTTATATGCCACAGTAGAAGATCTGAGAGGATGGCAGGACCTCAGCAGAAAACAACACGAACATCCATGCCTTACCCAGGGCTCGAACCCAGGTCCCGTAGATCAGTAGCTAAGCGCGCTAACCACTCGGCCACGGGTACAGAACTAAAATCGCAAGAATAGACTCGTTCGCAATGAGTCATCAAACATGTGGCAGACATAATTTGCACATGTTGTGCAATCCCAATGTTTCGTAAACGCAACATTACTCTAAATGTTATACTGTGCAAAAACTAAAAAAATATTTTCTAATTATATGAAACGTTGTCTTGAATGAAATTTATGTGAAACTATTTTCATAAATTCTTAGGGCATTTAGTATTTCTACATATCTTTTTTACACTTGTCAAACTGCAAAAGATTGGATAGACTGTTTAGGTATAGTTTGAATATGAATAATAATTAGGCATTTATTTTATATCGATAAATATTTATGCTTGGACATAAAAGACTATGTCCTTTATAACATACATTGGCTTAAAATTGGATTAGTCGGCAAATATATATTTTTTTATTATTATTTGAAGAATGTTTCCTTTACGCAACATTGGGGATTAATGGGTTAATTCAATTTCTGTTGGCACAGAAAATCCAACTGGTAGAATTTTATACTGGAATGGTGTGCCGCTTCAATCTTGGTTCCTCCATTCATTCGGCTCACTTGACTTCCTATTTAATTTTTTTCTGCATATGGCCTAATTTGTATTAAGGAGTGGTGTGTCAATGAAATATTCAAATATGACGCTTGACATAATTGAGGTAAGGATAATCGAAGATTCACTTACATAATATAGGATATATGTAGCCCTCAAAGAGGGAGGGGGGATACCGTTCCTTGGCTGCCCCATTGTTTCTTTCAAGAAGAACAACGCTATTCTAATTGATACATCGCATTCAGCTATGGTACATGTTTTCGAGTGCTGCCCAAATATCAATCTCCTGTTTCATGGTTTATATGGGTCTGCGATGAAGCTTCTTTTCGTGTTTGTGGACCAAAAAATTATTTCCCTGAAAGTTATTCATTGTTTACATACAGGGAGGCAACTGCAGGACAGCAATATAATAACACATTATGAAAGATGAAACATACGCCCTCGGGTTTCCTTACAAGTCATTTGGATTCAATGGGATCTTATGAATTACTTTATGTTTCAAACGTCAGAAACTCGCAAAGTTTTCAGAATCAAAAAGAACATTGTTCCTCTCTTTAAAAAGAAGTCGTAGACATATCAATATTCTTTGTTTACACGTTTCTCTTGCACTGATGGAAAAAGGTTGAATCGACAAATTCACCTTTCATTTTCATTGACTCCGTTCAGATCATCATGTCAGTTTTTCTCTACAATCTGAGATAAATAAGAATTAATTTACTTAAGTGTGCAATATAATCACAAAATATAAAAATGGGATATGAATATTTCCCGACGCCATAGACTCCAGAACTCCATAAAGGTAGCTCATTGCAAGAGAAGGTGAAGAATAAGGCGTTGTACAACGCACTATGCGAAACAGTTTGATTAAAGATATAAATTTAGTTAGAGTTAGAAGGTAAAGTTCTCTGTTGCTCTGGTTAACGATATAATTTTTTAATGGAGAAACCGTGCTAATGTAGTGTTGATACGTGAGAACCCGTGATGTTGAATATTAATATGCACCATTCCGGAAGAATATAACAGTGATCTATTACTTACTTTTTATTTTGTGATGAGTGCCAAGACATGAAATATTAAAGAGTTTGCTTTCTTATTCACTGATATTTCCGAAGCTACTGGTCCTGCCTGGTTTTATACAGTGTACGTCTCCTAAGGGAACATGTAGAGTTGATGCTGAAATGACTTAAAAATATAACAGTCATACTAAATGATAAATCTTGGGATTAATACCAGGGATTTTTCACAGCTATTCTTATATTTTTAACTGCTAAATGCTTTTGAGACAGTTTTAAGGAAAATCGAAAGAGTTCTAAAAGTTTCAATCCGAATAAAAAGGGACTAATTAAGTGGAACTGGCGGTTAAATGTTTTTTTTTAAATATCTAACTGTTGACGATTTCTATTACTCGTTTCGAAGTTTTCCTGTTTTATAAACTGAGCAGGAATTGTTGAATTAATGAAACTATTGACTATATTCAGCTCTCTGTGATTATCGAATCCTTCACAGACTACTCTCTAATTTATGGTTTGAATAAAATTAGTAAAAATGGCCTAATAGTAATTAAGAGAACGGTTTTATATTACAATGAGTTCTCAGAATGACTCAGAATTTTGCAAGATCGTTAAGCAGGACTTGGGAGTGAAAATGGCGTTTCAAAATTTAGAATAATATCATTTACTAATCTATTAATCTGAAGATGGTTCATAACGAATCAAATGAATCTCTAGATCACAATCATCATACCTTGGATATAGAAAGAACTTACAATGATAGATCAGGTATTTCTATTCATATGCAGTCCGAACGATCTCTACGTATCAACGATAAATTGCAAAAAACTAATTCTGATTTCAATCTGGTAATTAAAGTATTGACTTTAACCGGATTCGGAAATTTTGAAAGATACCATGAAAAACAAAGTTGGGTTCGTAAAATCTTTCCTTGGTTTATGAATTTGGAAATACATTTGTGTTTCGTCTATGATATTTGCCACATGTCCTATTCAATAATTCTATCTTGATAGATTTGAAGTTTATTATTTCACACATACTTCACATAACAATTTTAATTTTGTTGTGGCATTGTATACGATATCAGCAATGTAGGTTGCTCATTTTGTTCCATGATTTGATTCAGTTTCAAAGCTAAGGTTTTCCAGCAGAAAGTCTAATTCTTTGAAACCATGGATAATCATCTGGATTTGTTGTATCGTTTTAATTCCATTTTTTTGGGCGGCGTTAATGATAATTCTTGCTACAGAATCCGAGTTGAAAAATTATGTAAACTATGCCTTTTTTGGCTTGAATGTTGAAAAACAATCCATGGTTTTTAATCTGCTCCCATTTCTGTTTCATATATTCCATCACACAAACCTCTATTCCTTGTCGAATGTTGCGATATTACTCTATGTTTTCTTATGCATCTATTTCAAGAGAATGCTTGAGGTTCACCGTGACTTTTTTAAAAGCATTATCACGTTACGTAGCGAAACAGAGAAATTTATCCAGGCTTTAAAAACATACAGCAAAATCTCCTCCTTTATTTATATGATGGAAGATTTACTTTCCTTTCCAGCATTTTTAATGATAGCAATAAATGTTTTCCAATTATTTATATTTTTTGGTTGGACATTTGGGTTTTCTGCTTTTGAAATCACCACATTTTCCGCATTTGCTCTATTAGCAAGCCCCATCAACAGCATCGTATCACATCCTTGGGATTTCGATGTCTGCAGCAGAGAAGAAATCAGATTTTTTTTGTCAAAGATTTCTGAAACGATGGTGATTTCTTCAGATCGTGCGAAGATCTCTGCATTATTGTTAAAAGAAATTCACTTTGAGGATGTTAGCGTTTTGTCAGGATGAAAAGTGTTTACTTTCACCAGAAGCTTCATCCTTTCTGCCTTCGGAAGTTTGCTTACTTACAGTTTGCTAATTCTGCAACTGAAATCTTAGAGCAGAAACCTTAGAAGGTTATTTCTTAAATGAGCTCTTTCAAGCGATATCTCTCAATACATACAGTTGGTTAAATTAGCTTTCGCATCCATCATGTTTTGACCGCAAATATTCGATTTTTAAACCAAATTTCCATTGGCATCGCTTTGTCTCATAGCATAAATACTAATATATGCAACATTTTTCATTTCAAGCAATTTTCAAATTTCAATTTTCAAATCTCTAGAGTAGGAGTTTTTAACGTGGGGTACGCGGTAAAATTTTTTGGGGTACGCCGTGAGAGCTCAAAAATCGCTAGATCTAGTAACAAAGTCGCTAAGTTGGCAACACTGCTACTGATTAATTTCTGAGAAATGAGTGACGAAGCGCGGCGTTGTAGTTCATGTCTGTACACGTTTATCAATCCTCTCTTCCCTACCTGAGAGTCGAACCTACCCGAACAGCTGATCGTCCAGTCAAAACATTCATTCTAAGTGAGTGAAAGTGCCTTCTTACTGTTCTATGTATTTGCTGTGATTTATTTCACTTGCTGTGCTTAAAGTTATTTTTATTCTTCGGTTAACTGTGAAGTTAAATGAGCGTGTTTCTAAAGTGTCTTGAAAATGGATAATTAAGAAGAAAAATAACGTGAAGCCAGAGCCGATTGCTTCTGCATCTAGACTACGTCATCATCCCATGTGAGTAAAGAGGTTGGTTTGAAATCTTTCCCAAACTTTGTCTTATTCTGCAATATAACAAAGCATTCTGCAATAGAGATTCTGAAAGATTATCTGTGTGCAGTTTTCACTATCTTCAGGTTGCTGAATATTCTTTCTAGAGTAACATTGTTATGTGATATAACTAAGCTAGGCGACATTATACAACTGGCCTATACAGTATTGAAAGGACATTATAATATTCTTTGTTGGAAAATAATAATTAATAATTTTCTTCCGTAAAAGAACATTAATATTCAATTGGTGCCTTCCGCACCTCTTGATTTCTAGCTGGTCACTCCGACCCCTATTTGACCTTGAACGCAACATTGAATGTGAAAATTCCTCTCATTTCTGAGTTCCACTGCCCAAAATAGCCCTATTCACTTATTTTTAACTCTCTGGCACCGTCATATCGAATATGACCTCAAAGGATCCATCGCATCCATAATTTTGCAACATTTCCGTGATCTACGACTCAAAACATCCCCAGGCTCGTATTTTGAGCTCTCTAACGCCTGTAGATCGATATTTGACTTTTGACAATGACATCCATCACCCACATCCAAATATTTGACCCATCACATCCAAAAATGTCACATTTCCGACATCTACAAGTCAAAATACCCCCAAGAACCAATTTTTATTTTAAATGGAATTTTTAACTCCCTAGAACTGATAGATCTTAATTTGACTGCAAAGGATCCTTCGAATGCGAAATTTCGTAGCGTTTTCGAGATCAACCCGAAACACCACCAGACACCAATTTTCACTTTTCTAGCAGATCACAGTTAGGCCTAAATCTATCAAGCCGGTGAAATGGAAGTCTATGTGATATACATTTATCTTGAGGGACAAATCGACGACCTGGATTATCCCTAGGTGCAAATTTTCAGAACCCTACCTTTTCTGTCACATAGAGTGATCCACTGTCAGTCAATCACTAACAATCGTCTATATATATATATGAACGTTGGATTGTAAATATGTAAATTTACAAAACTAAAATAATCAGTAAAATTCTGCGTTTTTCGTTCATTCGTTTTAACCTTGAACTATCCTTAAAAACGGCAGGCCTGGAATAAATTTTTTTGCAAAATTGAATTATTTGTTATCGTTCATGGCATACAACGTAATAAATATTTGAATTAACCGATAGATTACAGCATTTTAATACTGCAAGTTATTGGTTTCATGATTATTCTTTCTTGTTTAGCCAATTACAACGTTTTAAATTGCTTCTGCAATTTACAAGGATATCTATGCCATAAGACTTCTGTACCAACTTGGCGAGTCCAAACGTCACATGTTAGAACATATGTTATATCACGTGTTAAACATCCTCCATCTTCCAAACTGGACCACTTTATAAGGTGTGGGTCTCCTATCATCTGGTCGAAACGCAAATTCAGTGCAGTGGAGGCAATATGGAAAGTGAAGGTAGGGATCCATGCAGCAATGATGCAAGCAAACCTACAAGTTGCGAAAGGGCATGAAGGCCTCAGACTGCTCTGTGAGATTAATTGAAGATGTAGCAATTCTCAACAGTGTCTGGTAATAGTTGGTTGCAGAAGTCAGTGGAAAAGGAAATTAGCAAGAGGTGTGTGGCAGAGAGGTAAATGGGGAGGGTTGGGTTGTTTTACCTCTGAGCGGCACTTTTTTACACACAGTGGGCTAAATGGTCAGGTCACAAGGGTCCCAAAGGCTCAGAAAAGGTTAGGGGAAAGGACCCACTAGAACAGCTGTTGGAAAAAAGATGGTAGTCTCCCGTCAAGGCCATCCAATGTGTTCTTTAACGTGCACAGGTTATGGCTCTCCCGCACTCGGGGCCATGGCTTAACGTCCCATCCGACGGACGGCGGCGTTTCTAAGCCCATTGGTGTACCCTACTGACTGTGGGCAGGGCGGGGAATTTTCTGGAGATAAATCTCAACACTGACCCAGCTGGGACTCGAACTTGGGAACTACAGATTACGATCCTGGCGCACTACCGATTGAGCCACCCTGCCCCAAAAGGGGGAGGGGAAAGAGGCTGAAAAGTGCTGGAAAAATGGATTTCCCCCCATCTTTTCGCCCAGAGGGTAAGCATGAGGGGTTGTCAAGAGAAGAGGAAGAGGTAGGGGGTGGAATAGGCATAAAAGGGAAAGTTTGGGGATAATTCCCTTGAGGGTGGGAGAGTAAATAATTTTTTTCATAACAAAAATCATGCTCCTTCCAATAATAATAAGGTGAGGGGGGGGCTTAGAAAATTAAAGGGGAGGGGAGAGCGGAAAGGTTCATAGAAAAAATTGGGAAGATTGGAGAAAATGTGTTCAGGTAGAAAAGCATGGTAGAAGGTAGATATGTGCTGGGAAGCATCATATAAGGGCCTTGAATCTTGGTTAGGCTTAGCTGTTATTTATACCATAATCAAAGTTTAATAAAAGGGAAGAGTGCTAAAATTGTGTGGAAAGTTGGGGGAAAGTGAGTTGAGTGATTGGCCATTGCTAACGTGTCATTCGAAGAATTTATCAAAGAGCCAATCAAAACGATCACTTCAGCGCTCTGATACGTAAAGAGGAATGTTGTTTGTTTTGATCGAACGGCCATCAATTTTCTTCGTTTAAAAATATATACTTCCGCAAGCGTTCTCTAAGTTTTACTAATTCATTTACACTTAGGAATAATAATGTACATTTGAATGGTGAAATCATTGCATAAATGTTTCTATGTTTAAAAGTCATTGAAAAGCGAAACATCCAAAGAGGATAATGTTAACAAGGCAAGAATTTCGTGCTCAGCGCCCTCTACTGGTATGGGAAACTTTTTCTGCCAGATTTGATTAGGGGAGTGACTCACTATATACTTATAGGCCCTATAGTAACTACTAATAAAATTCACAACAGCTGCACAGTAAAACTTGAAGTTTTTTTTCATGCATTAAGCTGTAGCTTAATTGGTAAGACCACAATACTTTCTAATCATACTTCAAAAATAAATTAGCACTACACAGTTAAGTACACACTAAAATCAGCAGATACAACTTCTTTTACAAAGGCTACAAAAATAACTGTTGTTTACCAACTACCGGTAGTCGCCGATCTCGGTATGCCCACATGGAAACGGAGGGTTACGGCCGTAGCGATCACGGAGGTAAGAATGAGAGGAGACACCCTAATGCGCTTTCCCTGTCCAAGGTCATGATGCCGCCGAAGGAGTGAAGTGGCCATGTTGATGCTTCCAAAACAAACTTTCTACTGCCACAATCAAGCCTACTTTTCGCACTTTTGCTTGCTTCTACTACGATATTTACTGCTTCCAGTATGATATTTACTACTTCTATTTTTAGAAAAGTAGAAGTAGTAAATGTCATACTCTTATATTCTACTTTTAGAAAGTTTTCTTCTTCTTCTATCTCTAAGAAAAGTGCATTTACATTATTTCGATTTAATACATATATATATTTCGGCAATGAATATTCCTATATCGAATAGCTATAGCAGAGTATTGTATATCTATTCCGTTACATAACTATACTTTGATTACCACAAACGTTTCATACAAATAGATAAATTTGAATAAATGGAACAATAATAAAAGAAATGATGAAATAATTTTTGAAATTTTACTGATATGTTTCTCCAAAACAGTTTCTGCTTTAAACATTAATGATCTATACACAGCAAATATAGGGGCCGGATCTAGACCGGGGGGAAAGGCCTATGCTCCCCCCTTTAGATCCCCTCTCCTTTGACAATGCTACTAAGAGTAAAGGAGCTAAAAAAATTGCAAATTTTTGCATATTTCATGAATTTTTCAAGACAAAACAAAAGGGGAAATGTTATATATTACAATGGAATCTAGAGTCTTGCCCCCCCCCCCCTTTCAATTTTTCCTGTTTCTTGCGTCCCCCCTGCACTTTTTTCCTTCTCTTCCCTCCCCTATTTTTTTATTATGTACTTGGTAATATATAATAGCGAAATTGAAATACCAATCACAAATACGATATGCTAACTGTTTCCTATGTTAACTAAATTTTTTTCTTATCCTACAAAAAAAATAAATAAAATAAACGCATTTAACGAAATTAAAACCAATAATCTAAAAATTACAACAATAGCAATTATAATTTTTTAGGAAATTTTATATAATTTAATTTTTGGTGGAGACATAATATAAAACGTATCTGCATTTCATGCAACAAAATATGCTTTCCTCCGAGCCTTCCTCATATTAAAGGGGATATAGACTGAAGAAACATATTAGTCAACTATAATACTCATTGTTTAAAACAATTTTGATCTTGCTGATATTTTAATTTATATGTCCCAACTGTGCCAACGTTGGGATTTATGTATGCTAAAACCTAACCTCTCAGTGCTCTCAGTAAGAAAGGGGACTCATAGCTTTGAAAAGGTTGCTATCCATCGTATGTGATATTGAGCCATGATCCCATATGCAGTAGAGTTATTGGGGTGTTATACCTCTGAGAAGCACCTTTTTGAATACAATGGGGTAAATGGCCAGGTCACAACGACCCCAATGTTCAGAGGAGGTTAAGGGAAGGGAACCCACTGGATATCTGTAAGGAGACTGATGGCATCCTCTTGTCAAGGCCATTCAGTGTGTTCTTTAATGCGCACAGTTTATGGCCCTCCTGTACATAGGACCATGACTCAATATCCCATCTCATGGCCTCTCCAAGCCCATTGGTATCACCTTTGTGGAAGAGGGCAGGTTTGGAATTATCAGATATAAATCTAAGTGATGGGATATTTGGAACTCATACAAAAGAAGTGTTTTTTTACAATGAATGAATTTTTCTTTACATTTTATATTCATTTGAGAATCCCAATCATATATAGCATATATGAATAATTCAACAATATAAAGGTAAAAAAGCAAAATTTTCAATGTGCGCCTTTTTTTCAATTGTAATAAAATTTACAAAGGAATTAAATATAATTTTTCCAAAGAGATAACTTTATCATAAGATAAAACACACATTACTAATTTTATGGTAAAAATAAATGAAACTAAAATCTACATCCGAATTACTTGCGGAATGAGAGAAAACTGATTAATGCATTTTTTTTAATAAGCTACAATTAGATTTTTATTAATAATAATTGGGGGAAAAACTGGAAGACTGAAGCTAATTTTCTTTTAAGGTTTTTATGGCAGGAAATTTGAGTCCATTTCATTTTATCAGTAAAGTTTCCTCAATGTACTGGAAGTATTGCCATCCATCAGATGAGACATTAAACCATGGCCTGTGTGGGAAAAGAGCCACACCCTGTGCATGCTAAATAAAATGCTGGATAACCTTGATGGAAAATTTCCATCTGTCTCTTATAACAGATGGCCTTGTGGCCTAACCCTGTGGGTCACCTTAGCCAATCTTCTTTGAGCCCTTGGGGTCCTTCTGACATACCATTTACCCTATTGTGTGTAAAAAAAGTGGTAATCAATCGTAAAAAAAAATTAAAAAATCCTCTGAATTTTTATAAGAATGCAGTCTGAAACTCTGGAGTGAAATGAAAGTATCTTTAATGCATTATTATAATTTCCTACTTGAAGCAACTATATCTGCCTTAATCAAGACCCTGAACAAAATTTCAGTTATCAAAAAAATTATCTTCGTTTTCAGAAATCAAGCATTTCCTTAATTTTAAGGTGAAAAGAAATATTAATATCGTAAAATCATGTTCATATTTAATCACTGGATTCATTAATGCAGTAAATCTGAAAAAATGGAGAAATCTGCTTAAATTCAGAAAGGTCTAAACGGAATTAAGACTCAGATTTCATAAATGCATGAACGAAACAGAAAATTAATTTGAAAAAATAAGCAGTGAAATATAATTTCCGGTATCTGCTTTGAAAGGGCGATTCATACAATTGAATGCTGAACAGGCAGCTATAATATAAAATGAACAAATCGTCAAGTTTTTCAGAGCAGATATCGTTGTGTTACTACAGTTAGAGTCAATGTTTTGAATAGAACAACATGGCTGCCGCAGTCGCTCTAGCATCAACTTTAACTGCTTAGGGCGTCTCCTCTTCCTTCTTACCTCCATGGTCGCGATCGAAGTTTGCCGCATGCATATTATTATATTAACAAAACTGAACTTAATCTCAAACGATGAATTACTACTAACTTAAATGTAGCCATCATTCATCTATTAAGTAATCGATATGTCACACAGGTTAACATTAAAATAACGAAGCAATAGTCAGAAGTGTATATCACAGAACGCTTGAAGCCTAATGCACCTTTTCGGTCGAATATTTTCAACTTACTTTTTTTCAATTTTATTGAATTAGTCTGGAATTTAAACACTGTGCAATTGTTCCTATAGTTGTTGAGACAATTCGCAGCTGAATATCTTCCGATATCAATTGTTTTTTTTTATATACTAATGATTCGGAAAACTGGTACACACAGCGGCTGCATTGACTATAACACTAAGTCACGTGACTAATAAGGCGGATAGGTCAGTTCTCCTTTTTAGGAACCTTACCCTCTCCCATCCAGACAGCCCTGATTATGCGCATCATCACAAGGGATAAGTATACACCTCATTGAGTATACATATCTCCTTCCAGTGTATAGTACATCCAGTTAACTATGTTTATTTCAAAATTTTTAATAGAAATAGGTAAGAAAGCAAATTTGAAACTTGTAATTTCTAAACTAGACGATAAAATCAGAAAATATAATTCAATTCAATTTTTATTCAACATAGATATGTATCAATACAAAATTTGACATACAACATAGATATGTATCAATACAAATTATAATTCAAAATTGCTAGAGCTGTTTAATTACTAACAGTTAGGCCATATTTATATATATAGGTAGATAGATGTGTATAGAGGGCTGGCAATATGCCACTTGATTTTATATTACATAACCATGTGGTAGACGATAAACAAACGAACAGGAGTTATAAATCGGAAAACATTTATATGGAAATTTGTTAAATAATTTTATGAAATGAATGGTACGTTTTTTTTTCGTCTAATTGGTTTCTTAAAGGGTGAAAGTTTGAAGGAATACCAATTTATATGGAGGGTAAAAGAAAAAAGTAGTTTGTAGGGTGTATTTCAATCATTTGGTGAAATCATAGTTTTTCTCTTCGTTGCTATTTAAATAGAAAAGCAACAAATGACAAAGATATTAGTTTATGTTTATCTTCGACAAAGAATATTTTGTTCTGTTAATTTTATGCTAAGCAATGTATAATTCAACCGGCTCTTGAAAACGTGGGAAATGTGTTCTTAAAAATGTCCACTTAAACGAAACAATTTTCCTGTAAGAAATAAACGGTAGGACGGGGAAAGCTCTGCTCAAAACTTACACTTCCTACACTTTTATTTTTCACTATACAGTATTCTTACAATAGCAATAATATTGCAGTACATTACAGTAAGGCTAATAAGAATAAGAAAGAATAGATCCCATCTAAAATAAGAAATGAATGGGAAGTTTTTTTTTAAACTAGCTGAGCTCTGTCTCTGATGGATTGTTAGGGCTAGCTGTAGGATTGGAGGGAAATGGGAGTTGCAGAATAGGTTATCTACATTAGTCAGATGACTGAATAGGTAAAGGTGTAGATGACCTCACCTGCTAGCCTATTAAACCAAGGTTGAGGTTCAGTTCAAGCATGTACCTAGGATTTTGTGTGTATGTGTGTGGGAAATCAGGAATTTAGTTTTGGGCTGAAAAATAAGACAAGTACAATTTCCTAATTATTAAAATATTCCACCAAACAGGGAATGGTTAATTGCTCTATGTGTAATAATATTTTATAATTTTTTTAAATCTATTTTTAATGTAGGGCATAAAATACAGGTCTAAAAATTATGCAGACTGTTTTGGATTTTGAAGAAGGTACTCAAATTTGAGATTTCTTATATGAGAAAACAAGTATAATTTTTTTTGTGGGGGTGAGGGATCCTGATTCCTTGCTCCCCCACCCCTCTGGATTACATCCCTGCTTCAAGTTTTACACTCTTTCAAAGGTAGGAAAGCAATAACATTTGAAAGGCTTTCATTTTCTTTAAAAAGTTGTAATTTCAAACTGCGTTATTCCAAAAGAAAAAGTCCACATAAATTAAGAAAGGTGCAAATACAGTAACTGTATTATTACAAAAATGCATGAATTAAATATGCAGAAATGGACAGTTGACTGTATTGGGATGACCATATACATGGACTAGAGAGGTAAGAATGCATTGGCTGGCCTTGACAAGAATGATAACATTGTCTCTTAACCACTATTAAATAATTACCCCCTATCTTTCTTGGGATCCTTGTAATCAAAGGGGTGAGAAATATGGGTTTATAACCCAATTCCTGGAGGGCTTGAATAATTTATTTCCTTATATATAACAGTATAATGTATATTTTTTTCTACATCATTTACAGAAAATTTGAGATACTTAATTGAATACCTCAAATAATTTTGAATACAATTGGTGACTGTGTTCCGCATTAGAATTTTCTAGGTATGCTATGTTTGTTAATAATGATGTAGCATTCATAATGCTTTTGGGAGGAGGCTGAAAGTCAAAACTTCACATGCATTAATTTATACTTTTTGAGCTTCACACTCTCTTTGCAGAATTTCAGCAATTTGAAAACTTCACATATAAACTGTAAAATGTTCCAGAATACATATTAAGAATCTCAGTTTTTAAATAAAAAAAGTTTAATGAAATAATATTTATTTCTGTTAATGTATTAAAACATGAAATTACATCGTGAAAATTAAATTACTATTATAAATTGCAATATATAAGCAAATTAATATTAATAATTTGTTTAATTATTTTTGGAAGTATTCAAATTGGAATGGTGAATGTAAGAGCTGCTTTAATGATTTAGCTAGCCCATTGTGTGATAAAGATTCTGTTTAGAGGGACAACATAAATTACAAACATAATGATAAATGATAAAGGAAAGTAAGGAAAATGTGTGAAACCTACTTAACAGAATATTCATAATAATAGTGCTAAAGATAGATGTTAAGCAGTCAATTTTAGCAACCTCTTGCCATATTTAGAGGACATTCTTTAAGGTGAACAAATTATGACTTTCCTCCCTACTCCCATATAAACTAACTTACTGATTAACAGAACAATATTTATCTTTTTCAGCATATTGTGGATTTCTCCATAAGAATAAAATAGTAACAGGAAAAAAATCTCAAACATAGAAAAGTAAAAATGCAAGCCTTGGACTAAGAGTTTTGCAAACTATGCTTTCAAAAAAAAGAAAAAGAAATTGAATTTAGTATAATTTAATTCCTTTCTAAAACTTAAGGAATTGTGCTAATTAACTTACATCACCAACTCACAATATTGCCTAATTTTTGCTACATTGCATTTGTGAGAGCTAAAGAGTATATTCTATTGAGCTATAGTCCTCTGTAAACAGGGTTGTATCCATGGTGGGGGGGGGGGGGGGGGGGGGAGGTCCTTTCAGAATATTAAAAGTTAAAATATATTTATTCACAGCAATGTAGAATACGTTTTATTTTCCATGATTTTTTGCTCTATTTACAATAAGTAAGGCCTAAAATTAGCATTTTTGCTACTTTTCATTGTTACACTGCAATGTAAATAGCTTCATTGCAGTAGTTGCAAAATTATCCACCCTGCTCACAGTCAGTAGGGGACACTGATGGACTTGGAAAGGCTGCTGTCCATCGGATGGGACATTAAGCCGTGGCCCCGTGTGCGGGAGAGCCATACCCTGTGCATGTTAATGAACCCACTGGATGGCCTTGACGGGAGGCTACCATCTGGCTCCCACAGCTGTTCCAGTGGATTCCCTCCCCCAACCTTTGAGCCTTCAGGGTCCATGTGACCTGGCCATTTAGCCCATGGTGTGCAAAAAAAGTGCCACTCAGAGGTAAAACAACCCAAACAACAACTCATTGCAGTAGTCTAAGAATGATGGATCACCTTTTTAACACAGATGTGAGTTTATCATAACAGAATGAATGAGAGATTATTTAGAATAGAATAATGAGTTTTTATTTTAGTATAACTCTTTATTACAGTGTAAACAATTACTACATCATCTCTGATTATGAGACTACAGGAAATGAATTTTTCTACTGTTCATTGTTCAACAATGAATTTTTTCCTTCCCTGTGCTCATCCAAGAAGAATATTTGATTAATTCTTTCATTGACTTTTTTTTTAACTCAACTATTAATTAACAGTATCAAAGTGAGTACTATTCTTATTTATTGAGCTCTGCCCCAAGATCTTACTGAGAGCTTTCATGCCTCTAAATTAATGTTTGTTCTCTCAGAAGGATATATAAACTTTTCTAATAATTCACCCATATATTTCATGGAAGGTGAGGGTTATAAACGTCTTTTGAGAGTATATAAAACCCCGGAAAATGGGCTCATAAGCTTTCCATAATCACTACTATCACTGGAACTTTCTAGGAATGTTGCTACTCAATACATAATCAAATGCACACACACACACTGGTCACTGAATTTGAAACCTTTATTTAGATGTATGTAAACATCGCTTGCACAGTGTATATACAAAATACATGGTCACGTGCATCACCACGTGATCTAGGCAACTATTTAAGACTGCTGCTCATCAGTAATTGTCAGTAGTGTTGATCACAATGAGAAAAACAAAGGATCTTTTGGGGTTCAATAAAGTACTTATCATGGGTGCCTGTCTGGTTGGAGTGACAATTTTAAAAACAGCAGAGCTGACTGGTTTCTCAAAAGGTGAGATATCTTGGATTTTTAATCAGTGGAGAAATAATTTACATTGCTTGTGTAAGAGGTGTAAGTGTGACACAACAACAATCTGTCAGGAATGGGATCAACGTTGTTGAGAAGGCTTGTACGGAGAAACAGGACTTCCTGTGTGCAGCAATTGACCGAAACATTCAATGAAAGCTGTTCCCAACCCAAATCTCAGCAAACTATGCGCAGGGAATTGAAGAGGATCATTTACTATCAGTTGCATACCTATACGGTAACCACTGATTTCTGTGAAGAACCAGAAAGTTATCTACAGTGGTGTCAGAAACACTGTGACTGGACACTGGAAGACTGAAAAAAGTCACGTGGTCTGACAAGTCGCAGTGCATCTTGTTCTGCACCAATGGTAGGCAGAGAGTTTGGCGGGAGCCCATGAAGCAATGGACCCACCTTGCCTTGTAAACACAACTCTAGGTTCTGGAGGAAGTGTAATGGTGTGGGGCATTCTGTTGGTACGGAATGGGTCCCCTGATATTGCTTGAAGGTCAGATGTCCTCCAAGGATTATCTGAACATTGTTGCTAATAAAGTCCGCCCTGCAATGTTGTCTTTTTATCCAGCAGGTGACAATGCTACTGTCCATCGCGCAAGATGTGTTCAGCAGTGGTTCAGCAAGCATGGCAGCGATTCCATCTTCCCTGCCCATACATTATCAATGGGGTTCAGATCCGGCCACCACAATGCCCGGATCTGAACCCCATTGATAATGTATGGGACATGTTAGAAAAACAGATCTGGGAGCAAAGTCCTCTTCTGTCAAATCTGAGCTAGTTAAAGGACTGTCTGATGAATGCCTGGTATATGCTGTAGATGTAAAGGCACTCCAACACCTTATGTATGGAATCTATGCCAACCCACATACGTGCTGTAATTCGGGCTAAAGGATCTCCAACTCGGTTTTGAATAAAGGTTTCTAATTCAGTGGCTGGTGTGTGTAAATATCTCAGGTATTTTTCATTTTATGTGAATTGCTCAACAAATTATTTTTGTTTTTTTATGTATTATTTTCTCTATATAGTTTTTTTTATTTTTCAGAATCATTATCCCCAACAACAAAATTTCAGAGAGAAATAAAAATACAAACAGTTAGAGAAAAAGCACAGGTGATAAATATTTTTTTATAAAATTATATTGTTTTTAAATTAATGTATTTTGTTATGCTAAATTAAATTATTTTGTGAACAAACTTTTAATTAGGTTTGGTAGCATTTTAATCATATTTTTATACTTATCCAAAAGTATGATATTTTAGTCTGTTAAATTTTTTGTTTCATTTTCAAGGACTTGGCCTCTAGGTTTAACTTTAGATGATGTCTAATTGGTAGGTTAGCATTGCTCTACAAAATATTTCAGGATACTCATAAAAAAAAGTTTCCTACTGTTCCTTCCAACAATACAGGTGCATGTAAATATCCTTTCAAAGAGCATTTCCCTTTATTATCCCATAAAATACAGCTTGTTTTTAATAACTTGCATATTACAATAAGTGCTATACTTTTAGACCTTTTTTTTTGAAAATTTTTTCTGTTGATTGGAAGGATATATTAGTTAATAATTTGTTACTCTGCATAATTTTATATGCCATTTTGCAGAGCATAAAATTTGTTTATCAAATGTTCTCTGAAATTATGCATAGTAGTGAATACTATTAATTCATAAATACTTCCAAGCAAGAGTAAAAAACAACTTTTCCATTGTGTCCAAATATACTATTGCAAAGGTTATTAAAAATAAGCAGGTTGATAGAAGAAAATACTCTTTGAGAGGATATTTTATAATGGATTTGAAATGGAAAAAAAAATATAATAATAAATACTCTCTCAAGCAGCTGCTTGTCACAAAGGTCTGACAGGTGCCTGTCAGTTTATATGCCATAGTAGAAGGTCTGTTAGGATGGCAGGACCTCAGCAGAAAAATAACATACACACACATCCATGCCTTACCTGAGGCTTGAACCCATATCCCTTAGATCAGTATCAAGGATGGCTGAAAACTGCTAGCAATGTTGCTTAATTAGTTCAAAAAGTACTGAACTGAATATAAAAATAAAGTCGGTGTGTTGTTCACGGTCCTCAGCCAACAGATGGTGTTGCTAAGTATGCATATGACGTTGAAGCGTAAAGTGTGACAGAAATGTAATGTTAGAGTAATCGTGGGTTATTGATAGCCTATGGTTTTAAGATTTGTTTCTTTTGGGTAGGAACATGAAGTTGTGTCATATGTGTGATTTGATGTGAATGTGATGTTTTTGTCCATTGCTTTTGGAATGTCCTGCCCAAGGGGGTCACAGATGAGTGGATATGAATAAGGTATATTTTATGAGGGATTTATAATGGTAAGCAGAAAAGGGGTGCCCTTTTTTTTTTTCTAAATTTCTTTAAAATATGGTAAATTATAAGTTATTTAAGATATTTAGGAATTTAAATTTAATATTAGGAGAGTTGTTGAACAGTGGCAAAGCATGAGTTTTTGAATAGGGGAAGCAATTTCCAAAGCATTGCCCAAATTCAATCAGAATGCCATTTCAGTACTGTTTCGAAATAATTGAACTGGGATGCTATTTCAGTTCTTGATGTCCTTATTCTAGGCTTGCAAGAGACCAGATTGGCAGGTAAAGGTGATAAATTTCTCTTTTCTGGGAGGGAGGATGGAAAACATCTCCAAGATGTAGGTTGGGTTGTTTTACCTCTGAGCTGCACTTTTTCTGCACACCACAGGCTAAATGACCAGGTCACACCCCAAAGGCTCAGAGAAGGTTGGGGGAGGGGATCAACCAGAACAGCTTTTGGGAGACAGACAGTAGCCTCCCATCAAGGCCAACCAGTGTGTTCTTTAACGTGCACAGGGTATGGCTCTCCCGCACACAGGGCCATGGCTTGATGTCCCCTTCCGATGGACGGCACCTTACCAAGCCCATTAGTGTCCCCTAATGACCATAGACAGAGTGGGGAGTTTTGTGGAGATAAATCTTGACGCTGCCCCAGCTGATATTTTGAACCTGGGGACTACAGATTACAAGCCTGGTACTACCGATTTAGCCACCCCCACCCCAGATGTAGGTTTGTTTCTCAGCAGACACCAGTGAAGCTCTTCTAGTATATGATTGCATTAATGAAAGATTTGTTCTGGAAAATTGAAGCTCTTCTAGTATATGATTGCATTAATGAAAGATTTGTTCTGGAAAATTTTGAGAACTTAAAAAAATTTAAGGCTTGAATGTCATTTTGTTATACCCCCCCCCCCCCCAGAGGACTTTGATGAGAATGAAAAGTATACATTTTACAGCCAGCTTCAGGATATTTTGAATTCTGTGAATAAAGGAGATATTTATCTTGTACTAGGTTACTTCATTGCTAAAGTTGATACTGACTCTAATCTTTGGGCAGGAGTTTTAGGTCCCTTTGGCATTGGCTGTTCCAATGGCAATGGGGATCATCTCCTACAGGTAAGTAAGCATAATGATTTGCGAATAACTGACACATACTACAAACACCAGAGCATTTATAAATATACATGGGTTTCACCTGATGAGTTGCACAGGAATATGATAAGTTTTATTTTAATTAACAGCACTTTAGCGTCGATTTAAATTTTAGAGAAAAAATTGTCTTGAGCCGGGTGGGATATGAACTCATGACCTCCTGATAACATGTCAGGTGCTCTGGACCACTGAGCTACCGGCTGCCGATCAAGATCTCCTCTAATTAGCACTATGAACATTCCTTTTATGTTTCATATAGGCGCTATTCAGGCAATTTAGCCACAAGCAGCATTTATATTTGCCAATAGATGGAAGCATGTGTTACAAGTATGCAGATAATAAATAATGAAATAAGCTCGATGTATTCCATATCAACTAATAAATCAGCACTTTAGCGTTGATTTAAATTTTAGAGGAAAAATTGTCTTGAGCCAGGTGGGTTAATATGGAATACATCGAGCTTATTTCATTATTTATTATCTGCATACTTGAAATACATGCTTCCATCTATTGGCAAATATAAATGCCGCTTGTAGCTAAATTGCCTTAATAGCGCCTATATGAATCATAAAAGGAATGTTCATAGCACTAATTAGAGGAGGCCTTTATCGGCGGCAGGTAGCTCAGTGGTCCAGAGCACCTGACATGTTATCAGGAGGTCGTGGATTCATATCCTACCCGGCTCAAGACAATTTTTCCTCTGAAATTTAAATCGACGCTAAAGTGCTGATTTATTAGTTGATATGGAATACATCAAGCTTATTTCATTATTTATAATTAACAGCAAATGGGTTAGTTCAGTTAGGAATACCACATCATACATACCTGCAGAGAAAAAGTGATTAATAGGATTTTTAAAGAAACTCGGTTTATTGAGAAATCTAGGGCCAACAATATCAAACAGCTCCCTGATCACATGCATAGGGCAAAGACCTGTGCCTCCTCTGCTAAAGACTGAAGTCACCGATGCTGGTAGGAACTTCAGGCAACACGTTTACATCATACAGGGGAGCTGAAATTGTGTTTGACCATTACCTGGTCAAAAGTGTCTTGCAGCTGAAGTTTAAGAAATGTTGTGGTAAGATTAAGAAAATTAGCTTTAACACTGAATGACCAGATATAGCCAAAGCATACCATGATAGGCTACTTATTCATTATGACAATTGTGGTTTGGTTACTGCTGAAGTTGAGAATGGGATCAGTTTAAACAGGCTTTTCTTGAAACCAGCAGTACTCTTTTGGGTAAAAGGGAACAGAGGAAACAAAATTATTTGAGTGATAAGGTTATGAAACTTATTTCTGAAAGAAGGAAGTGCATGATTAATATGAATCAATACCCTACTAGTCCTAACAGAAGGCCTTACAACAAGCTTAATAAAGATGTAAAAGATCAGTTAACAGCTGATAAGAATCTTTGGCTTGATAGCCTTGCTGACAAAGCAGAGAAAGCAGTTAGACAGCACAACAGCAGGAGGTTGTACAAGATTGTTAATGTTTTATGTGGGAAGAAACAGACAGGTACACAGGGATTGAGGGATAAACATGACAAGGTGATTGAAAGTGAGGATTCTGTGATGGCTAGGTGGGCTGTGTGGCTAGATGTTCTAAATAATGTGATTATTTCTACTCCCATTGTTTGTAATGAAGATAGATGCATTACTGGCTTTAATGATGGCTCTATATGGCATTTTTGAAGTCGCTTTGACTATCTCTAAATTAAAACTGCATAAATCCCCAGGTGTGAATGAAACACTGAAATTCTTAGAGCTGGGAACATTTGTGTTGTTACATGGCTGACTGAAATTTTGAATATTTTTTTATGATAAAGGTGTTGTTCCTAAGGAATTTACTAGAGCTCTAATTGTCCTGATTTTTAAAAAAGGTGATCAAAGTTCTTATTATAATTATAGGGGAATTAGTTTACTTCTGTTCCAGGTAAAGTTCATGGCTTGATTGTGTTTAATAGAATTAAAAATCTGGTTGATGGACAACTGCATGATGAACAGTGTGGATTCAGTAGTGGTAGGGAATGTATTGATAAAATATTTTTACTTACGCAGATTATTGAAATGTTTAGAGTTTCAGAAACCTATGGTTACTAGTTTTATAAATTTCAAAAAGGCTTTTGACTCTGTTGATCGACATAATTTGTGGTTGATTGTTAGATCATATTGAATACCTGATAAGTTAGTTAGTGTAATGAAAGCTCTCTATAATAACATTGAATTGTGTGTGAGAGTTGGTATATCTTGCAGCGATTAGTTTAGCATTGCTAGTGGAGTTAGACAAGGGTGCATTTTGTCTCCTTTTCTCTTTACTTTGGTTATCGAATATGTTTTGTGAAATTCTTTGCAAGGGAAAGATTGTGGCCTTAAATGGTCTAGAGATTTCAAAATTTCTGATTTAGATTTTGCAGATGATTTGTCCCTGTTGGTTAATGATGTTGATGAGACTGGTAATAGAGTAGGTTTGGTGATAAACAGAGAAAAAACTAAAGTGATGAAAATTGGTCAGGCAGATGGTGCTTCAATTGCTTTGAATGGCTGCACTCTTAAACAAGTGTCTCAGTTTAATTATCTTGGGAGCTATGTAACAGATAGTGTGGTTATGTGCAGCATTAGATAAATAGAAGAATAGAGATGGCTGCTGGGACTTTTAAGAATCTATGGAGAGTAGAAAAATAAGCGTGTACACATAAAGACTAAAATTAGGCTGTATAATAGTTTGATCCTGTCTAAGGTTAGTTATGGTAGCGAAACATGGACCCTTTATAAGCAGGATAACAAGAAACTTGACTTGATTCTAGAGGCTTACGCATTATCTTGGGCATTATCTGTTCAACTTTATAAGTAATGATGAGGTTAGAGGGGTCTTCAATGTTCTTTGAACAGCATTTTGTGCAGAGAGAGACTGCATTGGTTTGGCCATGTTGTCCTTATGCCTTGGTGCAGATTAGCAAACAGGATTATGAACAGTGTGCCTAAGGGTTTCAGAAAAAGGGAAAGACCTAGGAAGCAATGGGCAGACAATGTTAAACAGGACCTTGTTAGAATTGGCTAGAGTGGTCAAATGCAGCAGCAGTTGCTCAGAACAGACACATTTGGAGAGGAAAATTCGCAGTCTAATTGAACCCCTGTAGCCCTTGGCTTCATGAGGAGGATGGATGGACGGACGGACGGATGCCATAACCTTCATCCTAAAATATATTTGCATTGTATGTTAAAATCTAAATAAGCAGAATAATGATTAAATCTACAATTGGGAAACTTTAAAATAAGATCAATATTTGCATATAGTTGCTATGCCGTACAATAAATGCCTGTACTTCCAGTTGTGAACCACAGGATAGGATTTATTTTTCAATAAATATTGTACATTAAGAATTTTTTTAGATATTAACATTTTTAGTGCATACAGACAATTGGTAAACTTAATTAAGGATAATTGATTGACTTTTTATTTATAATTCAAACACAATCAGCTGATAATTTTACCCATTTTTATTTTTCTTCATACTTAGAAGCTTCGAACAGATGCTGTTGGCCAGATAGACAGAAAACTTGGAGAATTAGTAGATGACTTGATTACAGAGGTAGAAGGTCAATTAGATTTTTCACATTCAGACAACAGTTTCTCCAGTAATTCAACTAATGGCAGTAAAGTGTAAGTGTTGGAATAATTCAGTAATTATACATTCTTATTTCAATGTCATGAAAGAATATCTAAATATATGTGCCTAATTATTCAATGATTTAAAACTGCTCTATTGTGGGGGAGGGGGAAATAAAAAAATATTCTGCAACAAAAAGCTCAACTAAGTATTGAAACTGGACATTTTATAGATGGACACATTTTAGGTAAGCATTATAATTTAAAAGTGGAATGATAAAAATAATTATAGAAATGAAAAAAAAAATTTAAAACTTGAAATCTAAAAATATGAAGCAAATATAACATATTTGCCTGATGATGCAACTTCCACTAATGATAAAAATTCATTTAGTCTGTGTTAAAATTTTCTTTAGAAACATTGCAAGTTTATTTGACATAAGGTTTTTGTCAACAGTTCAAAAACCATTTATGAAATAGTTAAGTTAGTACATAAACATGTATTATAGTAATTGATGCTCTCAGCTGATGGAGGTACTGTGTGATTAATTGATAGAAATATTAACAGATGTAGCTGTACTTATTTTTCTGTTCAGAAATCATGTAAAAATTTGATTTTTAATATATATTTTTTCAGATTTTATTAAAATATTAAATTGATATCTTTGGGAAAAACATTATTAGAATAACATATTTCCCAATACATAAAAGGTTAAATGAAGTTGCTCTATATATGGAGGGAGAGCTTTTCCTTTAGATAAGTATATGTTGGAGATTAAAATAGCATCCCTTAAAATTTAGAATGTGCAATTTGAGTGAATGTATAAAAGAGTGAAATGCATTAAAGGGCAGTATCAAAATTTTCTAATATGAAAATAGAAAAGCATATTGATAATTATCCTAGTTTTAACAGGTGGCATATCTAGAAATCTGTAAAGGGGGAGGGGGTCGTCATGCTTGGCAGTTTGATTTTCAGGACCTTCCCTAGAAATTACATGCTATTCAAACTCTCAAGTAAGTTTTAACCCCATTATCACCTTCCCATCCCTTGTGTACATAACTAGTTTTCCCATGTGTGTCATTTCTGAATATATCTCAGCACTGAGATCAATACTATGTAATAAATAGTGCTAAGTAATATATTCATTATATAACCAAATAAATGTTTTTAGTAGCAACATTTGAAGTTTAGCCAATATCCATGTAGCAACACTTGAAGTGTAGCAAATATGGGCACCTCATGGCCCGCAAACAATTTTTAAGTGGCTTGCAGATATTGCCATACAAATAATTAAATCTTTTATCTCTTATTCTTCAAATACTTTGTTGAATGCCATTTTTCTTTCCTTCCCAATTTACCTTTACACTGTTTTTGAAAGTGTTCTTTAGTAGCCTAAATTTACTTTATGATGACGTCGACCCACATGACAGACTATTTTTGCATATAGGGGTAGATCAGGTTTTCTGAATGTACTATTCAGTTCCTTTTTAAACATTTTTTTTATCATCATTCGTAAACAAACATTGGGGTGATATGTCCCTCTATTTCGTTTTCCTTGTTTGCTCTGGTGTAGAAAGTTCATGGGTGTTTTCTGTTTTATTTTTCACTGTGCCAAGTTTTGCATTGTTTGAGGCTTAGATATATATGTTCAGTGTCCAAAAGAATCACTTAAATAGGCACTATATCAGTAAACATTCTAATTATGAAGGTTATCAAGGCCAACATGGAAAATTTGAGAAACTTATGGCTGCATTAAACAGACAAAAAAATTATTTATCCAAAGTCTCAAGACTCCAATGCTATTGTGAATGCAAGTTTGTTATTAGTGAGAAAATTGCAAAATATTATAAAAATTATCCTGATGGTGAATTTCTAAAGGAGTGCCTGCAAACAGTTTTTGATATGTTTCGTCCAGAGAAAAAATGATAACATAAGGTTTTCCCACAGCATTGTAATCAGATGTATCGATGAACTTGCTGCCAATGTAGAAAAATACTTTTATAGAACTTGCATCAAAATTTTAATATTTTTCTTTGGTTCTTGATGAAAGTACCAATATTTCTAACTCAGCTTAATTTTTGGTATTTGTATGTAGAGTCGATGTTAATTTCCATTAAAATGTGCTTCATTTTTATATCTAATTAGCTATCTTTTAGTTTCTTGTGTATTTAATCCTAATTTGAATTTAAAATAATGATTTTTTTTCATTAAATAATAAAAAGTACATGCTCCTTTTTGAAATAAATAGCCATATGTGAAATTATAATTGTTTATGCATTGCATCCTCATCTGGCTCAACAATGAGAAAAGGTTGCCCATCCCTAGCTTAGAGAACATTCATCTGCATTTCTTGGTGATAAGTGATTGGACTTTAATAATTACTATTACACCAGTTATGTAAATATTTAGTATTGCTAACTCAATAGTGGTTATTGTTATTAAGAGTTGCTAGAGAAGATGGAAAATATATTCTTTAAACTACGTCTTTTGAAAAAAAGAAAAAGATAAATACTAGAACTAGGAAAGGCTGATAATTATGTTGAAAAAACTGGAATAAATAAAAATATAAATATTTGATATATCTAAAATACTATATAACGAGTATAGTGAGTCATGAACTGTTTGCAAGGGGTCTGGGGACATTTGGTTAAATTTTTTTTTTCTTTCAAATACTCCTTCAGTTGTTTCTAACATCCCATATTCATGTTTTTTTTATTTTTTTTGTTGTTGATTTTCTAGAGAGTGCATCACAAATGTTCATGTTGTAAATATAATTACAAAAATGCAAAATCAATAATTACATTATTTCTCAACACATATTCCAAAATTATAAAGGAAATCATTCAGAGGCTTCCAGGCAGCAGTAACAGTAATATTTTCCCAATAATTGAGTCCATAACTGGTTTTTACTCTTATAGTTTTAAACGTCATTGGTTTAATTTTTTACTAATTAACTCTTTAAACAGATAATAGTTAAATCACAATAACTATTGTTTTTGACAATGACATATCATTTTGGGGGATAAAATTTGATTTTGCTAACTCCTTTGTTAAACAAGATAGCTAGAGATCTTTTGAATGATCATTACTTTTTTTTCTAATTTCTAATTATGTATTGTAATTGCATGAAAATATATTATTTTTACAAATTTTTTTTGTCTCAAAACATATTTTCAAAACAAATTCAAAAAATTTTCTTCTGTCTCAAAACATAAAAAGTTATTCTGCATATTTTATATACATTCGTTTTGAGCCACTCTGTATTATTGTAACATAATGGTGATCTCTTTGAAGTTATTTAAATACAATTAGTTTAAAGTATTTAAGTTTGCTTTGTTGATTTTTTATTAAGATATCATTTTTTTTATCAAGATTTATGCTGACTGATCAGTTATCATGTTTGGCTGCAGTCCAAAGGAACCGGGTTACAAAATCTGGGTAAGGCTTGGATATTTTTGTTGTCTTTCTGCTGAGGTCTTGCATACATCACAGGCATTCTCTGAGGTAATTTATACTGATAGATCCCTGTCAGACTTTAGTAGCAAGTAGCTTCTTGGAGAAAAGCTTGTTTTTAAGACTTGTTGTAAACAGATGGGGGGAAAAAGACTAAAGAATGAAGGAGAAATTGGAAAAGTAAATGTCATCATATGTATCTATTTTGCTGATTTGTTTTAATTATTCTGGTTTTTCTTTTTTATTTAGGCCAGCCAATAGGGAACTTCCAGAAAAAGAATTTATTCCTCGTGATTCATTACTAACGTGAGTTATTTACTCTATATTTAATAACATTTTAATTTTTGTTAGATGGACACTATAAATTCTGTGAAATCTTTAACCCACATATATGGCTTGGATATTTTTTAACAACTGCAGTTAACCCTTAATATTCTGAAGCCTGATATTTCATTGGAATCACTGGGGTTGCTGGACCAACGAAATATTGTGACACAAAAGATTGTTTTCTTTAACCTAGTAAGGATAAGAAAAACAATTCTTTTCAGAATGAAATCATCCTCTTTGATAAATTTTTAACTGAACCTAAATGATATTTAGAAATAAAATTAGAAGAATTCATATTGCCTCTGATGAATATGGGAATCTCATTTTCAAAGAAAATGTTTTCTTGTTTACCTGCTTTTGCATTCTTTAAAAGTTTGAATTCAAACTAATAGATGACTGGGAAAATGCGAGTAATTCATTAGTACTTATACAACATAAAATGTATTTGTCTGTTATTCCTTAAATTTAAAAAATTGCTTTTCTCACACCCCTCTGAGAAAAGAGTACAGATTGTTGCTCTCAGTTGAATATCTCTTGACACTCTAACACAAAATTCTAAAATAAATAAATCACTTGCAGTAATTTATTAAAGATTTTGCCTCTTCTATATTTAGTGTCCTCTAATGATGTAAATTAAAACAATAGAATTGAAAAATGTGAATTATATTTCATTGTATTAATCCATCTAGAAAAGAATTTTACAATTTTTTCTTAAAACAAAGCAGTTGTGTTTCCCACCCACCCTGAGTGTAAGAGGCAACTTATTGTTGCAAATGCAAACCTCATAACCTTCACATTTTACTAGAAAAATTTAAAATTTCTAGCATAAATCATCGCTTGCAATATTCATTTAAAAGTTAACAATTTTCAACTTTTTTCACCATTTGAGAGTGCAATGATATCTTTTGGGAAATTTGGAAAGTGCAAATCATAATATTTCATCGATACCTATGCTACCCAAAAATAATTTTTAATTTATATTTAAAAACAAAAAGTTCGATGTCTAAGAGATGGACAAAGTGGACACCTATCTCGTTTTTTTTAATGAAATAATATCTACCTATCAATTTATTTATCCAATTGATGACATATATTAACCCCTCCACTGTGTGCAACAAGTATATTTGTCGTGAAAACAGCTAAAGTAAACATATCTTCATTGAATATGCTGAGACAGAAAATGGCTGGGATTAAAACTTCATCAGTGAAAGGGTTAAATCACACAATGAAGTATATGTGTCATTTTGGCTGATTGCCAACTAATTCACTGAATTGACAATACAAGTAAGGTTTTCTATAAACTTTTCTCGAAATGAACTGTTTTTGAAAAAAAAAATAGCAACAATTCAAGACAATTCAAGAATTTTGATTAATGCATAATGAAACATTAGTGTTCTATGGAACACTAATGTTTCATAATGCATTAATCAAATTAAAAATATGTCTTGAATTGTTGCTATTTTTTTTTCAAAAACAGTTCATTTCGAGAAAAGTTTTTATGATTTGATGAAATGTATATTGTTCAGCAAATTAGCTGATTTCGCTTTGTATTTTATTTGTTTGGCTTGAACTTTTTTTTTCTATTCTGTAATTATTTTTATTCGATAGATATGTTTATTATGGTATCTGGAAACTTTTTCGACAACATTTGTTCAACAGAATTTTCTTTGATGGAAAATTCTTCGAAATGGAAATTTGTTTGATGAAAATTTCTTTGACGAAAATTTCTTTGAAGTAGAAATTTATTCAAAACGGAATCAAAATTATTTTAGGAAAAGTGTCAGAATGATTGTGTCTCTCCAGTGCAAAAGATTTTAGTGTGGTTTACAATGGAAGGCTGGGTGGCTGTGGGATAGCTTTTATTTTCCTATAATTGTGTCTCATTTCTTTTTCTGTTAAATGATGTGTATTTGATTTTGTGTGAAAATGTGGACGATCAGGGCAATAAAGCTCATAGTCACCAAGGTTAAGTCTTGGTACACAATAAGAGATTTCTTGGAATGGTGTGTATGTATGGGGGAAAGGGGGGTGACTTCTCAATTGTAGTTTTCTCTTTGAATTTATAAATATATTTTGGGTTCTCCAAAACTCAAAATATTTATTCATGTATTCACTAGATCTAGGTTATTAGAAAAGACATATTCTGAGTAATCATTGAAGTTAGTGTAATTGTTCGAAATTAATGTCACATTAATGTAACATGACCATCCCATGTTATTCGATGGGATACTAACTTTGAAGCTCTATAACTTCTAAAATCAGCATTTTGTGAGAAAATATGGAGAAGATAATTTAAAGGTCTTAATTAAATCTATCTGAATCTCGATTTTTAACAATATTCTCACATTTATTACAGGTATTGAAGTTTAAGCCTTTCAGAGCAGCAATCTGTTCTAAGAAATTTATCAACAAAAAAAAAAAAGAAATTATTTGCATACACTTCTAAAATATGTAATTATACAGGGTGATTCAAAAGGTCTTAGACAAACTGTAAAGATAGGTCAGGAATACAAAAACAAACCAGTTTTACATAAAAACATATAGCCGCAAACGCCACCCAAGTGTGCTACAGGTACAGAAAGAATCAAAAATAAAGGAATACAAGTAAGGTAAAACAACATTTTATTAGACATGTTTACAATTTCAGAGGAAGTGCTAAAAGTTCTTTCCATCCACAGCAATACATGCCTCACAACATCGACATATGGATCGGTAAACGTGTTAAAAAATGCCAGGCCTCTCGTGGACATGTGCTGCTGCCTCAGTGACTCTTGCGATGAAGTCAGTATCAGAGGCTATGGGGGTTTCATACACAAGGCCTTTGAGGGAACCCCAGGGGAAGAAATCAGTGGGGGACAAGTCGGGTGAGCTTGGTGGCCAAGCGACAGGTCCGCCCTGGCCAATCCATCGTGCAGAAAGGTGCTGTTGAGATACTCGCTCACAACAAAGGTGAAATGTGTGGGCGCCCTGTCGTGCTAAAACCGCATGCATCAGCACACAGATACAGTAACATTATGCAGTAGTTCTGGAAAGACCTTCTCCAGGAATATCTGATAACTACACCCATCTAGTTGTGATGGAAGAAGGTATGGCCCAAGCAAACAGTCTCCAACAATGCCCACCCAAACATTTATGGTGAACCAGTGTTGCGCAGCATGGGGGCATGTAGCTCGTGGGTTGTTACTTACCCATACATGCAAATTATGAACATTAACAACACCCTCAAGTGAGAAGATAGCTTCATCAGTGAAGAGAACCAACACTGGAAATTCTGGCTGTGCAACACATTTTTGCAAAAACCAATGTGCGAATTCCAGATGCAGGTGGTCATCTCCTTCCAATGACTGGACCCATTGCATATGAAAAGGGTGTAACTCCTCGTGTAATACTTGCCACACACTGGGTTGAGGTACATGAATGTGATGCGAAATAGCTCGTGTACTTGTACTGCGTTAAATTTCATGTAATACTACTTCTTCCATGACAGGCATGCGCATCATTCTGTCCCAACCACAATGGCTGTTTACTTCGAAAGATACAGTTTTGCACAATCTGTGGTGCAAATGCACAAATGTTTGATGATGGGCAACGCTTCTGTTTGGGAACCATTCACATAACAATCGCACCGCAACTTGCCCATTTCCATTTGCTGCCCCATGAACTAAGTGCATATCTGTCATCTCGGTATTACTGTAATGATGCATCCTACTCCCACAACGTAAACAACTCGAATGATGATGACTTGTGCTGCCCAACTCAATTTCTGGCAAATAACGCCCTCTAGCACACTTGGGTGGCATTTGCGGCTATATATTCCTATGTAAAAATGGTTTGTTTTTGTATTCCTGACCTACCTTTACAGTTTGTCTAAGACCTTTTGAATCACCCTATATATGAACTGGTTTGAAATAATATTTCCCATTTCAGTTTCAATTAACTTCCAATATCTAGCACTGCTATTGTTATACGTTCAAACTTCCTGAACTCTTTAAATATTAAAGGAATATTGTTAAAAATGGATATTTAGATAGAAATGATTAGAGGTTTAATTTATCTTTATCACATTTTCCCATAAAACGTTTATTTTAAAATTTTATAGGACTTCAAAAGTAGAGTCCCATTGACATAACACGAGGGGAGTGGTCATATTTCAGTGATCACTCAGCATATAGTGGTGGTAGAAAAAATATCAAATGAAAAGAGTCTAAAAATAAAAAAAAGACATCAATGTCATTTATTTCTCAACAACAAAAGTTGGTTCAAAGAAAGTTAAAAATGCAATTACTACTATACTCCACTCAGCCTAAAGCCCCCATAAGATACCAGATGCACCATCCTAACAAAGCCCATCAACACCACTCCAACATTCCAAAGATAGCAGCTCTCCACCACAGACTAATCTGTATTATCCACAAGATACTTCATATCAGACTCTGCAGCTGAAACCCCTCAAGACACGGACAGCAGCCCAAGTCATGTGAGACAAACAGTTAACAGAGAAAATTTACCCAAAAGAGAAAAAATCAAATCAGAGGATAAAATCAAATAAAAATAAATGCTAGAAAATAAATGCTAGACTAATACACATATATATTGATAAAGTCCTAGAAAATAAGAAATCAAAAGGAAAAGAACAAAAGTAAATTAAACTACAAAAGCAAAGACAAAAAGCAATAATAAAACAAAAATTACGACATACAGAAAATTAGATTACATACAATTACGACATACATAAAATTTTTAAACAGATTAACACAAAGTCCAATCACAAAATATGGAACATTAAGCAGCATGAAGGAACCTACATAAAAACAAAACATGAAGAAACATGAAAAACACAGAACAAATGAGACCTTTACCCCTACCCTGCTTTAAACTTTTACTGCTATTTTCTAACTATGGTAAACTAACTATCAATCTCTTTATTTATCAATGCTTTTAATTCTGTTAAGATAGAATGTCATATTAACCTAAAATCAGCATAGAGTATGTTTTCAAAAGAAAAAAGTATAGTAGTCGTAATACTACAGTTTAAATTTTGAATGTTATTCCTCTTCTACATATAAAGCTCTGAATGTAGCCTAACGAAATAGTGAAAACAAAGAGGAAGTGAAAGGTGTCTAGATTGGTCTGTAAAACAAGTAATCAACAACTAAAGGTTCACAGTGTATGTATTACAATTTTATTAAAATCTCTATGACACTGTATATCATTAAAATGCAGTAGAATCTAATAAAAATGATAACATGTAAATGTCTGCTCTTAACCCTTCCCAGGTCCAGCTATTTTTTCACTCGGATAAGGCAAAAAAAAATTTACTTTAGAACTTTTTTGCCAAATAACTAATGAAAGAAATTGTGACATGATAGTTGCCAAATTAATCAGCATTTAATTCTAAATTTTCTGAAAATAAGATATCTAACAAAAAAGATGACTAGTTTTATTTCAAAAGGACCTTTTTAGAATCATAGTAAAAAATGTTTCTGGCAACACAAATAAAAATTTATTTAATAAATGCTGTTTATTTCTGAATAACAAAAAAAAATAGTTTTCTTGTGTAAGGTAAACATTTGTGCAATTTCGAAATTTTTTGCTCCATGCCATACTTTGAGAAAAGTCCAGGCTTGTTGCAGAGTCCAATAAAGTAGTCAACTTTAAAATATTTTTAATAAATAACTAATCAACAGAAATAGGTCATGTTATATACCAAATTAAAGAGAATTTAATTCTGAATTTTATTGAAGTAAACAATATGAACACTAGTAACATTAATTTTAATAACACATTTTACAGTAGTATACCGAAATAATAGGTACATTACTATTATATTACTTCCAAAATCTTCCATTTTTAAAAACTGCAGTTTTTTTGTTAATTTTTAGGAGATTTTCGAAAATTTAAGCAAAAATGTGTTGATAATAGTTCAAATCAGACTTGTGAGCTTAAATTAGGTGATTGCTTCAATACAGAGTAATGTTAACAAACAAATCGGCAATACAATATAGCCCTTCTAAAATATGGCAAATCAGATGGCTTTATCGAATTATTTATATTGCAGTTTAATAAAATATGCATCAAATGAAAATATTATTTTTTGAGCTGGAATTATGTATTTTTAAAAGATACATGTAAGAAAATTTTAAAATGGCAATTTTTTTTAAAAAAATGTTGAAGTTTCATGTGTTTTACAAAAAAAAGTCTATAGACATTCTTGACCCTGGAAGGGTCAAGAATGTCTATAGACTTTTTTTTGTAAAACACATGAAACTTCAACATGGGCATAAGTCTTGTCCATGTCTGCATAACATAAGTCTTACGAATCATTCTTATGGGTGCAGTATTATCTTAAATATTTGTGTTACCTCTTTGGTTATATCTCTATAATTTATGCTTTCTTATAGAAGACAACTCAACAATAAATGCACATAGTAGGTAAGGATTTGCCATGGAAGGCTGAAGGTTGCATATTCATATCTGTACTTTGAAGAGTACTTACCAAAGTATTGAACATTAAAATGTCATTAGGTAGCTTTAAGTGCCAAGCAATTTTGCTGTGTAAGATGAATTGTGCTATAAGTAAAGTTACATGACAGTTCAAAGCTTATTTAAAAACAAATTCCTCACTAACCAATGAGGTCAGTAGCATTAATGTTAATGTCCAAATTTGTGAACTATTTAAGTGGTCTGGTCTACACTACCTGACCAATTACCTTACCGAGGTTCATAAAGACAGTCAATAGTTGCAAAGGTCTTCTTACCTGGCTTATTACCTTACCAATATTCTTTACTTACCTTATTAGTTGTAAAATAATAACAAATCATTTGGCCAAAAGAGTCAAAGTAACATTATCTATTGCATTACCTGATATCAATAGGATCTTTTGGCCAAATGGTTTGTTAGTATTTTACAACTAATAAGGCAAGTAAAGAATATTGGTAAGGTAAAGTAATAGGTCAGGCAAGCAGACCTTTGCAATAATTGGTTGTCTTTATCAACCTCGGTAAGGTAAGGTATTGACAGGCAAGTGTAGACCAGACCACTTAAATAGTTCACAAATTTGGACATTAACATTAATGCCACTGACCTCATTGGTTAGCGAGGAACTTACTTTAAATAAGTTTTGAACTGTCACATAACTTTACTTATAGCACAATTCACCTTGCACTGTGAAATTGCTTGTTACTTAAAGCTACCTAATGACATTTTAATGTTCAATACTTTGGTAATAACTCTTTGAAATACAGTTATGAATATGTAACATTCAACCTTGCACAGCAAATCCTTACCTATATGCATTTATTGTTGAGTTGTCTTCTATAAGTAATCATAGAGATATATAACATAATAAGTAATATAAATGTTTAAGGCAATACTATACCCATAAGAACGATTTATAAGACTTATGTAGGCATCTATGTTGCATTGACATGTCAACTTAAGAGTGGATACTTCATGTTGTCATTTTTGTTAGATACTACTGCTTTATCCCACTGTGTTTTAATGATATACAGTGTCATAGAGATTTTAATAAAGTTATAAGAAATGTTTTATTCTGCCAAATCTGAAACTGAGCCTTCTGCTGCTCTCCTTTAAAATGATTCCTTGGTGATAACCAGAAGAGATCTTATCGAGGAGTATATCCTCTAGCTGCCTTTCAATATTTTTCAATTCTCAAGCTTTCAATAAAATATTGGTCAAACAAATTTTTGTTTCCAACAAATTTCTGTTGAACAAAATTCTACTTTGAGCAAATTTTCATCGAACAAATTTTTGTCGAATATATGTTGAACAAATTACACCAAACCTTTATTACTGGCTCATGAAATTATATTCCTTTTTAATCTTAATTTGGCCGTAAATTTAAACTGATTCTGGGAATGTTACTATACTTAAACACAGTCAGTTCATTGGTGAATGACTGCAATAAACAGAAGTACAACTGAATAATAATGGTGACTCTGTGAGCTAAGAGTTATAAATTAGAGCTTTGCTATTTATTGGATTCAGAATATGGCTTGAAACATTATTAAATGTTGGATATGTGCATTTGCTCAGTTAGTACTACTCTCTCTTCCTTTTGCATGGAACTTGTATGTCATCTTAAATCACAGCTTTTGGCATTGAGAGTGTCATGGGTTACCTCAAATTATGTTCCCTCTTTTCTACATCCCCTCCCCCCAAAATAAATAAATAATGGAAGGAAGTTTTGCAAGAGCCAATTTTAATGAGTTTTATGTCAAATGAAATTTGTGACATGGGGGGGTGTCACCTATTGTACTTTATGTTTTAGAGTATAATTGTCTGAATTAGAGAGTTAACGACTTTGTCCTTATTGTGTAGAGCCCAAACAATGTCAGGTAAATCAGCTGGTATTCTGTAGTTCTGTAATCTTGATTTTTTTTTTTTATATATTTGAATAGAAATAAAGTTTTATTCACACTTATTTTTTATTTTAATTCATATTTTAATTTATTTTAGGGAACTATTGCAGATAAATCATATTCAGACAATCTACAATATATTTGTAGCTGTGTTAATGCTTCTGTTCCTGAATACTCTGTTATCTGATTTTGTTGAAACTGGAAAGTGAGTATCTGATGTTAATTTGAAATTAAGCTGTTGTTTTTTTTTTCCAGCATTTCCAGATGATAGAATTACTAACATTTTACAAATATTAAACAACATTTAGTGAAACCTTTTGGCAGAAATATTTTAGCTGCGATGTTTTTCTGGTACTTGTGTTTTTCACTGGTTCAATTATGCCCATTTTTAAAATTTTGTTGGTTCACTGAGCATACTCTTCACTCTGTCCTCAGTCAGTAGGGGATACCACTGGGCTTGGAAAAGCTGCCATCTATCAGTTGAGACATAAAGCTGTGGCTCCATGTGTGGGAGAGCCATACCTTGTATAGATTAAAGAACATGCTGGGTGGCTTAATGGGAGGCTACCAACTGTCTCCTAACAGCTGTTTAGTGGCCCCCTCCCCCAACCTTCTCCAAGTTCTTGGGGTCCTTGTGGCTTGGCCATTGTGTGCAAAAAAAAGTGCTGCTCAAAGTTAAAATAATCCAACCCACTGGGCCTACATTTTTGCTCATATATAATGAGCCATTTGTTAAAGGGAATGAGAAGCCCAGTGTTAGTTGATTGGCATTGTATCTGCCATGCCCCACCAAATAAAACATTGTTAACTAATAGAACATCTTTTAACCGTAATTAAAACAGAAATTAATAAAGAAAATGTTGAAATTTATTGCAGTGTTTAGGAAAGGCTTATTACTTTAATAGAATAGACAGAAGATCTGAAGTTGCCTAACTAGGTTTTGCCAATTAATAATCTGAGCACCTTTGTTAGGGCTAGAATTATGTACATATTTGTGGAGCATAATGTTGGATCATCTGAGTTGTAGCTCATGGGGAATAATATACCATTCTTCAGAACTGAAATATATTTTTCTTAACCATTCAGCCAGTTTTTATTTTGCTTAATGCAGGATGCATGTGTTCAAAAATATAATTAGTGAATGATTTTCACTTCAAAAAATATACTTTCTTCATTTATTTATTAGTTACTAGAATGGGTGAAGCATTTTTGTGTAAAATGATGCAAAGAAATTGAACTGTATTAAAACACACATTTATTACATCCTTAAATGGAAATTCAGTTAAAATAGCTAGTTCACTGGAAATGAAGAAACCAACAAAGTATATGAGACTGGTTTGCCAGTGCAAAGATCTAATTTGTAGGCCTTGCTGCAAGTGAAAACTGGCTGAATGGTTCAGAAAAATGTATTTCAAAGTACCAAAGTGTTGTTTAGAAAAATTAAAAACTCTTCATTTTATTCAATCAGTAGTAAATCCACAGAGTTACCTGTTAATTTTGAAATCAATAAATAGTTTTGTGGAAAAAATTAGTTTTTTTCCTAAATGTGGGATTCAAACCCAGTTCTCTCCAGATTCATGCCAGTGTTCTAAGACCACTAAACTAACACCTACTCTGTCATTCATCCACTAATGGGATTTATCAGTATACCCATCTTTATTGCCAATAGCTCCATTTATGATCAGAAAGGCAATTTTACTTTTCAATATTGCACTGAACTAAAACATTGTTAATGAATTAATCAATCAGTAGTAAATCTACAGAGTTAAATGCTAACTTCAAGTCAATAAATCAATAAATAATTTTGTGGAAAAAATGATTTTGCTGACGTGGGGATCACATTAGTAGATTAATGACACAGCCAACATTAGTTATCTTGGAACACTATGACATGACTCGAGAGACGCGGGTTCAAATCCCGCATGTCAAAATAACTCGTTTTTTCCACAAAGCTATTTATTGATTAAATAACTTCAAAGTCAACAGGTAACTCTTTGGAATTACTACTGAATGATTAATTCATTAATAATGCTTTAGCATGAGTGACTTTCTTATTTATATTTACATCTTACTTAATGCAACATTAAAAAAGTTACCTTGTCAATCAGCCATTGACGACAAAGATGAGTAGATTGTTGTCACATTAGTGGATGGGAGGCGGGGGTGGCTCAGTCGGTAGCGCATCAGGCTCTAATCTGTAGTTCCCAGGTTCGAGTCCCAGCTGGGTCAGCATTGAGATTTATCTCCGCAAAATTCCCTGCCCACGGTCAGTAGGGGACACCGGTGGGCTTGGAAAGGCCGCCGTCCGTCGGATGGAACGTTAAGCCGTGGCCCCGTGTGCGGGAGAGACATACCCTGTGCATGTTAAAGAACATGCTGGATGGCCTTGACGGGAGGCTACCATCTGTCTCCCAACAGCTGTTCCAGTGGGTCCCCTCCCCCAACCTTCTCTGAGCCTTCGGGGTCCATGTGACCTGGCCATTTAGTCCATTGTGTGCAAAAAAGTGCCGCTCAGAGGTAAAACAACCCAACCCAACCCATTAGTGGATGAATAACAAGGCCAGAACTAGTTTAGTGCTTTAGAGCACTCTGGCATGAATCTGGAGTAGTGTGGGTTCGAATCCTTTCACATTGACAAAACTCGTTTTTACCATAAAACTCTATCTTAATTTTACTTTTAATTCTGTGGGAAATCACTTGATGCTGACCAAAATATTGTAGAAAAATGGAAATTGAAAATATTGTCTCTTGTTGAGATTGACCTGAGCTCAAAAACATTGCCAATTGTGGCAAAACAGTTATTGTATTTACTACTATTAAAAGAAGTCTGTTTCAAAGGCTACATTGACAAAATACATTCTCCCCAACATTAGGCTATTTGAATTTTTTTTAGCCATGCAAGTGAGGAATCTAAGAAAACAACCTCAGGTTAATTAGGAAAGAATGAAGCCATTGTGTTTTAAATGTTCAAAGTGAATAAATCTGATAATTTGACAAGCAAATAAAAGAAATATGTGGACATCAAAACTAGTAGACAATATACTTTATTCATTCAACATATGGAAAAATAATTTAATTTTCAGTTTTATTTTTAATGCTGGCATCAAATGACTATGGATACAAAAATATTCTGAACATAAATAAATAAAAAATAAATACCCCCTCAAGCAGCTGCTTGCCACAGAGGTCTGACAGGAGCCTGTCAGTTTATATGCCATAGTAGAAGATCTGAGATGATGGCAGGACCTCAGCAGAAAAACAACACATACATCCATGCCTTACCCGGGGCTCAAAACCATAAACAGACAACTAATTCACTGAACTAAGACATAATTTAAAATTCCAAGTTGAAATATCACAGTTACATTTTGTTATTGTCAGTGTTTTAAAAGAAGTAAAGGCTTCCCAATACAAAGAACAAAGATAATTAGTAACTTTAAGTATGGCTTCTCATACAACATGCACTGAAAACCAAAACATTATTATCACCTGCCTAATATGATGTTGGTCCTCCACATGTTGCCGAAACAGCTCTTACCCGGTGAGGTATGGGCACTATAAGATTTCTAAAGATCTCTTGTGGTATCTGGTACCAACACTTTATCAGCAGATCCTTTAACTCTTGTAGGCTACGTGGTTGAGCTGTCGCAGATTGGATATGCTGTCCAACACAAACCACAGATGCTTGATTGAATTGATGTCTGGGGAATTGGGAGGCCAGGGCAATACCTGGAAGTCATCCTCATGTTGCACAAACCATTCTCGAACAATCCAGGTAGTGTGGCATGGTGCATTATCCTGCTGAAAGAAGGCACTACTAGAGGGATATATCATTGCCATGAAAGGATGTACCTCATCTGCAATGATGTTTGGGTAGGCGGTAGATGTCATAGTTTCCTGCACATGAATGACTGGACCCAGGGTTTCCCAGCAGAACATTGCCCAAAGCATTACACTTCCCCCACTGGCTTGTTTTCGTCCCATGGTGCATCCTGGTTCCAACACTTCCCCAGGTAAACGATGCACATGTACCTGGCCATCCACATGGTGCAACAGGAAACGAGATTCATCAGACCAGACGACCTTCTTCCACAAATAATTATTATTAAACTCAACACATTAAATATATAACTAATAATTTCCACTCTATAAATTGATTCAAATATTTAGTGGAAAAATTGTTTTGAGCCGGGTGGGATATGAACCCATGACCTCCTGATAACATGTCAGGTGCTCTGGGCCACTGCGTTACCGGCCGCTGATCAAGATCTCCTCTAACTGATGTTATGAACTTTCTCTACCTACTTTCCTAATACATAGGGAGTGGTCAGGCAATCCCGCCTGAAGCTGCTTTTTAATGCCTTTTCTTAGATGGAATGCATGTCTTACGAGTATGCAATCTACAAATAATTATTATTAAACTCAACACATTAAGTATATACTAATAATTTCCACTCTGTAAATTATTAATATAGACCTTCTTCCAATCATTCAAGGTCCAGTTTTGATGCTCGCATGCCCATTGTAGGCACTTTCAACAATGAACTGAGATTAACATGGGCACTCAGAACGGCTTGTGGCTGTGTAACCCCATTTTCAGCAGGGTTCAATGTACTGTGTGTTGCGACACATTACTCCCATCACCATCATTCAAACTATGGGCGAGTTGTCCACAGTATTCCTTCTGTTGGCTCTTATCATATGGGATTGTCATCATTACTTATCATTGTAAGTAATGATGAGGTAGAAGAAGGAGTTATCAACCTCCTTTGAGCAGCATATTGTGCAGAGAGAGACTGCATTGATTTGGCCATGTTGCCCATATGCATAGCTGCAGATTGGAAAAGATAGCTACAGATTGGCAAAGAGGATTATGAACAATGTACCTAAGGGTATCAGAAAAAGGGGGAGACCTAGGGGGTCTGATGGGCAGACAATGACAAACAGGATCTTGCTAGAATTGAGTTAGAGTGGCCAAATGCAGCAGCTGTAGCTCAAAAGAGACACATCTGGAGAGGAAAATTACACAGTCTGGTTGGACCTCCATAGCCCATGGCTGCATGAGGATTTTGTATGTATGTATGTATTACTTTTTCTAGCATTCCAGTTATGGGGGGTGGGGGAAAAGTGGTCATGAGCCCCTCATGACCACTTTACCCCCACTCCCATATCTGGCCCCTCTCAAGAGGCTGCATTAGTAGCAATGATTTGTTCCCTTACCCCAAGGCAGGGAGTGGGTGGGTGAAAAATGCGACTTTTAGTTTTAAGATAAAAAGGAAAAATTTTTGTTTCGTATGTGCTAATGAAATACTGCTATTTACATTTTCACAATTATCCATTAGTTTGAATTTCCACAGTTGGAGGATGTTAGAAGTGGAAAATAAAAAGCTTATTTCTCTTTGAAAATAAGCATCCCATATGTGCCAGATGTGATATATTATTCTTCTAGTTATATTATATCTTTTCGGATTCTGGTATATACTTGAACTTCTTTAGTTTGACAACTTTGTGATTGGCTATGCAGGATCTCAAAATTTTCTAGACCATGGGTTATGAGAGGTGCATTAGCCTTATGAAATTAAAAATATAATGCAAGTACTATGTTCTTTTATTACTTATCAAAAGTACAACTTTGCATACAGATCATTATGTTTAATACACATTTTAAATAAAGATACTTAATGTGAAGGTGTATAAAGTACTGATATAATGAAATTTACTGAATTGTTTTATTATGTATACGTGTAGATCAGTTAGTTAGATAATAACAAGAGTAAATAAATTCTTATTCGATATTAGCAACATTTGCAATGATAAGCTTTCCATCATCTGAGAGTTTATTAATCCATTGAGGACAGTTGCCATACAGTACGATTTCAGGTAGCTGTTATAGTGCCGTACTCTTACATTTTTAGTTGTACTTGGTAGACTTATTTCCTTGTGAATTTTAACCCTTAATGGGCCACAGCTGGGTGTAACATTTTCATTTTTCCAATTCTAGGAGCTGCCAGTTGGTCTACACTTTTGTAGTACAAGATCGTAATTTTTTTTAACAGAAGATGGTATTTTTTTCTAATTTTTTTGTAGGAATTTCATATATATATATATCTAAAACTTTACTATAATTTTTTACCTGTTGATTCTGCTTGAAAAAATTGATGCTATGCTTAAATAAATATCCATAACTGATGATTGTTGAATCAGGCGCCATTGTAGTCATTTGTTTAGTATGTTGACTTCTTTATTCAGTTGTTCTAAAATTAGAATTTATGTGGGAGTTGTTATTGGAACTTTGTCATTCTTCTGATATTGGAAAGTACTTTAAAAATTAAATTAAAAAGAAATTAAATCTTTACTTTTAATTATATAGCTACTTATCTTTTCAAAAGTTTTCAATCTTCTACTACAAAACGGTAGACCAACTGGCAGCTCCGAGAATGCTTAAAAAATATATTTAAATAAATGAAGTGTTTTTAAATAGATAATTATTTATATATACAATGGACATACGATTATGTTCCCAAATCCAGTTGCTCACACAAGTTACTCCAGAGAATCGGAGCTTTTTTTTTTAATTCATTCTGATGAAGAATTCCTTGTTTTTTCCACCGAAAGGAGGAGAAAATTTCTCTTCTAGGTCAGAATTTCACATGGGACCTACAACTTCATCAAAATATTGCAAAGAATTTTTTTCAAGATTCTGATGGGAATGAAGTTTTTTTTTTTGGTTTTCCTGATGGTTCAGGATCATAGAAAAAGCTTTCTAAAGAAGGTTTGGTTTTTTCAATATATCATGAGTTTACAGCCCAAACTGGTCCTGATGGGAAAGCTAAAACTTTCTTAAATTTTTTCAAATATTTTTAACTAATGGAACATTTGAAAAGATTGTAAAACAAACTAATATTTATGGTCAGGGTTTACTTCATCAGCAGCAAGAAACTTATTTTGAAAGTTCCTTGACAAGAATAACTGGATTCAGTGGAAAACTCACAGCAGCTGTTGAAATGAAAAGTTTTTTAGCTATAATACTTAACATGGGCCTTATTAGAAAGCAGTTTATAGCAGAATACTGGTCGACTGATCTTCTCACACCTGCTCCATTCTTTCCAAGCATCTTATCACGCAATAGATTGGCTCTGTTACTCTAATGTCTACATCTCAGTGACAACAGCATTGTGAGGCCAAACAGAGTGAACCTGACTATAATCCTTTAGCTAAACTTGAAATTTCCTTCCTGATATTACATAGTGGTTCAAAGCAGCCTATATTCCAAACAGAGAAATATGTATTGATGAAGCAATAAAATTGTCTTCAAAGGCAGAATTTTTTTAAGACTGTACAATCCACAGAAGCCAGAAAAATTTGGCATAAAAATATATGTTTTGTGTGACAGCAAAACAGCTTATGCATGTAATGTTATTGTATACACAGGAAGAAGTACTGTTCATTCGCAATCCAGCAGCATTGGATATGTGCATGCTTTAGTTATAAAATTGATGGATAGTTTACTCAACCAAGGTTTCCATATATATATATATATGGACCAGGTCATGTGACAGGTAGTGTAATACCAAACTGGAATAGTTTGCATGAAGCAGAAAAAAAAGCCTTTAAGAAAGGAGGCATATTTTCATTTAGAAAAGACCCTCTTTTGGTTTCAAAATGACATGACAAGAGAGAGATGTATTGATGCTCAGATCCTTTCACAGTACTGAAATGACAGATGTTATGCAAAAGCATGAAACTAGAAGTGAGACCATTTAAAAATCAAAATGCATTGGCAAATACAACAGTGATATGGGAGGTGTTGATCATTCTGATAAATATTTACAATAATATCCATTAAAGCACAAGAGCTTTAAATGGTAGAAAAAATATTTTTGTGGTTTGTAAATATATCTGTTGTCAATGCATATCTCTTACATAAGTAGCAAAACCCTCGTATGAGTCACTACAAATTCAAACAACTTCTTGTAAAGCAACTGTTATAGGATGATGCTTTACTTTACCAGATTTCAAGATCAGGTTGACTCAGTATCAACCTCCACTTGCATGCCTAACTGCTAGACATTTTCCTAGTATGATCTCCCAGACTCAGCAGAAGAAACAGCCATGTAGAAAATGTGTAGTATGCATAGCACGAAATGCACACCATGTAAGTGCTTTTGAGTGCAAGGAGTGCAATGTGACTTTGGGTGTTAGAAGATTTTGCTTTGCAGCCTATCACACTAAGAATGATTTTTCAAAGGAATGACTTTTGTTTCAGGTAATTTTGTTGTTGTTATTTTATTCAGAATTAAATGCCATTTTATTATGTATAAATAGTTTATAGGATTCTTCATTAATTGTTTGATAAAAAAAACAAAAAAAAAAAACATTTTTACTGCAGTTTTAAAAAAATGCTATTAAAATTAAGAGTTTACATTTCACTGAATTATTTTATTTTATTAATATTCATTAAATCTCTTTAGTTTGGTATATAACATGACAAGTTTCATTATTTAGTTGTCCCAGAAAATGTTTTTAAAGTTAAGCATTTTATTTACTGAAAACACTTCAAAATAAATTTGGCCACCAGAGTGAGTTCAGTTTTAGAAACCTGACACTTAAGGATTAATGAATATACTAAGCTGTAGATTGGCTGCCATATATGTGATAGTCTCATTCCCCAATTGCATGTCATGCATGTATGTGATTCATATCTCATTCCTTGGCCATGTGTCATACTTTTATGTCTACAATTTGCCTATTGGAGGGATAAGGTGTAAGCATAATGACAAATTTTTCCCCATTCTTCTCACATTCAAAATGTAAAAAAAAAAAGTATTGTTTTAAAAAAAGCAGTTTCAGGAAACTGTTTAATATAGCAAGATGCCAGCTATAAAGGAATCTCTCAGTTGTCTACCACTTTCACCAAATAGCTAATCCTCTCAGTTCTTTCCTTCAGCCATAACTCATTGTCTCATATGTCACACTGAAGTGCATTCTGTCTATATACAACATAAAATTAGTGAAGCTTATAAAAAGGAGTTGGCTATCAATCAATTTATCCCCAGTGACTCACAGAAAAAATTAAGTTTTTCCTCGTATCTTCTGCCATGCAAGGAAATTCACTGTAGTATCCTTTCCCTTGTGGCAAGTTTTAAAACTTTCTGAGTTCCTGTAAAGACATGAAAATGATCTAGGACAGATACAGTCCAATTGTTGCCAATATAAAATGTTTGGAGGAGGAGGTATTAAAAAAAATTGTAAAATAAAATCTTGCCATTTTTGTTTTTAAAATATATATATAAATAATTTTTTTTATCTTTTTTTATAATTAAATTTTTTCAATTTTATTATAATTAAATTATTTTTCTTTTGATATATGTAACATGATCGGTTTGTTAGTTACTTCAGGATAAGCCTCTGAAGTTTAATCTTCTGAAAACTCAACAAAATTTATATGACCACCAGAATGAGTTCAGATTCAGAAAACTGACCCCATAAGATTAATTTAGGTATTAGACTAACATAACTTGCAAATGTTCTTAGCACCACTACTATTACCTGAATTTCTCGAGATTATTTAATTAAAATACATCAAATCTGTTGGTGACTTTAAATTTGAATTTCAGCATATAAATTTAATTTCTTTTGAGAAAGCTATCTCATTTCTCAACAATATCAGATTAGTTTTCAAATCTAGCAGCAATATTTCCTTTTAGCACAGATGGTTAAGAGCCAGACACTTCTGAAAAAAACAAAAATTAAGCATCTTTGAGTATACATTGAAATCCACACAAAGCATAATCTAACACTAATATCTCACCTTATTCTTATTATATCTAGTGTTAGATTATGCTTTATGATAATAAAAAGCTGTCACTTAAATGTTTGAACTTAAGTGCGAGTTTTTTTCCCCCTAGAGAAGTTGATATGGTAGAGGTACAGAGGAGTTAGGCTTAAATATAAGATTCAAATGAAAAGTGGACAGCCCTTGTATCTGGGTAATGGACTGAGTGATCTTTGTGCCTCACACAGAGAAATGTGTATAAATAGAAGAAATTCATCAACACCTGAATCATTGGCAACTGTGATAGACATTGTGTGACTTCCAAACAGACTTCGCATGGTAAAGTATCAAAGCTGAATAATGTGCAGTATGCTGACATTTTAATTTGACTGTTGAGGTCTGCAGTTGATTGAGTTTTTGGACTGTGGTGACACCATCTGGTACTTAAAATGATATTGCAAAACTTTTTATTATTAAAATTTTAATATTAAAAAAAGGCAATAAAGTCATATCACCTAGGACTTTTGAGTAGGAAGGTTGTTTTGCTGCATGACAGTTCCCCTCCCCTATGACCTTTAACAATAGCAAAGCTGAACAGATATTGTTGAGAATGCCTAGAACACCCTACAGTCCTGACCTGTCTCCCATGTGATTTTCACATTTTTTGATCTTCTAAAAAAAAAAGCCATGAAAGAAGCTTGAGTTGGACAAAGAAGTGCAGTGCATGGTCACAGAATTGCTCAGTCAAAGTTCTTCTACAAGAATGGTATTGTGTTGCTAACTTTAAATTGGGATAAATGTCTCAATGGACAATATCTGTAGATAAATTCTTTGTGCTTTATTTCCAACTTGTCCACTTTTCGTTTGAATGACCCTTATATATATATAATCTCTTAGTTTACTAATTTTTCAGTTAAATTTGTTACCAGAAAATATTAAAACTTTTTGTGTTGAGCAATTTATTCTGTGTTATTGAATATAATTTTTTCTGCATAGTTCGTACCAGTGTTGGCAAACAAAATGAAAAACCTTTCATTACAGCCAAAAATTAAATGTCGTTTTTTGTTACGTTTATCATAATAGTAAAATTTAAATTTCGTTATAACATTAGATTAACGTTATTTTGAAATATTTTTAGTACAAATGCAAAATAATGAAATATATGTTATCATTCTTATTATTATATATATCTGGTAGTGTCCAATGGTTCACACCAGTTCAATCAATCCACTTGTTAAAAAACAGGTAAAAAAATTGGGAAAAGGAAAATTATCAATATTAATAGCAATTATTAATAAGGAAATGAATGTATATATGCAAATAGAATTGTTGCAATTGTTTTTTTCTGCTATTGATTCTTAAAAATTGTGGTTTAAAAATAATAATGAAATAAAAATTGCAATTAGGAGACCAAGTTATGAATAAATAGGATGACATCATTCTATATATTCTAATAATGTATGTAAGCTACACAATCGAAACTACTGAAGACAGGAACATAATGGTTTTAGTTTCATAGGGATGGGGCAGTCTGAGAATAAGACTTGAGTAGGGATTCTCAATTACTAAAATATTCCACTAAACAGGAAAGGTTAAAATGATATTCTATATCGAATAAAATTTAATAGTTCTTTTTTTTTTATATCTACTTTTAATGTCAGCATAAAATATGGGGCTAAAATAAAATTATAGAAAGGCAACTGTTTTGAACTTCAAAGCAGGTAGACAAGTTTGAAATTTCGTATAAGACAAACTGATTTTCGGGTGTGGGAGGTATCAGGGCCTAGTTCCTCCCCAGGTATTTCCCTGACTAACTAATAAAATTTGCACCAAATTTCTAGTAATTGTTCAGAATAAAATGGAGCATTATTAATAAAAAATTTCTGAGCCTAAGTCTGCATTCATAATTCTTAGTACTCTAATGATTTTTGTGCACAGATTAATATTTTAAATATAATTTGCTAAAATGAATTGAGGAAAGTATACAATAAAGTGATATTCCCTTCAGAATATTATAATGCATAGTTGACAAAAATTGAAAAGAAAACGAAATTCATTCAAAATATGGATATCATAACACAATCAATGTGTTCTGTTTTATTCATCATTATAAGCAAAATGTCATCTAATAATTTTGAATCCAAATTATTTCTTTTGTTAGAGAGAATCCATTTAAGCACAGAAAAAAACTCTACAGATGGAGGTACTGCTAGAACAATTCTTGCAAGTCATTATAATTCTTTTTTCTGATTTTTCCAATATTGAAAATATTTTCTTTTGTAGAAATTATCTTTGCTATCTCAAATTCATTTTATAAAATTGAAATTTATTTTCTTTTTCCTCCAATTTTTCCGTTTTATCAAAATAGATTTCCAGCAAATTATTTGTTGAGTTGTTTGATGACATTGAACAATTTTTATCGATCCTTTCCAGTAGAAGAGATTTGCTGTGCATTTGAATGATCTCTTGCAAAATAATTAAATGAGTTTTCTCTTAAATAGACTTCAAATAGCTAAAAATAATCTAATAAATAAATATAAATCGAGAAATTGAAAACATTACCTATTTATCTTTATGCAGTCTTTTCTTAAAGGAGCTGCATAGAAGTACAAGATACACATAGTCACTGATAGATTGAAGTGTTAGAATTACCTCCTACATTTTTCTCAACATATGTAAAAGGTGAGTTGATTATTAACATATTTGCAAACATACACAATGGAAATGTTTAGGGGGGGGGGGGAGTAAAAGGTTTAATGTGAAAATCAAAATCGAAAGTTTTGACTATTTTCAAGAAGTGAATGGTCCTTTCCCCTAATTCTCTATCCTATACCCAAATTACCCCACCTACATAGTTCTTTTTCTAAATGTCTGACTGGATCAAAGAGAATTGTAATATATGTGGTATTTTTGCCCTATTGTAATTACCCTATTTTCCTTCTGCATGAATGGAGACTCATCCTTTCTTTTGCACTACAGCTGTATCTGGCTATCACAAAACACTGTCTGAGGGCCAATTGCAAAGAAGGTGGCTGAGACATCAGCTTCGAAAATTCCTTTGGAATATGTCATTAAGCTGAATTACTGGAAATCTTTTATGTTGATCATAAAAATAAATTGCACATTTGTCTGTTCCACACAAGTTTCTAAGTATATCTTATAAAAGAAAAACTGAAATGCATTAACACAAAAACAGTGAAAATAACGAAATTATTTTTTCCCTTATTCGTTACATTTTATCATTATAAATATTTTGAAATTCCATTAATGTTATTCATAACATTATTCAAAAATTATTTCGTTAAGGTGTAATAACGTTTTCCAACACTGGTTCATACTAATGCTAACGAATTATTTATCCCTAATATTTCAGTAGGCAATTTTTAAAGATCCTATGCTGTTTTGAGTATGATTGCAATAAATTAAGTGAGTATTATTTTCACAGTGTTTCATATGAAATCTTCATATTTATGTCACTGAATGTTTCTGCTGACCAGAATGTTTTATTTTTTGTTCATTATATCTAGACTAAATCTGGATTTTGGAATGATGAAATTTGCCTTTGGAAAAGTGCAGACGGTTCTTTTCTGCTGGGTTGTCATGAAATTTACTGTTATTGTTATTTTATTTCCTGTTTTCCATTACTGGGCACACAATAGACTTCTATCACCATACAAAAGTAAATATTTTTTCTGTTCTTACACAAAGTTTATCAAAAAAATTCTGTTTAATACCAGCATATTTATTTTTGTGTATAAGTAGTTAATTTATCATGAGACACTCATAGCAATCTTTTTTATTTCGCAAATTGGAAGAAAAATATTACATTTTTCTGTGATGAAGCTTGTCATAAACAATGGACTGATAATGATTGCGCATTCTACTTCATAAAAATAAGTATTAAATCTACTTTGAATATTATTTTATGATATTGAAATATTTTTCAAACGAATTAGTGAGTTGAGGAAGTATTTATTTTTTTTCTCTTTCTACTTCTGGTTTACAGAGAAAATTTCTGTTGCAGTGAAAATTTTTGTGCATTTTTCTCTTTTATTTCTGTCATTGCAGTAACATTACCATACACATTGCAATAATAAGAACAACCCACACAAGTAAAACTCATTTTTGGGGTTTATAAATTAAAAAAAAGTTCAGACATTTGGCATGATCTTTAATATTTAAAGAACAATTTTGTATTTAATGTCTCCATTTTGTTCTTTTTTTATCTTTAATATTTAAAGAACAATTTTGTATTTAATGTCTCCATTTTGTTCTTTTTTTTTATAGAAATTAAAATTTTCTAAATTTAGCTCCAATATCCATTTTTTAAATTAATTTCCTAAGTTATTTCTAACAAATTCATTTGCATTTCTTAAATCCTTTATAAAATTTGGAATCAAATTGAATAATCTTGGGGATATATATAAATGTAGTGCCTGGTAATAATATTCTTTCTTGCAAAAAGCTCCTCCAATAATAAGTTTTTGGATAATCTAGTATTAATTGCAAAGGTTTTGATGTTTTGTTCATTCCAAGTTTTCTTTATATGTTTGATTACATTAAAAATATATAATTGTCTCACTTGCAAGATGCCCAATATTTGATAATCCTGAATTATACTTTCTCTTCTTCTCTTTCTTAGCAAGCACCTAATTATATGATTTTGGACTCCCTCTAGCAGTTTAGCATATGTATCATAGCTCCCCCGTCCCCCCCCCCATGACAAAATACCACAGTTGAGATAGGATTTTATCCAAGTATTTTGTAAATAATTTTTAATAATGATAAATCTGCAAAATTCCTGATATAGTATATTTTAGGGATTACCGCATTGATTTTTTTTACAGATGTATTTTATTTGCAAATTCCAATTCTTGATTGAAGTTTACAAAGATGATACTTTGATGTTTAACACCAATCTGCTCTTATGGAACCAGTCTGCTATTTTATATAAATCATCATTTATTTGATTAATTAATATATGTTCTCTACCAGAAAAAAATGTTGTGTCATCTGCAAAAGTAATTATTTTATCATTTAACAGTAAATTGCATAAGTCATTCATCATCATCATCCTCAAGCAGCCATGGGCTACAGAGGTCCAACCAGACCGTCCAATTTAGTTCTCCAGCCATATCTGTCCTGAGTTACATCTGCTGCATCTGGCCACTGTACATCAATTCTAACAAGGTCCTGTTTGACATTGTCTGCCCACTGCATCCCAGATCTTCCCCTCTTAGGTGTTTAGGCACACTGTTCATAACCGTATTTGCTAATCTATGATTATCCATATGGGCAACATGGCCAAACCAATGAAGTCTTTCTCTCTGCACAATATACTGCTCAGAGGAGGTTGCTGACTCCTTTTCCTAACCTCATTAGTTACAAAGTTGAACCACCTAATGCCCAAGATACTGCATATATAAGCATCTAGAATCAAAAGCATCAAGTTTCCTGTTATCTTGTTTTTACAAAGTATCCAAGTTTCACTACCATAACTAACCCTAGAAAGAACCAAACTATTATACAGTCTAATTTGAGTCTTTAAGTGTATACGCCTATTTCCCCACATTCTCCATAGATTCTTAAAAGTCCCAGAGGAAATTCCTATTCACCTGTTAATCTCATGCTGCACATCAGCAGTATCTGTTGCATAATTCCCAAGATAATGAAATTGAGACACTTGCTGAAGGGTGCAACCATTCAGAGCAATTGAAGCACCAACTGCCTGACCAATTTTCATCACTTTAGTTTTATCTCTGTTTATCACTAAATAAACTCTCTTACCAGTCTCATTTTAATGAAAGAATTCATCTCATCAACATCATTAGCCAACAAGGTCAAATCATCTGCATAATCTAAATCAGAAATTTTGAAACCTCTAGACAATTTAAGGCCAAAATCTTTCCCTTGAAGGAAATTTCGCATAACATAATCAATAACCAAACTAAAGAGAAAAGGAAACAAAATGCACCCTTGTCGAACATCAGAAGTAATGCTAAACCAATTGCTACAAGCCTTACAAACTCTCAAAGACAACTCAGTGGTATTAGAGCTTTCATTATGTTGACTAACTTGTCTGGTATGCCATACGATCTCACAATCAACCACAAATTATGATGATCAGCAGAGTCAAAAGCCTTTTTGAAATCAACAAAACTAGCAACCAACGGTTTCTGAAACTCTAAACATTTCTCAAGAATGATTCTCTGATCTACACATTCCTTACCAGTTCTGAATCCACATTGCTCATCACACAATTGACTGTCAACCAGATTCTTAATTCTATTAAGCACAATCATGCAAAGAACTTTACCTAGAACAAAAAATAAGCTGATACCCCTATGGTTATCACAAGAACTGTGATCACCTTTATTAAAAATAAGGATAATAATAGCTCTGGTAAAATCCTTAGGAACAAAAGATATTCAAAATTTCAGTCATCCATGTGGTAACCGAAACATTCCCAGCTCTAAGCATTTTTGTAGTAATTTCATCTACCCCTGGGGATTTATGCAGTTTATTTTTGGAAGCAGCCAAAATAACTTCAGTCTGTGTTATAGGGCTAACATTAAAACCAGTAATGCATCTATCACCATTGCAAACAATGGGAGTAGAACTAACCACATTGTTTAAAACATCACTGAAATGCTCACCTTCATGTTATATACCAAATTAACCCTTTGAAGCACGAATTTCGATTTCCGATTTTAATGACATTTGGTATGGGCCGTCTTTATGTGTAGAAAAATGATGGAGTATACTTCCTTTTTGCAAAAAATATTTATTTTAACTTTTGTACTAATACCCATGTAGGAAGTGTGGTTTCGCTGTAAAACCAGTCTTATAGAAATAAAAAATTAAGTAAGTGGTTTCTGTGTGGAACCACTATGCTTCAAAGGGTTAAACAGAATTTAATTGCGAATTTTATGAAAATAAACAAATTTACAAGCATAATGATTTTAATAAGCCTTTTTCAATATGATATGCAGAAAGGTTTGTGCACCAAAGCAAAAAAAAAACATATCATCTGTGTGGCAGGACTGAGGGGGGGGGGGGGGGGGTTGCCTTTAAAATCATTCAATATAAATATAAAAACTCATAATTGTAAAAAAAATTATATTTTTCTAGAGGTGGGGGGATGTTCACAGTGAGTTTAGTGGAGGGGAAGCCTTCCTGAAATTGCCCTCCCACATGATGGCTGATTTCTGTATCAAGGAAGTCTATTTTGCTTACATATCCAAGACATTTTCAGAAAACAATACTGAAAATATTATAATTGAATAATTCAATAGCTGAAAGTTTTTTTTACTAAACAAACAAGAAATAATAAAAAAAAAATACATATGACCTAATGGGATGTTAAATAAAATTTCTGCAACAAACTTATAAACTAGCTTCTGATCTAGCATAACTCAAAAAGATCAATAAATCAGCTGATCGAAAGATTGCTAACGGAAATAAATCTACAGAAATAAATTTGCTTCCATATCCAAGACCTCATTTATTTTCAGAAAATGATACCAGATCAAAATTTTACTGGAAAAGTAATAAATAATAAAATAAAAATTAACATATAGCCTAATGTGATGTTAAAATATCCACAGCAACAAGTTGTAGGCCGGCCATACGATGTAGCATAACTATGAAAAATCAAAACTTATTGATTGGCCAAAAGATCACAAATTTACGAAAATAAATCTACTAAAATGAAAACTAAAGTTTAAAAATAAAAAAGTAAATACTAACTTTACAAAGGGAATCCAATATGCTGGACCAAAACACTATGAGAGCCATTTATAGCAAATGGAACAGAGGTAGCATTTGTCAGCCATCTGCCTCTTGTTTACCTTAGTGAAGCATAACTAATTAAATGCATCTGCAACCAGATTTTCTAAGAAGGATGTGTTTACTTCCAGTTTTGATTTTTAAGAGTGGGAAAGATGCATAGAATGCTGGGGAAAAATGATAAAAATAATTTAGAAATACTGAAATAGGTTTATGACAGAAAAGAGTGTGAAAACGAAAAAAAATGGTGGTACATACTTTGTAATTACTTCCAAAATCTATCATTTTTAAAAATAGCATTTTTTGTTAATTTTCAGGAGATTTTAAATTTTTTAAGGAAAATTTTGTTGATAATAGTTCAAATCAAACTTGTGAGCTTAAATCAGAAGGTTACTTCAGCTAATAGGAACATTAACAAGCAAATTGGCAATACCGTTTAGTGCTTCTAAGAAATGGCAATCAAAAAGAGGTTGATTACACAGTGATATGCTATATTAAAAATAAATATTTAATCACAATCTACACTGTTAAAATTCAAGTGGCCTTTTTGCTCTAGAGCTTATTCTACATTACATAGTTGAATTCTACATCATGTACGAGCTTTAGCTTATTGCTATTAACACATATGCTATTCTACTAAAGAAAATCTAAGTGTTGTTTTCTGCTACTAATTTGAGTATTTTAAAGTTTTTTTTGTTGTACTAAAAACAGATACAGACATCCTTGGCCCCTCATTTCAGATTCTCTGAACGTATACAGATGACGTGGACACTGGAAGGGTTAATGCTATTCTTTCATTGCTTTAATTATATTCCACTTAAATTGAAGTTTTTAATTCTCTATAACACTGTTAAATGCTTTTAAGCACTTCAACACATGGACTATGCTATCAAGTATCAAAAGTTATTAAGGAAAGATTTAGGTACCGTACCACAGAGAATGAGTAGTAACAGGGACTTCCGGGATGCTTTCAGTTATATTCCACTTAATAATGGTAGGAATTAATACAGTCTAACAGCTTCGATGAAAGAAACCCGTTAAAACAGCAGTAATTGGGCTCAACATATATTTCATACATTTTTTGGATTGCTAATAAATGTTCTGTTTTAAGACATATTAAAATAAATTATTAAATTATAGGAAGTTTATCAAATAGCACTAGTTTACATGTGCTAGAGTTATTGCATGTTTAAAACTTTAACTTTAGGAATGAGCATTTATATATATATATATTTTTATTTGCTTTTTGTTTACAGAACAAATGGATTATTTGTGTTTGCTGTTGTATATTATCTTCCTTGGTGGTCTTACTGTATATCCATTGCATATACTTATCCAAGAAGAAATGCCCCCAGCATCTTCATTTATTATCCTAGCAGAGCAGGTAATATTTTTATGCTGCACTTAATAACTAATTATATTGTTGTTCAGCATGAGATTTTTCATGCATGGTGATATGAAAAATGTTAGCATGTTCATTCAGTTTAAATAATGTCATAGTTGTGGCAGAGTAAGTTAATATTTTTGTATCCATTCTCTGATTAATAAAGATGCATTATAAAATTAAAAGTTATGTAGCTGAAAAATAATTTGCCATTCCTCAAAAACTATTCACAATGGCTAGGGTATTCTACAATGTTAGGTATAGGGATAGAATGATATTATACAATTAATCTACTGCCCTTTTTCATGCAGAGTACTTTTAATAGAGTCTGTAAGTGGTAGCTAGGTAGTCACTGGAAGGAGAGCTATGCACCAATCCCCTGTGATGATGCATAGAACCGGCCAGGCCTAGCACCTAATGTTCAACCCTGCCTTCTTGTGGTGCACACCGTTTACCTTTCAAAAGAGATACTCTCTTGTGGAAGTGAACGAAAGGGGAGGGCTGCCAGATTAGTGTGGCCTACTGATCTGGACAACTATGGCTACTTTTTTTTTTCCTACCCTGCTGAGGAGTGGTCAACCACACAGGGTCCTGGTGATGACCATATAAACCCACTGGACTGGACAGATATATGGCTCTGAGCTTGATTATGGAATCTGATTTTGCTGCACTGGTGGGCTTCTGGGGAGGGAAAATATTCTGCTGTGTTTTCTATTTGTTTGTGGGTTGACAGCCCCAAATGAATAGATTCACAGGATATGTTTATCAGCTGGTGGATAATCCTGAGCAGAGGTCATCGCAGGCACCTGAACTCTTTGCTTCTATTGGCATCGTCAAATTCTACGTTGGAGGAAGTCTTCCAGTGTAGATGGCTTCAGCCTTTAGTGGTGGGGGGAACGGGTCTTTGCCCCATGTCTGCGATTAGGGGGCTGTTTGATATTGTCGGCATTCCCTCTCTCAATAAACATAGATTCTTTAAACATCCCACTAACCATTTTCTCTCCATAGGTAGTTGGAATGTGAGGACTCTGCACAGAGCTTTTTCTCTTGATGTCCTCACACAAGAATTTCACAGTTATAATTTAGATATTCTCGCCTTGCAAGAGACCAGATGGACAGATAAAGGTCAGATTCTTAAAAATGATCTTAAATTTCTCTTTTCAGGGAGGGACGACAATAAGCATCACCAAGGCGTGGGTCTGCTTCTTAGCAGACACACTCTTCTTGGATATGAGTGCATTAATGAAAGGTTTCTTACAGCAAAATTTCAGACAAGCGTTAAAGACTTGAATGTTATTTGCTGTTATGCCCCCAGTGAGGAATGCCGATGAGGTTGAGAAGGATAGGTTTTATGGACAACTTCAGGATATTTTGAATTCTGTCAAGAAAGGAGATATTACCCTTGTTCTTGGTGACTTCAATGCCAAAGCTGGTACTGACTCTGACCTTTGGGGAGGAGTAATAGGCCCTTTTGGTATTGGTAGCTGCAATGGCAATGGGCAATGTCTCCTACAGGTAAGTAAACTCAATGGATTCAGAATAACTAACACTTATTACAAACACCGCGACATACATAAGTACAAATGGGTTTCACTCGATGGGCTGCATAAGAATATGATTGATTATATATTAATTAAGAGCAAATGGGCTAGTTCTGTTAGGAATACCAGGTCATATAGGGGAGCTGAAATTGGATCTGACCATTACCTTGTTAAAAGTGTCTTGCAACTTAAACTTAAAAAGTGTTGTGCTAGGGTTAAAAAATTTACCTTTAATACTGAAGCTCTGAAAGATCCAGTTATAGCCAAAGCTTACCATGATAGGTTACTTAGTCATTATGACAGTCATGGTTTGCTTTCTACTGAAGTTGAGGAAGAATGGGATCATTTTAAACAGGCTTTTTTGGACACTAACAGTACTCTTTTAGAAAAAAAGGAGCAGAGGAGGCAAAATATTCTGAGTGATAAGGCACTTGAGCTTATTTCAGAAAGGAAGAACTGCAGGAATGTCCTTAATCAATACCCTACTAGTCCTAATAGAAAGCATTACAGAGAATTTAATAAACGTGTAAAAGATCAGTTAGCTGCTGATAAGAATCTTTGGCTTGAGGTTTGGCTGACAAAGCCGAGGAAGCAGTTAGACAGCACAACAGCAGAGAGCTGTACCAGATAGTTAATGTTTTGTGTGGTAGAAAACAGACAGGTATACAGGGATTGAAGGATAAACAAGATAATGTTATAGAAGGGGAGGATTCTGTCGTGGCTAGGTGGGCTGAGCATTTCAGTTCTAAACAATGTGGGTAGTTCTACTCCCATTGTTTGCAATGATGATAGATGCATTGGTGGCTTTAATGTTGGCCCTATAACACAATCTGAAGTTATTTTGACTGTTTCTAAACTTAAACTACATAAACCCCCAGGGGTAGATGAAATTACTACGGAAATGCTTAGAGCTGGGAATGTTTCAGTTACCACTTGGATGACTGAAATTCTTAATATCTTTTATGATAAAGGCATGGTTCCTAAGGATTTTACCAGAGCTATTGTTATCCCTATTTTCAAAAAAAGGTGATCACAATTCTTGTGATAACTATAGGGGTATCAGCCTACTCTCTGTTCCAGGTAAAGTTCTTTCCATGATTGTGCTTAATAGAATTAAGAATCTGGTTGACAGTCAATTGTGTGATGAGCAATGTGGATTCAGAAGTGGTAGGGGATGTGTGGATCAGATATTTTCACTTAGGCAGATTCTTGAGAAATGTTTCGAGTTTCAGAAACCTTTGGTTGCTAGCTTTGTTTGATTTCAAAAAGGCTTTCGACTCTGTTGATCGTCATAATTTGTGGTTGATTGTGAGATCATATGGTTTAACTGACAAGTTAGTTAACATAATGAAAGCTCTCTATAATAACACTGAATCATGTGTGAGAGTTGGTAAGGCTTGTAGCAATTGGTTTAGCATTACTTCTGGTGTTCGACAAGGGTGCATATTGTCTCCTTTTCTCTTTAGCTTGGTTATTGATTATGTTATGCGAAATTCACTTCGAGGGAAAGATTTTGGCCTTAAATGGACTGGAGATACGAAAATTTCTGATTTAGATTATGCTGATGATTTAGCCCTTTTGGCAAATGATGTTGATGAGATGAACTCTTTCATTTGAGCTGTTGATGAAACTGGTAGTAGAGTAGGTTTGGTTATAAACAGAGAGAAAACTAAAGTGGTGAAAATTGGTCAGGCAGGTTGTGATTCAGTTAATCTGAATGGTTGCTCCCTTGAGCAGGTGTCACAGTTTAATTATCTTGGGAGCTACGTAACAGATACTGGTGATGTGCGGCATGAGATTAACAGAGGTATTGCTGCCAGGACTTTTAAGAATCTATGGAGATTGTGGAGAAATAGGCGTATACACCTAAAGACTAAAATTAGACTGTATAATAGTTTGGTTCTTTCTAGGGTTAGTTATGGTAGTGAAACTTGGACACTTTGTAAATAAGATAACAGGAAACTAGATGCTTTTGATTCCAGATGCTTACTCAGTATCTTGGGCATTAGGTGGTTCAACTTTGTAACTAATGATGAGGTTAGGCAAAGGAGTTTGCAACCTCCTTTAAGCAGCATATTGTGCAGAGAGAGACTCCGTTGGTTTGGCCATGTTGCCCTTATGGATAATTATAGATTGGCGAATAGGGTTATGAACAGTGTGCCTAAAGGCCTCAGGAAGAAGGGGAGACCTTAGATGCGGTGGGCAGACAATGTAATAATAAATACAAAGAATAGACAGACACAAAAATGCAAGAATAAACAAGTTTGTCTTCATAAACATTAGAACCCTGAGTTGTGCTTAAAAGTAGAAATTTTTAAAAGAGGCGTACAGAATGTCTGGTTCCAAATGTTCAAGATGAAGATTTTTCCATAGTTATCTGAGTAGCATTTATTATGATATAAATGGTATCCTCTTATCCTTATGGAAGGTGAAGGAACAGTAAATGATTATTTCACTATTTGATTAATAATAAAAAAATTTAAAATATTATTTATATATTTGGTCTGATCATGTCTGTTTAAATGAGGTGTGGACAAACTATGGTCCATGAGCCACATGCAGACAACCAGCTCTCCTATTGCAGCCTACAAGCTTCTGTGTAAAAGAGAAAAAAAACTTATAGAGGATAAGGAATCCAACTTTGGTGAAGCAAATTCCCATTAAAATAATTAATTTTAATAAAATGATATTGTTTACATTTCACTTTAGTTGTGTTTTTTTGCACTGGTTGTGCATACTACATTGATTTATATCTTTTTGGTGGTACATCATTGCATTTCAGTTTTCTATATGACTTTTCATCTAAAACGTTTTTTTAGGGCTGGTTTAACCATTAAAAGTGTCAGGTTTCTAAAACAACTCACTCTGTTGCCCAAGTTAATTTTGAAGTGTTTTTCAGAAAATATAAATAATCAAAAATCAGAATCTTATCCTGAGGTAACTTAAGAACAGAAAAAGACCATGTTGTGTTACCAAAAGAAAGAGCATTTAATTGTGACAAAAATTACAGTAGAGGTTTACATTGCAGTAATTAAAATTAAATTGAAATTTTTAATTCTCTATGACACTGTTAAATGTTTTTAAGCACTTCAACAGATGTTCTATGCTATCAGGTATCAAAAGTTATTAAGGTGAAATTTACCATACTGCAGAGGATGGGTAGTAAGAGGAACTTCCGGATGCTTGCGAGTGACAAGTTTAATCTTCAACTTTCTTGATTATGGCCACTGCAAGATTCGGAGTGGCTGTAATCAATTTAAAAATTAAGCTTCCCTTGAGACCCACTAATCTTGGAGAGTTCCCATAATCCCACACCCTCTTTCCAATCTCCTTCATATGCTGATTGCATTATGGCCATTCGCACATCCACTGGCCACTCCAAACTTCGAAACTGAGCCACTGAGAATCAATTTATGGCACCCTACCCCTCCTCTCCCTGCACTCAACAACCAGCTGCCTCTAGTGCAATATCTAAAGCTGCTCACTTTCCACCTGACGATGCACCCAAAGTAAGAGTGCAAAACGCGCCATGGAACTCAATGTTTTTAAACACTCTATGCTACTAAAAGTATTATTGATTATTTCCATCACTAAGCCTTAATCAAATAAATTATCAGCATCCCTTATTGCCTTCTCAAACTCTATTGAGGCGTCACTTGCCGGCAAGAGTGTCAAAGATTAAACTTGTCACTCGCAATCATCTCAGTAGTTACTCTTACTACCCATCCTCTGTGGTATGATATGTAAATTTCTCCTTAATAACTTTTGATAATTGATAGCTTAGAACATTTGTTGAAGTGTTTAAAAACATTTAATAGTGTCACACAGAATTAAAGATTTCAATTTAATTTACTTGTGATAATAAAATGACAGAAATTCAAAAAAAAGAAAGATAACTGAAATTAAAAAATAAAAGCTTAAAAATGACAAACTTTTACTGATACTTTTTTTTTCATTTTAACTTCAGTAAAATTTTTTGAAGTACTTGTAATTTTGTATAATGAGGTCTGGTACTAGAATAGTATATATAATGTATGCATTATATAAATAAATAAATAAATACCCCCTCAAGCAGCTGCTTGCCACAGAGGTCTGACAGGAGCCTATCAGTTTATATGCCATAGTAGAAGGTCTGTGAGGATGGCAGGACCTCAGCAGAAAAACGACACATACATCCATGCCTTATCCGGGGCTTGAACCTAGGTCCCTTAGATCAGTAGCCAAGCGCGCTAACCACTCGGCCATGACTGCTACAAAAAAGGTGAATTTTGAAATAATGGGAAAATTTTTATATAAAGATTGCAATTTCTTTCAGTAAATAAAATGGTAATTCAATAACTAAACTAAGTTCTACCTTTTAAACATTGAGTTTTCCAATGTAATTTCATAATTCAGTGTTATTTGAGGCCATCAATTTCTAATGTATAATGTAGTTTAACTTCATTTTTGGTAGTTTCAAAATAATTATCATTTATTGCAATCACTGTATGTATTTGAGGAACAACAAAAAAATTCTAAAAACAACAAAGTAATAAAAACATTTTTAAAACCAAAAGTCTGCTGAAACATTGGCCAAAAGAAATCTATGTTATTGCTGGATGAGGCAACATGCAGTAGTAATAAAAATTGATCTTACATCAGAAACTTAGAAAGCACTGCCACTTTATTAGTTGTAAAATGACAACAACCTTTAAACTAAAACTAATTGATGAACTACATATAATAGAAAAGAATAGTGTAAACATAGTCATTTGCCATGGACAGGGTGGGGAGTTTTGCGGATATAAATCTCAACGCTGACACAGTGGGAACTCGAACCTGGGAACTGCAGATTATGAGCCTGGCGCGCTACTGACTGAGCCATCCCCGCCATCCCATGTGCAGGAGAGTCATACATTGTGTACATTAAAAAACATATTGGATGGCCTTAACAATAAGCTACCATCTGTCTCCCAACAGCTGTCCACTGGGTTCCTTCCCCCAATCTTCACTGAGCCCTTGGGCGCCTTGTGACCTGGCCATTTAGCCCATTGTGTGTAAAAAATTGCCACTTAAAAGTAAAACAACCCAAGTCATGACAGTCAGTCGCTACAGGCACAAATTGATTATAATTTAAACTAACAAGGTCCTGTTTGACATCGTCTGCCCACCACATCCTGGGTCTCCTTCCTTTTTCTCAAGTCTTTAGGTACAGTGTTCATAACTTGATTTATTAATATCTAGTTCTGCATGCAAGCAACATGGCTAAACCAGTGCAGTTTCTCTGTATACAAGATGCTGCTCAAAGGTGGTTGCTGACTTCTTCATCTAACCTCATCATTACTTGCATAGCCACCTAATGCCCAAGATACTGCATAAGCATCTAGAATCAGAAGCATAAAGTTTCCTATTATCTTACTTAAAAATTGTGTAAGTTTCACTGCCATAGCAAACTTTAGGTAGGGCCAAACTTTTATAAAGCTTATAGTCTCGTAAGTGTATAAAAATTATTTTTCCACAATCTCCACTGGTTCTTAAAAGTCCCAGAACCCAATGTTTATACTTCTGTTTATCTCAGGTTGCACATTGCTAGTCTGTTCACATCTCCCAAGATAAACTCAGAAACTTGCTCAAGAGTGCTGCTATTCAAAAGAACTTAAACACTACTTGCTGGCCAGTTTTCATCACTAATCCTATTCTATTGCCAGTCTCATCAACAGCCTTAATGAAAGAGTTCATCTCATTAACATCATTTGCCAGATCATCAGCATTAAACCTAAAAATTTGAAATGTTTTGACTAAGACCTTAATCTCACCCTTGCCTTGAATTTCATATAACATAATTGATAACCAAATTAAAAAGAAGACATATCACTTTGTTGAACTCCAGTTGCTGTTTTACCTCTGAGCAGCATATTCTGTATACAAGGGACTAAATGGACAGGCCACAAAAACTCAGAGATGGGTAGGGGACCCACTAGATAGCTGTTAGGAAACAGATGGGACCTCCTGTCAAGGCCATTCAGTTTGTTCTTTAAACATGCCCAGGGTATGGCTCTTTTGTACAGATGGCCATGACTTAACTCCCCATCAATGGATACCATTCTTCCCAACCATTTCTCACTGAAGGCAGGATGGGGATGGCAGAGATAAATATTAATGTAGTAATGCACTCTTGAATCCCAACTGTAATTGGGACTCGATGGTGCACTACTGAGTGAGCCAACCCTGATTCATCAAACTCCTGTAGGAATACTAAATAAAATACTAGAAATTTTATCAGTTGTAACACATGACTCAGTGTTACTATAGTGGACCATTATCATACTGACTAACTTATGGGCATGCCATAATATTTCACGATCAACTACAAATTACAATCATCTACAGAGTCAAAAGCCCTTTAGAAAACTACAAAGTTAGTAACCATAGAGTTTTGAAACTCTGAACATTTCTCAAGAATCCACCTGTGAAAATATTTGATCTATGCATAGTTACCGATACTGAATTTGCATTATTCATCTCCAAAGTACAGAGCTTTATCAAAATAATAGAAACACATACTGTTTGTGGAGAACATTTTATTAATAGGCTGTAGTCCCTCCTTGGGCATTCAGAACAGACACAATTTGATGTAGAATAGACTTATGCAAGTCATGCACATACAGTAATGGAATGTGTAACCATTCTTTTTGTAAAATATAAATGTCCCAACTGTGCCAGTAATGCGAGGTGGAAAGTGTGATCTGACCTTGCACTCCAGATATTCCCACAAATGTTCAATAATATTAATGTTTGGAGATTGAGATGGCCAGGGTGGCTCATGCTCTGCAAACTACAACTTGACACTTTTCGCACAATGCAAGAGTGCATTATCTGCTTGAAATCAGGGCCAGTCATTAGGGAACAATGCCCACAACATTGGGTACAGGTGTTCCCTGAGAATAGATTTGTATGTTGCGGATGTGATGCAACTCTGCAGAATAACTATGGCCCTAAGGAATGCCATGATATAGCACCCCACAACATCAGGGATCCACCTCCATGCTTCACAATCAGAACCAAACAGTCAGTGCAGGTTTTTGCCAGACGTACACTCTACCAGTGATGGGGAAACAATGTGTAGCATGATTCATCAGACCAGATGGCATGTTGCCAGTCTTTAGCATCCCAGTTTTTATATGCTTTGCACCACCTTACACATTTTGTTGCATTGATGTTGGTAATCAGAGGTTTGTGGATTGCAGCATGGCCATAATACCAAAACATTGAAGTTCCCGACGAACTGTTTTGAAGGAAACGTGATCATTCCGACTGGTGTTCAACTGTGCTCTATTTGCAGTGCAGTGGTCTTGTATAATCTGTGCCAATGTTCGTTTATCCCTATCTGACAATTTGCATGGCATTCACAATTTGCATATTTGGAGGCAATGCCCTATCCTTTTTGATAGGTAGTCATCATCTTTGATACAGTTCCTAGTGTTACACTTACTTTTCTGCCATTCTGGTTACTGAAACTCCTGCAAGATGCACACCTTTTTTCCTTTTTGGAGGTCACTGAGATCTGACATTGTTGACAATTACATCACAACAGTTGGTTTTGCCTGTGGCACTGCTACATGATAACTGACATCTTCTCTTTATATATCTCATATCATGGGTGATGTTGTCTCTGTGATATACGTACTGTGCATTGCATGTACTCTTTTCGCCATTGGTGTTTCCATTATTTTGATAAATCCCTATGTTTGACAACACAAACATTCCCAGCTCTAAACATTTCAGGAAATTTTATCTACCTCTAGGGATTTCTGTAATTTTTGATTTCAAAAACAAAAGAGATAATGCTTTCACTTTGTCATGTGCCTGCCTCTCTGTCCATCTGTAGACATTGGACTTTTTTTTTTTGTTTTTAGAGATAAATTAAAAATTGTTTTTTGGTTGGATAAGTATTGATGAAATATTACAATTTGCACCTTCCAAATCACAAAAACTATTATTGTGCCCTCTAACAGTGGAAAAACTTTAAAACTGTAAATTTTTAAATGAATATTCCAAGTGATGTATTTATGCTAAAAATTTAAAATTTTGATGGTAAAATGTGAACATCATGAGGTTTGCATTTGCAATAATAAGTTTCTCCCTTACATCCAATGGTCTGGGAAATGCAACTGTATAGAGATAATTGGAAAAATTCTTTTTTAGTTGAATTGGTATTAATTGAATATAATTCACATTTCTCGAATCCATAGTTTTAATTTACATCATTAAAGGGCACTAAATATGGAAAAGGCAAAACTTTTAATGAATACTGCAAGTGATTTGAAACTCTGTGTTAGAGTGTCAAGAGATATTCTGGCATCAACTGGCATCAACAATCTGCCCCCTTTTCCCAGAGATGTCTGAGAAAAGCAGCTTTTAAAATTTAAGGAAATACTTTTCTTCTTATATAAGTACTAATGAAATATTGGGTAGATGCAAAAGTTCATCCCTTTTTTTACCAAAATTCACCATACAAAACCACATACATTGGCCTTGATGACCATCCCAAGCTGTTGTAATCCCCTTGAAATGGTTGATTGGTTAATGTTGAGTATTTCTGCGATCTCTCCAGTTGTTCAGTGTTGGTTGCTTTCAATCAAAGCCGAGATTTTGTTGCTGTCAGTCTTGGTCAGCCATCCAGAATGTTACGCATTGCCGAGGTTAAAATTTTCTTCACGAAAACATCTTAACCACTTACAACACATAAAATCGTCAACAACACCTTCTCCATACATAGTGCATATATTTCTTTGAGTCTGCAATTACCTTTCTGGACATAAAAGAGCATCACGTGCTGAAAATGCTCCTTACTTTCTGCCATCTTCAGAATTTCATAAATTGCACAACATACAATTAGTCACAACAAGTTAGTGTTCGGTGAAATGTCACCTTTCAAATGGCACATAAATGTTTATGTTTGAAGTTGTTAACAGGTAGATTTTGCAACATGACACAGCCAAGTGCAAAAATGGGATGAAGTTTTGCATCAACCCAATGCTTCTATTTTCATTTCCCCAGTCATCCATTAGTTTGAATTAAAACTTTTAAAGAGTTGAAAAGTAGGTAAATGAAAAACATTGCTTTTTGAAAATGAAATACCTTTATTGACAAGATGTGATATTCATTATTCTAATTTTAATTTTGAGATATTCAAACTAACTTCATATTATTACATAGGGACAATTATTAAAGTTAATAATGCGTTTATTTTCAGTAATAATGCATTGTTCAGAATGTCTGCAAAATGCTCGGCCTGCCCTACCATGACAGAATCCTCACCTTTGGTAACCTTACCATGTTTATCCTTCAATCTCTGTGTGATAGTCTGTTTTTCCCACACACAAAATATTGACTATCTGTTTTAACTCTTTGCTGTTTTGTTTTTTAGCAGCTTGCTCTTTTTCAGCCAGCCTAATAAAACTAAAGATTATTATCAGCTTTCAATTGTTCCTTTAGATGTTTATTAAACTGTCTGTAATGCTTCCTAATAAATAAAGTAAATAGGGCATTTAGTTTATCCCTTCACTCCTTTCTTTTGGAAATAAGCTCCATTACCTTATGGGTCAAATGACTTTGTCTTCTCAGGTCCTTTATATGCAGAAGAGTACTGTGGGTTTCAAGAATAGCCAATTAAGAATGGTCTCATTCATCCTCAACTGCAATTACAAGCAAACCATGATTGTCAGAATGACTAAGTAATCTATCCATAGTAAGCTTTGGGTATTTCTGGATCTCTCAGTGTTAAAGGTAATTCGTCTAACCTTAGCACATTTTTTAAGCTTCAGTTGCAAGGGACATTTAACATGGTAATAGTCACACCCAATATCAGCACTCCATATGTAACTTGGTATTCCTAACAGAGAGATAGTCCATTTGCTGTCAATTTATTTATAAGTAGTCATGTCACATTCATATGCATCCCATGTATATTTATAAATATCTTAGTGTTTTCAGTAAGTGTTAGCCAAATCATTTAGTAAACTGTAAGGGATGTTCTGCATTGCTATTGCAACTGACATTGCCAAAAATACCTAGCACTTCTGACCAAAGGTTTAGAGGTGTTTAAAAGACATCTTGAAAAATGCATGAAATGTACATAAGTTTACCAGTGTTTTTGTCTCTATTACCTTTATTAGCATTCTCAGGGGGCATGACTCCACTCCCTCTCTCTCCTGGATCTTATTGTAATGTTGGAATTCCTGTGTGGAAATATCAAGAGAATAATCTCTCTACAGGTTTTCACATTCCAGGTACCTGTAGAAAGAAAATGGTTAGAAGAAGTTTTAAAGAAATTAGGTTTATTGAGAGACATAGGGCCAACAATGTCAAACACCTCTTAATTGCAAGTATGGGACAAAGAACCTGTTACTCTATCACTAAAGTCTGAAGCCAACAATACTGGTAGGAAATTTAGATACCATCTTTTTCAAGTGGACCTTTTCAAGAAAAAGAATCAAAAGGAAAACTGGCCTATTTGGGACACATTACTCTAGTGCAGGGTTAGAAATGCCCTTAGAATTAAGGATTCAATAACTTATGATGGTCTATCAGGATTATCCACCAACTGATATAAGGTATCCTGTGTATTTGTTCACTTGCGGCTGGCAATGCATAAACAAAGAGAAAATACAATGGTCATTTTTTACTCAGCAGAGTCCCACCAGTGTAGCAAGTTCTGGATTCCCAATCATGATCAGAGCCATTAGAGCAGGGTTCTCAAATTCAAAGCATACAGGGGACCAAATCAGTTGCTTCTCATTATATAGCAGACCAATTTTTAATTTAAGAATCTTATAATGGCCAAATTAGTAATTTCTCAAAATATGGTGTACCACGTTTTATTTTAAGCAATAATAAGCAAATCATAATTACTAACATTGTTGTTTTATTATTTATATATTTTACATAGCTTTATAAAAAATTTCATTTGTAGTGGCTTCATTTTCTGATGAATGCAATTATATTCTCTGTACTAGCAAGAGATCATAGTAATAAGTAACAGTTCACTAGCATGATTATAATAGAATGTATTTCTTATGGGCTGTACGAAATGACTTCATTGGCTCACAGGTTATAGGCCATCTCATTTAGAGACTTGTTTGAGATCCCTGTGTAATGCTCCAAAATGTATGTTTAAGTTGCCAGATAGCTCAGTTGCTCAGCAATTTCTCTTGCCAATTAAATGAGGGTTCTTATTATTAGTGGTGTTACTGCAGAAAAGAACTTAAATTAGTGATTGTCAATATAAACTTTAACTTTAATCAAATCTTAATAAACTCTGTTCAAGAGAAAAATTAGAAAGTCAAAACTATTTCATAAAACAAATAATGTTTATTTCAAATTCAAGACTCACCAAAAATCTTTTCACAAAAAAGCAACTCTTTACAAAACTAAACTTCTCATGGTATCAGCCTCACATTAACTACTCAACACGACACTGACTCTACAAATGTCTCTGAGCTCCTATGGCTCCATCTCTCCTACACTCAACTATAGTAGATTAATAGTAGTAGAGCAGTATAAGAGTAAGAACATTAGGCTCTTACTCTTCTACTTCTCCATTACTTAATGTCATTTGCTTTACATCTTGCATGCAAACTGATGTGTGAAGCATGCTGGTGGAAGTCACATTTGCATAATATGTGATAGCATGCTTGCTCTAGCTATGACGCAAGAGGGGCATGTCCTTCCGCATGCATTAGTAGCTGTCAATCAAAAATTGGAGTTGCACATGCAACTCCTCTTGTGGTACTGGTGAGGTGAAATGATGATTAAATTGAAATATAAGGCCCCAAAATAACTTTTTAATGCAAATAAAATAAAACTGGTTAAGGAAAAGTAAAAGTAAATGGGTGAGCCATCACACCTACATTAGAGTCTAGTTGTGAGGGCTTTCATCTTGATATACTTGACATTGTTCGTACAACAACCATCTCTCTGTCAGATTCCAAACATTAGATTTCGAATTCAAATCTAGGTCAGGGATGGGTCCCACTAACAAATTCACCTCATTCCAGGGTTTGGTTCAAAGTGGACTCATCCACACAAGATTGTTCTCTAAAATCTGACTTGTTCAACAATATTTTCAGTGGAATCAAGCTTTTCGACTTTTTGATTTTTTCACTTTTTTGAAATTTAACTTTTTGACAAATACCACTATCTTTCAGTTGACACATCAGCTACATATTTCCCCTTATTTGAAATTCCTCAAATCAGTCTCCTCCTACCAATTATTCTAACACTCTCAAAATAGTTTGCAGGTTTCATACAGCCTCTTCCAACATTTTCATGCTAAGATAAATTTTAGATTCAATGTTCAGTGAATCCAGGCATTTCTTGGAATTGATCCTACCAGTTAGAAAGCCAATAGGTCCACTGGCTACAAAACCAATGTACTAATATCTAGACTAAATGAGGGAAAGGTTGGCTCAGTCAGTAGTACGCCAGGCTTGTAAGCTTCATTTTGGGCTCTGAGTAATTTGCAGACTGATTTGCATAGGACAGGAATCTAAAAAATAGGTCCAGCAAAGGTTGCACTTTTGGAGTCGGTGATTGGTAGGAGAGCTGAATCTTTTCTGTGCTCATTTCTATATTTATTAATTAGTTTTTCTATTGTTGTTGGGTGGAAGCAATGGGATGTAGCAATGGATTTTTTGAATTTCTTTTTTTAAACTGCTTGTTTGAAGATACGGTGAAAAGGTAGAACTAATAAGAACATTCAGTCCATAAAAACCTGTTGCTACAAAAAATGTTGTTCCACAAATAGAGTGAAATGGAAACAGGGGTTGGTAATATTCTCATGCCTGGAGGACCTATGGGAGGGAATGGAAGGCTGCAATTTTGTATGCCCATGGGGTGCATGAGTCCGTGCATATGAACAGAGGGTATGTAGGTAATTTTACCCTTCTGGTGTCGCTATGTCAACAATATATTTTAAATTTGAAATGGCAGCAATGAGCAATTAAACTGCCTCATTGACTCTGCCAACAATATCCTACAATACTTTTTACGAAGGAGGAGGAGAATACCAGTGCCATCCCTATTCAAATATTCTCATTCAAAAAGATGATGCAGGAGCCTTTAACATCCTACTCATAAGTGCAGACTCATGCACCCCATGGGTGTACAAAATTGCAGCCTTCCATTCCCTCACCCATAGGGCCTTCATCGTATCTTCAAACGAGCAGTTGCTTAAGAAGGAAATTTAAAAAATCCATTTCATTGCTGCGTCCCATGGCTTCCACTCAACAACAATAGAAAAGCTAATCAATAAATATAGAAATGGGCACAGAAGAGATTCAGCTCTCCTACCAATCACTGACTCCAAAAGTGCAAACTTTGTCAGACCTATTTCTTACGTTCCTGTCATATGCGAATCAGTCTGTAAATTACTCAGAGCCCAAAATATCAAAATTGTTTTAAGCCCAGCTCCAAATCTGAAGAAATTAATCAAAAGCGACAGAGACAAATTTAGCCTACTTCAAAAATCGGGCGTATACCAATTTTCTCTACAGTTGCCAGATAATTCCATTGTTTACTACATCAGAAAAAGCATACGTTCTCTACAAGAGAGGTTCGTAGAGCATCAAACAGATGCCAGCCAAAACTAGCTAACGATGGCCGCTGCCGAGCTAGCAGTACAACTTGCGGCAACAATAGACTGGGAGCACGCTACACTACATGCATTCACTTTCTGCAGAACCATAGTCTGCGAGGCTATTGAAATAATGACCTTGCCCACCCCACCTGCAATCAAATCACTGGAATCGTCCTTCATGACATGTGGAAAGAAGCTCTAAATAACCGTAATATCACCATATAGTATCACTTCATTGAAGACAGAGCACTGTCCTTGCTCTGGAAAGCTTCTGAGTTTCCTCCTAAAAACTTTTAACCTGCAAATAGTTTGAAGGATAAACTTTAAATATGATTGCTCAACAACAGAGAATTTTAAGTTATTTTTAATTAATTTCTGAGCAAGAAGGTCATTTTAATTGTGCATTGAGATTTATCTCTGCACCCTCCCCCCTGCTCCCAGTCAATAGGGGGACACACCGATGGGATTGGAGAAGCCACCATCTGTTGCATGGGATGTTAAGCTGTTGTTCTGTGTGCCAGAGAGCCATGCTCTGTGCATGTTAAGGAATACACTGGATGGTCTAGATGGGAGTCTACCACCTGTCTCCCAACAGCTGGCACTGGGTTCCCTCCCATCGACTTTCTCTGAGCCATTGGGGTCCTTGTGACCTGGCCATTTAGCACATTGTGTACAAAAAGTGATGCTCAGAGGTAAAATAACCCAATCTATACTAAATGTATCAGTACATCCTGTCTGGTAAAGGATAGACTGTTTAGCATCAAATATTGCATGTTGGCTATGAATCACATGGTGGGTTTAAATGGTCAGCACTATAAATTTGGTCACTCCTCAGCAGGTAAAAAAATAAATAAGATGGGGCTATAGATAACTGTTTTAATAGACACTCTGATCTGGAAACCCTTTCCTTTCTCCCCTCTCCAAAAGAGAGAATATCTTCTCTGAAAGATACTAACAGCTTGTACTAGAAGAAAGGAGAGGCAGATTGCAGTTGCTAGGCTGGCCAGTTCTGTGCATCATCACAAATGATTGGTACAGAAATCTCCTTACAGTGTAGGCCTAGTTACCATTTACATATCTATATTTATCCTCAGAGTTAAATTTTCAATTCTTTTGACCTGAAAATGGTGTTATAGTTTTGGAAATATGGCTAAAGTTTATAAGTTTATGATATGTGAGTGTGTGAATTTTTAGCAAATTTAAATTGTTTTGTTGAAATAAAACTATGATTTTATTTTTTGTTTCTTATTATGCATCAAACATACAGGCTTCTGTCAGACCTCTGTGGCAAGCAGCTGCTTGAGAGGATATTTATTTAATTATTATTTAACAACTACACATTCAAGTGGTACAACCCTTTACAGGGACTACTAAGTAGCCAGACTGTAATGAGGTTTTCAGAACATTCTTCTTGAAGAACAATGCTGGCTTATTGAAATATAATTAGTAAAATTCAAAATGTTGAGTCCAAAAAGTCTTCATAATATCAAAGTTATTAAGTAGGCATTTAGTATTGGAATAAATAGTATCTAATCTTCAACATTGGATTCCTTCTTGTCAGATAATTATCATCCCAAATAAAACTATTAAGGTAGTGTTAAATGGGTTCAATCCAAGTATTCACCGAAGTTCAATCCTGAGTCTTCACAATTTAAAAATACAAAATGAGGCACTTAGTATATAGTGATTAAACAGCACTATAACATCCCACATGATAGGTGTCTGCTATCAGAGGTTAATAGTCCTGCCATTCTATTTAAGAGCTATGAAAATAAAAGTGTCCAGACAGTCTAGCAATGTAAATCGTAATTGTGTTGAAAATTCATATTATATAACATCAAACACAGACTGAATAAAACTTCTCCAGTTTAGGAATTTCCTTATATTCTTGTATCTAATATCATTTTTTGCATGTTTGATATTAACTTATGATTAATATTTAAATCTTCAAGATAGTTTTTTACTTTCTTTGTAAACAAACAATTTACAGATATCATTATTGGAATGATTGTAATAAATTTTAGATCAAGTAGTTGTTGCAATTCATATTTTCCGATTTTTTCTCCTTCTACTCTATGTAAATTATCATCAAGAGGATTATTATTATTTAACAAATACACGTTCAAGTGGTGCAACTTTTTACAGGGGCTACTTAAGTAGCTAGACTAACAAGGTTTCAGAATATCCTCCTAGAAGAACAAGCTCGTAATCTGTAGTTCCCAGGTTCGAGTCCCAGCTGGGTCAGCGTTGAGATTTATCTCTGCAAAATTCCTCGCCCTGCCCCGGTCAGCAGGGGACATCAATGGGCTTGGAAAAGCCACCATCCATCAGATGGGACGTTAAGCTGTGGCCCCGTGTGCAGGAGAGCCATGCCCTGTGCACGTTAAAGAACACACTGGATGGCCTTGACAGGAGGCTACCACCTGTCTCCCAACAGCTGTTCCGGTGGGTCCCCTCCCCCAACCTTCTCTGAGCCTTCGGGGTCCGTGTGACCTGGCCATTTAGCCCATGGTGTGAAAAAAAGTGCCGCTCAGAGGTAAAACAACCCATTTAGAAGAACAATGCTGGCTAATTGAAATATAATAAAGTTCAAAAAGTTATTTCCAAAAAAGTCTTCATAATATCAAACTAATTAAGTAGACTCTGTAGTAAAGAGTCATAGGATATGCCCTGTAGACATGGAATTCATGAAATAATAAGCTGAAAAAAATTGGTTTTGCTGTGAGTGGGATTCGTACCCACATCTCCTGAAACATGCCAGTTATGCTACTGCTACACCATCATCGGCTAACATTTTCTTCAGCTAGTGCAACATAAACTTTCCGGATTTTTTTTTTATTTGATTCGCATGGTGGCACCATCTATCCAGGAAGTGGACAACTGTGTTGCCTCATAGAGATGGAATTAATATTTGTCACTCACTCTTGCCGGATAGATGGTGCCACTGTGCGAATCAAATAAAAAAAATCCAGAAAGAATATGTCACACTAGCCTGAAGAAAAGGTTATCCGATGATGGTGTAGCTGTAGCATAACTGACATGTTTCCAGGAGACGGTTCAAATCCCATTCACGGCAACACAAGTTTTTTTTCAGCTTATTATTTCATGAGTTCCATGTCTACAGGACATATCCTGTGATTCTTTACTACTGAATTATTGATTTAATGCTATGAGCAAGAGTGACAAATATTAAATTCTATCTCTATGAGACAACACAGTTGTCCACTTCCCAGATAAATGGCGCTACTGTGCGAATCAAATAAAAAAAACCAGGAAGTTTATGTCACACTAGCTGAAGAAAAGATTAGCTGATGATGGTGTAACTGTAACTTAACTGGCATGTTTCCAGGATACTTGGGTTCAAATCCCACTCGCGACAAAATCAATTTTTTTTAGCTTATTATTTAAGTAGATATTTAGTATTTGAATAAAATAGTGTCTAATCTTCAACAACATAGGATTCCTTCTTGTCAGATAATTATGCATTCCAAACAAGACTATGAAGCTAGGATTAAATGGGTTCAATCCAAGCATTCACCGAAGTTGAATCCTGAAAATCTTTACAATTTCAAAATACATAAAGAGGCACTTAGTATATAGTGATTAAAGAGCACTATAATGTCCAGGCTTGATAGGTATCTGCTATCAGGATTATCCATTTTAATGTGTTAAATGGGTTCAATCCAAGCATTCATCAAAGTTATTATTTTGTATACTAGAAAGTTTACTGTAAATATTAGTGGTAGATAATTTGCATATTTATGTTCTATTCATGTTATTTTACAGTTTAATTTTATATTTAGATGAGATTGATAATGAAGTCTCATGCGTTTGTGAGAGAAAATGTCCCTCGAGCACTAAAGTATAAACCTCATCAAGGTAATTATTTGTTAAATAAGCTAAAACAAAATCTACTCTTTTAATTTTTTGTAAATATGTAAAAATGAAATGCAATGATATATTTAAAGGAAATCATGTTTTTGTTGATTCAGGGTAATCTTTCCCCTTTCATTAAAGTGTTAATGTTCATACCAATTGCAGTTGTAACTAAAATTATATTTTCCATCCACTTTGTAACATTTTTATACAACTTTCATTAATAAAGTAGATAATTTCATTTTGTTGCTTTGTTCCTGTTCTTTTGATTTCCTTATAGGTAGGGTGTTTCAAACTCCAGTTTAAAATCTTTTTCCCTTTTGCATTTTGAAAATATTTCATTCTTCTAGGTCTCCTCTATGACTGTTTGCACTAACTAAATTCAATCATTTGAGGAGTCACATGATATTTCATAGCATAATAACTTAAGCTATTTTGTTTTTCTATTAAAACCATATATTTAGAAATACAGTAAAGATTTTGAACAATTTTTAAAAGACACCATTCCTCTATGTTAGATAAAACAGTATCATATTTGTATGAATAACCATATTACACTTCAACATGTTCATGAGTGAGATGTGTCACTTGTGGAAAATATTGTTCCATATTTATTTGATTTATTTATACTACTACCCCAATTTTTACATAACAGTGAGTTCATATAGTTTGTGGATAACTAAATTTTAATTACTTATTTCATTGGCATTATGTGGATAATCTATGTGTAATTTGGCAATTTGATAGAAAAAAAAAGCCCGTGACAACATTAATAGTAATAAATACCCAACTGTCAATTTTGCTATAGACTCTGGTCAAAGATTTTTGAACTTCTAACTTGAACCATAGACAAACCGTTAACAGAAGCTAATCAGAAATCATACCTGCCTTACCATTATGTACCTCATTGATTCACAACATCCAAAAAATTATAAATAATCTGTGATTAAAACATGGGTGTATCTGTGCAAAACAATATTCATCAGACAAAATGAGATATACAGAGAAAGCAATGCAATTTTTAAACTCAAAAGAAGTAAAGTAAATCTAAACTCCATAGTGGTCGGAACTATCTACTGTTCCAGCAAGACAAACTTTGTGTGTTGTGTTATCTCTAACCGAGGCAGTGGTCAGCAATTTCAGTCTTAGTAGCATGTGTTCTTGTATGAGAGGCACTGTAAAAGCTAGAAGTAGCTGAAATAATGGGATTTCTCAGATACACTTTGTAGTAAATTGTTAGAATAATATAGAGGAAAAATTGTCATCAGCCAGGTGGGATCTGAACCCATGATTTTTCCTCTGTATTATTCTAACAAATTTCTACCAGGTATATAGCTGAGAAATCCTATTGTTTCAACAATAATGCTTACGCTCAATACTCAATGTGTTGGCTTAAAAAATGAAAATACCATGCCATTTGATGCATGATGTGGGCTGGCCATGTACACTAAACTGGAAAGTGCCTTCTGGACCAGAGTCTTCGATTACAGTCAACTATATTTCCAATGACTGTTCTATGGTATAATGCTTAAAGCCATTAATAGAGGAGGATTGTTCGGTGGCTAGTAGCTCAGTGGACAGAGCACCTGACATGTTATCAGGAGGTCATGGGTTCAGATCCCACCCAGCTAATGACAATTTTTCCTCTATATTATTCGAAGTAGCTTCTTGGATTCTTCCTGTCCTATATGTCCAAATGAAAAAAAAAAAGAAAAGTGAATTACCCATTCTATTGAGTTTGAAGAAAAAAAGATGCAATCCAAAGAAAATGCAATGTCATTACAACTCACCCCAGAAATCACAAGTTAAAAGACAATGGGTTGGTAAAATATTCCATGGTGGCACAAAACTTTAATGCATGTAAACAGCACAATTACAGACTGCTCATTAAGCTAACAATTGCAATAGTCATTTCATGAGATGTCATTGATTTTTTTTAATTAACTGGCTGCTGCATCATTTTGTATTTTTTTCCCTAAATAGCCTTATTCAAATGGACATCAGAAGATTTTATTGTGTGTGTGTTGTGAGCCATTCATGCAGTTTGGAAGTAACTTTGAATAACCATAAAACCCCAGTCTTAAGGGTTTGGACTGTTAGCTATAAATCTTGAATTATAATTGAAAATAAGATCATTTAAAAAAAATTGAAGTTTAAAATATTCCTTATTCTTAATGCTATGACATTCTCTGTTTTTAAATACCAAAATTTGATAATTTTTTAACACTGATTACACATAAATGTTGATACTTTGATTGGTAGATCTAGAAGGGTTTAAACTTCGATTGAAAGTCATCTTCAGTATTAAGGTTCTTGCCCTGGAGAAGAAATTTATCAGAGTTGCTAATCCTTGCATAAATTTTCAATGTGCATCCCTATAAAAAAATTAGAGTTCTCAAAGTTAACACCATAATTGCACACACACACACACAGGGAAAAGAAAACTGGTGCAAAATTCTTCATCTTAAAAGTTGGGTTGCTTTTCCTCTGAGCAGCACTTTTGTCCATAATACACTTAAATGATCAAATCACAAGGACTTTAAAACTCTCTTGCATAACAGAAAGAGATCCACGGACTCTTTAGATCAATAGAAACCTCTTGTCAAGGCCATCCATTGTGTTTGCCAACATGTACAGGATATGACAACATCCCATCTGATGGTCGTGCCTTTTCTCATGCATTACTCATTGTTATAAAGAGCAGTAATGCACCCAAAGAAGGGACACTATGCAGGGGTGGACTGGCACACTTTTTAGGGACATGGCTGTAGCAGGAGGGCCCAAGTTACGATAAAAATTTCATTTCGTTTTAAAGATTTCTACTTATTCTTTTGGGAGTTTGTATGTAAAGCTTAAAATAGGTTTTCCCTAATTTTGTGTAATTTCTATGAAATAACAATTATTATTATTATTAGAAAATCTTCCACCTATGAGGCCTTAGAGGCCCACTACACTAAGGGCCCAAGGGGTGCTATACTAATGCCACTACAGCGCTCCCTTACCAGTCCACGCCTGACACTATGCATGAGAAAGCATATTCATATGAGATGAGAAAAGCAGTATCTGAAATTTAAAAGTTCTAAAAGGTTATTTATTATGCTTAAGCAACTTAGTCTTAAGAAAACTTAAGTCAACTGCATGGAGAACAATGCTTGAAATGAAACGTGATTTTCAAGTGGCACAAATTCTTCCCAGATGGTTGTGATTCTGGTTCTACATCAATTCATCGCAGTGTCAGTTCATTGCTGTGTCAATTCATCGCGATATCAGTTCATTGCAGTGATAGAAATAGGATTTTAATGACTTTCTACACCTGTGCTTAAATAAACTACCTAGAGACAATTATTAATTTTGACTTTGAGAAATAAAACATGGGCCATAAGAATTTCTCTCAGAAATTAATTAAAACTTAAATAACAAGTATTGTTTCAAACCATTTAATAAAATATGCATTTTAAAAGTTTTGTTATTATTATTTCAATATTAGGTAATTATGAATGATTTTTATGAAAGATTATTTATTGTCAAATATTCCAGCTTCCATAAATAACTCTTTAAATGCTGAATGAATATTGTTGAAAATTAAGATTCACATAGATTTTGTTATGATCTTTTATTTCTCTTCAGCTACAATTTTCCATTAAATGCATTTTAAAATTTATAGAGCTTCAAGTTAGATTAACATTGAGATGACATGGGAATTTTCCATTTTGCTTGGATGTAGGTAAATTGTTTGAAAGTTTATGTCCTTAAAACAAAGGAGTTGGTTTTTCCTCCCCCTCTGGTGTAAGGAGGAAAAACATTGGTGTCAGTATAAAACCTTGATATCTTGATAATGGCACTACCAACAAAATTTCAAATTTCTAGCATAAATAAATTGTCTTTAATATTAGTTTAAATTTTATCATTTTGCAAATTTTTTACCATTAGAGGGCACAATTTAAGACAATGGGAAATTTTGAAAATGCAAATGGTAATATTCATCAATACCTATTCAACCTAAAATTAATTTTTAATTTATCTCTAAAAACAAAAAAAATTAGTGTCTTATGAAATATGTATGAAATTTATTTTTTGAAAAACTTGCCATTTTTGAGAAAATGGTTATTCAAAAAAGTTGTTTGAAAAACTGACTTGAAAAACTTGTCGTTTGAACAACTGATTTTTGAAAAAAGTACCTATAACCTACCAAAATGGATAAATTCCATGTTATCTCAATGGGAATTGAACTTTGAAGCGCTGTCCGTCCCATGGCCAAGTGGTTAGTGCACTTCGCTACTGATCTAAGGGACCTGGGTTCGAGCCCCGGGTAAGGCATGGATGTTCATGTTGTTTTTCTGCTGAGGTCCTGCCATCCTCACAGACCTTCTACTATGGCATATAAATTGACAGGCTCCTGTCAGATCTCTATGGCAAGCAGCTGCTTGAGGGGGTATTTATTTTATTTTTATTTAATATTTGAATATTCATTTAATGGAAAATTATGACTGAAGTAAATTAAAGATCATAATCAAATCTATTTGAATCTCAATTTTCAATAATATTCATGCAGTATTTAATGAGTTATGGAAGCTGGAATATTTAACAATAAGTGATATTTCATAAAATTCATTCGTAATTGCCTAATATTGAAATCATCACTAACTTTTAAAATACATATTTTATTAAATAGTTTGAAACAATACTTATATTTAAGTTTCAATTAATACTGAGGGAAATTCTTATGGCACATGTTTTATCTCTTAAAGTCAGAAATAATTGTCTCTAGACAGTTCATTTCAGCATAGATGTATAGAAAGTCAATAAAATCCTATTTCTGTCACTGTGATGAACTGACATTGCTACAAATTGACATCATGGTGAATTGATGCTGCGATGAACTGATGTGAAACCCATTCTATTGAGGATGACTCAAGATCTGGCTCAAGCACTTTTTCCTACACACTTGATTGAGTCAGTTGTGACTGGGCATTACTTAAGCCTTGCCAAACACAATAATGTATGGCATACCACTGCTCAGTTCCCAGTCAGAAGTCCATTTTTGGGGCTTGCATTGGGTGATATATGCCAACTATATATTTTTCTTGAGTTCCCTAGAATAACAAGAGAGCATTTTGTTGTTGAACTTGGAATATTGAACAAAGCATTATGAAGCTTCCCAGAAAGCATAAAAATTTTGACCAAAGGTTGCAGTGCTGCACCCAATTCTGTTGCTTTAATTTAGGAATAGAGAGAGATTTCTGTCATTCCTAATGCATGAGTTGGAATAGCAGGAATGCAATTTTCATGACTCTTGTTGTAATAGGTAAAAATGGGAATTATAATACGGTGAGTGATTAAGAGTGCTTATTTCTGATAATTGATGGTAAATGCCAAGAAAGAAAATTTGTATACCCAGCTGGATTATGGCATATAGAAAGTGTTCATTCTTTGAATGTTCATTATAGCTGAAGAAAAATGTAATGGACATCATTTAATGTTTCATCTGATACAGAACAGCCTTTCGTGTCTTTCTCACCAATGTGAATACAATTTAAATATAGAATGTGTTGTAACAAACTACATCTTTTCAAGCTTTTATTGCCATTATTATGAAGTTTACCTTACTTTAAATGATGTACCTGGTTCATTATTTCATTTTTTTACATATATACTGCTCACAAAAATTAGGGGATATTTCAAAATGAATATGAAGCGATAAAATATCCCCTAATTTTTGTAAGCAGTGTATTTTAAGTTTAGACCATTTGACAAATAATGTTTTACAAGTTTCAATACTAGAGAACTGCAGGAAATGTCCTCAATTTTTTTTCTGCTAATTATTCCAGTGTTTCACAAGTTGTGTTTGTGTTGGGTGACTCTAACATGCCAATCTTATGGCATCAGCAAGGAAGGGTAAGAAGCAGTCACCCTCTCCCCCCAATTCTAGAAAAATTGATCGAAATATTAAGTTATATTGAATAATATCAGATGTACCAAAAATGAAGGGTTTTTTCCTTAATGATATGTAATCTTTACATTTTGTTAGAAACATATAATTTATTTTTATATATTAATTTAAAAAAGTTTCCCATTATTCCATTTTGTTTACAGGCATCATTAGTTGTATTATGGTTTGATGTATGCTGTATATCTGATTCAAACTGCACTCATTAATGAATGACTTGATCTAAATATTTTCATTTTGAAACATTGATTTGTTTTTGCCCTCTTCTTAAGCAATTCCCCCCACCTACCCTAGAAAAATTACTGCCAACACTCATGGAAATGCCATACAATTTTTTTTAACATTGATAGGATTCTCCTTTACAAATAGAAACATATTGAAAGGACTACATAGTGCTTAGCACTAGTTTCTTCTGATAAAAGCTTTTATGTCTAATAAAAGATTTTTAAAGCATTTAAGAAATTTTTTAAGTAAAATTTTGGAAAATATATATTTAAAAAAATATATAAATCATTATGAGTGAACACAATGAGTAATGATAAATAAAAAGATTTATTTCACAATATCATTGTTAAGAGAGTTATGTCTCCTGTGTTGCAGCTTGAGATACTAAAACAATTTGATGGTAATAGTTCGTTTTACATATCGTACAATTAAAGGCTTAGGTATATTTACCATTTTGGTAGAATAATCCTTGGATGGTGGCTGATACACTTGCCATAGTTGCTACCGAGGCTTACGCTCGGTTGCTGCTTGTGTGCATCTTATACTGTGCTAGCAGTATATTACGTAGGTGGAAAGAAAGGTTAAAAAAAAGTGGTAGAGTGCTTGTTCGAGGTTATATGTTGGAGATTTCCTTTTTGAGATTAGGGGTCTGAAGGGATGATTGAATTTATGCAGTTTAATTTTGATAAACATCTGGAATATAAATGGGTACATGGGAAGTGTATCCAGATATACATAACTCTCCTAACAGTTATATTGTGAAATAACTTTTTTATAGAAAAAAATATTCATTGTGAAACATTAGAAATTATATAAAAGTATTTATAATGCTTTAAGTATTCTAATGTATAAATTTTAAATCTGTAAACGGTGATATTTTGCAGATGGAAATGAAGAATGTAGTGACACACCGTGCCCTGATTTTGGAAAGTTTTTGTATTTTCTCTTTATCCCTACTCTAATTTATCGTGATGCATATCCTAGGTGAGTGAATATTTCATGATAGCAATGTTATTTTTTAAATGAGACACTTCATAGATATATACCTGCTTCTTTTAAACTTTTTGTTAAATGCTTATCTTACATTGTGTAAAAAAAGATATTTAATGTTAAGTTTTCATGCATTGCATTTAATTACAGATTTCATCCTGAAAAAAAAACTTTTTCTGAAGATTTTGTACTAAAATGACATATGCTTTATTTTAATATAATCTTCAGAAAGCTGTATTTATTAAATGAGATTATGGCTATTATATTATTTTTATGCCTTTCCCAAAGTTACTTTGGCACAGAATCATTTAGAGGGCTTGCACTTCGATAAGCTATTGTGATAAAGTTTGAAATATGGTATGACACATAATGCAACTTTAGAGTCTTTGCATCAAATCAAATTTTTTTGAACATTTTCCCTGTAAATTTCAGTTTTTTGTGGATCACTACCACTTTTCTACAAGTTTATGGATGATTCCTTGAAGAATCAACATGCCAAAGAAATATCAGTTCTTCAGGAAATGTATCCATCCATCCATGATTTGGCATGTGAAAACTTACTCATGTTGCTTGCACTGCATTGGCTGCATGTGAAAACTTACTCATGTTGCTTGCACTGCATTGCATTTGTTTCCAAGCATTCAAGCTACAGTAGTACAGAATCAAAATCAGTCTAAATAGGTCTAGAAGCTTGGACAATTGAACATCTGTATTTATTCCTATATTACCAGTAAAGGAAAGTAAGGGGGGAGCTAGAGGTTGTCCATCAATATCTGTTTCACACCACTGATGAACTGATGTTAAAATCTGTTCATGACTCCTCAAGCTGTGAATCAGAAAATATGATATCCGCAGAATCTTCCATCACCTCAAAATCACTTTCTGCAAATGCATCATTATCAATTTATCATTCCTGCATCATATTTTTTATGTTGTCATTACAAAAAACACACTAGCAAATTCTCTTTGTCTCTTTCCAATTGTTTCCAATGCAGTGTTTACCAGTGGTTAACTGGGCACATGAAAACAAAGATCATAGTGGTAAAAGGGATGGGGCTACCTTCAGGAATTTTATAATGAATATACAGTTACTCCTTTACATAGAAGTGCATATTATCAGAAATCTCATATTAGTCACTTACCATAGAACAAAAGAATGCATGATGAGATATCTCATCATTCCCACTGTAAGTATTTGACAACATTATGAGATAACTCATCATAACCACTAAAAGGGAATATTGTAAGAAAAAAGGTCTTAACATTTAAAATTTTTAGAAAAAAACTTTTAAACTTTCCTGTAGAAGAAACTGTACAAAAGAAATTCTTCTTGAGGCAGTTCTCTCTGAGCAATTCGAAAGAGAAACCAGTAGTGTTTTTGCGAAACAGGGATAGCCGCATTGATAGAGGTTGAAAATATTTAGTCATGGAAGCAAAGAATTTTTATTATTTTAGCTGTCCCATGGCCAAGTGGTTAGCATGCTTGGCTTCTGATCAAAGGGGCCTGGGTTTGAGCCCTGGGTAAGGCATGAATGTTTGTGTTGCTTATCTGTTGAGGTCCTGCCATCCTCATAGACCTTCTACTGTGGCATATAAATTGACAGGCTCCTGTCAGACCTCTGTGGCAAGCAACTGCTTGAGGGGTGTTTATTTTTTTTATTTATTGACAGTTGACAAGTATGGAATTCTGTTGAATCATTAAAGTTAAATGTTGTTTATACATATCTAGAAACAAAAAAATTCTTCCTATTTAATAAGATGGAAAACCAATGTTTATGTAAAATTTCATATTAATAAAATATATTGCCTTTGATCAGTATTTTGGTATGAATTAGAGGTCTCCTGACCATATAGTTATGCTATATCAATGGAGGGTCAAATTCGAAGCTCTATAACTTCTTAAGCAAGCCTTTTATGGAAAAATGTAACTAAAGGTAAAGATCTCAATTAAATATATCTAAATCTCGATTTTCAACAATATTCATTCGATATATAAAGCTTTATAGAAGTTTGAACATTTTCCCTGTAAATTTCAGTACATTTATGAAATAGGAACAATTCATATAAATTTTAGATGAATCCATCCACTCTTTTGGAATGGTTCAGTTTCACTAAATTGGAATGGATTTTTTTAAATTTTTTATGTGTTCATAATTATTAATCTGCAATGTGTATGTGTATTGTATATGCCGAATGAAATATTCCATGTCTGTGATTTTTATTTTCTTACAGATCACCTTGTATACGATGGAAATATGTGGCAACAAATTTTCTACAAGTCATAGCATGTCTGTTCTATATTTATTATATATTTGAAAGATTTTGTTTACCTGTATTTCGGAGATTTGGGCAGGAACAATTTACACCTGAAGGTTTTTTGTTAACTGTATTTGGCTCTATGATGCCAGGAACACTGGTCCTTTTAATAGGATTCTTTGCTCTTTTACATTCTTGGATGAATGCATTTGCAGAAATGTTAAGATTTGCTGATCGAATGTTTTATAGGGTAAGTGACAGTTTCAATGAGTTGTTTATCCTTTTTCATAATGTTATCAAAATTGTACACTGAATTAATTAAATTTGAAAAATTAAAGAGCTGCTGAGCTACCAGCCACAAATCATCTTGATTAGCATCTGTAGCTCAGCAGTCAAGTACTTGACATGCTATCAGGAGGTTGGGAGTTCATAACCCACCAGTCTCAAGACAATTTTTCCTCTAAATCTGATATCAATGTTCAGAATGATTTGATACCTTCCAGCTGAAAAAACATCAAGAAATTTATTAAGTAATGTAAAAATAAAATTAACTTTTAATATAATATAAATAGAAATTAAATATTTATAAAGCTATTTATTATTATATATAAATAGCTTATAAAGCTATTTATTATTATATATAAATAGCTTTATAAATATTATATATATTATTTTAGGATATCAGTGGGCCCTTTAATTTTAGTTGACCTTTTGCTAAATTGCTTAGGTCAAGGATGTCTGTAGGTCTCATAAAATTTCATTGTTCTTCATTATAATCCAAAGACCAGATCTATAAAACAAAAGTGGGGGAAGTGGTGAAATTGAGCCATGAAAAGGTCCCTACCTTTTCATGTTTTTAAAAAAATTCTTGAAAAATGCGTGTGAAATAATCACAGTTTAATAATTTTGTCCTCCATTACCATTACTAGCATTCTCAGGGGGGGGGGGAGAGGCATGCCCCTTTAGATCTGGCCATGATTATAATTATTGTGATTATATCAAAGGTATAAAAAAACTGAAATTATTAAAAATTTAATTCCTTTTAAAAAAGAATTTTTTAAGGTCAAAAATTTAAATATTTGAAGATTGTAGTGTAATAATTTTAAAACCAATTTGACTTTGTATGTTTAGCCAAAAAGTTTCTCATTAAAAGATAGTTGAAAATACAGTGTTAAAAATTTAAATGTTAAAAATTCATTATAATACACTCTTTTCTAAAAAAATGTAATTCTACTGATTAAGTAGATAGGATGTTATAACTGGGAAGCTATGTAGATATTAATCTAGTTGACATAAGTACAAAGATATTAGCAGTATTGTGTATAAAATCAATTTAATGTGAAATTCTTAAGCATGATCAGCATTAAGAGAAACAAGTTCTAACTAGTAATAGAAATAACTACTGAGTTAAAGATACAGTGTAGCAGGAAGACAATGATAACACTGAAGGGTAGTAGTAGTCATCAGGGTGATGTGGGTTCAGATCCCACCAAGCCCAAGACAATTTTTTCTCTGCACCCATCTTTGCCCTTTGCATTAAGGAGAGCTTAATAGTGGTTAAAATACTTGATGAAATCAACCGAGGGCTGTGAATTTCCCTATTCTATATATTATATATACTGGTACTATTGACTGGACCAGAAAGTAATGCAGATCCTGATTGCTCACAAAAAAAAGCATCAGCCAGGAGGCTCTTGTGGTGTGTTGTCATGTGCCTATGGCTAGGAAGGTTATGTGGAGATGGAGTCCCCATATGCATTTAAAAATGACATTAGTTACTAGATGGAGTGTAGCATAACATTGGCAGTAGAGGAAGGATTGATTGGCAGCCAGTAGCTCAGCAGTCAGCACCTGACATGTCATCAGCAGGATGTGGGTTGAGATCCCACCCAATCCAAGAAAATTTTTCGTCTGCACCCATCTTCACCCTGTGAATTAAGGACAACTTAATAGTGGTTAAAATACTTGATGAGGGTAGTTATCAGTTACAGCAAAGAATAAGGTCATCTCACTGAAAAATTTAATCTATAAGCAGTTAAAACTTCTTTATTGACTTTTTAATGTTTGAAGAGTTGGCTGGTGGTTGAATTATAAATAGGAATGACAACAATGTTCAGAAAAATCTGACCAGCCAGCAATTTTACCACAAACAACAGCAAGGAATATATGAATGTTGTAGTTAGGGACAAAACATTTTCCCATTTATGTGCATTAAAGAAGAGCATGGCAAGCAGCTGCCTGAGGGGGTATTTATTATTTTTATTTATTTATTTATGCAGCAAAATTAATGAAACAGCATTCAGTGGCAAAAGTTAATGTTCTTTCGCCTTAAAATATTTTGCCTGTAATTTTTCCTAACAATTGTAAGCAACAAAATAGCTTAAGAAAATTCACTGGCCATTGTTGAGTGAGTGAATGGATTTTCCCAACTTGATTATTAATAGCAAAGTGATGAATGGGAATTGCCTTAGTGCTGCAGTAGTAATGCATTAGCTTGCAGTGACACTGCATCTTAGGAGTTCAACGCAGTTGTTTTTAATAACTTGTTAACAAATCTGTGGACTTGATTACTAATGAAAAATAAAAAGAGCAGTCATGAGCACATCAGTTACGTCATTAGCTAGAACTAAAGAATATCTATAGCCATCATAACTTTATAAAGACTAGACTTCAAAACCTTTTGTAAGAAAACATAAATTTATCCAATTTTTGCTGTCTTTTTCTGTATACACATAATATTTAAATATTTTCAACCAAATTAAAGTCATGGAAAATTTCTGGAAAGTTATTCATTTTTTATGTAACCTAACTTTTAGTGTAATTTATTGTGTATTTAACACTGCCAAAAAATTAATGAATATGCTTTCAAATGAACTGGGTGTTATTCCTTAAATTTTGATACTTTCCAGGTATCACCATACAAAATGAGTAGAAAAACAATTGAAGAGAGCCATATTCATTATTGTGTGTATTTATGATTTTCATCAGGGTAATAATGCAACAACAGTTGCAAAAAATATTTTGTTCTTGCTCTTTGTTCAAACATAATAAACACCTTTCTTGTTTCCAATAACAGTTCAATGAAGAAACTGTTTCTTTTCCTGTTTTCTCAGCAAAAAGTTGTAGATAGTTGAACATTGGGCTGTTTTCAGCAGAAAGTTCATGTGGGGCTGAAACTCCTTGTCTGTTGACCTTTCCAATCAGTTTATGATGCTCTTGTATATTAGATCGATTTTTTTTTAATTCATTGATGGTTTGAAAAGGTTTTCATCTGAGCACAGGGTCATTGTCCAGTTCTACTTTCCTTCCTGAATGATGAGCATTGGAGAGGTTGAAATTGTCGGATCAGAATTCAGTGAACATAGGTTGGCATTTGTAGACATCTAATGAATTAGTACAAACATTCCAAATCTTTTTCATAGCCATTGTTACATTGTTATCCTGATGAAATTCATATAGCATACAATGATAAATATGTCTCTCCCAGTTATTTTGTTATTTATGTTGTTTAGAAAAAAGTGTTTTTAAAAATTTAAAGAATAGTACCTAAGTCATATGAAAGCATGTATATATTTATCTTGGATGAGTGATTAACATGCTTGGTTACTGATCAAAGGAACTTAAGTTTGAGTCTCAATAAGGTATGGATGTTTATTTTCTTGTGTTGTCTTTCTACTGAGACTCACAGATCTCTACGGCATATTATATTGACAGGCTCTTGTCAGATCTCTGTGGAAAACAGCTACTTGAAGGTGTTAAATATAGAACAGATAACACCCAAAGTTAGGTTATATAAAAAAATTATGTTGCATTTCAATACTTCTAGTAGGAACATCATTAGGTTATATATATTTTATTAATATTCTTTTTTTCCTGTAGGACTGGTGGAATTCTACATCATTTGCCAATTACTACAGAACTTGGAATGTTGTGGTCCATGATTGGTTGTACACATATATTTATAAAGATATATATAAAGTATGATTATTAAATTATTACATGCATGCTGTTTTAATGAAATATACATTGCCTGGCCAGATTATTATGAGCATCTACCTAATACTTCAGTAGCCTCTGTGGGCAAAGATGAAAATGACGTCCCAGACTCAACATGTTATACTTTTTACACACTTTTAGAATATAGCAGGAGGTATTTTGAACCACTCTTCCTCAAAAATGGCTTGGAACATCTTAGAGGGAAGAGGTCTGTGAATTTGAATAGCATGTTATTTTTGGTAGGTCAAGTGCTCTACATATTTTGATTGGATTAAGATCTGATGATTATGCAAGCCAGAGAACAGGGGCAGCTCATCTCTTAGGCCTCTGGGGCACTGTCCACCAAAAATAATCACAAAAAAAATAAACGAATTTCAAATTTGGTTTTCATTATTTGTCATATCTAAATCAACATAATATTGTTTTTTATTTGTTTTGTAATCATTATTTTCTGTGTTAAATATACAATCTCATTTACTTTGCGAATCAGTCCTACATTGGCTGCTTTTCATATTGTCAATACGAATTTTAACATAACAAAAATAACAGTAGAGGTTCACAGTGCAGTAATTAAAATTAAATTGAAATCGTTAATTCTCTATGACACTGTTAAATCTATTTAAACACTTCAACAAATGTTCTATACTATTAAGTATCAAAAGTTATTAAGGAGAGATTTATGTACCGTACCACAGAGGATGGGGTAGTAAGAGGAACTTCCGGGATGCTTGCGAGTGGCAAGTTTAATCTTCGACATTCTTGCCGGCAAGTGATGTCTCAGTAGAGTTTGAGAAAATGATGAGGAATGTTGATAGTTTATTTTCTTTAGTGAAGGAAATAATCAATAATACTTTTGGTAGCATAGAATGCTTAAAAAATTTGGCGCAGCTTTAGCTAATGCATGAGAGGCAATTGGTTGTTGAGCATGGGGGAGGGCTGGGCTGCCATAAATTGAATTGTCAGTGGCTCAGCTCTGAGGTTCGGAGTGGTCGACGGATATGCAGGTGGCTGTAATGTGATCTGCATGTGACAGAGGTTGGAAAGAGGGTGTGGAATTATGGAAACTCTCCAAGATCAGCAAGTCTCGATAGAAGCTTCATTTTGTAAATAGATTAAAAAAAAATTCTTTGGTTTTGTGTGAATTACGTTGGGAGTATATTGAGTAGGATATTTTTTTTTTAAGTTTATAAATGACATAAACTAAATTTTGGGGTTAAAATAAAAATGATAGTGAGGACCTGAATAATGGTTTTCAAATCAGTAGGGATATTGGGAGTTGTGTGTGTGTGGGTGGAGGGATATATTAATCACTGATTCTTATGATGCATTATGGTAGTTTCTAAAGGGTTTGTGGTTATGTGCATTAATGCAGGTTGGAAATAGGGATCAGCAATGAGAAAGGAGAGTGTTTAGAGGGGGGGGGGGGGGGGTATTTCCAAGGTATAGATTATATCCCCCTAAGGATCAGATGCCACACTGGAGGAAGGGGGACAATGTCTGTGCTGCAGAGTTTGGTTAATTTTATGTTAATGAGGACATTTTCTGTGATGGCTTGTTGGAATTTGGTAGGTGGTGATATAATTTTAGCTGAGTGAAAATCAGTGGGTAGATTGTTTTTGGTGATTACTTGAGATAGTGCGGTTTTTTGTAGTTTATTTAAGATGTCGTATTTATGCTCTTTAAGTTGGGCATTAAATGGGCATGAAGTTTTTCTTTGGGGAAGATTTTACCTTGTGGTCTTTGAGTTGGATGTAATAAACTCCTTCAGAGCCCTATATCCCAACTCATTCGAAACGATTGCAACTATCTACTGAGCTCAGACATATCTGCATTTCTTTTTCTAAATCTGAGACCCTGTGTTAGGCAAAATGCCCCACCAAAATTTTAGTCATGAGCTGCCACTATCAGAAAAGATGATAAAAAGACAGTTTCGTGTTCCTCAAACCACTTCTATATAATACGAAAGTGATGAATCAGTGCATTATCACCCTGGAATTTGATATTTCTGTTGGGTTTAAATGATGCATCAGTTGCAGCACTTGATTATCCAAAATGCTTTTATGTGTTCAGGAAATGATATGACCTTGCATAGAAACCAGAGGCCCCAATTTGTGCCAAGAAAATGCTCTCCACACCATCACATTTCCTCCAACATCTCAAAACAGTAGGAGATGCACATGATTGGTTCATTGCTTCATGAAATTGTTACCATACTCTACATCTGTTGAAAACAGTGTATAACATGAGTCATCTGACTGTATGATACATTTTCAATCCTCCACTGACCAGGCTTGCCATCCATATATCATTGGAGTCTTTTAATCTTGCTGTTTTCATAAATGAAAGGCTTTCATATCATAGCACCATTCCCAAATTTTAAAGTTTTCAATTCTCTGCCCATAGTTCTTGTTGAAATGGATTTTGAAGAGCTGCTGGTAGTCATTTCACCTGATTAACTGTAGCAGCTCTGTTTTGCCATACATTTCATATGGACAAATATCTGTTCCTGTCTGTCTGAACCTTTTTCCTCCCATATTCGACAGCATTGAAGGATTTTTTTTTATACTTTTGCCACTTTCCATACACTTGGTATATTGTCCCTCTTGATTTCCTGCTCACTTTCATCACCTCTGTTATGGATGCTCCTACCCATCATGCTCCAATGATGAGTCCCATTTCAAGGTCAGTCAGATCAGTCTTTTTTATCAATATTGTATTTTACTTTCACCCATGCTTTTATGGCTTTTATAGGAACTTCTTAATGATATAGAATACTTATATCAGTAAGAAGTTGCATACATTGACAACTTTCACAGTACTTTGGACACAATGCATTGTTCATAATAATTTGGCTAGGTAGTGTATTTATGCTAAGGTTCTAATGAGCAAATATACTGAGAAATACAAGACCATAAATTGCAATGAAAATATCTTGATTTATTATATGATGTATATTATAAAAATAATTACAGTAGAGCTTTACAGTAATTTAAATTAATTAATATCTTTAATACTCTATGACACTGTTAAATGTTTTAAAGTACATCAACAAAAATTCCATTCTACCTAGTATCAAAAGTAATGAATGAGATTTTGCATACCTTAGAGGTAGGTAGCCAGAGAAACTTCAGAGATAAAAGTTGATAGTGAGAAGTTCGTTTTACAAAGCTCTTGCTGGCTAGTGATGAGTCACAGCAGGTTCGAAGTGGAGAAGGTGATGCAGTATGCTGATGAGTTGATTGCTTACAATGAAATTTTCTTTTCTGATCTAGGTTTTGTGACTGAAGTAGCATGAATAATAGCTACTGATATTAGGTTGTAAAGAAAGCAATGTTGTTTTTATGTGAAACAACTTTTACCATGGAGTTAATAATAAGTGAAGCAGAGTTAAACATTCTTCATGATGTAATGCTTAAAACTTTTCAGAATGATTTGGAAGCATTTGAAAGAAATTTTGATTTATAGCCCATAGAAATGAGTGCAAATGAGGAATACATAAGACACTGTATGCTTTATGAGTTCAAAAAGGGTTCATCAGCTTCAGAGGCAATGAGGAACATAGTCACTGTCTATGGAAATGGTGTGTTTAATGTCAGGGAAATGCCAGTTGTGGTTCATTAAATTTCATTTGGGAAACTGACTTCAAAGATTCTCCTCATTCTGGAAGAGAGATCAATTGACGGGAATGCTCTCCTAGTCATAATTGAAGATAATCCTAAGTTGACAGCTCGAGAAATGGCACAACAACCCATACAACAATCATAATCCATCTTCATGATCTCGGTAAAATTTCCAAATTTGGTCGTTGGGTTCCACATGATCTGACTGGTGCTCAGCTTAATCAGAGAATCAACATTTGTTCATCATTAAGAACAAGATATGCTAGTGAACTATTTCTCAAAAGAATCATCACTAGTGATGAAAAGTGAGTTTTTTATAATTGTTTCCAGTGTAAGAGGCAATGGTTAAGACCCAATGAAAAACCTGTACCAGTACCAAAACAAGGATTATACCCTAAAAAGCTAATGCTTTGTGTTTGGTGGAATATGAAGGGTGTTGTCTATCATGAGATTTTGAAACCTATTGTAAATATTGTCATCAACTGGAAGAACTGCATCATCTGTAAGAAAAAGAACTGCATTGATCAATTGAAAAGGAGTGTTACTCTTGCTGATAACGAATGACCATACATAGCAAAATAAACCAAAGAAAAAATTTTCGCTTTGAATAGGGAAGTTTTGCCTCATCCACCCTATTCTTCTGATCTTGCTCCATCGGATTATCACCTTTTTAGGTTCTTACAACACTACTTAAATGGGAAAAGATTCAACACTGATGAAGAGCTCCAAAATGACATAGAAATGTTTTTGATTAAAATTAGAATATATAAATAAATTTAAGTCAATTATAGAAGTCGAAAAAAAAAAGACATTTACTTCCTTTCCAACGTATGGGTAGCATAGAGTCCTTAAATAGGTATGGTAGCATAGTGTGCTTAAAACATTAAAATCCACAACACATGATTTGTGCCCTTAGTATGTATTGTCAGGTGGCAAGTGAGCAACTAAGACATTGTGTTAGGTGCAGCTGCTTGTTTAGTGGGAGGGGAGGGTGGAATGCAATAAATTGCAATGTCAGTGGCCCAGCTCCAAGGTTTGGAGTGGCAGGCAGATGTGCGGGTGGCTGCAATGCGATCTGCCTCTGAAGGAGTTGAATAATAGGCTGTGGAGTTCTGGTGACTCTCCAAGATATGAGAATTTTGAGGAAAATTTATTTTGTGAATAAACTAAAAGTTCTGCATTGTTGTCCATTGTGTTGAAAATGTTCCTCCCCCTACACACATGCACACTTCCCAATACAACCTCCTACTCCTACCAATATGATAACTAATATTAATGTTCTCATTTATTATTAATCCCACTCAAAAGTTTACAAGGTTATAAAGTTAAAAAATTATCACACTCATTGTAATCCCAAACAACAGACAATAATGCAAAATTTTTAGTTTATTCACAAAACACAGCTTTCCTTGAAATTATCAAATCTTGGAGAGTCACCAGAACTCCACATCCTGTTATTCACCTCCTTCACATGCAGAGGGACGGGGGTGGCTCAGTCGGTAGCGTGCCAGGCTCGTAATCTGTAGTTCCCAGGTTCGAGTCCCAGCTGGGTCAGCGTTGAGATTTATCTCCGCAAAATTCCCCGTACTGCCCACGGTCAGTAGGGGACACCGATGGGCTTGGAAAGGCTGCCATCCGTTGGATGGGACGTTAAGCTGTGGCCCCGTGTACGGCAGAGCCATACCCTGTGCATGTTAAAGAACGCGCTGGATGGCCTTGACGGGAGGCTACCATCTGTCTCCCAACAGCTGTTCCAGTGGGTCCCTTCCCCCAACCTTCTCTGAGCCTTCGGGGTCCATGTGACCTGGCCATTTAGCCCATTGTGTGCAAAAAAGTGCTGCTCAGAGGTAAAACAACCCAACCCAACCTTCACATGCAGATCACATTATGGCCACTTGCACATCTGCCTGCCACTCTGAACTGAACTGCTGACATTGCAATTTATTGCACCCCACCCCTCCTCCACGCTCAACAAACAACTGCACCTAATTCAATGCTTTGAGCTGCTCACTTGCCACCTGGCAATGTGAGCATCATTGAGATTTATCTCTGCTAAACCCCCATCTGCCAAATGTTCGTAAAAGAAACATCAGTATCTCATGTATCATCAGTAGGTCTAGGGCTTGGAAAGACTATTGCCTGTTGAATGAGCTGTAAAACTAGTCTGTGTTCAGGTTATTATAATTGTGTGCAGGAAAGCCATACTCTGTGCACATCAAAGAACATTCTGGATGATCTTGGGGAGAGGCTACCATCTTTTTCCTGAAAGCTATCCAGTGGGTCCCCTTCCCCAAACCTCCTGAATTTTTGAACTATTCCTTATGACCTGATCACTTAGTCTGTTGTGTGCAAAAAGTACCACTTAGAGTTAACCTAAATCCGCTGTCTGTATTTAACATCAGTTTTCTACCGTGGTTTTATTCGCTATATGTGTTAACATGAATTGTTTATCCACAGACCCTTTTAAATGTGAATATCTGCATAAGGCTTTATTTATAAAAGCATAATTGCCATTATATGTGTGAAATTTGTTTATTTATTAAATCAACATTCTTTCATTTTGCAATAAAATGTTGTTTATACTAAATGTCAATTATTCCAGTCACAGTTTTCATTAAAATCTTTTTTCTAAATAAAGAGCTTTGCTCTCTATCAAATTATATTAATTGCTGCCAAGTGGTTAGCATGCTCAACTACTGATCAAAGGTACCTGGGTTCAAGCCCCAGGTAAGGCATGGATATTTGTGTTATCTTTCTGCTGGGGTCCTGCCATACTCACAGAACTTCTACTATAGTGTGTTAAACTGACAGGCTCCTGTCAGACCTCTGTGGCAAGCAGCTACTTGAGTTTTTTTTAATTTATCATAACTGGTAGGAGCAGGGGGTGCTTCAGTCATTATCATGCCTTATGAACTGCAGTTCCCAGGTTCCAAGTCCCAGCCAGGTCAGCATTGATATTTTTCTCTGAAAAATTCCTCAACCTGCCTTGATCAGTAAGGGACACTAGTGGACTTGAAAAGGATGGCTCCATGTGTTGGAGAGCCATACCCAATGCACATTAAAGACACATTTGGATGGTCTTGATGGGAGGCTACCATCTGTCTTCTAACAACTGTCCAGTGGATCTCCTCTCCCCAAACCTCTCTGAGCCCTCAGGGTCCTTATGACCTGGCCATTTAGCCCATGTGTGCAAAAAAGTGTCACTTAGATGTCAAACAACCCAACCCATAATGGTACATTCTGACTATATGTGATAATATTAGAACAATTAAAATGTTTATAAAGTTATTTTCCCATATTTTATGATATAACTTGGTATTTTAAATATTTCAGCTGGTAGGAACCAACAGACTGGGACCAATGTTTGTGGTATTTATTTTATCTGCCCTAGTTCATGAGTACATTATGACTTTTGCATTTCGTTTCTTCTATCCAATTCTCTTGCTGATGTTTGGAGGCATAGGAGGTAAGCTGATTCAAGTGTTGCAAACCCTTCTTAGGCTCCTAATAGAAATGGAACATAACAAAGCTTAAAATATTTTCTCAGGAATAACTTTTACTAAAATTAGTTTCTATTCATTAAAAACATTTTTCTCAATAATTTAACTGTAGTAGTACGTACATTAATATATGCTTAATCTAAACGATACAAATATTTTTTAAAACTCATAGAGTGTTTTAAAACTTTGGTGTTGCTCAAATCCTTAACCTGGATTAAACTCTCTAAAGCCTATAGTAAGTATATTCCCCACATCAGAAGCTTTCATTTGGTGTACAACTTATGATTTTGATATAAGTAATAAAATAAATACCCCCTCAAGCAGCTGCTTGCCACAGAGGTCTGATACCACCAGGAAATTCCCTTCTTGTTTTGCAGGGTGGAAAGGAGAGGACATAATATTTATTAGCCAATGATATTTTCTATTTCAGAAGCTTTCATTGAGATATAACTCAAGTATACTCATCAATTATTTACATATTCTCACCTCTTTATTTTGAGAGGGAGAGAAAGAATGCTTGGGGACTAAACTTTTATGTTGCTTTAGGTTATAGTAAGAGAAAACTAATACTGAACTTGATAGTCCTAACTCTTGCTGTTTATAAGGTTAAGTTCTGCCATTTTTAGGGTGAGTTGTTTTCAATGAGAAAAAAGGTTAGAGGATCAAACTATTAAAATTCTTAAGTTATGATAAGAGAAAGTTGTGTTAGTCCTAACTTTTAACCTTACATTTAAAAGATTTTCTCCCTATAATTTTTGGGAGGAAGAAATTTTTGGGGGCAAAATATTCACATTGCTTAATTTAAAGAGGCAGTTTCCATGTTTTTAGCAGCTGAGGTAGTTCTTAAAGTGCAACTATCGAAGATGTGGTTAAACTAATAGACCTTGAAACATGTTTGGACCATAACAGAGCAGATACACCTAGCAGTGAAATGGTAATGCATAAAACTTTTTTTATCTGGAATATATAAAGTTACAAAAATAAGCATTAATTACAATAAAAAGAAAACATAAATAGTATATCTTAATACATTACCAGGTGTCTGCATAAGCTCCAATGATTAATCACTTTGTCCTATAAAAGTGGTAGTGCAAGCCAAGAGTTGGGTAAGGTAAAGGGTCAGGTAAGCAGACCTCAGTAAAGTAATTGGGTCATAGACCACCAACCTAGAACAGCTTTGTGCACTCAGACTATATAACACCTAAGCTACTAACCTTTTTGGTTAGCACTGCTTGTGCACCTGAAATTAATCATTGAACTGCAAAAGCATCAAAAGTAACAACTTGCTCTGCATGGCTTTTGTCATGACCTACAAATCCCAAATTTTATCATCTCACTTAAAGAATTTCATTGTACAGAGATATAAGAATTATTCTGCGATAATTCAAAAGTCCCAGTATGTAAAATATATAATACAAGAATAATATCACCTTAAAAACACTAGTATAGATGATGTACATTCTGAAAGTTTCTTGTTATTAGAAGTACATAGATGAGATACACTAAAGACAAGTTAATAAAGTTTGGTTTAATGAAGCAGTATTCACACTTACAATTCAAATAGATGGAAATAAAAAGTTGCTTTTTGATTGCCAAACTTGATGGTAAAATTTAAGAACATTGCAGAATCACATCATTGTAAAATCACACTCAAGATTAACAAAGAATTCTTGAAGTACATTATATAACATAGTAGAAGGATCTAGATTTTGAAACATACTATATGTTCTTTGTCAGCAAAAATGGTGGTAGATTTTGTGTTAAATTATGCTATGAGAAGGTATATTTGAAAAAAAGGTTGATGTAAGAGATATTATTATTGAGATGCTTATGCGTGAGATGTAGTATCAGATGATATGCATGATAAAATTAGCCAATTTCCAATTTTAGCACTTTCTATTAATGAAAATTCAAACTATTGGAAGATCCAGAGAATGTGATTAACAAATTCTTTTTACCTATCCAACTCAAAATGAGTTTTTTTATTTGTTCTTTAAATAAAACATTGAACATCTACAGGTGTACAGATGACAAACTGAAACAACAGCTCATTTTTTAAACAAATATTGTGAAACTGGAAGCCTAACAGAGCTTCTAGGCTATCATTGTCCTTTGTATAGAGAGTACCTTCTTCCTTTTTAACAAAAAATAATACCGACTAATGACACTTTGAGCTAACTATTTGACATTTTATCTTAACTTTTATAATAATATAAAATAGGCCTCCACCAAATTAAAATTGCTTTCTATTTTATTTCCTATTACTGTTGTGCAATTTGCATGTTTATTCATAAAAACAGCCTGCTTCTTGTGTGCCTGGAGATCTACCAACCCTCCGGGGTCAAGATCAGTGGCTCAACCCTTTCTCCCCCATAGTGGGGAAGTACTACTGTTCTACTAAGTTTCAGATATCCTGTGGCTTTGTCCAAAGGAAGTTTACCCCCTAAAATGTTCAATATAGGTCTGGTCTTCTGTGATGAAACAACAACTGGCTTATGTGATAAAATCTTTGCTGGTTGGCAAGTCTAATTATAAACTCATAAGTATAGTATTGTTTAATATTCTGTTTTGAGGTAATATATTAATATTAAATCTTTAAATTAGTTTAAAAATTAGTAATTTTAATATATAATTTGAAAATAGTTAAAATTAAAAGTGAAACATGCAGTATACAAGTTACACATTATAAAAGAATTTTCTAAAATTTGAATTAGAGTTCTACTTATACATTACTTTTAGAATGGTAAGTAATTTAAATATCATAGTTTGAACTTTTTTTTAATTTATAATCTATTCATTTAGCAATGTTCATTATTTTTAACAAATAAGAGTATCTAATATAAAAATTTCATGCAATAAGTGAAAGATAATTATTAATTTATACAAGAATTCCCTAAGTTTGAATTGGGGTTCCATTTATACATTACTTTTATAATGGTTATGTAATTTGAACCTCCTAGTTTGACCATAATTTTTTTTCCATTTATAATTTGCATTCATGTTACAGTGTTTTTCGTCTTTTTAACAAATAAGAAAAAGTCCAGAAGCTGGAATGTTTTTATGTGGGTTGCATTGTTCATTGGAACAGGTCTTCTAATGAGTTTATATAGTATGGAGTGGTATGCAAGGCTCAACTGCCCATCATCACATAGAGTATGTATAAAAATTTATGGATTTTTCATTCATTTTCCAGTGCTCTAATATAGTTTAGTAATTTGCAATTATATATTTTAAACATAATTCTCTTCTTTAATTTTGAGAATTAATTTTGGATTCTATTGATTTGCTAACAACTTTTGTAATTAGCCATGACTAACAATGAAACTCAATTTCAGAATTAAAATTTTAATGGAATAAGTAAGAGATAAAGAATATGTTGCAGAATATATGAGGTGAAAACAAAGCTAATTCATTATGTTAAGACGACTCTTAAAAGTACATTGTTACTAACTAATAATTGATGTTTTAGATTCATATTCTAAGATATTGATGGTTATGTTGCCTCTTCTGCTTAGGATTAGTCTTTTGAATGTATGACAAGCAGTGTGTAATACAGCCTGTTTTGGCATGGAAAAATCAGAAAATAGAGCGCACCCTCTGTTGGGGCAGGAGAAGGATACAACTGTTTTTAGTGCGAATTATAATGTGTATATGTGCCAGATTATAAACGAAATTGATTCCAGCTTTTACATCAATGTTTCCAAACTGAAGATCTTTCAACTTGTTAAGGAAGAAGATAATATGTAAGTGTTGTTTTCTACATTTCATTTCTTCCTACTCTAAAGTTCTGCCCAGCATACCACCATTGCACTAAGTGAAGGGCAATGACCTTGAACTTATGCCCTTGGCAGAGCAGGTATGTGTTCAGCAGACAGATGCGCAGACTGTAAATCTTGTGCAGCACCAATATCCTCGAAAGCAAAGAGACTTCCACAGAAAACGAAAGAAGACAAAATGATTCCTAAGACCTCAGTTGCCACCACTAGAAGTAAAAATAAGATTTTAGCTTCTAAAGAACAAGAAATCCTCACTAACGATCCTAAAACGGACCTAAGCATATTGTCCCATGATTTAAATGTATCTTCATCCAATTCTCTGTTGGAAGAGGTACCGATGGAGATTCCAGCCATCATTGATGAAACCACACCCATTTACCAGGAAATTGATTCCATAGCTACCTCTTCTCTGCTCTGGAAGAATAAAGATACCCCAATGGAAAGAGAACTTCTAGAATGATATACTGTCATCCTTTCAGGTTGTAATACTGTCCTTAAGTTTCTCAATACTGAAGATCTTGTTGCTTCCCTCAGTTCTCTTATTTCCGATGATTTCTTCAACAGATTCACCTCCAGGGGCCACATTTTAATTAAGACTTTGAGTTCAGAACATTGTCAGACTCTTTTAAATACTCAAGGAATTTTGGGACACCCTATTATGAGCCGAATTCCAAAAAAAATTGCCAAGTCATTTGTCATGGTAAGAGGAGTTCCCATCAAATTCTCGGAGGACTACATCAATAGAGCCATTAAAGAGCCATCTTTTATCAAAAGCAGATGGGTGTTGCATTTTCCTGCCTCTCCTAACACTACAAGGGGAGGTTTTATTCCAACCATTACTGAAAAGGTAGTTCTAAGCTTTGGATCTGAGCCTCCTCCATATATTTTCTTCAACCTCCATAGATATGAGATCACAGAATACCTGCCACCACCAACCATCTGCACTAAATGTTACTATTTTGGCCACTCTGCTGCTACATGTATAGGTAAAATACACTGTAAAAGGTGTGGAGGTGAGCATTTGGCAGAGAATGTCTTTCAGAACATCTTTTATGCTCTAACTGCAAAGGGGGCACATCCAGTAAAATTCCTGTAAAGGGGCACATGGGCCAAATGCCCCAAAAAATTGATTGCCTATAAAGCCAAAAAAAATTCCACTGAAAATATATCATGGTCTGCTGCATTTAGAAAAGCAAAAACTGAAGAAAACCATGTCTTATATCCAGAATAACTTTGGATATGATGATCAAGACAGATATCGCTATGATTTCATTAGCTCCCACTACAGAAGGGCCCACTCTCATTACCCCCAAGAAGAAGAAGAATCATGTCTGCCATTAGAATATAACAACCCCTAATCTTATTACAACCTTGGCTACAGCCAAAACCAACACAGGGGAGCTGTAGACCAATCCAGCCATCCAAAGAATAAAATCACTCGAACCTCAAATAATAATCGGTATCAATACGTAGGGAGAACAAACCGAAATATAGAACCTTCCACCTCTCAGCCTAATCTACAGAAGGATAACTGAACTCTGACAAAGAAGAAGATATGCAAACAATTATGCAAAAAAAATAGAAAACCTTAAGGATATTGCAACTGAATTTGCAGAGCCTGAATCTCTGATCCTCATTCTCACTAAGATTATTAAAGCGTTGATAATAAGCACTCCCAAACACAAATCATAAATTGAGAAAATCACAGAACAATCTTCCTCTCCATTCCTCATAATGGAGAAAAATAAAAAACTGACCAGCCACCTACTACAATGGAGCCTCAGGACCTTCAGGCACGAAAAAAAAAATTCTAAAAAGCCTATGTAACTTCTTAAATCTAAAAATCTTAATTCTGCAAGAAACCAAAGCTACTACTCCTCTTAAAATAACTTCATATGTTACCTATCAACAAAACAAGACCAATAGATCTGGAAGTATTGCCACTTTTGTTCACCAGCAAATCCCACAAACAGAAGTAAAACTGAAATTTAACCAAGATCTCTTTCAAACCCAGGCTGTCTAGGTGCAAATTAATATATTTTTAATCACGTTCCTAAATATTTACAATCCGGGAAACAATATTCCAATAACCCAATATCAGGATCTTATCAACCAATGTCCCAGACCCTTCATAGTCTGTGGGGACTTTAACACCCACAGTCCTACATGGAGATCACATAAACCTGACAGCAGGGGCGAAGTCGTGGAATCCATCATCAACAATAACAATTTTTCCATTCTGAATGACTGCTCACCACCTTCCACAAGTTTGGATGCAATGATTCTGCTATTGACCTATCATTGACTGATCTTTGCCTATTCCACAATCTCACATGGAAAACACTCCCAGATACAGTGGACAGTGATCACTTTCCGATCGTGATCACACTTCCAGATAACAACCCAAAAGAAATAAATTATAGGAATATGAACAAAACTAACTGGAAGAACTATCAGGAACTCTTGAAAAAACAAGACTTCACAACTTCCAACTACCAAGATCTCAAAGAGAGTATTGAAAAAAATTTTGAAAATTCCACCACCTCCTTACAAATCAAGTTCTACCACATAAATAATGCTTGGGAAATCAAAAAAATTAATTGTCATAAGAAGAAGGAAAGAAAGAAGAGCCCGAAGGTTGTAACACTCCAAAGATTATTAACTTTCTCAAGTTGGACCTTTTGTCTGATCCAAAATAGATTCAAACTCCGGATACAAATGGTAAACAACAAAATTGGAATAATCCATCTTTTATGAGGAAAACTGTTTTGGGCTAATCTGGTGGATATACAGACACCTGCCAAAATTCTGAAGACAAATCTAGTGTGCTAATAAATTTTTTGCCAGCCAGTTGTGTCAATAGATTCTGAATAATAGGTAGTGGATATCTATTGGGGACTGTGACCTCCAGACATCATAACTGTGGAGCCCTAAAGGTCATTGACCCCAGAGGAGAATGTCACCTCCATTGACTGGTAAAGGGAAATCAACGTGCAACAGTGCAGCAATTGACCATTCAAATGAATGCTGGGGCACCCAGGTACGTGTCCCCGATAACAGTAGAGCGAACCCTGTTAGACTTGGGTCTTTGGAGTCGACACTGCGTAAAGGTGCCCATGTTAACCAAGGTCCATCGGCAACAACACCTGTAGTTCACACAGGACTACTGTCATTGGACAGTGGAAGAATGGAAAAGGGTTGCCTTCTCCGACGAATAAAGGTTTCTACTCCACAGAAGTGATGGGTGGTGGCGGATACGGCATCAGACATACGAGAACCAACACTCAGACATGTTTGTCAGTCAAGTACAGGCCAGCGGTGGCAGTGTGCATGTCTGGGGGATGTTTTCTTGGTATGACCTGGGGCCACTGGTACCACTGGATGGGTCCCTGAATGCCAATGGCTACCTGTTCATCCTCGTTACCACATGCATCCCTTCATGTTGGACGTTTACCCTGGTGGTGATGGTGTCTACCAACAAGACAAGTGCACCTTGCCATGTCGCTAAGGTGGTGCATGACTGGTTCCAGGAACATAATAGCAATGTTTCCATTCTCGCTTGGCTGGTGAAATTGCCCAACCCCAATCCCATAGAGCACTTGTGGGGCCATTTAGATTGACAGGTTCAGTGTACAGACCCACAACTACGTCATCTCCAGAACCTCTGTGCTCTTGAGTCCAAATGGGCACATGTGCCTCTGGTAACCTTCCAGGGCCTTGTTGCGTCCATGCCATGTTGTCTCACTGCTGTCATCCGGGCCAAGGTGGTTATTCCCATTATTAGGTAGGTGGTCATATTATTCTGATATGACTGTGTATATTCATAGGCATTTTCAGGCATTCGGTGTTTTTTTTTTTATTAACCACTTTTTTAATGTGGAGAGAAGTTGTGTTTGTTTGCCATGTTACCAATAGTTAGTTTATAATTTAGCAAAAAGAGCTGTGAGCATTATTCCTAAATTTGTGAAAAAGAAGTATTGATCAATTTAAGTTGTGCAATGTCAAACAGGATATCATTAATATCTGGCAAAAATGATGTAATTGTTACTCAGTACCATCAGCCTTGAAAGCAAATTGTATAATCTGGTGACACTGGCCTTTTGCTTTCCTGGGTAATTTTTATTGTGCAATTTATGGCTGGTAATTTAGTTTATATATAAAAGGAAATGTAGTGATTTTTAGTATATTATAAATAATATTACTTAAGTAATTTTACATGTTCTCTTGCTTAGGAATCATTTTTGGATTATTTTGTTCCAAGGTCTTGGACCTGTAATTGAAGACATAATATTTCATCCCTAATAGCATTGACCATTCACACCATTGAAACTTCTTGACTTTAAGATACACTAGAAATGTGATGATTCCATTCCAGTAATAAGAATGTAGCAGGAATACAATTGAAAAGGAAAATAATTCTTTATGTACCAAAAATAATGAGTATTGAATGAACTGATACAGTGCTGTGCCATGTTAGAGAGATTTAATTCTGCAAATTGTGTATTTATTAAAGCATAAAAATTTAGATGAAACATTGAAATACTATTGAATGTTAACTGAATTTTGAATACATGAAGGGTATTTTTATAATACAAGAAATTCCGTTATCAAACCTCAGCAAAATGAGCAAAACAACATTTTAATTAGCTCTACTTCTGCTCAATTTTTTTGCAAAAATAGCATGCCTTTGCTAGTATAGCTAAAGTGAAGGGTTTCTGTAAAAACTTCAACAGAAAAAGTGTTATTACTAAGATTTGTTTTGTTTAATCCTATTGTTAACTATCAAAAGACTACTTCATTTGGATACTTTATATACCTTAATTGTTTATGCCAAATATAACTATATTCAGTCAATTGTTTTTGATATTGTTAACCAAAGATTTTTTGCTTTTTCTAATTGCCATCATTTTTGATAGAGATTTTATGCAGAATCAGTTTTTAATTATTTATCAATTGATGTATTTTTCTGTACGTTGTATGGTAAGAGTTAATTTAAACTAGTAAATGAAATATATGTTTGTTGAGGAAATTTAAGCAAATAATTTCTTAAAAAGTCACTTCATATGGAATTATGTAAATATTCTCAAAATAAATGTGGCCAATTTTTGTTTAAATAATGTACAGAACCATTAAATACTTTCATCATGTGACCGGATATTAACCTGTAAATTGTTTTCTCAACAAGTGCGCATTTCAATTTCAGAATTTAACCAATATAAAATCAGAATTAGTAATGTCAACGTGTAAATCAGAGCCATTTTTAGAGTATAGTGCCTAGGATATAAACATGGGGCCCTTTCATAGAGTCTCTGCCCACTTTTCCCCAAAACAAAGCAATATTATAGGTTTCTTAAAATAAAATATCTACTAAAAATGGTGAATATCGAAAAATGTGAATTGAAAATATTTAAAAATACTTATTTCCTCTATGCACCCAGAAAAATAGGAAATTAACTTAAAACATATTGATGCTGCAATTAGTCACTGTATTCAGTTCAAAGAAAGATAGGGCACTTACAGTCTTGTTGAGTTGTCTTGGCACCCTATCTTCCTTTGAAGTGAATATAAAATCAGTAACTGTCCTAAAAATACCTATTTTCCAAAACTTTCATTTGATATATGACTCATAGACATTAACCACATTTCTGCCCCCTTTTTTTTGGAGGGGGGGGGGAAGAGGGGTCATGTTTGAGATAACCCGTAACAGATTTCACAAGCTTGAATTTGAAAATAACATATTCAGGTTGACTCCCACAAAATTTCCATCCCCTCTTGGGAGGTAGGAAGAAGGGTGGAGACATAATCTGAAGTAGCCTATGACAGTACACACATGAGCTTTCATTTCACACCTAACTTATAGCTGGGGCTCTCACTTTCAGAAACAGAAGAACAACTTTCTCGTTTCCCCATTTTAGGAAGGAAGAAACGTTGGGGCAAATTTTTATAGCCCATAACCCTCCATGCATCACAGGTTTCATTTCAAGCAAAGCCTTTTACTCTCGGCGCATCACAGGTTTCATTTCAAGCAAGGCCTTTTACTCTCGGTCGTCACGTTCCAAAGATATAGTGGAACAATTGTTTTCATATTTCCGCCTTTTAGAGGGGAGGGAGAAAGCATGGGAGTAATTTTTTATGTATATAGCCTATGACATTCCTCACATTACAGGCTTTCATTTGATACATAAATGAATAATTTTGTCCATCGCTGTAAAAAGATATGGTGGAACAACTATTCAGAACAAGCTAGCAGATGACGAGTGGAAAGCAATAGATAAGATAAAAATGCATTAATTTTTTAATCAGTGGTGAATTATTCACTAGGAGCATGAAGTGCTCGCCTAGGGCTGGAGCTCGACATTCAGGGGACATCAAAACTTGGAGTTTTTTCCCCCATTTCCTAAAATATTTTACTAATAACATACTACTTAAGTAGAGATCTCGTGTTTTTTACTTAGTACCAAATGAACTTTTTGCTAAATACATTCAAAGAACAGACGTGCAAGTTAATGAAATACATATTAAATTTCCTATTTATGCATTTCTGTTATTCAATTTATTTAACCAGCTTCATATATTTTTTCCATTCGAAAGTTGTAAAAAAGTTTATTAGGTTGATACTCACCTGAATAGTTAGGGGCCCTCCCCAAACCTTCTGTTCCTGAGGCCTTCAGGTATCTTAATCTGTCACCTAATATAATACTCATTATGATATATAGATATGCTACTGATTTACATTATATTGAATTATGGTTTTGAACCCGGAATGCATCATGAAAAAGGCACTAGGCATATGCCTAGGACTCATAAATCTGAGGGACCTGTTCTGTGGTGGATTAAGCTATCTGAAGACTCTAGGTGCAAAAGATTGGAGAGAAGATATCCGGGATATTTGAGAAGCCCCAAATATCCAGGAGTGTCTGTGTGTGGAAGGGTGTACTCACTCTATTTACATTTTGCAACTTACGAATGGAAAAAATGCATAAATGGAAAATAAAAAATTATTTAGACTTGCATTTACTGAAAAACAAATAAATATCTGTTAATTTTAGTGTATTTAACAAAAAATCACATATTTGATATTAACCTAAAACATGAGATGTGTACTTAAATAGTAGATTATACTGATTGTGAAATATTTTGTTCAGTAAAATGTCTGAAACAAAAATAGAGTTTTGACTATTTCAAGGCTCGCATGAATGTCGTAGGCATTAAGGTGAGCACCTATTTGATAATTTGCCTCTCCTTATTATGGGTCCCTCAGATTAGCTTGTATAGGGGTCGCAAATAGACCTTATTTTGTTCCTAGGGCCCGAAAATAGCTCGAACCTGATTTCAGCATAATACATAAAGTACACCTTCAGGTAAAATGTAGTGATTAATGTTATCTGCTATTTGCCAAGCCTGATTTGCGTTTGTTCTATACCTAGAGACCACACGATTATCCCTCATTTCCTGTCGAAAACTTCTTAAAATGCTTTGAAATCTAAGTCATTATCCACAAGTCATTTAAAAGCATTGTTTTTCTATCTCATTGCACAAAGTACAAATAATTATATTTCAAAAATACCTCAAAGTAAATTTCATATGAAATTGAATGGTGTATGCCATATATGATGTGATATTTATGGGTAACGAAAATGACATAAGAAATTATGCCATTTTCGATCAGTTAAATAATTATTGATTAAAAAAAAGTTATTGGTGCTGTTTTTATTGTCTGTGTCGTTTTTATTCTCGGTTTGTCATTAATTTTCTTAAGATAAAAAAAAAAAGATTTCTTTAATTTGCCTCATTTTCTAGAACAAACTATCAGTTCCCACTGTAAAATATCACTCCGTCCCTTTTATGTACTACTAATAGATATCACCATACTTACATTGCCAGTTGTCTAACTCTATTGATGTTATAATAAGCATTTTGTGCCAAAGTTATATTTCCATTAATTGCCAGTGATAAAATATAAGAAACTGGCATATTCATTCCATGCAAGTGATATTTATTTTGGGCAGATTTTCATCTCTGTTATTACTTGAAAATCTATATTAAATAGTTAGTAATTAGGGTAAAAATTGTATTTTTACACTTTTGAGAAAATAAAGATAAGTACAGAACTGTTTGTTGTCTTTTTTTTTTAATTTTTTATATCATTAAGGCAATGTCCAACTGCCATGGATCAAACAAGTATTTATATCAGTCTCCTGATGAAAGTAATAAGGATAACCAGGTATTTTTACAAGCACAATGAAAATTTCTTTCTGCAGAGGAAAAAAATTAACCATTTGTTCCAAACGATCGTAAGTACATACAAACAAAATACTCATGCAGCCATGTGCCACGGAGGTGCAAACAGGCTGCATTTTGTGCTGCAGACGGGTCTGTCCTGAGCTACAATTGCTGCATTTGTCCACTGTAGGCACTATTTGACATTGCCCATTGCATCCTAGTTTTCTCTTTTCCTGAGGCATTTAGGCATGCTGTTCATAATTCTATTCACCAATCTAAAATCATGCATACTGGTGACGTGGCCAAACCAATGCAATCACTCTTTGCACAATAATCTGCTCAAAGGAGGTTGCCTACTCCTTTCCCTAACCTCATCCTTACTTAAAAAGTGAAACCACCTCATGCCCAAGTTGCTGCATAAGCATCTAGAATCAAAGGCATCAATTTTCCTGTTATTTTGCAAAAGATACAAGTTTCACTACCATAACCCTAGAAAGAACCAAACTATTATAAGCCTAATCCTACACACTCCAAAGTTTTTTACAGGTCCCAGCAGCGATCCCTATTCATTTCATCTCGTGCCGTATATCACTAATATCTTTATATATATAATTATAATATCTTTATATATATAATTATAATATTTATATATATAATTATAATATCTTTATATATATAATTGTAATATCTTTATATATATAATATTTTTATATATATAAGCTCTCAACATAAACTGAGACACTTGCTCATGAGTGTAACCGTTCAGAGCAACTGAAACATCATCCTAACTAATTTAGATTCATCACTTAGTTTTCCCTCTATCACCAAACATACTCCATTACCAGTCTCATCAACATCATTAGCCAGCAAGGCCAAATCATCTGCATAGTCAGAGATTTTGAAATCTGTAGACCATTTAAGGCCAAAATATTACTCTTGCAAAGAATTAATACATGATCACAATCAATAACCAAATTAAAGATTAAGACAAAATGCACCCTTGTCAAACTCCTCTAGCAATGCTAAACCAATAGCTATAAGCTTTACCAACTCTCTCGCACATGAATCAGTGTTATCCAGAGTTTTCATTATACCGACTAACTTGTCAGGTATTCCGTCTGATCGAACGATCAACCGCAAATTCTGTCGATAAACAAGTCAAAAGCCTTTTGGAATTCATAAAGTTAGTAACCACACGTTTCTGAAACTAGAAATTTCTCAACAATCTGGTTGAGTGAAATATTTGATCTATGCACTCCCTCATCATCATAGCAAGGAGGTACGGAGGTCCAACCAGTCCATGCAATTTAATCCTCGAAGCATATCTGCCCTGAGCTATATATGCTGCATCTGCTCACTGCACACCAGTTCTAACAAGGTCTTGTTTGGCATTGCTCATAGCATCCTAGGTCTCCCCCTCTTTCTGAGGCCTTTAGGCACACTGTTCATAACCCTATTCTCTAATCCAGCGCTGTCCAACTAGCGGCCCGCACAAGGATTTTTGTGGCCCGTGAACAAAACCAAGTTTTTACTTGAAATTTAAAATGAATATCTATACTCATTCTATTCTTATTGCCCAACAACTACGGCCACAATGCTCCCATTAAATATTTGATATGGTTTAGAAAATTTATATTGGTTTATTATTACTTATTATTTTTCGTATAAATAAAATAATTTTTTTGAGATGACATGAACTGACTTTTCAACTACCTATCTGTCCTATTCTTTTTTTGGCCCGCGAAATATTGGTGAAAGAAAAAACGGCCCGCGAAATATTGGCGAAAGGAAAAATGGCCCGCGGTCTTAGACAGCACTGCTCTAATCTATAATTATCCATACGGGCAACATGGCCAAACAACAGTCTCTCTCTCTCTGCACAATATACTGCTCAGAGGAGGTCGAAGACTCCTTTGCCTAACTTCATCATTACTTACAAAGTTGAACCACCTAATGCCTAAGATACTGCTAAGCATCTAGAATCAAAAGCATCAAGTTTCACTACCATAACTAACCCTAGAGAGAACCACACTATTATAGTGTCTAATTTTAGTCTTTAGGTGTATATGCCTATTTCTTCACACTCTCCATAGATTCTTAAAAGTCCCGGCAACAATCCCTATTCGTCTGTTAATCTCATGCTGCACATTACCAGTATCTGTTACAATTAAACTGAGACACCTGCTCAAGAGTACATCCATTCAGATTAAATGAACCACAGCCTGCCTGACCAATTTTCATCACTTTAGTTTTCTCTCTGTTTATAACCAAACCTACTCTACTACCAGTTTCATCAACAGCTCGAATGAAAGAGTTCATCTCATCAACATCATTTGCCAAAATGGCTAAATCATCAGCATAATCTAAATCAGAAATTTTCGTATCTCTAGTATGTTTAACGGGCCGTCCCATGGCCGAGTGGTTAACGTGCTTGGCTACTGATCTAAGGGATCTGGGTTCGAGCCCCGGATAAGGCATGGATGTATGTGTTTTTTTTTGCTGAGGTCCAGCCATCCTCTCAGACCTTCTACTGTGGCATATAAACTGACAGGCTCCTGTCAGACCTCTGTGGCAAGCAGCTACTTGAAGGGGTATTTTTTTTTAGTATATTTAAGGCCAAAATCTTTCCCTTGCAGTGAATTTCGCATAACAATCAATAACCGAACTAAAGAGAAAAGGAGACAAAATGCACCCTTGTCGAACATCAGAAGCAATGCTAAACCATTGGATTGGATTGTTTTACCTCTGAGCGGCACTTTTTTGCACACCATGGGCTAAATGGCCAGGTCACAAGGACCCCAAAGGCTCAGAGAAGGTTGGAGGAGGGGACCCACTGGAACAGCTGTTGGGAGACAGATGGTAGCCTCCCGTCAAGACCATCCAGCGTGTTCTTTAACGTGCACAGGGTATGGCTCTCCCGCACACGGGGCCACGGCTTAACGTCCCATCCGATGGACGGCAGCCTTTCCAAGCCCATCGGTGTCCCCTACTGACCGTGGGAAGGGCGGGGAGTTTTGCGGAGATAAATCTCAACGCTGACCCAGCTGGGACTCGAACCTGGGAATTACAGATTACGAGCCTGGCGCGCTACCCAATGCTAAACCAATTGCTACAAGCCTTACCAACTCTCACACACGACTTGGCGTTATTATAGAGAACTTTCATTATGTTAACTGACTTGTCTGATATGCCATACGATCTCACAATCAACCACAAATTATGACGATCAACAGAGTAAAAAAAAAGTCTTTTTGAAATCAAAGCTAGCAACCAAGGGTTTCTGAAACTAAACATTTCTCAAGAATCTGCCTGAGTGAAAATATCTGATCTACACATCCCCTACCATGTCGGAATCCACATTGCTCATCACGCAATTGACTGTAAATCAGATTCTTAATTTTATTAAGCACAATCATGCAAAGAATTTTACCTGGAACAAGAAAGTAGGATGATACCCTTATAGCTATCACAAGAACTGCGATCATCATTTTTAAAAATAGGGATAAATCTCTCTGATAAAATCCTTAGGAACAATGCCTTTATCATAAAAGATATTCAAAATTTCAGTCATCCATGTGGTAACCGAAACATTCCCAGCTCTAAGCATTTCCGTACTAATTTCATCTACCCCTGAGGATTTATGTAGTTTAAGTTTAGAAACAGCTAACTAGCTAAAGTTATGTGTTATAGGGCCAACATTAAAGCTAGTAATGCATCTTTCATCGTTAAAAACAATGGGAGTAGAACTAACCACATTGTTTAGAACATCACTGAAATCCTCAGCCCACCTACCCATGACATAATCCTCATCTTCTATAACCTTATCTTGTTTATCCTTCAATCCCTGTCCGTTTTCTACCACATAAAACATTATCTGGTACAGCTCTCTGCTGTTGTGCTGTCTAATTGCTTCCTCGGCTTTGTCAGCCAAGCCAACAAGCGAAAGTTTCTTATGAGCAGCTAACTGATCCTTTACACGTTTATTAAGCTGTAATGCTTTCTATTAGGACTAGTAGGGTACTGATTAAGGACATTCCTGCAGTTCTTTCTTTCTGAAATAAGCTCAAGTGCCTTATCATTCAAATAATTCTGCCTCCTCTGCTCCTTTTTACCTAAAAGAGTACTGTTAGTTTCCAAAAAAGCCTGTTTAAAATGGCCCCATTCTTCCTCAACTTCAGTAGTAAGCAAACCATGATTGTCATAATGACTAAATAATATATCATGGTAAGCTTTAGCTATAACTGGGTCTTTCAGAACTTCAGAATTAAATGTAATTTTTTAAACTTTAGTACAACACTTCTTAAGTTTAGGTTGCAACATACTTTTAACAAGGTAATGGTCAGATTCAATTTCAGCACCCCTATATGACCTGATATTCCTAACAGAACTAACTCATTTGCTGTTAATTAATATATAATCTGTTATATTTTTATGCAGCCCATCTGGTGATAAAACCCCCAAAGGTCAGAGTCAGACAGAATTCAAAATATCCTGAAGTTGTCCGTGAAACCTATCCTTCTCAACCTCATCGGCATCCGCAGTGGGGCATAACATTCAAGTTTTTAATGCTTGTCTGAAATTTTCCTGTGAGAAACCTTTCATTAATGCACTCATCCGATATGAGCATTACTAGCGTGTCTGCTGAGAAACAGACCCACGCCTTGGTGATGCTTATTATCTTCCCTCTCTGAGATGAGAAATTCAAGATTACTTTTAAGAATTTGACCTTTATCTATCCATCTTGTCTCTTGCAAGCTGAGAATAGCTAAATTAAAATGATGAAATTCTTGTGTGAGGACATCAAAAGAATAATCTCTGTGCAGAGTCCTCACATTCCAACTACCTATGGAGAGAAAATGGTGAGTGGGATGTTTAAAGAAACTATGTTTATTGAGAGAAGGAATGCCGACAATATCAAACAGCTCCCTAATCGCAGACATTGGGAAAAGACCCGTTCCCCCACCACTTAAGGCTGAAGCCATCTACACTGAAAGACTTCCTCTAATGTAGAATTTGACGATGCCAGTAGAAACATGCGCAGGATTATCCATCAGCTGATGAAACGTATCCTGTGAATCTATTCATTTGGGGCTATCAACCTACAAACATGCAAAAACCAAAGCGGCAGATTTTTCCTCCACAGAAGCCCAGCAGTGCAGCAAATTCAGGATCCATAATCAAGCTCAGGGCCTTATTTCAGTCCAGTAGGTTTATATGGTCAGCAACCAGGACCCTGTGTGGTTGACCACTTCTCAGCAGGGTAGAAAAAAAAAAGTAGCCTTAGTTGTCCAGATCCGTAGGTCACACTAATCTGGCAGCCTCCCTTTCCGTTCCCTTCCACAAGAGAGTACCACTTCTGAATTCACGCTGTTCATCATGCAATTGTCCATCAACCAAATTCTTAGTTAAGCACAATAATGCAAGAACTTTATCTGGAACAGAAAGTAGGCTTATATCCCTTTAGTTTTCACAGGAACTAGAATCACATTTAAAAAAAATATTAAATATAATAATAGCTCTGCAAAAAATTTTAAGATATTAAAAATTTCAGGCAGCCATATGATAACAGAAATATTTCCAGCATTTCAGTAGATATTTCATCTACTCCTCGGGATTTATGTAGTTTAGGAAGAGCCAATGCGACTTCAGAATATGATATTGGGCCAACATTAAAGCCAATAATGCATCTATTCTCATTACAAACAATGGGAATAGAACTAACCATAGTGTTCTTTTCAACATCTCTTCTCACACAACCAACTAACTATCCAGTACAGTTCTCTACTGTTGTACTAACTGCTTCCTCTGCTTTGCCAGCCAAGCTATCAAGCCAAAGATTCTTATCAGCTGTTAATTGATCCTATACGCGTTTATTAAAGTCTTTGTAATGCCATCTGTTAGGACTAATAGGATGTTGACTCAAATTATTCCTACAATTTCTTCTTTAAAAAATAAACTCTATAGCCTTATCACTTAAATAACTTAGTCTCCTCTGCTCCTCACCTAAAAGAGTACTCTTAATTTCAAGAAAAGGCTGTTTAAAATGGTCCCATTCTTCCTAAATTTCAATTGCAAGTATTAGGTTATGCAAAAGTTCATCCTGTTTTTTTACCAAAATTCCATTCTGTGACCTGGCCATTTAGCCAAGTCTGTGCAAAAAAATGCCACTTAAATGTAAAACAACCCAGCCCAGATATGTTGGGTTGGGCTCTTTTACCTCTGAGAGGCACATTTTTGCACACAATGGGCTAAATGGCCATATCACAAGGACCCCGAAGGCTGGGGGGAGGTGACATACTAGAACAGCTGTTGGGAGACAGATGGCAGGCTCCCATCAAGGCCATGCAGCATGTTCTTCAATGTGCAAAGGGTAGGCTCTGCCATACACAGGGCCACAACTTCAAGTCCCATCTGACAGACGGAGACCTTTCCAAGCTGATCGCTGTCCCCTATTGACCGGGGGCAGAGTGGGAGTTTCGCAAAGATAAATCTCAATGCTGACCCAGTTGGGACTCAAACCTGGGAACTGCAGATTACGAGCCTGATGCGCTACCGACTGAGCCACACAAGCATGTGATTTGAGAGATGTTAAAAAACACCACACACACACACAAAAAAAAATCATTCCTTAAAAATAAAAGAAAAACAAGGAGAAATGAAGTTTTCAACATTTTATGCCGCAAATTGTCCATATAAAATCATTTTTTAATGATTGGGGTTACACAAACTTATATAACCATCGAACACTTTTTTACTTGCAATATAGCAAGTAAAAAAGTGTTCGATAGTTATATAAGTTTGTGTCCTCTGCTATATATATCTAGGGGCTCACTGGAATATTTTGTCCAAGGACTCGTGACGATCCACTTTCGCCACTGTATGCGTGAGAATCCTAGCAAAAAAGTTAAGCAGTCTTCAAACTTTGTAGAACCCACTAGTTCAAAATTCCAAATTTTTCAAAAAGCTTTTTTTTCTCTCATCACGCTTCTGTTATCGTTACGTCATCCTTAAAAATGAGCATCTCACCTGACAGCAGGGCCAGCGTGGCAAAGTGAGGAAAGCAATGATGAGGGCACCAGTATGTTAAGAGCGATTTCCCGTTCATCAGTTTGTATCAATATATTATTGGAAATATCTAATAATCTGTATAATCATCTGTCATGGAGTATGTTCCCTCTAAGTTGCACCCACGCAAGAGCAATTTCTTCCACTGACTCGAATAATTCGAGCAACACTGCTCATGGAATAAGTTTAATAATCTTCTTTTTTCAAAGCTTTTATCACGCATAGGCGAAAATACACGAGGAAGATCAAACCAACCAAAAAATATTCCCCTTTGCACACTTAAAATGGGAAATTCCATCATAAGCATACTACAATTCAATGTAATCCATATTTGCAAATTTAACGCAGGATTTTAGTAACTCTACCTATAACGGTGTCAAGTAGGTATTTTTCTATTCAAGATCATAAAAAAATTACTTTTGACAAATGTCACAAGAGCATCTAACAGGACTGTCTATGACAGCAACAGAGAATGATGTATGCAGTGGTGAAAGTAAATTTCTTGTCGGTATGCTTCTAAGCATACCTAGGTGTGTGAAAATCACGTACAGGCGGTCACTCTACTGAAGTCATCTTAAATGGGTAATAAAGTGAAGTGTATGGTGTCGAAAATACAATATCACGGTATTTCTCCCTATGTTTTCTGCTAATAGCGAAAGATTTGGAGTTTTTTAACGTGAAATAAATATTGCAAATTTTAAATGGATGACACTGAGAGTGAGTATAATAAGTATATTTACAATACAAAATTACAATTCAATGCAAATTATTACAAAAATATGGATGAAATAACATAAACAAACTAACTGCTATCGTACATAAATTAATAACCCTTTTTCTACAGAGCATACAAGACCAGCTCTGTCTGTTCTACTAAATTACTACCTTTTCATTTTGTTTGTCATGTCTCTTGAATACCTTCACTTCAGGCATAAACAGTCCATTGTCTTTGGTTAGCTCACTAGATTTATCATAAATAGTAAAATAAAACCACCCGCGCGCACACCACATAAATATATTTCTTGTTTGTGATTTTCGTACACTGACTCAGACTATTTAAATATCCTTATTTTAGATCCCTTCAATTCCAGCACACTGAAATTCTATTATTCTCTTTTTCTAGGTCGGTTCTACATTCAAATTCGTTTGTTGTATAAATTTCACGCACAAGTATATGCGAGCGTTCATGTCACGTTTTGTCATGAAGTCACTGCAGCGCATTTATCTGTGGTAACAATATTAATATATATAAATACTTTCTGATTCCGTTGTATTCGCAGATTTCGGCCTTACTAAAAAAATAATAAGACGCAGAAAGATGTAAATAAGATATTTTTAAATTGATTTAATTTAAAATCGCATTTTTTAGAAACAAAACTTTTCACTTATTTTAATTTTCGTCACTCAACTTGCATATTCTAAACCCAGATGCCAAATTTATTCATTTTTTTAGAATGACATAATCGGAGATTCAGAGTAACTTTGAAATTGAAGAATTTTTTGACGTTTTTGTTCAAATACAGGAGGAAGTATTCACTCTTAATGTCGATATCAAAATATACATGAAAAGATTGTCTTGAGTCAGATGGGATAAAAGCTCTCGACCACCAATATCTCAGATGCTCTGATCATTGAGCTATTGAAGCACCTATCGAGATCTCTAATTGATGTTATGAACTTTCTTATCTGCAACAACTCTGTGAAAGCAGATCTGATATGAAGTAGAGTTGGGTTGGGTTGTTTTACCTCTGAGCGGCACTTTTTTGCACACCATGGGCTAAATGGCCAGGTCACATGGACCCCGAAGGCTCAGAGAAGGTTGGGGGAGGGGACCCACTGGAACAGCTGTTGGGAGACAGATGGTAGCCTCCCGTCAAGGCCATCCAGCGTGTTCTTTAACGTGCACAGGGTAGGCTCTCCCACACACGAGGCCACGGCTTAACGTCCCATCCGATGGACGGCGGCCTTTCCAAGCCCATCGATGTCCCCTACTGATCGTGGGCAGGGCGGGGAATTTTGCGGAGATAAATCTCAACGCTGACCCAGCTGGGACTCGAACCTGGGAACTACAGATTACGAGCCTGGCGCGCTACCGACTGAGCCACCCCCGCCCCATATGAAGTAGAGAGTTCAGCAGTCAGAGCACTTGACATGTTATCAAAAAGTCATGGGTTCGTGTGCCATCCGGTTCAAGATATTATTTCCTCATATTTGATATCAAATTTAAACTAAGAGTGAATACTTCCCTGATAATAATTTTTAAAATTCATCAAGTGTAAGGAGTGTCATCAAGGTATAGAGATTTCACCTCTGCCTTATCAAAAGTGACTTTTTAGAAAGTCACAAAGTTTTTTTTCTCCTGCTTGTCGCGGTTTTATCATGGAACAGTTTTAAGGGGAATGTTTTTTCGCTTCTTTCAATCTTTAATCTGGTGGTGTCAGTGGAGTGGCCTACTCTTTCTGCTTCAATTAAAAGTTGACCTTATCGTATAGCTAAAGAGCATGTTGTAAAATGCTTCCACTTAAATATGACAAATATTTTTTAAATTGTTTTAGTTGTCCAAGGTTGGCAATATTTTGAGTAATTGATACTCTACTAATTACAATCCTTGTTCTTCTACTGCCCACATAACATCACCACATGATCAATTCAATTGAATCAGGTATGTGCAGAATAATAGCATTTTACAAACCGCCTCCGTGGTATCGATTGCCTCGCGGTGACACTGATCCAGTTGGGGCCCATGTTCGAATCCTGGGTGGTCATGGCTGTTTGTACTGTGCCAAGTTTGTACAGAACAAACTACTATTTGTGCTTTCAGGGCCGCATCTAGGAAGTTGGCCGCCAGCGTGCAAAAATAATTCGGCCAACTTACTTATGAGTCATTATACTCTTGGACACCAGTAGGGGGGAAGAAATAAAGTCCCCCCATGGAAAAATTGATAGACAAATTAATTTACGTTAGATGATATCAGGTGTATCAAAAAATACATTTTTCTAAAAAATATAAATTGGGGGGGGGGACACGTTTTATTTTGTTATCAGAAATATTTTATTACTATGAAAAACATTTTATACCTGTATTTTCAATAATAATTTCAATTTTTTTCATTTTGTTTACGGATATCTTTAGTTGTATGCAGAGCCGGACTTTGACCATCTGAGGATATAATGTAACGCAATGTATGGATAAACTCCTAGCCTTAGCGAAATGAACTAAAAGAATTGCATATTATTTTTACAACAAACCATTTCTCTGTTATCCGTAACTTCTTAACAATGAGAGATGATTAGAGTAAAAAAAAAACATTACGAAGCTCAAAATGTTCTCCATCATTTACGATGAGACACACTGCTTGGAGAGAAACCAAATAGTAGGAGTCGACATTTATATTAACTAACAGATTTTAATTTTTCTATTTTTGTTCCTTAAGTTCTCGAGAATAAAACATAACCATTAAATCTTTTTTTAAGAAACTTCGGTATTATTTAATTTAGGTTGTTCAACTTCTGGATGAATATCTCATTTAGAACTTGCTAAAAAAATATATATAAAGTTATTTTCACTTATTTTTAGTAAAACGAGTTAAATTTCAAATACGAAAACTTATTTGCTTAATCTCCCTTTGCTCTACTTTAACGAGAGTAAGTATTGTTTAGATCATGCCCGTCCAAGTCAAACTTAGTGAAGAGCCACTAAAAAAAAAGCAATATTCATAAAGAGCAGCACAAAAATGTTATCATCTTAAAAGCGAAAATATACATTTCTAAGGAGTAATGTAATAAATTGGAGGAAAAAAAACTATATTCTTAAGGAATCAAGAAACTATCTTGATTAAAAAACAAAAATATACATTTTTAATGAGTACCAGGAATAAGCAAAAGTATTAGCTGCACCTAACAATATTCCTCAGAAAAGTGGAAAAAAGAACAAAATTCAATATATTGATTATTTGAGCTGCGGTTGGATGGGCCTTGTTTAAATGTTTCCGCTTCTTAGAAAAACATAATTTTAAATTAAGATAAAAAGCTGAAAAATTACTTTTTCAGATCCCAGTTTTACTTTAAACCACTAAATTTAAAAGCAATAAAATTTCACTGTTAAACCTGACATTTGGAGCAAATAATTCTTCCCGATGGTAGCACGCTTCACTACTGATCGAAGGAACTCTGTCTAGTTTTCAAATATAAAAAAAACACATGAAATGCTCTGGTGGGAAATGTTTTTAGGCTCCAATTTCAGTAATATCGGTTAAATTAATAAAAGAAAAACTTTCATTTTGCTTTGCTGTACTTGTTGCAAATATAGTTTTATGTTTTAGCTTGTTTCAGACAAGAAACTTAAGGCATCCAAGAAATTCTAATTTTTCGGTCTGTCTTAATGCAGAGTAAACCATGTGAATTCAAATCTGTGTAGAGAATTTTGAATACGCGTACTCGATTTTTTTAAGCAATTCAAAATTCTAAAACAGTAAACCACAGATAATTATACTTATTTCATCAGAGCAGAGCATACAATTTTGCCGAGAAATTTTTACATTTAATTCCTCTTACTGAGATTGGAGTATGGAAATAGCATTTTAATATTTCTTCCCCCAACTTCGGAAGAACTCATCAGATTGTCCCGAAATATGCAATTGGGTAGCCCATGTAGATGATTCAAAGTGCAGCACATATTCACATCATTTGTGACAGTAGCGCCCCCTGGAAGTGGTATAAGAGGAGATTAGAGAGTCGGTGTAAAGCACTCAGATGGGACGCCCATGTCTCTATCATTAACAAAGCAAGAACTATATTGCAAATTATTTCCCCTAATCGGGCACAAATCCTCACTTTCCATCCAGCAAAAACTGCTCATCTATACCCAAGTTATCAAACACATCTTGCTATATGCAGCCCCTATTTAGGGCGCAACCTCCAAACAATCTAGCTCGACTTCAAAGTACTCAAAACAAGATACTGCGATCAGCTGTAGCGGCTCCCTGGTTTGTTCGCAATTCCACACTTAGGCTACGAAACTATTCTTCAAGCCATGAAAAAAATGGCCACAAACTATTTTCAACAGGCTGAGATCCATTCAAATAAACTTATCCAAGATTTTGCTCACCATCAGACTTTTCCTTCTCACAAGTTTAAACGACCAAGTGTTCTCGATATACCGGATCTGGCTGAAGGACGATAACAGACAGAGCCACTCTTCTGACCCTGGCTGTACTCGTCATTCCCCCTACATCCATCCCTTTTTTACACTTGTCATCAATCTAGGTACATTTTTACATCACAATACCCGACATTTACTGTTTAGCTTCTTTTCTTTTACTCTTTCCCACAGTCACCTCGCCCCCTTTTCCACCCTATTATGTTTATAGGCAGTTTCTGCCACGGTTCAGCCGTTTTATTCATCTCAACATTTACAGTCATTTCGCCAAAGGCATACTTTCGATTATGCAGGTATAGACCCAAGGTCTGGTACTGCTCAAGTCATTTCTTGATCCTCCCGGTGTAAAGCACTGGAATGTGGTTGCTCGCAAGAACATTTTGCCAGGGCAGTGCGGTAGATTTTCTCATTATGATGCAAGTCTTCGAAATGCCGCCCCTTAAATGTTTTTTCTTTAAAATAACCTTCGACTGCGATTAAAAAAAAAAAACTGCACAAAATGTACGAATACTATTTTTAATTTGAAAATATAAACTACTTTAAAATAATGATATCAACTATCAACAATCTACTACAATTTTACCCTTCTTTAACTTTAACAAATTCGTTAATTAGGGATGTGTAGTCTAGAGTGGCAGCCAATGTAGATTCAATAGAAATTAATGACAGATTTCTAAGTTTTGTTTGGTTTATTGAACTTCTTAAGTAGTGTTTTATTAATTTTAATTTGGAAAAACTTCTTTCCCCACTAGCTACAGAGACAGGGAGTGTTAATAAAATTCTCAGAGCTACAACAGTATTCGGATACAAAGTAATTCAGTTATTTTGGCACAAATAATTTAAAACATCCAAAGGTTTCATAGAATATGGTAGCATTCAGGATACATCACGTAATTCTTCTTGAAGATCATTTGCATTTATATCCGATTCATTTTCGACCGAAAGTATTGACTGGAGACTGGTACAATAATTTTCTAGCGTTTTGTCATCTATATCCTTGAGTTTTAAAATATCATATAAAAACTGAAAATTTTTGCTATAAGTTTCCAGAAGCGTGAATCGTTCATTCAGAGAATTAAGGGTAATATCCAGAATATAATTGAAAAAGTTTATTTTGAATTTATTCTCCTCTGTTAAGGGTTGATCGACAGCTTCTTCATAGTCAAATTGACGCTTTTTCCTTCTGGCTCTAACTTCAGTTTCGGCAGGAAATTCTTCACTGCATTCAAGATTCTCTGCAATCTCATTAGCATCAATTTTCATCTGATCAGATCCAGATTGTCTACAACTTTTCACTTTTTGTATGGTTTCTGATAACATTCCTTACACAATCTGACAAATTTATAGTTACAGATTGCAATAGCTTCGAGATTGAATTTATTTCAAATATCATACCAAAGAATTACACCGCATATAAACTTGTAATTTTAAATATTTTTTGCTAACCCTCTTGCTTTAACTTTAGTTTCTGCATCTCTGTTGATGTCTTCTATTATTTGGAATAATGCATCATAGATTTCGCAAAGTTGAAATCGTAAAGGTTTCAACGCATCTACTGTGCTTGACCACCTAGTAGCACTCAATGGTTTTAGAGTTAATTGAGAAACATATTTTTTTTAGCACTTCCCAACGCTTTGCAGAACCAGAAAAAAAAGTGTAAACTTCATGTACAATAGAAAAAAAAGTTGTTTCTGTAGAAGAAGACGCTGCATCATTCACAACTAGGTTTAAAGAATGACCTGCGCAGGGCACATAAAACGCCCTTGGATATTTTTCAAGTATTCTATTTTGTACACCCTTTCTTACTCCTTCCATATTAGCTCCGTTGTCATAGCCTTGTCCTCTAAGCCACTTTAACTCAAAACCTAACTTTTCCAAATGTGTCAGAATAAGTTTTGTCAAACCCTCTCCGGTTGAATCACCAGCTTCAAAAAACAAACCAATAAAGAATTCTTCAATTTCATATTTATTTTGAATGGAGTTTAAAGCGACAGCTCTTATTGTTAATGAGAGCTGTTCAATATGACTTACGTCTGGGGTACAATCGGCGATTATCGAAAAATAGTTAGCGATTTTTGTTATTTCGACAATTTTGCTTAAAATTACATTTCCCATCAAATTTATCAATTCATCTTGTATATTATTGCTTAGATAAGTCACAGACCATTTATCAGACTCGCGTTGAACTCTCCCGATATGTTCTTCCATAACTGGATCAAACTCAAAAAGCAATTCTACCAACTTTAGGAAATTTCCGTTATTAGGCTGGAAACAAATGTTCAGTTATTCCACGAAAAGCTAAGCATTGTGAGGCCAATAGTCTAATTATTCACATAATTCTTTTTAGAACTCCTCTCCAATGCTGAATTTCCATATCCATAATTCGTTGATATTCAGCGTCAATAGTTTTTTTCTGCTTTAATCGAATGTCCAATTCTTTCCATGCTCTAAAAGCATTTCTGTGATTTACAGACTTTTTGTGCGTTGTGAGGGCTCTTATAAGATTTCCCCAGTCAGAATAACCTTTTTTGGGTCAGTCATTAATAGCAGACGAATTATTAAATAATATACAACAAAAGCAAAAAACGGCATCATTTGTAACAGAGTAAATCAACCAACTTCTCTCAACGACTTCACTATTGCTCAACACTTTCAAATAATGCGAGGGCGAAAATCTACGCCTTCCTTTATTAATAGGAAACTCGAATTCTTTAATTTGATGTGGACCCCTCTCAACCAGTATTTGACGAGTTTCAGATGACATGTAGAAAGGATTCCATAATGCAGGATCAGAAGGAATTTCGTTTAATATCTGATGGCTGCCACTGCTACCCGGCTCTTGATGAACTTCTGATGGTGTTATTTTTTGGCTCTTTTCAACAATTTCTTCTGGAAGTGATTGGGGCGGCACTGAGTTTTTATTTGCCAAATCCAAAACAGTCGCTGTTGATGTGGACGGCTCATCTAAACAGGACTTTTGTACTAAGAATTTCTTCATAACATAGCTTAGCTTTCTTTCTTGTTCCTCTTTCTTTAAGGGTTTCTTTTTATATTGACTTCCAAACAATTTTTTCCTTTTCTGTTCCATACTGTAATAAAAATTCAGTCCTTCGCAAAGATGCAACCGGGGGGGGTCATTGAAAATGATTAAATATGATGATGCTTATCACGCTATTAAAGTAGGGTAGATAAAATAACGATAGACATGAGTTGCAAAGCTAGTAAGATTTGTAGGTAACAGAACATAATAAATAGATAACGAATGTCTGTCAAATTGACAGCTAACAGCCGTTTTGAAATATGCCTTTCTTTAACTTGTTATTGTATTGTTTCCACTTCAACGTATATGAATTTGGTAAAAATAGAGCAATGAATAACTAACGCAAAAGTAGGCAAATGCAAATATTTCCTAAGCAACTCTCTCTCTATCACACACAGAGGCACACGTTCAGCACCTGAGATATACCCAGTACATGCAAATGCTACTTTTTAATTCGAGTCCCTATTGTCATAACATAATCATTTTCAATGATAATAAGTAACTACAATTGCTGTAAAAAACAATAATTCTCTTACCTGATCTACTTTTTAAACACAAAAACTGAATTAGTATAAATGCATAAATATTATACTGATACAGATATATTATGTATCTGATTTACTGATTTAAATACAGCACAGCCACTTCTCATGACAAACTAACATAAAAATCAAATATTGTCAATAATTGCAAGCTCAAAGCAGAACTATCAACACGTAACACGTGCAACTGTCTTTTGTGATAATTGCCGCCTCAGCTTTTAGGAGAGACCGCGCGGTATATTACAAACAAAAATAATAGCTTCGCGCTGTCAGATCGAAAGTCTTTCGGGAGCGTTCGCCAACGATGCACCTGCACCAGAAACCGAGATCAAAGGGTACCGAAAGCGCTTAGGCAGAGGCGTACGATAAATCATAAATCGTATACATCAATATCGGAATAACATAGACCAATATAGAAAAGTGTTGCGTAAAGATTTTTAATTAATGAATGGTTCAAATTGTATTTTGATTTCGCTTATGCCGCCTGGTGCGGCCGCCTCTCTGTATCATAGCTCGGCACGGCCCTGCATTTTGCTGCAACAGGACAACGCTAGATCTCACACCTCGCAAACCGCTATGAAGGCAACTGAGAAGTTCTATCTCATTATCTTACCATATCACCTACAGAGCTTGGAGCCATGCGATTTCCACCTTTTTCCAAAACTGAAGAAAAACCTTCATGGACATCTGCATGACTCAAATAAAGAGTTATAAAGGACTGTCAGGACATGGATGAAAAAACAAAGTGCGAAGTTCTTTCGTGACGGCTTTGAGAAACTTCTCCATCGTTGACAGAAGTGTAAGGAGAATGGTGGTGATTATGTAGAAAAGTAAATACAGGTAATAAAACAGCTCATTTCAAGAATTATTTTCGAGTTTCTTTTATCAAAATCTCCTCAATAAAACAAATGTAATCGTGATGGAGGCATTAATTTCCATTCAACTTACGTATATAGTGGGGGAATATTATTATAATCGAAAACTCTTAAAATGCATATTTTTTTAGCGTCACACTGCATGCTTTGGAATAATGAATATTATTGGTACATAAAGTGTATATAAGTTGTATTAAATTAAAGGTTCACACACAAATATTTTAAATTTTTTATTTAAAGATGATGAAATGCACTTAAACTTTTGAAATTCTCAAGAAATTTTTTCATAAAAAATTTATTTCAGGTAAGAAATATATTTGAACTACTAAGCATGTGATGTATACAATTAAGACTGGCTATTTAGGCTTCACGAGTGAACAATGAATGGTACTGTTCATGAGTTAATGCAACATCATACTACATAAAATTAAAATGAAGTTTTGATATACATAAAACATATTTTATAACAAAAAGTTTGGCAACTATTTCATCATAGGTGCCACTGAAGGGAGAGACACTTGCCCCCTCCCTCTAAAAACTCGCAATATTAAAAACACGTCCATTACTATTAGTCCTATGGAAATCAATAAATAGCGTTTTTGCTCCCTTTCAGCATTGCCAACTTAGCTCTTTTCACGCTAGATCTAGTTTTTTTTGAGAATCTGTTCAGCTTGAGAATTTTTTAATTTGATTATGGCTTAAAAAATTTTTAAATCACAAACTGGCTGTTTTTATTTTGATATTTTTTAAACCAATTTTATAACGATAAAAATTTTCCTTAATTTCTACTTACATTCCAATAACTGATACCCAGCCTCTGCCTCTTATACATGCAGCGTTTGATTCTGGTGAAATACTGCCTCTGATCCCATGTGTTTAAATGAAATAAAAAAAAACCCTCAAGCAGCTATTTGCCACAGAGGTCTGACAGGAGACTAACCACATCTAAAAGAGCAAGTTGATCAAGGTGATCGAAGTAGAGAAGGTGGAACGATTGAGTTTAGCCATACTTTAATAAAACATGCATCCATAACCATGTCTTATTTTTTTCATTTCAGTTTACAATTGTGCTACACAATCTTTTAGCATAAATTTAATGCAACCCTCATTGTCTCTTTAGGTTGCTAATTTAGAATAGTGTATTTGCATCATATGCAGTGGACAAACCTGACAAAGGTTAAATAGACTAAGATTGCTAATATATTCAGTTTATACAGAGATACCTAAGGCTTAAATCCACTTCAACTTATTGGATTTTCTCTGCCTCTCCTCTTGTTTTCATGGAATAATCTGAAGTGGAATAAATCTTTAGCCAAATGAACCTACTGAAAAAATAAAGCCTGAAGTCGAATGAGCACTAAAATGGCAAAATCTATTTCAGCTGTTTGATCATGTCTTAGATGACAAAAGAAATGCTGCAGCTTTTATGAAATCCTCAGGCTATGTCGCTTAAGACTGGTACCATGGCTTGCTTATTCTTATCCAATGGAACATGGACTAGAGCTTCCACAAGTGCTAACCACCTCAGACACTCTATCTAAACTTCCAAGACCTAGTGCAGATCTAAATAAATTCCCCACCACCCCTGAAGATATTGACATTGATGATCCAGCAAGTTATTTCAAAGTTGAATGTCATATTGCTATATCCAAACAAATTTTACCTTCTGATAAAATAAAAATCCTCATTACATCCATTAACGATTTACTTTATAATAAATAATAAAAATTTCCCATGGTAGGATTTTTTAGCGTTTGACCCCCCCCCCCCACACACACACATAATCACTAAATTTATGTTTCTTAAGTTAAAAAATCGTTCTCTTTTAAAAATGAAGTCAGAAAGTCATCCTATCCTAAATTTTATGTTAAATGAGAGTTTTTCTTTAGTAGCACTTGGCATAAATATAAGGGGACACAAATATTTCTCCTTTACAGTCAGGAACAAATATATATATAAAAAAACATTTAGACTTATACAATGTACTTTCTTCTGAAAAGATTTCACCTTGATCACTATTTTGTCTTTTTTTAAAATCATATTTAGCTTTTAAATCATGGTTCAAGTTTTACAATATAAAGATTTCACTTGCCAAAACTGGAATAGAGGCTTTATTGCAACTTAAAGAAACTTTCTAACATAAAAAAAATACAGCTTTCTTTTTGAAGTTTTGGTCTAGCTTATTTTCCTCATGTGGCTTGGCAACACTACTCCCTTTCCACATAGAAAGTGTAAGACATTCTCCTACTGGCACCCATGATTTTTATACAAAAAAAATAGCTGCTTATTTTCAAATTAATATATGACAAAATTACAAATATATAAATATTTTATAGCTGATATTAATTTCATATTCTCAACACAAGTACATTTATACAATGATAATGCCAATAAAAGTTAAATTTGTTTCTGATTTACAAAATTGAAGAATTTATTTAATTAGGAACATTACTGAATTACAGAAATGCAACTTTAGACTGTCAGAACTACTATAAAATATATATAAAAGAACCTGAAATATTTTGAATGCAGTATTCACCTAAATAATGCAGATAAGGCATTTTTTTCCATTTACGTTGAAAAACTGTTTACTTAGCAAAAACATAAAAAAAAACTTGATAATACACAAATGTTGAACTGACTAAAAACTATTTAGATTTGTATAAAGTATATCTAAATAGTGTGGAAATTGTACTACATCTGAGATTATTTTGCTTTGACATAACAGATAGTACCTAATGATCAGTAATTAGCTCAAATCCAGGATACATATTACAGTAGCACATCTGTTAGAATGCCAAAAATCAAGTTTTTTAATACTTTTGGCACATAGTAATAAGGAACAGAAGTTGCTAACCTCTGGTTTATTTGCAGTACCACTTATTAATTGGAATTAGCATAGCACATTGAGTAGAACGAACGTGGTTCAAGAAAATTAAAAATAATGACATTATAATGTACCTTAAAAAGGCAAAATATCAATGATTGATTACATTATATCACTAACTCATAATAAGTACAAAGATAAAGACACCAGTATCTTTTTTTTTTAAATAAATAATAGCTTTTTAAAAAAAAATATTTGTTTTTATTCAGTGGAAGCTACCACTAAAAAAGCCTATCCTTTCTTTCTTTTAGAAAGCAAGAGGGTGGACTTTTATTAATCATTCTCACATCACACCTTCTCTTTGATATACAACTTTGTCACAATTGGTCATCTACTTGGGGAAATAAGGTGTAATCGTTTTGATAAATCCAGTCAGAAAGTTACAAAACAAAATGATAATAAAACAAGTATTAAATGTTCTTGCATATTTTAGATGTTAATTTCATGTGAAAGGATTATCATCTAGTCTCATAATCTTAGTAATCCATTTTCTCTAACAAATTTATTTCAAATGAGCTTCTATTGTAGAGAGTAAACTATTGAAACCATGTGCTAACTTACACTTACTGGTACATATTAATAATAAATACCCCCTCAAACAGCTGCTCACCACAGAGGTCTGACAGGAGCCTGTCAGTTTATATGCAATAGTAGAAGGTCTGAGAGGATGGCAGGACCTCAGCAGAAAAATGACACACACATCGTGCCTTACCCGGGGCTTGAACCCATCCCTTAGATCAGTAACCAAGCATGCTAACCACTCGACCACGGGATGGCTGTACATATTAACTAGTAAAAATTTATTTTCACGAAGCTCTGGTAAAAGTTACTGGCAAATGTATTGTCACGAGGGTTCTGCTTGCTGTGAAGAACATGTGATATCTGCACGAGAGAAGTAATAGATTTTGAATTGTGAGCTGGGTTGGTTGTGCATGAATAGTCAGCTAGGGTGTTGTTATTGAATTACTAGCTTTCATGTAAGTGTGACACAGTAGCAACGAATAATTTTTGTAGTATAGTGATCAAGCTTTAGTATTTTCATGTGTAGGTTGAATGAGATTCATTTCCAGTCCAGTTAACATATTGCTTTTATGATGTGTAGAGAGTATTAAGTAAAATCCTTTATACAAGTGGGCTATCAGCAGATTAAGAGACACACACAGTAGTTAAGTCATAAAGTTGTGTCGTTTGTGAACTGAATAAAGGGTATTTTGTATGCTTTAAATAATGTAAAGTAGCTATTTGGTATTTTAAAAGGACTGACATATGAAACTTTGATATTGAGTATTTCATGAAGTGCTACATCTCAATTGAACTATTTTAACATAACTTGTAATTAGAATGTTGTGTAATGGAAAATATTATCAGTTAGTAATTAGACATGAGTATAATTAGTTTATTTGTGTGTTAATTGAATTATTCAAATTTTCCTCTTTTTTTTGGCAAAATACTTGTTTTATCTAATAAACATTAATGAAATATTGTAACATTTGGATCAAGAGCAGGATATAAATGCCTTTAACAAGAGTATGGAGGAATTGATAAAACTTATGACTGACATGAAAGCCAAAATGGCAGTTGAAAATAGTGATTAAAAACTGTAATGCCTAGTCAAAATAATAAATTAAAGATTGAAATGATGGCTCAGAGGAATAAAATCTAAATATCACTGATCAATATAGCAAAATAAAAGCTTAACTTAATGACAATTAACTGCTAAAAAATGAAATTGATGGCATAAAGAGTAAAATTAGCGAAATCCCATGACTTCACAGCTAAAATACATAGTGTTCAAATAGATTATGAATATCAGATTCAAGCTGTTAGGACTGAGTTATTATTTTGCTCTAGTTCAAATAGTAATGTTGTTGATAATGTTATGCTCAATTCTATTATAAAAGGTACTATCAAGCTTTCCACTTATGATGGTCAATCGTCCTGGGCAATATTCCAAACTCAATTCAAAATTATTGCTAGAGCCAATGGGTGGAATGAGCTTGAAGAAAAAGTCCATTTTTTTTTTAAAGAAGTTCTGGTTCAGAGGTTTTACAAACTATTTCAGAAGAGAAACGACTCAACTATCACAGTTTAGTGTCAGCACTAGAGCTAAGGATTGGTGATAGCTATATGAAGCAGTATTATGTTACTCAGAATTAGCTAGTGATATTGAATGGCTGGCAAAGTTGGCCTACACTCACTGTCTTCCAGATATTCAAGATTGCTTGGCTCAACAACAGTTTGCTGAACATGACACACTCAACAGTCTCTTAGAATGTTGAACTATGAGTCAGTGAAGTCAGCGGTGGCACTAGAGAGCTTTCCAAGGTCCTAAATGTACTGAGAATTGTAACTTCTGAAGGCACTCCACAAAAGAAAAATGACTTGCAAGAGCTCACAAAAGTCATTTTATCTATTCTTAAGGAAGTTAAGAGTGCCTTCCCTAAGAACTTCCGCAGAACTTATGTTGGAGCTGCAATAAAATCGGACACATTCGAACTTATTGTATTGTAGAAGTCTATCTAACAGACAACAGAAGCAGGAAAACAAAAAGTAGTCAGTCTTGAGAGGCAAATTAGTTGTTAATTAATTGGCTCTGGGAAAAGTTGCTGACATTTTGGCAGTGCATGGTGATGACAATGAATAGGTAGCTGATGATACATTGAATGAATTGCCGTCATATAAATAGATACTGGTGCAAATGTAACCCTGCTCAGATCTCACATAGTTAAGATGACACTTCAACTTAGCTGGTATTCTAGACATACAAAGGTCATTCTACACATAGTCACCAGTGATTGTGCTAGTACATGGAATGATAAACTTAACATCAGAGATAGTAGTTGCCTTGTATGCCACCCTCTTTATGTCACTTAATATATGTGCGAAAATTATATATAATTAACGTAATAAACCAATAACATTAATCTAATTAAGAATTTAATTATCACCATTAATGCAATAACGCATCAATAATCCTGACAGTTAAAGTTATGGATTTTAGTCACATGAAAAATTAGGAATGAATATAAAAAAAAATTGCTGTTATTTTCTTAGTAAGTTTTTTGAATCACCTGTAGCTCACAAGCCATGGTTTTGCCATCCCTTAATCCATACCTTTAACTTCCTTAAAGCACCTTTGCACAGGAATATTTAGTATGTGAAATATGTATATTTAACTGTTGCAACAAGATTAAAAAAAAAAAAACTAAGCGCATAATAAAAACAAAAATTAACATATAAAAACTTATTTTATATTTTTACATGAATAGAGCATTTTATGCCCCACACAAATTTAAGCATTTAATTTCAAGTCAGGTAAATATCTTCTTTATAAAGCAATATATTTTCTACCAATTGATAATTTTTTTAGTGTTATCACATATTACCAAAGTACAACTAGTAAAAAGAATGGCAAAATATGCTGCTCTTTTTTTTTATTAAGTACCATCTATTAAAATATGAAACCATTTTTAAAATAGACACAGAACACATATTAAAACATGCTACAAGCAGTGTTCTCTTGATTAAACTTAAAACACATTGAATATAAATTAGTAATATATTACCTCTTCATATTACATATTAACGGAAAAATAAAATCATTTATTAACAATTTTATAGAAGGTTACATATTTTATTTCTTAATATAAAAGTCACATTGAATTAATTATGGTCAATAAAATATTAAGTTTCATGCAATAGATAATAATAGTCCATTCCCCATTAAGTACACTAATTTAATATTACACTTTACCTTAGTTAAACTCATTAGAGGTAACTACTTTTGTTCCCTTTTTAACACTAAATGTTAAAGTGGGAATATGTGTCCAAAATGTCTAGTTTTTACTTAAATTTATAATAGGACACAGCATTTTAAATTGGTGTATTAGTATCTTTAAATATATATATATATCAATTCCCTGAGCTACTCTGCATATTATTAATATAAATCAATAATGTATATATATACATACATAAAATACTTATGTTAATTATGATACAATTGCTTGCATTCTCAATTGGGTGGTATTAATTTATAAGCAGAGAGACAGATTCTTCACAAAATAGTTTTTGTTGTTTTATGGCAAATATTACAAGTAACTGTGCGATCCTAAAAAAAAAACACCATTAAAAAAAATATAGTTATTTCATTAAATGGAAAACAGTCTGCAGAGAGTATTACTCTCTGAAGAAATACTTTGAGAGTGAAAGGTGCATTTAATTTTTTATGAGAGCGAGGCTATTAGTATACTGGTATATAGACTAGATCAATGATAGCAAATCTAAGGCATGGTGCCAAAGCTGAATAACAGAGATATCTTCATTCTTGAATGAATGCCATTAAGCAGGATTAATGGCAAAATCATACTATTCTTATACCAATGCAAATATCTGTTGTCATGTGGAAATAATGTGAAGTTTGCTAACCAAAGGTTGCTAAAATTGGTTGAAATTTAATTGTACAAAAATTTAAAAAAATACTTTAAAAAACGTATTATGAAATGAAACAGAAACTTTAGGCAAAGAAATTATGAAATATGTTTGTCTTTGGGGAAAAATTTATAAATTGAGTGTTGGTTGGTATCATTGCTTCCATATCTGTAGATGATATTTGAAATGTACATCCATTGGTGGAGCTTTCATTTTGGAATGGGAATTGGCAAAGCCTTATTACAAACTTAAGGTAAGTTTAATAGTAAACTCTATGTTAAATTTTGAATGACACCATGCAAATTTCAATTAAAAAGATTTACTCCACAATACTCACTGTATAATTAACATTAGCTCTCAAAAGAGTGATAATTGCAACATAGCTACTAGATTACATTTTTGCTTCATGGCAAAAGTTCAGAGCTTCCAGTTGCTAATTTGTAATGTCTATTCTTACTGATGTTAGCTCATACTGATATTAAAGTACGAGTAAATAGGTGCTCACCATAGTTGTTGAATCAGTTACAAATCAACACAAATATATGGTGCATTCCATATATTTGTAGTTGTCTCAGTCCACACATTGATGTTTTATTTGCATTCGGGCTGTTGGTATTGCCAATTGTTACAGTCAGTTACGTTCCACCACCGATGTTCTGCCTAACTGCCAGCTGTTCATTTCGCCATTTCTCTTCTTGTGATGTTATGTTGCACTAGGTTCTGTTGTGGTAAGAGATGTTCTTGGAGATATCAGTTCTTTTAACATATATTGTGTTTTTGGTGGTCCAACTTGTTTTTACAACACTAACTTATACATACTTGATGATACCAATACACACTTTGAGAGCCATAATCATAAAAAAAAAACTATTTCTCCACATATAATGTGTGGAGAAAAGAATTAAAATTCAAGTTTTAACCCAAACGCATTTCCTCTGCTGGACCAGCAGCTTCCTCAGCGGGTGGTGCCATTATGCTACTAGCCCTCTGGCAGTGTAGCTCTAAATGTTGGTGAGTTTGATGTAGTAGGAGATTCTACGCTGAAGGGAGGGGGGCTATGTAGGTATTGCATATGTTATCACTTTGCATACTGATTAATAGATTTTCCATATAATTTAAATGAAATTTGGTAGGTGGAACTGCAGTAATTCGTGGTTTTATATTAATTATTGGTAATTTATTTGCTATTATGGTTTGGGTAAGAGCAGTATTTCCCTGTTGTTTTTTGAGGTCGGTTTTGTGTTCTTTTTGACATTTTTCAATCTGTGTATATGTTTTCCTGCTATATTTATTTTATTTCCAAGTATATTTTCAGGGTCTTCTATTTTCACTTCATACACTCCCCCGTGAATATTCTTTTATCCTTGGCTATTAACGATAAGGATAAAAGAATATCCATATGGGGAGTATATGAAGTGAAAATAGAAGACCCTGAAAATATACTTGGAAATAAAAATAAATATAGCGGGAAACATATACACAGATTGAAAAACGTCAAAAAGAACACAAAACCGACCTCAAAAAACAACAGGGAAATACTGCTCTTACCCAAACCATAACAGCAAATAAATTACCAATAATTAATATAAAACCACGAATTACTGCAGTTCCACCTACCAAATTTCATTTAAATTATATGGAAAATCTATTAATCAGTATGCAAAGTGATAACATATGCAATACCTACATAGCCCCCCTCCCTTCAGCGTAGAATCTCCTACTACATCAAACTCACCAACATTTAGAGCTACATTGCCAGAGGGCTAGTAGCATAAATGCAGCCACCATGCTAATGGCACCACCAGCTAAAGAAGCTGCTGGTCCAGCAGAGAAAATGCATTCGAGTTAAAACTTGAATTTTAATTCTTTTCTCCACACCTTATATGTGGAGAAATAGTTTTTTTTTAATGATTATGGCTCTCAAAGTGTGTATTGGTATCATCAAGTATGTATAAGTTAGTGTTGTAAAAACAAGTTGGACCACCAAAAACACAATATGTGTTAAAAGAACTGGTATCTCCAAGAACATCTCTTACCACAACAGAACCTAGTGCAACATAACAGCACAAGAGAAATGGCGAAATGAACAGCTGGCAGTTAAGCGGAACATCGGTGATGGAACGTAACTGACTGTAACAATTGGCAATACCAACAGCCCGAATGCAAATGTGTGGACTGAGACAACTACAAATATATGGAATGCACCATATATTTGTGTTGATTTGCAGCTGATTCACCAACTATGGTGAGTACCTGTTTACTCATACTTTAATACCAGTATGAACTAACATAAGTAAGAATAGACATTACAAATTAGAACTGGAAGCTCTGAACTTTTGTCGTGAGATAAAAATGTAATCTAGTAGTTATGTTGCAATTATCACTCTTTTGAGAGGTAATGTTAATTATACAATGAATATTGTGGAGTAAACCTTTTAAATTTAAACTCTATGGATAAAGGTTTGCCACCACTGGACTAGATGAAAAATTATTATATGATTCAAATGATATATATATATATGGTGTTAATGACTATTACAATAATCTCAAATAAGAATTATTTTGCATTCAATACATAACAGTTTTATCTCAAAAGTTTGGCCCAACTACTCAATATTATATATTTTAAACACACTATTTGTTTTCCTCAACACAAGTTAGTTTGAATGAAAACAAACAGAATACATATTGCTGTCCCTCAATTTCAGATAATTGCTTAGCGTCGCAGAGAAGCCTAGGGAAGTAGCCCATTACTCACTAGAAAGGTATACAACCACTGATTTAATCAGATTTTCAAACTGGTCTTCCAAGTTATAACTGACACATTAATAGTACTTCATAGTAAAATACCATAATAAGTTAAAGGACATAAGCTGCATCCATAAAAGTATTAGGCAGGATTACAAACTATCAAATTTATTTGGAAAAATACTTATGATTGTGCAATTGCATTTATATAGTAATGCACATTTCTAGAGTCAGTTCTTAATATGAAACTCTATCAATATTATATTTAAGGTGATCAGTTCATACAAAACTTTGACTGAGATCACATGAAATATAACTACATACCCTAAATGGGTCTGTCAAGGAGAATTATGTACAGTATAAAAATTTCATATGAGAATAAATCAATAACAATACCTTATAAATCTCATTTTAAAACTTAGCTATAATTACCAATGAATTTCTTGTAAACTTGCATTCATCAGCTAATTTCTTTATAAGCAAAACTGAGTATAAATATGTACATATTTTGCACATAAGACATAATTTGTAAATCAGTTTTTCCAAGTTACAGTAGCAGTCCTCCACCTGTAATAAACAACAGATTTAATTTAATTATTACCAAGCACAGTAGGATATAACTCTTTTTAAATTCTACGAATATTAACTATACATTAAATCAACATGTTCCTTGCCACTATACACCAGTAGAGCGTTTTCAGTATAACAACTTCGGTTTACCTTAGCTCATGAGCTGAAATAATTTATAAGAACTATTTCCCTATTTCTAGGGATATGGCCTTTTTTACATTATCACATTACCCAGAGGTCTTTATACATCAACCAGATATTACTTACTCTAAATACCAATAACTAAGATCATTCCCTTAAACATATTCAAAGGTTACTAGTCTAGTATTTAACCAGGTAAAGATTTTTATAGACTTACAATAGGCTGGTAAAACTGCAATTGATGTCTTTAGACAGTCGTTCTTGAAGTAACTGTCCTGTTTTTATGTGACCAGTCCTTATGCCATGATTTTCTTCAGTACTGAAGGAATTGCATACAATGGAGATTTATTTTTAACAGTAGGCTATATGGACCTGAGATTGCACTTCTTGCATCTTACATAGTTCTTCTCCCCAGTCTTCTCTAATCTTATATTGCTGGTTCTTCTTTTTACAATCATCTTATTGGCTTTCGTAGTGTCCGTCAGTCTATAGTTGTTTAGTTTCTATAATCCACTGAACTGTTAAATTTAATTACACTCAACACACTGTAGCATATACTGCTTTACCACTTTCATTTTTACTCATTGCTCTATACTGGCTATGTGGCTTTCCTTTACATGCATTAATTCTAACATCCAAAATTCGGCCAACACAGCATTTAAAAGAACTATTAAAAACTATTAAAAATCTCTCAAAAACCTTTTGGACAAGTTTAACTCCTCCATTACAAGTTATACAATACTCCCTGATGTTAAAGAGCTACGCGTTTCACTCACCTTTCCGTATGGTGGATTCCTCAGGCTCTGGCGATAACCCTACGATTGTGTCACCTTATATGCGTATCTTCCTCTGCGTCACTGTATACGTCATTATGCGCCGTAGTCCCCAGTGACTTTCTTCTGTTGTAATAGAAAATTCCATGCAGATGGTATTGGGGGATGTCAGTATTGCATAATACATTATTATGCCTATGTATATACAGTTTTTCTGTATATGTTAATTGAAATTTAGTTTGCAGTGCTGCTAATGCTTTATATTTTAGGTATTTTAATATTATTTTCTAATACAACTTGTGCAAAGGCTGTATTTGTTTCGTTTTTTTGAAATATCTGTTTCTTGCTCATCCATTCTCGTGTGATATTGTCTATATGTTTTTCCGATATATTTGTTTTTACCTTTTAATTTTACTGCTGGGTCAGGAATGTCTACTTGGTATACTCCCCCCGTAGGATATTTCCTCTCTCTGTCATTTACAACTAGATTCTTAATTGTGTTTGATGTTTTAACGGGTAACGTTAATTCATATTTACTTAAATTTTTTTGCATTGTGTCCGTTACATTTTTAATACATGGGAAACTGTATGTATTTTTTTGCGTTTTGGGGTTGTTTAGGAATTATTTGCGTTTCTTTTAAGACTATAAATTTTGCATTGCTTTGACATCCATCCAGTGTTTTCTTTGAATACCCCACCTCCTTTGCAGTTTGTGTAATAAACTCTATTTCTTTGTGGAAGGTGCTATGCTCTGAGCAGTACCTATGAGCCCTAATATAATGCGGGAGAATTGAAGCTTTTTTATATTATATATGGTGCGCTGAGGCATATGGAATATAATTCGGTATATGGTTTTTTTTTTCCCTGTACACTGTTGTTTTTCACATCTATTTCCCTTCCTTGTTATTAAGATATCTAAGTATGGTAGTTGTTTATTTTCTTCCTCCTCATGTGTAAATTGGATTGAAGGGAGTACTGAATTGAAAACCTTTATAAACTGTTTTATTTTTTCGGGTCCCATCCACGCAACAGCTCTTTAACATCGAGGAGTATTGTATAACTTGTAATGGAGGAGTTAAACTTGGCCTAAAGGTTTTTGAGAGTTTTTTAATAGTTTTTAACAGTTCTTTTAAATGCTGTGTTGGCCAAATTGTGGATGTTAGAATTAATGCATGTAAAGGAAAGCCACATAGCCAGTATAGAGCAATGAGTAAAAATGAAAGTGGTAAAGCAGTATATGCTACAGTGTGTTGAGTGTAATTAAATTTAACAGTTCAGTGGATTATAGAAACTAAACAACTATAGACTGACGGACACTACGAAAGCCAATAAGATGATTGTAAAAAGAAGAACCAGCAATATAAGATTAGAGAAGACTGGGGAGAAGAACTATGTAAGATGCAAGAAGTGCAATCTCAGGTCCATATAGCCTACTGTTAAAAATAAATCTCTATTGTATGCAATTCCGTCAGTACTGAAGAAAATCATGGCATAAGGACTGGTCACATAAAAACAGGACAGTTACTTCAAGAACGACTGTCTAAAGACATCAATTGCAGTTTTTACCAGCCTATTGTAAGTCTATGAAAATCTTTACTAGTTAAATACTAGACTAGTAACCTTTGAATATGTTTACGGGAATGATCTTAGTTATTGGTATTTAGAGTAAGTAATATCTGGCTGGTCTGTAAATGGTAGCTAGGTAGTCACTGGAAGGAGAGCTATGCACCAATCCCCTGTGATGATGCATAGAACCGGCCAGGCCTAGCACCTAATGTCCGACCCCGCCTTCTCGTGGTGCGGACCACCGTTAGTAACTTTCGAAAGAGATACTCTCTTGTGGAAGTGAATGGAAGGGGAGGGCTGCCAGATTAGTGTGGCCTACTGATCTGGACAACTATGGCTACTTTTCTTTTTTTTCTACCCTGCTGAGGAGTGGTCAACCACACAGGGTCCTGGTGCTGATCATATAAACCTACTGGACTGGACAGATATTTGGCTCTGAGCTTGATTATGGATCCTGATTTTGCTGCACTGGTGGGCTTCTGTGGAGGGAAAATCTTCCGCTGTGTTTTCTGTTTGTTTGTGGGTTGACAGCCCCAAGTGAATAGATTCACAAGATATGTTTATCAGCTGGTGGATAATCCTGAGCAGAAGTCATCGCAGGCACCTGAACTCTTTGCTTCTATTGGCATCATCAAATTCTACATTGGAGGAAGTCTTCCAGTGTAGATGGCTTCAGCCTTTAGTAGTGGGGGAACGGGTCTTTGCCCCATGTCTGGGATTAGGGGGCTGTTTGATATTGTCGGCATTCCCTCTCTCAATAAACATAGTTTCTTTAAACATCCCACTAACCATTTTTTCTCCATAGGAAGTTGGAATGTGAGGACTCTGCACAGAGCTTTTTCTCTTGATGTCCTCACACAAGAATTCCACCGTTATAATTTAGATATTCTCGGCTTGCAAGAGACCAGATGGACAGATAAAGGTCAGATTCTTAAAAATAATCTTAAATTTCTCTTTTCAGGGAGGGACGACAATAAGCATCACCAAGGAGTGGGTCTGCTTCTCAGCAGACATGCTAGCGATGCTCTTCTAGGATATGAGTGCATTAATGAAAGGTTTCTTACAGCAAAATTTCTGACAAGCGTTAAAGACTTGAATGTTATCTGCTGTTATGCCCCCACTGAGGATCAGAAGGATAGGTTTTATGAACAACTTCAGGATATTTTGAATTCTGTCAAGAAAGGAGATATTACCCTTGTTCTTGGTGACTTCAATGCCAAAGTTGGTACTGACTCTGCCCTTTGGGGAGGAGTAATAGGCCCTTTTGGTATTGGTAGTGCAAAGGCAATGGGCAACGTCTCCTACAGGTAAATAAACTCAATGGATTCAGAATAACTAACACTTATTACAAACACCGCGACATACATAAGTACACATGGGTTTCACCTGATGCGCTGCATAAGAATATGATTGATTACATATTAATTAACAGCAAATGGGCTAGTTCTGTTAGGAATACCAGGGCATATAGGGGAGCTGAAATTGGATCTGACCATTACCTTGTTAAAAGTATGTTGCAACTTAAACTTAAAAAGTGTTGTGCTAGGGTTAAAAAATTTATTTTTAATACTGAAGCTCTGAAAGATCCAGTTATAGCCAAAGCTTACCATGATAGGTTACTTAGTCATTATGACAGTCATGGTTTGCTTACTACTGAAGTTGAGGAAGAATGGGATCATTTAAACAGGCTTTTTTGGACACTAACAGTACTCTTTTCGGAAAAAAGGAGCAGAAGAGGCAAAATTATCTGAGTGATAAGGCACTTGAGCTTATTTCGGAAAGAAAGAACTGCAGGAATGCCCTTAATCAATACCCTACTAGTCCTAATAGAAAGCATTACAGAGACCTTAATAAACTTGTAAAGGATTAGTTAGCTGCTGATAAGAATCTTTGGCTTGATGGTTTGGCTGACAAAGCCGAGGAAGCAGTTAGACAGCACAACAGCAGAGAGCTGTACCAGATAGTTAATGTTTTGTGTGGTAGAAAACGGACAGGAATACAAGGATTGAAGGATAAACAGGGTAAGGTTATAGAAGGGGAGGATTCTGTCATGGCTAGGTGGGCTGAGCATTTCAGTGATGTTCTAAACAATGTAGTTAGTTCTACTCCCATTGTTTGCAATGATGATAGATGCATTGGTGGCTTTAATGTTGGCCCTATAACACAATCTGAAGTTATTTTGGCTGTTTCTAAACTTAGACTTCATAAATCCCCAGAGGTAGATGAAATTACTACAGAAATGCTTAGAGCTGGAAATGTTTCGGTTACCACTTGGATGACTGAAATTCTGAATATCTTTTATGATAAAGGCATGGTTCCTAAGGATTTTACCAGAGCTATTGTTATCCCTATTTTCAAAAAAGGTGATCGCAGTTCTTGTGATAACTATAGGGGTATTAGCCTACTCTCTGTTCCAGGTAAAGTTCTTTCCATGATTATGCTTCATAGAATTAAGAATCTGGTTGACAGTCAATTGCGTGATGAGCAATGTGGATTCAGAAGTGGTAGGGGATGTGTGGATCAGATATTTTCACTTAGGCAGATTCTTGAGAAATGTTTAGAATTTCAGAAACCTTTGGTTGCTAGCTTTGTTGATTTCAAAAAGGCTTTCGACTCTGTTGATCGTCATAATTTGTGGTTGATTGTGAGATCATATGGTATACCAGACAAGTTAGTTAACATTATGAAAGCTCTCTATAATAATACTGAGTCGTGTGTGAGAGTTCGTAAGGCTTGTAGCAATTGGTTTAGCATTACTTCTGGTGTTCGACAAGGGTGCATTTTGTCTCCTTTTCTCTTTAGCTTGGTTATTGATTATGTTATGCGAAATTCACTTCAAGGGAAAGATTTTGGCCTTAAATGGGCTGGAGATATGAAAATTTCTGATTTAGATTATGCTGATGATTTAGCCCTTTTGGCAAATGATGTTGATGAGATGAACTCTTTCATTCGAGCTGTTGATGAGACTGGTAGTAGAGTAGGTTTGGTTATAAACAGAGAGAAAACTAAAGTGATGAAAATTGGTCATGCAGGCTGTGATTCAGTTAATCTGAATGGTTGCAGTCTTGAGCAGGTGTCACAGTTTAATTATCTTGGGAGCTATGTAACAGATAATGATGATGTGCGGCATGAGATTAACAGACGAATAGGGATTGTTGCCGGGACTTTTAAGAACCTATGGAGAGTGTGGAGAAATAGGCATATACACCTAAAGACTAAAATTAGACTGTATAATAGTTTGGTTCTTTCTAGGGTTAGTTATGGCAGTGAAACTTGGACACTTTGTAAACAAGATAACAGGAAACTAGATGCTTTTGATTCCAGATGCTTACGCAGTATCTTGGGCATTAGGTGGTTCAATTTTGTAACTAATGATGAGATTAGGCAAAGGAGTTTGCAACCTCCTTTAAGCAGCATATTGTGCAGAGAGAGACTCCGTTGGTTTGGCCATGTTGCCCGTATGAATAATTATAGATTGGCGAATAGGGTTATGAACAGTGTGCCTAAAGGCCTCAGAAAGAAGGGGAGACCTAGGATGCGGTGGGCAGACAATGTCAAACAAGACCTTGTTAGAATTGGTGTGCAGTGGCCAGATGCAGTAGATGTAGCTCAGGATAGACTTCCTTGGAGAACTAAATTGCACGGTCTGGTTGGACCTCCGTAGCCCATGGCTGCTTGAGGATGATGATGATGATGATGATGATGAATATCTGGTTGATGTATAAAGACCTCTGGGTAATGTGATAATGTAAAAAAGGCCATATCCCTAGAAATAGGGAAATAGTTCTTATAAATTATTTCAGCTCATGAGCTAAGGTATACCGAAGTTGTTATATTCAATGTGCTCTACTGGTGTATAGTGGCAAGAAACATGTTGATTTAATATAAGTTAATATTCGTGAAATAAAAAGAAACAACAGATAACACTAAGAGCAATATAATTTTCAGAAAAATTGATAAATAAAAAAAATAAAAAACTTGGGACATAAATGCTAAAATTTAAATTTATGTCATTCTGTTTTAAATCATTAAAGAGTGATTCCATAATAATATCAATATAAGAAATTATCATTTTGAGTTTAATGAAACTGGGTATATTAAAAAAAAATATTACACACCAAGTTTCAAATTATTTCGACATGGATTCTAAGGAATAGTGACTTAAAAATGACAAAAGTAAAAAAATTTATCTAAACTACTTGTTTGAAAAAGAATATTCCTTGACCAGGAGTATTAGGTTTGTAGGGTCTGGATTCCATTTAAGGTTAATAAAAGAGCAATCATGTGCATGCAACTTCTCAGCTCTATTGCATAAGAACTGATAAATATATACACGCTTGTCATTGAAATTGCACAATCTAGGATGGATGGATGGATGAATGGATGGATGGATGGATGATGGAAGGAGGGAGGGTTGGATGGATGGATGATGGATGGAGGGAGGGAGGGAGGGGGGATGGATGATGGAAGGAGGGAGGGTTGGATGGATGGATGATGGATGGAGGGAGGGAGGGAGGGAGGGGGGATGGATGATGGAAGGAGGGAGGGTTGGATGGATGGATGATGGATGGAGGGAGGGAGGGAGGGGGGAGGAGGGAGGGAGGGAGGGAGGGAGGGAGGGAGGGAGGGAGGGAGGGAGGGAGGAAGGGACAGATAGATAGATAGATAGATAAACAAGCTTTCTAAAATATATATAAATGAGGAATTAAAACTTTGATGCCTCACTGACACTCTAGCCCAAATACCAAGATCCAATACAAGAATAACACCATAAAAAACACTGGTAGAGACTATATTACATTGTGAAAGTTTCTTGTCAGTGGAAGTGCACAGATGCGATATGCTGAAGACAAATCAGTAAAGATTCAATCAAATCAGTTAAATGAAGTAGTATTCACATTTACAGTTCAAATAGATGGAAAAAAAAGTGACTTCTTGATCAACCAACTTGATGATAATAATTCTAGAACATTGCAGAATTACATTCTTGTAGAATTGCACACGATATTAACAAGGAATTTTTGAAGTACTCATATAACATAGTAGAAAGATCTACATTTCGAAACACACAATATGTTCCTAACATGTAATATATATAATAATATATTCTAAACATTATCACAATGCTACTCCGATCTTCAAAGAAGCCAAAATTATTTCAAATCCTAAAACTAGATTTAAGCTTTCATATAGAGAAAAAAATAATAATTCATATCAACTAAGATTTCTGCTGTAATGATGAACTACCAATTTTATCAACAGCTTGAAAACTCTTATTACCCTAATCCAAATATCTCCATTAACAAAAAGTACTGACGATTTTCTAATAAGATACAACAATAAAAACATGCCATCATGCATATTATCTGATACTATATCTCATGCATACACATCTCAATAATGATATCTCTTACATCAACTTTTTTCCAAATATACCTTCTCACAACATAATTGAACACAGAAACTACCACCATTTTGCTGAAGAACACATTGTATGTTTTGAAATCTAGATCCTTCTACTATATTATATGATGTACTTCAAAATCCCTTGTTAATATTGTGCGCGATTCTACAGCGATGTAATTCTGCAATGTTCTTGAATTATTAACATCAAGTTCTTCGATCAAGAAGCCACTTTATTTCCGTCTATTTGAACTGTATGAATACTATACTTTATTAAACTGAACTTTACTGACTTGTCTTCAGCATATTGCATCTGAGCACTTCTATTGACAAGAAACTTTCACAACATACATCAGTCTCTACCAGTGTTTTTTAAGGTGTTATTATTCCTGTATTATACATTTCACACACTGGGATTTTTAAACTATTATAGCAAGATCCAAAAAACACAAAATGAAAGTAAAGTCAACAAGAGTAAATAAGTTCTCATACCAGTTTACCTTCATTATGAAACTCAGGGGCTTTTATTGAGGGACACACTTAAAGTGTAGTAATAAATAGTATGGTGAATGTTTCTTCAACATTAATATCATGCCAATTGTTGGTGTCTATTCACACTGTCCATAAAAATATAACTTGGATTTCAGCAATAGTGAAGCAACCATAGAGAAAGGATGCATATTACCTTCCAAGAGAAAAGTTAATTATCTTTGCTTTTACTTAGTGTGTTTTATCTGCTGCTAATTGTTGTAAGAGAACTGTGAAACAAAAGAAGTTTGGGGACAGCTTTTTTTTTTACATTCCTGTGCTGTTTACAGTAAAATTATTATTAATCATAAATTTTTAGGAATGACTAAACTATCATACGATTATCATTGATCCTGTCATAAGCTCACTTAAATTGTATATATGCTTACACTAAATGCAAAAGGAATGGTCAATATATATATTTAATAAGTACAATGAAAAGTTTGCATGTGTAATAATGTAATGGTTGCACATGACAAAGTATTTATATTTAAAAAGTAATTCACAATGTTTAAATCTAAGGTAAGCCAAGGTATAATAATATTAAAAGTTAAATAAGTCAGCCTTGTCAGTACTTGGGAGGGTGACCACCTGGGAACACTGCTTGCAGTTGGCAAAAAATCTGCTGAGGACCCGCCATCTTCACAGATTTTCTACTATGGCATATTAAACTGACAGGCTTCTGTCAGACCTCTGTGGCAAGCAGCTGCTTGAGGAGGTAATTTATTTTTATTTATTATTATTTATTACTATTAACTATGAAACATTTGAGATCCATGTAACAAAATATATTTTAGTAGTAGTAATTTATTTGATCTAAAACACACAGTATATAAGACCAAACATTATATTAATTGGAATATTTACAACAAATTAGAATATTTGCAAAAAGCTTCCAACACAAAATTTCATGTGTTGATGCATAAATCTTAATATACAAAATGAAATTTCACATAAATTTATTTATAATAACTTATCTGAATAATAATATTTCCGATTGTAATATCATTACAGAGCTGCCAACCTTGCATGACAAAAATTACAAATTGTGAGAGTAAAAAATCGGAGGAAATCGGAGCATGGCAGTTCTACAGTTTACTGTGTTCATGTGCCATTTTTTAACACAACACAAAAATGCATCACGTCTGATGGAACTCTCGACTTTTGGACTCCCAGCGATGATTGTTTATTAAGCTCTCTGTAATGCTTTCCATTAGGACTAGTAGGGTATTGATTAAGGACATTCCCGCAGTTCTTTCTTTCTAAAATAAGTTCAAGTGCCTTATCACTCAAATAATTTTGCCTCCTCTGCTCCTTTTTTCCTAAAAGAGTACTGTTAGTTTCCAAAAAAGTCTGTTTAAAATGGTCCCATTCTTCCTCAATTTCAGTGGTAAGCAAACCATGACTGTCATAATGACTAAGTAACCTTTCAAATTTTTCCAGAATTATACCAATTTTCTTAATATTACTTCCATACCCCACCCCCCCCACCACCAAGCATGCGATTTAAACTAATCACAAAAGCATTTCAATATCACATTAGAAAGAATATTCAGCAAGAGTGCCGATGCAGTAATGGCCCACAGATCAGCATATTGCCGAATATTCAACTTCTTGGAAAGTTCTACAAATAATAACCTAAACAATCATATTATCAGCAGTAAAGAGGCCATACAATGAGAATACATTGAATAAAGAATATAATAATAAATGTTCATTCCTAAGCACAAGAAAAAACTTGCAAAAATTAATAATTTCATCAGAGACAGCTATTCAAACAAACGCATACTACTAAGCAACGAATTGCCATTCCAAAATTTAATAAAATTCCAGCACAAAATTATCGGAGAAACCATTTAACCTAAAAACATACTGTTAAACAATGAACAATCACTCCACCCTTTTTACTGCCCAAAGCCTAAAAAACAAAATTGTAAACAATTCATTGCCAATCTGCAGTAATAAAAAAAGACCCTGGAATTAAATAATCCCATCAAAGACAACAAACGAACATATGAATTATCCTAAATAATAAACTGTGAATACATAGTATAAAAAAATCCCATCAGAGAAAACAAACCTAAAAAACACGATCGTTAACAATGTACAGCCATTCATATTAAAAAAATACCCAGTACAAGATAATCTAAATGGAGACAACCATTTAAAAAGTTTTTTAACACTATTTTAAACAGAGCTTTTAAATGGAGAATTTAAAACATTGCTAAAGATTAATTAAATATCATAAATTGTCTGCAACTTTCAGTACTTACCCGAGGCAAAATTTATACCCTTATGCTACACATATAGGAAATCCAAATTGCATTTAAAAAAGGAAATTATATGTTAGTTAAATCTGCATAAATCTGAAAATACTACTTTTTTATTCACTTTAGAAAATTAGACCTGCAAAAAAAAAAAATAAAGAACCAGAGGCTGGACAAAACATACTAAGAGAGAATCAAATAAACCGTTTGATACGATGAAAAACTATCATACTATATAAATTCACTTATATATTTTTTAATCACACTAAAAAAAACTTTACGCCATTTAACCTTACTTTACACATCTTAAGAAGTTTAACCACTTGTGACACCATCTAGTGAGTTGAGTGCCATAAACTGCAGTGTTACTATCAAAACAGACATGCTATGTACAAGACCCATTCAAATTGCAATGTCAATCATGGCCAACAGATAGGGAAGTTCTGTAGTCTGTATTATTTCCTTCACTCTGAAATTTCCGATTCTAAGTAATCCAATTAGCATTAAGTTAGTCAGAACTGGGAGAGTTGAGTATAGGTTCAATAAACACACATTTAGACACACTCTATGACTTTCAACTCTGTAAAAGAATTCAGGTGTGGACTTTGCCATGTGTTCTGTCCAGAAATGATCATCTTCAGCCCTATAGATTTTCTCTGGTTGGGACACAGGTGTGACCACCAGCAAGCACAGATTAAGAAGTGGAGACACAACTGCACCTTTAGTGTCGTAAAAGAGCTAAATTGGAAAATATTCCTCCCTAAAAATTTTTTTCCAAAGACAAAATCGGATTTTCGGTTTTTAAAACAAAAATTGGACTAGTTGGCAGCTTTGCCATTACCATCCTCAAGCACCAGCTGTTTGTGAATTAATCAAATCAGTTTGTATTAATGGTGTCTGTATTCAAAAGTAATAACATTATTATCCTACTTTTACAGTGTTTTTAGAATCATATAACAAAAGTATGAATTATTATCCAATGATTAATTTAGTGACATGCATAATAATATCCTAAACAAAAAAATATTAAATAAATTTTGAAAAATCTTTATCACTGAGATAATTTAACATATACATTTATTCCCCGATTTACACGGTACTTGTTTTACACGATTTCAGTTTTACACGGTTGATAAAATAACGGATTTCAAAAAACTGGTAAAAATGTATATTCGGCTGCATATATATTTCAAGTCATTTTTTAATCTCATTCCTTTGGTAACACTGGCAACAGAGGGGACGGGGATTCCCCTATATTTTACAACACGGGGAATCCCCATAGTATTTCACAATAGTAAAGCTATCTGGTTCATGTGAAGTAGTGCAGTATCATTTTAGCAGCAAAGCTTTACATCATTGTGCATTTTTTTATTTTATTATTTAAATATCTACTGGTAAGTTTCCAACATTTATAGTTTTTCTGGCATTTTTATAATTTACGTAAATTTTTTAAGGTTTTATAATGCCAAAAGAGTTAAAAAAAAATCAAATGAAAAGAAAAATTATTTCTTTAGAAGCAAAAATTAAAATATTAGATCGTCTACATCAGGTGTGTCCATACTTTTAACTTCCCTGGGCCACATTGAGTGAATATTTGACTTCCCTGGGCCACACTAAGTGAAGATGAAGTGTTTTGGGCCGCACATAAAATATAAAATATAGTTAATGAATATGAATAATAAAACTTCATTTATTTTCTTATGTTTTCTATTATAAAATAAAAAAGGGCAATATAAAACTAGTGGGATATCAAAAACTCGCTGAAAATTCAGCGAGAGGAAAGCCAACGGGTCGGATCGATTTGGCGAACTTTCGTGAACATTCGATGGCCCCTTTTTCTGTGAAGGGCTCCCTTGGCCAAAAGGATTAGGAAATCAAAATACAATGCAATATACTGCATACAAATATTGTAATTCTTCAAAAAATTCGCTGTCGAGTGGATACACACATAATTCGAAACGTAAATTCTCATGGCATACTAAGATGTTTTTATTTAAATTTTTATTTCAAAATAAATGTCAACGAATCGATTATATATGAAAAATATTGCAAACATTTATTTTTTTAATAAAAATGTGTAAATTTAAATATTTTCATAATTTGCGTTTGGGCCGCATTTTAAAGGCTTTTGAGCCGCACTTTAGATATGCATGGTCTACGTAATAGAGAAAGAGTAACAGATGTTGCTAAATTTTACTCCATGAATGAAGCCACAATAAGGACAATAAGAAAAAATGAAGACTCCATTAGAAAAAGTGTAGCAGCTGGATCTTGCACGAGTATGAGCACAATTTCATATATAAGAGATGTTACAATGGAAAATATGGAAAAGGCATTAGTGATATGGCTAGAAGACCAAACTCAAAAGTGGGTTCCAATTGATACCAGTGCCATTACAAATAAGGCTTTAAAGATTTATGAAACACTTAAGAATCAGTTACCATCGACTTTGCCAGATGAAAAGAAGGTATCTTTTTCCGCAAGCCATGGTTGGTTCCAGAGATTTAAACAAAGACATTCTTTACATAATCTAAGATTGAAAGATGAAAGAGCATCTGCTGATTCGGATGCAGCACAACAATATCCAGCAAAATTTGCTGAAATCATTGCCGCCAACTCCTACACTCCTGACCAGGTCTTCAATGCTGACGAGTCCGGGTTATTCTGGAAAAAAATGCCAGAAAGAACCTATTTGGCTAAAGCTCACAAATCAGCTAGTGGTCATAAGGCAGCGAAAAGTCGTATAACAGTTCTTTTCTGTAGCAACGCTTCAGGCGATCATATAATGAAACCATTGGTTATTAACAAATCGAAAACACCACGCTCATTTAAAGGAATAAACATCAAAAACCTTCCCATTTATTGGATGGCTAATAAGAAAGCATGGGTCACTGCCATGGTTTTCAATGAATGGTTTCATAACTTATTTGTCCCAGATGTCAAAAGTTATTTAAGTAAAAGGGGATTGCCTTTTAAGGCCCTTCTATTAATTGATAATGCACCAGGTCATCATCAAGATTTACAACACGAAAATGTACAAATTGTTTTTTTACCAAAGAATACAGCTTCCTTATTACAGCCGTTAGATCAAGGGATAATTTCGACTTTCAAGGCACTGTATATCAAGCAAACCTTCAGGTATATTTTAGAACAAATGGAGAATGATGGATCTCTTACTCTTATGGATGCTTGGAAGAAATTTACAATCTTAGATTGTGTTAAGCATGTTGGACTGTCATATACCCAGATTAAACAATCAACGCTCAATGCCTGCTGGAAAGCAATATGGCCAGATGCTGTTGAAGGTGAGAATTATAGATTACCATTAGAGCATGAATATTCTTAGATCACTGAGTTGGCGCATACTATAGGAGGAGAAGGTTTTGAGGATTTAGCTGAAACAGATATTGAAGAAATAATGGCTGATGAAGAACTAGATGAGGATGATTTAGTTAACATGATTCATGAAACAAATAAACGTGATGAAGACAATGATCCTGATGAAGAGCAATCTGAACCAGTTGCGTTCACAGCAAGAGTCATCAGCGTAGGACTTGAATTGGGGAGAAAATTGGGTAATAATTTTTTAAAAAATGACCCGAATGTTGAACGAGCTCTCCGATTCCAGCGGGATATTAGTAAGTGCTTAAATCAATATGAGGAGGTCTATAAAGATTTAACAAAAAAACCTACACAATTGTTAATTACGGATTTCATTACAGAGTCTTGTTGATCTGAGATTGTCCCTAATTCATCAACCATTGAACCAGAATCGCATCAAGAACTATCGAGTGATGAAAGTGACATCATACCAATCAGGAAGAAAAGACTGATAGTCCATGAAAGTGATGACAGTAATTAAACTTATTGTTAATTTTTTTAAGGATCTTATATTTTTTGTTCCTAATGTAAAATGAATTAAATATGTACTTATATTACCTACATATATTTGTTATTTTATGAATGAAGTGTAATATTATGTTTTTCAAGATGTCTTGCTTTTGTTTTACGTAAATAAATGACTGAATTATGCACATTTTAGTGTTTTTTTCGTTTTACACGGTTTTACATAGCAAAATCCAAGATTTCGATTAACACGGTTTTGTGCGGAACCTATCATCAGTGTAAATCGAGGGATAGGTGTAATTTCTAATTCCCTTTACATAACCAATTTTATTATGTTTTCCTTACATTACATGATTTGGTATGGGATTATTATTCTACATGCTAAGTATATATAATGTTTTTTTACTGTAGTTTTCTTAATTTTTATCTCATTTAAACTAAATCACTTGACAATCTTGCATAAACTGAAATTTTAATCTATCTAGATCCCATAGTTGTCTTATATATTTCAGTGCTTGTAACATATATAATTTATGCAATTTCAAGAAGAGAAGTAACTTAAAATTTTCTTGAGCATTTTCTTTTCTAGGTTTCTTTAATATATATTGTATTATTCTATAATGTATTGCATGATTTTGTACTACCAATATTATCCCTATTCAATATATTCTTTATTGCTGTATCTTCTCTGGTAGATTTTCAACTAAAACAACAGTGATGAAAACAGACAATAACAAAATAAATTATTGTCAAATCAAGCATACAGTTTGTTTCACTTAGTCAAAAATTGCATTAGTTACTTTGATGGTAATGTAAAATCAGATTTAGGAAGTTAGCAGAAAAACTTTACAGCTATTTTTCTGCTAAAAAATTTTACACTGAATGATTTTGATTCATAAATAATTTTGAGGATTGGTGTTTGTACAATCTAGCAGTGTTTTTCAATTAATGAAATGTGACACACTGATTGGTCTTGGGCTTTTGATGAACTGATTCACAAAACATAACTACCATAAAAAAAAGCATTTAAAATAAATAAGAGAAAATGCATCAAAATGAAACAAAATAAAGTAAAATGGTATTAATCTTTATTACTTAAAATATTTAAAAATTAAATATTATTTTAGTAAATTAATTAACAATTTCACATAGTGAAAGTAAAATTTTGGTGTTCTGTTCTTTCCCTTACAAGAATAACTGAAATAAACAAGAAATTTAGATGTCTCTCATCATGGTTTGAGAAACTGGAACCTAATGCACTGCTTTAATTAAAAAAAAACAGTACTTTTAGTAAGCTTTGACCCTGTATAAACATAGTTTAAAAGTTTCCATTCAAATTGATATTTAAATGGCACCATTTGCACTGAAAGAGAAATAGGATGTGAGAAGTTCAGGACCACTGATTTAATGGGGGGGGGGGGGGGGGGGGGGTCAGTTGGTACTGTGCCAGGCTCATAATCTATAGTTTACAGGTTCGAGCCCCACCTGGGCCACTGTTGAGATTTATCTCTGCTAAACCCCCACCCTGCCTCGATCATAAAGGAGGGCATCCATCAGATGAGACTAAAACTGTGGACCCCATGATGAGAGGCTACCTCTATCTCCTGGCAGCTGCCCAGTGGTCCCCTTCTCCAACCTTCTCTGAGTTCTTGGGGTCCTTGTGACCTGCCCATTTAATCCATTGTGTGCTAAAACAGTGCTATATAGAGGCAAAACATCCAACCCAACTGATTCAATGTGCAATGTAGTTTAAAGTCATGTGCATATAATACTGCAAAAGAAATATATCAAAACTGATTTTAAGTGTCACTAAAAAAAGGTTGCTTAGAAGAATGGAAATATGGTATGCAAGCTTTAAATAAGAAATAAAAAATATAACAGTATATATTTTATTTGCCACTTCAATAAATTAAAACCTTTTCCTGCAAAAAAATATACAACATTAAAAAAATTCATGATATTGGGGTATGTTACTTCTCTTATTTACAGAAAACAAGATTGAATATGATTAAAAAAAAATGATACCTTGTCCTTAAGCAGCGTTCCACAGCTGGAAGATAGTCATCTTCAGTGTTAGGAACAAGCTCTCTTGTACTAGAAGGTTCTGGAAAAAAAAAATTTGTTTTAAAACCTACTTTAAAAAGAATAAAATCTGGAACAAAGGGCATTTTCTTAAAAAACAATAAAAAATATATATAAAAATAATTTATCAATAAAGAAAACCTGACCTTCGACAGAGAATCAAAGATGTTCTGAACTCTGTGATAGTGAATATACTACAACATAGATGGAAAGAAATTCAAAATCACCTCGATGTAATCTGTACAACAAAGGGATTATACACTGAGAAGCCAAAAGTCATGGGATATGTGCCTAATAATGGGTTGGTCCTCCTCGATTCCTCAGCAGTGCAGCCACATGTCAAGGCATGGAGTCAACGAGTTACCAGTACCGTTCTGCAGGGATGGGTTGGGTTGTTTTACCTCTGAGCGGCACTTTTTTGCACACCATGGGCTAAATGGCCAGGTCACATGGACCCCGAAGGTTCAGAGAAGGTTGGGGAGGGGACCCACTGGAACAGCTGTTGGGAGACAGATGGTAGCCTCCCGTCAAGGCCATCCAAGTGTGTTCTTTAACGTGCACAGGGTATGTCTCTCCCGCACACGGGGGCCATGGCTTAACGTCCCATACGACGGACGGAGGCCTTTCCAAGCCCATCGGTGTCCCCTACTGACCATGGGAAGGGCGGGGAGTTTTGCGGAGATAAATCTCAAAGCTGACCCAGCTGGGACTCGAACCTGGGAACTACAGATTACGAGCCTGGCGTGCTACCGACTGAGCCACCCCGCCCCTCTGCAGGGATGGCAGCCCACACATCCTGCAGTGTAGACCATAATTGTGTTGCATTGGATGGTGCTAGTTTCATGGATTGTAAGCCTGTTTCCATTGTGTCCCACAGATGCTCCAAGGGGTTCATATCGGGGGACTGTGGGGGTCAATTCATGGTGATAAAGTCCGTGGAGTGTTCCTTGATCCACCTCCTAGCAACCAAAGACTGGTGACACATTGCATTATCTTGTTGGAATACCCCTTCACCATCAGGGTGCTCAAGAATCATGAAGGGGTGCAGGTGATTTGCAAGAATGTCCATGTATCTCCTACCTATCAGCGATTGCTCCAAATGGATGAGAGAGCTCAATGTAGACACGTGAACATACCACACACCATCACAGAGCCGACTCCAGCCTGAACACTACCTTGCAGACAGGAAGGGTCCATGGCTTCAAGGGGCCTACACCACACTCTAACGCACCAATCAGCGCGAAACAACTGGAACCTTGATTCATTGAACTATGCTACCTGATGCCACTGTTCTACTGTCGAATTTCGATGTCTTCGGGCCCATTTCAGTCATTGAACTATGTGATGACATGTAAGCAATGGGACATGAGTGGGTCTTCGGCTATCAAATCCAATGGAGTGCAGGTAGTGATGGACAGTCCTTTCAGAAAGTTTTGTGTTTGGCCCGCATTCAAATTGGCAGTGATTTCATGCACTATAGCCTGTCTGTTGGTTGTTACCATTCGTGACAATTGACATGAGTTCCATTTGTCAATTGCATGTGGCCATCCTGTTTGCTAGTTTATGTGTGTGGATATGCCATCAATAGAATACTGATGATAAAGTCTTGACACTGTAGACCTGGGAAACCGAATTCCTGCACGATCTCCGATATTGCATGATCCATCCTTCTGGCACCGATGATCAAGCCACGTTCAAAGTCAGACAACTCACGACATGTAGTCATGCGGAATTAACAACTACTCTGAAATGAATGTTGGGTTTGTAGGTCATGTCTATCTCATTCTGTTCCATAGTTATAAAAAATCAAAAGTTGTAAAAGTTTCACATGGACACCTATACTATCGTATTTAAATCCTGAGTCAGGCTGTTTTGTTTTGTATGTGGTTGGATCAGAAAATAAGGTAACAAGGTTGATATGTTATACGTAATATCTTTAATGTATACTACCAACAACACAAAGTGAAACCTCAACCAATACACTATTTTTGAACACAATCACCACAAAAATTCAAACACTTGTGGCAACTTGTAATGAGTTTATCCATTCCATCAGCATAAAAGTCCTGTCTGTAGTGATTCAACTACACAGTGATGGCACATCATGCACCTGTTCATCTGATGTGAAATGACATCCTCCCAAGTGATTTTTCAAGGGTGGAAAGAAGTGGAAATTGCATAGTGCCAGATTGGGACTGTATGCAGGATGACTGTGAACCTCCCACCAAACTGTCACAGCAAGTCCCGAGTTTTGTTCACTGTATGTGGGCAGGCATTGTCATGAATGAGAACGATGCTTGGTTAAGAACTTCAGACATTTCCTCCTAATGGCTTTTTATAAGTGTTTCAATGTGTCACAGTATTGTTCAGCAATAATGGTGTGTCCATTTTTCGGTGGAAGATGTCACTTCTTTTGGGTTGATGAAGTTTCTACTCCATCGATGCACACTTATTGCTTGTTGTGCAATGAATGGTAGGCCCATGTTTTGTTGTCTGTCACCACTCAATGAAGAAAGTTGATTCCCTCTGTTGCATAGCATTGCATCAATGTGAGACTGGCCACCATTCAATGTCTTCTTGTCCTCCATTAGTGCATGTGGAACCCAGCTTGCATAAACCTTATGGTACAGTAACTCCTCCGTATCATATGCTGGACGACATCATATGATAGGCCCAGAGTCGATCATCAATGGAAGTGAATGCACAATGGAATACACTATTTTTGATCACAATGGAAGTGAATGCAGCATGTATTGCAATCATTCAAATGATCTCAATACATGCTGCATTCACTTCCATTGTGGAGCTGCTGAGACACACTGCGACTGTCATCTCATACAGTATTCCTGCCTGCCGAAAACCTCCGATACCATTTGGTAACATGTTGACATGACATCACTTTCCCTGTACACTTTGATGAGCTGCCAGGAGATTTTGGCTGCATAAACTTTCCTCACATACAAAAAAAAAAGAATAACTGCTCAGACTTCTTCATGACATCACCTTTGCAACCTCGTAGCCATTTTGTGCTGCCACATCTCTGCTTCTATATGTGCATGCATCTGTAAACCCCATCATATTGCCAATCAGGTATACTATAATTAAGGCTGTGAGCTTTTCATGGCACAAATTTCAGTGTTTTTCTTCAGTTTCCACAAATCGCCTAACTTTTTACAATTCTGCAAATATTTTCCCCCTAAAGATTCTGTGACTTATCATGTTTTGAGAAATTGGTGTAGAAGTATAACTTTTACACCAATTTCCCAAAACCAACTAAAGTGCTTAATTATTCAGTTTTCCTGAGTAAATAGTTACTCTACTGTAAACTTCCTCGCCACATTCAATCTTTAGACTGTAATCTTTTGACTTTACTTTCATAAACATAGCTCTAATGACTTTACTTTCATAAACATAGCATGTTCATGAAATGTAGAATTAAGTGTTTGAAGTCCATATTTCCCCAGCATACTGCTGTTCATTGTCAATGTAGCAATTATTTGACATGTAAAATTTTTTTGAATTATTGCATTGTGTTATTACAGCTTTTGTTACTGATAACACTTCATACATGTTCATGTCACAAATAATGCTTATCTCCAAAATCTTGTTGGTGATGAACTGCAATAAGATTTCAAAACCATTAATACTATGATTGTCATGTTTAAACATTGATTTACTTCTTATCCTGCATGCACATAAAGCTTGGTTTTAGGGTATTTCATTAAGACAAAAAGAGACAGCAAGTCACTAGTTCTCATTCGAACAAGGTAAAACATTTGGTTCCAAGTTGTACTCTATAACTGTGATTATACAGAAGATTATGGGGCATTCAAAAAGTTACTGACATGCATCAGCAGAACAAAAACAATTGCACTTACCTCAACAAAACTTTTACTGTCCTTCAAAGCATTCCTTCAAGCATCTATGTAAAATTGTAGACATCTACACCAATTCTGGAAAGCTTGGTGGTACTCCTGTAGGGGAATACTCTACTACAACTCTGAATGAATGCATTTTGCATAATCTTGCATCCTTGAAAAAGGCTTCCCAGAAAGTTCCTTTCAATTTTGATTTTATGCTGCTCCAGATAGGCTGTAATGTGCTGGTTTTGTGAGCACTAGCATTGCCACGAAAAAGGAGAACTTTTGACATGCCTGTTGTTGGACAATGCTCCTGCATCTCTTTAATAATTTTTCATCAAATTTAGTTCTCATAAAAAGCTCTATTTTTGGCTTTCAATAACACAGTATTGATTCACAGATTGAGAGTTTTCATTTTGACTCATATATAATTAATCTTGTTTCAGAAAAGAAATACATGACGTTATTTTTAAAGCAGGAAGAAATTTTGTCTTGTTATAAGCAAAAGTTGAAATAAAACTGCAAAAATTTATATAGAAATTATATATATATAAAGCAGTTTTCTTCTAATTAGGTTTGAAGCCATAAAAATTATCTTGAAATGCACAGAAATAACATAATAATTTTTTCAGTTCTTTACAACATTTTAGATAATTACAATTTTTGAATAATTGTTGTGCTTTAAGAGAAAAATAAATTTTTAGTTGGATTGGGCTGTTTTACTTCTGAAGAGCAACTCTTTTTTGAAACAATGGACTAAATGGGCAGGCCAAAAGGACGCTAAAACACAGCGAAGGTGATCCACAGGACAGCTGTTAGGAGATAAACAGAAACTTCCCATCAGTGCCATTCAGTGAGAACAAGGTATGGCTCTCCTGCACATGGGGGCATGGCTTAACATCCCATCTGATGGATGACAGCCTTTTCAAGCCCAATGTGTCACCTTTCTCACTGATGATGAGGTGGGGGAAAGCACAGAAAGCTCAGTTGAAATTTGAAGCTGGAAATTGCAGATTATGAACCTGGTGCACTATCCACTGAGCAAATACCCCTAAATTTTTAGTAGCATTAATTTGTTGGGCTTACTTTAATATTGGCTAAATGAATTATGTTTTTATAAGCCAAAAAATAAAATTGGGAAAAAAAGGAAATAAGAACAGTCAAGTTTTTATCTTTATTAAAAACAAAAAAACTCACTTACCTTTCTTTACTTTAGAATCTGTGCTATTTTATTGTACAAAATAAACTGCTCTTTAATTTGGTACATTATATGACCTATCTCTGTTTGTTAGCAATTTCAGGATAAAGTTAATTAATTTTTGATTCACAGAGGAAGCAGTTAGATAGCACAACAGCAGAGAGCTGCACCATATAGTTAACATTTTGCATGGGAAGAAACAGGCTTGTGCAGTGATTGAGGGATAAACATGGTAAGGTATTGAATGTGAGGATTCTGTCATGGTTAGGTGGGCTAAGTTTTTCAGTGACGTCTTAAACAATGTGGTCAGTTCTCCTCCGATTGTTTGTAATGATAATAGATGCATTATTGACTTTAATGTTGGTCCCATATCATAATCAGAAATTACTTTGGAGATCTCTAAATTAAAATTACATAAATCACCAGGGGTAGATGAAACCATCACTGAAATGCCCAGAGCTTGGAATGTTTCTTTTGTCACATTGGTGACTGAAATTTTGAATACATTTTGTGATAAACGTGTTATTCCTAAGGATTTTACCAGATCCATCATTATTCCTGTTTTTAAGAATTGTGATCACAGTTCTTATAAAAATTATATGGGAATCAGTCTACTTTCTATTCCAGGTAAAGTTATTTGCATTATTGTGTTCAATAGCAGCAAGAATTTGGTTGATGGACAACTACATGATGACTAATGTGGATTCAGAGTGGCAAAGGATTAATTGATCAGAATTTTTTGCTTAGGCAGATTCTTGAGAAATAGAGAATTATATAAGGTCACAGTGATATCAACTTATCAATTTAAAATCAGTAAATTCTTTAGTTAGATTAGACTGTAAAGAAATAGAGATTCAAATAGAGTTCATTCTATGCTTACTAGCTTCGTATATTTCAAAATGGCTATTAATTCTGTTAATCATCATAATTTATGGTTGATCATATGGCATACCTGACAAGTTAGTTAGCATTATGATAGCTCTCTATAATAACAATGAGACGTGTGAGAGTTGGTAAAGCTTGTGGTAATTGGTTCAGCATTGCTAGTGGAGTTAAGACAAGGGTGCATTTCGTCATTTTTCTCTTTAGTTTCATTATTGATTATGCTATGTGATTATGATTATTATAAAATTTCTGAATTAGGGGGAAATTATGCTGATGATTTGGCACTTTTGGCAAATGATGTAGATGAGATACTCTTTTTTTAGTACTATTGACAACACTGGTAGTAGAGTAGGTTTGGGAATACATAAAAAGAAAACTAAACTGATGAAAATTAGGCAGGCAGGTTGCAGACAGGTTGACCATTTGCACCTTTGAGCAAGTGTCTTAATTTAATTATCTCGGGAACTGTTAACTGATACTGGTCATGTGCAGCATGAGATAAACAGAAGGATAGGGATTACTGTCGAGATATTTAAGAATCTATGGAGAGTGTGGAGAAATAGGTGTATACATTTAAAAGCTAAAATTAAGCTGTATAATAGTTTGGTCCTTTCTAAAGTTAGTTACAGTAGTGAAATGTGGACACTGTATACAAGATAACAGGAAACTTGATGTCATTGATTTTAGATGTTTATGTAGAAGATAAACAGGCATTAGGTGATTTGAGTTTATAAGTAATGATGAAGTTAGGCAAAGGAGTTCATAACCTCCTTTGAGCAGCAAATTGTGCAGAAAGAGGCTGCATTAGTTTGGCCATGTTGCCTGTAACATAACTATAGATTGGTAAATAGTGTTACTAACAGTGTACTTAAAGACTCAGAAAAAGGGGGCAGAAAATATAAAATAGAACCTTGTTAGAAATGCCTTACACTGGTCAAAGGCAGCAGCTATAGATAAAGACAAATCTGTTTGGAGAACTAAATTACAGTATGGTTGGGCCTCTGTAGACCATGACTGCTTGAGGATTTTGTCTGTCTGTACAGTTAAAAAACAGTTGGATTTCCAGAGTGATTTTGTTTTTTTCAGGTTATGGATATGAGAAGGGATAAAATAAAAAGATACCATTAAAAGTGATCAAAAACAATTATTGCAAAACACTTATTAAATAATTTAATACAAAATGTAATGTGCTGTACATTTCATTTGGATACTAACCTATAAAGAGACAAATATTTTCTTTTTGTTCGGCAAGTCCATCATAGAAAAACAAATCAAAGGAATCTCCTTTCTTTGTTTTATTAAATACATCCTTAGTAGTAGCAAATAATACAGTGAAATGATTTTCTCCATGGATTAACCAAATAGGAGATGTGGGATTTTTGTAAAAATTGCCAACCTAAGATGAAACAGAAAAAGTTTTAAAATCCATTTAACCACAATAATTTATCAGTGAAAAAACAAACAAACATTCTTTAATCTAGAAATCATTCAAAATTATATTTAAAATATAAAATTCAAGCACTCAATAAACTATCCAATTATTTAAAGAATCATAACTCATTAGGGATGTGCAAGTTCAGGACTTAAGATTGAACTGAGTCTAGTTGTGTACCCAGAACCTTTTGATGGAGGGGGATGGGGTGGGGTGGGAGATTATATGTTGAATTTTATTTGAAATATTTGAGTCTTTTTGAGGACTGCCTTATAAAATATATGACATTGAAAGGTGTGCCTTTTGTTAAAAAATGTTAACTGAGATTGTCACCTTATCTGTTTTGTAATAATTCATTATCGTTTGTTAATAAAAAAAAAAGAATGAATTATCACTGTCTGACTTCCACATTCTCTTCTTTGCAATCTTTACTTTCTTCTTTCCCATATGCAGGGGCTGTGCAAATTGAGATTTGGAAAAAAGGGGGATAGGTAAAAAAAAAACTTGTTAATAATAAAATGTACATTTAAAGTTTTATTTAATACATATTTATCCAAAATTTCAGTTCAGGAATAACAATAAAAATTAATGTACATTACCTTGTATTTTATCTATACTAATTCAAATAAGTTTAGGTTAATTTCTCATACATTTCTTTTCAGTCACAAAAAATACTCACTGTTAAATGTAAATGTACACTATTGAATTTGGAGATGAAATTTGAAGGACATTTATGAAATAACTATAGATTAGAAATTAAACATTTTTCCAAAATTTAATGCTTTATTTTGTAAAATTAGTATTTATATATTTTGAAACACTGTATTTATGAATCAGCTGTATTTAGTCTATATAACAATAATAATACAAAGTTAAACTTGCTCACAAAAATGAGATAAAACAGTTACCCTGAAAGAATTTAGTGTAGAAAATTCAGATCTTGTTGCTAATTCAAAACAGGTTTTATTTCATTAAGATGTCGCAAGAAAAACTGCATTAAAATGTCAATAATACAATTTTAAGGAAGGAATATAAATGTTACAGATGGTGATTTTATTAATATGAATTTATTGTTATTTATTCTAGACTAAAACCATTTAGTAAATTTTCAACAATTTTTATCAACTAAAACCATTTAATTGATTTTTACTTTGAGATGAGTCTGTCTCTCTCGATGTTATGACATTACTACTTCTTAATATGTATTATATCTACATACATAAAAAATATTCTAAATCTGTACCATGTAAAACTGAGTCTAGAATTGCGTAAAATGAAACAGGTTGCATATAACACTTCAAAATAAACACTTAGAGCATATTATATTGAGAAATGTCATTCATATAATACTGCATTTGGTTCTGGGAATTAGTGCTTTCTGATATTTAAGAGTTAAGAATTTAATTAAGTACCCCAAATCCCTCCAATGCTTTTAGTGACATGCAGCATGGCATTCTACACAACACCTAATTCTGAATTCAAAAGGCAGTAATCTTTTCATGATCACTGTAGAACATCTAAATTTGCATAAGATTCCTTTGCACTTGTCCTTTAACCCTTCCAAGGCTCCCAATGATCATACACATTGACAGAATTTGAAATCACAGACCAAATACGTTTATAGATGTCTTTTGTACAACACATGAAACTTCGATTTTTTTTAAATTGCCATTTGAAAATTTTCTTAGATATATATTTTTTTTAAAAAACATGCAGTTCAAGTTTAAAAAATAATATTTTCTTTCTTCATTTGATGCATATTTTATTAAACTATAATATAAATAATTTGTTAAAGCCATCTGATTGCCTTTCTTAGAAGTGCTAAACGGTATTGCTGATTTGCTTATTAATGTTCCTTTTTACTGAAGCAACCTTCTGATTTAAGCTCATAAGTTTGATTTGAACTATTATCAACAAATTTTTCCTTAAATTTCAAAAATCCCATATAAATTAACAAAAAACTGCTATTTTTAAAAACAGCAGATTTGGAAGCAATTATGAAAGTATGTATCACTATTTATTTTGCTTTACACTCTTCTGTCATAAACCTATTTCAATATTCCCATAATTATTTTTATTATGTTTATCATTTTTCCCAGCATTCTTTGCATCTTTCTGGCTCTTAAAATTGAAACTGTAACATGAGCCTTCTTAGAAAGAGGAACCAAGCTCAGAGTTGTTGTGAAGCTCCCTATAGTGTAAAGTACATCATGGCAGATCAGGTACAGTTGAATGCAGTGACCTAGTTATTGCTCAGATGTGCAGTAAAGTGGCCCTATAGTGGATGTTTACAGAAAGAGTTCTTCTCAGATATTAGGGTACTGTGACTATGCATTTAGTCAGAATTTATACTTTTATAATTAAACCTTCATTTTCATTTCTGTAGATTTTCCATAAATTATCGATTTTTTCCATCAGCTGATCCATCGATCATTAGGAGTTATGCTACATTGGATGGCTGGCTTACAAGTTATTACAGATATTATTTAACATTGTGTTATGTTATATGTTAATATTTCTTTGTTTTCTTGTAAAAATACTTTGATCTTGTATCGTTTCCTGAAAATGAATGAGGTATTGGATATGGAAGCAAAAAGGACTTCCTTGACAAGGAAATCAGTCCTCCTGTGGGAGGGCAATTTCAGCAAGGGTTCTTACCCCCCCTCCCCCCAGATTTTTTTTGCAATTGTTAGTTTTTAAGTTTATGTTCAACAGTTTTTAAAAAATCCCCCCCCCCCCCAAATATATATATATATATATATTTGCTGTACCACTCTGATGACCCAGATAATTTTTGTTGTTTTAGTGAACTGACTCTTTGGTACTTACCAAAATTTAACCAAAGAAAAACATTCAGAACAACCAAAAGAAAAAATTTGGAATGTTCAGTAAAAGAAAAGCTGCCAAGAAAATGTTCCTCCATTTCATAAAATGGACAGAAAATCCCATTAATGCAAGCAATCTAATATGTATAATGCTGTAATACAATGTAATGCCTTGTATAATGGTGTGTAAATATCATATTATTTGGGAAGAAATTTACCTTTCAATAAATATATAATTTAACTATTTTTATTCATTCAGGTTTCCCAAAATTAAGCTTTTAATTGCATAGTTCGATCTATTTTTATTTACTTTATCACTGTAAAATTTTTTCTATTAAAATTAATATGCTTTAAAATTTGCTTAAATTTTTTATTTTCATAAAATCCCAACGTTTACTTGTTGATATGACTTGGCACAGTTGTAAAAAAGCCTCGACTTTTCTCAAAGTAGGTACTGAGAAAAAAAAACAAGTCTTTCTATTCATGTGCATTATAATCATTTCTATCCATTTGTTTTTTTTTTTAAATAAATTTTAATTTGCATTGCCAGATGCTTTATTTTTACTACATGGCTCTAAAATTGTGCCATTAAAATAAAACTAGTCATCTTTTCTGTAAAATAATTTATTTTCAGAAAATCTGAAATTAAATGCTGATTAATTTGGCATATAACATGCCATAATTCCTTTCATTAGTTGTTTGACAAAAAAAGTTCTAATGTAAATTTTTTTGGCTGATCATAGTGAAAAAAAATAGCTGGGTCTCTGGATGTAAACTAATTTTTCAGGCAGAACCCTGGAAAGGTTAAATATTGCCATGCAAATTTTTTCTCTCGAAGCACCTTTTTGATACCCAATGGCCATGTCCAAAAGACAAAAGAATGGTGTCAAGTTTGATTCCACCTTCTGAATACAAAAAATAAGTTTAATTCTAAAAGCAAAATAAAGCTTACCTCAAATGTATGCTGATATTCATACAATGAAAGTTGACCAATTTTAGATGCTCCAGGAATACCATGAAGTATCATTTTCTCTGTACCACCATCTTTGAGTTCTACATCACCATCAAAAACATTTTGAACTGCACGACCAACCAGTAACAAATTTACAATTTCCTGAAGAGAAAAAAAAAAGAAATTAAAAGTCAACATTATGATTACAAAAAAGCTCTATACACTAATGATAAAATATAACAAAATAAATTACTATGTACCTTAGTATATGACATACTGGTCAACTAGAACATCATGGCCTTGGTGTAAAATATTCAAGGGGCTCCTATCATGCATATAGGTTCCTCATATATGGGCAATGGACCAAGTTATCTTTGTGTCTTCACACAAGGAAATGAAAATACATAGAAAAACCTGATCAACAATAAAAATCAGTGGCAATTATTGGTTTGAACATGATAGATGCTGTGTGAATTCTAGATAAACCCTACATGGAAGTATCCAAAATGCACCCAACCCTCACACTTGTATATCTCTGGAACTGTTTTATATCCACATTGATGTGCTTAAAAATGAGGCCTCAAAAGTAATCAATAGTAGTTGATTCTGTGCACACTGATACTAGGAAAGGCTTATTGTGTTGTACAGCTTGTTTATGTTTGGTCTAAACTCACGTGAAATGGAGTATAGTTGAGAGAATGGGCAAACAAATATCAAACAATTCCCTAATTGCTAACAAGGGGCAAAACTTTTTAAAATTTATTATTATTAGCATTTAAAGTACAAAACATAATTCATTATATTCTAATGAAACAATGTAAAATAGTCCAAAACACTTAACTATTATAAATAATTAAAACATTTATAGGGGTTTATCAAAATAATGGAAACACTGACTGGAGACACGCAATGCACTGTATGCATATCACAGGAATGACGCCACCTGTGATGTGAAGTATATAAAGGGGAGAAGTATGATGTTGGCTAACACATAGCAGTGCCACAGGTGCAGTGAAACAGCTGTTGTGGTGTAATTGACAATGTCAGATTTCAGTGACCATCAAAATGGCATTATCATTGGTGCACTACTTGCAGGAACTTCAGTAACCAGAATGGTGGAAACAGTAGTAGTAGCATGAGGTACTGTATTTAAGATTATGACTACCAATCAAAAAGGACAGGGCATTGCCATCAAACGTGCAAATTGTGGATGTTGTCAGATACGGATAGGCAAACATTGGCATGGATTGTACAACAGAAGCACATTAAATACTCAGGATGTACACTCTTAGTGGGCTATTATTATTAAATACCCATGTGTCCTACTAATCAGTTTACCACCTGATGATGCTGGCACAGTCCAGAGAAATGTGTTGTGAAATTTTTTAAGGCTTTAAAAGTTTAAACATACTGGAATAGTCCTTTGATCTTAATTATATACTGTGTTGCTAGGATAATGATAGTAACATCAGTCATTAAAGTTAAAATAACACACTTTTAACTCTAAAGGAAATTTGGACTTTGGAGTCACAACTGCATTATAGTTACCATCAACTAAGGGCAGAACCAACAAGAATGTATTTCAACACATATCAACAATTGTCATCAGATGAATCACTGTGAGTCAGTGATATTACATGCTTTGGTTCAACTAACATCATCAGAAGGAAAACAGCCCTCTATATAAGAACTTTGCTAAACTTCTTAAAATTTTTTTGCCTGTTTAAAAGTATTTATGCAAGTTAAAAGGATTCTACTCCATTATAGAAGCTTCTTCCATTACTAGGTGTTATGGGTAGTTAATTCAGGAAGTCATTCTCTTGACTAGTAAATTGTTTTTAAAATTATCAGTTAGCAACAAAATTGTTTATATTAAATGTTTTAAAATAATATTTTTCTCCTCTACGGCATCTGTCCATTGTTTCATACATTGTTGTTCAATATGCATGCAGAAAGAGTGGTATATGGTAATCCCAATTACACTCATGGTCTGCAACAAAACAGATTCAAATGTTGGGCAAATATTCAGTTAAACTCTCAATCATGCCTTCTGCTAACTCAGGATGCAAGAATTGTCCTGATACACTGAATGATAGCTAAATAGAAAAATAGGGGGCTTTTCTTGGATAGTGGGTAATTCTTTGAAACACTGTTGACCTTAGTAGTAAAACAGCCTTTTGACACCACCTTATCTATACTTACCTGTGTCAATCAAGCTATTTGTAGCAAAATTAAAATATTACTAAAACCAGAATGATAAATTTCTTTAATTCTTTGATATGTTGAATCAGCTCACTGCTTTAACTATTGCTGTTGGGACCTGATTTTTCCATGCATTAAGCTTTTCTCTAATCCAAGTGATACCAAATATTATCTATCATGGATTGACTAGAAAGCTAAAAGTTTTTAATATTTAACTTTTTTTTAACAACTTGATGAATTCACTATTACATAATTAAATTTCACAAACTAAATATTAACAGCAAATAAAAGCTCTGTTTTAAGCCAAGTACTTTTAAACTTTAAAGATAAAACAGTCACACAGCATTTAAAAAATGAGGAAAATAATTTATCACAGGAAACTGTTAAACATAATTAAATTTCACAAACTAAATATTAACAGCAAATAAAAGCTCTGTTTTAAGCCAAGTACTTTTAAACTTTAAAGATAAAACAGTCACACAGCATTTAAAAAATGAGGAAAATAATTTATCACAGGAAACTGTTAAATTACCTGAGAACAATAGCCATCTTCTCCAATAAGATTGTTTTCTGGGTTATCCATTTCTTCTTTTATCCTAAATACCATTAAAATAAAAAAACACATAAAATCAGAATTTATTACTTAAAATCAATTATCTTCAATAATTACAGATCTAAGAATAAAATAGAAATATTTGAACCACATTTCACATAGTGCTGATTGAATTTGATCCTCAAAAATAATGTTGGTTTTCATGCACAAAATGTCAAATCACAGAGACACTTTTACTTAGATAAAAAAAAATATTGGGAATGTAAAGAGATGTTGAGTTTTTGGTTATACAAAGTTATTGAAGTAATAAATTAATACATTGGTGGAATACCAGCTTGGATACACAAAAGGTTAAAAAATAGATATTTTGATTAATATCCTTTCCAATTTCAATTTAATGAACCTGGCACACAACTGGTTGAGTCAACCCCTGCTCCAGCAGTTAAGATGGGATGTTTTATCTCTGAGCGGCACTTTTTTGCACATAATGGGCTAATGGAAATGGTCGAGTCACAAGGCTCCTAGAATGGGGCAAATGAACCCATTGGATAGCTGTTAAGTGACAGATGGAAGCCTACTATCAAGGCCATCCAGCATGTTCTTCTAATGTGTAGGATAAGGGGGGAGGGGGTCAGTAGTACATAAGGCCTGTAATCTGTAGTTCTCAGGTTCAAGTCCCACATGTGCCATCATTGAGATTTATCTCTTCTAAACCCCCAAAGAACCCTCAATCAGAAAGGAGACACAGTGGGCTTGGAAAGGCCACTGTCTGTTGGAATTAATCAACATTAAGCTATAACCCTGCATGCAGCAGAGCCACACCCTGTCCAAGTTTAAAAAAATATACATTGGTTCAGCTGTTCAGCAGATCCTCAGACTTCTCTGTGCCTTTGGAGTTCTTGTGACCAGGCCATCTATCCTATTGTGAGCAAAAAAAAGTGCCACTCAGAAGTAAAACAACCAAGGTATGGTATAGCTCTACTGCACTTGGGGCCATGGTTTAACATCGTTTTTGACATCACCTTATTCAAGCCCATCAATTTCCCCTTTCTGACTGAGAGCAGGTTGGAGGTTTAGCAGAGATAAATTTAAAGCTTGCACAAGTGGGACTCAAAACTGGAAACTGCAGATTACAAGCCTGATGGGCCACTGACTGAGTCCCCCCCCCCCATGGTTAGGTGGTAAAATTTTAATAATGTATAAGACAAAACTAGTCATCATTAAATTCTATTAACAAGAAAATTTTAATGAAAATACATTTATAACAATTCTGAAATAAGAAAGCTAAATGTAATATAATTATATGTACTTTTAAAGTGCAGTCTTTTTTAAAGGACATATTCTAATTTAGAACCTTATTGATGCTTGACTTAGATGTAAATAATATAAATAATATAACAGCTAACTTAAAACAAATATACTTTAATAGGTATTCAATTACCGACTCTTCTTTATTCATTTACTCTCAGGCGTAAAAATAAAAGAATTATAAAGGCTACACAAGAACATTTCTGCCCACATGCATTGTGAGATTGTTGCACCTCCCCAACTAACAACACTGAAGGATAATTTATTGTTGTTGGCCTCTGCACAGACCATGAACAGAAATATGATGTGAAAAGGAAGATGAAACTACACATCACATAAAGGTGCTGTCCAGTGTGGGAATTCATAAACTATCCCACAGAGATACATATGAAAATGTTTATATTTTTCACATCCAATACTGAAATTCCATTTACTATGAATAGAATAATGAGTTTCTGGCTTTCTTAGAAAATAAAGTTATTATGTTGCTTGTCAAACAATTAAAATTAACTTACCTGTCAATTCCTCTGGTTAAAATAACAGAATATAGAAATGTCACACAACTTCCACTGTCCTCTTTTATAAACTATATGAAATTAGTAAACATGAAAAAGAATTAAAGATGCTAAGTCTATTTTCTGAGTTATTATCTAAAAAGTTTAAAATAATATACATGTTAACTTCAAACAGTTTTTGAAAAAAAAAAAGGAACTTAAATTGCTTTCATACTTTTCTTTTAATTATGCAAAGTTTTACTTTGAAACTACTGTAACTTCATTAAACATTCATTAACTTCAGTAAATATGTACTTAAAGCAACAAAAAACTTCCATGTGCAACCTTTAATTTGGAAGCTACAATGACAAAAATTAAAAAAACTACTTTACTAACAAATTTATTAAATCAACAATTAAATTTAGTATAAATGGGCTATAATAGAATACACACTAATTTGCCACAATTCTGATAAATACCAATTTGAAAAATTGAAAAAGAATGCCAAAAATACAATTACATTTTGTTGCCTTATGGTAGAATATTTAACCTAAGAGGGAAAACATCTTTTTGCCCTGTTAATGGGTGCATTTCATCTTTTATACATTTCCAACTGAAAGCCAAGACTCTTTAAAATATTTTGCTCTAAATTATTATTTTCGACCTTACATTTTTTTTTATAATTCTACACTCTTTAGAAAGAATACTAATACATAGTCTATATTTTAATGAAAGTATAAAAAAAATGTCAAAAATAACATTTCCTTTTCATATTTTTTAAAATTTTCCATAACCTGTACTAATTAATATTAAGAAATCAATCCAAAGTGAATGAACATTATTCCCTGTTAAGATATACATCAAACATTAATTAATATTACTTCTGCATCCATAATTTAGTAAAATATTTTGAATGTTCATCCATAAAAATTATATGAGATGAAATGGAAAAAGAAGCCAAAATATGGTGTAGAGACCAATATTTGGGTGTGATATAGTCTAAAGCAGTGGTCCCCCAACCTTTTTGTAAGTCAGACACAGTGACTCATCAAACCTGTAATGCAATGACAGCTGCAGAGAAAACCACAAATGTGAAACACATGAAAAATATAACCTTTCACTTATTTCATTATCATGGAAAAAGAATAATACATTTTAATAATCAGAAAACGAATAAAATTGAAAATACAATACTAATGTTGATTAAGCCATTTTACAAATTAACTAAGTAGTAAACATTATTACCCTGTACAAGTATCATGGGTAGTTTTTTTTTAATTTTTGCCATAAAAACAGAATTATTCAAAAATTGATTATCAATTTTTTGCCATCCAAGGTACATTGAAACTAATTTAAAGTGTATTTTTAAGTGTGATAAAATGCAAAATCAAGAGATATTTGTGATATATTGTTAATAATACACTGGTTTCCATAAATTAGGGAAAATCCCTATGTTAAGTCAATGGGAAGCTAATGTCAAACCTCTATAACTTCTAAAAAAAAGTTTTTTTTTGTTTTTGAAAAATATGGATGCAGATATAGATCTCAATCATATAAATCAATATCTCGATTTTCAACAATATTCATTCAGTATTTAATGAGTTATGGAAGTTTGAATATTTAGCGATAAGAATGCCAGCCACAAAAATTGACTTCAGAAGTTAATTAAAACTTAGTAATAAATATTGTATCAAAATGTTTAATAAAATAAGTTTGTATTTTAGAACTTTGTGTAAAGAATTCTTTCACTATTCTTCAGTTTTGTATAAGGTTCTTAAGACTGGCATTGTTGTTGTTAAATATTCAAACTTCCATAACTCATTAAATACTGAATGAATATTGTTGAAAATCGAGATATTGATTTATTTGATTGAGATCTTTATCTGCAATCACATTTTTCAAAACGAAAAAACTTATTTTAGAAGTTATGGAGCTTTGATGTTAGCTTCCCATTGACTTAACATGGGGATTTTCCTTAATTTATGGAAACCAGTTATTTAAATATTGGTATTTTTGGATATTTTTGTGAAAAACAGCACTTCTTTTTAATGGTCCAAGGCCATATATTTCAATCTAATTCAAATGAAGCAGTGATCCAAGCAATGCATTGCCATACTACTTGACTGAACAGGCGAGTGGTGTTTAAAGCTACTGTCAGATTTTGCATTCCCCCCCCCCCTAACTTTTCTTGGAATTGGCAGCACATCAGTGAAGTTGGTGTGAATCCAGTCATAGAGGCCATTTTTTTTCTGACAACAGAAACATAACATGGGTAAGGGCTACAACAAGTGTCCCCCCCCCCCCCACTATCCCAAATCACAGAGTGATTTGCTTGCAGCTTGCAGTTTGTGGCACTATGAAGTGGGAAGGTTTATATGTCCATAGAGATCATGTTGAATGGACGAAGACATCGCAGTAGTGTGTCCATTGTGATGCACTGACTTTATCACTGCACACCCTGCTTTGCATTTCTTGTAATGCCACTTTGTGAACAGAAACTATGTCCTCCAACCCATGCCCAGACCATTCATGCCAAACTACCCTTGGACATGGAGTAAACAATCTGGGGGTAGTATCCATGTGGTCTCCTGTCTTACAGGACCCATTAACATAACTAATACTCAAGGGGTGGCAGCTTAATGATTGCAACATTTTTAGCCTGATCTTAAAATTAAAGTGTTTTTTTCATTTGTCAGAGAAATTTTTAATTTTCTGTAAGAAATTGGCATATCAGATTTTAATACAAAGGTTAAAAATAAATCAAACGTTGACTGTTTTCTGAAACTTTGACTGCAAAAACATAGATTAGTATGATAAGAGGGCATGTTTTGAATGGTATAGATTAAAATATTCAGACAAAGAGAGAGGCGAATTCAGCAGATGTGAATGAGTCATAGAAGAAAAAATCGACATAAAGAGTTGGTATGAGTTCATGCAAAATATTCAGACGAAGAGAGAGGCGAATTCAGCAGAGGTGAATGAGTCAGAGAAGAAAGAATCGACATAAGAGCTGGTATGAGTTCATGCAAAATATTCAGACAAAGAGAGAGGCGAATTCAGCAGATGTGAATGAGTCAGAGAAGAAAGAATCAACATAAGAGTTGGTATGAGTTCATGCAAATTCAATTTTGGTTTTTGCAGATCTCGTTATCGAGATATTGTTTTATTAATGGTCCAATGCCATATATTTATTTTTTGCGTTAGTTACTTTGTGGTTGTCATGCCACCATTAGAAAGATTACTTCAGTGTGATGTTTCTAATTTTTAAACTAAGATATGGGTTTTTGAAAATGAACTATTTCTGATCTGAAAGCTAATCACTTTCCAGTCCTGTAATTACAAGATGGAACTTGATTCCAAGCAGTGATTTATTTAGATATCTTTTTTAAACTTATCTTATTCTTTCTAAAATTTTGGGAACTTAACTCCAGCAGAGCACTTTTTTGATAGAAACATTTATTAATGAGAGTCTTTCCATAACAATTTGAGTTGGATGGGATCCGAACCCACAAACTCCTGATAGTTGATCAAAATCTCCTCTATTGTAGATGTTATTCCTAATTTCTGAGTCAGCCTTTAGTAGCAGTCTTTTGACTGCACTTGAAGGCTACTTTTTTAAGCACTTCCCAGGATATCATCAGGAGGTTGTGGGTTTCTATCCCATCCAGCTCAAGTAAATTTTTCCCCCATACCCATGATACTTGTACAGTGTAATAGTGGCTTACTACTTAATCAACTTATGAAGTACTGTGAATTAAAAAGCAACTATAAGTATTAATAATATATACTAAGTGCATGTATTTGTAATACATCTCAAAAGTGCATGTATAATGAGATTTACTCAACCAGATGGGACACTGATGAATTGTGGCTGGTCTTGATGCACATAATTAGAAATTGCTCTGAAAATAAAATCTTCAAATGCAGTCAAAAGATAGCCACTAAAAGCTGACTCTGGTGATGAGGTATAACATAAACAAAGAGATCTTGATCAGTGGCAATAGCTCAATGGTTAGAGCACCTGACATGTCATCAGGAGGTTGTAGGATTGGATCCCACCTGGCTGAAGACAATTTTTGTTCTATACCCATAATACTTGTACAGTGTACTAGTGGTTTATTATTTACTTAACTTGTGACTTAATCACCTTATGAAGTGTTGTGGGGAAAAAAGTATACTTAAACAAAAAATACCAAAGATCACAGATTTAGCTAGGTAGTTCATATGGATATAAACACAAACTCTTCTGTATTACTGAAAGCCATACAAAATCCTTCTTGGGGGCACACATGGTCCTTAAAATATGGGTTGGGGACAACTAATCTAAGTGACTGAACATGATTTTTCCATAGCACCACCATAAAATATGTTGCCTAAATGGTAAAATCCCTTTGTCTGTCAAAGGAAACATTCAAGGACAGCTAGATGAGTAGACGTGTACAGATTGTGATGGTCCACCCATTCACTTTTACTTTTCCTTAACCAGTTTTGTTTTATTTACATTATATTTATCAGTTTGGGGATTTTATTTCCTTTTGTGGAGTCTCAATCCTCATCCAAGCTGCAGGAGTTGCACATGCGCAACTCCGACCTTTTGATTGACAACCGCTAAAGCGCATGTTATGGACATGCCCTCTCTTATGTCATACCTTGCACGATCATCAGTTTATGGAAATGTCTTTCTGGTGTGCAACATGACACGTGCGGGCTTTTGTACATTGCTTGATATAACTTGGTGACGTGAGGTCACAGTAGTGAGTAAGAGATGAGTAGCAGTAGTGAAGTAGTTGGTGTAGAGTAGTGAAGTATGAGATGAGTTAGTAGTGGAGTAATATGAAGTTATTGAGATTGTGTAGTAGAGATGTAGTAGCAGAGTTTTTGTTCGAGATGTAGTCGACATTTTCACTTTGATTTTGGTGAGTTGAATTTTTGGAAATAAACTTTGTTTTAGAAACTTTTGAATCATTGCTATTTTTTCTCTTGAGTAGTGTGAATTAATTTTTAATTAGATTTAAACTTTAAACTTGACAATCATTTTTGAATTCTTACTTGATAAGTAACACTTGGCAAATAAACGAACCCTATTTCAATTTTATTTGGCAAGTTATTATTGCCTGGTGCCCGATAGAGCTATCAAGAGTTTGAATAAATTGGATCAGATAAAAGGTCCAAACTTTAAAAAGTTATTAATTTTTGGAGAGTTATAAGATACAGAATTCATTTGTAACAATACAAAATATATTATGTGACGAAAGGAGAAGATGCAATGTTCCTGGATACTAAATATCCCACACTACTTGCAACAAGGGATATTATGCATGCAAGGCCAATGTAAAACCACTTTTGAAACTCTGCAACTTAGAAAATAGATATTTACAAGAAAACATCACTGGAGATAACTTAAAGATCTATATCAAATATTTCTAAATCTTACCTAAGCTGAAAAAAATTGAGTTCGGCAGAAGTTTTGAATATTCTGTTATATTGAGCTGCAGCAGTTTTCAGTAGTGGTCTGGGGGGGGGGGGGGGGAGATGTTATTCTCCCTCTGAGCAGCACTTTTTTACACACAGTGGGCTAAATGAGCAAGGCACAAGGACCTCAAGGGCTCAGAGAAAGTTGTGGGAAGGACTGGACAGCTGTTGGGAGATGGAAACTTCCTGTCAAAGCCATCCAGCATGTTCTTTAACATACACAGGATATGGCTCTCTTGCACAGAGACCACAGCTATCTGTCCCATTCTTTTCAATACTATCATCACAGTTTCCAAAATCAAATACCTCAATCATTCTACTTCTGTTCATCAATCAATATTAACTTTGACATCAAAATAATTGAAATCAGAATTCCTAAAAAAAGCTGTAAATGGCTAAGAATGTAAATTATCTTTGAAACTTAATGTTTAGAATACTATGAATTATGAAAAAGAATTACCTCTTGAATTAAACTGTACAGAAAGCTAAGAAGGTAGTCTTCAGCATTGAATACATGCAGCACAATCTGAAAATACTTCAAATGTTAGTGCTTTAAAAGTACACTGGAAATTAACATTTCAAAAATTTTTTATACTACAGTCATACTCCACTATTTGCTGATTGAAAGTTTTGAGTGTGCATTTCTTGGTTCTGAAAACCCCACTCTATTACATTAATTTTTATGTGAATAATTGCTTCTTTATCTGTTGCCCTTTTTGATAATGTACCCAAATGAATAATGGAATATAGCTGTATGTATGGAGGGCATTCAAAAAATTCTTAATACATATCTGCAGATTTGCATTAGTTCCTTCAAAGTTAATGAGCTATGACTTTTTCCATAATGGACTGTCTAAACTTGCCATTATGGGTTAAAAACATAGGTCATATCATCATTTCTCTCTTTGCTGGAGGCACATAAAGTTTGGTCTGTGAAATCTGAATCTGTGCATTGTTGCTATGAAGCCTGCTAAAGAAGGAAAGATTTTACATTTTCACATGGATGTAGCTTGGGGATGATGAAAAACAAATTCATGCCAACTTATCACAAGTATATGAGGATCATGCCTGTTCATATGGCATTGTTATTAGATGGATGTGCAAATTCAGAGAATGGCAGAGCTTTGAAAACCTCCCTCATGCAGGAAGACTGAAGGAGACTGAATGAGAGAACCATTGCTGCTATTAATGAACTAATTAAGAAAAACTCACACATCACTCTTCAGGTAATAAGTTTAGATGTCAATAATACAATAATGTGGATACAATTATTCATCAACATTTAAAGCTCCAAAAGATCTTTGTTAAATGGGTACCACATCAACTGACAGAACAGTAAAAAAGGGCTAGAGTCAACTCGTCCAAGGAGAAACTGCAATGTTTGAACCTATGACCCCAAAAGGTTAACAGACATTGTCACAGGTGATGAGATATGGTTTTATTATTATACAACTCCCAGAAAGATCTACAACTATGTTTGAGTTGCAGAAGATGAACTGTATCCTTAAATCCTCTGACAAGACTTTCACTCAAGGAAGAGGATGTTTACCAATTTTTTCAATTCCCAAGGAGTGGTAGCTGCGAATATCTTACCCGAAAAAATTACTATAAATGGTCAATACTCCATCAATATTGTTTTGCCCAAAATGGTTAAGGAGACGAAGAAGCACTGTCCAACAACAGGCATGTCAAGAGTTCTCTTTCTTCACAATAATGCCAATGTTCACAAAACCTGGCAAGTTACAGCCCATCTGGAGCAGAAAAAAATAACACAGCTACCTCATCCTGCATATTCACCAAATCTTACACCATAAGATTTTTGGTTGTTTCCAAATATTAAAAAGGAACTTGCTGGGAAGCCATTTTCAAGAGTGTAAGATCTTGCAAAATGCATTCATTCAGAGTTGTGGAGTATTGTCCAACAGAAGTATCACCAAGTATTCCAGAATTGGTGTAGACATCTGCAACTTTGAATAGATACTAGAGGGGAGTTCTTTGAAGGACAGTAAAAGTTTTGTTGAGGTAAGAACAATGGCTTTTATTCTGCAGATGCACATCAAGAACTTTTTGAATGCTCCTCATATAACATATGAGACAAAATTTTGAGTGAATTTTTATTTATCTCAAGATGAACAGCAATTGTTTTCAGATCATTCTATATCAAACATCAGTTAATAAATAAACATCGATATCATAAAAAAACATTTTTTATGATTTCAGTATCTAAATGTAAATTTGTTTTTTTTTTCTGTTACTAACTTTTTGATGTTCAAATATATTTAAAAGGAATATTTTATAGATATTTGTCTGGAAATTCAGAAATACAAGAAATATAATAAACTTAAAATATCAAATATTGCTTGACCATGAACTGCCCTATATCCCCTAATCCATGAGCAGCAGATCCCTGGATCACCACAGAGTTACTCCAAGGGGTCTGTGAATCCCTAAACATACCAAACATAGTCATTTTGATCTTTATATAGTCCATAAAATCATACAGTGTGAATAATGGATTTTCAGTTGACAATTTTATATTATAGATGTTTCATTTGTGCATAATAGGAAAAATAATTTCTGCATTTTATGGACTTTTTCTTTTGCTGAGACTCTTTTGGAGTCGGTCATCTGAGCTGTTTACTGTCAGATTTCAAGTGTCAAATTTACTTTCTCTTAATTACACTTAATTTACTTAGGGTAGGTTTTCTGCCAATTTCTAATATATATTTTGGAAGAAAGGAATACCCAAGAAAATTATTGGAATATTGGAAAATCATTGCCAATTCCAGTGACCTATACTCCTTTTCAACTAAGTTGAGACCTAACATAAATGATCTATATGACTTAGGCAAGCTTTTCCTAATATCAGTTATACACAAAAGTAATTGTTATTGGTTACATTTTGAGGCATCATTTTTAAGCACATGTGGTGCTTGAAAAAAGCAACATGTGGATATTACAGCATTTTTAAGCAGCATATGGATCATAGAAGAAGGTGGACTTCACAGGTAGTCCTAGAAAGAATTAGACTTTACAGGGGGTCAACATAAAAAATTAGACTTCACAGGGGATCCTTTGGTGCCAAAAAGGTTGGAACTTCTGGCAGGGTAAAAAGTCCTTTAGTGTGCAGTGAAAGTGCAGTAGTTCATGATATATTTAGCGGCATGTCATGCACAGAAATTTCTACTGGTGTCCTGAGAGATGTCCCATCACACCATGCACTGGTCCCACAGTGCATCTGTACTTTGGGCCAATTAAGGGTGGTACCTCAGATGATGTCTGCTCATGTTCCAAACTAGCACGAAGGGCAACAGATTCAGCAACGTGTCTAGCCATGGAATGGTCTGGGTAACTTGTAGACATGAACTAGAGATGACAGCAGTATGTGGGCAAGCATTATTTTGCTGGAAGCTAATGGAAATGGTAATCAACTGGCCATAGGAAGTGAGCAACACATCATTTGGTGTTTGCATTACTGATTAGACATACTAAAAGTGATCTGCAGTCATAACTGATGGCTCTCCAAAGATGGTAACCTCCTATCAAGGCCATCCAGCGTGTTGTACAACTCAAACAACAAAATGCCTACTTTGTGGGCAAATGATATGGTATTCATGGATGAAGGCTAGATCTACTCTCTGCCCAAACCGATTCCAAATGTGATGTGATAATGATCAGCACACATAAAGAACCAGATCTCATCACTGATGACATGTCATTACTCATAACAGGTAGCTCTAACCTGACGGTAGCACATGGTCAAGGGCAGTCTATGGAATGGCCACCAGCCCTCCGCATGCAACTGCGGGATTGCCAATCCCATTTGCATAAACTCTTCTGGGTAAGTGATAATGCCATTTAATTTAAAACAGCCTACCCCTCTAGTTAAACTTGCCTAATAGAGGGTTAACATTAAACTTGCCTAACTAGAGGGTTAACATTTAAACAGCCTACCCCTCTAGTTAGGCAAGCTTGGCAAAGCCAAGTAGTGGTTGGCAAAATGTATCATACAAAACTTTTAACTTTAAGTTGTTTTAAACTTGTAATGTTGAAAGTTATATTGTAAATTGATTTTACATTTAACAAAGTATAAATGGTAGAGAGCTGATCAAGCATACTATTCTCCATGCAAACACATTTAACATCACTGCAACGAATTAAGTTGCCAATCAACATCCTCACTGTGTCAAGTACATGATCTAACTGGATAAAATTGGACTGCAGAGAAACTGTGCCCCATGGTGGAAAAACAACAAAATGCCCAGATGTGCCTGCAGCTAAACAACTTAGCAATGATAACAAGATCTGTGTCAGCAATGGACTGTCAGTTACCGACAGTGATTCAACCATCAACTGTGAAATCTTGTACCAGTTAGCACTGTAGAGATAAATCTGTTTACTGAACATTTGTGTTCAATATAATTTGATGTCAAGTAGTTGCTACTGACTCTGTACAGGAGTTCAGATGTTAGTTAAGATCCCTGCAATACATTAGTATAGGAAGTAGATCCAAACTAACCTTCACATTTGGTAAACAGGTATTAATGTTGCTAAGCCTGCAAGTTGCTTAGAGAATATATATTAGATATCTCTGCTTTTTAAGATATAGAACACGATGCAAACTGTGTTTTATAATATTTATTAAATATATATGTATATACATTGTGAATAAGATTTCTACTGTATAAATTTCATTTCTCTAACACCTCCTTGGAAAGGCTGCCGTCCATCGGATGGGGCGTTAAGCCGTGGCTCCATGTACAGGAGAGCTATACCCTGTGCACATTAAAGAACGCGCTGGATGGCCTTGATGGGAGGCTACCATCTGTCTCCCAACTGCTGTTCCAGTGGGTCCCCTCCCCCAACCTACTCTGAGCCTTCGGGATCCATGTGACCTGGCCATTTAGCCCATGGTCTGCAAAAAAGTGCCGCTCAGAGGTAAAACAACCCAACACTCTAACACCTCCTAAGATGGTGGAAAAAGGGGCAAAAAGGAGCTATACCCTGTGCACATTAAAAAACGCGCTGGATGGCCTTGATGGGAGGCTACCATCTGTCTCCCAACTGCTGTTCCAGTGGGTCCCCTCCCCCAACCTACTCTGAGCCTTCGGGATCCATGTGACCTGGCCATTTAGCCCATGGTCTGCAAAAAAGTGCCGCTCAGAGGTAAAACAACCCAACACTCTAACACCTCCTAAGATGGTGGAAAAAGGGGCACAAAAAATGGTCCAAATGATCTTACTTTGATGCATAATTAGAAAGTATTTCTTCGTGCATAAACATGTGATAGGATAGATTCATACGAAAGAGGTAATGATCATGCTGCAATCTATAAAGTAGCTATGATTATCTAAAATATTGTGATTTTTTTTTCACATGGCACAATTGGGAAATTTAATAATAACCAGTCATGTATAATTCTTTTGCAAGTGTACAGTAGCTGTTAAATGGGAATTAATATGCATTTTGAATCATTAATCTAACTAAATTAGAACACAAGATATTAGATGTATTATACTTAACACATTTCTTCATTCCAGGTTAATTCTTTTAAAGTTTATCCAAAAGAAAAATGCATACACAATAAAATACTGAAGGTTATAAAAAAAGGTAAAATTCTGAGATACTGATGCACACATTATTTTCTGACTGACACCATCAATCTGACATGGAATGACCCAATATTTTTGAAAAGAGAAATTTTAAAACTATTTGAAAAAAGAAACCTTAGAATGGTTAGTAATAGATTTTACTTTCAAATAAAAGTTTGTTAGTAAAGGTTCTGTCATAAAAATGTTTAGCATTGTTTCTAAAATTGTGTAGTTTAATATATTAATGGATTGGGTTTGGGGACACATAAATCTATGCTGAGCCTTATTACATACAGAGGAAGAACAGGAGAACCATATCCTGTGCATGTTAGAAACCTGGATGGTCTTGACAGGAGGCTTCCATCTGTCACCTAACTGTTGTTCAGTGCATCCCTTTCCCCAATTTTATTTCTTTGTTGATAAATATCACCATTCTTATTTCACATCAGTTGAATGTAAACAAATGATGGATACAGCATAATTTTATAACAAACAGAATTGCCCATAAAAAAGGGGTTGAGTTGTTTTATGTCTGAGCAGCAGCACTTTTTTTGCCCACAATGAGCTAAATGGTCACAAGCACCCCAAGGACTCAGAGAAGATTGGGAAACGGGCCCCATAGTCAATTGTTAGGAGACAGATGGTAGCCTCCAACCAAGACCATCCAGTGTATTTTTCAATGTGCACAGGGTATGGCTCTTCTGCTGTACATGGCACCATAGCTTTACACCCTATCCAATGGATGGCATCCTCCCTTTCTGACTGAAGGTACAATGGGGGTTAAGTGGAGATAAAAATCATACATATGTACTATTATTTGGGCCCAGGTGGGACATGGCCCAGGGAATTACAGATTACAAGCCTGGCTGCTCTGTCTAAGCCAGTGGTTTTCATTTGGTGGTTTGCAAACCCCAAGGGGTATATACATTGTGAATAAGATTTCTACTGTATAAATTTCATTTCTCTAACACCTCCTTGGAAAGGCTGCTGTCCGTCGGATGTGACGTTAAGCCGTGGCTCCATGTACGGGAGAGCGATACTCTGTGCACATTAAAGAACGCGCTGGATGGCCTTGATAGGAGGCTACCATCTGTCTCCCAACAGCTGTTCCAGTGGGTCCCCTCCCCCAACCTTCTCTGAGCCTTCGGGGTCCATAAAATTCGGGGTTGTTGCAAACCCCAAGGGGTTTGCAACAATGGCATTTTTTTTGCAACAATTGCATTTAAAAAATATTTAAAGGAAAACATATTTTTGCCTCCTATCAAGGCCTCCTCTTTATGGTAGGAATCTGCAAAATGTAAATAGAATTTAGATTTTTAGGATCTCTGCAATTTTTTTCCTTGAAAGCAAGAAAAAAATCATGGTTTCTTTTTCATAATTTAATAAAATTATATTTATACTACTTAATATATGTTTTCCTATTACTTGTTTGTGTTGAATAATAAATGAATTAAAAAAATTATGAATTTTGCTTTCAATATAAGAATGATATTTTTAAGTTCAATTTTTGTACATTTTCAGAGGATTAAAAATCTATATGTACATTTTGGCAATATTTTATACTGAGAGACTGAAAAAAAATATTGTCTATATTATGTTTATATAGACAATATTTTCTGTCTGTCTCTTAGATTAAACTTCTGGCAATGTTACTCTAGTTTATTTTTAAATGCAATTGGTCATTTAAGTGTATGTTCTATTGCTTATACTTAGAAAGGGCAAAATTTTGATTTTTTTTCTGTTCTTAAAGATGAAATAAAACAGTTTGTCATGAATACTGCAGCTTCTTTCATGAAATTGTTGAAATATTGCATGTAAACAAAGACAGGTAACTCACTGAACATTTGGTGTAGGGTAATAAGGTTCGCAAAACCTATTGTAAGAGCCATTTATTTTTGCAGTTTTTGGGTTATATATATATATTTTTACCTTGTTATAAATCACCCTACCATTATCTGTCTCAAACTGTTCAAGTTACCTTCAAACATGAAAGGAAAAAACTTCAAGTCACATACTATTTACGTGTGAATAATGCAAATAGATATTTTATAAAATGAAAGCTACTACTATACTGTATTATAGTTTTAAGTTGCAGACATATATATTACATTTCACCTTTTTCTTGGGGGTTGGCTTAGACCAGTGATTCCCAACCTTTTCTGGACCATCGCCCCCTTTAAAAGAGAACAAAAATTTCAATGCCCCTCTGGTCCATAATAGTTAATTTTATATGAATTAAAATATTGTTGCATATTAAATAAATACCTCCTCAAGCAGCTGCTTGCCACAGAGCTGTCAGTTTATATGCCAGAGTAGAAGGTCTGTGAGGATGGCAGGACCTCAGCAGAAAAATGACACATACATCCATGCCTTACCCGGGGCTCGAACCCAGGTCCCTTAGATCAGTAGCCAAGCGCGCTAACCACTCGGCCACGGGACGGCTTGTTGCATATTATCTGTACCTAATTTATCTGTTTATTTATCTATTAAAAATCATAATACCGCCCCCATGGAAGGCTCCAGCGCCCACTGGGGGGCGGTACCGCCCCCGTTGGGAATCTATGGCTTAGACCAATGGTTCCCAATGTTTTTGTTCTGCGAATCCCTTTTCAACCAAAATATTATTGCAAACCCCCAGGGTAATAATGACTGAAAAAAGCTCCAAATTAAAATTTGCATTATATAATTATAAAACATGACCTATAATTATGAAACCTCTAATATTTTATAAAATTAACAATATTTTATATTTATAAAACTCTAATTATAAAATAATTTATCTGCAATACTTCATATTAAAATTCTTTATTGCACAAATTTTGTTGAATTTTATCGAATCACTGCAGAAACAAACTATAATGCTTCAAACATAACATGCTTGTTGTCACAGAGGAAAAATATATTTGTAACATAATTGGACAATTTTTAATTGCTTAAGGCATCATTACAGAATTTTTAGTACAAACCCCTTGGGTAAAAATGCCATTGTTGCAAACCCCAAGGGGTTTGCAACAATGGCATTTTTTTTGCAACAATTTGCATTTAAAAAATATTTAAAGGAAAACATATTTTTGCCTTTCATGTGTGTCTGCCATAAGTAGGTTCCAACACTGACAGGTATGATTGCTGTATTCATGTTTTTTAGCTAACTTCTTTTATAATCCACTCTACATTACACAAGAATATAGATACGCATAGACTGGAAGGAGAGCTGTTTACCAATTCCCTGTGATAAAACACAGAACTGGTCAAGCCTAGCAACAAAAGTCTGACCCCACTTTCTTTGGTGCACACCATCAGTACCTTATAAAGGAGATATTCTGTTCTGGAAGAGAATGGAAGGAGAGGGCTGCCAATCAATGTGCCTATTGATCTGGACCGTTATGGCCACTTTTTCTTTTTTTCTATTCTTTTGAGGAGTGGTAAACTACACAGGATATTTTTTATGCTGACCAGCTGTACTTGCTAGAATAGATATAACTTACAGTCTGATTATGGATCCTAAACTTGATGCACTGGTAGGCATCTGTTGAGAGAAAAATTACTGCTGCGTTTCCTATTTGTTTGTGGGTTTTAAATCCCAAATGAATATATGCACAGGATATTTCAAATCAGTTTGTGGATAATCTTGATCAGAGACCACTACATATACCTGAACCCTTGCTTCTACAGGCACCATCAAACCAACACTGGGGAAAGTTTCTACCAAACTGAGTAGCTCAAGCCTTTGGTGGTGTTGAGCAGGAAATTTCATTGCAAATTCAGATATCAACTTTCTTTATTCGTTGCATGATAGGAAGTAAGTACAGTGTGTAAGAAGTAAGCTAAAAAGAATCTCTCATGGCCACCCTTAGACCTGGAGATGATGGCTGCCATTTGGCTGACCTCAGAGCCAAGCCCTTACAATTAAAGAAAAGGAAATTAAAAAGAGAAATGTGAGAAACTCAGTCAAGTCTTCAGAAAATAAAATAATGGAAAAAAATAATAAAGTGTGAGGAAAGAACTGGCCTCACAAAAGAAAGAAAACTAGAAAATTAGTGAATGTGTAAGGAAACTCGTAAACCGTTGCCCAGACGTGGACAAGGTTACTCACCGTTCTGCACAGTTGACCCTAGCAGGACCTGCCCACCAGCCGATTGGTGTTGGGAAAACAGGTCTTTTCCCCATGCCTGTGATTAGGGAGCTGTTTGATATTGTTGGCATTACCTCTCTCAATAAACCCAGCTTCTTTAAAAATCCTACTAATCATTTTCTCTTTGCAGCACATGGAATATGAGGGCATTACATATACGAATTATTCTCTTGACATCCTCAAGCAGGAATTCCAGTGTTATAATCTAGTTATTCTGGGCTTGCAAGAGACCAGATGGACAGGTAAAGGTTAGATGCTTAAAAACAACCTTAAATTTCTCTTTTTGTGAAGGAAGGATGGATTTGCTTCTCAGCAGACATGCCAGCAATGTTCTTCTAGGATGACTGCATTACTGAAAGATTTCTTTCAGCTAAATTTAAAACTAAGATTAAAGATCTGAATGTTATCTGTTGTTATGGCCCCACAGAGTACTCTGATGAGAATGAGAAAAACAGACTTTACAGACAATTCAGGATATTTTTTATTCTGTCAAGAGATCAGATATCAAGAGATTGTCAGGAGATATTTCTATTGTGCTAGGCAACTTCAATGCTAAATTTGGTACTGACTCAAACCTTTGGACAGAGATAATAGGTCTTTCTGGCATTAATTGCAATGACAATGGGAAACATCTCCCACAAGTAAACTTAATGGTTTGTTTATAGCTAACACTAACTACAAACAAAAGGAAAATATTTAAATATATGTGGGTTTCATGTGATGGGATACATAGGAATATGACTGATTATACATTAACAGCAAATGGGCTAGTTCTGTCAGGAATATATACAGGAGTTGAAATTGGGTCTGACCATTACCTTGTCAAAAGTGTCTTGCCACTGAAGCTTAAGAAATGTGCTAAGGTTAACCCTTTCTTTACCATACCAGCCTGAAAATGGCTCAAACTGCAGGTAGGAGGTAGTGAAGAGGAAGGAATAGCATTGACTGGACGAGTCCATTTAAAATCTTGCTGTTTTGGTTCAGTATGGTACTGAAAGGGTTAAAAGAACTACTTTTAACACTGAAAGACCAGAAGTAGGAAAAGTTTATTACAATAGGTTACTTAATTATGATAATTAACATTGTTTTGTAATATAATGTTCATAATAAAGCATGATATCTAAAATAAATAACTGCTAGTGTATCAATGAATTATACACTTCATGGTCACTGAATTATGACCACTCCATCCTATCCTAAAGAATGAACTTTGTGAGTAAAATAAAAAAAAAAAGAACTGGATATGTAAACAGTGGCAATATTCAATTTGAAGTAAGTTTGTGCAACATATGAATTAAAAAGGACACAAGTGATGGACAAATTGTGAAATTTATTGAAATTTGAAATAAAGAGTATCTGATTGAGAGTGCCCCAATCTCAGAAACATCATGTTTTAGCTACTCCAGAATAGCTTACTATAAAGGTGTATGGGGACTGGACCACTGAAGGAAAAACAGCCAGTTAGCACAAGGATTGTGATGGCGTAATATTACACTTATTTTTATAGTAAACTCTGCATTTTGATACGTATATTTCAATCAAATTTAATTTATTAATTAACAACTGGTAATCAGCTATTTTAATGAAACCCATTTTTTTTCAAAAGCTTGGCTGATATAGATATTACGCTCATCACAGGTGCATTGAATTAATACTTGCTCTCAAAACAAAAACAAAAAGTGCCTCAAAAAAGAATGAAAAATGATGATTAGAAATTTCAATCACCTTTGATGAATATGGAATGCTCATTTTCAAATGAGATGAGAAAATGTTTTGTTAGTTTCCAATTTTAGCATCCTCTAAATAGCAGATATTCAGACTAATGGAAGATTTAGAAAATGTGAAGAGTAATATTTTATCATTACTTATCTAACAAGATAGAATTTTCCATTTATTTTTCTAAACCCCTCAAGCAGCTGCTTGCCACAGAGAAGGTATGTGAGAAAGGTGAGATCTCAGCAGACACTGCAAACATCCATGTCATAACATAGCTGGGGCTCAAACCCAGGTTCCTTTGATCAGCAGCCAAGTATACTAACCACTTGTCCATGGAACAGTTAAACACATGCACACAAAAGAAAAATTGAGTTGATTTTCCCATCCCATCTGAAGGGGGAAAGTTGTGCTGTGAAGGCAAACCCTTTGGCAACTCTAATGGTGGAAAATGAAACTCTTGTAGATTCCAAAGATGAAGATTATAATATCTGAATAATGCCTATCCAAAACAAAAATAATTTTTCCTTTATCACTTAAAAAGGTGAAAGTCAAAGTCAGACAGTAAGTAAAGTAAGACACAGACAGCAAAGTAAAAGCAGTACTTTTTTTTTTTGAAAATGAGTTAAAAAGGCTAAAAGACGCACATATAATTATAGTAATAATGTCCTACATTAATATACAATGTATAAAATGAGACAAAATTAAGGAAAATATAATTTCTTTTCCACATGTAAAATAACACAAACCAAATGAATATGCAAATTTCTGCACAAGCATTCTGTGTAAAACTAATGAAAATAATTACTAATATGTATTTTTCAATATTAAAAATAATACTTACATATTCTAGTACTCCATCTTGCTTTAGGACATTAGGGATAACAGAACCATCCAAAACAATGCTATCGCTCTTGCTGAATAAATGAAAAAAAAAAAAGGAACAAAAATATTTACTAATTTCAATCAAAAATTAAATGCCAATGATAAATGATTTACTAATCTGAAACTAAAAACAATTTTGTAAATTTTTCTTCTACTACAATAACATTTCTTACAGCATTTCATGAATTAATATGAACCATATAATTTTCAAAGACCACTAATAACTAAATTGCTTACTCTAGAGCAAGTTAAAGTGAGGAAGGAGAAAATTTTCCTAGGTGTTAAAGAGAGAGAAGGGAACTCAAATAACCATTGTTCCAGATCTCACAAAAAGAAAGCCAGCTACAGCTCTTGTTATTCCTGAATTACTGGTACACATTTTTGCATGCAACTACTGCCTTCTCCAATTCTAATGATTAAACCTTATGGTGTTACAACTGCAAAAATGTGATTCATGAAGCCTGCATTTATGGCAATGAATGCTAAGATGTGCAATTAACACAACAAAGAAGTTGAAATTTTTAAAAAATAGACATTTCAGAGCACCTAAATAATGCTAATATTTTGAATATCCCTCAACTTGATGCATCAGAAAGTAAAACACCTTTGCACTTCTTCAAACTGCCAATAGTTGGACACCAAGGGAACATCTTTTTATTCTGGATTTCAGCAATTTGCATAAAAGTACATTCATAATGTTTTTGCTTAATTTTAGAACATTTTGTTTTTTAAAATTGTTTACATACATATGTTACAAAGGTCCAATCAGACTGTACAATTTTGTTCTACAAACATGTCTGGATCTAGGGGAGTCATGCCCCCCTTTCAGAATGCTAGTTTATAAGGGTAATAGAGGCAAAAAAAAATATTTTTATTTAATGTATTTTTCATGAAATTTTTTTAAAGACCTGTAAAATGGAGAGCAAAATATTATACTGTATTATAGGTACAGAAAATTATAAATACCGGGTGTGGTGATTGATAAGAAACTAACATGAAGAGTGCATATTAATGAAATCCTAAAAAAATTAAATTCATTAATACAAAAAATTTATTACATTAGAAATTTTGTTGATCTATCAGTTTTGAAAATTATGTATTTTGGCTGGGTTGAATCTTATTTGATGTATGGTTTATTGTTCTGGGAGGAGCTTACACATAATATTATTACACTTACAATATCTTCAGAATCACATACTTAAATCAATGAAGAAAATATGATAGCTCCAGTTATGTTTATAAAGATTTTCAAATTTTAGGGGTAAGAAGATTATTGTATATTTTTCAGTCATTAAACATATTAAAAAACATGGGATCACCAAATTATTAGGGAATTTAAAATAAATACTAGACTTTCAAATCAATTGGTGCTGAATGATATTAGGGCTTATATTTCTTTCGTTCAGTGATAGTATATATACATACCTGTCTAGCATATTTTCAATGCTATTCCACAGGATTTTATTGCGACATTTTGGATAAACAGTTTGCAAAGGGTCTTAAATTATGGTTGCTTAATCTGGATAGCATCAATTCTGTAATAAAATGATTTCATGTGGTTATACAGTGTTTCAAAAAGGACACAACCTGAAATATAAGAGAGTAGAACTTACGCGCATGTACATTTTATGCCATAATATTAGTCAGTTGGCATTACCGTACTCTAGGTTAACAGCCTTTACCAGTTGAAATGACCTTGTCACATGATAGTTTCACTCATTCCTTCCTTTGTGTTGTGTCAGCTATGTCGTTTTCCAAAAACGAACATGTATTTATTGTTACAAATCTTACAAACATGTGAGAGGAGTTTGAGTTGAAGTTTTCTCAGTCTGCAGTTCCCAATAAGTTGACAATATCTTGTTTGATTAATAAATTTTGTGACACTGGGTCTGTACATGATCGAAAGAGCCCAGGCCAGCTATCACTGTTAACTGCCTAAGTTCCTGATGACATGTCTCAGCTTTTAACTTGCTCACCCAGAAAATCTCTTAGAAAGTTATCTTCACAGGTTGGACTGTCACCAGCTACTGTTTTCAGGGTTACAAAGAAGTTAAAATTTCATGCTTACCGCATTGGAGTTGTTCATGAACTGAAAGAACCAGACCATGAAAAACATTTATGGTACTGTCATTGGTTTCGTTCTTTTGTTGATGAAAATAAAATTGAGGTGTTGGACCATGTTTATTTAAGTGATGAGGCTTGGTTTCACTTGGATGGGTATGTGAAAGTCAAAACAGTCGAATATGGAGCAATGAAAATCCTCACACTTTTCACAAACCACCATTATATGCACGGAAAATTGGTGTTTGGTGTGCAATTTCCCTTTGTCGTGTGATAGAGCCTTTATTTTTTGACTCAATTGTAACTGGTGAAGTTTATCGTGACCTCATCCAACAGTTTATTGCACAATTGGATGTGAATGAATGAGAGTGTTGGTTAGAACAAGATGGCATGACTGCCCATACTGCAAATGACACAATGGGCATGTTGCAGGAAATTTTTGATAATTTTATTTAAAAAAATTTGTGGCCCCCAAGATATCCAGATCTTACTCCTCCAGATTTTTTCCTTTGGGGATATCTCATATGTGTAATGTTTCAAAACAATCCTCTTACACTTGAAGACTTGAAGGCTGATATTGAGAGATTTTAAACATAAGAAAACAAACATTACGAAAGGTGGCTGCAAATGTCATGAAACGGGTATGAACCTGCATCCAGGTTGCAGAAAATCACTTTCAACATCGGTTGTAAAGGTAGATATATGTCTAATTTGAATCTTTTGAAATTTGTCTTTTGTCAAGTTTAAATAGAAAAATACAATAGAGGGTTGTGTTGTTTTTGAAACACCTTGTATTATATGCATATGGTTGAATTTTACAGGTGGTTGTTAAGTGGTTAAAGTGCTTGGCTACTGATCTAAGGGACCTGCACTTGAGCCCCAGGTAAAGCATGGACGTTCATGTTGTTTTTCTGCTGAGGTCTGCCACCCTCACAGATCTTCTATTTTGGCATATAAACTGACAGGCTCCTGTCAGATTTCTGTAGCAAGCACTGTTTGAGGGGATATATTATTTTTTGAACTTTAAGATATTTTTCTCATTTTATTACCCTACTGGTTGCCAATAATTTAAATGAATAAATAATACATTATATCCAAATTTGACCACATGCAAGTTCACACTCTTGTGGAAATACTCTATTTTCATTCTTGCAGTCAATGGTTACATTATACTCATTATCCAAGCAAATTATGGCATGCTTTGTATTTTACTTTTATACTTCTATATTTAAGCCTTATATAATCTAGTTGATCATTGGAAAAATGTTTTCCTTCATTTCCCATTAATATTGCATGTAATTTTTGTGTAGTAAGACTTTGAGGACTAAGATGATGTAAGAGTCTGCTGAAACTTATGTAATATTGATGACGATGATGAATGAAATAAATTTTACCTTTATTATCTTAAAAATATATCCAGTTTCTTGCCCCCCCCCCCTACATTTCTCTGACTCGATTGCATTTCTTGCTCTCCTCCCCTCAATTTTTTTCTAGATGCCATTTGGCCACTGTAGTAGGCCAATTCTAGCAAGGTCACATATGACATTATCTTCCCACTGCATCCTAGATCTCCCTCTTTTCCTGGGGCCGTTATGCACACTGTTAAGGTATCTGCAATGGCTTCTGATCAGGATTATACATTTACTGATATAAGGTATCCCATGAATTTGTTTGCCTTTGGGTTGTCAGCCCTAAGTGAATGGAAAACAGATATGTAATTTTTTTTCCTCAAAAGAGGTCACCAGTGTAGGAAGTCCATGATCTGTAACCAAGCTCAAAGCCATAAACCAGTCCAGTGGGTTTAAGTGGTCAGCACCAGGACCTGTAAAGTTGATCACTCCTCACCAGGGCAGAGAAAAAAAAAGTAGAAATGTGGCAATAGATGAAGATCATCATTCCGTTCCCTTCCAGAAGAGAGTATCTCTTTGGAAAGAAAACAATGGCCTGCACCACACAGGGGATTGGTACACAGTTCTTCCAGTGTATGCCTAACTACCATTTACAGACCAAAAAGGTACTTCCTTATACAAAGGATGGAGATAATTTAGAGATCTATTGGGCTTGTCCTGGCTTCTCATATGTCATACAAATGGCTAAAATACATACACGTACACAAGGACATGCCCATTGGTTAAACAGTCAGTATACTAACTACTAGATCAGTTAAAGGCTTATTTTTTATCCATTATTGAATATATTTACAAAACGAATACGAAGGCAAAAATAGGTATTTATTTTTTATCACATTATCGCAATGTGATAGTCAATTGCATATGTGGTTTCAGTTTGAAATTTTTAGTGGGTATTTAACCCTTCCAGTGTCCACGCCGTATGTATATGTTGACAGAATTTAAAATGAGAAGCCGAGGTCGTTGCATATGTTTTTAGTACAACAACAACAACAACAACAAAAAAAATTTAAATTATTTTTTACATGTCTTTTAAAAATAACTAATCCAAGTTTGAAAAATAATATTTTCTTTTTCGATTTGATGCATATTTTATTAAACTACGATATGAATGATTTGTTCTGCAACAGCCTGCTTCTTGACTGCCTGGAAATCTAATGAACCTCCGGGGTCAAGGTCAGTCCTTATGGCTCGACCCTTTCTCCCCCATAGTGGGGAAGTACTACTGTTCAACTGAGTTACAGATATCTTGCAGCTTTGTCCAAAGGAAGTTTACCCCTTCAATGTTAAAGTCATCTGATTGTTATTTCTTAGAATCGCTATATGGTATTGCTGATTTATTTGTTAGTTACTGTATGCTGAAGCAACCACTTGATTTGCTTGATTTTAACTATTATCAACAAACTTTTCCTCAAAATTTTAAAATCTCCTGAAAATCAACAAAAAAATTGCTGTTTTTAAAAACCTAAGATTTTTGTAAGTACTTATGAAGTACATACCTTTTTTTTTTCTTCCATTTTACACTCTTTTCTGCCTTAAACCTATTTCAGCATTTCTAGAATTACTTTCATCATTTATCCCAATGTTCTATGTATCTTTCCTGCTCTTCAAATCGAAACTATAAGTAAAAAAACTTTCTAAAGACTTCAAGACTGGATGCAGCTGCACTAATTGTGTTACGGCTCACTGCACAAGAGGAGACAGGTGGCTAACACGTGCTATCTCCATTCCGTGTGTTATAAGTGGTTCTATAATTGCTTTTTTAGTGTTGTTTCAGTATATTTGATACACTTTGCAAAGTTAGTATTTACTTTTTTATATTTAAACCTTAGTTTTCAACCCAGCAGATTTATTTATTTTTGTAAATTATCAATCTTTTGGTCGGTTGATCTATTAATTGATTTTTTGGTTGGCCGGTGTACAACTTGTTGCTATAGATATTTTATTTAATATTGCATTAGGTTATCTTTTTTTCTTTTATTATTTCTTCGTTTTCCAGTAAAAAAACTTTGATGTTGTATCATTTTATGAAAACGAATGAGGTCTTGGATACAGAACTGGAAAGCATGGAAATCAGTCCTTTGAAATCAGTCCCTTGGCATGGAAATCAGTCCTTGTGGGAGAACAGTTTTAACAAGGATTTTAACCCCACCCCTCCTGGCAAAATATAATTTAAAAAAATGATGAATTTTTAAGTTTATATTGAATGGTTTAAAATGCCATTCTTTTCTAAAGGCTCAGTATCTTGGCTGTGCTACTCTAACAATATAGATCAGTTTTTTTTTGCTTTGGTGCACTAACTTTTTGGCAATTAGTTAAGATCCCAAAATTCAGCAAACAAAGAAAAAAAACCCAAAGTTTAGTAAAAAATAGCCTAGAAAGTGTTCTTCCATTTCATAAACAGGTCAGAAAATCCCATTAATGTGAGCAATCCAAACCATCTTACATAATGCTGGCCCATGCTTTAAAATATATTTTTTTAATATCCCCTAAAAGCAACTGCATGCCACAGAGGTCTCACAGGAGCCTACCAATACTAGAAAGTCTGTGAGGATGGTGGACCTCAGCAGAAAAACAACATAAACATCCATGCCTTGCTCCGGGCTCGAACCCAGGTCCCTTAGATCAGTAGTCAAGCGTGCTAACCACTGCCACGGGATGGCACTTTAAAATGTACCACAATGAAAAGAATCATTAAAAGAAATAAAGATAATGTTTCAGTTAAATATATTATTCAGGAAAAAATTTACTTCTGATTAATATGTTAGGTTGTTTTACCTCTGAGTGGCACTTTTTTGCACACAATGGGCTAAATGGCCAGGTCACAAGGACCATGAAGGCTCAGAGAAGGTTGGGGGAGGGGATCCACTGGAACAGATGTTAGGAGACAGATGGTAGCCTCCTGTTAAGGCTATCTAGCATGTTCTTTAATGCGCACAGGGTATGTCTCTCCCGCACATGGCTTAAAGTCCCATCTGACAGACAGTGGCCTTTTCAAACCCATCGGTGTCCTCTACTGACCATGGGCAGGGTGGAGAGTTTAGTGAAGATAAATCTCATTGCTGACCCAGCTGGGACTCGAACCCGAGAACTGCAGATTACAAGCCTGGCGTGCTATTGCCTGAGCCACCCCTGCCCTGATTAATGTGTAATTTAATTGTGTTAATTTAACACATTTCATTGTGAAAACGTCTTATTAAAATTACTATGCTTGTAAATTTGTTCAAATTTTTCATTTTCATAAGATTTCGAGTTAAATTCTGTTTAATTTGGTACATAACATGACCTATTTCTGTTGCTTAGTTACTTTATAAAACTTCTGTAGTTGACTTGTTTTTATGACTCAGCATAATTGGCTAAAAGCCTGGACTTTTCTCAAAGTATGGTACCAAGAAAAAAATTACAAAACAGGAGAAATATTTATTTGAACCAATAAAATTTTTTTAGTTATTCAGAAATAAATAGCCTTTCTATTCATGTGAATTTGAATCATTTCTATCTGTTAGTTGTTTTTAAATAAATTTTATTTGTGTTGCTAGATTCTTTTTCTTACTACATGATTCTAAAAAAAGTCCTATTAAAATAAAATTAGTCATTCTTTTTGTTGAATATTTTATTTTCAGAAAATCAACCATTAAATGCTGATTAATTTGGCATATAACATGCCACATAATTCCTTTCATTAGCAATTTGGCAAAAAAGTTCTGTGGTTAAATTTTTTTGGCTGAGAATAGGGAGAAAATAACTCTGGATATACACCAATTTCTCAGGCTGGAAACTGAAAGGGTAAGTAAGGACTTATGCATAATTTGCTCTGTGTTGCCAAGTACTGAAGCCTTTTTATGTTTTTTTTTACTGATTCCCTATTAATTTTTCAAAGATATTTTGAATAAAGCAGAGTCAAAGAATCCTGATCTTTTTCTAGAAATATTTTGTTAATTCTAATAGATAAGGCTTTCGTCGGAAGTGGAACATTGATTTCAAGTAGCTATAATTAATAATATTACTGAAGTACATATTTTTCAATTTTCTACTTCTCAAATTATTTATATTACTTCTCAAATATGTAAGTGTAATCCCCACAGAAAACATAACTAGAATTAATCAAGGGAGTTGTAAAACAGACCAATAGACATGATGCGTGATGGATAATTCACAGCAGGTGGGAGGAAAGCAATAATTCACCCACTCTACACATTTAGAGTGCAGATTGTACAGTTATTCTGCATAGATTGACAGCAAGCTTATGTCTTACAGTGGTGTGATGGTTATTGTTGCTGGAAGCATGTTGGAGTAGTGACTTTTCTTGTGGCATGGCTAATTTGAAGCCATTATGTGTGATGCTTGTGGTCAAGTTTGTACTTTGCTGATAACACTCAACTAAGTTGGCAGCGTGCACCAAATGTTTCATGCTAAGTGCAAACCACATTATTTCATAAAAGAAAAAAGGTCCATATAAATTTAAAAAAGACATAAATAAGGTGGCAGAGTTATTCCAAAAACATGTTAATTTAATCCATGTAAACTGAGAATCAACTGTATATTGTCATTGAAAACTGGGATAGTTGGATGTCCTAAAATTTTTTTCAGGGCAGTTCTTTAAAAACTGGGACATATGGACACCCTAGGTATACATGACTTCAAATGAAAGTTACCTTCAGATGTATCAGATTAAGACACAAAAATGAAAATTTCAATTTTAAATGACAGGGCATATTTTAGCACTATTTTTAATTAAATTAATTTCATAATTAGAATTAAATTGTGGATTTTTTTGAATGAAATTTTGCTGTTGTTTTGAAATCAATTTTTCCATAGTAATATCTAATGCATATTGATCTGGAATTGTTCAATCTCAATTTTAGCAGTTAAATTTTAACAACATTTTAACTGTAAGACATATGGTAACTGTAAGACATATGGCCAGTACTATCTCCAGATTTATCCCCAATAGAAATTAATGAGGTAAATTTTAACAACAACTTATTACCTCATTAACAGCTTTCCACCATTAATGTACTACTTAATTCACAATTGTTGCTGATAACATAATACTCTATTCAAAGGTTGCTGATGGCAGCATCTCCAGAAAGCTTTGACACTTTCAGATAGTTTACTCCCAACCCATGACAGCTAGGAACCTGATCTCTTAACCCATCACAGCTAAAACTAAGCGGGACCACCACACCAAAATTTGGGGCAGATTACTCAATTACCTGCAGAACCACAGGAAACCAAAAATTTCTTTCACCAGACTTAAAAGAAATGAGTATCCACCTGTTCATTTGTCTGTTCATCAATTCGTTTGCCCACCCACCCTGAATTAGAGCTATTATATACTGCTCAACATTGAAAGTGCCCCACCCAGAAGAACATGTTGTGCAAACATGCAAATGATGATAATCAGGAGCCAATGACATGTGTGGCTCAAGAGATAAAAGGTGCAAGAAGGAACAGGGATGGTATTGTGTTTATGCAGATGGAGGTTGTGTGAATAGTGGAGATTAGGTGGTTCCACTTGGAAATTGCTCAGGGAAGGCTGAAAATGTCTGGTACATGCTGTCTGCAGGTTTATCACCATTTGGATGCTTTTGAGAGGAAGAATTATAGGCCTATGTGAAGCTGGATGGACTATACATCGTGTTGCTGCCCATGTTCATCGGGATGCACAAACTGTGGCAACAGTGGTGAAATGACGATTCTAGCATGCGTCACAGAGGGAGTGGTGCTATCTGACAGATGCATTGTTTGACATGCTCCTTTGTCACCACAGAGCACTGCAGGAGATATTCAATGGGCTCTGTCAGCAGCCATGGACGTCCCCATAACGACCTGAATGGTAAACCGAAGTTTTCATGAGGCACACCTGTGCTCTAGGCAACCATTATGTTGACTGCAAACCATCGCAGCACTCATCTGGATTGGTGCTGAAGTCATGCAAACTGGGGTCATGAATGGAACACTGTAGTGTTTAGTGATGAATCCCGTTTCTGTCTGGGTGCTGACAATTGACAGATCTGTGTATAGCGACAACCTGACGAGAGGACAGATCCAGTTTTCATTCGTGGATGGCACACTGCCCATTGGCCAGACATAATGGTATGTGGTGCTATTGGATATGACAGCAGGTCACCACTTGTCTGCATCATGGGAACACTGATAGCTGCAGGATACGTTAGCACGGTTCTGCAGCCCATTTTGTTACTGTTCCTGGGAGGCATCCAGCAGCCCATTTTCCAGCATGACAACGCACATGTACACACTACTATGATCTCCATACAATGTTTGCAAACATGTTCAAGTATTGCCATGGCCAGTACTATCTCCAGATTTATCCCCAATAGAAAATCTGTGGGACCACATTGGACAACGTGTGCAATACTCGCCGGCCGGTGTGGAATCTTGATGAATTATGGGTGCAAGTCAATGCTGGTTGGTGTGCAATTCCTCAGGACCATATCCATTGACTGTATGACTCCATGCCACGCCATATTGCCGTTCACAGCAGTGCAACCACCTACTGAGGCAATCACATTGTGCTGCATTATCTCATCTTCTAACAACTGTAAGTGGCTGCAAATTAAATCATGGTATGCCAATATGCATTGCTATGTGTGTGCTACATTTCACCCCTATCCCCTCACTCCTTCAGAGTGGGGCAATTTCAATGTCGTGCTGTGTATAACAAGATTTTATTCCTTTTTAGATATATATATTTCAATTATCTTGTGTTTAAAGCAAAATAATTTTTTGTAACACTACTATCTTAATCTTAGAGTTTGTTGCTAATTGGAAAAAAATCCAAGCATATGCATAATTTGCACAAATGACCAAAATATTTAGAAAAAATTAAATAAAGATTTAAGTAACAATAGAAATATTACAAATGATTCATGTTAAAATACTTTAGAAAAATATGGCAAAATGAATTGTTTAAAAAATTGTTGAAGCTAAAATGAAAAAAAAAATCAGTAAAATTTTACAATTAAAACAGAAGCAGAAAGTTTTACTTGAGTATCTTTATCTTTGAATTTTTATCATTTTCTTAATCCCAATCAATTTTTTTTTGCATAAAGCATGACCTATTTCTGTTAGTTATTTTTCAGAAAAATTCCAAAGTTTATCTTTTATTTTACTGAGAAGAGTTGACTAGTCTTGACATTTCTCAATATAAACCTAATATTCATATTAAAAGCACAATGACAAGTTATTACATTTAGTTCTCATACATAACCTTTGTAGTTCTACTTAAACCTAAAGCTCTAAACTTTCAAATTACTCTCAACCTAAAATCTCATAATCACAAGATAGAAGACAGTTAATTATATTATAGTTGAATACACTTTACATTATTGTTAAAGTGGTAACAGAGGAGGAATGTTTTTTACCACTTTTCCAAGTTGATGACAGTGACAGAGTCCTTGGGGAGATGATTTTTACTACTTTATCCAAGTTGATGTTAAAAGGCTTGGAGGTCACAAGCTGATGCACTCTTTCAGGGACATACTGCTGATGATTTTCGTGGTCTATCTTTTATTGAGATGCCAGTCCTGTTTAGACACTTTCAAGTGGCTCATCACTGTTGTTGCATGTGCACTCACTTTTTCTGTGGTGTTTATCATCCCTCTCATCTATCAGCCATGGGGTTACCTCTTATAACTTTTCTGACACACCCAGGTCAGTCTGTGACCTCCAAGCCTTTTAACATCAACTTGGATAAAGTAGCAAAAAACCATCTCTCCAAGGATTCTGTCATCAACTTGCATAAAGCGATAAAACACATTCGTCCTCTCTTACGATGTAAAGTGTATTCAACTATGATATAGTAAACTGTCTCCTATTTCGTGATTATGAGATTTTAGGTTCAGAGTAAATTGAAGGGTTTACAACTTTAGGTTTAAATAGAACTACAATGATTACGCATAAGAACTAAATATCAATATACACTGAAGAGCCAATTGAAGCAACTGCAGATAAACAACAGCATGTGTTATGATCACGAAACGGTATAAATAACACCTGATACTGAGCACTGTTAATCAGTGTTATTCTTGTTCTTCAGATGGGAAAGGCAGCAGACTTAAGTGAGTTTGACAAAGACCAAATTATAATGGCCAGACGACTGGGTCAGAGCATTTCTGAGATGGCAAAGCATGTGGGGTACTCATGGTCATCAGTAGTTAGTAGCTTCAAAAAGTGCTCCGAGGAGGGAAAAACCACAAGGTGTGGGCCAACCACAGCTCATCGATGCTAGAGGTGAGCGAAGGCTATCCCATATGGTACAAGCCAACAGAAGGGATACCATGGTGCAATTTGCCCATAATTTGAATGCTGATGATGAGAGTAATGTGTCACAACACACAATACATTGAAACCTGCTGAAAATGGGGCTGCATAGGCGCAGGAGCTCCGAATGTCCATGCTAACCTCGGTTCACTGTTGAAAGCACCTACAATGGGCATGCGAGCATGAAAACTGGACCTTGAATGATTGGAAGAAGGTTGTCAGGTCTGATGAAAATCTTTTCCTGTTTCACCATATGGATGGCCATGTACGTGTGCATCATTTACCTGGAGAAATGTTGGCACCAGGATGCAACGTGGGCAAAAAACAAGCCAGTGGAGGAAGTGTAATGCTTTGGGCAATGTTCTGCTGGGAAACCCTGTGTCCAGTCATTCATGTACAGGAAACTACGATGTCTACCACCTACCTAAACATCATTGCAGTCCAGGTACATCCTTTCATGGCAATGATATTTCCCTCTAGTAGTGCCTTCTTTCAGCAGGATAATGCGCCATGCCACACTGTCCTGATTGTTTGAGAATGGTTCGCAGAACATGAGGAAGACTTTGATTGATGACTGGGGAATTTGAAGACCAGGTATTACCCTGGCCTCCAAATTCCTCAGACATCAATCGAGCATCTGTGGTTTGTGTTAGAATAACATGTCCGATCTACAGTAACTCAATCACGTAACTTACAAGAGTTAAAGGATCTGCTGGTAATGTGTTGGTACCAGATACCATAAGACACCTTTAGAAATCTTGTAGCATCCATGCCTCGCTGGGTAAGAGCTGTTTTGGCGGCACGTGGAGGGCCAACATCATATTAGGCATGTGGTCATAATGTTTTGGCTCTTCGGTGTATATCACAGAGAAAAAAATTACAGAACTGACCGAATTTCTTGTTTGAAGTAAAAAATTTATTTTTCTGTTATTCAGAAATAAGAAGCCTTTTTATTCATATGCAGTACACTTATTTTTGTTCATTGGTTTGTTTGGTTTTAAGTAAATTTTTATTTGCATTACCAGATGCTTTTTTTACTACGACTCTACAAAAGCTGTACCAAAATTTAATTTGTTGTATTTTTTGTTCAATATTTTTATAAGATCCAGAATTAAATGCTGATTAATTTGGCACATAACATGCCACAACTCATTTCATTGTTATTTGGCAAAAAGTTATTGAGCTGACTTTTGAATGAGTACAAGTAGAGCTGGAATACGATATGGGACTTGAACCTGCATCTCTCTAGAAACATACCAGAGTATTCTAACCATTGACTAATGACAGCTCTGTCTTTTTCCAAGTATGACTTTCACTACTCCCATGATTTTTGGCACCTACATTTTGCACCATCTATGATCTCAGGTGGCAACTATTTCCTTTAAGTGTGCTGAATAAGATGGAAATAAATAATGAAGTCACATCACATTATTAAGTGTTATTAATGATTTAATCATTAATAACTAAATAGTATGATATGATTTCACAGGAAGAGTGGTCATACTTAGTGGAAAAAAGACAGAGTTGGCATTAGTTCAATGGTTAGAATATTCTGGAGAGATGTGGGTTCGAGTCCCGCATGCTGGAGAATTTTTTTCCACAAAACATTTATTGATTTATAGATGTTTAAAAGTCAACAGGTAACTCTGAAACAGTCAATTATTGATTAAATTAAATTAAAAAAAATACCTATTTTCCCATATGTGCCCTAAAAACTAGAAAATAAAAGTAAAGCATATTGATGGTGCAATCAGTCACAGATTTCGTATTCACTTCAAAAGAAGATAGTGCAGAGGCAACTTTCTTGAGTAGGAAAATCAGCACCCTATCTTCTTTTGAAGTGAATATGGATTCAGTGATTTCACCATCGATATACTTTACTTTTATTTTCTACTTTTTAGGGTGCATATGAGAAGAAAGTTTCTTTAAAATTTTTTAATTCATTTATATTTCTTTTTTGCCACTAAAAACATCTACCTTCAGAAACTTTCATATATGATTCATACACATTAGCTACATATTTCCTCTATTTTTGAAGCTGTGTTTAAAGTAGTCCGTGACATTGGAGACATCACAAGCTTCAATTTGATATAAAACTCAATAAGGACTAATATAATACTCAATAATATTTTCCCCTGTGAATCCCTTTTTTGGGGAGTTGGTGAGGGGGTTGGGGATTTGAAATAATCTACAACAGTCTTAATATGAGCTTTCATTTGACCCCTGACTAGTAATCGCAGGCCCTTGTGTTCAGAAGATATAGTGGAACAATCGTTTTCACATTTCACTTTTTTGGGGAAGAAAGCATGGGGAAGGGGGTCAATTTTTTTTATAGCCTATGACACTCCCTGTGCATTGTCTGTTGCATGTCTTTTGAATGCAACAGACAAATTTAATGATTAGCAATATTAAAATAGAAGTCTAAATAACAAAATGTCTCAAAATATATAACTTTTAAAGTTGGTTTAGCATTGCTAGTGGAGTTGAAGAATGGGCAAGAAAGACTTCAAATGGTCTAAAGAGTTCAAAATTTCTGATTTAGATTATGAAGATGATTTGGCCCTGTTGGCTAATGATGTTGATGAGATGAATTCTTTCATTAGGGCTGTTGATGAGACTGGCTATAGAGGTTTGGTGATAAACAGAAAAAAAAAAACTAAAGTGATGAAAATTAGTCACACAAATGGTGCTTCAGTTGCTCTGAATGGCTGCATTCTTGAGAAAGTATCTGTTTAATTATCTTGGGAGCTATGTAACAGAGACTGGTTATGTGTGGCATGAGATAGACAAAAGAATAGGAATAGCTGCTGGGACTTTAAGAATCTGTGGAGAGTGGAGAAAAATAGGCATATATACACCTAAAGACTAAAAATGTGCCGTATAATAGTTTGGTTCTTTCTAAGGTTTGTAAGCAGGGAAATAAGAAACTTGATTCCTTTAATTCTAGATATTTATGCAGTATCTTGGGCATTAGATGGTTTGATTTTTTAAGTAATTATGAGATTAGTAGTCATGAACCTCCTTTGAGCAGCATATTATGCAAAGAGAGACTGTGTTGGTTTGGCCATGTTGCCCCTTATGCACAGCTACAACAGGAAATAAGATTACGAACAGTGTGGCTAAAACCTTCAGGAAAAGACCTAGGATGTGGTGGGCAGACAATATCAAGCAGGACCTTGCTAGAATTAGCCTACATTGCCAAATGCAGCAGCTGTAGTTCAGGACAGACATGTCTGAATAGCAAAATGCACAGTCTGGTAGGACCTCCATAACCCATGGCTTCCTGAGGATATTGTATGTATGTTTTGTTGCACTATTTGCACTTTTCAAGTAAGCATATAGGAATTGTATTTTACCAGCAGCAGTGGATGTGTTAAATAAATTTGTTCGAATTTCTTTTATAGCAAATCATTAATCAGGTTGTTTTCTATTATATTTCATTAGCTTTCTAAACTTTTCTTAATCTCTTTTAATAAGCATCTCATAATTGCTGCTCAATCACTAGGATTACCTTTCTAAAATCTGGAACCTCCTAATCCCCAAGAGAACTGGATTTTAAAGTGTTTTCCATATGCATATATGCATTTGTGTAATAAACTAAAAGTTATATATTTTGAGATATTTTGTTATTTAGACTTCTATTTTAATATTGCTTTTTGATGTTGATGCAGCTTAATTATCATTACTGTCATATAGCAGTCCAACTATTATTTAATTATTAGACAAAAACGTAAAGTTGTTTACATTAAAATGCCACATCAAATGCAATAAAAAAGTGCAGCAGGAGCTTTTTATAATGCAGGTATCAGAGAACACAAATAAATACATTGTAGCAAAACAGCTGTAAAGGGAATTGGCAAAATATAGTTGCTGAAAGCATATTTTAGTGGGCATGATTGATCCTTGATATTGGAAGTGATATTATAACAGGCCACAATTGTATATCAAAGCAACAATCACCTAAAATTGATAAATGACCATATAATTGAAATACTGGCAGGGGCACTATTGTGTCTCGCATCCTCAGCATCTCATGTCTCTGGATCTTCATAAGAGTCAGACAGTTTTTGAATAATAATTATTTTTATTTTACACAAGTTCCATGGAATTTGGGAAAAGTTACTTTAAATAGTAAGTACCAACTGTCAATTGAATGAGTATTGAAATCTTGTAATAAAAAGTTTTTTGTCACAGTCTGCTACCCACCCCAAGCTTCATACACGAAAAAACTTGCCTGTCCACCCCTGTTACATAGCTATTCAGATTTCAGTATACATTTAAGTAAGTTGTTTCCACAGTTTTTTCATTACCTTTCAGTAACCTAAACATCTTTAAAATACCACAGGATTGGAGTAATTTGCACTATTAAAATTAATACTCTTCCAATACATATATATTTGAAATTTGTACTTATGCAGCATTAACTCTTATCATGCCAGGCCTGAAAAACTGAATTGTACTAGGTGGCCAGTTTTTTTTTTAACTTCCCGTTGCTTTTCGCTCATCATTTGTTGGTTTGTGATTTGTTAAAAACAGTTGTTATTCAGGGCTGGTGTGCAAGTTGATAAGGCACAAATGCCTTATCAACTTGCACACCAGAACTCAGTATTATAGAGAATTTTCATTATGCTAACCAACTTGTCAGGTGTTCCATGTGAGCTAACAATGAACAGAGTCAAAAGGCTCTTTGAAATCTACAAAGCTAGTACCACAGGTTTCTGAAACTCTAAACATTTCTCAGCAATCTGCCTAAGTGAAAATATTTGATCTACACATCACCTTCCACTTCTGAATCTGCACCATTCATCATATAGTTGTTCATCAACCAAATTCTTAATTCTATTAAGCACAATCATGCGAAGAATTTACCTGGAACAGAAAGCAAACCAATTCGCCTATAATTAATAAAAGAACTGCGATTGACTTTTTTAAAAATAGGGATAATAATGACTCCAGTAATATCCTTAGAAACACCTTTATTATAAAAAAATATTTTAAATTTCAGTCAGCCATGTAACAATGTTTCCAGCTCTAAGTACTTCATCTACTGGGGATTTATGCAGTGTTAATTTAGAGATTGCTAAAGTGACTTCAGATTGTGATATAGGGCCAACATTAAAGCCAGTAATGCATGTATCCTCATTATAAACAATGGGAGCAGAAATAATCACATTGTTTAGAACATCTCAGAAATGCTCAGCCCACTTAGCCATCACAGAATCCTCACCTTCAACAACCTTACCATGTTTATCATTCAATCCTTGTATACCTGCCTGTTTCTTCCAACACAATATATTAAATATCTGGTACAACTCCCTGCTGTTGTGCTGTTTAGCTGCTTCCTCTGCTTTGCCAGCCAAGCTATTAAGCCAAAGATTCATATCAGCTGTTAATTGATCCTTTAAATGTTTATTAAGCTTTGCAATGCTGTCAATGTTAGGACTAGTAGGGTGTTGATTCAAATCAGTGTTGGCAAACGAAATAAAAAATGTTTTGTTACGTTTTTTGCTACAGCCAAAAACTTTAGTAACTTTTTTGCTGCATTTTTCGTTATAGCAAAATATAAATTTCATTATAACATTACATTAACGTTATTTCGAAATATTTTTAGTACAAATGCAAAATAATGAAATATATATTATCATTTTTATTACATATGTATGCAAAAGTGTCATCCAGCGGCTTGTATCAATTTAATCAATCCACTTGTTAAAAAACAAATAAAAAATTGGAAAATTATCAACATTAATAACAATTATTAATAATGAAATAAATGCATACATGTAAATATAATTGTTGCAGTACTTGTTGTGCTTTTGATTCTTAAAAACTGTGGTTTAAGTATAATGGAAAAAAAATTTCAATTAGGAGACCCAGTTATGAATAAATGGGATGATGCCACTGTATGTATTCTACTAATGTATATAAGTCAATCAACAGAAATTACTCAAGACAGGCATGTACCAGGATTTAGTTTTGAGGAAGAGGGGTTAGTGAATTTAGCATCAGGAAGGGTTTGAAAATTTAGTTTCGAGGGAGGTCTGAAAATTTAATTTGGTGGGGTAAGAATTTTTTTTTTTCATTTTTTATTTATTTATTTATTTTGTTTTGGGGGGGGGGGGGGGTTGAGAATAAAACTTGAGTAGGGTGTCCTAATTACAAAAATATTCCACTGAATAGAAGAGGCTAACATATGATATTCTATGATATATGGAATAAAAATTTATAGCTATTTTCTTTATATCTACTTTTAGTGTGGGGTATAAAATATGAATTCATTCATATCGAAGAAAAAAAATTATACAAAGACACTTTTTTTTTTTTTGGATTTCACACCAGGTAGACAAGTTTGAGATTTCGTATAAGACGACCGGATTTTTGGGGGAGGGGGGTGGTGAACCCTCCAGCCCCTGGATACATCTCTAACTGAAAAAATTACCAGATTTCTAGGAATTGTTCAGAATAATACAAAGCATTATTAATAAAATTTTCTAAGCATAAGTATGCAAGAGTCGTCCCATGGCAGAGTCCTCACAGACCTTCTACTATGGCGTATTAAACTGTTTACTCTGTGGCAAGCAGCTGCTTGAGGGGACATTTACTATTTTTTTAAGTATGCAATCATAATTATCAGTACTATAATGATTTTTGTGCAGAGATTAATACTTTTTAAAACAAGTTGCTAAAATACTAAATTTTTAAAAAAAGTGAAATTCCCTTCAGAAATAATAACATTATAACGCATAGTCAACGAAAATTGAAGAAAAAAAATGATTCAAAAATATTCATATTATAACGCAATTAATGTTATTCTACTATTTTATTCATCATTATAAGCAAAATGTCTTCTAATAATTTTGAATCCAAATTATTTCTTTTGAGAAAATCCATTTACGCATTGAAAAAAACTATCCCTGTAGATACCTGAATACTATGAGAATAATTCTTTGCAATGCTTTGTCTTGATTTTTCCAGTAGTGTAAATTATTTTCCTTTGTAGAAATTCTGTTTGCTCTCTCAAATTCATTTTATGAAATTGAAAATTTATTTCCTTTTGCCTCCAATTTTACGGTTTCATCAAAATAGATTTCCAGCAAGTCATTTGGTGAGTCGTTTGATGAGACAACTATTTTTATTGATGTTTTCCTGTAGAAGAGCTTATGCAAAGTAATGAAATGAGTTTTCTCTGAAATATACTTCAAATAGAATAAAAAATTATTAATGAATAAATATAAGCAAAGAAATTGAAAACATTACCTATTTAACTTTGCGCGGTCTCTTCTTAAAGGAGCTGCAGAGAAGTACAAGAAACCTGTTGTCACCGCTCAATTGAAACATGAGAATTACCTTCTTTATTTTTCTCAACATATGACAATGTTAAGATTTATTGTTAATGAATTTGCAAACATACACAATAAAAATGATTTGGGGGGAGGGGAGAGAGGGATGTCGAAGGTTTGGCAGGAAGATCAAAACCAAAAATTTCAACTATTGTCAATAAATTAATGGACCCTTCCTCCAATTCTCTATCCTATACCCAAATTATCCCACATATAGAGTTCCATTTCTATATGTCTAAGCAGATCACAGGGAATTGTAATATACCTGGCATTTTTGCCCTATTGTAATTGCCCTGTTTACCTTCTGCATGAATGAACTCTCCCCCTTTCTTTTCCACTGCGGTTATTATCTGGCTATCACAAATCCTTTTCTCTGAGCACCATTTACGACGAAGGTGGCTGAGACAGCTGCTTCCCAAATTCTTTTGGAATGTGTCATGGAACAAAGTCACGGAAAATCTTTGTTCGTTGATCATAAAAGTAAATTGTACATCTGTCTGATTTGCACAAGTTTCTAAGTATATCTTTTATACAGAATAGAGTAAAATCTTTTATATAGAATAGAATAATTTATTATAAAATTTATATTCCTTTTCTAAATGTCTAAGCAGATCACAGGGAATTGTAATATACCTGGCATTTTCTTGCTTAGACATTTAGAAAAGGAATAAGGAATTTATCTTTTATATAGAATAGAATAAGTTATTATAAAGAAATCTGAAATGCATCAAAGCACAAAAACAGTGAAAATAACAAAATTATTTTTCTCCTTTATTTGTTGCTTTTTATCATTATAAATATTTTGAAATTTCGTTAACGTTTTACATAATGTTATTCAAAAATCATTTCATTACATTACAATAATGTTTTCCAACACTGATTCAAATTATTCCTGCCATTCCTTCTTTCAGAAATAAGCTCCACAGCCTTATTACTCAAATAACTATGTTTCCTCTGTTCCTTTTTACCCAAAGGAGTACTGTTGGTTTCAAGAAAAGCCTGTTTCTTTCTCAACTTCAGCAGTAAGCAAACCATGATTGTCAAAATATCTAAGTAGCCTATCATGGTATACTTTAACGATATCTGGATATTTCAGACTTTCAGTGTTAAAGGTAATTTTCTTAATTTTAGCACATTTCTTCAGCTGAAAAAAAAAGCTTCAGCTGAAAAACACTTTTGACCAAGTAATGGTCACACCCAATTTTGGCTCCCTGTATGATGTGGTATTCCTAACTGAACTAGCCCATTTGCTGTTAATTAAAATAAAATCTACCATTTCCTGTGCAACCCATCAAGTGAAACCCATGTGTATTTATAAATGTCCCAGTGTTTGTAGTATGTGTTATTTATTCAGAAACTGTTAAGTTTATTTACCTGTAGGAGACATTTCCCATTGCCACTGGAACTACCAATGCCAAAAGGACCTAACACTCCTGTCCAAAGGTCAGAATCAGTACCAACTTTAGCACTGAAGTCACCAATTCTGTCAAGAAAAGAAAAATATCTCCTTTCTTGACAGAATTCAAAATAACCTGAAGTTGTCTGCAAAACTATCTTTCTCATTCTCCTCAGTACTCTGTGGGGGCATAACAACAGATGACATTCAAGTGTTTAATTTTTGTTTTAATATTTTCCATAAGAAATCTTTCATTAGTGCAGTCATATATTAGAAGAGCATCACTGGCATGTCTGCTGAGAAGCAAACCTACATCAGGGGCAGGGGTGACTCAATCAGTAATGCACCAGGCATACAATCTGCAGTTCCCAGGTTCGAATCCTAGCTGAGTCAGCGTTGAGATTTATCTCCACAACCAAAACTCCCTGCCCTGTCCATGGTCAGTAAGGGATACTGATGGGCTTGAAAAAGTCGCTGTCCATCAGTTGGGTACATTAATCTTTAGACATCTGTTTTAAATTTAGTTGTAAGAAATCATTTATTAATGCTGTCATATCCTAGAAGAGCATCACTGCCATGTCTACTAAGAAGCAAACCTACACCTTGGAGATACTTTCTATCCTTCCTCCCTGAAAAGAGAAATTTAAAATTAGTCTTAAGAATATGACCCTTTCCTGTCCATATGTCTCTTGCAAGTCTAGAATATCAAGATTATAATGCTGGAATTCCTCTGCGAGGACATCAAGAGATTAATCTCTATGCAACATCTCCATTTTCCATGTACCTGCAGAGAGAAAATGATTAGTAGGATTTTTAAAGAAACTAGGTACTAGGACGAAAAAAACTGATGTACTTTTGATCATTAATTGCAGCAACTCTGAATTTGTAAAGCATCCTTCAGTCACTGTGAACCATGTAAATAGTGCTGATGCCCAAATGCAACTGAATTATGTATATTTCTTGCTTTCAGCCAGTGATTTATGCATTTTACAGGTGATTTTTGAATAAATTTTCATCAAAAAAGGTTTAAAAATTCTTTAAAACATAAATTTAATATTTTTGAAGCAAGCTAATGTATTTTATAAGTGTACCTTTAAATTCAAAATATTGAGAAAAATGCTACATACATCTAAAATTCTGAAATAAAAATAATTTTGTTCACTTGAAAAAAAAATGCATTCTAGTTATTGGACATCAAGACACATGAATACATGCCAAAGTTTAACTCAAGTAAGAATTATAATTAACATCACTGAAAAATACTATAAAATGGATAGTGTTACTAACTTATGACCATTTGATGATACATTAATTAAAGTTCTGTTTTGAAACAATGTTTGAAGGATGAACCTGAAGGTTGAACCTTAGAACCTTTAAGTTTATCTTCTACCTCTACACAACTTAGTTATTAGTTCCCATCATAAGAATAAAACATTGAGTTTTATGCAAGATTTCAAATTTTTACTTTCCCCCAATTTTACAACTTAAAATTTACAATAGTGGCCCAGTTACTTTTCATTTCTTTAGATATAATAGTATACACTTAATTATATTTTTAATTACAAGATAGAATGATATATCTTACAGGGCAACAACAGCTTGAGCCTTCTCTCCAGCTTGCCATAAAATATCAGTCATAGCTCGAGCTAATGCTTCACTTGTTGCATCAGAATCTGGCTGTAAGCTTGAAAGATTAAACGAAATTCATTGTTCATAATATACATAATAAAATAGTTTTATATTAACAATACATAACAGGGATAATTTTTGCTTTACACCATTTTCAAAGAAAACTAGTAGTTTTGAGATTTCAGACTTATTTAAAGTTTTAAAATTCTACTTAACATCATAATTTTATCTACTTATTTTAAAATACTTTACTAAGCTACATCTAAAAATATATCTAGTCACAAAAATAATGTAAGCTTTATTTAAAGGAGTCAAAATAAAAATAAAAGAAGCATATATGTAACTGTTCTGGTTTCATCTTTAAGGTATGACTGATATAAATTTCATAATTGTCAAAGAGATGCACTGTTTTCCAAAGAGTACAGAAAAATAAAAACTATACTTTGTTAGAAAGTAGGTGTTAGGATTGCATATTGTGAAATATGTGCAACTGAAAGAATACAAATAAATGTGCTAAATCCTGATCTCACTGACAGGATGAATGAGACATAGATAAAAATATTGTTACAAATAATCAAGTAAGCATAATACTTAGCAGAGCAATTTCCTGAAATGCTAGGCTTCTTATCACAGGAGAACAATGCATAATATGAATTCGAGTTTTGGAAGTGTGGATAACTACATTTGAGACAGAGATTGAGTATTGGACCAGTGAAGAGAGATACACATCTCATGTGTAATGCAGCAAAATTAAACAAATTGTAACTGTACAAGTTGGGTTGTTTGACCTCTGAGTAGCACTTTTTTGCTCACAAAGAGCTAAATGGCCAGGTAACAAGGACCTCAAGTGCTCAGAGGAGGTTGGGGGAAGGGGATCTACTGGACAGCTGTTAGGAGACAGATAGTGCCTCCCATCATGTCTATTCAGTGTGTTCTTTAACATGCACAGGGTATGCATTCCCGAAAAAGGGGCCACAGCTTTACATTCTATACGATAGATGGCACCTTTCAAAGCCTGTCAGTGTCCCCTTTCTGACCAAGGAATGTGGGGGTTTAGCAGAGAATAATCTCAATGCTAGCCCAGGTGGGACTTAAACCTGGGAATTACAGATTACAAGCCTGGTGCACTACTGACTGAGCCACCCCTACCCCACTGAAGTCATGCAAGCATTAAAATTATGCTGTGAATTGGCAATATCACAATTGGTAAAAATTATGAGTTTTATTGATAGAACAAATGTATTGTTATTGTTTGATCTTGAGATAATGCTATGCAATATTCATAATCTCATTAAATGCTTATAATTAACCTAAGTGCCTGTTTGCAAAATAATGGTGTATATTATGAGGGTCATTCAATAAGTTCTTGGCATGTATCTGCAGAATAAAAATCATTGCACTTACAACAACAAAACTTTTACTCTCATTCAAAGTACTCTCCTCCAACATCTATGCAAAGTTGCAGACATCTATGGCAGTTTTGGAATGCCCAGTGGTACTCCTGTTGGGGAATACTCAGCAACTCTCAATGAATACATTTTGCAGGGTTATGCACTCTTGAAAGCCATCCTGTAGGCCAGTAGATGGAACACTTGTCTGTTGATCAAAGGGACCTGGGTTCTAGCCCCGGGTAAGGCATGGATGTTTGTTTTGTTTTTCTGCTGAGGTCTCACCATCCTCAAAGACTTACTATAGTGTAGAAACTTATAGGCTCCTGTTGAACCTCTGTGGTCAGCAGCTGCTTGAGAGAATATTTAGTTTTTTTACTTAGCACTCTTAAAAAAAGTTTCCCAGAAAGTTCCCTTTTAATTTTTGGAAACAACCAAAATATTGCATGGTGCAAGATCAGGTGAATGTGCAAGATGGGGTAGCTGTCTGATTTTTTCCTGCTCCAGATAGGCCATAACTTGCAGAGTTTTGTGAGCGCTAGCATTATCACGAAGGAGAACCCTTGACATGCCTGTTGTTGGACATTGTTCCTTGTTTTTTTTAACCATTTTGCCAAAACAATGTGAGTGTGGTATTGGCCATTTAATTTTTTTCAGGTAAGTGCTACCACTCCTTGGGTATCAAAAAAAAATAATTGTGAACATCCTTTTCCTTGAGCAGTGTCTAGTTGGAGTATTTGAAAAAGTGATACATCTTCTGCAACCTAAACACAATTGTCAGTATTTCTGGGAGTTGTACATAAAGAGAAATATTCAATGTCAAAAGTACTGCACTTATTGTTTTATAGACATGTAAATATAAGGGACCTGGGTTTAAGCACAGGGGAAGGCATGGATGTCTGTTTTTCTGCCAAGATCCTGCCACACTCACAGACCTTTTACTGTAGCATGTAAACTGACAGTTTCCTGTCCGACCTTTGTGGCAAGCAGCTGCTTGAGGGAGTATTTATTTATTTTTATTTTATTATTTTTACACTGTACTGAGTATTACCTTCCTTCAATCACAGGAATTTTTCGATCTCCAAATAGCAGTTCTTGAAGAACATAGGCTTGAACTGCAGCAAGAACACCACATGGTCCTGCCTGCAAAACAATAATTTGTTTTGATCAACAATTTATCAGCACTAAAAATTTTCATTTTTGCATTAACTTTAAATTAATAAGATTCTTGAGAAATGTTTAGAGTTTCAGAATCCTGTGGTTACTAGTTTTATAGATTTCAAAAAGGCTTTTAACTCTGTTGATCGACATAATTTGTGGTCGATTGTTAGATCATATTGAATACCTGATAAGTTAGTTAGTGTAATGAAAGCTCTCTATAATAACACTGAGTCATGTGTAAGAGTTGGTATGTCTTGCAGTGATTGGTTTAGCATTGCTGGTGGAGTTAGACAAGGGTGCATTTTGTCTCCTTTTCTCTTTAGTTTGGTTATCGATTATGTTTTGTGAAATTCTTTGCAAGGGAAAGATTTTGGCCTTAAATGGTTCAGAGATTTCAAAATTTCTGATTTAGTTTTTGCAGACGATTCAGCCCTGCTGACTAATGATGTTGATGAGATGAATTCTTTCATTAGGGCTGTTCATGAGACTGGTATAATAGGGTAGTTTGGTGATAAATAGAGAAAAAACTAAAGTGATGAAGATTGGTCAGGCAGATAGTGCTTCAGTTGCTTTGAATGGCTGCACTCTTGAGCAAGTATCTCAGTTTAATTATCTTGGGAGCTATGTAACAGATCCTGATGACAGAAGAATAGTAATTGCTGCTGGAACTTTTAAGAATTTATGAAGAGTGTGGAAAAATATGCATGTACACTAAAGACTAAAATTAGGCTGTATAATAGTTTGGTTCTTTCTAAGGTTAGTTATGATAGCAAAACATGGACCTTTTGTATGCAGAATAACAAGAAACTTGATGCCTTTGATTCTAGATGCTTATGCAGTATCTTGGGCATTATGTGGGTTGACTTTTTAAGTAATGATGAGGTTAGAAGGAGTCATCAACCTCCTTTGAGCAGCATATTGTGCAGAGAGAGATTGTGTTAGTTTGGTCATGTTGCCTGTATGCATAGCTGCAGATTGGCAAACAGGATTATGAACAGTGTGCCTAAGAGTTTCAGAAAAAGGGGGAGACCTAGAATGTGATGGGCAGATAATGTGTAACAGGACCTTGCTAGAATTGGCCTAGAGTCGCCAAATGCAGCAGCTGTAGCTCAAAAGAGACACCCTGGAGAGGAAAATTACAGTCTGATTGGAGCTCCGTAGCCCATGGCTGCATGAGGAGTTTGTTTGTTTGTTTGCTTGCTTGTATGTATGTACGCACGTATGCATACTAGGGGTTCTCAACGTGGGGTATGCGGTAAAATTTTTTGGGGTACGCTGTGAGAGCTCAAAAACCCTAGATCTAGTAACAAAGTAAAAATAACCATTGTTACAATATAACTGTAATTTTATCCATCTAAGCCAGTTAAATACACATTTGCAGGGGGTACATGAAGCATAAAAAGGTTGAGAACCACTGACCTATACTGACTAAGCTGTCTGATTCAAAGGAAGTAACACTAAAATCTCTAGCAATGATTTGGAAATTATGAAATATATAAATGATTTCTTAACATGTTAATTTTACAAATTTTTAAGGCAAAACACAGTGCTGATAAACATTTTATTAATTTACAAAATTCTTAAAAATTAAATTTTATGCAAAGAAACTAAGAATCTTACTTTTTTCTGAATAATTCCATAAGTCACTGGTGGTTCTTTTTGAAATGCAAACCCTTGTTCTGTCCATTCTGGGCCAAATTCTTTTTCTGTGTTTCCAAATAATAATAGTCGTAGTTCCTAAAAATGTAAAATATATTTTTTCACATTTCTTTCTAAAGTCAAATTTCAATATCAATGGTGTTCAAGCAATTTCACACCTAATCTTCAACTATTTATAAGTTGTAAATATAATTTTTGATTTTCTCAAAAAAAATAATAATAATAATATTATGGCTCAACGAACACGATGTGTTTCTCCCCCATATGTTTCATTAAAGCAGGCCCACTGAACTCAAACTTAGTGAAGAGCCACTAGGGAAAAAAATATGTTCTTAAAGAGATGTAGGAAAAAATTCCTAATTAAAAACATAATTTCTATTAAGCTAAAAAACAACTATTATTTTTAAGGAAATATCTTGATTAAAATTTCAAAACAGATTCAATAGTAGAATATCACAGAAAATATCCTGTAGATATGGAAATCATGAATAGTTATCTGAAAAAAATTGAGTTTTACCATGAGGACTTGAACCCATGTCTCCTGAATACATGCCAGGTGTTTTAACCACTAAACTATCAATGGCTAGCTCTTTCTCCAGTTAATAGTGACCATAAATCTTCCTGATTTTTGGTTGCTAGCAGCACCTTCAAGAAGATTTATAGTCACAGTTAGCTGAAGAAAGAGCTAACCACTGATAGTTTAGTGGTTAGAATACCTGGCACGCATTCAAAAGACATGGGTTCAAATCTCACTCAAAGTAAATCTTAATTTTTTTCAGCTGACTATTTATGAGAACTAAAGTATATATTTTAATGAGTACTATGAATTGGCAAAATCATTCATCATTATTAAATATAACCTAAAAATGTTTGGTCAAAAAATTGGGAGAAATGAGTTAGATTCAGTATACTAATTATTTGCTTTATGAGATGCAAGTTATTTTGCAATGAACTGAGAACTGGACAGGCCTGAATTAAAGCTTTTCATTTTTTTCAACATTCCAAGGTTTTGAAAAGCTCTGTAATAGCAGTGAATTATTAAAGAGATTTTTTTTCCTTCAAGAAAACAATATCATATTTGTTACATCAAATGACTTAAAGCTATAAGATATGAGTGAAGATTCAATGGAATTGTGGTATTTTGCATTCAAAATGTAATAAAGCATAACATTTTTATACTGGAACTTATAAAATCCAAATTTCTTTAGCAAGAATCCATTCTTAAAAAGTGAAATAATGACAATGGAATATGAAATGGAATGAAAATACCATCAAAACATGAAGCCTAAAATGTTCAAAAGCCTCCTGTACTGATTTACAACACAAAATTTTAAAAGCTGCATTTTATTTTTTTAAATCTCACTTTTAAAAATCTCTTCTAACCATTTTGAAGCCAAAAAGTGCATTTAACACATTTGCCTAAGGCCCCTGAATATTTAAATGCAGTATTGAAAACCCTATTTAAAATTCAATGCTCTTTACTAGTGAAGTAAATCTTTTAGCATTCATTCTCCTAAAATTGTGTAATGTGATAAAACCTGATTCACCACCATGCTTTTAATTTTGGGTTTATTACCTAAGAATTTAAGTTATTTTGTTCCAAGTCCCTTTATTTAAACCCACCAACCACCCAAAGGAGAGAAACCAAGAAGTTACTCCTGGCATTCCTAACAATACCCCCAAAACACAAGCTACTCCTATTTCTCCTAGTGAATGCACACATAAGGTTATGTTTGCTGAAATAACAGCTAAATTCATTAACACATCAGTTCAGATTAAATGTTGCTGTTGCATTATATATTAAGAATTAATTTAAGCATCTACATTCTCAGCTTTTAAAGTGCAGGAAGACACTATAGTTCCAACTACCAAATGCAGTCTCATTCTGTTGGGAATTATAGTTCCCAAGAAATATGATGTAAGAGTTTATATTTTTTCCACAGAAATTGGGACATTTTAAATGCTTTTCTCAATCAATCTTGAAAGTGTATGAACTAACTTTGATAATTAATATAAACCTGATGATTTATACACAATTGTATCAGAATAATATGACCACCTACCATACAGTACTGTGCAAATTAGTTGGGACAATAGGAAAATGCAGTAACAAAGACACAACTAAAATATTTATTTGTTTAATAGTGTAGCTAATAGTGAATGTGACCCCCCCCCCCCCCCTTAGCTTTAATTACTTCTTCCACCCTCTCAACCATTGATGCCACTAGCTTTCCACACATCTCCTTCACTTCAGGGTCGTGGTACCACACTTTCATGACACTTTCTATCATTTTGGTTTTCGTTGTGCAATCCATCTTAGATATGCGCGCTTTAATAATGGCCCACAAATTTTCAATGGGGTTTAGATTGGGTGAATTTCCTGGCCACTCCAATACTTTCAAATGTTGCTGGGTAAACAAGCTCTTAGCAAGCTTAGAATTGTGGCATGGAGCCAGATCCTGTTGAAATACCCCATTGCCATTAGGAAACAGCTTCTGCAGTGTTGGGACCATTTTGCCTTCAGAACGATTATGTACTTTTTGCTGCCCATCATTTCTTCAATGGGGTGAAGCGTCTGTGGCCCAGAAGCTGCATGAACAAGTTTAGACTTGCAGCAGTTTAGGCTCTGCAGCGGAAGGGACTTAGCGTTCCTTCGCTTGTCCCAACTAATTCGCACAGTACTGTAGTATATGTATGGTAGGTGGTCACATTATTCTGATATGACTGTGTAATCCAAGAAGTCACAAAAAATTATAAATGAAAGAATTACACACTGTGGCAACCATAAGTGTGACTTTTTTTTGCACCCTAGCATTTTCATTCTTCTTTCTTTTAATGTTCCCACACGTAAGTTTAATGGAGAGTTATTTTGAACTCTTACCCTTAAACTTTATTCTTGATCTTTCGAAATTCCCTCAAAAATAACTTGTATAATAGTTAAGTAGTAGATGTTAATACTGACAGTGAAAGCCCAGAATATAATGAATATGATGAAGCTATCAGCAGTATGGTAAAAAAAAAGAAACTACATAATTATCCTTTTCAAGTAAATCAGTTCATATATTATTATGTAGAATTAAATGCTCTTTATTTATGATATAACATGTCATATTCTGTTTATTAGTTATTTTGGAATCAGGTCCATATACATACATACAAAATCCTCATGTAGCCATGGGCTATGGAGGTCCAACCAGACTGTGTAATTTTCCTCTCCAGATGTGTTTGTTCTGAGCTACAGCTGCTGCATTTGGTCACTCTAAGCCAATTCTAGCAAGGTCCTGTTACACATTATCTGCCCATTGCATCTTAGGTCTCCCCCTTTTTCTGAAACCCTTAGGCACACTGTTCATAATCCTGTTTGCCAATCTGCAGCTATGCATACAGGCAACATGACCAAACTAACACAATCTCTCTCTGCACAATATGCTGCTCAAAGGAGGTTGATGACTCCTTCTAACCTCATCATTACTTAAAAAGTCAACCCACATAATACCCAAGATACTGCATAAGCATCTAGAATCAAAGGCATCAAGTTTCTTGTTATTCTGCATACAAAAGGTCCATGTTTTGCTATCATAACTAACCTTAGAAAGAACCAAACTATTATACAGCCTAATTTTAGTCTTTAGGTGTACACACATATATTTCTACACTCTCCATAGATTCTTAAAAGTTCCAGCAGCAATTACTATTCTTCTGTCATCAGGATCTGTTTTGTCGCCAGGATCTGTTACATAGCTCCCAAGATAATTAAACTGAGATACTTGCTCAAGAGTGCAGCCATTCAAAGCAACTGAAGCACTATCTGCCTGACCAATCTTCATCACTTTAGTTTTTTCTCTATTTATCACCAAACCTACTCTATTACTAGTCTCATGAACAGCATTAATGAAAGAATTCATCTCATCAACATCATTAGTCAGCAGGGCTAAATCATCTGCAAAATTTAAATCAGAAATTTTGAAATCTCTAAACCATTTAAGGCCAAAATCTTTCCCTTGCAAAGAATTTCACAAAACATAATCGATAACCAAACTAAAGAGAAAAGGAGACAAAATGCACCCTTGTCTAACTCCACCAGCAATGCTAAACCAATCTCTTCAAGACGTACCAACTCTCACATACGACTCAGTGTTTTTATAGTGAGCTTTCATGACACTAACTAACTTATCATGGTATTCGATATGATCTAACAATCAACCACAAATTATGTTGATCAACAAATTCAAAAGCCTTTTGGAAATCATAAAGCCAGTAACCACATAAACATTTCTCAAGAATTGCCTAAGTGAAAATATTTGATCAATACATCCCCTACCACTTCTGAATCCACACTGTTCATCACACAGTTGTCCATCAACCAAATTCTTAATTATATTATGTATAATCATGCAAAGAACTTTACCTGGAACAGATAGTAAACTGATTCCTCTATAATTATCACAAGAACTGTGATCACCTTTTTTAAAAATTGGGACAATGATAGCTCTAGTAAAATCCTTAGGAACAATACCTTTATGATAAAAAATATTCAAAATTTCAGTCAGCCATGTGACACAAATGTTCCCAGTTCTAAGCATTTCAGTGGTGATTTCATCCACCCTTGGGGATTTATGCAGTTTTAATTTAGAGATAGTCAAAGCAACTTCAAAAACGCCATATAGGGGTCATCATTAAAGTCAGTAATGCATCTATCCTCATTACAAAGGGAGTAGAAATAATCACATTATTTAGAACATCTCTGAAATGCTCAGCCCACCTAGCCACCAGAGAATCCTCACCTTCAATCACCTTGCCATATTTATCCCTCAATATCTGTGTACCTGTCTGTTTCTTCCCACATGAAACATTAACAAACTGGTACAATCCCCTGCTGTTTTGTTGTCTAACTGCTTCCTCTGCTTTGTCAGCCAAGCTATCAAGCCAAAGATTCTTATCAGCTGTTAACTGATCTTTTACATGTTTATTAAGCTTGTTGTAATGCCTTCTGTTAGGACTAGTAGGGTGTTGATTGATATTAATCCTTCACTTCCTTCTTTCAGAAATAAGTTCCATAGCTTTATCACTCAAATAATTTTGTTTCCTCTGTTCCCTTTTACCCAAAAGAATACTGTTGGTTTCAAGAAAAGCCTGTTTAAACTGATCTCATTCTTTCTCAACTTCAGCAGTAAGCAAATTACGATTGTCATAATGATTAAGTAGCCTATCATGGTATGCTTTGGCTATACCAGGATCTTTCAGACCTTCAGTGTTGAAGGTAATTTTCTTAATTTTAGCACAACATTTCTTAAGCTTCAGCTGCAAGATACTTTTGACCAGGTAATGGTCAGACCCAATTTTGGCTCCCCTGTATGATCTGGTATTCCTAACTGAACTAGCCCATTTGCTGTTAATTAAAATATAATCTATCATATTCCTGTGCAACCCATCAGGTTAAACTCATGTATATTTATAAATGTCCTGATGTTTGTAGTATGTATTAATTATTTGTAAACCATTAAGTTTACTTACCTGTAGGAGATGTTCCCCATTGCCATTGGAACTACCAATGCCAAAGGGACCTAAAACTCCTGCCCAAAGATCAGAGTCAGTACCAACTTTAGCATTGAATTCCCCTAGCACAAGAGCAATATCTCTTTTTTTTCACAGAATTCAAAATATCCTGAAGCTGGCTGTAAAACAAATCCTTCTTGTTCTCATCAGAATCCTCTGTGGGGGCATTACAACAGATGACATTCAAGTCTTTAATTTTTGTTTTAAATTTTGCTCTAAGAAATCTTTCATTAATGCAGTCATATCCTAGAAGAGCATCACTGGTGTGTCTGCTGAGAAGCAAACCTATACCTTGGAGGTGATTTCCATCCTCCCTGCCTGAAAAGAGAAATTTAACGTTATTTTTAAGTATCTCACCTTTACCTGTCCATCTGGTCTCTTGCAAGCCTAGAATATCTAGGTTATAACACTGGAATTCCTGCATGAGGACATCAAGAGAATAATCTCTATGCAACGTCCTCACATTCCAAGTACTTGCAAAGAGAAAATGATTAGTAGGATTTTTAAAGAAACTAGGTTTATTGAGAGAGGTAGGGCCAACAATAACAAACAGCCCCCTGATCGCATGCATGGGGCAAAGACCTGTTCCTCCTCTGCTAAAGGCTGAAGTCACCCATGCTGGTAGGAACTTAGGCACCACCTTTTCAAGAGCCATATACCTGCTTGAGACACATTACTCCAGTTTAGGATTGACGATGCCCAACTAGCTAAGTGAAGGTTCAGGTAACTGAGATGGCCTCTGATCAGGATTATCCACCAGCTGATATTAGGTATCCCATGCCTCTGTTCACTTAGGATTGGCAACCCACAAGCAAACAGAATACAAAGTGGCAGAATCTCTTTCAACAGAAGCCCACCAGTGTAGCAAGTCCAGGATCCATAATCAAGCTCAAATCCATAAACCAGTCCAGTGGGTATAAATGGTCAAATATAATGGCACAAGGACCCTGTGAAGTTGACCACTCCTCAGCAGGGTTGAAAAAAAGAAGAGTGGCCATAGATGACGAAATCAGTAGGCCACACTGAGCTGGCAGCCCTTCCCTTCCATTTCCTTCCAAAAGAGAGTAGCTCTTTTGAAAGGTACTAATGCCCCACACCACAAGAAGGCAGGATCGGACATTAGGTGCTAGACCTTGCCTGTTCTCTGCATCATCACTGGGGATTGGTACACAGCTCTCCTTCCAGTTTATGCCTAGCTACCATTTACAGTCCAAACCCAATAAAATTATCCCTTTTCTACTATATTGTTTTAAATAAGCATTATTAAAATTAATATGCTTGCTGTTTTCCACAAATATTTTCTAAAAAATTCACAATAATCTTTAATTTGGTATATAATATGACCTATTACTGTCTAATAGTTATTTCAGTATAAAATTTCAAAGTTGTTCTTTTTTTCTCATGGAAGCACTTCAAAATTAACCTGACCACCAGAGTGAATTATGCTCTACAAACCCAGCATGTTAAATCATATAAAAATGTGAATGAAATATTAGGATAAGGTTACTTAATCAAAGAAATCTAATACTAGGATAATTTAGAAATAAGAAGAAGCACAATTATGAAATAATAGAACGATAAATATTTAAATGCAAATATCGTTTAAATGAAAAGAATATAAATTTAATATGCAACAGAAGACACATTTGGAATAGAGAAGTTTATTCCATTTCAATCATTAAATCATCTACTTCAATGATCATGTAACAAAATTTGGATTTTGGATTAATCAAAACTCAAATGTTAATTGAACAATGACTATTTACATTTTGTAGTTATTTCAACTTTTATCATTTTAACCATCACTCACTGTCCTATTCTAAGCATGACAGCCAGTGTACTCTACAAGAGAATTCTTATTGATCAAAATTATAGTTAAAGATCAAAACACCCAAATCTATGGTGTATCTGACAATTCCTCTTTGGTGATGGTGGGGATATATCGGTTACATTTGTGTTTGACACATTTTTCATATGATCAACACAATTTTCTTAAAAGTTGAATCATTTTTCTTTTTCAATTTGTGCTTGCATTGCATGTGAGGAGTGGGTGTGAATCATCCCCAATTGGATCCATCTCCCACTAGATCTGTCACTGACCTAAATGAAGATCAAAAAACAACAGTGATGGTGTTGACTTTCTAATGTGTTTTTTAATGCTTAATTTATCAACTGTCATTCAATTTCAAAAATAACAAAATTTTTGGTTCTTTGAACTATTATATTGTAAACCACTTCTTTATTCTGCCTAGTGAACCCTTCTTCAACTCAATGGACATTCTTGCTATAATTATGTACATTTATTTTGGATCTAACCAGGTTGTGATCATCCACCCATTCACTTTTACTTTTTCTTAACCAGTTTTACTTTATTTACATTACATTTATCATTTTGGGAATTATAATTTTTTTTTTTTGGACATAGCAATTCTCATTTCCGAGCTGTAGGAGTTGCGCATGCTCAACCTTTTGACTGTCAGCCGCTAATGTGTGTGTGTAGGACATGACCTTTTGATCGTCAGCCGCTAATGTGCTTGTGTAGGACATGACCCCTCTTGTGTCATAGCTAGCACAATCACCAGATTATTCAAATGTTTTCCTGGCATGCAACAGACACATGCCTGATGCCACATGTACGTATCATGTTATAACTAAGTGAAGTTAGGTCAAAGAGTCATTATTGTGAGAAGTGTAGTTAGAATGAGTATTATCAGTGGAGATGTAGTATTGTAGTGGAGAGAGATGTAGTAGAGATTTAGATAGATGTGAGTTGCTAGTATACCATCTTTTGCATTCATCAATCAGTTTGTTGAGTTTTTTAATTTTTTGGAAATAAACTTTGTTTTAAAAACTTTTGAATTTTTGCTATTTTTCTCTTGAGCAATGTAAATTGATTTTTTGATTAGATTTAAACTTTAATTAACTTGACAATCCTTTTTTGAATTCTTACTCGATAAGCAATGCTGTATGTCTAACGAACCCCATTTCAACTTTATTTGGCAAGTTAAAATTGTCTGGTGTCCAACAAAGCTATCCAGAATTTTGAATAAATTTGGATCAGACAAAAGGTCCAACTTGAAAAGTTAATAATCTTTGGAGCATTACAAGGCCCTACCTTTCTGTTCGGACCAGCACAACTCCTTCTTCTTAGCTCTGAGTTACTAATATGTAACTTAATGTCTACTTATTTTCCATTAATGTTATAGGTATGCCTATATGAGTGCTAAGGTTTTTTTTAATTACTTACATATACACTCATAACTTACTTCAGTATACGGTGGCTCTTTATATGGCTTTTAGCTATAACGGCCTTTTTTACTTATGGCTCAGTTTCAATTTATGGCCCAAAAATTTTTAGATATGCAGCAAAAAAAAATTGGGAAACCCCCATATGTATTTTATTATATTTGACTGTTCAAAATTTGATCATTAATAAAGATCAAACAAAAAGTAAAACCACCGCCATAAAATCTGCATACGTGTTTGTTAGTAGATGTATTTCCTTCTGCTTGCATTTTGCTTCAACTTAAAAACTTGGAAACATTGTTGGTATGTGCTGTATTAAAGTCTTTAAAAAATATTTATGTTATTATACTCTGTCCATTAATTATTTATTTTAAATAAAATCCAGTTTTTGAGGACAAAATGTTGCCAAAACGTTTTTTGAATTTGGAGAATGATGGAAATAAAAAGAGAAGCCAAAAATCTGTCACCTTAGAGACTAAACTAGAAGCTTTGTGTCAAATTGAAGTTGGTGACAAAATTGTTCAAATTTGTAAGGCATCAGGACTTGCGAAGTCTACTATTCAAACAATATGTGATAACATGAAAAAAATTAAAGTACATTCGCAATCACTGCACCTTTAAGTGTCTCAAAATTAACTTGCCAAAGAAGCAGCATTATGGAAAGAATGGAAAAATTTTAAGCTTATAGATTGAAGACAACAACCAAATGGGGGACGCCAATGAGTCAAATGACTATCCAAGAAAAGGCTAAAAGTATTTTTGAAAATTTGAAGAGTGAGGGTAACTGACGGAACTTTGGAAGATGTAACTTTCCTAGCAAGCCGAGGTTGGTTTGAGAAATTTAAAAATCGACATAATTTGCATAACATTAAGATGAAAGGTGAAGCAGCTGGTGCCAATACAAATGCAGCTCAAGAGTATCCCAACATTTTGAAAAGAATTGTTGAAAGAGGTGGATACCTTCCTGAATAAGATTTTAATGTAGATGAGACTGGACTCTATTGGAAGTGAATGCCTGAAATAACTTACATTTCAAAGAATGAGAAGTCTGCATCTAGATATAAGGTGTCCAAAGAATGATTAACTTTGCTCTTTGGTGCTAATGTTATTGGGGGGGGGGGGGGGTTAAGCTAAAACCACTTTTAGTATATGTTTCCGAAATCCAAAGCCTTTTAAAGGGTTGAACAAGAAATAATTGCCCGTCATTTGGAGATCCAACGAAAAAGCTTGGATAACCAAGATTCTCTTCGAAGACTGGTTTAAAAATTACTTTTGCCCTGAAGTGAAAAAATATTTGCAAGGCAAAAATTTTAAGCAGCAAGGTTTTGCTCCTATTAGATAATGCTCCAGGACATCCAGTTAATTTATCCAAATTATCTGAAAATGTGGAGACAGTATCTTCTTTTACTTATTAAACTTGACAATCCTTTTTTGATCAACTGTCATTTGATTTCAAAAATAACAAAATATTTGGTTCTTTGAACTATTATATAGTAAACCACTTCTTTATTCTGCCTAGTGAACCCTTCTTCAACTCAATGGACATTCTTGCTATAATTATGCACATTTATTATACATATATATATATTTATTATATTATATATATAATTATGAAATGCAGGCAAAAATTGAAAAAGAAAAATGATTCAACTTTTAAGAAAATTGTGTTGATCATAAAACACAACAGCCCTAATTCAGCCAATGAATCAGGGTGCAATAGCCACTTTGAAAGCATATTATTTACAAAGAACTTTTTAAAAACTTATTAACAAAACCTATGGTGAATCTTCGATTAAACAATTTTGGAAAATACACAACATCAAAGATGCTGTGGACAACATTAGTGATTCATGGAAGGAGTTGAAATCAACCACGATGAACCATGTATTGGAAAAAATATGGCCAGAATGCATAACAACTAATGATCCTGAAGCTGATTCTCTTTCCGAAATTCGACAAAACATATTGAACCTAGCAAATGAACTTAGTTTTGAGGATGTGAAGGTGATGTGCTCAATTTGCTAGCTGCTGATGGAGAACCTCTTTCCAACGAGGAACTGATCTAATTAGAAACAGACCAAGCACTTGATGAGGAGTCAGAGCCAGCTGTCTGCTGACAGTTAACCTCAAAGGATTTGTCGAAAGCACTTTCTCATTTCGAACAAGGAAAAAACATCCTACTTCAAACTGATCCTGATGAAGAACACAGCGCTAAAGTTTCTTGAGGCATTAACACAGCCATTAACAGCTACAAAGAACTGCAAAAAGAAACAAAAAGCAAGGCAAAACAACAAAAGTTGGACCAGTTTTTTAAACCAGGTCATTCCAAAACAGCAGATGGTGGTGATGACAGCATGGTGTCAGGCAATTCTTCATGTTCCTCTTCAGACTCTGATTAGAACCATTCTTCAACATTTTAATTTGTGATTTTTATTTTATATTTTTGCTTTTATTAATATGTAATGGAAATGTCATTTTCAAATGAAATAAAAAGCAAAAAAATGCATTTTCAACTAAAAACTCTGTGATTTTCTAAAATTTTCTATGAAATTGGAACGGATCCTATGGAATTTGTATGGGTTTGTATGAAAATAAATGATTCATTATACGGCATTTTGCTTTACAGCCAACTTTCCCGGAATGTATCTTGGCCATAAAGCAAGGTATTAGTGTACATTGCCTGGTTGGTTTTTTTTTTATCTCTGAGTAGCACTTTTTTGCACACAATGGGCTAAATGGCCAGGTCACAAGGACCCCAAAGGCTCAGAGAAGGTTGGAGGAGGGACCACTGGAACAGCTGGGAGAGAGATGGAAGCCTCTCAAGGCCATCCAGCGTGTTCTTTAACTTGCACAGGGTATGGCTCTCTCACACACAGGGCCATGGCTTAGCATCCCATCCAACAGACGGCAGCTTTTTCAAGCCCATCAGTGTCCCCTACTGACCAATGGTGGGATGAGGAGTTTGTAGAGATAAATCTCAATGCTGACCCAGCTGGGACTTGAACCTGGGAACTGCAAATTACGAGCCCGGCACACTACTAATTGAGCCATCCCTGCCCTACATTGTCTGTGCCTGAAATTTAATTCATCTGGGATTTTGATTGATTTTAAATGGGAACCCTTACAATATGTCACAACCACTCGCACCATCAAGCACTCACACTCACAGTGCTATGCTAATATGCTATCCCAGCAGACACATGTGCATTGCTATGTAAGGCAGGTGTGGTAAGCAGTATAGAGATTATAGAATCATTGTAATATAAAGTGTGTATCGAATTTACTGTAGCATCTCATAATTGTTCCAATGAATTACAGTATTTTATTTCTGCACCTCTATTGCATTTGGAGAGTAGTAAAAGATTTAAATAAATTATTTTTACGTATTAAATTTGATTTCCAGTATACTCTTTTTTGGGCAATAATTATAGTGCTTAGTATCATATTTTATATACTTGGATAATTAATATTTGCACAAATACCACTGGAATTTAATTGTGGAATTGAACCTTTTATGGCAATTAGTACATAGCCTGGTGCCTGAAATTTAATTCATATGGGATTTTGATTGATTTTAGATGGAAATCCTTACGATATGCCACCGCTTTTAAACAGCATTTATCTCTAGTAACCCTTACCCTGCCTTGGTGGGAAAGGAGACATTGATGGGCTTGAAAAGGTTCCATCTGTTGGATGGGAGGTTAAGCCATGGCCATCCACAGAAGACCAATATCCTGTGCATGTTAAAAAATATGTTGGATAGCCTCGATGAAAGGCTTCCATCTAAAAGCTGTCTAGTAGCTCTCTTTCTCTATAATCCTCTATGAACCCTTGTGACCTAGCCATTTAACCCACTGTGGGCACAAAGGTGCTGCTCAGAGGAAAAACAACCCAACCCTTTTAAACAGCAATTTGCAAGCCTGCAGAATGGAATAAATGACATACAAAGATAATAATAATAAATATTACAGAGCAATTTAAAATATTAAGAAAAAAAAAAATACTTACACATGCTTCATTTACTGTAATTGGTCTTGAGCAAGATAGATCAGGTATAAAAGATGAAAAGAGATTTGTTGAAGAACTTCTTCTGAGGGGATTCATTTTAAGAGATTGATTATTATTTTTACTTGTTTCTTGTTTGGTTTTCAAACTAAGAAAGTGGGAAAAACTATATTGCAGTGACAACTTTGAGCAAATTAATTACAGAAATACGTTGTTACCATCAAATTAAATCTTATATCAAATATCTAAATTAAAAATTCACCTATATGCTGCTAAAATCTAACTTTTCTGCCCAAATTTTAACATTTTCTAGTTTCTAATAGTTGTCTTGTATATTAAAATTAATTATTTTTTTGCAAAGATCAGGAAATATCAAATGTGGCAAATTGGGGAAAATATGTCTGATCACAATAAAATGCAGGAAGGTATTAACCCTTTCCATATCCATAAAGAAACTGTGAACATGAAATACCCACTCTTTTTTTAACTGTGTTTACCAAAAGAAGAAAATTGGATTTTAGAAACTTATCCTGAGGTTACTAGCAAACACAAGTATGTCATGTTATATACCAAATTAAGGAGCAATTTATTTTGCAAAACATAATTACAGAAACTCTAATGCAATGAGATGTCAGTGAAAATACACATTGGCACCACTGGTCAGGGCTGGTTTGTTTTACCTCTGAACAGCTTTTTTTGCACACAATGGGTTAAAAGGCTAGGTCTCTGGTCACCCTGTGTACGAATGGTATAGAATGTTTTTGCAAATAGCACTGCGACTCATCGTAAGAAAACAGGTAAAGCCTGTTTCCATTGTAAGAAAACTGTTCATTTGAAATAAACAGAATAGCCCATATTATACACACTGCACCCATCCACAAAGCTGTTCTACTCCACTACAATAATGGAGCCAGCTGAAATTCCTTGCGGGCTACAAATAAGTCAGGTACCTACCTGCTGTGTAGCATACCTGTGACTGTTATGATGGGTAAACACAGCAATCTGAGCAAGTTCGATCATGGGCATAGCTGGTGTGAGAAGATGGAGTGCTCTATATATGTGCCTGCAGAACATCTGGAATTTTTGCATGTGCCATCGCACATGTAGGAGGACTGCATCAAAACTGGGAAAACCTACAGCCACTGAAGAAAATATGGCCGTTGATGTTCAAGATGAGCACCACCTCTTGGTATCATAACATTGGAATAGAGGACCACAGTGCAGACGATAACGTCAGTATTCAACAATGAGGTAGCTATGAAGGTTAGTGCAAAGACCATTCAACATACAATTGACATGACTGGCCTATGGAAGCGGCGCCCATATCAAGTACCCTTGTTAATAGCACATCACTGGACTATGAGGTTGCAGTGGGAGAAGGAACATTGCCAATGGACCTTGGAAGACTGGAAATGGATATCTTGGTCAGATAAATCGAGGTTCCAACTACCACACACTGATGGGAGGTTGCATGTGTGGTGTAGACCACACAAGGCCATGGACTCAAACTGTCAAGTGTGTGTGTGTGGGGGGGGGGGGGGGAATTAAGGGCCTTTGAAGGCAGTGTATTATTCTGGAAACTATTATTCTGGGGGGGGGGAAGTAAGGGCCTTTGGAGAAGTGTATTATTCTGGGGTCCCTTGCACCTATTGAGACTACCATCACTGCACAAGGCTATGTTAACATACTTGCCACCCACCTATACCTGTTCATGGTTATCCATTTCTCACACAGGATGCTTTCTTTCAACAAGACAATGCCTTGTCACATCATTCATATTTGGTGAAAGACTAGTTGGAGGTGCATTCCAGTGATTTCACAACTGTCAAGTGGCCCTCTCACTCCCCAGATATGAACCCTATTAAGCATCTGTGGGATGAAGCAAAGTGATGCATTCAAGTGAAAGAAACCTAAGACAACCTAAAACAGCTGTTGAACTGTCTTCAATACAGCAAGTATGGCTGGCATCTCTGTTGTGACTTGAAGGTAGTGGCTCTGTTGATGGGTCTACAGTTGGGATATACGAAGTACTGCTGTTTCTTATGTGAATGGGGCAGTCGAGCAAAGACTTTGCACTACGTGAAGAGAAACTGGCCTTAGAGAAAATTTCTGAAGGTCGGAGAGAAGAATGTAGAATACCCAGCACTGGCAGAAGCACACAAAATCCTGCTACCATTCCTACACTTCAAACTCGGTGTGATGAAAAACTTCGTAAAAGCCATGGACCAGACTGCATCAGCTTTCAAGTACTTGGCTGACAAATTACCTCGACTCAGCGAAGCAAAAATTAAAGAGGGAATTTTTGTGGGTCCTCAGATCCGTGAGCTGTTCAGAGACCAGATGTTTAACAACCTGCTTCAGGATGAATAGAAAAAGGCTTGGGACGTGTTTCATTGGTGTCAACTAAATTCCTCGGGAATGTCAGGGCAGACAACTACAAGAAACTGGTTAAGGACGTTGTTTCTGTATCACAAACTTGGCAGCAATATGTCCTTAAAGATCCACTTTCTCCATTCCCACCTAGATTTCTTCCCCGACAATGGCAATGGTTTTCCCAACCTGCGGCATGGTTAGTGATGAGCACAGTGAACGTTTTCACCAGGACACTGCAACGATTAAACCATACCAGGGAAACTGGTCCATGCCAATGTTGGCTGACTACCTTTGGACAGTTGCCAGAGATGATCCTGAGCAGCTGTACAAGTGACATCGGAGGTAGAAGTGGAGTTTTACCGATACATCACATGTACATATTACTGTATTATATAAGAAACTATTGCAGATTTCTCAAAAATCGTAGCCAATTTTGCATTTTTATTGTCGTATTCATGTTCAGCACCTTGAAATTTTTAAGAAATGGCTATTTTTTATCTCAAGGTATTACTCTTATGAAAATTTGTTGCCCAGTGTTATATCATCAAAACCCAAAGTTTTCTAGCTTAACCACTTTTAGGTTAAGATTTGCAATTGTAACCAACTCACTTTCAAGCAAAAATAATTAACTATGGAGTTATCAGTTTAATACCTATAGATCTGCCAAAAACATAACTTTGACTTAACAAATTTATTCTTGCCCAACAATGAGATAGCAAAAACTTTACAGCTAATTTAAATAAATATACACCAAAGTCAGTTTTTACACAGATTTTTTTTCACGATTTTGATTTAACACAGTTTAGAAAATAAATTCCAGTTCTCTTTTTACATGATTTATTTTGATCTAACACAGTTTAAATGGTGCCTTTTTAAAAATCTCCATTTGAATTTAATTCTGAAAAAATATTCCTATTCAAGAAAAAATTCCTAGAATTTACATTTATAACAAAGAAGCCGCTTTTATGGTCACATTTTTCGAAGTAGTTTTAACTTTGAAAATGTACTATAGATACACATTTTGTGCACTACAATCCCAAAATAAAAACTACACAACAAGTTTTCTCTATTTTATTCTCCATTTTATGGAAAAATTGTAAAAATTCAGAATAAAGTGGCAACATTTGAGTTCCAGGAATTCTCCTCAATTTCATCTTCAATACATAAGTTAGTCTTGGTCTCTCATTTCATGTTTAAAGTTAGATGTTTAATAGAAGAAATAAAAAAAAAATTGTTTTTTGAAGTTTTGTGTGCATAATATAAATTTATTAAATTTTGCTGATAGGTAATTTATAATTTTTCATCATCTGATTTATTTACTACAATTCAAATATTTTTCGTAAGCCTTACCACAATGTTGGATAATTCAACTATACAAAATGCAGAAAAGGAAAGCTATCTCTTTGGATCTTATGATCCAAATTTTAGATCATCTTATAACTGGAGGAAGGTTCAACATCCATAGGAAAATATTTTGGTTTGAACTGTAAGAACCATCAAGAAAAATGAAGATGCTTTTAGATATGCTATTTGAGACTCCTGATGAAAGAGAAAAAAGTGATGGTGATGATGAATCCACTTACTGCAAGTTTAATTAAAGGACTTCAAATGGCTAGTAAATTGGAAAGTCATTTTCTTACACATGATCCCATTGTCGAACTGAAGTCATGTATGGCGCATTATCAAGAATTATACAAAGATCTAGTCAAAGCAGTATCTCAGTGATTGATTACAGAGTTCGTTGTCAAAACTAATCAACTTCAGAATCACTGGAAACAAGTGATAATTGGTTCCCCATGCCACAGAGTATTTCACCATTGGAGTACGAACACGATGGCAAAAATGTTTCAAGCGATGAAAGTGACTTAATTCCAGTCTTAGACAAATGAATGTGTCTATTGTAAGAAAGTGACAACCAATAAAATCTAGTTAATAAGCATATGTCACATTTTTTGCACTTTTGTATTCTTGAATTAGTGATATATTATTTTCTTTATGAAGGATAATTTACTTTATATATGAACATATAATTATCTTTATAAGTTGTATAAAATAAAAAATGTGTTTAAATGAATAAAAATCAAATAAATATTTAATTAAAGATTTTGATATGATTTGTTTGAAAACAACTTATTATTTGTACTGGGTTTTCAATTCTGGAAACAATCTTCTCTTTTTTTCATATGCACTGTATTTTTTTTTACATGGTTTTTTCGAGAACCTATCTAAGATGCAAAAACAGAATTGGGTGTACAATAAAATTTAGCAAAAGAGTAATGATAATTTCAAAAATAAATCATACTTGACTAATAAAAATTACATAGTAGGCAAAATAAATTATTTTTCTTTTTAAATGTACATTATGTATAACAAAATGAAAAGTTTCAGATTCCCTTTTATGACAGTCCTTAAATTCTGAGGCAGCCAATATTTTGAGAGCCAGAAATACAAATTTGAAAAGCAGCTGTTGTGAAAATTGTCAAAATATGGGTATTCCATAGCCATCACCAAGAAATTGGCTCAGGCAACTGGGCTCCAAGTATTTTCCCACAAACTGCTTACAGTTTTATATAGATATATAACTATTCATCTTCTTTCCCTTTAGCATGCTATTAGAATTGCTGAAAAACTGTATGTAATGCAACTAAAATGAAATAGTAATGCTCTTATTCTCTGTTAAACATATTTACCTGTCAGGAGTATTATCATGAATGATAGGTTGAATACCAATAGGGGATATTCCATTTATCTCTACACACTGAGAGATTCTTGTAATCTGACTTGCAATATTATTTGTGCGTAGACGACGACGTTCTCTCTGAAATATTGATTAAAATTAATTTTAAAGCTATCAACAGTTAAAATTATTAAAAATATAATTAAAAAGTAAAATTATTTATCTACGACAGGACTATCCTATTGGTGGTTTATGGGCCAGACATGGATATCCAGATATTAAACTGCAGTCTGTGAATGTCCTTCTATTGAATATGTATGTGAGGCTAATCTTCCCTTTAAATATTATATAAGAATATATATTAAGGCATAATAAGGCAAGAACATGTCACAGACTCAAAGAAAGATATGTGCTGTGTACAGAGAGGGTGCTGTTGACAATTCTGTGTATCATAAATGGTTCAGATGTTTACATGAAAAAACTTTTGACATCAGTGATGCACAATATTCTGGATGGCCAACTGAGACTGATAGCAACAAAATCTCGGCTTTGAAAGTGACTGACACTAAACAGATCGCAAAAATACTTGGCATTAATCAATCAACCATTTTGAGGTGATTATGACAGCTTGGGATGGTCAGCAAGGATGATGTATGGGTGCCATATAACTTGTCAGAATGGAATTTTGGTTTTACTGACTTTTACTCTACTAGCATGCTGAAATTTCCTTCTGCTGCAGGACTCTTGTCAGCAAAAATGTCTGCAAGAAAAAAAGGTATTTTTGTTTAACCTACCCTGTCACCAACAAGGTTTAATTAAAGAAGGGCTTCAAATCTCTAGTAAATTGGAGTCATTTTCACCTCTCCAAGGAAAGGTACACTGCCCTGAAGATGACTGCTGAGTACAGTCGAAAGTGCTCCTACAAGCATGTAAATAACACATTGCAGTACTTATCTAAATAAATCAACAGGCAAAAAAAAAAAGCATTACCCATTCTTATAAGGTCTGTAAATGGTAGCTAGGTAGTCACTGGAAGGAGAGCTATGCACCAATCCCCTGTGATGATGCATAGAACCGGCCAGGCCTAGCACCTAATGTCCGACCCCGCCTTCTCGTGGTGCAGACCGTTAGTACCTTTCAAAAGAGATACTCTCTTGTGGAAGTGAACGGAAGGGGAGGGCTGCCAGATTAGTGTGGCCTACTGATCTGGACAACTATGGCTACTTTTCTTTTTTTTTCTACCCTGCTGAGGAGTGGTCAACCACACAGGGTCCTGGTGCTGACCATATAAACCAACTGGACTGGACAGATATATGGCTCTGAGCTTGATTATGGATCCTGCTTTAGCTGCACTGGTGGGCTTCTGTGGAGGGAAAATCTTCCGCTGTGTTTTCTGTTTGTTTGTGGGTTGACAGCCCCAAGTGAATAGATTCACAGGATATGTTTATCAGCTGGTGGATAATCCTGAGCAGAAGTCATCGCAGGCACCTGAACTCTTTGCTTCTATTGGCATCGTCAAATTCTACATTGGAGGAAGTCTTCCAGTGTTGATGGCTTCAGCCTTTAGTGGTGGGGGAACGGGTCTTTGCCCCACGTCTGCGATTAGGGGGCTGTTTGATATTGTCGGCATTCCCTCTCTCAATAAACATAGTTTCTTTAAACATCCCACTAACCATTTTCTCTCCATAGGTAGTTAGAATGTGAGGACTCTGCACAGAGCTTTTTCTCTTGATGTCCTCACACAAGAATTCCACCATTATAATTTAGATATTCTCGGCTTGCAAGAGACCAGATGGACAGATAAAGGTCAGATTCTTAAAAATAATCTTAAATTTCTCTTTTCAGGGAGGGACGACAATAAGCATCACCAAGGCGTGGGTCTGCTTCTCAGCAGACACGCTAGTGATGCTCTTCTAGGATATGAGTGCATTAATGAAAGGTTTCTTACAGCAAAATTTCAGACAAGCGTTAAAGACCTGAATGTTATCTGCTGTTATGCCCCCACTGAGGATGCCGATGAGGATGAGAAGGATAGATTTTATGAACGACTTCAGGATGTTTTGAATTCTGTCAAGAAAGGAGATATCACCCTTGTTCTTGGTGACTTCAATGCCAAAGTTGGTACTGACTCTGACCTTTGGGCAGGAGTAATAGGCCCTTTTGGTATTGGTAGCTGCAATGGCAATGGGCAACGTCTCCTACAGGTAAGTCAACTCAATGGTTTCAGAATAACTAACACATATTACAAACACTGCGACATACATAAATACACATGGGTTTCACCTGATGGGCTAGTTCTGTTAGAAATACCAGGTCATATAGGGGAGCTGAAATTGGATCTGACCATTACCTTGTTAAAAGTGTCTTACAACTTAAACTTAAAAAGTGTTGTGCTAGGGTTAAAAAATTTGCTTTTAATACTGAAGCTCTGAAAGACCCAGTTATAGCCAAAGCTTACCATGATAGGTTACTTAGTCATTATGACAGTCATGGTATGCTTACTACTGAAGTTGAGGAAGAATGGGATCATTTTAAACAGGCTTTTTTGGACACTAACAGTACTCTTTTAGGAAAAAAGGAGCAGAAGAGGCAGAATTATCTGAGTGATAAGGCACTTGAGCTTATTTCGGAAAGAAAGAACTGCAGGAATGTCCTTAATCAATACCCTACTAGTACTAATAGAAAGCATTACAGAGAGCTTAATAAACGTGTAAAAGATCAGTTAGCTGCTGATAAGAATCTTTGGCTTGATGGTTTGGCGGACAAAGCCGAGGAAGCAGTTAGACAGTACAATAGCAGAGAGCTGTACGAGATAGTTAATGTTTTGTGTGGTAGAAAAAGGACAGGCATACAAGGATTGAAGGATAAACAGGTAAGGTTATAGAAGGTGAGGATTCTGTCATGGCTAGGTGGGTTGAGCATTTCAGTGATATTCTGAACAATGCAGTTAGTTCTATTCCCATTGTTTGCAATGATGATAGATGCATTGGTGGCTTTAATGTTGGCCCTATAACACAATCTGAAGTTATTTTGGCTGTTTCTAAACTTAAACTTCATAAATCCCCAGGGGTAGATGAAATTACTACCGAAATGCTTAGAGCTGGAAATGTTTCGGTTACCACTTGGAAGACTGAAATTCTGAATATCTTTTATGATAAAGGCATGGTTCCTAAGGATTTTACCAGAGCTATTGTTATCCCTATTTTCAAAAAAGGTGATCGCAGTTCTTGTGATAACTATAGGGGTATTAGCCTACTCTCTGTTCCAGGTAAAGTTCTTTCCATGATTGTGCTTAATAGAATTAAGAATCTGGTTGACAGTCAATTGCGTGATGAGCAATGTGGATTCAGAAGTGGTAGGGGATGTGTGGATCAGATATTTTCACTTAGGCAGATTCTTGAGAAATGTTTAGAGTTTCAGAAACCTTTGGTTGCTAGCTTTGTTGATTTCAAAAAGGCTTTCGACTCTGTTGATCGTCATAATTTGTGGTTGACTGTGAAATCATATGGTATACCTGAGAAGTTAGTTACCATAATGAAAGCTCTCTATAATAACACTGAGTCGTGTGTGAGAGTTGGTAAGGCTTGTAGCAATTGGTTTAGCATTACTTCTGGTGTTCGACAAGGGTGCATTTTGTCTCCTTTTCTCTTTAGTTTGGTTATTGATTATGTTATGCGAAATTCACTTCAAGGGAAAGATTTTGGCCTTAAATGGGCTGGAGATACGAAAATTTCTGATTTAGATTATGCTGATGATTTAGCCCTTTTGGCAAATGATGTTGATGAGATGAACTCTTTCATTCGAGCTGTTGATGAGACTGGTAGTAGAGTAGGTTTGGTTATAAACAGAGAGAAAACTAAAGTAATGAAAATTGGTCAGGCAGGCTGTGATTCAGTTAATCTGAATGGTTGCAGTCTTGAGCAGGTGTCACAGTTTAATTATCTTGGGAGCTATGTAACAGATAATGGTGATGTGTGGCATGAGATTAACAGACGAATAGGGATTGCTGCCGGGACTTTTAAGAATCTACGGAGAGTGTGGAGAAATAGGCGTATACACCTAAAGACTAAAATTAGGCTGTATAATAGTTTGGTTCTTTCTAGGGTTAGTTATGGTAGTGAAACTTGGACACTTTGTAAACATGATAACAGGAAACTAGATGCTTTTGATTCCAGATGCTTACGTAGTATCTTGGGCATTAGATGGTTCAACTTTGTAACTAATGATGAGGTTAGGCAAAGGAGTTTGCAACCTCCTTTAAGCAGCATATTGTGCAGAGAGAGACTCCGTTGGTTTGGCCATGTTGCCCGTATGAATAATTATAGATTGGCGAATAGGGTTATGAACAGTGTGCCTAAAGGCCTCAGAAAGAAGGGGAGACCTAGGATGCGGTGGCCGGACAATGTCAAACAGGACCTTGTTAGAATTGGTGTGCAGTGGCCAGATGCAGTAGATGTAGCTCAGGATAGACGTGCTTGGAGAACTAAATTGCACCGTCTGGTTGGACCTCCGTAGCCCATGTCTGCTTGAGGATGATGATGATGATGATTCTTATTAAGTTTTATTAAATATATAATGCAACCCTCTAACCCCCTAAATATATAATTAAACCCAATAGTGTTTAAAAGCTGGATAGTCCTGATCTAAGATAAAAATCTGTACATTTCAATGATTCAGAAATATTTGCCACACATACACACAAAAAATTATCATTATTACTAATAAATTCACATATTTACATTGAGCTCAAGTTTCTCAAGGTATAACAATCATTAAGTACATTATCTGTAGATGAGATTCCACAATTTTAATTGCAAAGTGTAGAAATAAATTCATGATATTTAAATTTCAACTGTCCTTCAATAATAAAATACACAGGAAAATGTCCAACTGCTTTATTTTCAAGCATTCTAGAGGCAATCAGCATGCTGTTATTCTGAACATGATTTATATTGATATTTATTTTAATGGTGCTTAGTGCTATGAAGAAAAGTCATTGCTGATGATGATTTTATTGGTAGTAAAGGAAATGTTTTGAGTATGCAAAAAAATTGCTGCAAACTACTTATGATTTACACTGCTCACAAAAATTAGGGGATATTTCAAAATGAATATGAAGCAATAAAAAAAGCATTTGATTTTCTTATTAAACAAGAACATCAGAAAAGCAAACTACAAGTCAAAGAAAGTTGTTCAATTATGCAAATGAGATGCAAAACCAACTTTTATTTCATTGGTGAAAATGCACTATACAAAAGGATGAAAGTACTGGAGTATCTGCACGTCCCCTGATCTTGAAAGTGCACATCCTGCAATTTCCCAGCCCTTGCAATGCCCCTGCAACACGATTTGCCCAAATGCGAAGCCTGGAGAGCCAAAGGACGTTTTGAAGGTGGTCAAACACAGACGACAGTGGCAACAGCACTTGGAACATCCCAAAGCATGATTAGCAGACTGTGGAATCGCTTTCAAGAGACTTGCACAGTACGAAGAAGACGAGTGCAGGGTCGCCCATCTGCCACAACAGCAAGAGATGAGATGTGGGGACAGTTTCCTGCTGCCACTAGACGATGGATATGCACCCAGACCATATGAAATCAGCTCCATAGTGTTGGACTGCATGCCCGGCGACCAATGGTATGCATTCCGTTATCTGCTGAACACCGTAGAACCCGTAGAAGGTGGGCCGATGAGCATTGTCATTGTACCCCTGATGAGTGATCAACTGTCCTCTTCTCTGATGAGTCCCGGTTCAGTCTGCAGCCTGACAATCATCGTGTCCTGATCTGATGTGAACGAGGAACACGGGAGAATCCACGTTTCATGCGAGAAAGGGACTCTTTCGGTGGTGGTGGAATCATGGTGTGGGCTGGCATCAGCATTGGTGGTCGTAACGACCTCCATGTCATCAGAAACGGATCACTGACTGCTGTCAGATATCGAGATGAGTTGGAAATAATTTTCTTTTCATGGACAATAATGCAAGGCCCCACCGTGCGCATCTCATCAACAACATGCTTGAGGAGGCAGGAATTGAACGCATGGACTGGCCTTCACGTTCTCCAGACCTGAATCCCATTGAACATGCTTGGGAGCACTGGGAAGACATCTAGCAAACCATCCAATGCCTACCACAACACTTCTTGAGCTGGAAGTTCCCTGGAGCAAGAGTGGCAGAGGATCCCACAAGAACTGCTGGACATTCTAATCCTGTCCATGCCCCATCGATGTCAGTGTGTTTTGCAGTCTTGGGTGACCATACACCCTACTGAACAGTCAATGTGTGGCACTCTCATCCAGTTTGACATGCTTCTGTTCACCCCCACCAATATGTCACTTGCTACTCAATCACAATTGAGTTTGCATCTCATTTGCATAATCGAACAACTTTCTTTGACTTGTCATTTGCTTTTCTGATGTTCTTGTTTAATAAAAAAAAATCAAATGCTTTTTTTTTATCGCTTCATATTAATTTTGAAATATCCCATAATTTTTGTGAGCAGTGTAGTTAATTAACCCTGTACATCACTGTGAGACTCTAGAACATTTTAATCCTAGCCCTTCCAGGGTCCCACCTGAAAAACCTTGGTTTATATCCAGAGAGGCCCAGCTATTTTTTCATTCTGATCAGCCAAAACAAAATAATTTTAGAACTTTTTTGTCAAATAACTGATGAATGGAATTATGCCATGTTATATGCCAAATTAATCAGCATTTAATTCCAGATTTCTGAAAATAAAATATTTTAACATAAAAGACTACTAGTTTTATTTTAATATGGCATTTTTAGAGTCATGTAGTAAAAAAATGCACCTGGCAATGAAAATAAAGATTAATAATAATAATAAAAAAACTACACAGAAATAATTAAAATGCATATGAATATATAGGCTATTTAAATGAATTAAAATTCCCTGTCATTGAGCAATAAAATTTTTAAGTTTATCCTTCAAACTATTTAAGAGAAAACTCTGAAGTTTTTCAGAGCAAAGACAGTGCTCCTTCTTCAGTGAAGTGACACTATGTGGTGATGCTAGGGGTGTTAAGAGCTTCTTTCCACATCATAAAGGGTGATTTCAGTGTTTTGGGTGCAGATGGGGATGGGCAAGGTCATTTTAATAGCCTTGTGGACTATGGTTCCATAATAAGTGGATGCACATGCTAGCAGTGTGGGGGTTATAATGCTGGAATTCCTGTATGAGAACTTAAAGAGAATAATCCCTAGGCAACATCCTCACATTCCATGTACTGCAGAGAGAAAATAATAAGGAATTTTAAAGAAACTAGGTTTATTGAGAGATAGGGACAACAATATCAAACAGTCCTCTATTGCAGGCATGAGACAAAGACCTGTTGACTGCTAAAGGCTGAAACTACCTATGTTGGTAGGAACTTCAGACACCACACTTTTACAAGTGGATATTTTCAAGAACCATAATCTTTATAGAAACAGATCTGACTGAGGCACATTACTCCAGTAAGATTGGTAATGCTCAACTTGCTAAGTGAGGGTTTGGGTACCTGCAGTGGCCTCTGATCAGCATTATCCACCAGGTGACATAAGGTATCCAGTGTCTGTGTTCATTCAGGGTTAGCAACCCAGAAAGCACAGCCAGAAGCACAAATCTTCTCTCAACAGTGACCCACCAGTGCAGCAAGTCCAGGATCAGTAATCAAGCTCAAAGTCATAAACCAATCCAGTGGATATAAATGATCAGCACTATTACCCTTTAAAGTTGACCACTCTTTAACAGGGCAGAAAAAAAAAAAGAAAAAATTTGGCCACACAGATCTGACAGCCCTCCCCTTCCATTCCCTTCCAGAAGAGAATATCTCTTTTGAAAGGTACTAAAGAACTGCACCATGAGAAGGTGGCATTGGACATTAGGTGCTAGGCCTGGACGGTTCTGTGCATCATCACTGGGGATTGGTACACAGCTCTCCTTCCAGTTTATGTCTAAGCAATATGTAAATATTTTAAAAAAATGCCACAAATAAGAAAATAAAAACCAATGGTACATTTTGTATCACTGCATAATAGTTGCTAAATGTTTGAAAGGCATTAAAATGCAAAAGGCTTTTTGCAGACAATATTGTTATGCTCTTCTATGCACTTTTCTCCATGACTGATGAAAACCTATGGCATAAACATGATTTTTGGAGGGGAAGAAGAATATTTTTTGTTAATTTGATGACCTACCTAATAATTTCCTCAAAAAAAAATTCTCAAAGGGAAGATTTAAATCTACAGTTTTCCTCTTTGGTTATGTCATTTTTAAACACTGAATCACAAAACAAACTTATAACATTTTTTTAGTAAACAATTTATCATAACAATTGTCTTAATTTTTGACATAAATCATGATCAGGAATGCTACTGCTAAATGCTTCAGCTTCATTAAACCATAACTCTTTAAGTATTACATAAATAAAAAAATATTACAAAAAATTGTTGCTTGTGAGACTTACATATAGCTGAAATTTTCATATCTAGTGTCTTTTTATGTAAAAAATTTATTTTCATAGTTAGGGAACTTCTAAAGTGGCTTTCAATTCACATAACATTGGAAGTGTTTCAATACTTTAGAAAATATAACGTATTTTATTTTTATAAAACATCAAAAATCAATAAATACCAACTGAAATCAGAAGTAAATTATAGTGCTAAAAAAATTAACTCAAGTCTTGTGAGAAATTCTAAGTGAAAAAAATGTACTGAAATTTTATTGCATATCCATGGCTTAGTATAATAGAATATTCCATGAATCTCTTTCATTCTACCTTTCTTTCAGCATATGCTGAAACTTACCTGGATAGTAGAGAGTATTTCTCTACTATCCACATAAGTTTCACATCTAAGCTGTATTACCTTAGATGTCATGCAGCAAGTGAAGAGCAATATTGAGGTGTATCAAAATACTGGCATGCAATAAAATAGTCCGAAACCCATTTTTTTTTTACAACTTACCTTTTCAGAGTAACATTGTTAATACACTGTTATGCACAGCCTAACAAAGCACTTAAAATATGTATTTCCTGTATTTTTAAAATAACTGCATAAGTGGATTTGCATTCTTGGCCTATGTATAGGATCTTTTTTTTCACAGTAACATACTAAAATGATGACTGCTAAAGTATGCTTGTTTACAAAATCCAATGATAAAAGGATTTAAAAAAAAAATATGTTATTTAAACCCTCTGTTAGCTGTTCTTTATAGCAAAAGGTATTAAATTTCCTTAAATGAGTGCAATTATTCCTATATTAATTGACACTAGGATTAAAGTTAAAGTTACTTATCAGACATAAGTCTCTCTCTCTCTTAACACATCCTAAATGAATATTTCCATGTTAATATTCCTGTTTAAACTTGACTCATTCATAAAATATTTGCTATTCTCTGCATAAGAATTGTGAATATTTTAATTAGATCGAAATTAAAACTTAATACTTATTTATTATTTAAATATTTGTAAATTTAAAGAAGTATTTACAAGGTATAGTATTATATTAATAAAAAGTTATATATAAAATTATGCAGTTTGTTGAAATACATTGGTTGTGTTTATTTACAAAAATAATTGGTATATAACATCCAAGACAAATAAAATTTTGGTAAGAACCATTTATGAATTATTCTTTAAATATAAAAGAATTAAGAATCATAGCAATGTGTTTAAATATATAATATATAATAAAGCTGGAGTTCATAGAAGGATTAAATTTTATTATTCTGACCAAAATATTCAAGAGTTATACACCAAAACATTATGACCAGCATGTCTTTATGCAAATCGAAGCAACTGCAGGTAAATGACAGTGCGTGTAGTCATGAAATGGTATAAATAACACCTGATACTGATCTCTGTTAATCAGTGTTATTATTGTTCTTCTGATGGGAAAGGCAGCAGACTTAAGTGAGTTTGACAAAGGCCAAATTGTAATGGCCAGATGACTGGGTAAGAGCATTTCTGAAATGACAAGGCTTGTAGGGTGCTCACAGTCAGCCATGGTTAGCACCTTCAAAAAGTAGTCTGAGGAGGGAAAAACCACAAATCACCGGCAAGGTGTGGACCAACCATGGCTCATCGATGCTAGAGATGAGCAAAGGCTATCTCGTATGGTATGAGCCAATAGAAGGGATACTGTGGCACAACTCGCCCATAATTTGAATGCTGGCGACAGAAGTAATGTGTCACAACACATCTTATATCATGATATCATATATATACAGCATATCTGATTTGCGGCTGCTCAACCAAGAGTTAAAAAATCTGCTGGTAACATGTTGGTACCAGATACCACAAGACACTTTTAGAAATCTAGTTTGTAGCACTTGTAGCATCATGCCTCAATGGGTAAGAGCTATTTTGGCAGCATGTGGAGGACCAACTTCATATTAGGCAGGTGGTCATAATATATGTTAACTTATTAGGAAAATGTGTCCTCAAAATGAATGCTTAAGAATGTAGTAGTTTGAACTTTACAAAGATGACATCATTTAAGGAATTTATGTTAAAGAAAGCTTTTTCTCGGGACGGGAAGTGGTAGTGGGAACTGCATAGTAGTGCTAGTACAAAAATGTAAGATATAAGTAAAACAAAGTGTACTGTGGAAAAAAGTTTTGCTGATGTGTGGGATTTGAACCCATGTTTTTTCAGATACATGCCAGAGCATTCTAAGACAACAAAACTAATGCCAGTTCCATCTGTTTTCCACTAATGTAACCTATCAATCACCAGTTATTGATGCACATTTGGACTTGGCACCATCTAAGATCAGGGAAGGCAACTACTTTTTTTTATGTTGCATTGAGTAAAATGTAAATAAATAATTAAGTAATAAGTAGTATCCACAGAGCTACCTGTTGATTTTGAAGTCAATAAATCAAGGAATAATTTTGTGGGAAAACGTTTTGCTGATGTGTGGGATTTGAATCCACATATCTCACTCTGGTATGTATCTAGAGAGATGAGCGCTCAAATACCACACATCGGCAAAACTTTTTTCCACAAAACTATTTATTGATTTATTGACTTCAAAGCCAGCAGGTAGCTCTGTGGATATGTGATGGTCCACCCATTCATTTTTGCTTTTCCTTGACCAGTTTTGCTTTATTTACGTTATATTTATCGTTTTGGGGATTACTCCATATTTTTTTTTGGATATTGCAAGTCTCGTTTCCGAGAGCATAGGAGATGCGCAACTCTGACCTTTTGATTGTCAACTGCTAAAGCGCATGTAGGACACAACTCCTCTTACGTCATAGCTAGTGCGATCATTATATTATGCAAATGTCTTTCTCGGTATGCAAAAGACATGTGCCGGCTTTGTACGCTGTTTGTTATAGTGGTGACGTGAGGTCTCCGAGTTAGTTAGAATGTCAGACTGGGAATGAGAGTTAGTGGATTGAGTTGTGAGAAGTGGAATAGATGTAGGAGTCAGAAGTATATGTTGTGTAGATAGAAGGAGTTGTTAGTCTCCAAATTTTGTGTTCTACCATTGAGTTTGGCGAGTTTAATTTTTTGGAAATAAACTTTGTTATAGAAATTTTTGAATTTTTGCTATTTTTCTCTTGAGCAATGTTGATTGATTTTTTATTATATTTAAACTTTAATTAAACTTGACAATCCTTTTTGAATTCTTACTCAATAAGTAACACCTGATATTATACGTTAACGAACCCTATTTCAACTTTATTTGGCGAGTTATTATTGCCTGGTGCCAGATACAGCTATCCAGAATTTAAATAAATTTGGATTCTGGATACAGCTATCCAGAATTTAATAATAAATTTGGAATAAAAATAATAAATTTGTTTAAATAAATTTGGATCATTCCAGATACAGCTATCCAGAATTTAAATAAATTGACAAAAGGTCCAACTTTAAAAGTTAATAATCTTTGGAGCATTACAGATACTACTTATTGTGGTAAGGTCTCTGCACAGAACCCATTTACTCTACAGTATAAGCTGGCTACTGGGAAGAACACAAAACCCCTGGATATTGAGTATGTTCGCAAAGAAGATGGATCCAAGACCACTTCGTTTGGCTAAACTATCCAGGTTTTATTAGAGGAACTATTCCCACAAGATGACAGGAGCTCTGATGATGCCAACATCAACTCCTACAAGACTATAGCAGGGATCCACTGGACATGGAAGATGATGTTCCATTTACAGAAGACGAGGTGGGAGAGGTGATTAAGGCGATGGCTAGGGGTAAAGCCCCTGGCCACGATGGTCTGACAGTAGAGATAGTGATGCAGGTGTTCAATGAAGATAAAGATCTGTTCACCCAGCTCTACAACATCTGTTTGAGACTGGGGGTTTTCCCACAAGCCTGGAAACAGGCTGACCTTGTCCTGTTTAACAAGGCAGGCAGAGATCCAGCAGATGCAAGATCATACAGGCCAATTTGTCTGTTGCCAGTGTTGAGAAAAATTCTGGACAAGCTCCCTACAAATAGGCTGTATTTCCCCTGTTGCAAGAACTACTTCCTGAATGATAGGCAATTCGGGTTCAGGACAGACCAGTCCACCACTGCTGCTATCAAACAAGTGGTGGACAATGTTAAGGTAAATAAGATGCACAAGTTGTACACCTCTATCATCGCCTTGGATGTTACAGGTGCCTTTGACAACATCTGGTGGCCCGCTATCTTAAGCAGGCTAAAAGATTGTTCATGTCCCAAGAACATCTATGTTCTAATGACCAATTACCTCAGTGAGTGGGTGGTCACCTATTCCCATGCCAGTGGGGCAGTCTCAAGAAACTTGGAAAGAGGCTGCTCACAAGGTTCGTGCAGTGGTCCATTCCTCTGGAACTTAGTTGCAGATACTGCCCTGGAATTAACCCTACCTGAAGGTGTCTGGCTCCAGGCTTATGCAGACATGCTGCTTGTCATATCAGCATTCTCCAGAGCGAGACTGGAGATCACTGGCAATGCAGCGTTGTCGGTGCTCGAAGGATGGAGTCTGAGCTACAAGCTTGGGTTCAGCTGTGAAGACTACATAAATGACCGTGGCAAAAGAGGGTGTCCTTAACAAGAGGTACCCGATATATAAACTAAATGGCAATAATATCAGCCATAAGGCGACTTTGAAATACTTGGGGATCACGCTGGATGAAAGGATGAGCTGGATCCCACACCTGAAAGGACCTTAAGGTTAAATGCACCAATGTAATGTGCAAACTATGGCGAATGGCTCGTGTCTTGTGGGGACTCAGAGGAGAAGTCCTCAAAGAAATTTATCTCAGGCGCACAGAGAGGATCCTAACTTATGGAGCGGGTGCCCGACGGACCACTCCATCATGTGTAGAAAGCTGCTCGCAGTCCAACGACCAGCTTTACTGCGAATCACAAGGGCCTATAGGACCGCATCTACTGATGCCCTCCTGGTGTTAGTGGGGATCCCTCCTCTATATTTGACGGTTGGCAAAGAAGAGACCATTTTTAGGCTCCTGCAGGCTAGGGAAAAGGCAACATTTCTTGGAGTCCAGTATGACCCCGATGTTTATGACAATGAAACTGCTAAGTGGGACACTCATCCCACTGAAAGACTGGGTGTCTTGGTCTATGGAGTTACCATCTGGTCAGGGATTGGAAATATACACGGACAGTTCCAAGAGCGAGGATGGTGTGGGCTTAGCCTATACTGTCTACAATCAAGGAGCCAAAGTGTATGATTACAAGATGAAGGTATCTAATAATGGCTCAGCCTTCTAAGCAGAGTTGCTTGCTATCAGAGAGGCTAGTGTGGCCCTCAATGATGGCAGAAATAATGATGAGATCTGGCTGCACACAGAGAGCTAAGCGGTTCTGCAAGCGCTTAAAGATGCAAACAACAGGCATCAGATTGTTAATGAGGTCAGGCGTCTACTGTGCAATCAGAACATACCCATGGTTTCCTTCTCCTGGATCAAGGCACATGCTGGCTACAAAGGGAACGAGCGAGCAGATCAACTGGCTCCGTCGGCAGGTACTGACACCATACCTGAGATAGCGGTAAAGACTTCTAAAACTACCCTGAAGTCTATCTTAAGTCAAAGAGTTATAGACGAGTGGCAGAGGCTCTGGGATACAACCGAGAATTGTCTTCAAACAAAGACATTCTTGCAAAGGGTCGGTCTATCACTGATGTCCTCAGACCACTACCTAACGCAGGTACTGACAGGACATGGGGGTTTCCCAGCATATCTGGAGCGTTTTAAGATCGCTACCCACAGTAACTGCGGCTGTGGGGCTCCCGATGCAGATGTCGGCACTATATCCTCCGGTGCCCAATAAAGGATGGGTTCGCGAACGAATTCAGAAGCTCCCAGGCAATCAGTGAGGTAGCAGGCGGGACAGTCAGGATGTCCTCAGGGCCCATGTCCCTCAGGTGTGCCCAAATCAGGCGCACCTGAGGGGCATGGTCTGGCTCGTCTGCCGACTCCGGGACTCACTACTTTGAAACCGGAGCTGCTTTCTCTCTCCTACTTATCTTCCAATCTCCTACCCGGGCTGCGCTCCACATTCCCTTAATGCCACCCATACTCCAAGTCCCTACTGGTCTCCCCTGAGACATTCCTTCATCTTCTACTTCTAGGCTTCTCATGCCAACTCGTTTAGTGTCGTGAGACAGAATATAAGCTTTCCCCATGGGGGGTGGGTCCTTCGGGACCTGTCCCCCACCCCAATTATTGAGATACTACTTATTGATTAAATCATTAATAACATTTAATATTATTTATTTACATTTTACTCAGTGTAATATTAAAAAGAAAGGTGGTAGATACTATTTATTGATTTAGCAAAATTTTAGAAAAATATCTAACATTTAAATTTGTTATACAATTTTATTATTTGTTAAAAAATATTAGCATTCTAAAGAAATTAACCCAAAAATCAGTCTAAATATAAGCTACATATATCATATACTTCCAATTACTTGCAGTAATGGACAGTAAGAGCATTTGAATAATCTAACAATTATTTAATTTTGGTTTTTAAAGGCATTTTATATATATTATATCAAATCATAGAAACAGAAGAAATCGATAGAGAGAAATGATATTAAGTCAAAAGTTAAAAAACTGGATTGTAGCATTAGAAAACTTAAAAATAATTAGTAAAAATATCTTATATAACTAACAGGATTTGGTGATGAAACTACAGAGGGCTGTGTGATCTGTTTTTGCCAAGCCTGAAACTTTCCATGATCATGTTCATTGACAAGATTCTGTTTTTTATCAGTTCCAAAGTTTTCTGTGGGAAAAAGAAAAGTTTTTATAGGTACAATATAGTGGAATATACACATAACTATAATTTCTGGAATATGTAACACCAAATTAATCATTATTAGTCTTTCACATAAAGTGTAAACACAATGACTCAAGGGATAATATTAAGAGATCAGGCTACAGATTTAAGGGCAATACACCTGCTTTATGAAAGTAAATATCAGCTTTTTCCAAAAGCTTTGCCCCTACTAGAATACTAACAATTGTTTTGTTTAGCGCACATAACACAAAGCAAAACAATTTCAAAATAGATTTATCTTCAGAAAGACCACTTGCCACATAGTTCTTTGCTCTATTGCCACAAAAACACTAAATGCTCAAAACATTGTTACAAAAAAATTTAAAAGCCATTTGTATGGTATACTAAACATTATGTGTTATATACATCAATATTATTTTTGCACTTAAGACCATATGAGGATATTTCCTTACATAGAAATATTTGTAGAAAAAGCGAAATTAAAAAAAATCATATATATATACACTGAAAGGCACAATTCATTATACACACCACACCCATCTAAAAACCTGTCCTGCTCTACCACAATAAGGCAGCCAGCTGAATAATCCCTTGAGGGCTACAAATAGGTCAGATACCAATCTTGAGGGCTACAAATAGATCAGATACCAACCTTGAGGGCTACAGATAGGTCAGATTTCATGTTTGTATAATACTCCTGTGACTGTTAAGATAGGTAAACACAATGACCTAAGTGAGTTCGATTGTGAACAGATAGTTTGTACTAGAAAGACGAGGGTTCTCCATATCTGTGACTGCAAAACTTCTAGGATTTCCGAGTGTGACTGTCACATGTATGTACCAGGACTACACCAAAACTGGCAAAACCAGCAGCTTTCAAGAAAAATGTGACCATAACCAGGCCGTTGATGTTGGAGGTGAGCATTGCCTCAACTCCAACATCAACGGCCTGGTTATGATCACATTTTGCATGTTTGTGCAAAGACGATTGAGATGTACGATGGTACAACTGGGCTATGGCAGTTGACACCCACATCGAGAACCCTTGTTAACAGAAGATCACCGGGTTGTGAAGCTGCAGTGGGTGAAGGAACATCACTAATGGACTGTGGGAGATGGAAACAGTCAGTTTGGTAACACGAATCAAAGTTTCAACTACAACATGCCAACAAGAGGTTGCATGGACCCCAACTGTAAAGTCAGGGTAATATAATGGGGTGTGTTTAAGTGAGGCACCTTGTACCTATTGTGAACATCATTACCATACATGGTTATGCTGACGTACCCAGTGACCAACTGCACCTATTCATGGATATCTATTTTCCACAGCAGGATGCCTTCTTTCAATAATATAACACCCCGCCTCATTGCTCCCATTTGACGTACTGGTTGGAGAAACATTCCAGTAAGTTCACAACCAATGAATAGTCCTCTCATCTCCAGATTTGAACCCTATCGAGCATCTGTGGGATGAAGTGGAGCAATGCATTTGAGTCTGAAACCCTCCACTTCCAACTCTCAGCACTTTACAGATGGCTGTCCTGGAATTATAGGCTGCAATACCACCTAAAAGTTTAGAACACCTGGAAGAATCCATGGCATGATGTGTTGATACTGTTGTGAAGGCAAAAATAAATAAATAAATAAATAAATACCCTCTCAAGCAGCTGCTTGCCACAGATGTCTTATAGGAGCCTGTCAGTTAATATGCCACAGAAGATCTGTGAGGATGGCGGGACCTCAAGCAGAAAAACAACACAAACATCCATGCCTTACGCAGGACTTGAACCCAGGTCCCTTAGATCAGTAGCCAAGTGCACTAACTACTCAGCCATGGGACAGTGTAGGTCGACTCAAATGTTATTAGGTGGATATGTATAATAAATTGTCCTTTCAGTGTATATATATATATGCACACACACGATAAATCTTGCAATATATTAAGACAGAAAAAAGTAAAGATGGATTGTGGTAAGTGCAATATCTTTGAATTAATATAGGGGTCATGTCAAATCATACAGTTACCACCTAAAAGTTTAGAACCTGTCCTGCTCAAGTCACAACAGAGATACCATCCAGATAAACAGTGATGGCCATCGTGTTTCAAAATTTCACACAAAAAATATTCAAAAGCTCTGTATATAGATTTAAATGTAAACCCTAAAATTTATAGCTGAGAACACATTAGATGAGGCATCTTCAAAATGACATCAATGTCAAATACAAAACTTTTTGAAAGCATCTCCAAAATTAAGAGGTAAATTGAATTTCAAAGATTTTAAAATGTAAATTTTATGGGTACCTCAATGTTATAGTCACTTCAATTACATTGGGCAACAAATTTTCATAAAAGTCATGCTTCTGAGATAAAAGTAGCCATTTCTTAAAGATTTCAAGGTGATGAACACAAATACGACAATAAAAATGCAAAATTGGCTACAATTTTTGAGAAATCCACAATAGTTTCTTATATAATAGAGTAATATGCACATGATGTATCTGTAAAACTCCGCTTCTACTTCCGACATCACTTGTACAGCTGCTCAGGATCATCTCTGGCGACTGTCTAACGGTAGTCAGTCAACATTGGTGTGGACCAGCCTCCCTGGTATCATTTCTCCATTGTTGCAATGTCCTGTTGAAAATGTTCACCATGCTCATCACTAACAATGCCACAGTTGTTGGGGAAGAAATCTAAGTAGGAATGGAGAAAGTAGATCTTTAAGGACATATTACAGCCAAGTTTGTGATACAGAGACATGACCTTAACCAGTTTCTTGCAGTTGTCTGCCCTGACATTCCCGAGGAATTTAGTTGATACCAGACGAAACATGCCCCAAGCCTTTTTCTCGTCACCCTGAAGCAAGTTGTCGAACATCTGGTCTCTGAACAGTTCGCGGTTCTGAGGACCCACAAAAATTCCCTCTTTAATTTTCGCTTAGCTGAGTCGAGGTAATTTGTCAGCCAAGTACTTGAAAGCTGATGCAGTCTGGTCCATGGCTTTTACGAAGTTTTTCATCACACCGAGTTTGATGTGTAGGAATGGTAGCAGGATTTTGTGTGCTTTTGCCAGTGCTGGGTATTCCATATTCTTTTCTCTGACCTTCAGAGATTTCCTCTGAGGCCAGTTTCTCTTCACATAGTGCAAAGTCTTTGCTTGGCTGTTCCATTCACATAAGAAACAGCAGTACTTCATATATTCCAGCTGCAGATCCATCAACAGAGCCACTACTTTCAAGTCACAACAGAGATACCATCCATACTTGCTGTATTGAAGACAGTTCAACATTTCAAAGTCGATTTCCATTATGCAGCAACACCACCTTGAGACTCATTTCGAGGAGTCTATGAATAGTTGCCATTCTCGAGGGTCATGTGTTGTAGATTTCTTTCATGTAGACAGCGTGTCCAACCACAATGGATGAAAGTCCATTTCCATTATGTAGTAACACCGCCTTGAGACTCAATTTCGAGGAGTCTATGAATAGTCGCCATTCTTGAGGGTCATGTTTGATTCCGAGGGCATTCATCAGGCTATCTACATGGGAGCAGAACACAAGGTCATCTTCCTTTCTGAAGTAAGGTACAAACTGCTCGTGACGAGTTCAAAACGAAGTCACTTGGACATTTTCCTTGAGAAGATTCCATTGTTTAAGGCTTGATCCAAGTAACTCTGCTTTGGCCTCGGACAACTCCAGATCGCAAACTACATCGTTCATTTCTTCTTTGGTGAAAATGTGTGGTGCAGATGACGCCCCTGGCAGATGTATGGATCATCATTATACAAGGCTGCAGAGAACCCGATATTGGTTCGCCTCCCTCCTCAATGTCTGAATTGATGGAAAAATTCTTTTGGAGGTTCGATAACATGAAGGCCTTCGCTGTGTGGAACTGTTTGGTGAGCAGATTGTATATTCGGGTACGCTATTGTCCACTTCTTTTCCCTCGTGATGCCTCCAGAAACAAGGGGAACCACGAAGAAGTAGCAGTCATTTGCATGATTGCTTGGCTTTCTCCAAACTATAGAAACAGCATCGCCACTTTTTCGTCTTTCAGCCACTTCGGTAGATTTCTTGCATGTGTACTGCATCATATGTGTGGAACCCAGGCCTTGTCCTAGTCCCTGATCTTGCATCCAAAATAAAACTCATACACTGCTTTCACTATTGGAGTGATGGTCCTTTTGTGGCTTGCAAACGTCACTTCCCCGAAAATGTAACAAAATGTATCTACAATATTTAAACAGTTACAAGGAATCACTACTGCGGGATTAAAACTGCAAGGATCACTTGTGTTGCACTTATGACTCAAGGAAAATGGGAGTCGCTCAAAAGACTTGCTCACCCTTCAAGATGTCACTTACAACTAACGATTACATCATCTTTTGCCTGCGATCGTAAAGCCACGATGTCATGACTCAACTACATTGCATCAGACAATGATGCAATACCTCTGGGGGTTGTGTGTATGGCAGGCTGATGCAATACAATGCAATATGTTGCAATATGACTCAAGGAAAATGGGAGTCGCTCAAAAGACTTGCTCACCCTTCAAGATGTCACTTACAACTAACGATTACATCATCTTTTGCCTGCGATCGTAAAGCCACGATGTCATGACTCAACTACATTGCATCAGACAATGATGCAATACCTCTGGGGGTTGTGTGTATGGCAGGCTGATGCAATACAATGCAATATGTTGCAATCTGGAGTTTAAAATACAGCATTGCGAAATGGTTACCTGTGTACTCAATCTCTCCTAAACAAGAGCCAATCGACAAATTTTATTGTCATTTTTGTGCTCAGCATTTCGAAATTAGTAAAGATTGGATATTTTCATTTCAAAACCTTTTTGTGTGTTGCCCAGAGTTATTAAAATGAAAAAAATCTAACCAAAGTTTTTAAAAATGCTATGTATTGATCATATGTTAAAAATATTGATCCCCCCCCCCCCTTCGTATTTGTTTTGTAAAATATATGTGATTAATGAGAAAAATTAATTTAGAAACACTAAAACATTTTTAAATTACAAAATATTTTAAAATGAAGAAAAAACATGCGGTTGTACTTTCATGGAAAATTGCTGAAAGCCTGCAATAAAAAAACTTGCACCTTTGGTTTCTGCCTTTGATATAAAACATGGATGGGTGAATCTAAATATAAGCACGTTAATTAATGGTTTGCAAGCTAGAGCAAACGTCTGGAATTCAGAACCAAAATTAGAATATACCTCACTTAGACTAGTAGCAGTTTGAAGGATTGTTAAGGTTTATTATTTTCTGATGCATCAAATTGAGAGATAAAGTGAAAAGATTAGCATTATTTAAAAGCTCTGAAATGCCTATTTTTAGCATATAAATATAAAAATTAGCTTGAAATTTCATATTTTAACAAAATTTTAATTTCTTTTGTCATAATAATTGTGTTGTTTAGCATTTTCTGCCATATATGCAGATTTGGTGAACCACATTTTGGGCAGCATAAATTTTAAAGAATCTTTTTGAAACTTGTGCAATTCTCTATCTTTTACTTAGTATTATTAAATAAACTAACCATCATTTATCATTAACTAACTTTATCACATTAACCTCTCAAGTAGTTGCTTGCCACACTGGTCTGACAAGAGACCATCAGTTCATACACTTTAGTTGAAGGTCTGTGAGGATGGTGGGACCTAGCAGAAAACCAAAACAAACATCCATGTCTTGAACCAGATCCCTTTGATCAGTAGCCAATACAATCCATTCATTGAAGATATGGTATGTAGCTTGCAAGATACCTAGAGGTGTTTGCTGATGCAATTGTCTATTCACTACTAGTAAAGGCAGGCAATGCATTACTAGTCACAGTTTTGCAGAAAGTGTAGAAGTAGAATAAAATTGCCATGATGAACTGAAGTACAGCATGCAGTTCAAGGTGTTGATGTGTTCCTTTGCCAGTCAAGTTTTTGTACAGGATGAGTTCTTTATTGATGATCTTATATTCCCTTCACAAAGCTGGTTTATTATGAAGAAGACTTATGAAGTGGCAGTTCAAAATTCTGTACTTGACTTTTGCAGAGGTGACATAGGCACTGTTGTGCCAGTGCTATATGATAAAAAATGTCATTCAGTAAGACATATATCAAGTGAAAAATTCTTTAAAATCCTTAACATCAACTTAGGTATAATAAAAAGAGATGAGTGTGTGTGTGTGTATATATACCTGTGGTTGCCATAACTCTCCACATAATAGGGCTGGAACCTGGAATTTTGACAGGTCTTAAGAGTTGCATGAAGATGTGAAGTGCAAATATTAACTTGATAGGTTGAATAATGTTGGAAATTGGCATTTTAGATAAACAATAATAGATCTTTATGCCATCTTTATTTCTTTCTGGCCTGATTCTATTAATAGTGCATAATGACATAACACTTATTATTACTCACAGCCATTAGCGAGATGTGATTTGATTGTTTAAAATTACTGCTGTTTTAGAATTGGCTAGATGCTAATAAATAAAATTGGCTATTACAAAAAATAATGTGATGCAAAAAGTTACACTACCTTATTTTAATGCTCTTTCAATGAACATTACTTGCACGTGGCATTACCTATTATTTAAATATATTTTCAGTTCACTGATGGATTTTATGCAGAAATGTTCTTTCAAATAATGATTCTTAAATGCAAAATATTGTCCAGCCTATGAAATTATATGCAGAGAAAAATATTATTTACTGAATATATATATATTTTTAATTTTCTAAAAATAAAAAGCAAAGAGACACTTAAAGACCAGAGCAACACTGGAGAAATTTACTGGAAAACAAAATTATTTAACTTAAATAGTGTCTTCTATTTTTTCAGTAATAAATTATCACAAGAAAACATCCTGTAGACAAGAAACTTGAAATAATGAGTTGAAAAAAATTGGTCATCCTGACTAGGATTCGAACCCAGGTCACCCAGAGTGAATGACAAATACTACTACCATCAAAAAATGTGGTGGTTTGGCTGCCAAACTCCGATAATAAATGGCACCACTGGTGAATCAACAAGAATGCTTATGTCTCACTGTTAAATTAATGGTCAGTTACTCGGTGGTTTAGTGGTTATGATGCCTGCATGCTTCTGGGAGACCTGGGTTCAAATCCCAGTCAGGACAACCAATTTTTTTCAACTCATTATTTCAAGTGTTTCTATTTTCTTCCCCAGAAACAAGGGGGATAAAAATCTCACAGAATCTATCTTACTTAAAAATAATTTAAAATTCTCTCTCATTGAGCAATAAAATTTTAAAGTTTATCCTTCACACTATTTGCATGTTAGAAGTTTTAAAGAGCAAATTCAGAAGCTTTTTGGAGCAAGGGCAGCGCTCCATCTTCAGTGAAGTGACACTATGTGGTGATGTTAGGGCTGTTTAGAGCTTCTTTCCACGTTGTGAAGGGCAATTCCAGTGTCTCAGTTGCAGGTTGTGACGGACGAGGTCATTATTTCAATAGCCTCGCAGACTACGGTTCTGTAAAAAGTTGATGCACATGCAAGCAATGTGGTGCTCTTCCAGTCTATTGTTGATGCATGTTGTTCTGCTAGCTTGGCAGCAGCCATCATTAGCTTGTTTTGGCTGACATCTGTTTAATACTCTGTTAACTTCTCTTGTAAAGAACATATGGTTTTTCTGATGTAGTAGGCAATAGAATTATATGGCAAATGTAGGGGAAATCAGAATACATCCAATTTTTAAAGTAGGCTAAATTTGTTTCTATCTCTTTTGATAATTTTCTTCAGATTTGAAGCTGGGCTGAAAACAATTTTGATATTTTGGGCTTTGAGTAATTTGCAGACTGATTCGCATAGAAAAGGAAAGTAAAATATAGGTCCAGCAAAGGTTGCATGTTCGGAGTCGGTGATTGGGAGGAGAGCCGAATCTCTTCTGTTTTCATTTCTATATTTATTAGCTTTCCTACTGTTGTTGGGTGGAAGCCATGGGACGCAGCAATGGAATGGATGTTTCGAATTTCTTTTTTAAGCAACTGCTCATTTGAAGATATGGTGAAGGCCCTATAGGTGAGGGAATGGAGGGCTGCAATTTTGTACATCCATGGGGTGTATGAGTCCATGCATATGATGTAGGGGACAAAGGTGGGCTTTCGGTATACTGATGTCAATCTTTTTGAATGAAAACGTCAAAATAGGGGATGTCACTGCTATTTCCTCCTCCTTTATAAAAATGTATCATAGGATATATATTGTTGGTAGAATCAATGAGGCAGTTTAATTGTTCATTGCTGCAATTCCAAATTAAAAATATATCTACATAGTGACACCAGAAGAAGGGTAAAATTGTTGCCAAGTTGAATAATTTTGTTTCTAGATCTTGAAGGACAATCTCAGACAGGATGTTGGAAAGGGGTGAGCCCATGGGGGTCTGAGTCCTTCCTGTAGATTTGGTTGCCAAACTGGAAATAGTTGTTTTCGATGACAAGTTTTAGAGCCTCATGAATGGCATTGATTTCAGGAAGGAAAAATTTTTACACTTTAATAATTTTTGTCTGAAATAACATGACAGCATCAGAAACTGGAGTGGATGGGAATAAGGAGACTACATTGTGTGATTAATTTGTTGTCGGGCTGATTGTCGGGTGATTAATTTTCTGTCAGAGCCCAAAATATCAAAATTGTTTTCAGCCCAACTCCAAATCTGAAGAAAATTATTAAAAGGGACAGAGAAATTTAGCCTACTTCAAAAAAATCGGGCGTGTATCAATTTCCCCTACATTTGCCAGATAATTCCATTGTCTACTACATCGGAAAAACCATACATTCTCTACAAGAGAGGTTCGCAGAGCATCAAACAGATGTCAGCTAAAAGAAGCTAATGACAGCTGCTACCGAGCTAGCAGTACAACACATGGCAACAATAGACTGGGAGCATGCCACACTACTTGCATGTGCATCCCCTTTCTACAGAACCATAATCTGCAAGGCTATTGAAATAATGACCTCATCCATCCCCTTGTGCAACCAAGACATTGGAATTACCCTTCATGACATGTGGAAAGAAGCTCTAAACAGCCCTAATGTTACCACATAGTGTCACTTCACTGAAGACAGAGTGCTGTCCTTGCTCCAAAATGCTTCTGAGTTTTCTCCTAAAAACTTTTAACATGCAAATAATTTGAAGGATTAACTTTAAAATTTTATTGCTCAAGACAGAGAATTTTAAGTTATTTTTAATTAATTTCCGAGCAAGAAGGTATTTATTGTGTATCTATCATACTTTTATGCAAAATGGAAGTTCCCTACATTGAATTCTTTATTACATATTATGACTAGAGCAAAGCTGGGCTATTCTAGTATAAAGTAAATGTTAAAGCACTGAAATATGGTGATTGCTACATTTTCATGTTTACTTTACATACCTAGGTTGTTGTTAAGGATATTAAAAGAATTTTCACTTGGATTTGTCTCATTTGAATGACATCTTGTACCCATACAGCAATGGTAATACAGTGTCTATGTCACTTCTGCACAGATCGTTTTCTGAAAAAGTCGTATAGACGTTTGAACTGCAACTCCAGTAAATCATCGTTCACAATAAGCCATCTTTGTGAAATGAATATAAAATCTTCAATGGAGAACTTTCCCTACAAACACTAACCTGGCAAAGGGATACAAACTTTTGAATGACATGCTGTACTGCAATTTCTTCAACTTCACAATATTATTCTGTTTCTGGACTTTCTACAGAATTGTGACTAGCAATGCATTGCTTGTCTTTACAAATAGTAAATAGACTATTGAACCAGAAGGCACCTCTATATAACTTGCAATTTGCAAGCTATGTACCATTATCTTTCAGCTAATGGATGATTGTAATACTGCCACATAAGCTTGGTATGTATGTCATCTATCCTGACAGTATACTTACCACCCATTTAAATCAGCATTAATATCTATATTTCAACAGTGTTAATGTGGTAGTCATTTTAAGCCTTGCTCACTGTGTTACACTTTCTTAACTTTAAGTCACATAGGGACCTTAGATTTCTGCATCCTTAATGTAGCAGAAATAATGAAACCAATTCACCTCAACAATTCCTATTGGGCCTAAATTTTCTTGATCTTGTAAACATAAATTTTTGTACATTTCTTTATTTGTCATTGTGAGTTTCAATTGGGTTATTCTGCAGGAAGAAGAAAATATTTTAAGTATGGAATTATTATTAATTACCATTTACACGGAGTGAAATAACAGTGAATTCAGATGATAACTGATCCCATCTTCCCAATATAAAAAGTATGGTTACAAACATCCCCATGTTTGTAACCATACATTTTTTCTGGACATTATATACCCAGAAGCATTAACTTATAAATTAATATAATCAGTTATCTTTTCTATTTGAATGACCTCTATATTTTTAATGTTGTTTCCTGTAATATCATAGCAGCTTTTAATATAGAAATATTCCATTTGGTGTACTTAACTCTTAACTAGTTAAGTGAAATTACATTTCATATATGGTGAGATGGGGTCAGATATCCCAGTTTTTCTTTCATATATAAAATACTAATGGATACATTTATTTTATTACGATCATTTAACACTTTAATACACTGTTGAGGTCCCATGGACTCCAGAACATTCTGATCTTAACAGGGTTTGCATAATAGCAGATCTGTGACCTTGAAACACACTTGCAAATTCATTTTTTTTTCTCTCTAGTAGTAAAGGTGAAAATATGCATCAACCTTCCTGTGATGTTTACATTATCAGTGTTATGTGACAAATTTGCCACAGGGCATATGAGATACCACCTTTATCACAGGGTCTGTAGAAACCATATTTTCCTATAAAAACAAAACTATGTGTTTATCAGTGCAGGTCAATTACAAATGTTTCCTGCATTCCTCTTGTAAAAGAGTGGGTTTTGGCTCAATATACAACATGCCAGGCTTGTAATCTGATGTTCCTAGGTTTGCATTCAAACTGTGCCTGTGCTGAGATTTTTTTCTAATTCCAACTTTGCCCTCAATAAGATTAACTTTCTTCCTCATTGATGGGCTTGTAAAAGCCAGAATGGTCAGATGGGACATTGTCATGCCCCATGTGCAGGTGTTCTGTGTACATTACAGAACACATTAGATGGCCACAATTAAGGCTTCCATTTGTCTCCTCACAACTGTCCAGTGATTCTCCTTCCCTAACCTTTTCTGAGCTATTCAGACCTTTATGTAAAAGTGCCACTCAGAAGTAAAGCAACAACCTCTTGGAAATATTTTTAGAACAAAATTATTATCATAATTAAAATTAAGCAGTGTCATAGAGAATTAAAGATATTAATTTTAATTACTGCATTGTAAAGCTCTGTATATTTTATTATCCAATTTTTGAGAAAAGAAAAACATGCTACAGTAAAACATAAAGCTGTACTGAAATTTTGATAAAATATCTTTAGACATAAAAAGAATATACAATATTTTATAAAGTAAAACTCAAATCATACATGACCTAGATGTAAAAGTCAATTAAAAAAAAATGAATTCTGACCTTTTACATCTACACAAATGCGACATGAGGTAGTCTGTTATTCAAAAGTCTACATTTATGTAAGGTGCAATTAAAAGTCTTAGCTAGAGTTTTCATTAATACTAGATTATTTTTGAATGAAGAAGTATAAAATTTAACATTAACTGTATGGCAATTTGCCATGCAATTAATACTGTGCTTTGTACTCTTTATCTTCCTCTTCCATCTTCAGGTAGGTTGTGTTGAAGAGCTGCACAATGTAACCAGTTAGTTGCACAAAAAATATTAAACAATTCTGGATTAGATTCTTGAATAATGATGTGCATTTCAATAACCCTATATATAATTTCAACATTAATGTTCAACATTAAGGGTCAAAACACATGTACTTTAACCTTAATGTGCCAGAAGACACTAAAATTCCCAGAGCCAAATTAGGCCTCATATCTAGTGGGAACTATAGTTGCCAAGAGAATATCCTCCAAGTTTCCCCCCCCCCCCCATAGAAATCATCCGTTTTTAATTATGAAAACTTATGAAAAAGAAAACTAGTAAAATGGATGTTTTTAAATGGAAGACCTGCATCATTTTATAAGAATGTATATATCTAAGTGTTATAATTTTTACATTTCTGGTTTTTAAATTGTTTTGCTGTTTGTTAAAATGTTTCAGGAAAATCTATATATTATTATGTAGAATTAAATGCTCCTTTGTTTAAGATTTACTTATGATATTCTGTTCATTAATTATTTTAGAATGAGGAATTTTACAAAGTCAGCATGTTAAGGGTTAAATATGTTGACAGAGCACCCATGAACAGAATTGTTCCAATTCATGGGTAATAAATTTATTAAGCAACTTCTATAAGACTCAATGAAGAATCAATGCTGCATCACAAATGTATTACCACATCAGGCAAGTGGTAATGTTTACTAAATGCTAGAAAACAACAATTTAAACAAATATTATAATAGCTCAGAAATTAAATTTCTCTCATTAAATTAGTGTGTACTACTTTTAGTAACAGTCTTTAAATTAAACCACAAAGCATGTAAAAAAGAAAAAATCTGACTAGTGACAGTGAAAAAAAAAACCCTTAAGACGCCAATATAATATTGCCCCAAAAATTCATTACAAAAGTATCTTTTAGATATTTTTCAACCCTTTTGTGAATTTTATATATTTAATTTTTCAGCATTAAATGCTTCCTTTTGGTATATAATGGGGCTACTTTTATCATTAATTACTTTAAAATACAGTTCTTAAGTTGAGTTTTATTTAAAAACAAAAAACAATGACCTTGGCACCCTAAGAGTAAGTTAAATATTTTTATTTAGTGGGGAGTTGGGTTGGGTTGTTTTACCTTTGAGCGGCACTTTTTTGCACACCATGGGCTAAATGGCCAGGTCACAACGGACCCCGAAGGCTCAGAGAAGATTGGGGGAGGGGACCCACTGGAACAGCTGTTGGGAGACAGATGGTAGCCTCAAGTCAAGGCCATCCAGCGTGTTCTTTAATGTGCACAGGGTATGGCTCTCCCACACACGAGGCCACGGCTTAACGTCCCATCCGATGGACGGCGGCCTTTCCAAGCCCATCGGTGTCCCCTACTGACCGTGGGCAGGGCGGGGAATTTTGCGGAAATAAATCTCAATGCTGACCCAGGTGGGACTCGAACCTGGGAACTACAGATTACGAGCCTGGCATGCTACCAACTGAGCCACCTCCACCCCATGGGGGGGAAGGGAGTTAAAATGATATTAATATGTTAATGTGTGATAAAGAAAGTAATAGAAATGTGATGATTTAAACAAATACTGTTGTAGCTGAGACAGATATTATAACAGTTAAAAGTTTTAAACTGTCCAAACACGTGTTTAAATTAATTAAAAAAGACCCCCCTCCTCCTCCAAAAAACAAAGTAAAAACATACAATAGACTCTTACCACTTGTAGAAATTATATTATGACAGTTTTCTGATTTGTTATTGCTATCTTTATCTTCAAGTTCACCACTAAATAAACAATCTGACTGACTATCTTGTTTATTAAGCTTTTCTTGATTATTGACAATTTCGTCCACAAAACTATTATTTTGGCAAGTATTACTTCCAGAAACCAGTTCAGTTTGCAAAACTGTGGTATAACCAGAGATTTTCAGATCTTGTGGTGAAAATTTAGATTTTCTGTTAGTTTTTGAAATTTCAGTAGGCTTTAAGTTGGTTTTTTGCTGAGATGGTCTTTCAAGTAGATCTTTTACAATTATTTCTAATATTGTTCGGAATGGTATATTAGAAGCCTGAAAAAATACAATTGCATAATTACAATCTATGATTTAGCATGTTAGTAAACATAAAGAAAATTTTTATATGCAGTTTCTTGGCAATTAAAACATGGCACAATATCAAAAAATAGCTTACGACAAAGTCTTCAATAACACAGTTGATTTATTGATGAAACAGGCAGGTAATCCAAGAACATGGATGGAAAGATATAGTGAACTTGTGGTGGTAATAACTGGAGATGTCAAAGTGACATAATACACAACACTTTCTTATTTCATGAAGATTTCTTTCAGTTTTAATGAGTTTTAATATTTCACGGATTTTTGGGGCTCTGTATTGAAAAATGCTTCTGACAGTTTTTGTAGGCATAGAAATATGAATATTAGGGTATTTGCTATATAATTCATAAGCCAATATGGCTAAAATTTGTTGCATTTATTTAAAAACTAGGATTGTAAAAAAATGCAATTGGAGCCTGGAAAAAAAATCTTGATGTAAAATATTTTAATCTTTATATAGGTTTTAAATGTTTGCCCCCCCCCCCCCCCCTCTGTAATGCAACTTATGATTTTGAACATGAACTACAAATTTTATTTTACTTGAATTATATTTATGATGATGTTCAATACAGGGTGGTTAATCAAACTGTACTCTTTGATATAATTAAGTGTGTAACAATTATTAAAAATACAATGACCAATAATTTGATGCACAGTTGCATTATAGCAGTCTGTTATTAATTTTGAATTCTAACTGATTTCATACTTTTGAATATATAAAAAGAAAATTAGGAACAAATTCTTTTGGAACTATCTAAAGAGCTCAATAAGGAACAACACTGTTCACGAGTTCTTTTACCATGTCACTAGCTTACTTACTCATATCCACCAACCCGAGGACTTAGGCTTTATTGAACAAGCTCAGAAAAATAGGATTCTGGAAATGGATTTTTTTTTGCTTGTATTAATTTTTTCTCGTGTTGTTGGTAAAATGTAACGAAAAATGTAAATGTCTGTAAATGGTAGCTACGTAGTCACTGGAAGGAGAGCTATGCACCAATCCCCTGTGATGATGCATAGAACCGGCCAGGCCTAGCACTTAATGTCCGAATCCACCTTCTCGTGGTGCAGACCGTTAGTACCTTTCAAAAGAGATACTCTCTTGTGGAAGTGAACAGATGGGGAGGGCTGCCAGATTAGTGTGGCCTACTGATCTGGACAAACTACGGCTACTTTTCTTTTTTTTCCTACCCTGCTGAGGAGTGGTCAACCACACAGGGTCCTGGTGCTGACCATAAAAACCCACTGGACTGGACAGATATATGGCTCTGAGCTTGATTATGGATCCTGATTTTGCTGCACTGGTGGGGTTCTGTGGAGGAAAAATCTTCCGCTGTGTTTTCTGTCTGTTTGTGGGTTGACGCACCCCAAGTGAATAGAATCACAGGATATGTTTATCAGCTGGTGGATAATCCTAAGCAGAGGTCATTGCAGGCACATGAACTCTTTGCTTCTATATTGGAACATGGCACAATATCAAAAAATAGGTTGTTTCCTATAAAATAAAATATTCAAATTCTACATTGGAGGAAGTCTTTCAGTGTAGATGGCTTCAGCCTTTAGTGGTGGGGGAACGGGTCTTTGCCCCATGTCTGCGATTAGGGGACTGTTTGATATTGTCGGCATTCCCTCTCTCAATAAACATAGATTCTTTAAACATCCCACTAACCATTTTCTCTCCATAGGTAGTTGGAATGTGAGGACTCTGCACAGAGCTTTTCCTCTTGATGTCCTCACATAAGAATTCCACCATTATAGTTTAGATATTCTCGGCTTGCAAGAGACCAGATGGACAGATAAAGGTCAGATTCTTAAAAATAATCTTAAATTTCTCTTTTCAGGGAGGGACAACAATAAGCTTCACCAAGGTGTGGGTCTGCATCTCAGCAGACATGCTAGTGATGCTCTTCTAGGATATGAGTGCATTAATGAAAGGTTTCTTATAGCAAAATTTCAGAAAGCATTACAGACTTGAATGTTATCTGCTGTTATGCCCCCACTGAGGATGCCGATGAGGATGAGAAGGATAGGTTTTATGGACAACTTCAGGATATTTTGAATTCTGTCATGAAAGGACATATTACTCTTGTTCTAGGTGACTTCAATGCCAAAGTTGGTACTGACTCTAACCTTTGGGGAGGAGTAATAGGTCCTTTTGGTATTGGTAGCTGCAATGGCAACAGGCAACATCTCCTACAGGTAAGTAAACTCAATGGATTCAGAATAACTAACACTTATTACAAACACTGCGACATACATAAGTACACATGGGTTTCACCCGATGGGCTGCATAAGAATATGATTGATTATATATTAATTAACAGCAAATGGGCTAGTTCTGTTAGGAATACCAGGTCATATAGGGGAACTGAAATTGGATCTGACCATTACCTTGTTAAAAGTGTCTTGCAACTTAAACTTAAAAAGTGTTGGGTTAAAAAATTTTACTTTTAATACTGAAGCTCTGAAAGACCCAGTTATAGCTAAAGCTTACCATGATAGGCTACTTAGTCATTATGACAGTCATTGTATGCTTACTACTGAAGTTGAGGAAGAATGGGATCATTTTAAACAGGCTTTTTTGGACACTAACAGTACTCTTTTAGGAAAAAAGGAGCAGAGGAGGCAAAATATTCTGAGTCATAAGGCACTTGAGCTTATTTCAGAAAGAACGAACTGCAGGAATGTCCTTAATCAATATCCAACTAGTCCTAATAGAAAGCATTACAGAGTTGGGTTGGGTTGTTTTACCTCTGAGCGGCACTTTTTTTGCACACCATGGGCTAAATGGCCAGGTCACATGGGCCCCGAAGGCTCAGAGAAGGTTGGGGGAGGGGACCCACTGAAACAGCTGTTGGGAGACAGATGGTAGCCTCCCGTCAAGGCCATCCAGCGTGTTCTTTAACGTGCACAGGGTATGGCTCTCTCGCACACGGGGCCATGGCTTAACGTCCCATCCGACGGACGGCGGCCTTTCCAAGCTCATCGGTGTCTCCTACTGACCGTGGGCAGGGAGGGGAATTATTGCGGAGATAAATCTCAACGCTGACCCAGCTGGGACTCGAACCTGGGAACTACAGATTACGAGTCTGACGCGCTACCGACTGAGCCACCCCCGCCCCGAGCATTACAGAGAACTTAATAAATGTGTAAAGGATCAGTTAGCTGCTGATAAGAATCTTTGGCTTGATGGTTTGGCTGACAAAGCCGAGGAAGCAGTTAGACAGCACAACAGCAGAGAGCTGTACCAGATAGTTAACGTTTTGTGTGGTAGAAAACGAACAGGTATACAGGGATTGAAGGATAAACAAGGTAAGGTTATGGAAGGTGAGGATTCTGTCATGGCTAGGTGGGCTGAGCATTTCAGTGATGTTCTAAACAATGTGGTTAATTCTACTCCCATTGTTTGCAATGATGATAGATGCATTGGTGGCCTTAATGTTGACCCTATAACACAATCTGAAGTTATTTTGGCTGTTTCTAAACTTAAACTACATAAATCCGCAGGGGTAGATGAAATTACTACAGAAATGCTCAGAGCTGGGAATGTTTCGGTTACCACTTGGATGACTGAAATTTTGAATATCTTTTATGATAAAGGCATGGTTCCTAAGGATTTTACCAGAGCTATTGTTATCCCTATTTTCAAAAAAGGTGATCACAGTTCTTGTGATAACTATAGGGGTATCACCCTAATCTCTGTTCCAGGTAAAGTTCTTTCCATGATTGTGCTTAATAGAATTAAGAATCTGGTTGACAGTCAATTGCGTGATGAGCAATGTGGATTCATAAGTGGTAGGGGATGTGTGGATCAGATATTTTCACTTAGGCAGATTCTTGAGAAATGTTTAGAGTTTCAGAAACCTTTGGTTGCTAGCTTTGTTGATTTCAAAAAGGCTTTCGACTCTGTTGATCGTCATAATTTGTGGTTGATTGTGAAATCATATGGTATACCAGACAAGTTAGTTAACATAATGAAAGCTCTCTATAACACTGAGTCGTGTGTGAGAGTTGGTAAGGCTTGTAGCAATTGGTTTAGCATTACCTCTGGTGTTCGACAAGGGTGCATTTTGTCTCCTTTTCTCTTTAGTTTGGTTATTGATTATGTTATGCGAAATTCACTTCAAGGGAAAGATTTTGGCCTTAAATGGGCTGGAGATTCGAAAATTTCTGATTTAGATTATGCTGATGATTTAGCCCTTTTGGCAAATGATGTTGATGAGATGAACTCTTTCATTCGAGCTGTTGATGAAATTGGTAGTAGAGTAGGTTTGGTTATAAACAGAGAGAAAACTAAAGTGATGAAAGTTGGTCAGGCAGGCTGTGGTTCAATTAATCTGAATGGCTGCACTCTTGAGAAGGTGTCTCAGTTTAATTATCTTGGGAGCTATGTAACAGATACTGGTGATGTGCGGCATGAGATTAACAGGCGTATAGGGATTGCTGCTGGGACTTTTAAGAATCTATGGAGAGCGTCGAGAAATAGGCGTATATACCTAAAGACTAAAATTAGACTGTATAATAATTTTGTTCTTTCTAGGATTAGTTATGGTAGTGAAACTTGGATACTTTGTAAACAAGATAACAGGAAACTAGATGCTTTTAATTCCAGATGCTTACACAGTATCTTGGACATTAGGTGGTTCAACTTTGTAACTAATGATGAGGTTTAAGCAGCATATTGTGCAGAGAGAGACTCTGTTGATTTGGTCATGTTGCCCGTATGGATAATTATAGATTGGCGAATAGGGTTATAAACAGTGTGCTTAAAGGTCTCAGAAAGAGGGAAGACCAAGGATGCGGTGGGCAAACAGTGTCAAACAGGATCTTATTAAAATTGGTGTGCAGTGGCCAGATGCAGTAGATGTAGCATAGGACATACTTGCTTGGAGAACTAAATTGCACGGTCTGGTTGGACCTCCGTAGCCCATGGCTGCTTGAGGATGATGATGATGATGATGTTGGTAAAGCCTTTGCATCCAAAAAACACACAAGCATATACACAGTCCTATCAGAATAATATGAGCACCCACAAAATCACAGTGATCTACTGCTATTATCACCTCAAGGACCATATGTTGATGTGTATTAGGGCTCATCACAGTGATATACAGCTATCTCGGCATGGTCGACCTTGTCATGTGCCCTCTGGACTGCCCAGGCGTGTCACAGAGTGCAAATGACAAGGTTGACCACATGGAGATATAAGCGGCCATCCAGGACAGATGAGCCATAGTGTGTAACGTGAGCACAATGGGTAGAGGTATTGATTTGATGGACTTCAAAAAGAAATGATCATTGGCTACCGTGCCAAGGGTGGAAGTATCTCGGAAACAGCAGACTTTGTGGGCTGTTTGTGAGGTGTTGTAGTAAGTGTGTACCAAGAATGGACCGCTGACACACCGAGTACCTCCAGATGTCATAACTGTGGAGCCCCAAAGGCCATTGACCCCAGAGGAGAATTCACCTTCGTCGACTGGTAAAGGGTAATCGACATGCAACAGTGCAGCAATTGACTACTCAAATGAATGTTGGGGAACCCATGTACATGTCTCCGATAACAGTAAAGCGAACCCTGTTACACATGGGTCTCCAGAATCGACGCTGCCCATGTTAACCAAGGTCCATCAGCAATGATGCCTGCAGTTCACATGGGACTACCATCATTGAACAGTGGAAGAGTGGAAAAAGGTTGCTTTCTCCGACGAATCGAGGTTTCTACTCCACAGAAGTGACAGGCGGTGGCGGATACAACGTCAGACACACGAGAACCAACATCTGGACACGCTTGTTGGTCAAGTACCAACACTGGCGGTGACGATATGCATGTCTGGGGGATGTTCTTCTGGTATGACCTGGGACCGCTGGTACCACTGAATGGGTCCCTGAAAGCCAATGGTTTAATGGCTATGTTCACACTTGTGCGCTTTCGTCTTCAACTTCACTTTCAACTTTCAATTCCGCTTTTCAACACCGAGTAGTCTAGCGCATGCCTTAGATGGAATGAGTTGGACGCATGCCTTCAACTGTCTACACCTGTGCATCAAATAGCTTTCAATTTTTCATCAGCATAGACATGAATTTGCAATGGACGTAACTGATGCTGCTATGTTAATGGATGTAAGAGCTGCAATTTTAATGCTGAAAAAAGTGAGAAAAAGACGTGAAAAATATCAGCGATCGATATGGATGAAAGATTATTTTAAAACATAGAATTTTGGAATAATGAGGGAATTGGAATCAAATGAAAACGTTCTTTTTAAGAACTTTACGCTAATGTTTAGAACAATTTTTTATATGCTTTTGGGAATGGTGGAGCTGAAGATCGAAAAAAATATACTCGTTTCAGAGAAGCAATACCAGCTGAAGTGAAATTAGCAATCACACTTAGATATTTGGCTACCGGTGATTCATTCATGTCTGATGAATATTTAAACCTCTAATCTGATAAATTATTTAATTAATTTTTATTTATTTAAATTAATTTAAAAATTTATATCTCTGATGAATTATTTAATCTATAATCTTCAAAAAAGGTCAATATTTGTTCTAACGACATGGTGAACAAAAAGCACAAGCTCAATAATTACAAAAATCGAACGAAACCTTCCAGGCAAACAATGAAGTTGCACGGAATGTTGAACAAAAATCCATTACTGGTGGAAGTACGTGCATCCTTGCATGCATCACTGAAAACAGCACTGTTCAACTGATTTGAGGCATGCCTTTGCACATGCGTCACGTGCACTAGATGCATGCACCACGGTGCATGCCTTCTAGCGCACATAAAACACACAAGTGTGGACATAACAAATTGAAACTAGTATAAATGTTGCTGATGTGTGCCAATTCCTTTGTTCCAAAGAGAGAAAGTAATACATGATATGCATCTACAACAATTGCTGTACTCTTTCGTAAAGTATTTATGCAGTGGTAAAGCAAGATAATTACTTTTATTATACTTATCGTTACTTTGATATCATTTAGCAAGATCATTTACTTTGATTATAGCCTCTAAATAAGTTTGATAACTGAGTCATCCATCTTTTTAATATGTTTCTGCTTTTATTTCATTTATTTTTTCCAATAAGTTTCAATGCAAGTTAACTGGCTATTCTAACTAGTACAAGGATCTCAAACCAAATCATATAGAGGGTCAAATTAGTTACACCTCAAAATATGGTAGGCTATATTTTATTTTAAGCAGTCATATAGGCCAAACCAATTATTCTCAATACATGGTGGGCCACATTTTAAGCAATAATATGCAAACATAATTACCCATATTACTTTGTTATTATTTAAATGTTACATACTCTTAATAAGAAAACATAAGCCTAAATTTGATTTGTAATGGCTTCATCTTTGGCTGAAGGCAACCATATTCTTCATACTCATATGAGATCACTGCAGTTTGAGCCAAGTTAGTAAATCATAGTTCACTACAATGATTATGATCGAACACATTGATTTGTGGGTCACTCAAAATGACCTCGAGGACATGTGTTTGAGAACCTTGAACTAATGTCACCTGGTGATTAAGTTTTTATTGTATTAGTGCACTTTCTTATACTTAGGTTTCTCACACTGATGCAATTGTGGTTAAGATAATTTTTATTGTTTCAGCATAAGAACAACTGAACTTTAAATCTTATTCTGCAGTGACTAATACATATACATAGAACATGTTATCAAATGAAGTACCAATTAGTACTGGAGAACAACAAGGCTTCATTTTAATTTGAATTTAACTTCAGTTAGTTGAAAAAACAAAAACTGTTAACTGATTTTGGATAATTAAAGGATTAATCATGCACCAGAGCAATGGAGATATTAAAATATTTTTTGAACTCTATTACATAGGAAACTCTACTTTTCAGTTTAATATCTTGACCAAGCAAGTTTATATAACGCAGTAAATATCAATAAATAGTATAACTCAAATCGATAATTTTCAGTCAGCTGATACATTTTTTTCAATGCTTTTACATTATCTGTGACCACAATTTTAAACACAGCATTTATACCTTCATTTGCAGCAATAATTTTCTTATCTGGCTAGTAAAATAATTTGCAGCTTTGTGATTCAATTTGTCTTTATAATTTCTCTAAAATATGATTCTCCCTCCAAATGTAAATTGATATATATTTTGTGGAAAAAATTTCGCCGATATACATGACTTGAACCCTCATCTCTCCAGAAACATGCCAGAGTATTCTTACCGACTGAACTAATGCCGGCTCATCTTTTTTCCACTAATTTATAACTCTAAACTTTTCACCGATTATTTTCGGCACCAACCATTGGCGCCATCTATGATCAATGGGTGGCAACTATTTCTTTTCATGTAGCGCTGAGTAAGATGGTTGGTTGGTTGTTTTGGGTTTTATGGTGCATGGGTGAATAAGATGGAAATAATAAAGTCTCTTCACAATATTTAACATTATTAATGATTTAAACATAGGTGACAATCACAGTGTTACCTGGGTGACATTTTAACGTCAATATAACAATAAATATTTTGTGGAAAAAATACGTTGGTGTAATTTTTTCCACAAAATATTTATTGACATATTAACGTTAAAATGTCACCCAGGTAATGCTGTGATTGTCACCTATGTTTCAATGCAAATTGGCTGGTATAACTGATTTCTTGCCAATATTACTCTAACCACCTACTATCCATGCTGATTCTCTTCCTTTTTAACCATATCAGTTTGCAGTTGTTCATCTAAAATGTTGGGAACAAGACCTTTCTAATTGGTGAATGATACCCTGGTCTAAGTTTTGAAATCAAGTTTTTAAAATACCCATTCTTAACAGCTGAAAATGGCAATATATCAAAAATATATTGCAACATTAAAAATACATTCGAAAAGTGAAACAAACTAGAGAACAATGGAAAAATTTAAAAATAAATTTTTATTGAAGTTAAAAGAAAAATTTTCCTTATTCACAGATCATCTCTTCAGCAAGTTATACTGACAGACACCAGTTGCACTTCTGTGTCAAAGTAGCTACTTGAGAGGTAATTTTTACTTAAACAAATACTAATTAAAATTTCCTTTGAATTTTTGTCATTTATTGCTTACAATTAAATGGTCTTTTCTCTGATATATAACATCCCTATTTATGTTAGTTACTTCAGATAAGTTTCTAAAGTAGTTTCATGTTCTAAAAAGAATTCAAAATTAATTTGGCCTTCAGAGTGGGTTGGGTTGTTTTACCTCCGAGTGGCACTTTTTTGCACATAATGGGCTAAATGACCAGGTCACAAGTACCCCAAAGGCTCAGAGAAGGTTGGGGGAGGGAACCAACTGGAACAGCTGTTGGGAGACAAATGTTAGCCTCCCTTCAAGGTCATCCAGCGTGTTCTTTAATGTGCACAGGGTATGGCTTAACGTCCTTCTGATGGACGGCGGCCTTTCCAAGCCCATCGGTGTCCCCTACTGATGTGGTCAGGGTGGGGAGTTTTGCAGAGATAAATTTCAACACTGACCCAGCAGGGACTTGAACCTGGGACCATTGGAGTGACTTCAATTTTTAGAAACATAACACTAGAGCCTTAATGCAAATATTATGGAATATTTATATTGCAATAGTAAAATAATTTAAATAATACTATATTTACAAATTGGTTTAGGCTTTTTAGCTGACTTTATAAATTTATCATTAATTGCTACTACTTCTTTTCATTTATTCTGATCCTTTCTTCCAGTTTCTCCCATTTTCTGGAAGAAATTGTTTAAAGCTTTATTTCATTATCATTTTGTGTATTCAGAAGTCCCATATCTGCTCCTTCATGTGGTTCAACTGTGCTATGAAAGAATTTTACTTATCAACTATTTTAAGAAACTTTACAATTTTTGGTGCCAATGATTACATTGTGAAAATTATCTGTACATTTATGAAGTAACAAAACACAGAAAATTGTACATAAAGAAATTAATAACATAAATAACAATACACTATAACAAAATTCTTATCTGCCAAATGAGCAAAAGTCCCATAAGAATATTGATGGGATATACCCTCCTCATCAGAATATAAGTTACCGAGAGCCTGGTAAAATTCTAGGGAAAATTTCTGCCAAAACATACAGGTAGTTCTTGGTTTGCATGGTTTATTAATTTAGGCATGTTCTCAAGTTGAGTGGTCCAAAAATTTATGTTTACACAGTTTGAAACAAATCTTCAAAGCATGATGTGAGAAATCCTGGCAACTTTCTTCATAAAAACACCCACTTTTCAGAAAAAGTAGCAAAGCTCACAACTCATTGCTAGCTGTGTACAACAAATGTGAGCATCTTGTCTTATGAGTCATTTCGCACTTTAATCAGACCAAGGCTGCCAGACATCCAAATTTCTGCAGGGCTGTCATTTTGCATAGCGAAATTCTGAGTCTTACATTGATAGCCAAAATCCTGAACACCAAGAAACAATTAAACATCCTCTACCATTGTCTTCAGTGTCATCTAACCAGGATGACCCACTCCACAAAAAACTTATCCACTTCACCCTCTTCACTAGCTCCAATAAACTTGTAGAATACAGCAGTTAATGTATCTTGCTTACTGAGTAAATTTTTTTTTTAAGTTTATTTTATTTTGTAGTTTAAATTTTTGATTACACTTATTGTATTACATTCTATATTACAAGTTCAAATTAGTGCTGTTGGAAAGGCTAACAGAAACATACTTCCAAAATGTACTGTACATTTCAATTATTTTATGTGGGAAAATTGTTCTTATTTTGCATGAATTTGATTTACAGTAGTTTTAAGGAATGCATTAACTATGCAAATTGAGAACTACCTATACACCAATAAAGCCAATGTAAAGAGGCTTTAAAGTTTGCCTACTTGGAAAATATATATATAAATACCAGAAAAGTAGATTTAGGGTATAGCAGAACATAGCTGAGTATATATATATGGCAGGGGTGGTTAGTGAGCTTGGGATTAGTGTTTTTTTAAGCATCAGGATAATCTAGGCTGGAAAGGAAGTAATGTCATTTTTATGTGGAGCAACATTTACTTTGTAGTTAAAAATAAGTGTAGCAGAGTAAACATTCCTCATGTATTGCTTAAATTTTTTCTTTTTTCAGAAAAAATTGGAAAAATCTGAAAGAAATTTTGATTTATAGTCCATAAAAATGAGTGCAAAATTAGGAGCACATAAAACACTGTATGCTCTATGAGTTCAAAAAGGTTTCATCAGCTTCAGAGGCAACAAGGAATACAAGCACTGTCTATCGAAATTGTTAAATGTCAGGAAATGCCAGCAATGGTTCAGTAAATTTTGTTTGGGAAACTTTGACCTCAAAAGATTCTCCTCATTCTGAAAGGCAGAGAGCAATTGACAGGAATGCTCTCCAAGCCGTAATTGGAAATAATATGAAGTTGACAGCTCAAGAAATGGCACAACAGTTCAATACAACCCATACAACAATCAGAACCCATCTTCATGAGTTTGGTAAAATTTCAAAACTTGGTCAATGCGTCCCACATGATAAGACTAGTGCTCAGCTTAATCAGAGAATCAACATTTGTTCATCATTAATCCTTTCCAGATCCAGCTATTATTTTTCAAGCTTGAATTATGTATTTTTAAAAGAGATATGTAAGAATATTTCCAAACGGCAATTAAAAGAAAAAAAATCGAAGTTTCGCGTGTTGTGCAAAAAAGTCTATAGACGTTCTGGACCTGGGAAGGGTTAAAAATATGACACACTAGTGGATTATTTCTGGAAAGAATCATCACTAGTGATGAAGAGTGGGTTCTTTATAATCATATTCAATGTAAGAGACAATGGTTAAAAACCCAAAGAAAAACCTGTGCCAATATCAAAACAAGGATTACACCCTAAAAAGGTAATGCTTTGTGTTTGGTGGGATATGAAAGGTGTCGTCTATCATGAGATTTTGAATCCTAATGAAACTATCACTGCTGATAACTATCGTTGTCAAATGGAAGAACTGCACTGGTATCTGTAAGAAAAGGAGCTGCATTGATCAATCGAAAAGGAGTGTTGCATGATAATGCAGGACCACACATAGCAAAACAAACCCAAGAAAAAATTCTCACTTTGAATATGGAAGTTTTGCCTTATCCACCCTATTCTCCTGATCATGCTCATCAGATTATCACTTTTTCAGATTCTTACAACACTATTTAGATGAGAAAAGTACAAGACTGATGGAGAGCTACAAGATGACATAGAGATGTTTTTTGTCTCTAAACCCATAGAATTTTATGTATGAGACATTAATAACTTGCCTACAAGATGGAATTATATGATCAAAAATGAGGGAAAATATTATCTTGATTGGAATTTATGAATAAATTTGTCAATTACAGAAGTTGAAAAAACAACAACTTTACTTTCTTTCCAACCTAATACAAACACATACTGTGATGTTTCACCCATTCACTTTTACTTTATTTACATTATAATTATTATTTTGGAGTATTATTTTTCAGTTGAATCATCATTTCTCCTCACCCATACCACAAGAGTTATGCATGCGCAACTCGTTTTTGATTGACAGCTGCTAATGCGTGTAAGGACACCCCTCCTCTAGTGTCATAGCTAATGTGAGCACACATTCATCAATTTATGCAAATGTGCTTTCCCAGTGTGCAATACACATGTGTCAGTTGCACAGCACATGTAAGTGATGTTAGATCATGGAGTCAGTAGTTAGCTGAGTGTTGGAGTTCAGAGAGCAACGGTTTTGTTAGAGCTCAGAGAGGAGTGGTTATGTTAGAGTGAGCAGTTAGTTGCTCAGGTATTTTTGTAAAAGGAAATTGCACTTTGGTCAGTCTAGATTTTTGTAATGCTCTAATAATATTTTTATTTTTTTGCATGGAATTCATGGTTTCAATACTTTTTATTATTGTGTAAAAAGTATATTATCATTGTAGCATCATCAGCCAAGAACAGTTGGATGAACTTTCTCTGTTCTTTCACTGGCTGAAATATTTCATGGCAGCCACAGGCAATTCAAATTTTGCTCATTTTACCACCATTGGACATTAGTGTTGTTTTTCTGCTGAGATCCTGCCATCCTCACAGACCTTCTATTATAACATATACACTGAAAGGCTCCTATCACACCTCTGTGGCAAGCAGCTGCTTGAGTGTACCAGTAGAAAGTTTGAGCTTGCCTCTGGGCTCTTGCTGGAGGCACAGTAACCCACAAATAATACAAAATGCAACTGAGGTTGTCAAAATGTATTCAAATGGTGAAAATTTTAATATATTATCATTTTTAATAACAATAATTTTAAGTTCTATAATGGTTTACAATTTTTTAAATATTTTTAAGGGTTAAAAAATGTTTTTCTACGGATAGATTAGCAGTGTTTTCAATGCTTACATGGACTGACAGCACCTGATATATGGTCTCTCACTCATCATCTTTTCTTTTTTGCTAAATTAACAAATAAAAACCATGCTGTTTTCACTTATTTTCCTATTGCTTTTTTGTTGAGAATTGTCAGTTTGTGGATTGTTCCACCATATCATTTGAATGAATGGAGAAACTCAATGAGTTATGTATCAAATGAAAGCTTGTGACACGGATGCACCCATGCTTTTTTCCCTCCTAAAAAAGTGGAAATATGAAAGCAATTTTTCCCCTATATCTCCTGAATGCAAGGAGTGGGGAATGTAACAAGCTATGCATTAAATGAAAACAAGTGATGTGGGGAGTGTCATAAGCTATAAAAAAAAGACCCCACACGCTTTCTCCCCCCCCCCTAAAAAGTGGAAATATGAAAAATATTCTTTTGCTATATCTCCAGAATGTCAGTGCTGAAAGTAAAAAGTTATACAGCAAATGAAAGCTTCTGATGCAGCGAATGTCATAAGCTATAAAAAATTGACCCCCTCCCTCTACAAAAGAGGGAAAATATGAAAACAATTGTTCCCCTGTATCTCTTGAACTTAAGAGAAGAAAGTAACAACCTATATGTCAAATGAAAGCTTGTGATGTGGGGAATGTCATAAGCTATAAAAAACAAGATTGCACCATCGATATGTTTCAGGTTTATTTTCTTCTTTTCAGGGTCATGTACAAAGATCGCTATTTTTAAATTCAATTTACATGAACATTAATTAAAATTAAAATGGCTTTTTAACACACTGTAAAACATTTTGCCTGAACGGGAAATAAATCATAACACAGTTGATACTACAGATGTATGATGAGCTGAATTCCACAGAGTTTGGTGCAAGTAAGATTCGCAAATAAATAATGAAGGAACAAAGTTTATATTAGGTGGAAATTTCTTCATTGAATATTTTAGGGGTAAACTTCCTTTGGCAGAAGTAGTATGCTAATAATAAAAAATAAAATAAATACCCCCTCAAGCAGCTGCTTGCCACAGAGGTCTGACAGGAGCCCATCAGTTTATATGCCATAATAGAAGGTCTGTGAGGATGGCAGGACCTCAGCAGAAAAACGACACATACATCCATGCCTTACCCGGAGCTCAAACCCAGGTCCCTTAGATCAGTAGCCAAGTGCGCTAACCACTGCCTCAGGATATCTGTAACTCAGTAGAACAAGTTAGTACTTCCCTAAGTATGGGAGAGAAACGGTCAAGCCACAAGGGCTGACCTAACAATGGCATCGAACAATTGCAAAATGAGGGTGAAGTGTTCTCATCGCACTTGTGACAGAGCTAGGTAGTCACTGGAAGGAGAGCTATGCACCAATCTCCACTGATGATGCATAGAACCGGATTAGTGAGGCCTACTGATCTGGACAACTATGGCTACTTTTCTCTTTTCTTTCTACGCTGCTGAGGAGTGGTCAACCACACAGGGTCCTGGTGCTGACCATATAAACCTACTGGACTGATATAAGGCTCTGAGCTTTATTATGGATCCTAATTTTGCTGCACTGGTGGGCTTCTGTGGAGGGAAAATCTTCCGCTGTGTTTTCTGTTTGTTTGTGGGTTGACAGCCCCAAGTGAATAGATTCACAGAATATGTTTATCAGCTGGTGGATAATCCTGAGCAGAGGTCATCGCAGGCACCTGAACTCTTTGCTTCTATTGGCATCGTCAAATTCTACATTGGAGGAAGTCTTCCAGTATAGATGGCTTCAGCCTTTAGTGGTGGGGGACGGGTCTTTGCCCCATGTCTGCGATTAGGGGGCTGTTTGATATTGTCAGCATTCCCTCTCTCAATAAACATAGTTTCTTTAAACATCCAATTAACCATTTTCTCTCCATAGGTAGTTGGAATGTGAGGACTCTGCACAGAGCTTTTTCTCTTGATGTCCTCACACGACAATTCCACCATTATAATTTAGATATTCTCGGCTTGCAAGAGACCAGATGGACAGATAAAGGTCAGATTCTTAAAAATAATCTTAAATTTCTCTTTTCAGGGAGGGACGACAATAAGCATCACCAAGGCGTGGGTCTGCTTCTCAGCAGACATGCTAGTGATGCTCTTCTAGGATACGAGTGCATTAATCAAAGGTTTCTTACAGCAAAATTTCAGACAAGCGTTAAAGACTTGAATGTTTTCTGCTGTTATGCCCCCACTGAGGATGCCAATGAGGATGAGAAGGATAGGTTTTATGAACAACTTCAGGATATTTTGAATTCTGTCAAGAAAGGAGATATTACCCTTGTTCTTGGTGACTTCAATGCCAAAGTTGGTACTGACTCTGACCTTTGGGGAGGAGTAATAGGCCCTTTTGGTATTAGTAGCTGCAATGGCAATGGGCAACGTCTCCTACAGGTAAGTAAAGTCAATGGATTCAGAATAACTAACACTTATTACAAACACGGCAACATACATAAGTACACATGGGTTTCACCTGATGGGCTGCAAAAGAATATGATAGATTATATATCAATTAACAGCAAATGGGCTAGTTCTGTTAGGAATACCATATCACATAGGGGAGCTGAAATTGGATCTGACCATTACCTTGTTAAAAGTGTCTTGCATCTTACTCTTAAGAAATGTTGTGCTAAGGTTAAAAAATTTACCTTTAATTCTGAAAGACCCAGTTATAGCTAAAGCTTACCATGATAGGTTACTTAGTCATAATGACAGTCATAGTTTGCTTACTAATGCAGTTGAGGAAGAATGGAACTGTTTTAAACAGGCTTTTTTGGAAACTAACAGTACTTTTTAGGAAAAAAGGAGCAGAGGAGGCAGAATTATTTGAGTGATAAGGCACTTGAGCTTATTTCAGAAAGAATGCAGGAATTCTGCAGGAGTGCCCTTAATCAATACCCTACTGGTCCTAATAGAAAGCATTACAGAGAGCTTAATAAACATGTAAAGGATCAGTTAGCTATTATTATCATCCCTATTTTCAAAAAAGGTGATTGCAGTTCTTGTGATAACTATAGGGTTATCAGTCTACTCTCTGTTGCAGAGAAAGTTTTTTGCATGATTGTGCTTAATAGAATTAAGAATGTGATTGACATGCAATTGTGTGATGAGCAATGTGGATTCAGAAGTGGTAGGGGATGTGTAGATCAGATATTTTCACTCAAGCAAATTCTTAAGAAATATTTAGAATTTCAGAAACCTTTGGTTGCTAGCTTTGTTGATTTCAAAAAGGCTTTCGACTCTGTTGATCGACATAATTTGTGGTTGATTGTGAGATCATATGGCATACCAGAAAAGCTAGTTAATATAATGAAAGCTCTCTATAATAACACTGAGTCATGTGTTAGAGTTGGTAATGCTTGTAGGAATTGATTTAGTATTGCTTCTGGTGCTCGACAAGGTTGAATTTTGTCCCCTTTTGTCTCTTTAGTTTGGTTATTGATAATGTCATACAAAATTCACTGCCAGGGAAAGGTTTTGGCCTTAAAATGGTCGAGATTTCAAAATTTCTGATTTAGATTATACCAATAATTTGGCCTTGTTGGCTAATGATGTCGATGAGATGAATTCTTTCATTAGGGCTGTTGATGAGACTGGTAATAAAGTTGGTTTGGTGATAAACAGAAATAAAACTAGAGTGATGAAAATTGGTCAGGCAGTTTGTGCTTCAGTTGCTCTGAATGGTTGCACCCTTGAGTAAGTGTCTCAGTTTAATTATCTTGGGAGTTATGTAACAGATACTGGTGATGTGCAGCATGAGATTAACAGGCGAATAGGTATTACCTCTGGGACTTTTAGGAATCTATGGAGAGTGTGGAGATATAGACGCATACACCTAAAGACTAAAATTAGATTGTATAACAGTTTGGTTCTCTCTAGGTAACCCTAGAGAGAACCAAACTGTTATACAATCTAATTTTAGTTATGATAGTGAAACATAGATGCTTTGTAAACAAGATAACAGGAAACTAGATGCTTTTGATTCTAGATTGCTTACACAGTATCTTGGGCATTTGCTGGTTCAACATTGTAACTAATGATGAGGTTAGGTAAAGGAGTCTTCAACCTCCTCTGAGTAGTATTTTGTGCAGAGAGAGACTCTGTTGGTTTGGCCATGTTGCCAGTATAGATAATCATAGATTAGCGAATAAGGTTATGAACAGTGTGCCTAAAGGCCTCAGAAAGAGGGGGAGATCTAGGATGTGGTGAGCAGACAATGTCAAACAGCACCTTGTTAGAATTGGTGTTCAGTGGCGATATGCAGCTGATGTAGCTCAGAACAGATATGCTTGGAGAAATAAATTGTGCTGTCTGGTTAGACCTCCATAGCCCATGGCTGCTTGAGGATGATGATGTCATATAAGCCGACAAGGCTCCTGTTAGACCTCTGTGGCAAGCAGTTGTTTGAGGGGCATTTATTTTTTTATTAATTTTAAGTATGATATTATTCTGTGACTTTCAAGATCACTATTCTTGTTTGCTGTAATTTATGAGAAAAAAAATCCACAAAAATTGAAGTAAGGGAGCTGAACATTTGAAGTGATGTTTTTTACAGCCAGACTAAAGGAAAACAAAGAGCCTTTGTATGAAACAACAGTGTGTGTGCTCCTACTGTATTTGCCATCATCACAAGAGACAAAAGAGGTTCAAGAAAGAAATTTCTTGTCACACTGACTGTAAAAATAAATAATAAATACATGGGAGTATTTCTAATTTAGATGAATATGGGGAAAAATAAGAATTTGATTGCATATTTTGGATATTTATATTTTTTCAAAAAATTATGTTTTACATACTTAAATATTTTTTTCAAAAAATTAAAACATGCAGAATTTTAGTTGCAAAGGTTGTGATAAATTTCAAATTTTATTCAACAGTCTAGTCATGATTACCATTAGATAAATGCTTCATGAAGAGAAAAACTATCTGTTTATATTTACTTTTTAACCAATTTTCTAATAGTCTGAAATAGGCTGGCTTATACTGCTTGAAGGTATTTAATTCATATTATATAATATATATTTGCTAGGCAGCTATTATATAATGCAAAAGAAGCTCAAAAAACACCCATAAGGTTTATCAGTCAAAAAAAAAAAAGTAATTTCTCATAAGTTCAGGTTTGATATAATAGTTTATTATTAGGCCTTTCTGAATAATAATATTAGAGAAATATTGATATAAGGTTCTCTGCCTTCCACAGAAAAGGTTGAGTTATTTTACCTCTGAGTGGCATTTTTTGGAAACACAATGGGTTAAATGGCCAAGTCACAAGGACCCTGATGGCTCAGGGAAGGTTTGGGGAAGGGAACCCACTTAACAGTTGTTAGGAGACAGATGGTAGCCTCATATCAAGGCCTTCCAGTGTATTCTTTAACATGCACATATGATATGGCTCTCTGCACACAAGGCCATGATTTTATGTCCCATCTAATAGATGATATACCTTTCCAAGCCCATCAGTATTCCCTACTGACCAAGGACAGAGCAAGGAGTTTTGTGGAGATAAATCTCAATGCTGGCCCAGATGGGACTCACACCTGAGAACTGCAGATTACAAGCCTGACATGTTATACCAACTGAGCCACTCCCAGCCTTTTGGCAGAAAAATTTATATCAAACATTTCTTCAGTTTATTCTGAATATAGAGAAAAACTGTCATTAACCAGGTGGATTGGAACCCATGCCCTGATAACGTCAGGCACTCTGACTGCTGAGCTACCTGACATATTATCAGGAAGTCGTGTTCAGATCCCACCAAACTAATGACAATTTTTCCTCTACATTCAGATATCACCACAGGTGCATATCTGATTTCAAAACATTTCAGTTTATTCTACTTGACTGGACAAATGGGTTTCTAAGCCTGATATACATAAATACAGTTACATTTTGTGTTTGAAATTGGGACATTACAAACAGCTTAAGTAGATATACACCTACTTTGTTCTTCTTAAACAATTTTTCAATGTGCAACTCATGGAGAAGAACTGCTCTATTACATATGCTGTCAGCATCTCGAGGCATTTCACATTCCAAAGTGTACAAAGTTTTTGTATAACCCTATAAAAGCACAAATGAGCAATTTAATACAAGTATTTGCATATATATTGTATTGTTTCAAGTAGGCCAGTAGATAATTTTCTACAGAAAAAATACTGAAAACAGCTCTTAACTTATATATACAATTAACCTATAATTGAGATGTACATAATTATCAAATATGAGCTCCAATTATATATCTTACTTCATTTCCTAATGCTACAAAAGCAATTATGGTATGCTGATAAATGTGTTTAAATTATCCCTTAACAATTGTCATCTATTATGGTTGCATAATCAATATTGCAATATTTCTGACAACTTTGGAACTTTGATTTGGATTTGGCAATATATACATATTTCTTTCAGGAATGGCAAGGTACTAATAAGATACAATGATTTGCATTTTCAAAATCTCCCAATAGTTTTAATTTTCAATATCTGAAGTCACTAAATATTTAAAAAATTAAATTAAAATATTTAAAATATTATGTAAACTTTAAATGAATAGCGCAAACAGTCTATTCATGCAATATATTTGGAATTTAGGTGATAGTGTGATGGTCAAGAGGTTGCACTATAATAGCAACTTGCCTCTTACTCTGTGAGCTGGGATTTATGTCCATTATGACAGACTTTCTAAGACCATCAATATTCACTTTCACATTGAAGACAGGGGGAATATAGTGGAGGAAATATCAAATCAGGCATAATAAGGATTTGAAACATCAAGTTATGAGCCTGGCACACAAATCACTGGGCCAACCCCAATTCAGATCAGACCACAAACACTTGCCTGAAAATAAAAATCTAGCATAGTAATGTTAGAGGATTTAATTATTTTATCTGTTTTATTACAAAACCTAACCTAAAAATTCTTACCCCCACTCACTTTTTTGACTATGTGCTTGCTTCAAACAATAAAAAATTTTGATGTAATCAATATATAGTAAATTCACAGAGTTACCTGTTGACTTTGGTCAATAAATCAATGCCACATTAGTTTATGAATGATGGAACCAACATTAGTGATCTTAGAACACTTTGACATGAATCTGGAGATACAAGGGTTTATAAAAATAATGGAAACACTGACGGCAACTGGAGTAAACGCAATGTGCCATATGCATATCACACGGACAATGTCACCCACAACGTGAGGTATATAAAGGAGAGAAGTATGATGTCTGCTATCACATAGCAGTGACACAAAGCACAGGTGAAACAGCTGTTGTAGTTTAATTGTCCACACTGTCAGATCTCAGTGACCTCCAAAATGGCATGATCATTAGTAAACATCTTGCAGGAGCTTCAGTAACCAGAACGGTAGAAATAGTAGGTGTAATATGTGGAACTGTATCAAAGATTATGACTACCTATCAAGGACAGAGCATTGCCTCCAAACATGCAAATTGTGGACGCCATAAGAAGTTGTCAGATAGGGATAGGCGACCGTTGGCACGGATTGTACAACAGAATCACAAGACCACGGCACCACAAATAGCAGCAGAGTTGAACACCAGTTGGAATGATCCCATTTTCATCCAAACAGTTTGTTGAGAACTTCATCATGCTGGTATTTATGGCTGTGCTGCAATTCACAAACTTCTGATTACCAACATCAATGCAACAAAATGTGTAAGGTGGTGCAAGGCACATAAAAACTGGGATGCTAAAGACTGGAAATGTGTCATCTGGTCTTATGAATCATGCTATACATTGTTTCCCACCACTGGTAGAGTGTACGTCTGGCGAAAACCTGCAGAAGCATACCACCCCGACTGTGAATTACGAAGGTGAATCCCTGATGCTGTAGAGTGCCATATCATGGCATTCCTTAGGGCCATTAGTTATTCTGCAGGGTCATGTCACATCTGCAACGTGCGAATCCATTCTCGGGGGCCATCTGCATCCAATGTTGCTGGCATTGTTCTCTAATGACTGTCCCTGGTTTCAAGTGGATAATGCACCCGTGCATTTTCAAAATGTGTCAAGTTGTGGTACATCAGCTACCTTGGCCACTTCAATCTCCAGACCTCAATATTATTGAACATTTGTGGGAATTTCTGGAACACAAGATCAGATCACACTTTCCACCTTCAGCATTACTGGCATAATTGGGCAATATTTTACAGGATGAATGGTCCTACATTTCATTACCATATGTGTATGACTTGTATAAATTTATTCCATGTTGAATTGCATCTGTTCTGAATGCCCAAAGTGGACCTACAGCTTGTTAATAAATGTTCTCCATAAACAGTATGTATTTCCATTCCCTGTATGTGGGTTCAAATCTTGCATGTCGGCAAAATAATTTTTTCCAAAAAATTTTTAAGTACGCAAAAAATAAAAAAAATGAAATTCACAATAAAAAAAAGTAATCTTTAATTCAGATTTTTATTAATTGTATAACATTTATTACAAATATTATGGAAATTACTTTATTATGTCTAGTACCTACATCAGTGCTTTAGTACAGTTTCGAAACTTTGTTCCCTTACTATTTTACGCCAAGATTTTTTTCATCTTTGAGCACTAGAAATATATTATTAACTTTCCATTCATAGCACTTATATAAGGCATGTGAATCAGTCTTTCCTAAGTAAAACACACTATGCTAAAGCCAAACATAGTTACTGTTAGATATACTCTTAAAGTATAATCTTACCAAATGATCAGTAGTTTAAAAGAAAATTATTAGTTTTATTTGGTCTTAAAAATAATCTTTGTGATCAATTTTACTTCCTGAAATAAGAGATGAAACAGCTGAATAAGCTAGAAAGTTTCACGAATCAGTTAAGAGGTTATTGTGCTTACTTCTTTCCATGTGACATTCTGACCAGAGCAGAAAAAACAGGTACATTGAAGGCACTTCAGCAATTGGTCCCCCCCCCCCCCCCAACACACACAAACACACATTTTCCTCTTACCGATTCTCTTCTTAATTCTCTTTATCAGTCTCCTACTTTAACTTTAATAAAGGGTTGCTAAACATCAGGAAATAAACAGACTGTCCATAAAAAGTAGCTGAAATTTCAATAGAACATATCCTTAAAAAATTTTGCAATTTTTAACAAATTTCAATAAGGTATTTTTGTAATTACAAAGAGATATTACGTTATCACCTTTTGAAGTTGAATTTGTGAAGCTTAACAATATTGTACATTATGAAAAATTGATTTTCAGAAACAACTTCTCCACAAAGTTATACTGTATTATTATACAGAGTGTTTCAAAAAGGACACAACCCTCTATTGTAATTTTCTATTTAAACTTAACAAAAGACACAGATTTCAAAAGATGCAAATTAGACAAATATATACCTTTACAACAGACGTTGAAAGTGATTTCCTGTAACTTGGATGCAGGTTCGTACCCGTTTCATGCATTTGCAGCCACCTTTCGTAATGTTTGTTTTTCTTATGTTTAAAATCTCTCTTTTAATGTTAGCCTTAAAGTATATGAGGATTGTTTTGAAACACTACATATTTGAGATATCCCCAAAGGAAAAAATCTGGAGGAGTAAGATCAAGGAATCTTGGGGACCACAAATTTTTTAAATCAAATGATCACCAAAAAATTCTTGCAACATGACCATTGTGTCATTTGCAGTATGGACGGTCGCACCATCTTGTTGAAACCAACATTCTCGTTCATTCACATCCAATAGTTCAATAAACTGTTGGATAAGGTCACGATAAGCTTCACCAGTTACAATTGAGTCAAAAAATAAAGGCCCTATCATATGACGACAGGAAATTGCACACCAAATACCAATTTTCCATGCGTGTAATGGTCATTCATGAAAAGTGTGAGGATTTTCATAACAGTCGAATATGGAGCAATGAAAATCCTCACACTTTTCATGAATGGTTAGAACAGGTTCCAGCTACTGTTTTCAGGGCTACAAAGAAGTTAAAATTTCATGCAATACCGCATTGGCATCGTTCGTGAACTGAAAGAACCAGACCATGAAAAACATTTACGGTACTGTCATTGGTTTCGTTCTTTTGTTGATGAAAATGAAATTGAGGTGTTGGACCGTGTTTATTTCACTGACGAGGCTTAGTTTCATTTGGATGGGTATGTGAACAGTCAAAACAGTTGAATATGGAGCATTAACTGTTCACTTACCCATCCAAGTGAAACCAAGTCTTGTCACTGAAATAAACATGATCCAACACCTCAATTTCATTTTCATGAACAAAAGAACAAAACCAACGACAGTACCATAAATGTTTTTCATTTTGGCTTTTCATGGTCTGGTTCTTTCAGTTCATACATGAAATTTTAACTTCTTTGTAACCCTGAAAATAGTAGCTGGTGACAGTCCAACCTGTGAAGATAACTTTCTCAGAGATTTTCTGGGTGAGCAAGTTAAACACTGAGACACATCATCAAGAACTTCAGCAGTTAACAATGATGGCTGGCCTGGGCACTTTCGATCCTGTACAGAGCCAGTGTCAAGAAATTTATCAATCAAACGAGATATTGTCGACTTGTTGGGAACTGCAGACTGAGGAAACTTCAACTCAAACTCCTCTCTCACATGTTTGTAAGATTTGTATGCACAATAAGTCTCAACAATAAATACACATTCATTTTTAAAAAAACAACATAAAAAAAGCTGACACAACACAAAGGAATGAATGCTTGAGTGAGACTAACATGTGACAAGGTCATTTCAACTACTAAAGGCTGTTAACCTTGAGTACAGTAATGCCAACTGACTAATATTATGGCATAAAATGTATATGTGCGTAAGTTCTACTCTCTTATATTTAGGGAGGGAAACACCCTGTACAAAAATGTTTGCACCTATCTGTACATCACCACTCAAAAAGGATGCTACCAATGATTTTTCCAATCAGTTCACCTCGACAAAGTTCTTAATCATATTACTGCAGAAAAGCAAAGAACTCAGCTACATTTTATCCATAAATATGCACAATAATGGTCATGGGATGCAAATTTTTAAAGTAGAATCACAGTCTACATTTGGTGCAACATGAAAACGTATTACAGCAGATTTTGTATATATGTTCAGAGGTATTGGAATGGGAGATTCAAAGGACTTGAAATTCACCTTCCTAACAATTTTATCTAAAAATTCATAATTTTCAAATAGGGTGATCAGATTAAAAAAAAAAAATCCTGGGGCTTCTGAAAATTTCAGTATGAAGAATTTGTGATGCCCCCTCGTTCACTTTTACTATACCTTAACCAGTTTTGCTTAATTTACGTTATATTTATCATTTTGGGGATTTTTATTTCCTTTTTGGCATCACAGCGCTCGTTTCCAAGAGTTAGGAGTTGCGCATGCGCAACTCCGATCTTCCGACTGTCACCCGCTAAAGCGCGTGCACAAGGACACGCCGCCTCTTGCATCATAGCTTGCGTCGCTCGTCAATTTATGTAAATGTCTTTCCCAGTGTGCAACATGACACGTTCGGCTCTTGTTAAAGTCTGGTGACATGCTAGTCACAGTAGCACAGAGAGACAGCACAGTCAGAGTATAGCGTAGCATAGCACATAGTTGGAAGCATGTAGAGAAGTGAGTGAGCTCAGTTGAGTGCACAGTTAGTGCAGTGTGTATCTTCTTCGTTGAAGTTTTAGTGAGTGATTTTTGGAAATAAATTTGTTTGTTATTTAAACCTTTTGAGTCTTTACTAATTTTTTCTCTTGAGCAACATGAATTGAGTTTTGATTATATTTAGATATTTAACTTAACAATCATTTTTTGAATTCTTACTCATTAACGCTTGCTGGTATTTTGAACCCTAATTTAACTTTATTTATTTATTTGGCAATTTTGTATTATCCTTGCTTGTTATGTATTTCTTGCTTTTTTAAGATACTTTATAAAATTTTTGGAATTTTTTTTCCTATAAGGCAGTAGTGGGGACAAAATTTTATTTGGAGGTTACGGAGAATACTGGTCTACTTTCATGGATTTTTTTAATGAAATGGCAGCAATTACCAATATATTTTAAAACAGTGTTGCCACTACTATATTCTTATTAAAAGATTTGCTCATATGGTACAGATAATTTAGTATTTCACATAGGGAGTGAATCAGTCAAATGTGGAATACTACCCTCAACATTTCTCCTTTACCATGACTCCATCAGGGGAATATCTTTTTTTATATGAAAAATCACAAAAAAAAAACTAATCTCATTAAAGACAATTTTCAATATCATCACTTATAAGCATTATTCAAAATATTTCACAAAACTTAAAAAAGAACCAATAAACATTGATATGCATTAAATATCTTTGAAGCCATTAATCTTATTACAGCTATTTTTAGAAAATCGTCCAATGGGGGCCAAAAATCCAAAAGTGGCTGAGGGCTAGAAGACAAAACTAATTTTATACCGTTGGGTTGTTTTACCTCTGAGCGGCACTTTTTTGCACACCATGGGCTAAATGGCCAGGTAATATGGACCCCGAAGGCTCAGAGAAGGTTGGGGGAGGGGACCCACTGGAACAGCCGTTGGGAGACAGATGGTAGCCTCCCATCAAGCGTGTTCTTTAACGTGCACAGGGTATGGCTCTCCTGCACAAGGGGCCACGGCTTAACGTCCCATCCGACGGACAGCGGCCTTTCGAAGCCCATCGGTGTCCCCTACTGATCGTGGGGAGGGCAAGGAATTTTGTGGATAAATCTCAACGCTGACCCAGCTGGGACTCGAACCTGGGAACTACAGATTACGAGCCTGGCGCGCTACCGACTGAGCCACCACCGCCCCAATTTCATACCATAGGTTAGTAATTTTCAAAATATAATTTCTTGTATTGATATATCAGCACACTTTATATTTCTCTGCTTTATATTTACAATTTTAAATATAAATTTTGCAGCTCTTCATTTAGTTTAACCGATTCCTTAGGAAAATTTTTCTACCCCTTCTGACTAGGCCACTGCAAATACAAACTTAATCTATACTGTTACACACTCTTTCATATTTAAATTACTCACACTCGAATTTATCTTCCACTAAAAACAACTCGATTACTCAATATTTATTAAAAACTTGAGATAATGTCCATTAATAACTTTTATTCAAAAATGAAGCAATTAGTTCAAAAAATCCCATCTGCAAAATTTCTCTCGCGTCAGATTTATTTTATCCACTTATACACACGTACATTTTATTTTATAACTATGAAAGGCTACATACTAAAAGCTTTAATTATCAGTAAAGAAATATTAGGAAAGTCCTGCCACATAAACCCTACTAAATACATCACCTTTCGGTACAAATATTCTCTAACAACTGAACCTGCAACATTTTCAATTCTACATATTGCTTGAAAAGTTTCTTCCATTAATAATGGATTCCATTAATATGTGCAGAATTAGTCAGCGAGAGACAAAACAAATACTTCGTTACGTGAAAAAAAAACTATCGATTCGAACGAAAAAGAAAACGCGGCTCAGTTTGTAAACAAAGATAATTTCTACTGTAGCCACCACTTAACGTCAAATAGTTGAGGAAAAAAATTAGACTTTGTAATAGCTTTAGTGACGTCCCATTGCCGAGTGGTTAGCATGCTTGGCTACTGATCTAAGGGACCTGGGTTCGAGCCCGGATATTGCATGGATGTATGTGTTGTTTTTCTGCTGAGGTCCTGCCATCCTCACAGACCTTCTACTATGGCATATAAACTGACAGGCTCCTGTCCGACCTCTGTGGCAAGCAGCTGCTTGAGGGGGTATTTATTTATTTATTTTATTTAGTGACAAGGGCCTAAGGATGGTCTAGCTGGTCTAAACTGTGGTCACGTCTAAACCGACACCTTATTCTGTGGTCTAAATCAAGTCTGCAAAACACACTGCCTGAGAGATAAGTTTTCTTGGCCGACGGAATTATTTAGGTAAAATGATTTAGCCAATAATTTCCAAATTTTAAAATTTGAATATTTTAACCAATATTTCAAGGAATTTTCTATTATTATTATTACCTCTATGGGGCACAGGTCGTTGGCGGTGACTCTATTAATATAGCCTTCTTCGTTGTATCCTTTCGTTGTGTAATTCTTGCAAAATCGTCTGTGAGGCGTCAAAACAAAGGTGTATAGAAATAAGAACTCGTTGAAGTAACTGTTTTAACCAAGAAGGTATCATTACTAGAGATAACACTCCATTCCCACAGCGATGCCATGAAAATGTATTGTGAATAACGGTTATAAATATAAATAAATATCCCCTCAAGCAGCTCTTGGCCACAGAGGTCTGACAGGAGCCTGTCAGTTTATATGCCATAGTAGAAGGTCTGTGAGGATGGCAGGACCTCAGCAGTAAAACAACACACACAACCATGCCTTACCCGGGGCTCGAACCCAGGTCCCTTAGATCAGTAGCCAAGCGTCTTAACCACTCGGCTATGGGACGGCTATAATAACGATATTTTTATAATATCAATGGTTAATGTTCCTAAATAATAGTGCATCAAATGATTATAATGAGCTGGATATAAGTTGTTTTTTAACTTAATTCCTTTTAAATGTATTAATTGAAATGGAAAGAATAAATCGTACTTAGCACTTATTTCCGTTAAAAAAATCGAACTGTAAAAATTTGGAAACTTGTTCTTTGATTTTAATGTTTTGTGTCCCTTTTTTTTACATAAAAATTCCTCATTCCTTCGAAGTAAATGCTGAAATAAATTACCTACAAATTTGCCGAAAGCTTTGTTCGGAATAAAGCCACGTCGTATAAAAAAATTAAATGGATGGGAAGGGTAGATGTTAAAGAAAGGGGGAAGGCATCACCCCCCCCCACCACCACCACCATCAGATAATTTCCAAAAGTTAACTAACTATATTTATACGAAATGTTGTGTACCATTCTGTTTACTGACATTCTCAAGCGTTTTATTGGGGTTCATTCATTTAAAAAATGTTTCAATTCAACTAATCAAATCACACATGAATATTCCTTCAAGGAAACAAACTACCCCTTGAAGACTCTTTCAGACCATTTGAGGTAATATTATTAGAGACAAGACTGGCAACGGATGCCATGAACACCTACAGATGTTAAACCTAATCGATAGTGAGGAGAGAGTTGGGTGTTTTCCCCTTACTTTTAGAAGTTTATAAAAAGTTTCATCAATAATGCCTGAAATACGCAAAAGTTGAATAATTTTTGGCCTCCTTTACGCTTACTAGCACTCTCAAAGGGATGATAAGGAGGGGGGAGGTGGCATGATCCTCTTAATCCCCCCTCCAGATCCGGCCTTGATTACATGCATTGCAGAAAGTTTTATAAAAGACCGTTAAGCCAAGGGGAAATATATAACTTTCTTTGTACAGAACTATTAAGAGGGGAGCCCCTCCCCCTCCTCTGAAAAAAAAATAATAAGAAGTTTATGATCAGTAATGCAGGTTGCCAAAATACAATATCATTCATCCCTTAAGGAAGTGAAATATCGATCTTTATTTTTTCGCTTTCAGACACATGCCATTTATTTTTACTTATTAACCTGAAAAACATTTTGCATTTATTTTTGAATGATAAGTTCTCCCTTTTTTAATTTTACTTTTGAGAATCCTTAATTGTATAATACAGGGTGTTTCAAAAAAGGACAAAACCCTTTAAAAAAAAAACCTTTTCCATTTAAATTTTACAAAAGACACAAATTTCAAAAGATGCAAATTAGATATACATATATCTGCCTCTACAACAGATGTTGAAAGTGATTTCCTGTAATTTGGATGCAGGTTCGTACCCGTTTCATGACATTTGTAGCCACCTTTCGTAATGTTTGTTTTCTTAATTTTAAAATTCCCAATGTTAGCCTTCAAGTCTTCAAGTGTATGTGGATTGTTTTGAAACATTACACATTTGAGATATCCCCAAAGGAAAAAATCTGAAGGAGTAATATTTGGGGATCTTTGGGGCCACAAATTTTTTGAAATCAAATGATCACCAAAAAATTTGTGCAACATGACCATTGTGTCATTTGGATTATGGGCTGTCGCGCCATCTTGTTGAAACCAACCCTCTCGTTCATTCACATCCAATAGTGTAATAAACTGTTGGATGAGGTCACCATAAACGTCACCAGTTACAGTTGAGTAAAAAATAAAGGCCTTATCACACGACGACGGGAAATTGCACACCAAATACCAATTTTCCGTGCGTGTAATAGCCGTTCGTGAAAAGTGTGAGGATTTTCATTGCTCCATATTTTTTGACTGTTCACATAATCGTCCAAGTGAAACCAAGCCTCGTCACTGAAATAAACAGGTTCATCATCTCAATTTCATTTTCATCAACAAAAGAACAAACCAACGACAGTACCGTAAATGTTTTTCATGATCTGGTACTTTCAGTTTATGAATAGCACCAATGAGGTATGCATGAAATTTTAACTTCTTTGTAGCCATAAAAAGAGTAGCTGGTGACAGTCCAACCTGTGAAAATAACTTTCTCAGAGACTTTCTGGGTGAGCGAGTTAAATGCTGAAACTATAGGCACTACAGTTGAGACACATCATCAAGGACTTCGGCAGTTAATAGTAATGCCTAGCCTGGGCTCTTTCGATCCTGTGCAGACCCAGTGTCATCAAATTTATCAATCGAACGAGTTATTGTCGACTTGAAAATCTCAGATTTTTTTTGAGAACTTATCGCAGTAGAACCAATGAGATGGTTAGAACTGCGATAAGTTCCCTTGTTGCCTCCCATCACGTCCTATCTATTGCCGAAGTATCTAGTGTTGTGCTAATCTTCCTTAAAACTTGACTTTTTCATTCGTGACGCTTCGCTTTGTAATTTCTTTTCACTCAGTACTGATCCTTTTCTTAAAACCTAATGACAGTCTAAATTTGTAGGTTAAATGAGACGTCAAACTATTGCCACAGTAGTCGTTTCACCGTTTCCAAAAACAAGAAGATATAAATAGAATATAGCGATTGTCGAAATAAGAAGCAAAGATTTGGCAACAAATTACCAATAAAGATGGCTGCTGCAAGTACAAGTAACGGTATTATAAAACATGGTTCTGCATGGTTTCAGAGAAAAATAAATCTCCGACCGGTGCATAGAGGATGTCATTTGATCACAGATGAAGTTCTCAAGCAAGTTCCGGAATTATCAAAGTTTGCAGTTGGTCTTTTTCATGTTCAAAGTAAGTATTTTCTGATGTTTTGTAGTGTATTGTAGATTTTTTGCTTACCGCTACTAGTAATATAAAACGTAATGCAAAAGAAATAAAAAATCAGAAATAATGTTAATTGCACTATTCCTTATAGATTTTAGATGATTTGAAAAAACTAACGTTTAAATATACATTTAGCATGTTTGGACGCTGATGAAGGCAACTGGGTAAGGCATGGATGTTTGTGTTTATCTGCTGAGGTCGCCTTCCACATAGAGCTCTGTGGCGGATTAAACTGACTGGCTTCTCTCAGACCTTTGTGGTAAGCAGCTGATTGAGGAGGTATTCATTTTTATTTGTGTAATTTCTATATGTATATGGTGTTACTTTGGAACCATTGCTGTGAGTATTTAATTTGAGCTAACTGCCATCATATATATTAAAATATAGCAATTTGTACCGTTGATATCAGTCTCAACAAAATTTACTTTAGAAAAGTTCTATTTTCATAGGGGGATTAGGCATATTCATTAATAAGGAAAGAATGAGAGAACTTTATGACTAACTTTTCTGAGACTGAATTTATAAAATAGTAATAATGCTGGAGCTGTTTTTTTTTTGTATATTAAACATAAAATTCTTAAGTAGCTACTTGCTGTAAAAATAATAGAAATCGATGTATTTTTCTTAGAGATAATACATAATAATTAGACAGCAGAAATAACCTATTTTTAATCACAGTCAGACCTATTTTTAATCGTATTTTTGAGTTTAGTAGGATGTAGTATGCATTTTGTTGTGAGTATGGAAGAAAATGGCAGAAGTTTAGAATGTGGAGAAATGAAGTGGTAAAATGTACAAAATTTTTGACAGGCTTATAGTATTTTAGGAGAATAGTTTTGGGGAAATGTGTACAGTGCATTTTCAGAGAATTCTAATGTAGTGGGAGTGGAGTATGTTTGGTGAAAGAAGGAAGTTTTTGTGTGTGGGAGTGAACATGTTTGTAACGAGCACTTGTATCTCATTATAGTAGTTTGAGATGAATTGAGTTGTTGTTAGTAATTATATGTAGAATAATTATTGTATTATAGTGATATATTAATTTTGTTAGATATTTATTACGTTTCTAATGTTATTAATATGATTTATTGGAAATACTTGGATGACATTTTTTTTTACATAGATTTTGGATGTAGAATTGTTGGTGTGGAAAAATCACAGTTCATAATGGGAGCAGGATGATTAATAAATTATTCAGGGGAGTTTTTTTTTTGAGAAATATGAATTAATGACAACACAATTGCCTTCCCGCATAGTAAATTCCTCCAATCTCTACCCCCAATCCCCTTTCCCTATACTTAAAACCCTCCATAAATATATTTCCACAAACTAAACTCCTAAATCAAATTAGATGCAAAATCCATGCATTGCAAGAGGAGGCAATCTGTAGGTTTCCGATAGGGCAATCTGTAGTTTTCCGCTAGCTTAATGTAGTGTGCTTATGCATATTTTTATTAATACTTCTGGTTATGAATATTAATAGTGATAATATTAATATATTTGGTAATGGAATTGAATATTTGTTTTTAATATTGTTTATTACTGTTTGTGGTTAAGAAGTTTAATATGGATATTTAATTGCTGGAAATGATGTGTAATATTAATGGGTGCAGAAATGTAATTAGCATTGTGATAGATATTACAGGTTTGAATTATGTGGGTTATATGGTTTTTTTGTTGTCTCCAATGAGTTTATTTAGTTCTGGGGGCTTTTTTAATAATGCAGATTTGCAGTGCATTGTTTTTAAGATTTGTGGCTGATTAGATTAATTCTGGTGTTTTATTTTGGTTAATTTTTGCATCTAATTTGATTTAGGAGTTTAGTTTGTGGAAATATATTTATGGAGGGTTTTAAGTATTGGGAAAGGGATTGGGGGTAGAGATTGGAGGAATTTACTATGTGGGAAGGCAATTGTGTTGTCATCGTTTGTGTGTTTATGGTTTTTTTTGATAATTTAAATTTTTTTTAGTAATTCATGGTTGTGAGAGTTTTTTTTTAGGGAGAGGGGATTGGAAGTTTTTTTAAAGTTGCATTTGTTTACAACACAAAGTACTGTTACCATGGTTAAATCTAACCCAGATCCCTTTGATCACTAGCCAAGCGTGCTAACCACTATGCCACACAGGATGTCAGCAGGTGTAGTGCTGATGAAGAGTGGAGCTCCGCACAGGGTGGATGCTACCATAACATATTCATCAGTATCTGCTCTAACTCATCATTTCTTGGTATAAATAAATAAAAATAAATACCCCATTCAGTAACTGTTTGCCACAAAGGTCTAACAGGAACTTGCCTGTTTTTATGCATGGTAGAAGGTTTGTAGGATGGCTAGACCTCAGCAGGAAAATGGCCTACCTTTAATCGATTTTTAAACATCCATGCCTTACCCTTAATCGATTTTTAAACATCCATGCCTTACCCTTAATCGATTTTTATGCACTAAAGAAATGACACTATGAAAGGCCAAAAATGAGTTTTTGGTTGTGACAAGAAAGAGGGAGGGGGGGGAGGGGTTAATATCTGAACATGAATTGCATCATTTGCACTAAACATTGATTAAAATTATTACTGATTGAAAAATATTAATTATCCAACCTACAGCTACTGGACAGAAAAATGGAAACAGTTCATGTTATCTCAATAGAAATCACATTTAGAGCTCAATTACTTCTTCAACATAATTTTTAATGAAAAATATGAATGAAGATAAAGATCTCAATCAAATCTATCTAAATCTCTATTTTAAACAATATTTTTTCAATATTCAAAGAGTTATGAATGCTGAAATATTTAGCAGGTATAAAATATTAACCCCAAAATTTAATTACAACATTAAAACATGTTAAAAGATCATAGTTGACCATAGTAGAGTACCACATGCTGGTCTCTTAACCTGTTTTAATTAAATTTTGTGGTCAATTTTTTTGTAGCCTGTTAAATATTCCAGCTTTCATAACTCTTCTAATACTGAACAAATATTGTTTGAAATCAAGATTGAGATAGATTTGATTGAGATATTTAATTTATTTTTAGACATATTTTGCATTAAAAATCATATTGAGAAGTTATTTAGTTCCGAATGTGATTTTCTATTGAGGGTAACAGGGAACTGTTTTCATTTTTCTGTCCAGTTGGGTTGGGTTATTTTACTTCCGAGAGGCACTTTTTTGCACATAATGGGCTAAATGGCCAGGTCATAAGGATCCTGAAGGCTAGAGAAAATTGGGGGAGGGGTCTGCTGGAACAGCTGTTAGGAGACAAGATAGCCTCCCATCAAGGCCATCCAGCGTGTTCTTTAACATGAACAGAGTATGACTCTCCCACACACACAGCCACTGTTCAATGTTCCATCCGATGGATGGTGGTGACTTTTTCAAGACCATCGGTGTCTACTATTGACAGAGGGTATGGTGGGGAGTTTTGCAGAGATAAATCCCAATGCTGGCAGCCAGGTCTTGAACCTTGGAACTGCAGATTACAATCCTGGTGCATTACTGGCTGAGCCACCCCCATCCCTTTGTGGAGGAGAATTTACCCTATGCACTTCAAGGAGCATGATGGATGATGACCTTAAAGGAAGACTACCATCTCTTTCCTAACACCTGTCCAGTGAGTTCAATTTGCAGTTGGATTCATGTCCACTAACCTTCTATGGCCAAGTTACCTGTATGCAGAACTACTGCTGAAACCTTTAAGGATCTGTGGTGATTATGGAAAAATAAGAATCTAAAGACTAAAATTAAGCTGTATAATTGCTTAGTCCATTCCAAAGTGTGCTACAGTAGTGAACTTTGAACTCTTTGTAAGCAAGATAACAGGAAACATGTTACCTTTGATTCTAGATGTTCAAGCATTATTTTGGGCATTAAGTGATTTCATTATGATGATATGTAAGTATGAGGTTAGGCAGATGAGTAATCAACCACCATTGAGTACATCTTGTGTAGGGAGTGATTGCATTGGTTTGGCCATGTTGGCCACATACCGAACTGCAGATTAGGGAATAGAGTTAGGAACAGTGTGCCAGAAGTCTTCAGAGAAAGAGAGATACTTAGCTTGCAATGGGTGGACAATGTCTTAACAGGACCTTTTTTAGAAAAGCTTTTTTTTTGCAGGTTACTGCAGCAGCTAATATGACAACAATAAATAAACTTGTTATTGGAGAACTAAATTGCACAGCCTGGTTGAGCCTTCATAGCACATGGCTACATGAGAATTATATATGTATCCCAAAGCAATAACAATAGTTCTAATGTGATACAGATGTTCCACTGGAGTATATGTAATGCTTGTTCTCCAAGATGGCACCATTAACACTGCGTAGTGAAGTATGCACTAAATTTTGAAATAAAATGAAAGGTTTGTTACTATTACATGATGATTATGTGTTTAAAAATTGATTTTTTTTTCATTTCGTAAGATATATCTGTTAAGGGATAAAAATAATTTAGAAACATTGAAACAATTTTTAACTGTAAAATATACCAAAATGGGCAAAAGTAAAATGTACAGCTGTACTTCTGTAATAGTGACCAAGAACCTCCAATAAAAGCAACATAACTGAGAACATTTCTATGAGCATAATTCAAGACGTACACAGAAAAATTTCAATTCTAATATTAACAAAGTCTTTTAACTCACTGGATCTTTTTATCAGCTAGTGGGGAGGGGGGAGTATGCTAAAAATTAATACTGTCTGGGGATACTGTCTCATGGACTGTGCTAATGGCAGTTTGAAGAAGTGCAAAAGGTTTATTAATTTCTGACACATCAAGTTGAGTAATAACATGAAAAAACTGCATCAATAGTATTTCTGAAATGTCTATTTTTAACATACACATTCATCCCTTGATTACATAGAACTCATTTACATGGTGAAGAAAATGCAACCAGTTTTGTTTTACTTGAGTATAGACTCAATTTTACGTTGTACTTATTTCGATTTTATTTTTAATCCATATATAATACATATGAACTAGCAAGTGGTATTGAGGGAAACTATTACTGTCATCCAAAAGTGAAAATCAATCATTTGTTTTAAGAATTAACAGAAATAAGTAAATTTTTGTATTAATAAAATTTTCATCTCTAATTGTATTCTTGACTATATTTTCTAAACATCTTAATGAAATAAAACTTGTTTTGAATTAGCAGCATGATCTCACTCTTCTAACTGAATTCTTTCAGGCTAGTAAAAACCATGTTTTATTTCAATTTTAGCAGCAAATTTAACTCTGTAGATTATTATATAAACTAAATACAGTGATTCATAAGTACACTGTTTTGTAAAATGTCATAAAAACTAATTTAAAAAAAGAAGCATTAAGTATATTTAGCCGTCTCATAGCCGAGTGGATAGTGCACTTGGCTACTGATTTAAGGGACCTGGGTTGGAGCCCCGGGGAAGGCATTGTGGATGTTCATGTTGTTTTTCTGCTGAGGCCCTTTCATCCTCACAGACCATCTACTATGGCATATAAACTGACAGACTCCTGTCAAACTTCTGTGGCAAGCAGCTGCTTGAGGGGGGAGGGGTATTTATTATTTTTATTTTAAGTATATTTAAAAAAAAACATATTTTAAAAATAATGCTTTATTTTTTAAATATACTTTAAGTGTTGATACAAATGCTTAATTTATAATTTATATTTAGTTCATAAATATCTTTTCAAATTTCATTTTCAAATTCAGTAGTGTATGTCTGCATTAACAAGTATTTTTTGTGACCAAAAAGAAATATAGAGAAATTAATCTAAGATTATGTGAATTAGTGCAAATAAAATGCAAAATAATGTTACATTAATATTTATTATTACTGTTAAACTGAAATTTTACATAAATACATTGGTGGAAATTGAAAAAAAGAACACCATTAACAATTGAAGCATAATCTATGAGATTTATATAGTAGAAACAACTTGGTGAGAAAGGACAGTGATCACACATGTGAAGTGATTCAATGTTTATTTTTATCTTTTAATGAGTATTACATTTTACAAAAGGCACATTTTAATAAGGTGTTGAACCTCCTTGAGCAGCAATACAAGCTTCCAATCTGGCATGCAATTGGTCATACAAATGCTGGATATCAAGCTGGGGACTACCATTCCATGCTCTTTCAACTTGGATGTGTAATTCAGTGATGGTCATTACCTGCTGTGGTCCACGGAAGAGTCTTTGTCCAATCTAGTCCCAGACATGCTCAAATGGAGACAAGTCCGGAGAGCATGCTGCCAAGGGAGCTGGTAAGAAGCATGTTGAGTTGTCCGGGTGGAGTGTGGACAGGTGTTATTCTGCTGGAATATCGCATTTGGGATTACACTCAAATATGGCAGGATGACTGGCTATACGATGTTGCTGACTTATGTATTGCTATTCAGTGTACCCTGTACAAACACCAGACATGTACGAGAGTGATAGCTAATCGTTCCCCACACTGTGATGCCCAACATGGGCCCTGTGTGTCGCTGGCAGATGCACGATGGAAGAAGCCACTCACCTTATCGCCTTCGGATGCGTAAACGACCATTAGACGTTCCTAAGCAGAATCGGCTTTCAATGCTGAAGACCACAGACTACCATTCTTCCCTCCAATGAACTCGTTCTTGACACCACTGCAAACATGCTCGACAGTGGTAACCATGCCATTGGCATGCATGCCCGTAGTTCTGCTTTCGAAAGACAGTTGTGTATCGTTCTTGTAGACACCCTTGGTAAGACAGAGGATTGAATTTGTGATACTGTAGCTATCTGCTCTGGCAATGCTGCCCTCCTGATATGCCAATCCTCTCGTTCATCTGTAACTCTGCGAGTGTGCGAATTCTCTTCTAACGACACAACTATTGTACCACTGCCGAAAACCCACTATGTGACCTTGCTCAAACTCCGCTAACTGAACAAATGTTGTGCAACTGTGTTGTCCAGGCATGGTAGCTTCTTCAAAGAGCACTGAACAACATGACACAAAACGAATAACTTCTTTCCTCATGCCCTAGTCCTTAAATACACACTGTGTACATTTGCATGTTGTCATCCTCAGTGATGTCAGTATTTCATCCAATGACTGTCAATCTTGGATCACGGTTTCTGCTGCCCTTAACTATTAACGTATTATATGACGTTCCTAAAGGAATTCCTACTGGGTGTTCTTTTGTTAATTTCCACCAGTATAAAACTTTCATTATACTTTTATTAATAACATTTTTTTAACCTATCCCCCTTTTTCCCCATAAGTTATTGGCCTTGGTTTGCATGGTTGCAATTTACATGGCGATTTTCAAGAACCTATCTACCATGTAAATTGGGGATCAGTGCAGTATATAAATATAGAAGCACAAAATTTTATATTTTTTAAACAATTAAAATTTTGATTGTTGTACTAATGTCTACTAATGTTTGCATTCATGTCCACATATGCAGGCTTCATTAACCACATTTTTGCAGCCATGGCAACATAAAAGTTTAAATTTCCTAAAACTTTACACATTGTTAAATTCCCCTCTTTTATTTGAAAGTCATCCATGCCCAGATATATCTAACTGACTTTGGCAAGGTTCATAACCTGATATTCTCAAGTTTGAGTTCCACTGATAATGAGTTGGCACTCTGCATTAACCCCTATTCTGCCCTTGGTAAAAGTGGTACTGTTGGACTTGGATGTTATTTGTCAGATGGGAATTTAAATCTTGTCCCATTGTGCAGGAGAGCATAACTTGTGAATGTTAACAAAACATTTGGATGACTTTGAAGGAAGCTTCCCTCTGTATCTCCTATTAGATGGCCTCCCAGTCTGAACCTTGGGATCCTTGGAAACTGGCCACTTAGACCATTGTGTATACAAAAGTGATACTCAGAGGTAAAACAGCAAAAGTTATCTTCACTCTTACATATGCCTGCGAAATCTACTTTGAATGAGAATTTAAAATTGCAAAACCTTTTTATAATACAATGGTTTAAAGAACATCAAAATAATATTAAAAATAAAGATCCACAAACCACTTTAGCTGAAGTAGCTATAAACAATGAATTAACTATTAATGTAAATGATACTAGAATTTTAATGGCATCTTCCACAAAATTTCGGCTTAATTGCACTGAAAATATTATTATAAATTTATACGCAATATGCAACACAGATGCAACACAGATGCAACACCTCTCCCTTCAGCATGGAATCTGTTGCTGCGGGGTTGCCAATCTCATTTGTATACATTCTTTCACTACGCTGATAACACCATTTAAGTAGACATCTCCCTCAGTTTGGTGTGCTTTTTAAGTTGATCTTTTAGAGTTAGACATGAGTTTTTAATGTCAATGCTTCCTAAGCAGTTGGGAGACTGGCCTATATTAGGCTAAGCACTTCATACAATGTCAGCTTGCAGTAAAGTAAAAAAAAACCCTGAAAAATCACTAGTTCTTAAGTGCATACCTGTGATAGAAGCAACATCATGTGGTCAGCCTGTTAACAGACTGTAGAGAACCTGTCAGATGGCATGTAGAATGTAAAAGCTACAGGATTGTGGATCCACAAATTATAACAACTGTCATCGTAAAGTATATCAATTGGACATGCCTTCTCAGCTAAATAGATAGCCAAAGATAGAAGCCAAAAGATAGCTTCTACTGGATATTCACTTTCGTCTGGATAACACTTACCAGCAAGGACAGACAGGCTATTAACAGAGTTTTTGTGACAACAAGTACATTGTGATTGGATGTACGCAGGGACGTAGCTGTTGGGGTAGGGAGGCTCCCCCCCAGAGTAATTCAGAGTTGGCAAAATTCAAAGTGTCTTTGTAAAATCCAGGTGAGTTGCGAAAAGTTGGATTTTTTTTTTGTAAAATTAAGGGCAGTTATAGCAAAATCTAGGGTAGTTGTCAAAATCAGGGCAACGCGGCAAATCTAGGGCAGTTGGGAAAATCGAGACTGCAAAATCTAGAGCAGTTAGTAAAATACAGGTGAGTTGGTAAAATTGGGACAACTTGGCAAATTGGGGAGTTAGCAAAATTTAGGTGAGATTTAAAAATTAGGATTTTTTTCTGTAAAATTATTGTGAGTTGGCAAAATCAAGAAATAAATTGATGAAATAAACTCTATATATTCAATATCTACTAATTAATCAGCACTTTAATGTCGAATCACATTTTAGAGGAAAAATTGCCTTTAGCCAGGTGGGATAAGAACCCACAACCTCCTGATAACATGTCGGGTACTCTGGACTACTTAGCTACCAGCCGCCGATCAAGATCTCCTCTAATTAACGCTATGAACATTTCCTATTATGTCACATATAGGCGCTTATTCAGGTAATTTAGCCACAAGCGGCTTTCTATTTGCCATATAGATGGAATGCATATATTACAAGTATGCTAGTGATAAATTGATGAAATAAACTCGACATATTCAATATCTAATAATAAATCAGCACTTTAATGTCGAATCACATTTTAGAGGAAAAATTGTCTTGAGCCGGGTGGGATGTGAACTCATGACATGATGACATGTTAGGTGCTCTGAACCATTGAGCTACCGGCCACCAATCAAGATCTCCCCTAATTAATGCTATGAACATTTCCTATTGTGTTATTTATTAGTAGATATAAAATCAAGAAAACTTGAAAAATCTTGGGGAGTTGGCAACATTTAGAGTGACTTAGCAAAATTTAAGTGAGATGTAAAAATTTGGATTTTTTTCCTGTAAATTCCAGGGAATTGGCAAAATCTAGGGGAGTTGACAAAATTTGGAGTGACTTTGAAAGAATCAGGTGTGATGTAAAAATTAGGATTTTTTTTTCTGTACAGTTATGGTGAGTTATCAAAATCAAGGCAACTTGGCAAAATTCTAAGCCATTTGGAAAATACAGGTGAGTTACAAAAATTGGGACTGGTTTTGTGAAATTAAGGGGAGTTGGCAAAATTCAGAGTGACTTTGCAAAGTAGAAATTGTTTTCAGTAAAATTATGGCGAGCTGACAAAATTGAGTAAACTTGACAAAAATCTAGAGTAGTTGGCAAAATTCGAATCCACTTGGTAAAATACAGGTGAGTTGTGAAAATTGGGATTGGTTTTGTAAAATTATGGAGAGTTGACAAAATCGAGAAAACTGGACATCTTGGGGAGTTGGCAAAATCTAGGAGAGTTGACAAAATTCAAAGTGACTTGGGAAAATTCAGGTGAGATGTAAAAATTGGTATTTTTTTTGTAAAATTATGGCAAGTTGGCAAAATTCGAAGTCACTTGGTAAAAAAAACTGGGGAGTTGTAAATATTGGGATTGGTTTTGTGAATTTAAGAAGGGTTGGCAAAATCTTGGAGAGTTGACAAAATTCGAAGTGACTTTGGAAAATTCAGGTGAGAAGTAAAAATTAGGTTTTTTTTTCTGTAAAATTATGGCAAGTTGGAAAAATTTAAAGCCACTTGGTAAAATACAGGGGAGTTGTGAAAATTGGGATTAGTTTTGTTAAATTAAGGAGAGTTGGCAAAATCTTGTGGAGTTTAAAAAATTTGAAGTGACTGGCAAATTCAAATTCAGGAGATATATAAAAATTAGGATTGTTTTTGTGAAATTAAGGAGAGGTAGCAAAATCGAGGCAACTGGGCAAAAACTTGAGGAGTTTGCAAAATTGGAAACCACTTTGTAAAATACAGGTGACTTGTGAAAATTGGGTATGGTTTAGTGGAATTAAGGAAAGTTGGCAAATTCTAGGAGAGTTGGGAAAATTCAAAGTGACTTGGTTAAAATAAGGTGAGATGTAAGAAATAGGATTTATTCTGTGAAATTATGGCTAGTTGGCAAAATTCGAAGCTACTTGGGAAAATTCATGTGAGCTGTGAAAATGCCCCCCCCCCCCCCCATGGAGGGAAAAATTCTTGGCATGACCCTGACAGACATAACTTATGTTAAAGTTTTATTTTCTCAATTAGCAAAATTTGATTTCCGAGTTGGAAAATTTTTGCTTTCTCACCCCCCAACCATAGCCCTTCACTATGGTCCTGGACTTATGGACTTAAATATGAAGTTCCTGTTTAATATAAAAAATAAGGTAAACAATAATTGTAAACTTAAGATAGATGTAGATAGATTCATGTGCTGAAACTGTTGTTCAGCATAGAAAGATGTCATATATATATTATTGAGTTTGTATAATAACTTGTTCTAGCCTACTATTAATGTGAGTTCAGTATTATATGTAGTATGAAGGTAACTGAAATACAGGTGCTCCCCTGCTTGCGAACATTCAAATTACGAACTTTCAGACTTATGACCAATTTTACCTTTCGTCTAAAATTTAAATTTTGTGCGGATTCCTGGTGTTAACAGTTGATAGCGTGGTCTAATTTTCCTTTTTTGTTATTTACAACACGTATTACATTATTGGCCGTCCTGTTGTTGAGTGGTTAGCACGCTTGACTACTGATCTAAGGGACCTGGGTTCAAGCCCCAGGAAAGGCACGTGTTTTGTTTTTCTGCTGAGGTTCTGCCATCCTCTCAGTTATGAGAGGATGGCAGAACCTCAGCAGCCTCAGCTAACCTTCTGTTATGGCATATAAACAGATAGGCTCCTATCAGACCTCTGTGGCAAGCAGCTGCTTGAGGGGGTATTTATTTATAATATTATTTATGTACAAGCATATAGATTAACAGTATTCGCTGTTTTATTTATAATATCAACTTTATGTTACCATATACCACAGCAGATTTTTACCGCATTTGAAAAACCTGCTAGTAAGCAGTAGCGAGCGGGTAAATGAGTGTAATGCATTCTAATAAGTACATTGAAGGATCAAACACTAACAATAAGTGGTTATTCTGTGTACAAATGTACTTTTTAGGTTAGTTTTCGACTTATGAACATTTTAACTTACGACAAAACCTCGGGAACTTAACCTGTTTGTAAGTAGGGGAGCACCTGTATATATTGTTGCTGATGTTTAATGCAACTGACTTTTGCCCAAAGAGTTGACCCCTCATATGAGGAGGTATTTCACCCGATACCTATATAATGTGAACTGTAGAAAATATTAATTCTTATTTCACTAATTTTCTCTGCCAAGTTATTTTTTTCTTGTTTATTAATTTTCCAGGGAAGTAATTTTTTGACTACCTCTAATTCATTCAGGTTTTCACAACTCTCCTGCATTTTGCCATTTGACTTTCAATTTCACAAAAACAAACCCAATTTTCACAACTTGCCCGTATTTTACTAAATGGATTCGAATTTTGCCAACTCGCCACAGTTTTACAGAAAAATATCCCAATTTTTACATCTCACCTGATTTTTGCAAAGTTACTCTGAATTTTGCCAACTCTCCTAGATTTTGTCAACTTGCCATAATTTTACAGAAAAAATTCCAATTTTTACATCTCGCCTGAATTTTGCCAACTCCCCAAGATTTTGCCAAATCACTCCGAATTTTGCCAACTCTCCAAGATTTTGCCAAGTTGTCCAGATTTTGCCAACTCATCTGTATTTTATTAAGTGGCTTCGAATTTTGCCAACTGTTCTAGATTTTGCCGTCTCTCCATTTTCCAAACTGTCCTAAATTTGCCAAGTTGACTCGATTTTGACAAACTCCCCTTATTTTTACAAGAAAAAAGATTACAAATTTTCACAACTCACCTAGATTTTACTAAGTCACTTCGAATTTTACCAACTCAGAGTTACTTTTTTTGGGGGGGGGGATCCTCCCACCAATCCCCCATAGCTACGCCCCTGAATACAACTAGAAATTTGGCAAACACTTCAGTCATCATCATACATGAATGAGTGTTTAGTGTGATCAAATACAAATGAGATTGCAAAATACTTTTGCTCACTGCAAATGGTACCATGTATTACAATAAATACAATAATATGCTGTAAAAGGAATATTCATTAAAATTTTTATTTGACAGTTTTCTACTTTTTTTTTGATTTTTAAGCTTTTAGTCTTTAAGTTTTTCTAAACTTTTTAAGTTTTTTTTGTTGAAATGTGATGTATGAAATGTGATATTACAAATTTTTGTTTTTGTTCCTCCCAGTAATGCACACATCTGCCAGTCTTGCACTTAATGAAGTGAGTATGCAATTGATTGTTAAATAATTCAACTAACAATTACAGAGATTGCATTAAAATCAGTAGAAAAATTGTTGATTTCTGTTTAAAAAAAGATTACAACCTTGTGTTATGGAAATATGTTTCATTTTCAGGTCATTAAAATTAGAAAAAGATTCATCAGCCCCTAATATGCAAAGGGTCAATAATTTCTTAAAGTATTGCATTAATTAACACTACAGAATGGAAGGTATAGCAAGAAATACTAATCATCCAAAAATTTTTGCAAAAGTGCTTTAACTGGCAATTACTATTCTCATTACGTGGCACAGGGAAGGTGTGGTGAAAAATCACAGCTGAAATATGCACCTTGCTTACTTTTTGATATCAACACTAATAATTAGCAACCAGTGCTAAATACACTGAAGAGCCAAAACATTATGACCACCTGCCTAATATGATGTTGGTCCTCCACGTGCAAACCAAACAGCTCTTACCTGGCGAGGCATGGATGCTACAAGATTTCTGAAGGTATATTGTGATATCTGGTACCAACATGTTACCAGCAGTCCTTTAACTCTTGTAAGTTGCAAGATTAAACTGCTGCAAATTGTCCTAACACAAACCACAGATGCTCGATTGGATTGATGTCTGGGAAATTTTGAGGCCAGGGCAATACCTGGAAGTCTTCCTCATGTTCCATGAATAATTCTCAAACAATCCAGGCAGTGTGACATGACACATTATCCTGCTGAAAGAAAGCACTACTAGAGAGATATTCTGTTTCAATGAAAGTATGTACTTGGTTTGCAATGATGTTTAGGTAGGTGGTAGATGTCATAATTTCTTGTGTATGAATGACTGGATCCAGGGTTTCCTATAACAGAACATTGCCAAAAGCTTTACACATCCTCCACTGGCTTGTTTTTGTTCCATGGTGCATCCTGGTGCCAACACTTCCCTAGGTAAACAATGAACACTTACCTGGCCATCCACATGATGCAACAGAAAATGAGATTCATTGGACCAGACGACCTTCTTTCAATCATTCATGGAAAGACCACCGTCTGTCGGATGGGACGTTAAGCCATGCTCTGTGTGTGGGAGAGCCATACCCTGTGCACATTAAAGAGCACACTGGATGACCTTGACGGCAGGTTACCATCTCTCCCAAAAGCTGTTCCAGTGGGTCCCCTCCCCCAACCTTCTCTGAGCCTTCAGGGTCCATGTGACCTGGCCGTTTAGCCCATGGTGTGCAAAAAAGTGCTGCTCAGAGGTAAAACAACCCAAATCCAATCATTAAAGGTCCAGTTTTGAATCTCACATGCCCATTGTTGGTGCTTTCATTGGTGAACAGAGGTTAGCATGGGCACTCAGAGCAGCCTGCGGTTATGCAGCCCCATTTTCAGCAGGGTTTTATGTACTGTGTGTTTGTGACACATTACTCCTGTCACCATCATTCAAATTATGGGCGAGTTGCACCACAGTATCCCTTCTATTGGCTCATACCATACGGGATTGCCTTCACTCACCTCTAGCACCGATGAGCTGTGGTCAGCCTACACCTTGCCGGTGGTTCGTGGTTTTTCCCTTCTTAGACCACTTTTTGAAGGTACTAACCATGGCTGACCATGAGCACCCCACAAGCCTTGTCATTTCAGAAATGCTCTTACCCAGTCATCTGGCCATTACAATTTGGCCTTTGTCAAACTCACTTAAGTCTGCTACCTTTCATATCTGAAGAACAAGAATATCACTGATTAACGGAGTTCAGTATCAGGTGTTATTTATACCATTTCATGACCTTCACACATGCTGTCATTTACTTGCATTCATACCTGCAGTTGCTTCGATTTGCAAAAAGACACACTGATCATAAAATTTGCCAAGTATTGATTAATCATTGATGTATTACATAAATTGCACCAATACAGAAATTTCTTAGTTCTCGTAAATACTTGTAATGGTTTCGAATTTTCATTCTTCAAAACCATAATTTTTGATTGTGTAAAATTGGAGCTTTGTATGATGAAATGCATCACTGTTGGTTCACCATTAATGTTTCCAACTTAGGATATATTATTTAAATGCTAAATCCATTGATTTGGTCGTGTTGCCAGTATGCATAACTACAGATTAGCGAATAGGGTTATGAGCAGTGTGCCTAAAGGCCTCAGAAAGTGGGGGGAGTCCTAGGGTGCAGTGGGCAGACACTGTCAAAAAGGACCTCTTTAGAATTGGTCTACAGTGCCAGATGTAGCTCAGGACAGATGTGTTTGGAGAACCAAATTGCACAGTCTAGTTCCACCTCTATAGCCCTTGGCTGCTTGAGGATGATGATGATGATGATGAATATACAGTCGTATCAGAATAATATGACCACCTACCATACATTAACTATGGTAGTTGGTCATATTATTCTGATGTGACCATGGTATTCTCTAGTAATTTTAAAGTTGCAGTTTAAAACTACAAAGTTTTAAAAACAGTTAATGGTGACTGCAACATCTTGGTAAGCAAAGTTACCAACTGACTGCAATAGCTTGTGCACCTTAGTGGACTCAATAATTTGTGTATGTAAGAAATCCTTATCCAATCTAACATAGAGACCTCTTGTTAATAATAGTAGACTGGTATCTCAAGTTACTGAAAATCATCATTGGATGGATAACATCATAATCATCTACAAAAGTATAATGACATCATCAGAACTGCCAACTACTTCAATTTTATCAGATTTTTTCCGTTTTTTGGTTTAAAATCTGAAAATCTGATTTTTAGTTTTTTTTTTCAGTTTTACACTTACAAAAATCTGCCTCCAAATTGTACAGTACTCTTACCCTTTTCCTAATAGGTGAATGTTAATGAAAGGGAAAAATTGTTTCAATTTAGCCCTTTTACTGTACTAAAGATGCTGTAGCTGTGTCTCCGCTTCTTAATCTGTGCTTGCTTGTGGCCACACCTGTGTACAAACCAGAGAAAATCTATGACTGCTGATGATCATTTCCAGACAGAACATATGGCAAAGTCCACTCCTAAATTCTTTTACAGAGTTGAACGTTATAGAGTGTGTCTAAATGTGTGTTTATTGAACCTATACCCAACTCTTCTGGCTTTGGCCAACTAAATGCTAATTGTATTACGTAGAATCAAAAACTTCAGAGTGAAGGAAATAATACAGATTAGGAACTTTCCTATCTGTGGGTCATAATTGACATTACAACTTGAATGGGTCTTGTGCGTGGAATGTCTGTTTTGGTAGTAAACCTGCAGTTTATAGCACTTAGCTCATTAGATGGTGCCACAAGTGGCTAACCATCTTAAGATGTGTAAAATAAGGTTAAAAGCCCTAACATCTGTTTTTAGTAGGATTAGAAGAAATGTAAGTGAATTTATATAGTATAATAGCTTTTCATCGTGTCAAACAATTTATTCGATTCTCTGTTAGTATGTTTTGTACAGCCTCTGGTTCTTGATTTTTTTTTATTTGGAAGGCTAACCTTCTGAAGTGAAAAAATGGAGTTTATTTTCAGAACCTAAACTTTCCTAATAAATGCATATTTAAATAACACATATTTGACTTTTTTAAATGCAATTTGGATTTAATTCTACATATGTACAGAACCAGCCAGATCTAGCGCCTAATGTCCAACCCCGCTTTATCGTGGTGCAGGCCATAGTGCCTTTCAAAAGAGATATTCTGTTATGGAAGGGGAGGGCTGCCAGTTCAGTATAGCTTACTGATCTGGTCATCTATGTCCACTTTTTTTCTTTTTTTTTTTCAAACTTGCTGAGGAGTGGTCAGCTTTACGAGGTCCTGGTACTGACCATTTATACCTACTAGACTGTACTGGTTTATGGATTTGAGCTTGATTATGGATCCTGGACTTACTGCACTGATGTGCCTCTGTTGAGGGAGAATCATGTTTTCTGTTTGCTTCTGGGTTGCCAGCCTTAAGTGAACAGAGGCATGGGATACCTTATATCAGCTGGTGGATAATCCTGATTAGAAGCCATCACACGTACCTGAACTTCACTTAGCTAGTTGGGTATCATCAATCCGAAACTGGAGTGATGTGTCTCAGGCAGGCCTTATGGCTCTTGAAAAAGCTCACTTGAAAAGGTGGTGCCCGAAGTTCCTACTAGCATTGGTGACTTCAGCCTTTAGCAGAGGAGGAACAGGTCTTTTCTCCATGCCTGTGATCAGGGATCCCAGGATGCCTTTGATTGGATATGGATTAATATTGTTGGCCCTACCTATCTCAATAAACCTAGTTTCTTTAAAAATCCTACTAATCATTTTCTCTTTGCAAGTACTTGGAATGTGAGGATGTTGCATAGAGATTATTCTCTTGATATCCTCATGCAGGAATTCCAGTGTTATAACCTAGATATTCTAGGCTTGCAAGAGACCAGATGGACAGGTAAAGGTGAGATACTTAAAAATAACTTTAAATTTCTCTTTTCAGGGAGGGAGGATGGAAAGCATCTCCAAGGTGTAGGTTTGCTTCACAGCAGACACACCAGTGATGCTCTTCTAGGATATGACTACATTAATGAAAGAGTTCTTTGAGCAAAATTTAAAACAAAATTTAAAGACTTGAATGTCATCTGTTGTTATGCCCACACAGAAGACTCTGATGTGAATGAGAAGGATACGTTTTACAGCCATCATCAGGATATTTTGAATTCTGTGAAGAAAGGAGATATTTCTCTTGTGCTAGGTGACTTCATGCTAAAATTCCTACTGACTCAGACCTTTGGGCAGGAGTTTTAGTTCTCTTTGGCATTGGTAGTTCCAATGGCAATGGGGAACGTCTCCTACAGGCAAGTAAACTTAATAATTTATGAATAACTAACACATACTAAAACAGGTGTATACGCCTGAAGACTAAAATTAGGCTGTATAATAGTTTGGTTTTTTCTAAGGTTAGTTATGGTAACGAAACATGGACCCTTTGTAAGCAGGATAACAAGAAACTTGATGCCTTTGATTCTAGATGCTTATGCAGTATCTTGGGCATTAGGTGGTTTAACTTTGTAAGTAATGATGAGGTTAGTAGAAGGAGTCAACTTTTTTTAGCAGCATATTGTGCAGAGAGAGAGACAGCATTGGTTTGGCCATGTTGCTTGTATGCATAGCTGTAGATTGGCAAACAGGATTATGAACAGTGTGCCTAATAAGGGTTTCAGAAATAGGGGGAGACCTAGGATGTGATGGGCAGATAATGTGTAACAGGACCTTGCTAGAGTGGCCAAATGCAGCCGCTGTAGCTCAGAAGAGACATGTCTGGAGAGGAAAATTACACAGTCTAGTTGGACTTCGTAGCCCATGGCTGCATGAGGATTTTGTATGTGTATTATGTAATGTAGCATAAAGGTATAAATTTTGCCTCAAGTAAGTACTGAAATGTGCAGATGATTTATGATATTTAATTGATCTTTAGTAATTGACCCACTCCTTTCTTTTATTAGCAGATGACTAACCTATATCCAATTGCATGGATACTGGTACATATCATTTTATTTTACTATGCTATTTTTAAAGATATATTGTTCTTACATTTTAACTAATGTAATTTATTGTCTGATTATTATTTTTGTTCTGTATGCTATGATGATTGTATGTTTCTCAGTCCTTATAGGTAGGTTAGGGATTGGCTCAGTCAGTACTGTGCCATGCTCATAATCTGATGATCCTAGATTTGAGTCACAACTGTGTTTGCATTCTGAATTTTCTCTGCTAACTCCTATATAGAAATTGAACTTTTTGTTGTTATGTCTTAATCAGATACATCCTAAGGTTACTACCATTTGAGGGCACATATACTTAATTATTTCATTTTTTTTCTCAAGTTTCAAATAATTATTCTAATTCCAGTGTATATTTGAAAAGCAATATAAATAATTTTAGAACTAGAAAAGTGAAAAATATTTACATCACTAGTATTATTATATTCACTTGGAATCAATATTCCCCTTTTGAATTAAGAAAGTCTTGTCTGATCATCAAAGACCTGGTCATTATCAAGCAACCCTGGGCCACAGAGGTCCAACCAGATGGTGTAGTTTAGTTTTCCAAACACATCTGCATTTGGCCACTAGACCAATTCTAACAAGACCCTGTTTGACATTGTCTGCCCACCACATACTAGGTCTCCCCCTCTTTCTGAGGCCTTTAAGCACACTGTTCATAATCCTATTCACTAATCTGTAGTTATGCATATGAACAACATGGCCAAACCAACAGTCTCTCTCTGCACAATATGCTGCTCAAAGAAGTTTGCTGACTCCTCATCATTACTTACAAAGTTAAACCACCTAATGCCCAAGATACTGCATAAACATCTGGAATCAAAGACATCAACTTTCCTGCTATCTTGTTAATAAAGGTTCCAAGTTTCTCTACCATAACTAACCCTAGAAAGAGCCAAACAATTTTACAACCTGATTTTAGTCTTAGGTGTGTGTGTGTGTCTATTTCTCCATATTCTCCATAGATTCTTAAAAGTCCCAGCAGCAATTCCTATTTGTTAATCTCATGGCACACATCACCGGTATCTGTTATATAGTTCCCAAGATAATTAAACTGAGACACTTGCTCAAGGGTGCAACCATTCAGGTGCACCCTTGAGCAACTCAAGTTTCAAATAATTTATTGAACCCACAGCCTGCCTGACCAATTTTCATCACTTTAGTTTTCTCTCTGTTATCAAAAAACCTACTCTACTACTAGCTCGAATGAAATAGTTCATCTCATCAACATCATTTGCCAAAAGGGCCAAATCACTAGCATAATCTAAATAAAAAAAATTAAGCTCTCTAAACTAATAGCTCTTTCCCTTGCAGGGAATTCTAATAACATAATCAATAACCAAATTAAAGAGCTGTTAGAATGAACAAAATATTTCCATAAAAAAATTTTGATTTTTCTGGGTTTACTTTATTTCAAACACCTTTAAAAAAAACTAGTTAATAAAAAATCAGTAAAAAAAAAATGTAAAAAATTAGTATTTGCCAATGCAATACATTGTATGTACATGACCTAATATATATATGCATTAAAAGTTTCAAACCAAAAATACATGTTTTCTGCTATTTGACTATCAGTTTGTCAATCATTTGATCAAAACTATATGAATCCCCCCCCTCTTGTTCATTCTGTAAAATATATTTGATAATAGATAAAAAAAAATTAGAAACATTAAAACAGTTTAAAATCACAAAATATACAAAAACGAAGCAAAAATGTATTTTACATATGTCAAGACATGATTGAAACAATGCAATATATCATATTAATTTAACTTTCCATCACTTGATTTTTCCAATTTTCCATGAATCCTTTATTGCAATTTATAGTGCTCAAAAAAGCTGCAAAGACAAGTTGATATAGTTGACTGATGCACAGAGTTTGAATGATGAAAAATGGCTTAAATTTTTGTTAATGTGATCTTGCTTATATTGTGATGCAATTCTTTGGACTCTGGGCACCGCATTATAATAGGATTTACCTGTACTTCTAAATCAGATTATTTGGAAAAGTCATTGGATAAGTTTTTTTCTTATGTTTGGGACATTCTACTTTACATTTCTTATTGTTGTAAATGAGTATTTCAAAACATAAACTTGCCAACTAGGAAAGCATGAGCATTTTAAAACCTAGTTTCAAAACATAAACTTTCCAACTAGGAAAGCATGAGTATTTTAAAACCTAGTTTCAAAACATAAACTTGCCAACAAGGATTCCCTAAATGAGGATGTAGTTCTAAAATTATTTATATTGCTTTTCAAATATACACTGAAATTAGAATAATTATTTGAAACTTGAGAAAAAAAATGAAATAATTAAGTATATGTGCCCTCAAATGGTAGTAACCTTAGGATGTAAAATAAAAAAATAACAAAATGAAATAATTAAGTATATGTGCCCTCAAATGGTAGTAACCTTAGGATGTAAAATAAAAACCTGAACTATGAAAATAAATTTTCATTTGTCTTGGAGGTAATATTTTAATTCTTCCAAGACAGGAAAAAAAATGAAATAATTAAGTATATGTGCCCTCAAATGGTAGTAACCGTAGGATGTAAAATAAAAAAATAACGAAATGAAATAATGTATATGTGCCCTCAAATGGTAGTAACCTTAGGATGTAAAATAAAAACCTGAACTATGAAAATAAATTTTCATTTGTCTTGGAGGTAATATTTTAATTCCATGCATAATGTAATACAAAGTGATATGACTAAGAAATTGAAAGAGAAAAAGGCAACATTACTGTCAGAATTCTTAGAAGCCTAATCACCTGGGCAAATTAAAATTTCATGATGCTGTTATGATGATTCCAATGGTAGTGGGCACTTATGGTTCAGGTTTTTATTTTACTTTTTTTTTTTGCTGTTAAATGGCTGGAGAAATGCTTTTAATTAGGTAATCATTTTAACCTGTCTGCACCTAGAAAGTATATATTTAATGAAAGCTATAAATTTAAATTAAGATATAACAGAGTTGGAATAGTAAAATGTAGTAATGTGTTAACACTGTTATAGACTGTACATAAATATGAAAAAATACAATATCAACTTGAAAGCTTTAAATATTTGTGTCGTATTTTGTATATATGTTTAGCACATTTCAAAACTTGTTTGTTTCGATAAGATATTCCTAGCAGTATTGCTTCCTTTGTTCAAAAAGTGAAAAATATTTTAGAAATTACTACACTCCTGGGGCATGGCTGTCAGAATGTATTGATTGAGTTAATGTTACCATGCAATAAGAATAGCTATTTAACTTACATAGAAACTCTTTGGGAACCATAATTTTTACTTAATCATTGCAAATGACCATGCAACCAAAACGTGATCTAGTGTGAAGTTTGTTAGAAGTTTTAATGTACAGAGTCAAGTTAAACACCTTGCAAAAGAGATACAGCTTATTGCCACTGCTTCAGATAGTTTATAGAAGAGCACAGTAAATGTTGCCAATACATATCTTAATATGACTTGGTCTGAGAACTAAAGAACTCAAACAGACAAGTATGTATTCATCATTCATGCTAGGTTTAAATTGATCAACATACCATTCTATATGTTTGCTTAATTTATCCATTCTGTATAAAAGAGAAAAATTTAGCTTTCAGCAAGAAAATGTATGCAGGAAAAAACAGTGGGAATAGTAGGATTAAAATATTATTTATAGTGGTAAAGACTCAGATAGAGACTTGATCTTATCAAAACTCTCTTAGGAATAACATAGCTCACAAAGTAAGGAGATGAAGAGCAGCTACAAGGGTTACGGCAAACATTACTAAGGAATGTTACACTCATCAGGTGTACAGAAAACAAGCTGTTGTGGAATAATAATAGTCCATTTCTCCCAAAATTCTAGAAAAATGGTTCTTCGAGCTGGCTTTTTAAAATTTTGAAGTAATTTGTTAACCCCAAGTATTGCTAATTAATTGGAACAATTATTTTTAGAAATATTGCAAATTTTACAAATTTGTGAAATGTCTAAAAATTTTTTTTCTTTATTTTCTAGAATTGGGATCCAGATGTACGGTATGTTAAATATCTTTTGTTTGTATAGAATATTTTGCAAATCATTAATTGTAAAAGTTCTATTTATTTATAATCAATATGTTCTTAAATCTGGTGCTGTTTTTTTAAATTTTTTTGTCAATAAAATAAATTTTCATTTGTTTACCTATTTACATACATACATACATACATACATGCACGCACGCACGCACGTGTAAGATCTTCAAGCAACAGAAGACCATGGTGATCCAACTAGAATGCGAAATTTTCTCCAGGCACATCTGTATTTAAGCAGTAAGTGCTGCACTTTACCATTTCAGGCCAATAGGAGCCTGTTTAATATTATGAGTCCATTCTAGTCTTTAACCCTGTTCCTTGAGACCTTAGGAACACTATCCATAACTCTGTCCAATAGTCTCTTATCCTGCATGCACAGGCAACATGGATAAACCAGTGCAATCTTCTATACAGGTTGCTGCTTAACTTTTTGGCAGTGGCTAGGACGGTGTCTTAAAGCATTTTTGTTCCTCTCCATCGATTTAACGGTTTTGGAACTGACCATAAATGGGAGAAAATTAGGGAGAATATTCTCTCCTCACACTAGGAGAGGGCCCCTTTTTTGCAGGTTACTGCACTAGATGTGAATGGCACACTCAAATTTCAGATAATGAGTTCAAACTGAAGCTTTGCACTGCAAGCCCATGGGCAATGTAATGAATTCAGCTGTCCTAATTTAATCAAGTGCCAGGTATAGTTGAGTACCATAGTAAAATTTTATCCAAATGAAAATTGTAGTAATTAGTGTTTTAGTTCTTAAAGTGCCAGAAGACACTGTAGTTCCCAGAAAACTTTGCTGCAATTTTTTTATATTTTTGCTAAAAGAAATCTCTTTTTTTGCATTTTTTTAAAAATTAAGCATGAAAGTTAAATTATATTGTGCACAATAACACGACCAAGTGCTGTTAATTGCTTACTTCAGATCTGGATAAAATTCTACAGCTCTTTAAATTTTTATGTTCAACAGAAAAAAAATGATAATTAATCCAGCACTTTTAGGGTTAAGCCAAGTGTTTTTGTTCCAAGATGAAAACAAATCAAATTTTAAAAATTGTATTTAAGTCCAAAATAACAAATATTTCCTTATCAAAATTAACTTTTCCCACCAGAAAATTTTATAAACCAGTTTCAAAAAGTTACCATACAAGGTAAAGCAAAAATATCAAAATTTCTTACTAATGCACAAGATACTCTACAATAAATACACAATTAAAGGATTCCCTAAATGAGGAATGTAAACATATAACTGCCAAAAAGGTCTGCTTTCAAACTATATCACAAAACTGGATTTAATGTGCTAACTTTTCAATGCAGCTGAATTTAAAGCCAGTGCAGAAATTCAATACTCTACTTTATTTTCTTCTGTTATTACTGTGATGCAATAAACTATGCCTTTGTATAGCCCAGTGGAACACAATAATCTCAATTTCATATTGTAGTGGAAAAGTGTTTATGGCACTCTCTCATGTGTCACAGGGAAGCTAACAAGAAGATGAATTTGGGAACTGAGTGGATATGGAAAGTGATTATAATTAGGAAACTTGATAAAATGAATTGATTACACGAAACTGGAGGATGAAATGAAACAACTTAAAAAAAAAGGGTGCAGTCCTCATAGCAGTAAAGAAGGGAACAGTTAAGTTTATTAAACATGAGAGGTAAGCTCTGGTAATATTCCTCACCTCCCCACTTTTCCTGCTGTAAACTCTAATAGAAGGCTGTAAAAAAGTTTCATGATGCTGATGATTGACCTTTTCTAACTCATCATTATTCAGAAATCCAAACTGCATTATATCAAAGATGATGTTTAAACATCTTGCATTAAAAACAGAGTTCACCTATTTTTTCCCCATTCTCCACAGTTTCGTAGCTTTAAACAGTAATTCCAGTTCTGTTTACCTCGTGTTACACTTCTCTTAAGAACAACTAAGAAATTTTCTCCATAGCTGCAAATCTTTTAGTGTTTTGTCTTAATCTATTTTAAACCATTAACCATTTAAAAAACCTGAAAAACATCCACCACCTGACCAGTTTTTTTTTATGAATTAATGCTATCTGCATTCATTACCTTAGCCAATAAAACTCTGTTAATAAAATATATGACTCATCTAGATTTAGGTTCTTATTTTTTTCTTTTTTAGAGTACATTAAAAATATATTTTCTAAATGATCGTTAATTCAATTTGCAATTGCTAATATTAATTCAGTTGTACAAAAATAATTACTTATAAGGATAACCAGCTAAATTAAAATTTGTTTTATTAAGTTTACAATAATGTTAATAAGGATTTTTAAATATAAATTTTAAATTTACACTATAGCTTCAATTGTTGAAATGAAATATATATATAGTTTAAATTGCTGCTAGATTCAATGTTATACATAATGGTTTTTAATTTCAAATTGTGCATTTGAAGTATAATGATTTAAAGTAACGAATTATAATCTTTATTTTGAATAGGGGTGATATGGAAATGTTTTTAACGAAGCTTGTGCCTGAGGTAAGAATAATATGTAGCATATTCAATCAACTCTTCATTAATTGAGAATCCTATTAACAATGTTATTACATTAAGTTTTTTGTTTCGTTGGCTGGTTAATGAATAAAACTCTCTGATATGAGCTTCATTTGAAATGCATTAACTGTTGAATATTTAGAAGTTTTACTATATTGATGTAAATGATCATGGAAGTGAGGTGAAATAGCAAATTTATAATATACTATTTTAAATTTATACCTTAGTAAATTTATAATGTGAGGCCTTGGGATGAAAAAGTTGGTACCCCTGATATTAATTTTAGTATCATTTGGGATTTGGTAGAGACCCCCTGAAATATTATTTGTTTCCTGCATTCAGACCAGTTTTAAAATTGTTTCATATACTGCAATGGAAATTATTAGATTTTAGGTTTCATATTTAGGTGTAATGAGATGTCTAGATAACTAGTTTTGAATTTCTGATTATCTTTTTGCACCAATGTGGTTGCTGCATTTATAAGTTGTTTCTTTATCTACTTTTTTTGCATATTGGTAGGGCTTGGTAATGTACCAGGCTTCTAATCTTATGTTACCAATTTTGACTACATTGTCAAACTGTGCCTGTGTTTGTATTTTTTCTGCTAACTTCTACTCTGCCCTTAGTAAGAAAGGGAACATTGATGGCCTTGGAAAGGCTGTTGTCTGTTGAAATGGGCATTAAATTGTGACTCCCTGTGCAGGAGAGTCATACCTTTTATAGATATTAAGAGAATTCTGGATGTTTTGATGTAAGGCAAAATGATGCCTCGACAACAGTGCTTGTCTTCTATTATCTGGCCAATGGACCTTCTTTCTCTCCCCAGCTCTGAGCCCTGGTGATCCTTGTGATCCAAAGACTCAGTGCTGGGACCACTTAGCTGAGACTAAATAGCCCATGCACAAAAGTGCTGCTGTAGAATGACCAACTAAGTCATAAGGATTAATGGTATTTTTGTATGCTATATCTACGATTTCAGAAGATAGCTATATTTAGCATTTTTTATATATATGTTGGTTGAGTGTAATGGATTGAGATTAAGATGGTGAGGACTGTTGGCTCCCAGTAAATTCCTGTTATTTACCTTCAGTACTGTACACTAGGACACCAAAGAAGGGAAACCTTTTTTTTTGTTGTTCGTATTCCATCACAAATTGGATGATTGAGAACACTTTCTTTTCTTGAATGTTCAGGTTATCCTGAGTGTTCTGATATAAAACTAATTATATCATTAATTTAACACCCCATAATTTAGCAAATTTAAGTGTAAATGGTAGCTAGGTAGTCACTGCAAGGAGAGCTATGCACCAATCCCCTGTGATGATACATAGAACCGGCCAGGCATAGCACCTAATGTCCGACCCCACCTTCTCGTGGTGCAGATCATTAGTACCTTTCAAAAGAGATACTCTCTTGTGGAAGTGAACGGAAGGGCTGCCAGATTAGTGTGGCCTACTGATCGGGACAAATATGGCTACTTTTCTTTTTTTTTTTCTACCCTGCTGAGCAGTGGTCAACCACACAGGGTCCTGGTGCTGACCATAAAAACCCACTGGACTGGACAGATATATGGCTCTGAGCTTGATTATGGATCCTGTTTTTGCTGCACTGGTGTTCTTCTGTGGAGGAAAAATCTTCTGCTGTGTTTTCTGTTTGTTTGTGGGTTGACAGCCCCAAGTGAATAGATTCACAGGATATGTTTATCAGCTGGTGGATAATCCTGAGCAGACATCATCGCAGGCACCTGAACTCTTTGCTTCTATTGGCATCGTCAAATTCTACATTGGAGGAAGTCTTCCAGTGTAGATGTCTTCAGCCTTTAGTGGTGGGGGAACGGTTCTTTGCCCCATGTCTGCGATTAGGGGGCTGTTTGATATTGTCGGCATTCCTTCTCTCAATAAACATAGTTTCTTTGAACATCCCACTAACCATTTTCTCTCCATAGGTAGTTGGAATGTGAGGACTCTGCACAGAGCTTTTTCTCTTGATGTCCTCACACAAGAATTCCACCATTATAATTTAGATATTCTCGGCTTGCAAGAGACCAGAAGGACAGATAAAGGTCAGATTCTTAAAAATAATCTTAAATTTCTCTTTACAGGGAGGGACGACAATAAGCATCACCAAGGCGTGGGTCTGCTTCTCAGCAGACATGCTAGTGATGCTCTTCTAGGATATGAGTGCATTAATCAAAGGTTTCTTACAGCAAAATTTCAGACAAGCGTTAAAGACTTGAATGTTATCTGCTGTTATGCCCCCACTGAGGATGCCGATGAGGATGAGAAGGATAGGTTTTATGAGCAACTTCAGGATATTTTGAATTCTGTCAAGAAAGAAGATATTACCCTTGTTCTTGGTGACTTCAATGCCAAAGTTGGTACTACATCTGACCTTTGGGGAGGAGTAATAGGCCCTTTTGGTATTGGTAGCTGCAATGGCAATGGGCAGCATCTCCTGCAGGTAAGTAAACTCAATGGATTCAGAATAACTAACACTTATTACAAACACCGCAACATACATAAGTACACATGGGTTTCACCTGATGGGCTGCATAAGAATATGATAGATTATATATTAATTGACAGCAAATGGGCTAGTTCTTTTAGAAATACCAGGTCATATAGGGGAGCTGAAATTGGATCTGACCATTATCTTGTTAAAAGTGTCTTGCAACTTAAACTTAAAAAGTGTTGTGCTAGGGTTAAAAATTTTTACTTTTAATACTGAAGCTCTGAAAGACCCAGTTATAGCTAAAGCTTACCATGATAGGTTACTTAGTCATTATGACAGTCATGGTATGCTTACTACTGAAGTTGAGGAAGAATGGGATAATTTTAAACAGGCTTTTTTGGACACTAACAGTACTCTTTTAGGAAAAAGGAGCAGAAGAGACAGAATTATTTGAGTGATAAGGCACTTTGAGCTTATTTCGGAAAGAAAGAACTGCAGGAATGTCCTTAATCAATACCCTACTAGTTCTAATAGAAAGCATTACAGAGAACTTAATAAACGTGTAAAAGATCAGTTAGCTGCTGATAAGAATCTTTGGCTTGATGGTTTGGCGGACAAAGCCGAGGAAGCAGTTAGACAGCACAACAGCAGAGAGCTGTACCAGATAGTTAATGTTTTGTGTGGTAGAAAACGGACAGGTATACAGGGATTGAAGGATAAACAAGGTAAGGTTATAGAAGGTGAGGATTCTGTCATGGCAAGGTGGGCTGAGCATTTCAGTGATATTCTAAACAATGCGGTTAGTTCTATTCCCATTGTTTGCAATTATGATAGATGCATTGGTGGCTTTAATGTTGGCCCTATAACACAATCTGAAGTTATTTTGGCTGTTTCTAAACTTAAACTTCATAAATCCCCAGGGGTAGATGAAATGATTACAGAAATGCTTAGAGCTGGGAATGTTTCGGTTACCACTTGGATGACCAAAATTCTGAATATCTTTTATGATAAAGGCATGGTTCTTAAGGATTTTACCAGAGCTATTGTTATCCCTATTTTCAAAAAAGGTGATCGCAGTTCTTGTGATAACTATAGGGGTATCAGCCTATGCTCTGTTCCAGGTAAAGTTCTTTCCATGATTGTGCTTAATAGAATTAAGAATCTGGTTGACAGCCAATGCGTGATGAGCAATGTGGATTCAGGAGTGGTAGGGGATGTGTGGATCAGATATTTTCACTTAGGCAGATTCTTGAGAAATGTTTAGAGTTTCAGAAACCTTTGGTTGCTAGCTTTGTTGATTTCAAAAAGGCTTTCGACTCTGTTGATCGTCATAATTTGTGGTTGATTGTGAAATCATATGGTATACCAGACAAGTTAGTTAACATAATGAAAGCTCTCTGTAATAACACTGAGTCGTGTGTGAGAGTTGGTATGGCTTGTAGCAATTGGTTTAGCATTACTTCTGGTGTTCGACAAGGGTGCATTTTGTCTCCTTTTCTCTTTAGCTTGGTTATTGATTATGTTATGTGAAATTCACTTCAAGGGGAAGATTTTGGCCTTAAATGGACTGGAGATACGAAAATTTCGGATTTAGATTATGCTGATGATTTAGCCCTTTTGGCAAATGATATTGATGAGATGAACTCTTTCATTCGAGCTGTTGATGAGACTGGTAGTAGAGTAGGTTTGGTTATAAACAGAGAGAAAACTAAAGTGATGAAAATTGGTCAGGCAGGCTGTGATTCAGTTAATCTGAATGGTTGCTCCCTTGAGCAGGTGTCACAGTTTAATTATCTTGGGAGCTACATAACAGATACTGGTGATGTGCGGCATGAGATTAACAGACGAATAGGGATTGCTGCCGGGACTTTTAAGAATCTATGGAGAGTGTGGAGAAATAGGCGTATACACCTAAAGACTAAAATTAGATTGTATAATAGTTTGGTTCTTTCTAGGGTTAGTTATGGCAGTGAAACTTGGACACTTTTTAAACAAGATAACAGGAAACTAGATGCTTTTGATTCCAGATGCTTACGCGGTATCTTGGGCATTAGGTGGTTCAACTTTGTAACTAATGATGAGGTTAGGCAAAGTAGTTTGCAACCTCCTTTTAGCAGCATATTGTGCAGAGAGAGACTCCGTTGGTTTGGCCATGTTGTCCATATGAATAATTATAGATTGGCGAATAGGGTTATGAACAGTGTGCTTAAAGGCCTCAGAAAGAAGGGGAGACCTAGGATGCGGTGGGCAGACAATGTCAAACAGGATGTTGTTAGAATTGGTGTGCAGTGGCCAGATGCAGTAGATGTAGCTCAGGATAGACTTGCTTGGAGAACTAAATTGCACGGTCTGGTTGGACCTCCGTAGCCCATGGCTGCTTGAGGATGAGGATGAGGATGATTGTGATGATGAAGTGAATATATCTTTGTACAGAAATATATTAAATTCTTGGACATCATAATCATGCTATTGCATATTTTAAAATTCATATAGACTGTATAAATATAGATACATTTTTAATATTGAACCTTTTATGCTAAGCAATGAATTAATTGGTGCATTAAGTAGTATAATTTTATTACATATTTGAAGAGCTTTAGGTATTCTCTATTCATTTTACTTGATCATTCAGTGTACTGTTTATGGCTTTTCCTCCTAATAACTGTATATTGGCATAAAAGTGAGAAAACTTGACACTTAGATAAGCAGAATTGCATTGATAAATTTACATGATGTGTGTTCTATCCTTTTGTATGACAAGTGTTTTTGTGAGAAATTGTCTGGTAGTAGTATACATTATATTGGAGCTGAAGAAATGTATGAAAGCTGCAATACTAATTATATCTGTCTTCCTATGATAATATACCTGGTTAATGAAATTTTATAGAATATGTCCTAATCTGTTTGACTGAACTGTTGATTAAAGTTCATCCACTTGATATGAAGGATGACAGAAATCTGTTAGTTTAATTTTCTATAGAAATTATCTGTGGTTGAGTCAAGGCCCCAGTAGAAAGGCAATTAAAATATCCATGTTTTACTTGTGATTTGAAATCAGTACTCAAACATTGCTGCCAAACACTTGCTTTCTCACTGGATAACTTGGAGCATGAAGCAGCAGAGTTGGTAGTGTGCAATACATCTACCATTGGCTTGAAAGTTTTGTCTCCAGCTGTACCATCATTGATTTTTCAATTTGCTGCAATCTAAAATGCCATTGTATTTAGACAGTCATCTGTTGAATGGCGCTTGCACCATAAAATCCGAAACAACCATACCATCTTTTGGATGGGATATTAATCACTTCCCTGGTAGATTATTTTCTCAAACTTTGGCCACAAAAAATAACATTTGTTTATTTCTGTTTTGGAAAATACCACCAAATTATCGTAGTATGGGCTAATATTTGCTCACAAAACTTATCAACCTGAGATATCTGGGATAATTGGGAAAGGCAGTTTTTTTGGTCATATGTGCAGAAGATTGGTATCCTGCAGATATCTGAACTTTTGAATGATGGATTTTAACTTCAATTTTAATACTTTAGAAATATTATTTTTTTTAAAAGGAAGAATGTACTTCCCTACACAAAGGACAGAGGTAACGTGGAAACTATATTAGATTTGTCCTGGTTTCTCATATAACATACAAATACTTACACAAGGATATGCCTCATTGGTCTTAGTTGTCAGGTACATTAATCACTAGACAAGATAGGGTCTAAATAAAGAAGATATTCTATTAATAACAATGAAAATTATTGTTATTAATAGTTAAATTGTTATTAAAGTTTGCCTTGCAGTAGTTCTTCCATCATTCTAAATACCTTTTATAATGCTATCAAATCACTTATACTTTTTTTCACTATAGTATTTGCTCCATATAAACTCTTCTGTTTATAGAGACTAATATACACTGCTGGCCATTAAAAGTGCAGCACTAGGTAAAACTCATCAGATTGTCCTGAAATATGCAAGATGGGATTTGTCTTGAAATATGCCATGGGAGAACATTTAAATGATTCAAAACACAGCACATACGCACATCATGTGTGACAGTAATGCCCCCTGGAAGTGGTATAAGAGGAGATTACAAAGAGCCAGTGTAAAGCACTGGAATTGTGTTTGCTCACAGTTCTTGCACACTAAATGATCGAGTACGCTCTATCGAAGAACACTGCATCCATATGACCAAGTTTCTGACTTTGTTCGAGGGATAATTGTGGAATTATGGAAAGGCAGATTATCGTACTGAGACATCTGTGCTCATGTAGGATGGAATGCTGCCACAGTGATGAGAATATGGCGTCAGTGGGTAGAGGAGGAACGAACTCACTGATGTGAGGGATCTCAACAGCCCTGTCACACAAACAAATGAGAGGACAGACATCTCGTGTTCATGGCTATAAATGATTGTACATCCACATCAAACACCTTAGCTCAACAGTTAGGGTTGTTGCACATCAACCAGTATCTGCACGTACAGCTCGATGTTGTCTGCAGCATCGGGGCATCTTTGTTAGACGGCCATTGCTTCGGCTACCATTACTGTACAACACAGGCATATGCAACTGCAATGGTGCCAAGAACATCATGCATGGATGTGCGAATGGCATCACATCGTCTTTTCAGACGAATTCCTCTTCAGTGTGCAGCACCATGATGGACGAATCCATATCTGGCGGTACCACAGTAACAGGCTCAGTGAGACTTGCATGATGCAGTGCCATACAGGTCCAGCCCCTGGTGTTATGGTATGACTTGTGCCATTGAACTCCACTCACACACTCACCTCATATGCATTACCAGTACTTTGAACAGCCAGCATTACATCACTGAGGTGTTGAGCCTGTGGTCGTACCTTATCTTCAGGGGCTCTCTGTTGCCATATACCAACAGGATAATGCCCAACCACATGTGGCATACATCATCCAACAATTCCTGGATAGCCACCATGTGATAATTCTGCCTTGGCCTGTGTGTTCACTGGATCTGTCCCCAATTGAACATGTCTGGTTCATGATTTCACTAAGACAAGTACACCAGACACCAGCAGCTGCTACAACAGATGAATTTTGGCTACATATCGAAATTGCGTGAACTGACATTCCCCAAACATACATCTGACGTCTCACCCTCAATGCTGGACCATGTAGCAGTGATTATTGCTGCTCATAGTGGATACACAAGATACTGATTTCTTTGTATTCATAAGTCTAACTGAGTTGTATTTGTAATCATTTGATCCTTTTAACATAAGCTATGTATTCACTAAATATGGTTATGATATCTCTTGTCTTTCCTGGTGTTGCACTTTTAATGGCCAGCAGTGTATTTATTTTGACAGTTCCATCAACAAAAATTATTATTATCACAAAGTCAAATTTTGTGGAAGAACATATTAAGAAAATTATGCAACTGTTCTCATTTGGGAGTTGGGGTTCTGATGGGACAGCTCACTCAGTGAGCTGTCCCATCAGAAAATGCCCCATTAGCACCTGTTCCATGAGCACCTTTAACAAAAGGTGCTCACTCCATGAGCACCTTTTGTTAAATATGCTCATGGAATATAACTGTACAAACCATTAAAATAACCTTCAAAGAAGATAAAAAGCTTATGGCTGTAGCATACTCTTTGTTTAAGAAAATGATGTGAAAAAAAAATAAAAAAAAATTAGCAAGTCAATTTTTGAATGACAGATTTTAATTTCAAGGTGTACTGTTTTAAATGTTTAACAATGAAGTATATTTTTCATTATATCCACTGAATGTCATGCGCTTAGTTCAAACTAAGGTTAGTCAAAACATTGTAACTTGACAAATAGGTTTTTTTTTGGAAGAGGCTGAAATTCTCTTCTGAAAGTCCTGTTTAAAAAATGGTTATATAATTTTCCTGATCTTGCTGTTTTTGAGTTTAAACATTTTTAGGCTTTGATCTTTTGAGTTTTTAACCCTTTTGCAATCACTATTTAAATTAATAAGTACAAATAACAGGTTTATAAAATACATGTTCACAAACATGGACAATAGTAAGCTATAATTTATACTGAACATTACTGAAATGAATATTGGAACATAAAAAAATGCTTGGATATGTTAATAACAAAAATTGTGCACCAGTATTTTGTAAACATGAGTTTGGAGACATGTAAGTGTGAAATGTCCCATAACTGCTACAGGGTTAACAATGAACTATCATCATCATCATCCTCAAGCAGCCATGGGCTAGGGAGATCCAACCAGACTGTGCAATTTAGTTTTCCAAGTAAGTCTGTCCTGAGCTACATCTGCTGCATCTGGCCACTGCACACCAATTCTAATAAGGTCTTGTTTGACATTGTCTGCCCACCACATCCTAGGTCTCCCCCTCTTTCTGAGGCCTTTAGGCACACTATGTTCATAACCCTATTTGCTAATCTATAATTATCTATACTGGCAACATGACCAAACCAACAGAATCTCTCTGCACAAAATACTACTCAGAGGAGGTTGAAGACTCCTTTGCCTAACCTCATCATTAGTTACAAAGTTGAACCACCAAATGCCAAGATACTGTGTAAGCAATCTAGAATCAAAAGCATCTAGTTTCCTGTTATCTTGTTTACAAAGTGCCCAAGTTTCACTACCATAACTAACCCTAGAAAGAACCAAACTGTTATACAATCTAATTTTAGTCTTTAGGTGTATACGTCTATATCTCCACACTCTCCATAGATTCCTAAAAGTCCCAGAGGTAATCCCTATTCGCCTGTTAATCTCATGCTGCACATCCCCAGTATCTGTTACATAACTTCCAAGATAATTAAACTGAGACACTTACTCAAGGGTGCAACCATTCATATTAACTGAATCACAGCCTGCCTGACCAGTTTTCATCACTTTAGTTTTCTCTCTGTTTATAACCAAACCTACTCTACTACCAGTCTTGTCAACAGCTCGAATGAAAGAGTTCATCTCATCAACATCATTTGCCAAAAGCATCAGCATAATCTAAATCAGAAATTTTTGTATCTCCAGCCCATTTAAGGCAAAAATCTTTCCCTTGAAGTGAATTTCGCATAACATAATCAATAACCAAACTAAAGAGAAAAGGAGGCAAAATGTACCCTTGTCGAACACCAGAAGTGATGCTAAACCCATTGCTACAAGCCTTACCAACTCTCACACACGACTCAGTGTTATTATAGGGAGCTTTCATTATATTAACTAGCTTGTCTGGTATGCCATATGATCTCACAATCAACCACAAATTATGTCGATCAACAGAGTCGAAAGCCTTTTTGAAATCAACAAAGCTAGCAACTAAAGGTTTCTGAAACTCTAAACATTTCTCAAGAATCTGCCTAAGTGAAAATATCTGATCTACACATCCCCTACCACTTCTGAATCCACATTGATCATCACGCAATTGACTGTCAATCAGATTCTTAATTCAATTAAGCACAATCATGCAAAAACTTTCCCTGGAACAGAGAGTAGACTGATAACCCTATAGTTATCACAAGAACTGCAATCACCTTTTTTGAAAATAGGGATAATAATAGCTAACTGATCCTTTACATGTTTATTAAGCTCTCTGTAATGCTTTCTATTAGGACCAGTAAGGTATTGATTAAGGGCACTCCTGTAGAATTCCTACATTCTTTCTGAAATAAGCTCAAGTGCCTTATCACTCAAATAATTCTGCCTCCTCTGCTCCTTTTTTCCTAAAAAGTACTGTTAGTTTCCAAAAAAGCCTGTTTAAAATAGTTCCATTCCTCCTCAACTGCATTAGTAAGCAAACCATGACTGTCATAATGACTAAATAACCTATCATGGTAAGCTTTAGCTATAACTGGGTCTTTCAGAATTAAAGGTAAATTTTTTAACCTTAGCACAACATTTCTTAAGAGTAAGTTGCAAGACACTTTTAACAAGGTAATGGTCAGATCCAATTTCAGCTCCCCTATGTGATCTGGTATTCCTAACAGAACTAGTCCATTTGCTGTTAATTAATATATAATCTATCATATTCTTTTGCAGCCCATCAAGTGAAACCCATGTGTACTTATGTATGTCGCGGTGTTTGTAATAAGTGTTAGTTATTCTGAATCCATTGAGTTTACTTACCTGTAGGAGATGTTGCCCATTGCCATTGCAGCTACCAATACCAAAAGGGCCTATTACTCCTCCCCAAAGGTCAGAGTCAGTACCAACTTTGGCATTGAAGTCACCAAGAACAAGGGTAATATCTCCTTTCTTGACAGAATTCAAAATATCCTGAAGTTGTTCATAAAACCTATCCTTCTCATCCTCATTGGCATCCTCAGTGGGGGCATAACAGCAGATAACATTCTAGTCTTTAACGCTTGTCTGAAATTTTGCTGTAAGAAACCTTTCATTAATGCACTCATATCCTAGAAGAGCATCACTAGCATGTCTGCTGAGAAGCAGACCCACGCCTTGGTGAAGCTTATTGTCGTCCCTCCCTGAAAAGAGAAATTTAAGATTATTTTTAAGAATCTGACCTTTATCTGTCCATCTGGTCTCTTGCAAGCCGAGAATATCTAAATTATAATGGTGGAATTGTCGTGTGAGGACATCAAGAGAAAAAGCTCTGTGCAGAGTCCTCACATTCCAACTACCTATGGAGAGAAAATGGTTAGTGGAATGTTTAAAGAAACTATGTTTATTGAGAGAGGGAATGCTGACAATATCAAACAGCCCCCTAATCGCATACATGGGGCAAAGACCTGTTCCCCCACCACTAAAGGCTGAAGCCATCTACATTGGAAGACTTCCTCCAATGTAGAATTTGACGATGCCAATAGAAGCAAAGAGTTCAGGTGCCAATGACCTCTGCTCAGGATTATCCACCAGCTGATAAATTGGAGACTTCTACTACTTTTACTACATTGGAGACTTCCTCCAATGTAGAATTTGACGATGCCAATAGAAGCAAAGAGTTCAGGTGCAATGACCTCTGCTCAGGATTATCCACCAGCTGATAAACATATCCTGTGAATCTATTCACTTGGGGCTGTCAACCCACAAACAAACAGAAAACACAGCAGAAGATTTTCCCTCCACAGAAGCCCACCAGTGCAGCAAAATCAGGATCCATAATCAAGCTCAGAGCTTTATATCAGTCTAGTAGGTTTATATGGTCAGCACCAGGACCCTGTATGGTTGACCACTCCTCAGCAGCGTAGAAAGAAAAAAGTAGCCATAGTTGTCCAGATCAGTAGGCCACACTAATTTGGCAGCCCTCCCCTTCCGTTCACTTCCACAAGAGAGTGTCTCTTTTGAAAAGTACTAATGGTCTGCACCACGAGTAGGCGGCGTCGGACATTAGGTGCTAGGCCTGGCCAGTTCTATGCATCATCACAGGGGATTGGTGCATAGCTCTCCTTCCAATGACTACCTATCTACCATTTACAGACTTATGAACTATGCATGTTGATAAAATAATTTTGTGGTGTTTTCAGTGGAAAAAAAATCAACAAGAACTATATGACTTCAAATAGAATTAGTAACAAATAAATTCAGATTATATTAAAATATATATATAATCTTTTGGTATATGATCTATGATAATAAAAGGTAAATGAAACTGTTCATATATGTATAAATTGAAGTAATGGTAAAAATTTATTATATTTCATTTTTATTTAAAAATATTTTTAGAAATCAATTTTATAATTTTTTAAATATTGTTATTTTTTATAATGATAATGTATTACATAATCATCCCTAGTGCCATTCACTGAAAACATTTCATTGAGTAAATTCCCAGTGATGATTAATTCTATTTCAGTAGAATTTTGTGTTAAATGTTTGTCGAGTGAAAATATCTTTGCAGCAAATAGGATAAGTATTTTAAAGAGGGATTAGTGATGGGGAAAGACTTGCATAGCTCGAAGGCAATACTCTTAATGTTCATGTAGACTAGAAAGTTCAAGTGAAAATAATGAGTGGGAAAGGTAATGGAGTTGAAGTTCCAAACGTGTAACCCACTTTTTTCATAACCCCATAATTGTTGAAGTCACATACTTGTTCAGGGTCAAATTGTTAAAATGTAGTGTGGAGGAATGAAAATAGTGCCTGTATGGTAGTGTTTTTAGTTATAGACTGTGCTTTCTCAAATTTTAGTTAATCCATTCTTAAGTGAAAGTTGGGGAAAGAGTTGATTGAAGAACAGGTCTTGTTTGCTCAGGGAACTTTGTTGTACGAGAGCTATATTTCCTAATGCATAGTTATCATACTTGTTACAAAACCTTGGCCTCTGAAAGGTAGCATTGTAAAGTGCATTTTCTCAATCTGTCTAATCCTTAGTGACTTAGTTAGTATCCAGTTTTTGTACAAATTTGTTATATGCAATCTGTGATGTGTAAAATGCATCTTAAGTATATACAAACCATTAAATTTAAATGAAAGACTTAACAGTAGATAGATAAAAGGTGTATATCAGAAAATGACATGGGGGAAAAATGTTTTTTTTTAACAATGAACAGACATTTTGTATAAAGCAAATAAACAAAATATTTTATATTACATTTGGTTATTATAAAGTTTGATATATTGAAGATGTTTTAAACTCTTCTTTGTTGTATCCAGATTCGACTCTGTAAATATTCTATAGGTATATGAAGCTTAATTGATGTACATATGTACTGCAGTTGATTTCAGAACTGCTTTCACTCGGTTGTATTAATGACATAGAAAACTTTGTTTCATAATTATATTTAAAATAATTTTTATTGTGGCCGAGTGGTTAGCTTGCTTGGCTACTGCTCAAAGGGACCTGGGTAAGGCATGGATATTTGTGTTATTTTTCTGCTGAGGTCCTGCCATCCTCACAGACTTCTACTATGGCATATAAACTGACAAGTTCCTGTCAGACCTGTGGCAAGCAGCTGCTTGAGAGGGTATATATATAGGTTATTACAAAGTTTAATGTATTGAAGATATTTTAAACTCTTTGTTATATCCAGATTTGACTGTGTAAATATTCTACAGATATATGAAGCTAAATTGATGGATATACCGCAGTTGATTTCAGAACTCGTTTGCATTAATAATATGGAAAACTTTGTTTTATAATTATAGTAAAAATATATAAAAAATATGACATATATTTATGAAACAATTAATATTAACATTAAAGTAATGTAGTGTAAAAAAATAATAAACTTTTGCTTTTTTTATATGTTGAAAAATAATGAATATTACACAATGATGATACATTGCAAAGCCAAAAAAAGTGAATCCATTTTCTTTGACACTTTACAATTAGAAAATATGTTACTTCAAAAGGTGGTGGTGGTGGTGGAAGGGGGTACAGCTGGTAGCATGCCAGGCTCATGATCTGCAGTTCCCAAGTTTGAGTTCCAGCAGGTCCAGCATTAAGATTTATATCCACAAAACTCACCACCCTGCCCTCGGTCAGTAGGGGAAACCGAGTTCTTGGAAAGGCTGCCATCTTTTGGATAGGATGTTGAGCCATGGCTTCTTGTGTGGGAGAGCCATACCCTGTACACGTTAAAGAACTCGCTAGATGGCCTTGATGGGAGGCTACCATCTGTCTCTTAACAGCTGTCCAGTGTGTCCTTTCCCCCAGACATTTTTTGAGCCCTCAGGGTCCTTGTGACCTGTCCATTTATCTCAATGTATACAAAATAGTGCCGCTGTAAGGTAAAACAATGAAAAGTAAGTTTCTTCAAAAAGAGTTACTTGTTTAATGAGCAATGAGTATTGATCTAAAAATAAAAAAGTTTAAAAAAATGAAAATGTCACAGTTGTGAAGCTAAAGTATATGCTTTTTAAAATAAGTAAATTACCTCCAGTTAGAAAAAAAAATAGAAATCAATTATTTTTGAAATAACAATTCAGGAAACATTCTTGATCAATAGTTCTAAAACTTGGGAGAAAGCAAAATTACTAGCATTCCATGTAGGATTGCAACAGTGGTGACTTGTTATAGCACTAATTTGCTGGTTAGATTATTTATGCATTTTGACATGTTTTGAACATATAAATCAACAGAGAATTATTTATTTTGAAATTCAATTCAATAATTTTTAAATTTCATTTAAAAGAATGTCAGGAATGAATATTTCATTTGGAAAAAAAAAAATGTTTTGCAGTATGATAAAATAGTTTTCTAATTTCTAGCCAGGGTACTAAAATTAATACCTGTGAAAATTGGCTTCCAGCACATAAAAGGCTAAAAATTTTCTGAATTTCTTAATTGAGTTATGGTGATAACTCTTTGAGCTGTAATAGTACTAAGGTGACAATTTTATTACTACCTTGAAATGGTAACTTAATCCTAAGCTGCATGTTATATAGATTTTGAAGTTTCAAATAAAATGAGTTATATTACATTTAATTTTTCAGGATACACCATTCAGGCATTCATGTGAAGGACCTGATGATATGGTAAGTTCAATGGTTAGAATATTGTTTATAGTTATGTAATAATGCAAGGAGTATTCATTATGGATAGTTCTCAACATCAATGTTTTCAAATTGTAATGTAAATATTATTATTGACAGCACTTGAGGAATAGTGTACTCCCATTTAATCCTGGGGCGGGGGTGGCTCAGTCGGTAGCGCGCCAGGCTCGTAATCTGTAGTTCCCAGGTTCGAGTCCCAGCTGGGTCAGCGTTGAGATTTATCTCCGCAAAATTTCCCCGCCCTGCCCACGGTCAGTAGGGGACACCGATGGGCTTGGAAAGGCCGCCGTCCGTCGGATGGGACGTTAAGCCGTGGCCCCGTGTGCGGGAGAGTCATACCCTGTGCACGTTAAAGAACACGCTGGATGGCCTTGACGGGAGACTACCATCTGTCTCCCAACAGCTGTTCCAGTGGGTCCTCTCCCCCAACCTTCTCTGAGCCTTCGGGGGCCATGTGACCTGGCCATTTAGCCCATGGTGTGCAAAAAAGTGCCGCTCAGAGGTAAAACAACCCAACCCAACAACCCATTTAATCCTGAATTTTAATTTGTTATAAAGCTTATTAACCCTTTTAGTATCCATTGTGAAAAGCTGGATTACATCTGCTGGCCAGCTATTTTTACACTGTGCATGCCAAAAAAAAAAAAACAATTTTGGAACTTTCTGTGAAGTAAGCAATGAATGGAAACAACAATTAATTCTGGATTTTAAGAAAATAAAATGTGTAGCAAAAATGAGGGATGTATTTATTTACTAAGATATTTTCAGAATGATAAAGTAAAGAAGGGGTTCTGGCAAGGCAAAAAACAAACTAATGGGAAAATAATTATAATGTAAATAGAAAGGAAATTTCTTTCTGAATAACAGGAAAATAAAATTTTGCTTCTGAGAAAAAATTTATTTTCTGTAATTTTTTTGCCCTGTGATATACTTGGAAAAAAGGTCCAGGTTTTTCATCAACTGTGCTCAGTCAAAAAACGAACTTGAAAATTATTTTGCCAAATAAACAATCAACAGAAATAGGCCATGTTATGTACCAAATTAAATGATATGTAATTCCTAATTTTATGAAATAAAATATTTAAATCAAATAAAAATGTATTAATTTTAATGAGCCCTTTTCACTGTAACACAGTGAGAAAAAAAAAGTATTTTGGCAAGGAAATTAAAACTTAATTATGAAAAATCTAAGAAACGAAAATGGTTATATATCAGTGGGAAAAAAAAATTCTGAATAACATAATGTAAAAAAAAAACCTGAAATAGGAGGACATTATATATATATTGCTTACAAATCAGCCTTGGATTAAGTTGGATGTTACCAGTCATTTTGGGGCAAGGGTGGCTCAGTTGGTAATGCACCAAACAATCACCAAACTCAAAAAGAAGAATATTATAAGTATAAAAATATGCCAACTAATATAATTGGACTAGTCAAGAATAATTACACAAATGAAGTTGTCAAAAACAGATTTGATAGTAAATGTAGCTAGAATATGATTAATGATATGTGGTAGGAAAATGTAAAAGACCAAATCGTACTAAAAAAAAATGATAATAAGACATATTCAATTAAAGTTAACCTAATGGACTTGGTAATAAAATTAATGAATATTTTACCAGCATAATTTCTACAATGCATTTCAGTAATGATATGATGAGAAATAACACTTTGAATTATTTAAACAGTAGGATTTTAAATTTCCTCTTTTTTGCATATATTTCTAAATCCAAAATATCTGCAAAAAAAAAAATTCTGAATAACATAATATAAAAAAAAAACCCTGAAATAGGAGGACATTATATATATTACTTACATATCAGCCTTGGATTAAGTTGGATATTACTAGTCATTTTGGGCAAGGGTGGCTCAGACTGCTCCAGGTGATGACATATTTATGCTTTTGTAATCAAAATATATAGAATAAGATTCTTATGTTCTATGTGAGTTATTAAATAGGTCATTCAGTGAAGGGATTTTTTCAAAAAATTAAAAGTGGCTATTATTCCAATTTTTAAAAGTGGTGATTCACAAAAGATTAAAAACTACAGACTGATTTCTTTATTGTCAATTTTTTCCAAATTGCTTGAAAGATTGGCTAAACATAAATTGATTTCTTTTTTGGAAAACTGTAGTTTTTTTTCTCTATAATGGTTTTTAGAAAGGGATTTAACACTGAAAAGACTATTTTAGAAATGAATTGTAAAAAAAGATTCAAGTAAGAATGCAAAATTACAAGATTTATAAAGATTAAAGTCAAGATCAGAAAATGGTATCTATCTCTTGATTTAAATAAAGCATATGATTCAGTCCTTCATGATCTACTTGTGGAAAAATTGAAGATATGTGGTAGACATTGTAATTAACAGGAGAGACATTAAGTTGGATTCTTAGTTATCTAAAGGACAGAAAACTAAAAAAATTAAGATTGGAGAATATAGTAACACCCCCTTGTGTAGGAATGGATCAATCTGTAGAGCTAGTGATGGCTCAAAATATGTAATATACGATTGTAGAATGCAGTCAGTTTTTGCATTACTTCAAGGAGGAATGGCTCGGGGTTCTGCTCTTTCTGACTTTGGATGTGGTTTGGGTGAATGACTTACAGGTGCCAATATCTCGACAACTCCGCCATGGTGAACTGCTCCCATTCTGTGGTGTCATGAGTCTACTGTGACTGCTCAATAGTGGTCAAACAACCAGCCAAATTTTACACATATGGCCAATGGCCATGGTGAGTGACGTTCTCATCTCGTAACACAGCACAATATTAGTAAATAATAAGTAAATAAAATATTAGTAATAATAATAACCCAGTACAATATTAGAATGGGAAGACCAATATCTTCTGGAACATGTGACATGGACAATGTGCTGGACATAGCTTGTATGGGCTACAACCGTCATCACAGGTATCCATGCTCACTGTGAAACACTGCCTTGCATAGGCATATCAGCACCAACACTGGACCACCAACATGTGGAAATCTGTTGCCTGGTCAGATGAATTCCGTTTCCAACTCCATCATGTTGATGGGTGTGTTTGCATTTGGAGCAAGTAATGTGAGGTCATGGCACCAGGATGCACCGTCAGTGTTTGTCAGGCTGGCAGTGGTGGTATAGTTTGGGAACTGTTTTCATGGTATGTCATGTTCACTGATCACAGTGAATCGATGGGACTACCTACCTTTCTATCATTGCTGATTAAATATATCACTTCATGATAACAGTGTATCCAGACAACTCTGGTATCTATCAAGATAATGTCCATGTCATATGTCCCAGCATGTTGCATACTGGTTTCAAGAACATGATAAGGAACATGATAAGGAACATTATAAAGATTTCTCCATCCTCTCATGGCCATCCAACTCATTGGATCTCATCCTAATTGAGCATGTTTGGGACCTACTGTTAAAGGCAATGTGATGCTCCATCCTGCCATTGCCATTAATTAATTTGACCTGGCAATGGCAGGCATTGCAGGATATATTGTGGAACACATGGGTAGAACTACCACAGGACATCCTGCAACACATACCTCAACATGGGAGACTGTATTATCCATACCTCAACCACTAGGTGATAATGCCACTAGGTGATAATTGATGCTATAGCTTTCCACTTGAGCCATTTAAGCATCCTCAAGATTTTTAATTTGTAATTACAGCTTAAGTTGTGAATATTAAATTGCATTAGTAGAGCTGTATAATTTGAATATTTTCTAATTTTAAAGTTCCTCAAGGATCAGTTTTGGGGCCTTTTTTCTTCATAATATACGTTAATGATTTCTGTACACTACTACAACTGTAATCTATAATCATTGCTTTTGCTGATGACACCACTCTAATTTATTCAGGTGATAAAACTACTATTCTAAACCATGTACAATTAGATTGTTTTGAAAATCATTAGAGCTGAACAAATTAACTTTAAATACTAAAAAACTATATTTATTTCAGAATGAGAAAAAGCCAAATTGATTATTTTGAAAATAAGAATTTCTCATTCATACACTTGTTTGACTAATAAATATTGATGCAATTTTGATAGGGTAGAAGAAGCAGAGAATTATAAATATCTAGGAGTTCTAATTGATCAAAATTTATCTTGTGATCTCACATGTAAATGCAATAATTAGCATGGAAAGTATTATTATTATTTGAAAACTATATTACTGTATTTCTTCGATTCTAAGATTCACTTTCCCCCCCCCCCCATATCTCTAAAAACAGGGTGTGTCTTAGAATCACAGTTTTTTTTTTTCGAATTTTCTTGCGCTTTGCACACGGCACCACATGTTTTGTTTTTACGCAGAAACTCTGCCTCCAAGTTTGATTGTTATTGCATTTTCCAATTCCATTGGAAAATAAAGTGGCGTGGGTATTTTCCTGCGCTTTCCAAATGTGAAGCCACTGTTATTTCATTACAGTGGAGCTCACTCGGCGACAACTAGGAAGTTGGAACCTGACTGTTGACTGGACTACCTTACTGAAAAATTTAGAAAGCGCTGGCATTAAAATTGGTGGAATGTTTATCACCAACTTGGAAGCTAATCCTAGAAAAAATAGTGCAGCACTCATTTAAAAAATGTTGCATCTCCAACGCTCTCAATGGCTCAGAAGACGATATATTATGAGATAATAGAGATAAAGATGGCTCAGAAGAATCAGACTTTGATATATTGATTCAGAAGGAAGTGATGAATAACATACCTACTGATAAATAGGTACTATTGTTGTTAGTAAATTGAATTTTATTAAAATAAAAATGTTTGTTAGATATATTTTAGCATTTTTTTTTTTCTTAGAATCAATCAATTTTTTTTGTTGGAGTTACTGAAATTAAGGTGCGTCTTACAATAGATGGCATCTTAGAATCGAAGAAATACGGTATATTAAAAATTTTGTTAATATTTCCTTGCTAAGAATTATTTATTTCTTTTGGGTAAAATCTTATTTAATGTACAGACTGTTATTGTGGGAAGGTTCTTACTTATCTGTATTGAAACCATGTCAATATGTTCAAAATCATATAATTAGATGTATAAAAAGAACAAAAAAGTTTGAAATCATGATAAAAACTTATAAAAAATCTAAGTATCTTACAAATCAGACAAGCTATGTGTAAATAATGTTAAAATATTTGAAAAAGAATCGGAGAATGTGGGCTTATAAAAGGTTTGTGAAAGATACTCCATCTTCTAAACATTTACAGATGGTACAATTTTTTATTTGAAAAACTACAATTAAAAAAAAATTTTTTTTGACAGGAAAACTATATAATTTTTGTTTGAAGATATAAAATTGATTAAAAGTGTGACATTTTATATTAAAAATATTAAATTATAGGTTTGAATCAACAATATTGAAGTTTTGTTTTAAAATTTGGAAAATGTATTAATATTTGTTAGTATTATGTGAATCACTAACCTTTTTACTTCTAATGATGTGAAATTGTAAATTAAATGTTACATTTATTTTTTCATCTACAAGCGAGTACCTACTTTCACAGAGGATTGTTTTTTTTTCTGAGTTTGTCCAAATTCTGTCATAAATCTGTAATCTGTTTTCTTGTTTTGAGAAAATAAAATACTACTACTATTTATATATATTTATTGTTAATAATTTTATTATTTTTCAGCCAGCTCATATTAAAGCTTGTTTTCTTGGATCCAGTCTTACAATTCCAGTTACAGATGGTGAACTAAATCTTGGTACTTGGCAAGGTATATGGCTTTGTGAACACAGAAACAGAGCAGGTAACATTCAAAAATCACTAACAAAGCTAATATTAATTCTTGTCATTCATAACTAATTTGTTATTTTGTATAGTCATAATTCCAAATTTGAATTTTGCGAACATACTATACACAGTTATATCAGAATAATATGACCACCCACAGAATCACAGTGTACCCATCCAGGTGAATTACAGAGTGCACATGACAAGGTCAACCAGATGGAGATATAAGCAGCTGGCCAGGAGAGATGAGTCATAGTGCATAATGTGAGCACAATGGGCATAGGTATTGATTTGACAGATGTTAAAAAAGAATGATAATTGGCTACCGCTCCAAGGGCATCTCAGAAACAGCAGACCTCATGGGCTGTTCGCGAGGTGATGTAGTAAGGGTGTACCAAGAATGGATCATTGACACACTGAGTACCTCCAGATGTCATAACTGTGGAGCCCCAAATGCCATCGACCCCAGAGGAGAACGTCACTTCTGTTGACTGGTAAAGGGCGATCGACGCACAACAGTGCAGCAATTGACCACTCAAATGAACACTGGGGCACCCAGGTACGTGTCCCCGATAACATTAGAGCGAACCCTGTTTTGCATGGGTCTCCGGAGTTGACGCTGTATAAAGGGGCCCATGTTAACCAAGGTCCATCAGCAACGATGCCTGCATTTTGCATGGGACTACTGTCATTGGACAGTGGAAGAGTGGAAAAAGGTTGCCTTCTCCAACAAATCGAGGTTTCTACTCCACAGAAGTGATGGGCGGTGGTGGATACAGCATCAGACACATGAGAACTAACATCCGGACACACTTGTCAGTCAAGTACAGGCCGGCGGTGGCAGTGTGCATGCCTGGGGAATGTTTTCCTGGTATGACCTGGGACCACTGGTTGGGTCCCTGATCACCAATGGCTACCTGTTCATCCTCGCTGACCACATGCATCCTTTCATGTTGGGTGTTTACCCTGGTGGTGATGGTATCTACCAACAGGACAATGCACCCTGCCATATCACTAAGGTGGTGTGTGACTAGTTACAAGAACATGACAGCGATGTCTCCGTTCTCCTTGGCCAGTGAAATCGCCCGACCCCAATCCCTGGGAATCTGGGGAATGTTTTCCTGGTATGACCTGGGACCACTGGTTGGGTCTCTGATCGTAGAGTAGGGGTTCTCAGCATGGAGTACACGGTAAAATTTTTTTTGGGTATGCTGTGAGAGCTCAAAGTCGCTAGATCTAGTAACAAAGTAAAAATAACCATTGTTATACTATAACTATAGTTTTATCTATATATACAAGGGGTACGCCAGTTACGTACACATTTCCAGAGGGTACGTGAAGCATAAAAGGTTGAGAACCACTGCCATAGAGCACTTGTGGGGACCATTTAGATCGGCAGATTCAGTATGCGGACCCACAACCACGTCATATCCGGAACCTCTGTGCTCTTTTGGAGTCCAAATGGGCATGTGTGCCTCTGGCAACTTTCCAGGGCCTCATTGCATCATGCCTTGCTGTCTCGCTGCTGTCATCTGGGATCAAGGGTGGTTATTCGCATTATTAGGTATTTGGTCATATTCTGATACGACTGTGTATATTTCTATGTTATAATTATACTTCCTAGTGGTATCTATCATATTTCAGTATATGTTCACTTTTATTCACAAACTTTCTAGAAAGAAAATTTCTCATCCTGCTACTTGGGGAAGCAATTTGCAAATCTGTGGTATAAACTGACCCTCAATAAAAAAAAATATATTTTTTTTGATACCAGACTAATAATCCTGCTGATCTTGTGGACTGGACAGTGCTTCACGTATTCTTCAATCACTGGAGAACTCTATATATAAGTTAATGTCTTGTTGATCTCACAGTTTGAAAATTTTGCAGGTGAAAAGTGCTGTCATTTTTAAAACATTTATTCAAAGGAGATTAATACAGAAAATAGTGTGATTTGATGTCCAAATTATGTGTGAGGATAAAGCACTAGATAATTTGTTCAACTGCAGATGTGTAAGAATTAAAAGTGAGCTATATACATCCAAACCACATGGTCATCATGGAAATAATGTTAGAGATATCTCACTCAGACTTAGATGATTGGTGAAATCGTGTAAGAGATATTTTGCCAAATTATGTAGACATGGGAATTATGCAAAATATCATGGGTGACAACCAAATACTAGCAATAAAACCCTTTTCAGGCATGGTAATTTTACCATCATTATTGCTGTAATTTTTTCCATGTTTGTCCAGTATTCAAAATACATTGTTTGCCACTGAAATTACCTCACCTAGAGGGGAAGGGTTTGGCTTGGTAGTACATCAGTCTTGTAATCTGTGGTTCCCTGGTTTGATTCCCAACTGTGCCTGCATTGAGAATTTTCACTAGTCCTCATTTTGTTTTGGTGTGAAAAGGGGGCAGTAATGGGCTTGAAAAGGCCACCATCCTTGGTGGCCATTCCTTGATGGAATGTTAAGCCACGGCTTTGTGTGCCATACACTGTGCCTGTTAAAGAACATTGGATGGCCTTGATGGGAGGTTACCATCTGTCTTCCTAACAGCTGTCCATTGAGTCCCCTTCCCCACATTCTCTGAACCTGTGTGGTTCTTGTGACTTGGCCATTTAGCCCATTGTGTGCAAGGAAGTTCTGCTCAGTTGTGAAACAACCTAAACATGGAAGATCATAGGACAGATGCTGAGCAGCCTAATGCTTCAGGTTTAGGTAGTTTTTTGCAACAAGTTGTAAAAGAGTGTTGATAGCAGATTTTGAGGATGAAATGTAGAAGTTGCCACAAACACCCTTTTTGTACCATATCAGCAGTTGGGCATGTTTGAGCATTGGATTGGTCAGATTATAATACAATATAGAGATGGATGATCTACTTGCCATATTGTCACACATGTGGGACTGATGCAAGGATGACTGAACATTGTTGGTGGCAATGATTTTAAGACTCAAATTCATTGAACAAGGACCATGTTTTGTTAGTCTGGATTGTCTGTAGAATAGCAAGGGTGGATCACTGGATTCTTTGGCAGCTGGTAGCAAACTTTGCCACAATCATAGTCATCATTCAATGAACTGTAACTACTGCTATTGGAAGTTCCCATCATGACCAGGACTATTTCTAGAAGACTTTCATATGTGTGGCTGCTGGCCAGAATCCATTGCACAAACTTCCCTTGACTCACACCTCCTTCAGGCTCCATTAGACTGGTGTCAAAATTGAGCCACCTGAAATGAGGAATGGCGACACATCTTTAGTTGCAAGTTACAGTTCTGCTTGGAATCAATGAATGTCACATGCACATCTGGAGACCACCTGAGCCTAGGGTGGGTCCTGCTGTTATCCATGTAGTTTGACTTTCTAATGTTTTTTATCACAAATAATTAATACGAATAAATTCAGCCTAACAACAAAATTCCCTTTGATGCTTTGCATTTGTAAAATGTGTTCCCTGAGCATGGTATATTATTCTACATGCTCTGTTGCATAAAATACGAAAAAAAAAGAAAGTAGTTAAAAATTCCAGTCCGGTAATTTATTTTAGCCAATATGGTTCTTAACTACCAAGATATTTTTCTTACTGTATTATGATTTTGTTTATATAAATTTCAAGAAAAGAGAGCTGTAATTTAATTTATATGCTTTGTATTTGTTGCTAAGGTTTACGTTCATTTTTTCTTTATAGGCTCCAGGAAAGTAGTTATAACAATAAATGGAGTATTACAAGAATGATGTAAGTTAGTAAACAGATGAAAATGGAAAAAGAAGCAAGGTTTGATATATTTTAAACCTTCAATAGTGACCCCAGTTGTCCATTTGTACAAAATTGCAACAGGAATTACAATGACCTGAAAGGCTGTTATCACACAGTACTGATGTGACACTTTCCCATTGTCTGCACTTGTGGCAATATCATTATCTTGTACAGTTAACTTTTGTTATTTTGACATTCTCTGAAGTATAGTTGTGCTTGACATGCATAAAATGATTCATTAGAAGTATAAATTGTCATTTCAGCATAAGCAGAAATCTTTCATAATAGTTGAATAATCATTAAGGTATAATTAGTAGATTCATGTTAAATAAAATTATTTTGGTGAATTTCATTCACTTCATCAGATGTTATTTACCTGAAAGAAAGTGCATTTCATTTTAATTACAATAGACCTATATTCCTATATCTGAAAAGGTTTTCAGATGTTTTTATGCAAATATGCCAGAATGACTGCTTTCTAAAATATTTGTTAGTTTTTATTATTAGGTAATGCAGTTGTAAATATAGCATAGCTTAATAATACTGATATAATTATGAAATATTTATGAAAAAAAACTGTAACCTATTTTTATAAACATTATTATGGTATTTACCATTTGTCTTGTAATGATACTAGGCCTACTAAATAAATTTGTAATTATAGATTGGATCACTGAACTCTGTAGACTTTATAGCTTCATTAAATTTGTGTCAAGAAACATTACAAGGGGAAAAAACCTCGGTGTATATTCAACAAAGCAAATGAAAGTATTATAGTTCTAGAATGCTTTCTTTAATATTTCTTTTTAATACTGTTAACTGTGTAGTATGTCTGATTAAAATGTTTGAAATATATTCACTCTGTTGGTCCAGAAATTGACTTTTCATGCAAGTAACTGAATTTAAAATAACAGTTAACATTAATAGTGTATTTGGCAAAAGTGCACATAACCAGCACTTTTTGTCATAGGTACCACAGTAAATGTAGTAATATATATTCTACAGTGGATTAAAATAGCAGTTTACAAACTGTATTATGCAATATTTACGTGGTGAAAAATCAAGGATTTTTAGTTTAATGTAGTATGTGTGAAATATGATATTAATATGTACACTTAACAATGAAAAGGAAAAGTCGAAACAAACTGATAAATATGGGGCAATCAATCTCCAAACAGCTGAACAATACAGAAATATTTTGTACCTTTCCACTGGTGTTGCTTCTCAGTTTCTAGTGATTTGCATATTTCTAGTCTCCACTGGTATACACTACATTTATAATGATTAGCCAGATTCTTTGAAGTATTCAGTTTAGAAAAGCTGTAAATGTTTTAAGATTTCACATTATTGAAACTTATTAATTCCAACTTTAATTAAATGTTTTTACTATTTGGATTCATATATTTATTGTTTTTATCAGAGGAAAAAAAAGGAAAACAGAAGTATCGCATATTATAGTTTTTTAACCTCATAATGATAAGTCTTACTATTATTGGGAAATTGTCTGTTGTGAGAAAATCACATGAGGCATCTTTATAAATAAGATTTTATAATAGGATAGGGTTTTGTATATTTAAAGTTGATGTCTTTTTTCCTTATTTAGTATTAAATGCAAAGTGTGCTACATAAATTTCATTACTTTGACATTCACAATGTTTTTGTAGTCAGCAGTGTGCTTATTTTTTTCAATTTCAAACTTGTTATGCCTTGGGTATGTACTTGTTTCTAATTTTTCAATCTATAGGACACTGTTACATACATTTGTAAAATCTTCAGCATAGAATGTGAAATGTCTGATCAAATTAAATAAATGTTTAATCCATCTTGCTTTATATTGTTAGTTAAATTATTTGGGGTTAACCCTTCTCTTCGTGAAGGACATAACCATTTTAACAATCTGCATATAAACTTAAACACACTTATCCTAATTTTAGCTGCATAATGAACAATTTGCTACTACAATGGTAATTTCATATGTATATGATATGATTAATTACTATTTTAACTTGTCACTTTTTTAAATCAATACTATACATTAATATCAAAGAGTAATAAAAAAAAGTATGATTTTGCATTAATATTACAACAAATTCCAGCATTGCATGAATGTTTATGCAATTATTATAGTTGTTTTTAATCTATCAATGTTTCCCACAGTAAGTCTTCCATTTTCATGGGAGGGAAAAATAAAATTGTAATTAGTGTTTATATTTACTCTTCTCTGCTCTCATTTTTAGCATACAGTGCATTTTATATAGTGGTTTTCAAAGAAATTCTGGGCAACAGTGGCTCAATTGGTAACACCAGGCTGATGTTTCCAGACTCAAATTCTCTGTTGTGTAAAGAGTTTACTACTAACCAATTTGCTTTTAGTAATAAAGAAGACATGGTTGTCTTGGAAAGGCCACTGTCTGTCAGATGGTATGATAGGCTGTTGCCAGATGTGCAGGAGAGTTAAACCATGTGCACATTGAAGAATGCATTAGGTGGTTTTGACAGGAGGCTTCCATCTTATTCTTAACAGCTGTCTGATGGATCCTCTTTCCTACCAACTTGGGGCCTTTGTGACCTTGCCATTTACCTGATTGTATGGAGAAAAGTGCTACTCAAAAGTAAAACAATTGAACTCAAATAAATGTAAATCCTTTTTACCAAACTAGTTTGCATCAATTCATCATTGCACATTATACTGTTATATATATATATTCTTGAAATTTGGTAATGAATTTATTAGTTCTGTCATCCTTCAGTTCACTTGTTGAAAATTATGGTATGAACTATTAAATCTACAAAAGTAAGAATCCACTCTGAACCCCAACACCTTCAAACCTTTCCGGAACCCCTGTTGATCATGTGATTGACATGACTTCAAACTGTGGCAATCAAGTGTTGTTTTTTTATGATGATCCAGGAAACTATTTTACATTTCAACTAGAAACACCACCTAAATTAGTAACAAGTGGTCTACTAGTTTACCAACCATAATTGTTAATGAGAAGACTTGGTATATCCTAAAATCAATGATCCAGATTCAATTTTTGCTTAAAATTGGTAAAAAAAAAATCTAAATTTATTGTCATACCATTAGTTTCACAAAATAAAACTGTCCAATAGTGACTGAAGGGTGGATGATATTTACATTGTTTTACCTGTGAGCAACATTTTTGCACACAATGGGCTAAATGTTAGATCATTAGGACCCCAAGGTGTCATAGAGGCTAGTGAAAGAGAATCGCTGGATAGCTGTTAGAAGACAGATGGAAGCCTCTCATCAAGGTCATTTAGCATGTTCCTTAATCTATAGTGTCCAGTTTCTCACACACACAGCGCCACGCTCGTAATCTGTAGTTCCCAGGTTCGAGTCCCAGCTGGGTCAGCGTTGAGATTTATCTCCGCAAAATTCCCCGCCCTGCCCATGGTCAATAGGGGACACCGATGGGCTTGGAAAGGCTGCCGTCCATCGGATGGGATGTTAAGCCATGGTCCTGTGTGTGGGAGAGTCATACCCTGTGCACGTTAAAGAACAAGCTGGATGGCATTGACGGGAGGCTACCATCTGTCTCCCAACAGCTGTTCCAGTGGGTCCCCTCCCCCAACCTTCTCTGAGCCTTCGGGGTCCATGTGACCTGGCCATTTAGCCCATGGTGTGCAAAAAAGTGCTGCTCAGAGGTAAAACAACCCAACCCAAGTTTCTCACAATGCATGCAATTTAGACCAAGGTAGTTTTCAATTTTTTCAGCAGGAAAACATCTTAGAACTTTATCTTGAAGTGACTGATATATATATAAGCTCACCAGACAAAAAATTAGTCACCCCTGTCTGAATGTCACCTAATAGCATGTAACTCCTCCGTGCGACTGAAGAACAGCTGAAATCCTGTCTAGCATGGATGCCACCAGTATGTGGATGTAGTGCACATCAATATTCATCCACTCTTCCAGCAGCAAATGCTGCAGTTTGGCCAGATGGCTGGGACAGTGCTTCACTCACTGTCCCAAATAGTCCCACAAGTTTTCTATGGGATTCAAATCCAGGGATTTGGCGGGCCAGTCGAGATATTCAAAAGCTTCAGAATGCTCATCATGCCAATCTGACACAGTTCGAGCCCTGTGCATGTACAATTGTCATCTTGGAAGATTGTGGAAACCTTCTGGTGTACACTGTGGAGATGCTGCACAAAAGGCAACATATAGCCGTTCAGTACTATATGTTGCCTTTTGTAAGGCAACATAAGCCCCATATAGCCGTTCTGATTCAAGTGTGACGTCACAGCAAACAAAGGACCAATTTCCTTGTACTTGAAACACCCCCAGAACATCACAGAGCCTCCTCCAGCTTGAACAGAACCTTGCGCACAGTCCATCTGGAAGGCTTCACACGGCTCACAATGTACCCATCACCTCGCATCATTCAAGTACAAGCAAAAACATGACTCATCTGACTAGATCACATGCTTCCAAGAGTCGACAGTCCAGTCTTTGTGGCACCATGCCCACTGTTGCCATGAAGCCTTGTGCAGAGCTGTTAACATGGGTCTCTTCCGCAGTACTCTGCTCCAGATATCAATGGCATGCAGTTCCTTTCGGAAACAGCTTGTAGGCCTGCATTGACTGACTGAAGCAATTCCTGCCTCATTACAAAGCTGTTTGCCCTAACTGCATGACACACTGCAGCAGTCTCTGTTGATGAGCACAGCCTTTCTGCTGCAGTTCTGGCGATGATTAGCGGTGGACTGTGATGTACGCACTACTGGAAGATTCTTTTGACAATACATTTCAACACACCTACAAAGGCAGCAACTTCTTGTAACTATGCCCTTTGGCTCGTCCAAATGCAATAACACCTTTTTTGCCACTCATTTACATTTTTGGTATGACCCATGTTTCACGGAGCAACTAACACACACGTGGCACCCAACCACTTCTTGTCACTGTATGAACTCTGTAGTGCATAGCACAGCTATTTGTAGGACGCATTTATTACTGGTGTACCCTTTTGCTGTCAAACAGACATAACCCTCTTATGGCGGGAGATGCCTAATTTTTTGTCCAGTAAGCTTATATAGGTCTTGCTGTGTATGAAATGAAAGAGCATTTCATTCTGAAACTAAAGACTATGAAGCCTAAAAAAAAGGTAAGCCCTCTGGACATTTTATGGGTTAATGTGCAAGGGGCCTTGGATTAATGCCCATCCAATGGATAGCAGCCTTTCCAAACAATTGGTGTCCCCTTTCTCACAAAGGGCAGAAACAAATTGGAGAAAATTCTCAATACAGGCACAGCTGGTATTCAAACCTCATAACTGTATGAGCCTGGTTGATTACCAACTGAGCTTGTCCCAGTACTTTCAGGGATACAATTCCTAAAATTATTCTTAAGAGTGACAACACATTCTATAAAATACAATAAACACTAAGCCCTACCCTATTATAGATACCTGGTAGATCTGGGCAGTCAGGAAACAGCTGCAGGGGAAAACACCTGGACCAAATTGTGAAAGATATAGAAATAGCCGACATAAGAAGATTATGGTAATGACTCTTCAAGCAGAAAATTACCAATCAATTTAGTCTAGCATGGTCAGTAGTGTGAAACACATAATATCCAACCCCTCAGAGATATCTGTCATAACCCTCTAGAAATATAGTGCCTAAAGCAAGCCCATTGATGTTAGAAACAATGTAGGTCATAGCAAATAGAGAAAATTATTCTTCCTCAAGAGTTATTGCCTCAAGAGACTATTCCTGAGAAAAGTAATGATGAACTAAAAGTGTTCTAGAACCTCTTTCAGGTATGCCTACCCCTCCAAGATTGCTTGTTTGGGAAGAATTCAATTAGTATCATTCAAGGGGGTGGGGGTTGGTCTGTCACTAATGTGCCAGGCTCATAGTCTATAGTTCCCAGGATTGAATCCCACTTGTGTCAAGGTTGAGATTTATTTTTGCTAAATACCCACCCTGCCCTTTAGTCAGGAAGAGGACACCAAAGGGCTTGGAAAGGCACTCCTGATAAGGATACCCACCATCCGTTGAATGGGATGTAAAGCTGTGGCCCCATGTGCAGGAGAGCCATACCCTGTGCATGTTGAAGAACACACTAGATGGCCTTAATGGGAGACTACCAACTGTCTCTTAACAGCTGTCCAGTAGGTCTATGCTATATTTAGAAGAATATCTCGCTAAAATCTCTCATCTTCTAAACATAGTCTAGATGGCTTTAACGGGAGACTACCAACTGTCTTTTAACAGTTGTCCAGTGGGTCTCCTTTGCCAAACTTCTGTGAGCCTTTGGAGACTTAGTGACCTGGCCATTTAGCCCATTCTGTTAAAAAAAAATAACCGCTCAGAAGTAAAACAATCCAAATATTGTTCAGATCCCAGGAATCTTCTTGCCCAGAAGACAAATCAGATACAGTGTGGGAAATATCAAAATGTTTCTGATGTTTAATAATTTCAGGAGCATTGCTAGATGAGTGTCTCTATTAAATTGGTAGCAGGGCAACAAATAGTTGTTCTTCTTTGATGAGTCATACAAATAGGGGAGTAAGCTGTGCTCTGAGGTTCAAATTTCTAAACATATGCCAGATAAGAGTTCACATTATATCGCTAACAATGGAAATTAAAATAAATTGATACTAATGTAGACAATGTAATATTAGTGAGTGAAAATATGTTGGTTTTGGCCACTTTGTCTAGATCAGACTAAAATTTTGCATATATGAAATAATGACATAAAAAATTATAAGTTCACAATCTATCACTTCATTTTATACTTGAAGTTAAAATTTGTCCTTCAGTGCATTTATGTTTCTGTGTATCATCTTGTTCTAGCAGAATGTAGTACAGCTGAGCAGGAATGGCATCCCAGAATTGATCTTTGTCATGTGTCTATATCTATTCAAATTTGGAAGTTATAGGGTGAGGGATTTTAAATGAAATTATCAACCAATAAAATATATAAATTAGGAGGAAAGGAGTCTAAAGTTCAAAATCAATCCAACATGGGGTGACAGAAGAGAAACCCTTGTAAGAAATTTCAGAACAGTCAAACCGAAGAAGATATGGAATTTTGAGAAGATATCTATACAATATCTTCTCAAAGTATAATATCATTTGATATTATACTTCATTGTATAATATCATTTGAGAAGCTATCTATACAAATAATAGTTGTTGTTCTTCCAGGTAGGCAGACAGACAATGGGTCATCAATGGTTTACCAACAGTGCATGTTGGCATAGAACTTAGACATTGTCGCAAGAGACATGCACAGTGGAGGGCATGCCATTTGATTTAATGTTGAGAAATTAGTCTGTTTTTCAGATTTCAAACTCCCATATCTTCTCAAAGGTTTGACTGTTCTGAAATTTCTTATATGGGTTTCTCCTCTACCACCCCATGTTGGATTGATTTTGAAATTTAGACTCCTTTCCTCCCATTTATATATTTTATTGGTTGATAATTATCATTTAAAATCCCCCACCCTATAACTTCCAAATTTGTCTTAAGGATTTCACCTTGGCCACCTTATGTTGCATTAAAAATTCAAGTCTCTAACTATGGTAGAACCTGGGTTTGAGTTTAAAACAACTCTTATTTTGCCATTTGAAGAACCTGTCAGTTTTCAACAACATATTTGCTAGTATTCAGACATATATGTAAATATGAAAACAATAAATTGTAATTTCTTAAATTATACTTCCTAATTATTCAGTGTTCTTCATGTATGCAAAATAGAAAGGGCCAGGACTTTGTTCTGGAACTTGTTTTTAAGACTAAAAATAAAATATCTAGTACTGTAGTGAATGCCAACTACTGCAGCAGAATTGTATTTAAGCTAAGTTATAATGGTCTTTTTCCATTTCTGCATAAGTTTATCATTGTTTTTATAAATAACTAGATGCATTAAGATAAACTCCCAAATTAAGCATTATTTTGGGTAATGGCTATTTGTATGAATTGGGAGCAGAGGAAAGTAATATACTGAATCACTGGTGCTAAATGAAATGCATATTGATACTCTTTCGCATTCCTTCATATTGTTTATAGCTTTATATGAACTGTTTTGTAAATAATTTGAATTGTGCGGAATCTGTAGATGCTTAAAGAACCAAATAGTATTATTTCAGTTATTTGTGAACGTAAAACAACTTTTTCCAACGTTTTAGCTCAATTTTTCATGTGTGATGCAATAAATGTTACTTAGCTCAAAAATTACTAGTTAATATAATTGATTTTTTGTACAACTATTTCTTCTCTATATATTAAATTTGTTAATATCTGTTATAGACTTTTGTAACTTGACATAATATTAATGTTTTCAGTATATTGTTACAATTGGGATGAAGAGAAAGGCTTCCAATTTTTGATGCAAATTGATAATTAGGAATTTTCTAATGCTTCATGTTTAGTATATTTCAAAATTTGAAAATGTAAATATTATATACTTAAAATATTATAAAATGCTCATATATATATATAAACTTCATGAGAAAATAACAAGCGTGAAGTACTCTTTCTGAATTTCATTTAACCAAAAATTTAGTGAAGTACAGGGGACTCTTGCTTTATGTGGTGGTTGCATACCTGACAACTCCATGTTTCATGTTTGCTGAGGTTATTATATGTATTTTAATGAAATAGGGTATTACCTCAAACTCTAAGACATCATAAGCACCCAAATAAATATAACTTGCAAATATAAGCACAGATACATACAGTGAAATATTTGTAAAAAAATTTGTAATACATATGCTTAAAAATGAATGGGATAAAAATTAAACATAAAAAGAAACACAATGAAATCTCTTTGGACTTACTGCTTAATCATCTTAATGTCCTGAGTGGGGTTTTCACCAGGAAAAGTAGTCCAGAGTTGATTTCGCTTAACAAATAATAAAAAACTTTCCTACCTGGACTGTTTTCTGCTTGGCATGCAATATTTGTTTGTAGAATTTGAGCAATTGGGTGCTCACTATCAGCTAGGATTGTCCTTCTGTATATTGTATGTACTGATTGGTTGTTAGCTCTTCACCTCCCATTCACGGCAACAATACATTATGAATCTGCTGCTTCACCAGTTATGTTGCATTTACATTGCATTAAGAATTTTTTTGGATAAAAAATGTTGCTCTTTCCAATTGTGGTGGGCGGGTGGGAATTAATTTTATTTATACCAGGTTATAATGTAACTGCACTGGCTAGTGGCACATAAAATGTGGATCCCCTGTATTTTAAAATATAACACCATAAAATGTATGGAAATGAAAATATATTAAAAAAAAGTCATTTGTAAATTTTTTTATTTTTATTTTCATATTTGTATACTGTCAATGCAAATTACATGTTTACAATTATTTTAGATTGTATTAACATCAAGTAAGTTGATTGTTTAGCATTGTTTAGTTGACTGATTTCTGTAATACGAGATCTTAACAATCTTGACAATATGAGATCTTGACAAACTAAATTTCAGTATATTGTAGATATAATATTTGATGAAATGGGAAGCATTTAACTGTCTTGTATGCATTAGAAGCTACTTTGAGTATTATTGTAGCAGTAAGTAGCAATCAGTACTACCTGCAACCACCACTGTATAACTGAAACTTTTATTTTCGATAAGTTATTCTCTCTAAGAAATGGCGGAAATATATTTAAATACTAGTTAACACAAACAATACATTAAATATATAAGATTTTCTAGTAGCACATTATCAGGATTTGCAGCAATTAGAGAAGCAAATGAAAGTTGTAATGCAAGGAACTATAAAAAGATCCTTGAAATGGGAATAACTGAAAGAGAAACTGTGAGTTTTTTTTTAATTTTATAACTAATATGTTCATTTGCAATAAGATTTAAAATTTCAACTAATTCAAATATAAAAAAAATTATACTTAAAATATGTTTGGAGTTCGTATAAACCCAGTGGTAGTTCTAGGTTTAAAAATTCTTGAAGAATTTTGTGGTAGGGTGAATTGCATTGTGAAAAAAGTGAAAATTACTACTACTGTTAAACCCTTTTCTAATGTAAAATACAGTTTAAACAATTCCATTCCATTTGGAATTTTGTTTAAAGAACTGGAGAAAGGATAAGTAATCAAATGTCTTCACATATATTGCCAATACTATAATCATGCTCAAGAGAAAACTACAGCTGAACACGGTGTGAAATAGTTACCATTATAAATCTTGTATCTGCTGTTGAATGACATTGCTACAGCATTGTCATTCAGCAGTTTGAATCTCTCAAAACTGACTTAAGTTATATGCAGGTGTATGATTGTTGTTAACAATCATTAATTTGTAGAAAATTCTTTAAATTATGTATGAAAGTAATATTTTGCATATGTTGTATAAAATTCATAATCTTAAATGAAAGAACAAATAAATCAGCATTAATAGTGCTAATTAATATTAATTATTTTGCTTTGCTGTACATATCACATTCTTGCATATAAAATTTTCCAGTAATATTTATGTTTTGGCAACTGGATTTCAGTTCAACTACATGCCAATAGTTTTATTAGCATATGATTGAAGTGAATTAGAAGGTGCATCCCTACACAAAAGATGGAGATAACCTAGAAGCTACATCAGGCTTGTCCTGATTTTTCATATAACATACAAACATTTACACAAGGACATGCCCCACTGATCTTAGTAGTCAGATACGCTAACCACTAAACCTGGTAGGGTCTATAATTACAACAAACCCTTGGTTATCTGTTAATGGAGACCTTAGGTTGCAAGAGTAACCAAAAAATAAAGATAAGTGGAACAGCATAACTGGAAGTGATTCTGTTTTGTTTCTTTGCATTTTTTTGTAAGATTTTAATGTTAAAAATGTATATTTTTAAGGAACAGATTCAATCAGCTAATTGTTAGTACCTTTTCAAACAGACACATCCAAAGGGGTTCATAACAGTTCATCACTAACAGGACTGGATCAAGAGACCCATTAGTCCCACAAATGAAAGACTTATGAGTGAGGGATGTACTGGTAAGGTACCAATGGGTCTAGACCCCCCCCCCCCACCCAAAATCCAGTCATCTTATATGAAATCTTAAACTTGTCTATCTGCTAAAGTTGTCTTTGTATAATTTTATTTTAGCTCCGTAGTATATGTTGAACACTAAAAATGGATTGAAAAAAAACTAAATTTTATTCAATATAGAATATCACTTCAACCTTTCCAGTTCCTGCCCGAAAGAATATTTTAGTAATTGGGAAACCTTACCCATATTATTCTCAGACCCCCTTCCTCCTAAAACTACCCCCCCCCCCCCCAAAAAAAAAAAAAGAATAAAAAACACTAAATTCATACTAAATTCTTGGACGCCTCAAAGGTAAATTATCTGACCCAACCTTCCCCTCCCCTAGAAGCTAAATTCTGGGTATGTGCCTGCCATGGGCCCCATGTATTTAGGATACATAGGCCACAAGCTTAACACATTGAAACTCCAAACATATGCTTAAAATGGAAATGGAAATAATGGTGATTATAAGGCATTTAAATAATATTATATCTTTACTGTTATATAGTTGTCCATCTAAAAGTCAGATTTAGTAGTTTATATAGTTGAGCCACCTAAAAATGAGTTGAATGGCCTAAATGAGTCGACCTACTGTGGGCCCCCTGCACACAATCAGTATGCAAAGCATACACTTCTGTGTTTTGCACTAATTTGCCGGATTAAACAGTATTTAGTAAACAGTATCTAGCACTTAGCTGGATTGAACAGTATGCAAAACCCACACTTATGTGTTTTTCATGTTGTTTAATCCGGCTCTAATTGCTAATGCATTCCTAGTATCTGTTTTACAACGTTTCTGAAGGAAAATTAAGTGTTGTGCATTCTGTTTCAATTAGGACTCCTTGAAGTAGTATATGGGGCATTATTTCAGCTTGTCAATCAAATTATCTGAAGTTTTTACAGTCCTAGCTTACATTAATTACTGTGAAAAGAACTGTGAACTAATGAAAGAATTGTAGAATTTTTTTCTTTTAATTTTCATGTTACTGCAAGCAAATTTAAGTAATGAAGCTATTGAATTGATTTCAAAGCTTAAATTTAAAGTGATTTACAAGAGCAGAAACTATATGCATGTAGCGTTTACATACATAATACACGACATATCTCATGTTATATGAGCATGTATATAAACCATATAAAAATATATGAACTATATAATACTTTGTTTTTTCAAAATAAACAATGTTTTTGTTGCAAATTCTTCAAGCCATGTTTTGGCCAATATGGATATTCTAGAACCCAGATAATCCACCCACAGGTACTGGGAGTTTGCTGTATAGTGAAGCGTATCTGTATATATTGCATTCAACAGAGATTAAATAACCATGTTTCTTGTAGCAAGTATTATATATTTCATAAGGATTTTTAAATCTTTTTGTTTTCTATGTTCCCTTACCAGCCTGCTAATGCAAACCTAGATATATTTTTCATGTGATAATTCTCTGCTCTATCCCCAAAACCAGTAATCAACAGCCACTGGCTAAAACACTTTTTCCAGGAATGGTAGGTGTGTGCCTTAGACAGATTTTATCATAGTTCTCTATATCCTTTAGTAATATACAGCTGAATTGTAGTAACAATTTTTGTATAAGATGTAATGTTTTCAGAATTAAAATTCATATAGCGTGAAAACTAAGCATTTTTAGTCAGGTAAAATTTTTGTTAGAGATAATCTGAATGTTTTACATGGAATTTAAAATCCTTGATGTATGAATTGTAACATGTTATACTTTTATTGTTCTCTGTTTCTGACTTCTGTTTTTGAAATTATCTAATTCTGTTTTGGTCCTGTAAACATTGAAAATATGTCTTAAAATCTGTGTAATATACACTGTAGGTTCTTGCCAGATTTATATGGCAAGCTGCTGCTTGAGAGGCAATTTATTTGCTTTTTATTATTACATTGTAATTATTAAGATAATTGGTTAATACATTTTGGATTTTACTGCCTGTTTACTTCAAAGCATATTATGCTGTTGCATACCTGCTAAGGATGTTGATAATTGTTGCAATGGCATTGCTGTTCACAATTCTTGCATTTTATTTGTGGTTTACACATCACGCTTCTGCATTCACAATGCAGGTAGAATATTATGGGGGGGGGAAAGCAATAATATACATTTTGCAATCACTGTTTTGATAACACTAGACAACAAATTGAAACTTTTTTTTATAACATTGGTCAAGTAGGATATTTTTAACCAATATTGGGGGGCTGAATTCAAATATGGCAGTGAAAAATCTGCAGCACGTACAGTTTCTTAAAAAATTATGGATTGATGTATTTCAAATTTCAATGAATACCCATATCTGGGAAATGAAAATAAATGTGACTATTTATTAAATTGAAACTTAAAACTCGTTAATTAATTACATGATTACAGTGAAAAAATTTAGAAGCATCATAATTATAGACCACTGAATATAAAGTAACAAATGAAATAATATTGAAATGTAAAATGAGAAAACATGGGTTATATTTACAAACAATGTATAAAAGAAAACATCATTTATACTTACAAGAAGTTCATTTTTGCCTTTTATATGCTGAGGTATCGTCCTTCTTCAAGAACCAGCAACAGTCACTCCATCATTGCTGGGTCCCACCTAACTTGGATCCTTACAAACTACTTTCAATCCTTTACAAAGGTGCTGTTTTGGGGAAGGGAGGAGAGATAGTGTATGTCACCCCACATCATAAGCTTCCATTAGGTAGAGAACTCATTTAATTGTCTTTTTTGGGGAAAAATAATCCAGTGACAAAATTGCACGTGAAAAGCACTGGAACATATGTAAAACACTAAGTTTTTTACATTTAAGTACTAATGAGAGCCTACAAACTAATTGCATAATCAATAATAAATGTATTTGGTATTTCTTTAACAAGAAATGTATTGGTATAATGTCTTCATAACATACGCAATGACAAACAAATGCTTTTACTTGATTGCAGTTCCAGTGTTTTACCCGTCTGTTTGGCTATGATACTAGCTACTTATTGGTAAATAGCACCCAAGTGCGTAGACCATGGGTCTCAAACATGTGGCCTGTCAAATCATTTTATGTGGCCCTGTCATAACCATGGTAGTGCACTGTAGCTTACTACCTTGGCTCAACTGTTTTGATCGCGTGAATATGGATCTGTAATAAAGTATAAAGTATTAAAGCCAGTACAAATGAAATTTAAGTTTATATTTTGATATTAAAAGTATGTAACATTTAAATAATGCAAAAATATATAAATAATTATGTTTTGCTTACTATTGTTTAAAATCAAAAGTGTCCCACCATATATTGGGAAGTAACTTATTTGGTCCCTGTATGATTTGAATTTGAGATCCTTCGCATAGGCAAACAAGTTTGGTTTCTAGTATGTTTTATATGGATTGGTGTTTTTTGAGATTCGTAATATTCTCTTTGTTTTGATAATTTGATTGAATCTGTTATTGCCATAAATATGCTTATAAGACGTCGGAATATAAAGCAAAGCAATGCAAAATAAGTAAAGTTTCGGTTAGTTTTCAAGATATTTAAAAATTTAACGTTTTTTTTTATATTCAAAAATCGTAACTTTTTCGAAAGGGAAAATCTCGGCAAGTAAAATCTTTTTTCAGCAAAAGGAGATTTCTTATTTTTGCCAAGAACAACATACTGAAATACGACCCAAAATGTTAATTTGCTCAGAACTCTTTTCTTATCATTGTAGTAAAAAACGAGAAAAACTGTGGTTGAATAAATTTACGTTTCAGCTTTATTAACTATATATAATTAAAAATGCTTTGAACATTTTAGTACAATATATACACAGGTACTGGACAGAAAAATGTAAACAGTTCCTTGTTATCTCAAATCAAATTTCTAACCCAAACAGATCGTTGCAATATTCGTTTAAAATTTTCAAATTTTTGACTTTTTGCACCATCAGAGGGCGCAATTAAAACTTCGAGAGGATTTTTCGGAGATTCGAAAGGTGTGAATTATAATAGTTGATCAATACATTTCCAACTTGAAAATAATTTTTAATTTAGCTCTAAAAAATTATCTCCTAAAACAAAAACATTGTTGTCAATGAAAATTTCGTGATCTTCACATTTCACCACCAATATTTCAAATTTCTAAGATAAGTACATTTCTTCCAATATTCGTTTAAAATTTTTCCATTTTCAATTTTTCCTTCCATTAGAGGGTGCAATTAGAGCTGTTGGGAGATTTCGAAAGTGTGAATCAATCGTAATATTTCATTAATACTTATCTAACCGAAAAGTAATTTTAATTTATCTCTAAAAGCAAAGAATTTGAATATCCGCAGACAGCAAAGTGAAAACATTTGTACGTTTTCTCTGAAAACGAGCCAAAAATAATTTTTTTTTTATTTGCTAAAGTTTTGTTTTTGCTTTTGTAGAATTTAAACATATCATGTAAATTACTTAACTAATAAGAAGTACCTATTGTACTTGATACCATTGTGATAATTTATGGTTTCTCAGTAGTAATAATACAAGCTTAATAAAAACTACAGAGATATGTGGATATTGCATTTGATAGTCCTACCCAAGAAGTTTTTTCTGATGTTTTTATACTTCATTGTGGGCTTTTCTGGAATGCAGCCTCAATCCGCATACTCTTCATGTCGCTTTGAGTACATCTAACTGGGTCTGATACTGGTCTGCTCGTTTTTTAAACGAAGAACCAATTCCAGAAATTTCTTGTACCATTTTGCTATGGTAAGGTGCATCTTTGTTGAATTATTGTGAAGTTTCTCCATACTTTAATATCCGATTTGGTTTCAAAAAACAAACTATTGCAGGTAGCTTTCTCTTGTGGTACTCACTATTTATAAAATCACCTGTTTGCATTGCACTAGTGGATCTTAATAGATCATAGAAAAAAAAAGTTGGCCTCTCTAATGCAGCATAATGCATATCTCTTCAGTAAGTAGTTATTTAAAGTTCAATTTAATATGTGAGATTAGTTTTGTTGTATTACAAAAGTTCTAAATATTGGGATAAAAGGACATTCCGACAAGAAAGAATTTCGAACTTTGGCAGCTACCTGAATATTAAATTTATTAATGGAAAAGTAAAAGATATTGCGCAGACGTGAATTGCGTATAGATGAATGCGTGAATTGCGTTCTACATTCATGACAGCCAAGTAACATGTAAATTGCAGTAGCATTGTTGATGATTGCAAGCTATAAAAAATACACATGTATTCCTACGCTACTCTGACTCGAAATATTTTACTTGCTGTTAATTGGTAGATTGAATTTCGAGGAGATGTCTATGATTCAGCAAGGTCGAAATTACCCTATTTAATCTGTCACCTTGACACAATTTTGTTTTTGAAACATGAGCATTTTTTCATATAGCTAAAGTGATCCTATGCGACTGTTTTGGGTTAAATCTTAGGATATTGTATTCTTCCTGTAACAACAGGAGGAAATTTTATGTACATAGATATGTATATCGAATATTATTCTAAAATCTCTGGATGTGTGCTTCACTGCCAAAATATATCTTCCCTTTGTATAAAGTATTAGTGTAAAAAGGAAACTTTTTAAGTGCCAGAATGAGATAGTTGCTATTGTGTAGAATCACAGATTTCTTCCACGATAAATTCTGCACTGTTATCTAATATGTAGATTTTTGACTTCCAGCAGGATATGTATATAACATATAATAGATTGTATATTGATATACTGAATTATATATATATTTATTAGAAAGTGGATCATCTAGTCGTGAACCACTTCAAATTCCTTTTTGTGTGTTTCAATTGGAATTATATTGGGAAAAATCCATTAAATAAAAAGTTAGTAGTGTCATGATCATTGTTTAAAAGAAGGTGAAAGGTACTTCTAATGCTTATTTTGCTCACATTACTTATTTATAGTTCTTTTAGTTTTCATTTTTAAATAATTGCTATTGGGTCATGCTATGCCGTTGTAATGAGCATGGTGATAACTGTATTTTTTTACAATATATTTGAGAAGTTAAGATACGAAATATTATATATTTATTGTAGATCATAAATTTATCTTCATTGTCTGTCACTGGTGAGGAGCTTAGCTGGAAAATGACCTCAAATATAAAAGGTCGTCCCTGAACTGCGTAACATCTCGAGGAGTGGAGGTGGGATTAGTAATTGTTATGTCGTATTATATAGGATAGGAAATGGCATTATGTAACACACAAATAAAAGTTACTTTTTTTTTTCTAAACACAGTTCCATGTTCAAGTTAAAGTCTATAAAAAGTAAACACACTTACAGAAAGAAAAGTATTAGGTAATAAGTTTTCTTTCAAGGAGAGCGATCCAACAAAGCGTTATGCCATACATTGCGGACGGTTGGAATTCGGCTGTAATAGCGTTATTTAATTTATGGACTTGCCCTGAAAGCAGAAATAAAATCTGAGCAAAAAGCATGTGTTTGAGCAGTGAAATTGAAAGGATTTAAAACGTCACTGCCTGGGTAGCACAATTTGAATTGATCGTTGATTAACTTTTGCGTGTTGGATGTTTATTCATTTTTATATATTGTTTATTGGTGCTTTTTTATGATTCATAATGAATTGCCTTCATATGGTTAATATGTTGCAATTCTAAAACTTCAAGTACAAAATTATTTCATTGTTAGCGGAAGAAAATTTTTATCCCTTAAAAGGGTTTCAAGAAGATTGTTAAACAGTCCAAATCAAAAAGTCTGTTTTTTAAAAGATTCTTAAATCAAAGAAGTATGCCACGAGAAGAAGCTGATGAATGGAGATTATTGGAGCAAATATTGGTTTCCCATGATGTTTGTGATCATGGTCTTCCTTATTCTGTCTTTAATGCCTTCAAGTGAGTGTAGCATTTTCAAGACTAGCAGTGATTATCTTATTTGTCAGCTGTAGCACATACATATTTGTACATTCTTATGAAAAATGTAGATAATCCATAGTGGTCAAGTATATGTTACTGCTAGCTGAATGGCACACGGCACTGCCTGGGTCTCACTTTTAATCTCTATGTTCTGTTTTGCTGTAGGTTAGTTTTGTGAACAGTGCCCCCTCCCCCCTGACCTTTTAGCTCAGATTCAAAATTGTCCGACATTGCTGACATTTTTTGGCACGTGCTCTCATAGCCCGTGTCTATGAGAGCACCTGTTGATGTCAGCAATGCCGGAAAATATCGAGATTTATATTTCCGATAAATTTTGGTACCCTCTGGTTCCTATTATACTCGACTGAACGCTCCCAGATTTCACATGCGGTTTTGCCTGGTTACCCCGTGTTGGGTTAAAAAATTACGCTCCCACCTGCAGTGGAACGCTTTAAAATAATTCTTTTATGAATGTCGCAGATTTAAACTTTATGACTCTTACGTTTATAGTTAAGAAGAGTAAATTGGAACAACAGATTTGGCAGCGATTATCATTTCGACTTGAAATTTGGCATTGGAACCCAGATGACAACCAGAAACATTGAAAATTTGAAGCGGCTATCATGATCTGCCACATACATACAGACAGACATTTTTTATTATTATAGATATTGCATGAACTCGTAAGTCGCTTCAAATGCATTCAATTTGCATCAGTACCAACAAATCGCAATGATGTATAGCTTATGCATATGTGGTCAGAAGGCCTCCTTTAAAGATAACATGTTCTGTTATGTTCGGGTCTTTTTTTTACCCTTTTCTTTAATAGAAATGTCTGTCAGGCTTCTGTGGCAAGCTGTTACTCAATTTTTATTTTTTTTATATTTTTATACGGCAAGCTGTCTATAGAAAAAAGTTTTTTTACTATTAAAAAGAATTTTTTACTTTTTAAAACTTCAACGTACGAAAATATGTCAGTATTTTCGAAAAATGTTAAACTCATTAATATATTAGAAAACGTTAAAAATATAAAAAAAATTAAAAGTGCCGAATAAATCTTAAAAATTAAGCAGAATTCCCGAAGATGAATGGTATTCAAATTACCTTTATTTTCTTATATGGCAAAATTGGTCAAAAACAAAACAAGTTCAGATATCGAATTTTATTAGAAAATTTAATATCAGATAGATCATTAAAATACAAAATATTGCATATTTGGTTTTATTCTTTTAGATGCTCAACAACCATTTTAATTGTTCATATTGTAGATCAGTGTTCGGCAACTTATGACATTCGTGGCGCTGATCAGCCTTCACAATTTTGTTATTAAACGAAAAAAAAAAAGTATTTTTTTTTCTAATGCTACCTTTTTTTTTGAAAAAGTTATGTGCATAATATTATTGTTTAAAATTTTAATATTTTAAAACTTGCCACATAAATGCATGGGTAATTAATAAGTAACAAACATTCCTTGAAGACCGTAATAAAAATAATCTAGCTTCTTAAATATAATTTCTTCCTTTTTGAGCATCACTTTGACCAAACTTTTCTTGCTTGGAAAGGTCTGTCGGATGGGATGTTAAGCCTGACCCGTGTGATGGAGAACCATACCCTGTGCACATTAAAGAAAACGCTGGATGGCTTTGACGGGACGATTGCCATTTGTCTCCCAACCGATGTCCATTGGTTCCCCTCCCCAACCTTCTCTGAGCCACTTGGGTCCTTGTGACCTGGCCGTTTAACCCATTATGTGCAAAAAAGCGCCGCTCAGAGGTAAAACAACCCAAAATTTTCTCGCATTATGAAAATGAGATTTGCTCTTTTGTAAAAATATGCATTGCAAAAAAGATTGAAAGTCGAAAGTTCAAATTATTCTGTTTGACAAAAAGCTGCAAGATTATCGAATTTATCAATTCTAGCCAGTCAAGATCAGCAACAACGAAGCCATTACAAATTAGTGCAATATTTAGAACATTTGAAACGAAAACTTTAAAAGTTGTTTAGATATTTTTAATACAATATTATGACATTTGCATTTTACAAATAATCTGTATTAACCTGGTATCGAAAAAGGTCGATCACATCAGTGCAGAGAATCAGAAAATTTCATAATCGGTGAATCGAGGCAGAGAATGCAAATGCTGCGAGAATATATTCAATGATCGGAGCATAGCGCATTAAAAAAAGAAAATCCACTCTATATACAATACTGATCGTGACCTATAATTGCAAGGAGAGAACCCCTGCGAGGGGGCGGGGGTGGCTCAGTCGGTAGCGCGCCAGGCTCGTAATCTGTAGTTCCCAGGTTCGAGTCCCAGCTGGGTCAGCGTTGAGATTTATTTCCGCAAAATTCCCCGCCCTGCCCACGGTCAGTAGGGGACACCGATGGGCTTGGAAAGGCCGCCGTCCGTCGGATGGGACGTTAAGCCGTGGCCCCGTGTGCGGGAGAGAGCCATACCCTGTGCACGTTAAAGAACACGCTGGATGGCCTTGACGGGAGGCTACCATCTGTCTCCCAACAGCTGTTCCAGTGGGTCCCCTCCCCCAACCTTCTCTGAGCCTTCGGGGTCCATGTGACCTGGCCATTTAGCCCTTGGTGTGCAAAAAAGTGCCGCTCAGAGGTAAAACAACCCAACCCCTGCGAGAGATTTTTGGAGCAAATCAAAAAGCGTAAAAACCATGTTATTAAATATTCAAAATTTAGATATATATTAATTATCAGGAACACTGGTCTAAAACCATGATTGTTCCAGTAATTCTTGATTCACCTGTAAATGATTCATATTAACTATGACTCTTACAACAAAGGCTATTAATTACGAGCAATAAAAGATACGACTTTTCTGAAAATAATTTTCTTTGATAATGATCAGATTTATGTAATGCCAATTAAAAAAATAAATCATTTCTTGACATATTTTGGCATTTCAAAGAAAATAAAATTTGATGTAAAAAGGTAAAAAAACCATGTTCTTTTTTTCTACCCTTATGGTCACCCTACTTATGCAGTGGCCAAGAAAGAACCTAGAATGAATTTAGGTGGGAGCCAAGTGAGTTGATTGAGCAGGAATGAAGTGGAACACTGGTGTATAATTTTTTCTTTCTAGCGGTTTTTTGAAGGAAAAAAACTATTTCAAGATATGTGTAATATATATGTTTGCCTTTTTTTCGCATTATTAACATTCGTAAAGAGAACCATGTGCCACTCAGATTCTAAAAGGTGGAAACATTTTTAGAATAAGTGCAGATACTTCACTAGTGCCTACAGATTATGGACTAAACAGTAGAGCATGAAATTGACTGGTCAGATAACAATTACCAAATGACTGGTCCACTGTGCTGCTAGTGCATTTAAAAGCAAATATGGAAGACCATTGTGATCATCTTAAAGACTCAGTTTATCCATTTTGTTGGGTTTATTTTTAAGTGCTACATTAAAGTTCTCTAAGGCAAAGGTGTAAAACGTACAGCTCGCAGAGTGAATGCTGATTGGTATTAAATACTAGGCTGAAAACCAGCATGCAATTTTTTTTTGCAGAGAAATAGAAAAGCGTCAGAATTCAATCGTCACATTGTAGATATGAGCGGTTTTGTTCATGGTTCACTCTGTTATTTAAAATTATACCATTTAATCAGTGTAGTGCTTTAACATTCTGGCCCACGAGTTGTTTCTTTATATAAAAATGGCCCATGCCCTGCTTCCGCTATTAAAAAGATTGAACACATTTGTTCTAAGGAATCCATCTTGAGTCAAAGAAACAGTTTACAATTCCGAAACCTATTCTTTTAACCAGATATAATACCTAAATTGTATAAATGAATCGTGTATTTGAGCTTTCGCATTAACTACCTTTTCCACCTCTGTTCCTCATAGCCATTTCGCATCCGACTATGAATCGCATAAGTTCAAATGAATATTTAATATATTAACGTTTAAGATAGAAGAGGAGGGGAAAAGTACGTATTTCAAAAGAAAATTTAAGAGTGAGTACAGAGATGCCCCCTGGTAACTTCAAGGGACGAATAAATTAAAAATTCATGAAAGATTTGAGAGATTAAATAGCTGCTTTACCCTATGACTTTTCGATTTCTTCCACTTGTTAAAAAATGTTAACAAGGAGGGCCATTTTATAGAAAACAATTTTCGTAGCCGCAGTGCATAAACAATGATATGCAGTTATTACAGATAGCCAGTGTAAATATGCACAACAGAGGTGTCTGAAACAACTGCATAGCGATCAAGAAAGCTCGATAAGTAAAAATTCCATTTTGGGAGCAGCTATTTTAGTTTTTGACCATACCTCATTTTCACCCTTTAACGGCCAAGAAATCTGACAAAAAGGTAGAGGGTAGTAAAGGCAAAAAAATAGCACTCTTCGGACTAATCCATTTCAAAATCTCGGCCGTTCTGGGCGTTAAAGGTTTAAAGAGTAGTTGAGTCATAGAGATCAAAAACTAGTGATAATAATTACCTTCCGCTTTGTGTTTTGCACTTGTTTTTAATTTTGAAAGTTGAGAATATATATTTTTAATGTAAGGAAACATGTAGTACTATAAGTTTTCTACACTTATAATTCCTTTTGTATTTAATGTTCACATGCATAAGCCAAAACTTCTGTCTGGTTTCTGTATATAAGTTTAGCTCCAAGATAACTGTATTTTTCAATACCATAAAAATAAAGTAAGCAATATTCTGTTATTTCTGAGTGTACAGCATCTGCAGTACATTTATGTAATGGAAAATAATCGGAGCAATACAAAAGAAGTGATACGGCAAGATGCCTCACTTAACATTTTGGGCTCAAAATATATGGTTGAAAGAAAAAAAATTCTCTTCGGCGTTGGTATTTTCTATTTGTTATGCGATTGATTCGTGGACGTTGTTCAGTACCTTATGCAGTGCGGAAGCGTGTAGGCAACTTTGGAAGTAGTTGAGACATTGAAACTGCGCAGTTCCCATACCATGTACACGTTAAAGAACATGCTGGATGGCCTTGATGGGAAGCTACCATCTGTCTCCTAACAGCTGTCCTTCCCTCAGCTTTCGCTGAGCCCATGTGACCTGACCATTTAGCCTAGTGTGTGCAAGAGAAAAATACCTCTCAGAGTAAAACAACCCACTGCTGCAGTCAATGACCAACTGCACGTCAGCAATTTTTATAGATCATTAGCTGATTGAGCTACTAATTACTTGTTGTTGGCAGTCCGGCCTTAGCAAATGCTGGGCCCGATTGGGATCATTTTAGTGGTGCTCCTGGATTTAAGATAATTAGGTATCGGTATTAAAAAAAAACAACAAAAACTGGTTATAAAGAAATATTTGCTAAACAAAATCTCCAAAAATTTTATAAAATTTTATATTTTTTGCTTCATCACATTCTTTTGATAATGTTGCCAGACCATTAAGTCTCCTGAAGCATGGTAGATCTCAGGTATGATTTGATTAATTTGGAAAAGCTCCTTACTCCTGACGCTACTGTGACTGGAATAGTGAAAAATATGCGTAGAGCCATAAACAAATTTGGAAATTCAGTAGCTCTCTCATTCAAGGCAAGGGAATTCAGGATTTCCAAAAGTTTTACAAAAAATGAAAATGGAAGAAACGGCTTCAGTGCCTCCATTTCCTCTACCAGCATATGACCATCTAAATCTGTCAACTTTACAGACTTGAAAGTTTATTTTCCTAAATAAGTTTGACATCTGTTAGCGTATTTTCCAAATCTGCGGCATGTTTTTGTAATTCCTCCTTTGGAATTTTTTGAAATTTGCCCAAAGAGCCAAATAAATCGTTATGACTTTTTAATTGTTCCAACCTCTGCTCCAAAGACTGCAGTCTTATCTAAGACTTGGTTGAGGGATTGTACCTTGTAGTAAATTTTGTTGGGGTCATCCACAGATTCCTAATCGTAATGTCTTTTTCTCATTTCCAGCTTTCTCTATAAGTCACCCTCAAGCTCATTTGCTCCGACTAAAACTTGCCCAAAGCCTGTCTGTACTTTATCAGCTAATGCAGAAGCTTTTTGAATGAATGCCTATGGCAAGATCTGTAGCATTATTTTGCAGCTCTTTGCAAACATTGTTTACTTGAAACAATAAATCATGCTAGAAAACCAATGAAGCAAGGAGCTTGTATTCCTTCATTTGATCAGTTAATGATTCAGCTTCGCTTCTTGCCTGAACATCTTTTGACGTTTCTGCTGTTTCTAGAAGCGCACCATAGAGGCTACCAGCTTGATATCTAACAAGTCTTTACATTTTGCATTCGACACTCCCAGCCTGTTTCACAGAGAGGTTTTACAGAAACACCCGTCATATGTTTTCGAAAAACAGCCCATCTCTTTGTTGATGCGGGGAAAAAAAAGACATAAAGACGTTGAAGTGTCCCAAAAAGGTCATTGCACCAGGACAGGATTTTGCCACATCCTCAAGAATTAGACTGTAATTTTGACAAGCACACGGCACAAAAAATGCTCTTTGATTTTCTTGTAAAAGTCGAGCCTGAACGGTTGATTAATTTCCTTTTTGCTCCATTATCATAGCTCTGACGTGGAATATTGTTTGTCTAAACGTAATATTTCAAGTTTCATTTCAAGGACAGTGTACAATTCTCCCCAGTGCCGCTCTTCACATTTGAAAACTTTATAATATATTCGTCAGACACATATCTAATTTTCATAGACATTTGTTCCTGATAACTGACATCTGGCGTACAATCAAGAATTACAGCAAAATACTTCGTCGCTTTTATTTGATGTACTGTGTTCTTTTGAACTGCATTTCCCATTATTTGAATGATCTCATTTTGAATACGTTTGCGGTGGTAGTGACAATAAATTTCTTTACTGGAAATTCGTTAAGATATTCTTGAATTATCGGGTCAAAATTTCCCAATAATTCCAAGAAAGTTGCCGCTATGTGAATTTCCTATCTGTTCAACAGAGCCACGAAATGCCAAATTACGCGCTGACAAAAATAGAACTACAGCAACTAATCTTTCAAAACCCTGTTTCTCTTGATTGATCATTTTCTGTTGGACCTTGTCAATAGTTTCGTTAGCATAGAGTCTTCTCTGAAGTTCACAGCAATTTCGCATAACCGTTAAGTGACCTTTCGACTTTTCATGCTCTGCGAATCTAGTATATTATCCACGGGCGATAAACGATTTCCCCATTTGAAAGCTTTTGCAGTGAACTGTTGAGAAATGTTCGCTATTTTCGATCCGAGGGAAATCTAAAAGAATTTTAGGTGGTCCATTTTTCATTAAATAGTCCTTTATACCTTGGTCAATTCTTTACGGCCAAGAGGCTGGGGTCATCTGTTAAGTTGAACTTCAAGACTTATACTGATTTCATCTGCAACTGGAATCTTCAAACCTTTATTTTCCTGCAAATGTCCTTGTTCTGAAAGATTTTCTAGATCCATGATTTGATCGTGTTTCGTAGTCTTTCCACTCTTGCTGTTTGTTGCAATCAGTCAGTTATTTCCATGTCATCATATGTTTCTTGAGCATCTCTGTCATTTTCTGTTAGCTCCCTAAGTTCAGAAATGAATTCAGTTTTGAAAATCAGAATTCTCGGAATGATACACCAGCAAGGGCTTAATTTTAAAATCCCCGCTTGCATTAGCACAAAACAAGAGGGTGAGACGGTCTTTCATGGGCTTGTGACCAGGCATTGCATTCTCTTCTATAGTAATGTAAGTCCTCTTTGGCATCTTTTTCCAAAAAAGCCCTGTCTCGTCACAGTTAAAAACTTGCTGTGGTAGGTAACCCTCGGAAATCATGAGTTTCGGAAATTCGGTGGCGAACGCCTCAGCTGCCTTAACGTCCGAACTCCAGCTTCTCCGTGTCGCACAACACTATGGATACCACTTCTCTTCTTAAAGTTGTCAAACCAGCCCCTGCTCGCTTTGAAGCCTTCTTCGTATCTTATCGACGTATCTGGCAGTTTACTTATGAGGTCGGCGTACAAAATCTTTGCCTTCTCGCAGATACAGTTTTCCGTCACAGTATCACCTGCTAGTTGTTTCTCGTTTATCCACACGAGAAGCAACTTTTCTACATCTTCCAGAACACGTGGCCGTTGCTTTGATAGTCGCGTGACTCCTTTTGCTACATCTAGTCCCCCTAATTCTTTTTTCTTCTTTAATATTGTGCAAATAGTCGATGTAGACTTATTATAAAATCTTGCGATGTCGACCACTCGCATACCTCGTGCGTGCTTCTCGATGATTTCCTTCTTCACTTTCACCGTAATCATTTCCTTCTTCTTATCACTTTCTTTTTCAACAGTTTTCTTTTTGGGAGCCATGGTTACAGTACTGTTATCAAAAAATACTCATTAACCACGTTTAGAAAGAAAATAAACAATACTTCGTACGTATGTTGAGTAAATATGTAAAGCACACCGACCGACTGAAACCGAACGTGACGGTTGATAGACATGCGCATACATGTTACTGGTATTACAAGACTTAGCTCGCTTATCAAGTTAAAATTTATTTTAAAAATTTGCTCGTCTTGCAAAATACTCGCAAACAAAGTTACTCGCAATCCAAGGTTTTACTGTATTAATAAAACCAAAACTTGCAAGAAATATAAAACTTGTAACAAATTACGTTTTAAGCTTGCGATAGCAAGTGACTAAAGCGTTATTATTTTGCAGGACTTCGTAATTCGTGGCCTTATAACCACATAAATATTAATGACCGGGATAATTAATGAGATTACAAACTTGTATTAAATCTTTATAAATTTTTATAATGCCACTTATCGCTGACAACAGTAACTTAGGCCTTAAGAAATATTGGTTAGCAACTCTGCTTGATTATAAACAAACTCTCTCTTTATAATCATTTCTCTCCTATATACATGAAATTGTCAATGCATTTCAAACTATGCCCAAAATAACCATAGCAATCTCTAATAAAGTAAATTATCTAATAACTTATTCTGAAAAACATAATATCACATGGGTTTGGAGTAAAAGTGCAGGAGCATGTTGCTAAGTTTATAATATTCCGGCTTCGGATTTGTATAAGATATTGCTATAACAGCCAAAACATTTCTAAACCAAAAATCACTTGTGACTCAATGATAATATTGGAGAAATCCGTCAATATCGTTAGTAATAAACTGACTTCAGAAACAATTTAGATTATCATATATTTAACGCTGGAAATTTTCTAGTAAAATCCAAATTATTTATTGAACCTTAAAATTAAACGATAAATTTATTTTTAAACAAACCTCCACGCCAATTTGAAAAAATTGAACAAACAAGAAATTCTTTTCACAACAGTAATAGCTCGAATGCAGTTGTTTTTCTCCTTGTCTCTAATATAGCCATCAACCTATGCAGCTATTCGGTCAGGTAAACCATTACTTCACAAAGAACAAATACGGTATACGGTGTTATACGGTATTTGACAATTGTCCATACGTTTAAAAAACTAAACTGCTGAAAATTTACACTGCACATAATTTTAACTATAAAATCTGTAGTTCTCACAAAACAGAACAACAATTTCCTCCCTTCGCGGAGTTTATAACCCTTCGCGGGGTTATATAACTGCGAAATCTCATTGTCTTTATTGCTTCTAAAGTTGCCAGGTCTTTGCCACTGACCTGTATCTTTCGTTTCTAAAAACGCTTCAGTCAAAAGAAGCTTTAGCACTTGAACAAACTAATTTTGTGTATTCTTTTCAATTCGTGTCACGTGCAAAAGTTACTAATCTGTTGTTATAGTTCTTTTTTTCATCCCTCAAGCCCGGATCTGAAAAAAGGGGAAGGGGTGGGGTAGGGGAGAATGAAGCGACGCAGTCGAGCCGCATAAAGACAAAAGTTGAGGCCAAGAGACTGGATTCCAATTGCAGTGTAACCATTTCTTCTTCGTTTTAGAAGTGTTTAAAAAACGGTTGAAAAATGCGTGAAATATGCATAAATTTAGTATTTTTTTGCCTCCTTTAATTTTACTAGCATTATTAAAAAAGAGGGGGGGGGGGTCTTGTCCCACCAATACCCCCTTCTCTTGATCCGGTCCTGGTTCCCTATAATTGAAGTTTTAGCCAACAAAGGGAAATATAATTGATACGTTGGAACGGAATGGTACTAAAATGAAGTTAATTTAACGGTATAGAAGCACATGATATGTTTCAATGTTAGAAATTTTTTTAAATGCATATTTGAATGTTAAGACTGATTTTATCAATATCAAATTTCTTTAACGTGAAAATATTTCATATGTTTTTTGTTTCATTCAATTAGTTTAAATATAAACTGAAATGTATGGCAAATTTAAATAATTTTTCTTATGTGAAAAGTAAAGTATTTAATATCGAAATGTAACATTTTAGACCATGGTTCTCAGCCACATTTGTTTTTGCGTCATACCATTTTCATAATCTGCATGCCAACTTTAAAAATGAGCTTCCCACCAAAGTAAAAATATACAAATTAATAATTCAAAACTTTATATATGGACATATTTGTAATAACAAAATCTTCTGTGTGACAAAGAAATGTTACTAAATTCTGGCGTAATTAAATTTGTTTGCTCAAAATTTCGCTTTCCGTTGTTGAGAACCAATTATTTGTAGCATTTTTAACAAAATGGTCTCCAGTTTCATGTGCTCGAAAGTGTTTTTTAGGTAAAAAGCTTCGTCAGGAAAACAACTAGTTATCTGTCGCCGGGTGCAAAGTGTAGAAGGGAAAAACTTGCATTTTAATCATAATCACACTCTTAAAGTTTTATTCATTTTAGTACTAGTATATTCATTGTTTCACTGATCATGCTCCATGGATGTTTATAGTTATATACATTTGCTACTGATACTACCTTGGATATATCGTTCAAATTGCTACGTTTATGTATGAGCAATTGAAACCAAAAAAAACAAACAAACCATTTTTGTTGTAATTTTAAGAAAAAAAAAGTTGAAGTCAAAATATATGTAAGTTCATACGTGGGCTTCATCTAGTTCTGTATATGTGCTTGTGATTTGTATTTTTTAAACATCTGTTCTCTTGTATACATTCTATTGCGTGAATCTAATAAAGTTTTGAAATTAAATCTTGAAGGTTCTTTTATTTGCAGTTAATTTTTATCACTAAAAAGAAGGCTATTAGGTTAACCTCGTCTGACGTAATATACCGTATGTTTGTGCAAAACTATGGGAAATTTTATACCAGTGGCAAAACGTCAGTGGAAGGAAAACAGTGGTTTCTTATAAATAGTGACAGCTCCCGTTCAATCAAATATAAATCGAAGCCTATACATATGTTCCAAATGTTTGCGAGTACAATAGGCCTCTGCCGATCGCGGATTCGACTATTTGCGGAAAAACTTCGAGAGACCACGAGTTGCCGATCGCGGGTTGACCAAGACATTGCTACAGAAAATAATTGTTGAATTTTTTTCATTAATATTTAAATTATCTCTGTCATTTTTATAAAATTTAATTTCTTGAAAAAATTAGGTAACACAAAATGCATAAGTTTTTTATTTTATGATCTGATTAAGCGAAAATTTGCCAAGGAATTAATTTTATTGGGCTGAGGTAAAAGTAATGGAAAATTTTAATAGCAATAAAGGAAGGGAGATATTTTACACCGACTCCATTTGGGAGAATTGAGAAATAACAGCATTACAAACATATACTAAAATTGAATGATTATGGAAATGTAAGAAATAGACTACAGCTAAATGAATCCCTTCGCAATCTTGAGATGAAAATAGAAGATCTAAAACTGACAGCATTTGAGATATACAAGTCCATGCTTAGTAAATCCTTTTCAAAAATTCAAGTAAATCAAATTTCTTCCTAAAGACTTAATGTTTAAATTAAGAATGCTAAAGATGAAAAATTTTATTTTCAGTACAGTCCATGCTTAGGTAACATGCTTCAAAAATTAAGCTATTTACTCTATTAAAATAGCTTGAGCATCATTTATAGTTCTAAGATAATCCCATTCTTTGTCCAAACATATTTAAACTTTTTTCTGCTTTGTCATGCATGACAATTTTTTTTCTTTTGTTAAATGTTCATTGATATCCATTGGTGATGAATCATCTACCTCAAATATTTCACTTTGCATTAACCTTCTAGATTTTATTTTAGCTAAACAATAATTCCTAATAGCAGTAGCTTCAAATTCAATAACCGTTGATTCTGATTTATTGGAGTTGGGTTGGGTTGGTTTACCTCTGAGCGGCACTTTTTTGCACACCATGGGCTAAATGGCCAGGTCACATGGACCCCGAAGGCTCAGAGAAGGTTGGGGGAGGGGACCCACTGGAACAGCTGTTGGGAGACAGATGGTAGCCTCCCGTCAAGGCCATCCAGCGTGTTCTTTAACGTGCACAGGGTATGGCTCTCCCGCACACGGGGCCACGGCTTAACGTCCCATCCGACGGACGGCGGCCTTTCCAAGCCCATCGGTGTCCCCTACTGACCGTGGGCAGGGCGGGGAATTTTGCGGAGATAAATCTCAACGCTGACCCAGCTGGGACTCGAACCTGGGAACTACAGATTACGAGCCTGGCGCGCTACCGACTGAGCCACCCCCGCCCCCATTTATTGGAGAGTGTTGATTTCACCTCATATACTTTGGATACTGCGCCCCGTGATTTTCCGTTGAGTTACGAATGCCTTTGCTCATCGCGTTCGATGAGCAGGTATAAACCACAACTGTATGGTTCATCGCGCACGATGAGTTCCATTTCGAAGTCGGTCAGATTAACCTTTTTATCCGTGTCGCAGTTGACTGCTTTCCACCACGCGTTTATGGCTTTTATAGAACTTCATAGTGATGTAAAATGCTTACACGAATAAGAAATTCTGCATACATTGGCATGTTTCATGGTACTTCGATTACGATGCAGTGTTCGTAATAATTTGGATAGGCAGTGTATGTGCATTCAGCAAGAAAAAAGTCAAACGAAATCTTAAAACAGATGTAACCGGACATTGGACATTTGAGCTTAAATCAGGATCGAATGGTTTTGAATATATCCTTTTTTAATCGAAACATCAGAATGGATTAAACCCCCCGTATCGGTCATATATTCTCTACTTATGTCTCTATCTAGGCAAGCTAAAAAATTGCGTTATTAAAATATTTACACATCTGCCTTAGATTCTAATAAAAACCCTACATTTTACCATAGATTAAATTACCACGTGTAACGTCAATTTAAATGTTAAATGCTCACACGATTGATCCCTGATCGAACTATACATTATTTATTAAACTAACTCCCATAATTCTTAAGCAAGAGTCTTGTCTGAAATGAAATAACCAGAAAAAACAGTTCTCTTTATTTACATATTATGCACGCGCTGCATTCATAATTAAGCATCAATATCGTATTTAAATAACAGCTTTTGTCCTGTTTTGCATGGAAATGTTTTGCTGCCACTGTGCGAAGCCAAAAGAGAAATTGGGTTTGCAAGTATCGGACTGATCTCTAGAGGTAAAGTCTCTGCTGCTGTATATAGCGGAAGTTCTACTGCGAGACTACTGTAACATCCGCCTACAACCTTGGCAACCAATCGTCTGCCATGCAGGTGCTCGCTTTATCTGAAACAACGAAGACGAATGTGAGCTCACTAATACAACTGTTTATATCTCGGGATTTTGTTCGCCTGTTGTTTTCCTGCTGAATATTTCCTTCGATTACTTTTCCGTAACTCGCAGCTATTTTCTCAGGTATGATTTATTCTAGACATTTCTATTTTTGGGTATAATATATAAATCACTTTCTAGCAGTCTCGGCAGTCATCTTCACTTATCATATAATTTGATACAGATGGTTTTGTTTCGTGAAATTTATTTTCTTGCAGCTTTTCAACTTCGAGGAATCCTAAATTGGAGATACTATTTTATTCAAGTTTTACGGAAAAGAAGGAACAACAGTAAAGGTAAGGAAGCTTTTGACCTAATACCAGGGAGATAGCAAGTAAATGCATTGAAAGTTCTGTTTATATAAAGGATCTTTCGCTTTCATGTTACAAAACGGTATAAGAAGGATGATAGCGTAAGATCTGAGTATAAATCTTTAGCTATTTGTTTATCTTAGGAGTTAGAAGCAAAAACCTTATTTCAGAGATATATATTTACTTTTCTTCCAAGTCTTCATGATATTCAAGAATAGATTTATAGCTAGAAAACTGGATGCTGAGATTTAGGATTCAGCCAGACTTCTGATCCAAAGGGAATAAGTAAAGAAAAAAAAAAGTGTGACTGATTAGACGACAAAACGAAATATACACTCGGTTGCCACTTTATTCCTTACATTTCCTTGTTATGTCAATAGCAGCTCAGATACGGAGCTCAGTAACCTTTTTAAATAAACTTTTTATGAAAACATGTGACTGAAAATAATTTAAAATATATGAGAATAATTCCTTTTTACCTATCTTCCAATTTGCTCGTTATTTGTGGTTTGTTTTTCGGTTTGTGGATTTGTCAAACCAGTTGTTCCACCAACTTTCGAGTGCGAAGGACAATATGATTTGTGTGTCAATTAAAACTTGTGAAGTGGGGAGTTCCATAGGCTATAAAATCTTTACCCCCCTCATGCTTTCTTCCCCTCTAAAAAAGGGGAAATATGAAAATGATTGTTCAGCTAAATCTTGCCGCGAGGGTCGAAAGTAACTGGCTATGCGTCAAATGCATAGCCAGATATAGAAAGTATTATAGGTTATAAAACTTTTCCCCGATGTCTTCTCTCCCCCCCCCCCCCCGAAAAAAAGGGGAAAATATGCAAAGAATTGTTCTATACCTTTTGAAAGTGAGGCCGAACGTAAGACGTGCGTCAAATGAAACTTCTCATGGGGAGAATGCTGTAGTCAAAAATATATTCCCTCTTGCTTTCTTCTCCCTTACAAAGAGGAAATTGAAAAGTCACTCTTGTATTATATCTTCCGAAAGCGAGGGCTTATAGAGTTAGGTGTCAAATGAAAGCTCATATGAATACGGTCGTAGACTACTTCGAATTATGCTCCCCCACCATTCTTCCCTCCCTTCAAAAGGCGACGGAAATTTCACGGGGTCGACCTAAAACGAGTTATATCTCTAATTAAAACCTCTGGCCAGTGATGGGGGAGTGTCTCCCCCAAAGTAAGTCGGAATTGGCAAAATTTGAAGCGACTTGATAAAATGCAGGTGAGTTGTGAAAATTGGGGTTTTTCTTTTGTAAAATTAAGGGAAGTTGTCAAAAACTTGGATAGGTATCAAAATTCGAAGCCACTTTGGTAAAATACAGGTGAGTTGTGAAAATTAGGATTGTTTTTGTAAAATTTGGGAGAGTTGGCAAAATTCGAAGCCACTTGGTAAAATAAAGGTAAGTTGTGAAAACGGATTGTTTTTGTAAAATTAAGGAGAGTTGGCAAAATCTTGGGAAGTTGGGAAAATTCTAGTGACTTGTAAAATTCAGGTCGGATGTAAAAATTGGGATTTTTTTTTGGCAAATTGGCAAAATCGAAGCAACTTGGTAAAAATTTGGTGAACTGCCCCCCAAATCACACGAAACTAAATCCTGGGTACGTCTCTGACAGAGACATAATTAAGTTTATGTAAAGAACTTATTTTTCTCAATTGGCCAAATTTGTTTTCCGAGCTGGAAAATTTTCGTTCTCACCCCTCACAACCATGGTCCCTTCGTTACATCCCTGATTCTGACGTATCTAATGTCACTGTCTACTTCAAACATGACTCCAAAAAAAAAAGGCGGAAAAATGTGGTCGATGTGAGTCATTGTCAAATGAGTCTCTGAAGATAGATGCTTTAAGTGAAAAAAATATACCTATCCCTCGATTTACACGGTACTCAGTTCACACAATTTTGGCTTTGCACGGTCAAAAAATGCAACCAGTTTCGATTTACACGGTACTGACTGAGATTTCCTTTCTATGTACGTCTAATAATAAAAATATATATTATATAATATTATTTATATTATATTAAAATTCGTATTAATAAAATAAATGCTCCCTATAAAGCAGGAAATGAAAAGCATATCGATGGTGCAATCAGTCACTGAGTTCGTATTCACTTCAAAGGAAGATAGGACGCCGATTTATCTGCTCAACAAGATTGTCGGCGCCTTATCTATACCTTTGATGTGAATACGAATTCAGTGACTGATTGCACCATCGATATGCTTCATTTTCTACTTTTTAGAGCCCCTGTAAGATGATAGGTATTTTTTAAATTTTTACTTATTTTATTATTTTTCTAATATTGATTTGATAATATAATATTAAATAATGCTCGACTGAAAAGTTTAGCCGGTGATTGAATAAGTAGGCTGAATAAATCACAGTAATTTAAATCTCCTGGTCACTTAAAAGGCCAATTATTATTGCGGTACCAATTGCAGCAAGCTGTATAGAAGTTAATTGGCAAACAAGTAGGAAAATGTGGCCACAATGGACGAGGGATACGTCTACTTAGACAACTGCAACAAGTCCCGGTCAATATATTACCCACCAATCGAATAAACAGATTATCGCAAATGGTACAGAGAATGTGCGGTATGTTTTCCCAAAGGTTTCATGGTCATTGCTGGGTACAAGCTATAACGGGAAGTTGCAAATCCGTCGTAGGATGGAAAAGGACGCCAAAGTGAACTCCCATGGGCTTTTGTGCATTAGGACTTTTGAAACGGGCTCTGGATAAACGTTGATGGCGGACTCTTGATGTATTATGGAAAGCTTGTAAAGTGGAATGGGACCGATTAGATATAGTTACACTTGTTACGATTACACTATGCTACGATTGCTTACAGTGAATTAAAAAAAAATTCTTTACATAAATATGGATTCTATTTCAATCTGATCACTCGGTGTAATATGCCACAGACAGGTTCTGCCAGGAAGAAAAGACTTTAGCAGAAAGACTGGAGAATGAAAAACACCCATACCTTTGCTATACGAGGGGGCGGGGATGGGCCGCACTTGGGTATTTTTTATTTCTTAACCCGGCCGCAATCCATTTTATGTTGTATGGTCATGATTGTTTTCAAACATTGAGTTATTACCTTTTTAAAATATTCATCATCATCATCATCATCCTCAAGCAGCCATGGGCTACGGAGGTCCAACCAGACCGCGCAGTTTAATTCTCCAAGCATATCTGTCCTGAGCTACATCTGCTGCATCCGGCCACTGTACACCAATTCTAACAAGGTCCTGTTTGACATTGTCTGCCCACCGCATCCTAGGTCTCCCCCTCCTTCTGAGGCCTCTAGGCACACTGTTCAAAACCCTATTCGCCAATCTATAATTATCCATACGGGCAACATGGCCAAACCAGCGGAGTCTCTCTCTGCACAATATGCTGCTTAAAGGAGGTTGCAGACTCCTTTGCCTAACCTCATCATTAGTTACAAAGTTAAACCACCTAATACCCAAGATACTGCGTAAACATCTAGAATCAAAAGCATCTAGTTTCTTGTTATCTTGCTTACACAGCGTCCAAGTTTCACTACCATAAGTAACCCTAGAAAGAACCAAACTATTATACAGTCTAATTTTAGTCTTTAGGTGTATACGCCTATTTCTCCACAATCTCCATAGATTCTTAAAAGTCCCGGCAGCAATACCTATTCGTCTGTTAATCTCATGCCGCACATCACCAGTATCAGTTACGCAGCTCCCAAGGTAATTAAACTGTGACACCTGCTCAAGACTGCAACCATTCAGATTAACTGAATCACAACCTGCCTGACCAATTTTCATCACTTTAGTTTTCTCTCTGTTTATAACCAAACCTACTGTACTACCAGTCTCATCAACAGTTCGAATGAAAGAGTTCATCTCATCAACATCATTTGCCAAAAGGGCTAAATCATCAGCATAATCTAAATCAGAAATTTTCGTATCTCCAGCCCATTTAAGGCCAAAAGCTTTCCCTTGAAGTGAATTTCGCATAACATAATCAACAACCAAACTAAAGAGAAAAGGAGACAAAATGCACCCTTGTCGAACACCAGAAGTAATGCTAAACCAATTGCTACAAGACTTACCAACTCTCACACACGACTCAGTGTTATTACAGAGAGCTTTCATTATGTTAACTAACTTGTCTGGTATACCATATGATCTCACAATCAACCACAAATTATTACGATCAACAGAGTCGAAAGCCTTTTTGAAATCAACAAAGCTAGCAACCAAAGGTTTCTGAAACTCTAAACATTTCTCAAGAATCTGCCTAAGTGAAAATATTAACTGTTAAAGTATAATATCATATATGAAAAAAATGATTGAAAAGTCATAATCATATTGTGCATAGTTTAAGGTAGGGGTTCTTAATGTAGGGGGGGGGGGTACGCGCTAAACGTTTTTGGGGTACGCCGTGAGAGCTGAAAAGTCGCTGGATCTAGTAACACAGTTTTATTCCCATTGTTATACTATAACTATAGTTTTATCTATATATATACAAGGGGTATGCCAGTTACATACACATTTCCAGGAGGTACTGAAGCATAAAAGGTTGAGAACCACTGGCCAACCTCACACACAAGGAGAAATATGAATAGAAAATGGCAGGTAATGGTTTCAATGAAAGGCATAGATATTTATTTACAACCTGCTTAGGGGTGGGGGTGGCTCAGTCGGTAGCGCGCCAGGCTCGTAATCTGTAGTTCCCAGGTTCGAGTCCCAGCTGGGTCAGCGTTGAGATTTATCTCCGCAAAATTTCCCCGCCCTGCCCACGGTCAGTAGGGGACACCGATGGGCTTTGAAAGGGCCGCCGTCCGTCGGATGGGACGTTAAGCCGTGGCCCCGTGTGCGGGAGAGCCATACCCTGTGCACGTTAAAGAACACGCTGGATGGCCTTGACGGGAGGCTACCATCTGTCTCCCAACAGCTGTTCCAGTGGGTCCCCTCCCCCAACCTTCTCTGAGCCTTCGGGGTCCTTGTGGCCTGGCCATTTAGCCCATGGTGTGCAAAAACGTGCAGCTCAGAGGTAAAACAATCCAATCCAAAACAACCTGCTTAATATTTTCTTCGCTTTCATGACCGGCTTCGCTGTAAAATTAAGCATTACAATTTCAAATCATATCACACCAATTCATGTAACAAACGAAACGTGGATAACAGTATCATAGTTAAATTCTCGACTTATATATCACTAAGTATAGCACTCTTGAAGTACAGAAATGCATTTAGTCTACTACTCTATAACTATCTTACTCGTCGAAACTTCTTACACTACCAGACTCCCTCTCAAGCATCTTACTTGTCGTTTCCACAAAAAATCAAAAAAATGTTCTCTCCGTGCTAAACAAATTGAGGCTATCTAGCGAGTAGTGTGTGTGTGTGGTGGTGGTGGTGGTGGTGGTGGTGGGGGGGGGGTAATGGAAGAAAAACTGACCGTTTCATACTGCAACATCATTGTCCCAAAACCACACGTGACTTTCCTGTCCGTTCGTGGGAAACATCGAGCAGCAGTCCAGAGGATTTCCCTGGAGCTTCCTGTGTTGCTGTGTACAACTCCCAGACTTGGCGCCACGGCTTGGTCTGATCCATCACTTCTGCGTGGTTGTCATCTGGTTTATGGTGCTTTGTATGGGTGCAAAAACAAGCCCCTTTGTGCAAATTAGTTCGGGTATGCTGGCTTCAGCTTAGATTCCCACAGCCAATATGGCAGGTAGGTGGCATTGCCTTGTTCTGCGGCACTTCAAACAGAATTGTCCGTTGAGATCATCATTCACATGGTGTCAGAATATGGGACAACGGGACCAAGAGCAATGTAGAAACGGTTCTAGGCGAATATGAAAATCCGCGCAGAACATCTTATCTGGAATTCGAAAACCGGATTCGGGGAAAAGGAAAATAACGACGAAATCACTTAGGGACTTGCAAGAGAATCTCCTTTTTTTGCACACCCTGAAATACGTCGTCTGTAACTTAAAACAATTAAAGCAATATCACTAATGCTGTTCACGAAATTTTCCCCTAGAGTTTTGAGAAAAGTATAGGCTAATCGAGTAAAATGGGTTCAGAGAAGTTTGGTTGCAAATGGACAACATTTTCGATACCTCTTGCAAAAAATTATTTTGTAAATTTGATAATTTAGTAAACTAAAAACGGTTTATACGGTTAAACTTTGGAGTACGTTTTCTGCTGCAGGGAAAGGGAGCAACTGTGATGGCTTCTTTCAGCAGATTAAAGAATAAGACTCGTTTTCTAAAACTTTCGGCAACGTTGCTTGCTTGCGAGAACTGTTGGTAATTATGGATGCAGAAGTTTTAATACAAGATGCAGTATGCGCCAGTTTATTTCTTTATGAAGAGAGCATCTGGCCTCTTGCATCAATTAGAATGCTTTGGATCTTAATCAACTCTTAACTCTTTGAGCTGCTTGGGAAATCAATTTACGTACCTGGGGAATTTAATGCTTAAATTCGTTATGGACAGAAAGTTTAAAGTGAAAGCCAAAACATTTCTTTGAAGTTGGAAGAGTGAGTTGGGTTGTTTTACCTCTGAGCGGCACTTTTTTGCACACCATGGGCTAAATGGCCAGGTCACATGGACCCCGAAGGCTCAGAGAAGGTTGGGGGAGGGGACCCACTGGAACAGCTGTTGGGGGCAAATGGTAGCCTCCTGTCAAGGCCATCCAGCGTGTTCTTTAACGTGCAGAGGGTATGGCTCTCCCGCACACGGGACCACGGCTTAACGTCCCATCCGACGGACGGCGGCCTTTCCAAGCCCATCGGTGTCCCCTACTGACCGTGGGCAGGGCGGGGAATTTTGCAGATATAAATCTCAACGCTGACCCAGCTGGGACTCGAACCTGGAAAGTACATATTACGAGCCTGGCGCGCTACCGACTGAGTCATCCCCGTCTGGAAGAGTGAGAAGGAAGCAAGGAGGATAGAGGGAACCACTGCTGCTGTTCGTGAACTTGATGGTCCATTATTTTGGTTGGAGGGCTACTTCACGAGCTTTGAGGGCGGGGGGGGGGGGACTAAGTCGGTAGCGTGCCAGGCTCGTAATCTGCAGCTCCCAGGTTCGAGTCCCAGTTGGGCCAGGGTTGAGATTTATTTCCGTAAAACTTGGAATTGGAAATGGTTTGGAATGGCTTGGAAATGCCGCCGACCATCGGATGGGACGTTAAACTGCGTTCCCGTGTGCGGGAGTGTCATACCCTGTCCATATTAAAGAACACGCTGGTTGGCCTTGACGGGAGGCTACAATCTGTCTATGAACAGCTGTTCCAGTGGGTCCCCTCCCCTAACCTCTGAGCCTTCGGGGTTCTTGTTACCTGACCATTTTGCCCATGGTGTGCAAAAAACTGCCGCTCAAAGGTAAAATAATACAATCCAACTAACGAGCTTTAGTTAACTTTGCGGGACACACATTTAACGTACACTACCTGGCTAAATTATTATAAACACTGCTGCATCGTGCGCGAAATATCATGAAACATGTCAATTTTTGCAAAATGTTTTACTGATATAAGTATTGTACGTCCCTACGAAGTCCTGTAAAAGTCGTAAAGGCATGTTTGAAAGCAAACGTTAAGTGCTACATGGGAAAAAGGCTGATCTGACTGATTTCGATAGGGAATTCATCGTTGGAGTGCGATGAGCAAGAGAATCTATAACGGAGGTGATGGAACTCGGCGAAAAAGACAGGAAGGACAATATCCTAAGTGTATGGAGAATTGCAATCTCAAAAACGATTTCAAAAAACTTCCGCAATCGTTGCAAATGTGGGGGGAAAAAAGGTCTGCTGCACTGTAAAAAGTGTGCAATGTTACATCAGTTTCTGGTGTGACCTTACACCACAAAAATGATGTAAAGTCAGTACTTTGCACCGTTTTAATATTTAACATCACATTGTGCTGCAACCTAACAACAGACATGAAGCAAAATCCTTCCTCCATCCTTCTTCAAAAAGTTCTTGATACATGTCTGCAGATTTGCACGCGTTCTGCCGAAGATAGCGAACCATGACTTGTTTGAAAGCTTGTATGTAAACTTGTGTTTAAACTTGTTATTATGTGTTAAAAGCAAAGTACATACATCATTTCTCTCTTCGCTGGCGGCACGTAAAGTTATTATTATTATTATTAATTATTATGTTAAATATCTCCGCAAAACTCCCCGCGGTCAGTAGAGGACACCGATGGGCTTGAAAAGGCCGCCTTCGTCGGATGGGACGCTAAGCCGTGGCCCCTTTGCGAGAGAGCCATACCCTGCAAACGTTTAAGAACACATTAGATGGCCTTGACGGGAGGCTATCATCAGTCTACCAACAGTTGTTCCAGTGGGTCCCCTCCCCCAACCTTCTCTGAGCCCTCGGGTCTTTTACCTGGGCAATGGCCTAACACAATGGGCTAAATGGCCTCGGTCAATTGACCTGGCCATTTAGCCCATTGTGTGCAAAAAAAAGTGACCCTTAGAGGTAAAACAATCCAACAACTCGGTCTGCGAAACCTGTGCGTTGTTGCTATGTAGCCTACTAAAGATTGAGAAAGATTTTACATTTTCACAAGGATGCAACTTGGGGACTAAGCGAAAAAAATTCATGCCGATTTATCACAAGTATATGGGGATCAAGCCTGTTCATATGCACGGTTATGGGATGGATTCTCAAATTCAGAGAAGGACGGCATCGCTTCGAAGACCTCCCTCATGCAGGTAGACCGAAGGGGGTGAAAACGAGAGAACCACTGCTGCTGTTCGTGAACTCATTAACTAAAATCCACACATAACCATTCAGATAATGTCAGTTATTTTTCATGAAAATTTTCTCGCTGGCAGTATGTTGTGTAGGTCCGATTTAGAGGATGACAGAGCATAAATTTTTCAGCTAAATGGCCAGGTCATAAGGACCCCAAGGGCTCAGAGAAGGTTGGGGTGGAAAGTACCACTGGACAGTTGTTAGGAGACAGATGGAAGCCTCCAGTCAAGGCCATCCAATGTGTTCTTTAACTGCACAGGATATGGCTCTCCTGCACGCGGCAGTATCAGTTTTCATCAGTATCAGAGCCAAGGAATCAGTACTATCCGATGGATGGCGATCTTTCCAATCCGATTGGTGTCCTCTTTCTGATCGATGAATTAGAGGCGCACCAGGCTCGTAATCTACAGTTCCCAGGTTCGAGTCCCATCTGGGCCAGTGTTGAGACTCCCCACCCTGCGCTCTGTCAATATAGGGAACACCAATGAGTTTGGAAAGACCGTCGTCTATCGGATGGAATGTTAAGCCGTTTTACCGTGTGCAGGAGAGAGGAAGGGAACCCTGGGCACGATAAAAAACACCCTGGATTGCCTTGACGGTAGACTTCCATTTGTCTACTAACAGCTGTCCAGTGGATACCCTCCACCCCAACCTTCTCTGAACCCTCGGGGTCCTTGTGACCTGGCCATTTAGCCCATTGTGTGCAAAAAGTGCATCTTAGAGGTAAAACAACCCAACTGAGGGCAGGGAGACATTAAGAGGAGATAAATCTTAACTGTTGCTCGGGTGTGATTCGAATCTGGTAACTGCAGATTAAGAGCCTGGCGTGCTACCGGCAGAGACAATCTCGGCCAATTTTCTGGGGATTCGGATGCCACGTTTCTGTAAGTAATTACACATATTTCTGGGTATAAATACAATAGAAATTGTATTTTAAAATTTAATCATTTGTAGAAAAGACTAAAAAATTGATTAAAATATTCTTAACTATGTCTATCATGCTTTCTATTTTGTTTTAAATATACACTAAGTACTTACTTTTGCAAATGAAACTCTTGAATTAAAGCAATGTTTTCTCAAGGGTGCTCTAAGCAGAGGGACGTGCAAAATGTTCTTGACACGTATCTGTATATTTGAACTCGTTCCTCCGAAGGTAACGAGCTACGACTTGTTTGAAAGCTTGTTTAGATTTGTCATTACGTGTTAGAAACAAAGGCTGTATCATCATTTCTCTTTTCGCTGATCGCGTGTAAAGTTCGGTCTGCGAAATCTATGCGTTGTTGTTATAGAGCCTACTAAAGAGAGGAAATATTTTACATTTTCAAAAGGATGTAGCTTGGAGAACAAGGGGAAAAATCCATGTCGATTTATCACAAGTATATGGAGATCGTGCCTGTTCATATGGCACGGTTATGGGATGGATGCTCAAATTCAGAGAAGGACGGCAGAGCTTCGAAGACCTCTCTCATGCAGGAAGACCGAAGGGGGCTGTAAACGAGAGAACCACCGCTGCTGTTCGTGAACTCGTTAAATAAAATTCACACATAACCATTCAGATAATGCCAGTGTATCGATTGGCAGTGTAGAAACAAGTATTCATCAACAATTATTCATCATGGTTAAAAGACATTGTTAGAGGTGATGAGACGTGGTTTTATTACTATAAAAGTCCCAGAAAAATCGACAACTAGGTATGGGTTGCAGAAGATGAACCATGTCCTCAAATCCCCACGATAAGATTTTCGCTCAAGGGAAAGGATGTTCCCAGTTTTTTCTAATTCCCAAGGACTGGTAGCCGTGGACACCGTACATGAAAAAATGATTATAAATGGCCAACACTACACCAACATTGTTTGTCCCAGAATGGTTAAGGAAATGAAGGAGTAGCGTCCAACAACAGGCGTGTCAAGGGTCCTCCTTCATGACAATGCCAGTGTTCACATATCCGACAAGTTACGGCTTATCTGGAGCAGGAAAAAATCAAACGGCTACCCCATCCTGCATATTCATCCGATCTTGCGTTATGAGATTCTTGAGATTGATTGAGATTATTGTTTCGAAAATTAAAAAAACGAACTTTATGGGAAGCCTTTTTCAAGGATGCAAGACTTTGCAAAATGCGTTCATTCAGAATTACGGAGTATTTCCCAACAGGGGTATCACCAAGCGTTCCAAAATTTGCGTAGACGTCTGCAACTATGCATAGAAGCTGGAGGGAAGTAGGTTTAAGGAGGGTAAAAGTTTCATTAAGGCAAGTGCAAAGATTTTTGACTGCAGATGCAGATGAAGAACGTTTTGGATCCCCTTCGTAAAATAAAAAGTCAAATTTCTCCATCGCTTATTTTGCATTTTTCTGGTAAATGGCATACAAAGTCTGTAATGGGGGAAAGGGTATTAGTGAATAATTAAGTCCCATAATCATATAATCTTAAAGTATTTTTAAAATATGTGAATATTAAATATCAAGGATGAGAATTTTTTTTCTAGCGTCTTTGAGGTAGATGCCTTCTTTTGCATAATAACGTTTGCAAGCAATTGTGGGATAAATTCTTCAGCATACACTGATGGCAATATATGGGTATTGACATCAGATATGGACCCATGGTTTAGTTGTTTTTTGTGGGGAGTGGGGAGAGAATTTAGTTTTGGGGGTTCAGGGAAATTTAGTTTTAAGAATAAAAGATGAGTAGGGTATTCCAATTACTAAAACATTCCACCGGACAGAAAAGGTTAAAATGATATTCCATACGGAATAAAATTTTACAGTTGTTTTTTAAATCTATTTTTAGTGTCTGACAGACACCAAAGAACCAATACATTATGACCAGTGCGTCTTTATGCAAATCGAAGCAACTGCAGGTAAACGACGGCCCGTGTGAAGGTCATGAAACGGTATAAATAATACCTGAAGCTCTGTTAATCAATGTTGTTCTTGTGTGGAGTGCCCATGCTAACTTCGGTTCACCTTCGAAAGTGCCTACAATGGGTACGCGAGCATCAAAACTGAACCTTGAATGATTGGAAGAAGGTCGTCGGTCCGATGAATCTCGTTTCCTGTTTCACCATGTGGATGGCCGGGTACGTATGTGTCGTTTACCTGGGGAAGTGTTGGCACCAGGATGCACCGTGGGACAAAAACAAGCAAGTGGAGGAAGTGTAATGCTTTGGGCAATGTTCTGCTGGGAAACCCTGGGTCCAAGTCATTCATGTACAGGAAACTATGACGTCTACCACCTACCTAAACATCATTGCAGACCAGTATGCCACACTCCCCGGATTGTTTGAGAATGGTTCGTGGAACATGAGGAAGACTTCCAGGTATTGACCTAGCTTCCGAATTCTCCATCGAGCAGCTGTGGCTTATGTTGGAACAGCAGATCCGATATGTGGTAGCTCAACCACGTAGCTTACAAGAGTTAAAGGATTTTCTGGTAACGTGTTGGTACCAGATATCACAAGACATCTTTAGAAATCTTGTAGCGTCCATTCCTCGCTGGGTAAGAGCTGTTTTGGCGGCACGTGGAGGACCAACATCATATTAGGCAGGTGGTCATAATGTTTTGGCTCTTCGGTATATACAATGGGATTAAAATATTATTGTAAAAAAACAACTGTTTTGGATTTCAAAGAAGGCAGACAAGTTTCAGATTTTGTACAAGACGACCGGATTTGCGGGGGGCTCGACCACCTTCCCCCCTCTTCCCTCCCAAGTATCTCCCTGCCTGCAATGTCACAACAATATAAGAAAAACTTTTCATCAATATTTTGACAATAACTGCGATCAGGTGAAATCAGATTCAAGGCAATGTCATTCGTGATGTGACAAATGCAACTTTTGTTTCCCATTTCTCATATCTTCCCATATTCGAAACCCGATTGTTTTCTCCAGTTTGGTATTTGGACTCTCTTAGGATGGCTTCTGGAGACTCCGATTTCAACAACAGCTTTCGATATTAATCTTGACATCTTCTCTGATGCAATAATGTGGCCGCGAAAATGCTAATAAGGGAGACGAGAAAAGCATCATTACAGCAGCAATAAGGATTTGTCACTTTTGATAACTGATTCGATTTCACGTGTGTAGACATTTCCTGTTCGTGTCCAGTTTGCTATCAGATCGAATGATTGTCAAACTAAAGCTGAGCGAAAAGCCATCTCTTCTAGGAGAGAATTTGGAACATAGAAATGTAAGAAGTGAAAGTTGCTTAAAAAAATGGCCTCTGTTTCGAACTGGAACCACTGTTGAATAGTAGTAAACAGAGACACATCCAAAAGAAAACTGGTGTATGGGAGGGGAGGGGGATTTTGGCCATTTTGCATAAGCGCTGAAACTGCGAAAACAGGTCGAGATCTAGAACAAAATAGTGGTGGGTGGACAAGAAACTGAAAGGGGATGGAAAAAGGTAACGGAGCATGAAATTGGATTTCCATTGCAGCATAATATTTCCCCCTTCGTTTTAGAAGTCTTTAAAAGTTTCTTGAAAAATGCTTAAACTATACATACGTTTAAAAAATTTTTGTTTCCCCCTCCCTATAGATCCCGCCCTGTATGTGAAAGTTAAATCATGACAAGGGAATTTGAAGTCCTTTATTTTGCCTTTTATAATATTAATAATATATTTCGAAGAAAGTATATACAAAATTAATCAATACACATAAATAATAGTTTGATTTATTTGCTTATCTTCCCTCCATTAAATTAAGTCTCTGAGAATTGGGTTGGGTTGTTTTAACTCTGAGCGGCACTTTTTTCCACACCATGGGCTAAATGGCCAGGTCACATGGACACCGAAGGCTCAGAGAAGGTTGGGGGAGGGGACCCACTGGAACAGCTGTTGGGAGACAGATGGCAGCCTCCCGTCAAGGCCATCCAGCGTGTTCTTTAACGTGCACAGGGTATGGCTCTCCCGCACACGGGGCCACGGCTTAACGTCCCATCCGACGGACGGCGGCCTTTCCAAGCCCATCGGTGATCTCTGAGAGTGTTACTATTATCTTGTCATTTCACGATTCAAACACTTAATGCTTTAATTTACTATTTCTTTTTCAGTGTTCGCATCTAATAAAGTGATTTAACAAGCTGAAAGAACTTTACTGTGCAGGAATCGTAGGAATTCATAGAATTTATATCGTAGGAATCCATAGAAAACCTTTCTTGAATGTACAGACGAGTTTCCGAACTGAAAGGCAATTTGCTGAGCAAAGAGTTACGTCTAATGAAGCATATTAATCTGAACACTATCTGATTTCATGAAAACTTTTGAATATGTAGTCCGTTGCAGAAGTGTTAGTGTTTGTTTAGCGCAACTTTATTTCTTGAATTCTTGGTGAAATGTTTAAATGTTTCCAGTAGATAGCAACGCTGTTGCTAGGAGATTTGAAAAATATAATAATTTCTTCTTTGCAAAAGTATGTTGCACATGAGAAAAATATTTATTAATGAGAGAATGATAAATAACCTTTACTTTTTAAATACTTATTTTCAAATGCAAACGATTTATTGAAACTAATAAATATAAATAAGTTAGCTTGTTTGACTATTTAAGCTTGTTGAAGAGACTCTTTCTGAGCTCTGGTTAAGGAAAGGGGTATTCTCTCATATGATGTCCTTCTGCTGAGGTCTCGCTTTCCTCACAAATCTTTCCTATGAGGTATTATACCCACAGCTTACTATCCTTTGTGGAAGCAGCTGCTTGGGTGGTAATTAATTTTTTCAATTAATAAATGTATTTAATAAATAAAATAACAAGTAATTGAGCGAGTTTCATGGCCAAGCGAGAAGAGCTCCAGCGACGCGGAGTTGCCTAGAGGAAGGGGATGAACCGAGCAGCTATTAGACTACAGATAAAAGTTTCCCATCAAGTCATCTTGTGTATTCTTTTGCGTATACAGGGTATGGCTATCCAAGACAACGATCTACGGCAGGCTACCTCGACTAGCCGTATACAAATCTTGACCGAAAAACACTGGCCCGGCTGGGATATCCCCCAAGCCGAATTCTTATTCTGGTCGGAGCCTTACTCCGACCTGCAGCATGCTCTAAGCAGAAGGACCCAGGAATAAAGACTTTTCTTTGATACTTGTCTCAGGGTGATCACGCGAGTCCTTTCCACGTAAAAAGGCCAATAGAGAGACATATGCTGATCCCGATGCCAGACAACAGACAATTGATGGCCCTGGAGCACCCTCACATCCTATCAGAAGGCCCTTCGACCTTCGCTTCGGGTGGGGGAATTGGACTCGCATCATCTGACCGTTACAGTGTTATACATAATTTGTACAGTCTAGTGAACTGCTATTCGACCGCTCACCTAGCCAATTTCCTGACTTGTTTAATTCGAACATGTTAGGTAGCTTTTTTTTGAACTAACTGAACTTATCCGGCGCTGCCCGGGTGTCACTTTTAACCTGTATATTCTTTTCACTGCACCATAGGTAAATTTTGTAAGTACCCCCCACCCATCCTGACATTTTAGCACAGATTTTCAATAGAAAGAAATTTGCCCGGTGTTGACTTGGATCGTTGTGAGTCAGCGAGCTCTCTCTTAGCTCGTGGCTTAGTTTTTGCGTAAGCTATCGAGATTTTTATTTCCGTCACCGCAGATTTTGCCGCCCTATGGCTCCTGTGATATTCGTCCGCACGGTCGAAATTTCATGCACAGCGTCCCCTGTGTGCACCGGTGAATGGTTTAAAAATCAGGTTCTCACTTGGCACGTGGCATCGTTTCTACACAAATTGTGACAGCTCGTGTATCACTTTTAATCTGCATAATTTGTTTCGTGCACTAATGGTTAGTTTTCTAAGTATCACCCCTGACATTTTATGATAATTTGAACACCAAGAATTTCCCGGTGTTGCAAAGGTCGTCACACCAGTTTACTCCATGTTATATTTGGGGGCGGTGGTGGCTCAGTCGGTAACGCGCCAGGCTCGTAATCTGTAGTTCCCAGGTTCGAGTCCCAGCTGGGTCAGCGTTGAGATTTATCTCCGCAAAATTCCCCGCCCTGCCCACGGTCAGTAGGGGACACCGATGGGCTTGGAAAGACCGCCGTCCGTCGGATGGGACGTTAAGCCGTGTCCCCGTGTGCGGGAGAGCCATATCCTGTGCACGTTAAAGAACACGCTGGATGGCCTTGACGGGAGGCTACCATCTGTCTCCCAACAGCTGTTCCAGTGGGTCCCCTCCCCCAACCTTCTCTGAGCCTTCGGGGTCCATGTGACCTGGCCATTTAGCCCATGGTGTGCAAAAAAGTGCCGCTCAAAGGTAAAACAACCCAACCCATGTTATATTCGTATAGTTACCAGTTACATTGATATTCACATCAGTTTACACCATTTTGCATTCATACAGTTACCAGATACGTCATATTAACAAAAGTTTACCCCATCTTTCATTGATATAGTTACAAGTTACATTCGTATTCACACCAGTTTACCCCATCTTACATTGATACAGTTATCAGTTTTGTTCATATATTTACCAATTACAACCATATTCACACTACCCCATCTTACATTCATATAATTAGCAGTTACATTCATATTCACACCAGTTACTTCATCTTCATTAAAATATTTGCCAGTTACATTCATATTCACACTAGCTTACCCCATCTTACATTCATATTAGTACCATTTTACCCCATCTTATAATTACCCAGTTACTTATCGCCAGAGGCTGGTGATAGTAGGGTAGCTGAGTGGCAGATGTCGCATAAAATGCCGTGCACACAAGCCATCTTTCAGGAGTGGTCTGTTAAGAGTGGCTGAGATACTGCATGTGACACCAAAATAAAGGTATGGGCGCATGCTCCCCACCCTACCACAGGAATGATAACTAAGTTAATGGTGGCAAAAATTATAAAACTTTGTGCAGATTTCAGGCATTTTTTAAGAAATTCTTAAAGATCTCTAAAAAAGAGAGGAAAATGTTATACTGCAAGGGAAATCCAGTCTCTCCTCTCACTTTTTACTTTTTCCACTCCGTTTGCATCACTTTCTCCCCCCCCCTCTTCCTTCCTTTGTTTTTCCCTAGATCGGGGTTGATTTGACATCTCCCATTCCTGTAAGACGGGTCGTACTATTATTCTGATGTCACAGATGAGACAGATGGTTCGGACATTACACATAATGTGAGCTGCTATTTGGAGGTGGGCCAACCAGCCTTTCAGAGCTATAAATATCCGACATCTTTCTAAAGTATTGAGCTTGAGAGACAACTCAATACTTTGAAAAACTACAATGCTTCTGATAAATAATGTTTATCACAGCTATTTTATTAGAGTGGCGATCATTTGCATATCGATATGTGCTATAATTGCATGCTACATAAGTTACTGGGCAGTCCATTGTCATCTTCTGGTTAGAGCAATTTTAATGACGAAGAGTGTACCTATAGATCATCATCATCATCATCATCATCATCATCATCATCATCATCATCATCATCATCATCATCATCATCATCATCATCATCATCATCATCATCATCATCATCATCATCATCATCATCAAGCAGCCATGGGCTACGGAGGTCCAACCAGACCGTGCAATTTAGTTCTCCAAGCAAGTCTATCCTGAGCTACATCTACTGCATCTGGCCACTGCACACCAATTCTAACAAGGTCCTGTTTGACATTGTCTGCCCACCGCATCCTAGGTCTCCCCTTCTTTCTGAGGCCTTTAGGCACACTGTACGGGCAACATGGCCAAACCAACGGAGTCTCTCTCTGCACAATATGCTGTTTAAAGGAGGTTGCAAACTCTTTTGCCTAGTCTCATCATTAGTTACAAAGTTGAACCACCTAATGTCCAAGATACTGCGTAAGCATCTGGAATCAAAAGCATCTAGTTTCCTGTTATCTTGTTTACAAAGTGTCCAAGTTTCACACCATAACTAACCCTAGAAAGAACCAAACTATTATACAGTCTAATTTTAGTCTTTAGGTGTATACGCCTATTTCTCCACACTCTCCATAGATTCTTAAAAGTCCCGGCAGCAATCCCTATTCGTCTGTTAATCTCATGCCGCACATCACCATTATCTGTTACATAGCTCCCAAGATAATTAAACTGTGACACGTGCTCAAGACTGCAACCATTCAGATTAACTGAATCACAGCCTGCCTGACCAATTTTCATCACTTTAGTTTTCTCTCTGTTTATAACCAAACCTACTCTACTACCAGTCTCATCAACAGCTCGAATGAAAGAGTTCATCTCATCAACATCATTTGCCAAAAGGGCTAAATCATCAGCATAATCTAAATCAGAAATTTTCGTATCTCCAGCCCATTTAAGGCCAAAATCTTTCCCTTGAAGTGAATTTCTCATAACATAATCAATAACCAAATTAAAGAGAAAAGGAGACAAAATGCACCCTTGTCGAACACCAGAAGTAATGCTAAACCAATTGCTACAAGCCTTACCAACTCTCACACACGACTCAGTGTTATTATAGAGAGCTTTCATTATGTTAACTAACTTGTCTGGTATACCATATGATCTCACAATCAACCACAAATTATGACGATCAACAGAGTCGAAAGCCTTTTGAAATCAACAAAGCTAGCAAACAAAGGTTTCTGAAACTCTAAACATTTCTCAAGAGTCTGCCTAAGTGAAAATATCTGATCCACACATCCCCTACCACTTCTGAATCCACATTGCTCATCACGCAATTGACTGTCAACCAGATTCTTAATTCTATTAAGCACAATCATGGAAAGAACTTTACCTGGAACAGAGAGTAGGCTGATACCCCTATAGTTATCACAAGAACTGCGATCACCTTTTTTGAAAATAGGGATAACAATACCTCTGGTAAAATCCTTAGGAACCATGCCTTTATCATAAAAGGTATGCAGAATTTCAGTCATCCAAGTGGTAACCGAAACATTTCCAGCTCTAAGCATTTCTGTAGTAATTTCATCTACCCCTGGGGATTTATGAAGTTTAAGTTTAGAAACAGCCAAAATAACTTCAGATTGTGTTATAGGGCCAACATTAAAGCCACCAATGCATCTATCATCATTGCAAACAATGGGAATAGAACTAACCGCATTGTTTAGAACATCACTGAAATGCTCAGCCCACCTAGCCATGACAGAATCCTCACCTTCTATAACCTTACCTTGTTTATCCTTCAATCCCTGTATACCTGTCCGTTTTCTACCACACAAAACATTAACTATCTGGTACAGCTTTCTGCTGTTGTGCTGTCTAACTGCTTCCTCGGCTTTGTCAGCCAAACCATCAAGCCAAAGATTCTTATCAGCAGCTAACTGATCTTTTACACGTTTATTAAGTTCTCTGTAATGCTTTCTATTAGGACTAGTAGGGTATTGATTAAGGACATTCCTGCAGTTCTTTCCGAAATAAGCTCAAGTGCCTTATCACTCAGATAATTCTGTCTCTTCTGCTCCTTTTTTCCTAAAAGAGTACTGTTAGTGTCCAAAAAAGCCTGTTTAAAATGATCCCATTCTTCCTCAACTGCAGTAGTAAGCATACCATGGCTATCATAATGACTAAGTAACCTATCATGGTAAGCCTTGGCTATAACTGGGTCTTTCAGAGCTTCAGTATTAAAAGAAAATTTTTTAACCCTAGCACAACACTTTTTAAGTTTAAGTTGCAAGACACTTTTAACTAGGTAATGGTCAGATCCAATTTCAGCTCCCCTATATGCCCTGGTATTTCTAACAGAACTAGCCCATTTGCTGTTAATTAATATATAATCAATCATATTCCTATGCAACCCATCAGGTGAAACCCATGTGTACTTATGTATGTCGCGGTGTTTGTAATATGTGTTAGTTATTCTGAAACCATTGACTTTACTTACCTGTAGGAGACGTTGCCCATTGCCATTGCAGCTACCAATACCAAAAGGGCCTATCACCCCTCCCCAAAGGTCAGAGTCAGTACCAACTTTGGCATTGAAGTCACCTGAACAAGGGTAATATCTCCTTTCTTGACAGAATTCAAAATATCCTGAAGTTGTTCATAAAACCTATCCTTCTCATCATCATCGGCATCCTCAGTGGGGGCATAACAGCAGATAACATTCAGGTCTTTAACGCTTGTCTGAAATTTTGCTGTAAGAAACCTTTCATTAATGTACTCATATCCTTGAAGAGCATCACTAGCGTGTCTGCTGAGAAGCAGTCCCACGCCTTGGTGATGCTTATTGTCGTCCCTCCCTGAAAAGAGAAATTTAAGATTATTTTTAAGAATCTGACCTTTATCTGTCCTTCTGGTCTCTTGCAAGCCAAGAATATCTAAATTATAATGGTGGAATTGTCATGTGAGGACATCAAGAGAAAAAACTCTGTGGAATGTCCTCACATTCCAACTACCTATGGAGAGAAAATGGTTAGTGGGATGTTTAAAGAAACTATGTTTATTGAGAGAAGGAATGCCGATAATATCAAACAGCCCCCTAATCGCAGACATGGGGCAAAGACCCGTTCCCCCACCACTAAAGGCTGAAGCCATCTACACTGGAAGACTTCCTCCAATGTAGAATTTGACGATGCCAATAGAAGCAAAGAGTTCAGGTGCCTGCGATGACCTCTGCTCAGGATTATCCACCAGCTGATAAACATATCCTGTGAATCTATTCACTTGGGGCTGTCAACCCACAAACAAGCAGAAAACACAGCGGAAGATTTCCCTCCACAGAAGCCCATCAGTTCAACAAAATCAGGATTCATAATGAAGCTCAGAGCCATATCTGTCCGGTCCAGTGGGTTTATATGTTGAGCACCAGGATCCTGTGTGGTTGACCACTCCTCAGCAGGGTAGAAAAAAAAAGAAAAGTAGCCATAGTTGTCCAGATCAGTAGGCCACACTAATCTGGCAGCCCTCCCCTTCCGTTCACTTCCACAAGAGAGTATCTCTTTTGAAAGGTACTAACGGTCTGCACCACGAGTTAACTGAGAGACCGGCAATGTGTCTTCTTTGCATAGCTGGAGAGTGTGGCTAGGAAACTGATTCTAATAGCGAGTAAGTCAACCTATGAAGGAGTGGAGTTGTATTGTTTCCTTCCTAAGCTGCATCCAACGAAAGGGGTTTAAATAGAAGAATCTTGAATATAGATCTTTCAAATGGCTCGTTTCCTACCTAACCTACATAGAAATTTTATCAGAATCCGACAGCCGATAAGGTCTAATAATTTTTCGTATCTGCAGTCGACATTTTTATGCGAAAAAAAAACAAAACAATTTACACATATATGCATTTTGCTTGTTTTTTTTTTTAAGATAATTTTTACCTTTTATTACATCATAAACTGATTTTGAATTCTTTGGTAAAGCTGTAATTTTTATATTATTACTGACCAGACGAAAAAGAACTTTAAATCCGACACTATTTTTAAAAAATTATCTATTACCCAAGACACTGGATTATATCCTTTGTCTTGATTCCTTAAAAATATAGTGTTTTTTTCCAATTAAATTACTTATTAGAAATGTACATTTTATTTTTAAGTAGAAGATTTTTCCGGCTGCTCTTTAAGAATCAGGGTGAATGAAGGAAAGGGGGTGCCACTCCGCTAGGATGCGTTTCTTGACGGTCATTGGCTAGGCATTTTGACGTCACAATGGGGAGAAGAAGGTAAACAGAACGTATAGAAGCGTATGGTAAGATATTATTTCTGTTGGCAGAAAAAGTGTAATATTGCAATTTCAGTGTTTTTTAAGTGTTAGAGGTCTATTTAGCTGTCAGGGAAATATTTATTGTTATAAATATACACTCAGCAGCCGCTTTATTAGGTATAGTTCCGTATTATGTCAATAGTAACTGAGATACAAAACTCGGGAACATCTTAAATAATAGAAAAAGATTTGTGATAGAAAAAGTGTGACTGAAGAAAATTTAAAGATCAGAAATGTATTTCAACCTAAAAAAACTAAATAAATATACCTAAATAAAACAATTCTAAATAGAGAACGAATCTTTAACAATATTCGTTCTCTATTTTAGAGTTAAGAAAATTGGACTATTTAACAGCAATAATTCCAATTTAAGTGATGGCTATCAAAAGTTAATAATAGATATAAATAAAAATAAATATAAATAATAATAAATATGATAAATAAAAATTAATAAAGTAATTCTATGGTAAGTTATATCGAATTACTACAGAATTTCTATTAGATGATCTGAGAAATTATGATATTACTCTTAAAATTAAATTCGATCGAATTAAAACACCAAATCTTTTTACCAATTATGTAAAAAATAATAATTAAAGTAATAAAAATTTAATTTTTGTTATTTTAATTGTAGAGGAAAAGCAATTTATCAGCAGCATCTTTCTCGTATATTTTCATAACAGATTAATCTTTTCGCCAAATATCATCACTCCTGTGAAGCATCCAAGTAGTTCAAATTTTATCCCTTCCAAAAAATATTTAATGTGACCTGGCATAAATGCCGTTTTCAATTTACTAAGAATTTTTTTCTTGAAGTTATTCAATGAAAAGTCTGCTTTTTTTTCTCTTGTTTTGATTAATTCTGAAATTTGTATTCTGCTGTATCAATTTTTATTTATGTTTATTCCACTGCTTTCGCTGTGATCGTAATCTTGGGGTGGGGGTGGCTCAGTCGGTAGCGCGCCAGGCTCGTAATCTGCAGTTCCCAGGTTCGAGTCCCAGCTGGGTCAGCGTTGAGATTTATCTCCGCAAAATTTCTCCGCCCTGCTCACGGTCAGTAGGGGACACCGATGGGCTTGAAAAGGCCGCCGTCCGTCGTATAGGACGATAAGCCGTGGCTCCGTGTGCGGGAGCGTCATACCCTGAGCACGTTAAAGAACACGCTGGATGGCCTTGACGGGAGGCTACCATCTGTCTCCCAACAGCTGTTCCAGTGGGCCCCCTCCCCCAACATTCTCTGAGCCTTCGGGGTCCTTGTGGCCTGGCCATTTAGCCCATGGTGTGCAAAAAAAGTGCCGCTCAGAGGTAAAATAATCCAATCTAATCCAATCGTAATCTTGTTTGGGAATCAGAGATTTCCCCCTCGGCTTTATTTAGTTCTTTAATAGGAATTTGAAACTGCTGCTGTACTTTTCTAATGCGTAGACCATGACGCACTGACATAAGCTTTGATTCCCCATGAATCAGTACAGAATAAGCCAATGTCTTTAATTATTAATTACCTGAGATAAATGCTACTTTTTTACTCGGTACACTGTCGTAGATTTCAGAGCAATTGGTTTCTTATTCCAACAATCTATTTCCAATCGATTCGTTGTTTCCCGTGATAACAATCGTCTGGTGGGAGTAGAATCGGTCATCGTAACAAGACTAAATTTTTTATGTGACAGTTTTTTTTTTAAAAATGTGGTTTAGCATTATCATTTAGTTTACGTTTAATAGTTAGAGTTCGCATCATAAATCTTAGAGGCAATTGATCTTAACAGGCACCTGAAAAATGTTAACAACATGTCTTAGCATGTGCATCGATTTTATCTTCGCGCTGACAATGCAGCACCCACTTCATACTAATTTTTGCTTCTAATTCGAATATATATGAAACATTGTTTTTCTCATTCTTCGAAGGATTACTCATGTAGTTTGGTACAGCACAGTTCGGAATGATAAAAAAAATTACCTGAAAGGCTTCACAGAGAGAGAAATTCACCAAGCGGAGAGCAAAGAAAGACACGAAAGAACTGACCATTATGTAAGTACATTAGCTGAGCTCTCCCCACTGTGACGTCACGGGGCACGCCCTCATACTCACCTTGTTTAAGAATATAGTTTTTTTCCTAGTGGTTCTTCACATAGGCCTGCTTTAGAGCAACGGTTCCCAACGTTTGGACACCAAGTGTACATATATTAAACACCAAGTATCATTCCCCAACGACCCCCTTTCCCAAATATTAGTTTCTAAACGAAAATCTTCATCGAAATGAAAATAATGTTCTTTCATAAAAACAGTCCAAAACTAGTGCCAGATGGAACCGCTGATTTCAAGAGTTTTGCATGAAAGCACATAAACCAGAGCAATTCTTGCAAACGAATTCCATCCAGGTTACGGATTGCGGAACTTTGGGAAGTTAAATATTTTAACTTTAATTACTAATGATACGTTTGATCGGCTCTGCCAAAGATTCTAAATCTTCGGAAATTCAGCTTTGAATTTCAACGTTCGAGGAAAAGCAATTTATTAGCAGCATCTTTCTCATGTATATTTTCATAAGAGATTAATCTTTTGCCAACTATCATCACTCCTGTGAAGCATCCAGTGGAAAATGAGGAAGACTCCATCCCTCCGTGGACGTTCCTTGATTTTACACTTTATAATCCAGTAGTTCCCAATCTTTTTGAGCAAAGCATGGAATGCAAAATATGTTTCCCTGCATAAATCCCTTTGAAATACAGGTAACCCGGTTTAACGCGGATTCGCTATTAACGCGGTTTCTTCCTCCCCTCCCTCCTTTTTTTAGTAAAATGTCTTTGAAAAACCTTCATTAATAACTTTGGATGATGTGACGGAGTTATTGAACTTCCACAGTGAACCACTCACTAACGATGAACTTTAGGATTTAGAATTCAACGCTGCTTTTTGGAGAACGGCAAAAATCTGATCCAGAAAGTGTTTTCACAATTAAAGTTTTTGAGGAAGCCTTCTCATTGCAGATTAAATACATAGATTTTTTTTGGAGGAGCATGATAATGATTTATCATGAGTGGATACCTTAAAACGAGGTTGTGACCAGTTAATGGAATGTTTATGAATAAAAAAAGGGGGCAAGCTCAGTAAGCCACGCTAGATTCTTTCTTTATTAAGAAATTGCAAAATTAACTAATCGATCATAGATGTACACATTTATGTAATTATTTATATATTTATGAAATTTTTTAATAAAAAAACCGTAAATTGAAATTTTTTAAAAATAAAACATTCATTATAATGCAAATAAAAAAACAACAACAAAAAGATCAATCAGATAAGCGAAAAGCAAGCAAATAGAAAAATACTCCCGTTTAAAGCGGGATTTCCGGAACCCATCTCCCGTGTCAAACTTGATTACCTTTAATATTTACCACTATTTCGATACCGTATCCATGAATTTCTATGCTTTCCGTACCGAAACAAAACATGCATAACCATTTTAATCTAAGAACTATTTTATATTTCATTTCATTTATGTATACCGAAAAACTGAAGAAAGCTCCCCGGAATTTACAAAACGCCTTCGTTGGGAATCACTGTCATAACAGAAGATCATCCCTTCTGGTACGTAAATCTATCTTGCAAAGCTTTTTTTGAATAAAATGATTTTTAGAAAAGTACTCGTTATGAAGAAATAGAACAATTGGTTTACATAAGAAATGAGAACATTTTTAAAATTAATACCCGGGCAATAACTCGATTGAAATGTGTTATTTTTTCTATGAGCTTTACTATTTTCTGTACAGTGGGCTACATTGACAGATCGCAGTGATCCGAAGTGCTCAGAGTTGAAGAGGAGAAAGGGATCCACTGAAAAGAAGAAAGAGATCCACTGAAGAAAAAAAAAGAAAGAGATCCACTGAAAAGGAGAAAGTGATCCACTGAAAAGAATAAAGAGATCCACTGAAAAGAATAAAGAGATCCACTGGAAAAAGAAATAAAGAAAGAGATCCATTGAAAAGGAGAAAGGGATCCACCGAAAAGAAGAAAGAGATCCACTGAAAAGGAGAAAGGGATCCACCGAAAAGAAGAAAGAGATCCACTGAAAAGAATAAAGAGATTCACTGGAAAAAGAAAGAAAGAAAGAGATCCACTGAAAAGGAGAAAGGGATCCACTGAAAAGCTGTTATGATGATGGCAAAAATAGAAGCCTCCCGTCAAGTTGTTGAGTTGTTTCACCTCTGAGCTGCACTTTTTTTGCACACAAAGAGCTAAATGGCCAGGCCAAAAGACTCAGAGAAGACCGGGGGAAAGAATCGACTGGACAGATGATAGCCTCCCGTTAAGGTCATCCAGTTTGTTCTTTAACCCAAAGGATATGCTCACCTGAATAGGGAGCCACGGCATAACGTTCCTTCCAACGGACGACGTCGTTTCCAAGACTAGCGATGACATTTCTCCGAGAGTAGGGTGGAGGCTTAGCAGATATAAATATCAAAGCTGGCACATTTCGGGGCTCGAACCTGGGAACTGCAGATTCCCGTCAAGACCACTCAGAATGGTTTTTAATCTGTACAAGTTATGTATCTATCTTACAAGGGAGCTAGGGCTTAGCTACCTTTAAACCGGATGGGATGGTAAAGGCCACCGTCCCATCCTATAGATGGTGGCCTTTACAAGCTTATTAATGTCTCGTTTATCACCGAGAGCAGAGCTCGGGTTATGGCAGAAAATCTCAACACGGGCATTGTGGAGAAGCGAACATTGAACATCAGGCTACAACTCTGCCAAATCCTGTGGATCTTCTAAGATAATCAATTCTACGTAAAAGAATTGAATTGAATTTAAATCATAAATAACCCCAAATTAGCATCAAGAATCACACATCACCTTCACTGTCAATTAAATTATATCCCCCTTCCTCTCTGTAAGAAGGTGGCAACTAACTCTTGATTCTAGTTTGGGGTTATTTATGAATTTAATTCAAATAATCTCTTTTACTTAGCATTATTATCTCAGAAGATAACCAAATATATTGTAGGAAATATTTTTATAATCTTTTCAGGTGTATAATGGACTTATTTTGAACTTTCATAAACTATTTAGGTTCAATGAATTAGGCAGCGTCAATATTAAGATAATATACAGCGTGGACAAAAAATTACGAACCTTGCCTCAATATCATGTAGATCTTCCACGTGCCTTTAAAACAGCTTCAATTCGACGTGGAGTAGATTCTATGAGTGTTTGAAAGATGTGTAATGTGAAACCTTCTTGTTACAATGCCGCAGGTAATTCCTTCAGGGCAGAGGGAAATGAAGTTCGTGACCGTATGGCACATTCCACTCCATTCCACAAATGTTCAGTAGGGTTCAGATCATGAGATCAGTTTAGCAGGGAACATATCTAAATCCTCCATCATGTTTTTGAAACTGCATATACAGATTCCGCACCATGGACTGTTACATTTATCATTCTGAAATTGTCCTTCTCCATCGTATAGCAAAAAACTTCTTGTTATTCTATTTTAAAGGAATAAACTAAGTCCATGCTCTGATATTTTCTAAAAATTTTGAAGTTTTGTGCTTTCTACATGAATAGCAGATTTACCCGGAATTCAATTATCCGGGATTGTTTCCCCCTCATTCATTCTGGATAATAGAGTCTATTATATATTGCTTTTATATACAATAGGTTAATAGGGTTGGGTTGTTATTCCTCTGAGCGGCAATTTTTTTGCACACATTGGGTCCCCGAAGACTCGGAGGAGGTTGGGGGAGGGGCACCCACTGGAACAGCTGTTGGGGGCAAATGGTAGCCTCCAGTCAAGGTCATCCAGCATGTTCTTTAACGTGCACAGGGTATGACTCTCCCGCACACGAGACCACAGCCTAATGTCCAATCCAATGGACGACGGCTTTTTCAAGCCCGTTAGGTGTCCCCTATCGACCGTGGGCAGGGTCGGAAGTTTTGCGGAGATAAATTTCAACTCTGGCCTAGCTGAGACTCGAACCTGGAAACTGAAGATTAGTAGCTTGGCACTATCAACTGAGTCACCCCAGATCCCAATTTGTTAATAACTATATATATATATGTAATTTTTCGTGTTTCTTGAGTAGTATCATTATTTATTTAATCTGCTTATAACAGATTAAAGATCCAATAACAGTGGGCACATATATATAAAAAATAAAATTAGTACAAATAGAAGTACATACACAACAAATTAGTACAAAAGTGTCAGAAATATGCGTACAACACACTAAGAAAAACACAAAGATTTAAAGATAAAATGTAAGGCCACAAGGACTCCAAGGACTAAGAGAAGGTTGAGGGAAGCGGACGCACTTAGCAGCAATTCAGTGACAGTTGGAAGACTTCCTTCAAGGCCATCCAGTATGTTCTTTAATCTGTACAGGGTATGGCTCTCCTGTACACTGGGGCAGAGATTTACGTCCCATTCGACCGACGACGGCTTTTCCAAGTCCATCGTAATTCCCTTTTAGACAGAGGACAGTGAGGATTTAGTGGAGATAAATCTCAATGCAGCCCCAGGTGGGACTCGGATATGGAAACTGAAGATTAAGAACCTCTATTTGCTATTGACTGAGCTTCCCTTCCTCTCGCTCTGAGTACTATACAGTCGTATCAGAATTATATGACCATTCCCCCAATTCCCATTATTAGGTAGGTGGTCATATTATTATGATACGACTGTGTATATTGTAAACGCTCATGTACGTTATATATAATAAATCTAACCCTGGCATTAAGAAACCAAATATGCACAGTTTGAAAGGTAAAATAATAATCAATATATGCATTTCACTTCATTAAAACATGAAATGTATGCTTTGGTAGTTAAAAATAGAGCATTTTCTTGTCCACTGGATACCGGATGAGAGAATTGTATGGTATTAAAAAAATCAGTTACCCAGATAATGACTTACCTGTTGAGGGATATTGGCGGGGGGGGGGGGGGGGGAGAATAAACATCATAGCTTATTGAAAATATTAATTATCTTGAATAATTTTTCAAAAAACTAGCTTAGAACATTCCTATAAAATCACAGCGAGAATCAAACATGTATTTGAGAGATTTTTTTCTCTTTCTGATCAAAAACCACAAAACTAGGATTATTAAATTCAGTCTTCAGTTTCCTCTTATCATAAAGGTTGATTATCATAGAGCACCATAAGGATTGACTATCATAAAGTAACATGTCACTGCTGACCACTGCCTCAGATAGAGCTAACACAACACACAAAGTTTGGCTAATCACTATTCCAGTTATGGCTCCCAAATCGTTCTTTTTCTTCTCCCAGGAAATCCCCACTCCCAGATAATAACAATAAAAAAAACCATGGAAGAGCTTTTCTTAAATAGTAAGCGACAGGGTCATGAAAATTCAATATATAGCTTCCTCACCGTAAGTTACCCTAGCCTCTTTTTCCCTGCCCTAAGAGTAAAATACGCCAACATTATACTTGCATTTAGAAGCAGGCTCGGATCTATAAAAGAAATAAAGGGCGGGGGAAGGAGGGGGTAGAAACTTAATAGAGCCAAAAAAACTGGATTTCATTGCAGTATGACATTTCCCCTTCCGTTTTAGAGGCCTTCAAAAATTTATTGAAAAATGCATGAATATACATTAGATGCCCCCCCCCCCCCAAGATCCTTCTCTGTGTAGAAGTAACTGATTTGGTCTCCCTATGTAATTTCAGTTTGCGATCACTGACTTAGATAATGTATTTTCGCAATCAATTATTCAATCATTGTTGAAAAAAAAATACGATCACGATCTTCATAAATTATTATTTTCAACCGCTTTTTCCATCTAACAGATGGCGCCACCGCGACGAATCGCAGAATAGGATTTAAGCGAGAGTTCGAAATCGGGCCAGATACCTTACATATTTCAGAGATAAAACGATAGTATCTGTTAGAATAATTAACTAGTCTGTAGAACTATCTTCAAAAAATTCGTGGATTTTTATAAAATTTTACTTTCTTAATTTTGTCATTTTAACGTGAGACTGCGAGACACGTTAGACGCAAGTTGGGTTGTTTTACCTCTGAGCGGCACCGTTTATACCAGGCGTGTCCAACCCGCGGCCCCGGACAGCTAGTAAAGCGGTCCACAAAATCGTAAAGTTTACCTGTTTACGACATAAGCTTTTAACATGATTATGTGATTTTCAGCGAGTTTTTGATATCCCAATAGTTTCATGTTGCCATTTTTTAATTTTATAATGAAAAACATAAGAAAATAAATGAAGTTTTATTATTCATATACATTACCTATATTATATATTTTATGTGCGGCCCAAAAACAATTCATCTTCACTCAATGTGGCCCAGGGAAGTCAGATCTTCACTCAATGTGGCCCAGGGAAGTCAAAAGGTTGGACATGCCTGGTTTATACGTTCCATCCGACGGACGGCGGCCTTTACAAGACTAACTCTACTATTCTAACCTAGGAAGTGCAGATTACGAACCTAGCTACCGAATAAGACCTCCCCTACTCCCCATTAGCAGTAGGAAACTTCGGTATATAGTGAGTTGCTCACCTGTCCTGATACGCTCAGAATTGCTGCTGCGGTTTTGGGGAGACTTTCAATAAGCTCGTTCGGTGGCGCGCAAGGCTCGTATGTGTAGTTACGAGTTACATTGTCACACCGTTGAGATTTATCTTCGCTAAACCCGTACCCTCCTCTCGGTCAGTAAAGGAGAGCCTTGGGTTTGGAAATGCCGCCATCCGTCGGATGGGGCGTTAAGCCGTGCCTTCGTATAAAAGAGAGCCATACCATGTGCACGTTGAAAGGTATAATGGGCGGCATTGATGGTAGGATTCCATCTGTTTCCTAACAGCCATCCTATGGATCTCCTTCCCCTAATCTTCTCTGAGCATTGGAGTACTTGTGACTAGGCAATTTAGCTTATTGTCTTCAAAAAAAAGTGTCTTCAGAGGTAAAACCCAATACCAATTTCTTGTGGGTTTGATCAAATAATAAAACTCGACATAGAAAAAAACTCGCGAATTACGAATGTGCATTTGCTTTCATAGCCTTAATGAGAACAGTTTAAATTTTGCTAATAACAAATAAAAAAATGCAAGAAAAATTTTTGTGAAAAAGTACATTGATAAACAAAACGTACATATATTTTGCTTAAAAAAATCGTGTGAAACAAAATATGTTTACATCTAAGTGAATTTTTTTCAAGTTCGTGCTTCTGGAAGATTCTAGCTTCTAATGCGTGGTTTAACAGGTAGAGTGCTGTGGCATGTATCTTGAGAGTTGCGGGTTGGATTTCCGCCGCGTCAGCGATAATTTTTTCCAGATGTTTTTAATAACCATTAAATACTTCCAGAATTTAAATTTTCTATTTTCTTTATTCGTATTTTTAGGTCAAAAAATCTCGTAACGTACAATACTCATTTCGTAAAATATTATCGTGCGCTGGATAAAATGATCTCGAGGACCTTATGTTTAACACCTTTGGTAGAATGATTTATTACTAATAATTTTCTATCCATCTTATAACAGCCTACTCATAATATTTATTGAAAGTACATCATCCCTCGAAATAGGACATTACATTGATATACAGGATGTTATAATTAAACTGACAGTGATTAGACTGATGTAGAGAAGGATCTACTCGACGGATCACAGCGAAAAGTGGTGGATACCTTAATAAGAACATGACGTAGAGAGTTTGCGAATTAAAAAGAAGTGTTAGTGCCACCAGGTGGCTTGGATGCGTTAAAATAAAGAAAATACCAAGTTGAATAAACATAAATCTTTATTTTACAAATCAAAATTCTCAATATGTGAACCATTCGTATGTAAAATGTGCAGGAACGTAATATGGCATGGTCCACAGTTGCTTGAAACATGTCTCGGGGAATAGCTGCAACGTGCTGTGTTATTCCTGCCTTCAGTTCAGCAAGCGATTCAACATTGCCTTGGTAAACTCGGCTTCTCAAATAACCCCATAACCAAAAATCGCATGGGTTTAGGTTAGGGGAACGTGGTGGCCAAGCATTGGAAAACGTTCGAGAAATTATTCTGTCCTCACCAAATGTGGTACGCAACAATTGCTTTGCTGTACGTGCAATATGGGGTGGCGCCCCATCCTGCATGAAGGTTATGGAGTCTAAGCAATTTCTTTCTTGCAAAGCCGGAATAATCTTGCAGCGGAGATCTGTGTAACGTAGTCCATTCACCGATCAATGCACGGGCCTTGAGGTGTGCTCTCCTGTAGTGACCGAACAGAACAAGGGTAGAGAGAGGGTGATATTGCTTCTTAATTCACTTTGGTGAATTCACAGATTCGCGGGTTTTTACCACCACCGTATGCCTCAACTTTGCTGCATTGAATGAAGAATAACAATGGTCCATCAATTACTGCACGAGAGTTATATAGGGACGACACAATTTATTAACAATGTATACAGCTACGTGCTGGGAATGAACTCCACTCCGTGGGCCTTTGCTGCGTCACACTGTGGTTCTTTCTGAATCCATAAAACTACTATCAAATTCACCGCTCAACTCCGTGAGCCTTTTCTGCTTTGCTACTGCAAATATTATTATAATGAGGTGGAGAATTGCACACATTGCAATTTCTCACTTTACAGACCTCAAAACTCGGCGAAAAGATTTTCCTTTGCCTACACTGTGGTTCCTCTTGAACCACAAGAATAAAAAGGCAGATTCTCCAAGAAACTAGATTCCCTCTTGGAATCGCACCCTGACTTCAAGATTTTTTTTTTGAGAAAGGCAGCGTCCTTTTGACGCGTGTCGCAATGACCTTCTTCGTTCGACAGCTACGCGCAGACTGCTGCTTCCAACTTCTTCCCCTAGCCCAAGGGTGGGCAAATAGCGGCCCGCGGGCCACATTCGGCCAGCTAAGAGTTTTTTGTGGCCCACCAAGACAGTCAGAAAAATCCGCCTTGAACCGAGATTTCCTTCCGTGCGCGACCGAAGATTCGTCTCGTATTTTCACTAGGACGGCCACGTCAATACGCATGCGCAGTGTAGATACGAAAACAATTGCCCACCCCTGCCCTAGCCTCATGCGCGGACTTCACGCCGCAGGCTAGTTAGTCATATATGGCACAAACAACTTCTGGCATTGATTCTTTCCACAAGCAGCAAGTTTCAGACCCGAAAACAACAACAGTGAGTCATCCCAGCACAAACATTTCAAAGAACACATAAAAATATATACAACGATATAATACAACAAAAATATACAATAAATAAATAAATATAAAATTCGAGGAACATGACATCTCCTCAACAAAAATGGTCCAAATATAAAGTTTGCGCTAAACTCGCACCCTACAGTTACATAGTCGGAGTGTAGGGGCACATCATGCACAGCATGCGGATGTGTTGATCCCCATATTCGGCAGTTGTGTGTATTCACTGCTCTATGTAGGGAAAAATGCGCCTCATTGGTCCATAAAACTTTCGAAAGCCACATTGTCATCGAGCTGCATCCTCGCCAGAAATCGCAAGCGAAGTCGGTGCGCTGTTTAGGATCACGTGGTTGCAGCTGTTGCATCCTATGATTTTTATAAGGATACCATTTCAGGATGGACCGCACAATTTTACGGACAGTTGGCCACAGAAGTTGCAGTTGCCGGGATACCTGTTTCGCGCTAACTACGGATAGCTCCGATTGCGACTGGATTTCTGCGACGGTAAGTGCGACGTCTTCCACATTGCTTTCTGCAACCGGAACCACACCCAACCCGGAACCACACCCAATTCGCCTGTTTCTTAGAATTTCTTATCATATACTTCAGTTTATTTATCGACAAAGTTCCTTTCCTTACATCGTTCATACGAGGTATTCGTGTAATGCAGCGGCAGGGTTACCGTCGTTTTGGAAAAAGAGTTTCACTATAACAAAGCTCGGTCCTTCTTGCAGATACATATAGTTCCTTCTAGCGATTATAGGGAAGACATAATATTTTTTGTAATGTGCCTCATGCGACTATCACGTGTGATTGGATACAATGTCACGAGAAATTCCCTTTTTCTACCACATTTTTAGCGCACCCACGCCACCTTCTGGCACTAATATTAACTAATTTCTTTTATTCGCAAATTCTCTACCCCATGTTCTTATTAAGTTGTCCACCACTTTTCGCTGTGATCCGTCGAGTAGATATTTCTCTACATCGCTCTGAGTACTGTCAGTTTAATTATAACCATTCTGTACTTTATATTCTCCAATGCTAAAACTGTACTCCGAAAAATTGATATATAAGAATAATCCGTTTCAGTATTATTCTCAGGAATTGAAATTAAAGGGATTTCAATTTTTAAAACGAGTACTCCAGATTTTGAGGATTTGGGGATGAAAGTCATTCATTGGTTTCTATAAATTACGGAACAACACTATGTTATGACAATGTGAAACTAACGTTGAAACTCTACAACTTCTAAAATATATATATATATTTTGAAAATTCAACAGCAGATAACTAGCTCAATCAAATATATCAATATTTCTATTTTCAACAATATTCGTTCAGTATAATGTGTTATGGAAGTTTGAATATTTAAAAATAACAGTGTTGGTCACAAAAATTAAATTGACTTCAGAAATTAATTGAAACTGAGTAATAATTAATATATCAAAGTGTTTAAGTGTGTATTTTAGAAATTTGTGTAAAGAATCCTTTTACTATTCATCAGTTTCGCATAAGTTTCTTTGGGCGCGGGGGTGGCTCAGTCGGTAGCGCGCCAGGCTCGTAATCTGTAGTTCCCAGGTTCGAGTCCCAGCTGGATCAGCGTTGTGATTTATCTCCGCAAAATTCCCCGCCCTGCCCACGGTCAGTAGGGGACACCGATGGGCTTGGAAAGGCTGCCGTCCGTCGGATGGGACGTTATAAGCCGTGGCCCCGTGTGCGGGAGAGCCATACCCTGTGCACGTTAAAGAACACGCTGGATGGCCTTGACGGGAGGCTACCATCTGTCTCCCAACAGCTGTTCCAGTGGGTCCCCTCCCTCAACCTTCTCTGAGCCTTTGGGGTCCATGTGACCTGGCCATTTAGCCCATCGTGTGCAAAAAAGTGCTGCTCAGAGGTAAAACAATCCAATCCATAAGTTTCTTTGGCATTGCTATTGTTAAACTTTCACACTTCCATATCTCATAAAATACTGAATGAATATTGCTGAAAAATCTAGATATTGATATATTGATTGAGATCTTTATATGCTATCACATTTTGCAAAAAAAAAATGATTTCGGAAATTATAGACATTCGACGTTAGCTTTCCATTGACATAGCATAGGGTTGTTACTTAATTTATGGAAACCAGTGTAGATTAACAATTCTCGTATCACTAGAGAGTCGTTGGGTTGTTTCATGGTTGTTCACAATGGGCAGGTCACGATGACCCCAGTGGTCTAGAGACCTACCCACTAAACTAAATCCCTTTTCACACTAGGACGGTTAGGGGAGGTAGTGTTGAAGAGAATTTAGGAATGGGATAAAGGGAAATCCTTTATCCATCACACTGGTTTTGGAAATAAGGCCAGGCAAAATAAAGGTTCACTTTGGTGAATGCTGATGTAAAGCTCGAATCTAGAAAAAAATTGGGAAGGGGGGGGGGGGGCAGTCAAGGCAACGCCTACTGTGTCATACCATGCCTGGACTCTGCGATAACGGAACAATTAATTTTTATTAACAATCATTAAATAGCTACCCAGTTGAAAGTAAAAGCAACTAGAAAACTTTGCAAATCATTTGTTGTCAAATTAGTCATTTTCAAAAATCATTTCATCTTTTCATAAAGTGAACCCCTATAAGGTGAACTTTAAAAATTGAAACGCTTCAATTCCTAGCGAAAAATTCGATTCCTAGCTGAAAATTCGATTCCTAGCGAAAACACTTCGCCTTTAAGCAGATCGTTACATTATAATGAACGGAACAGGATTGGCTGAAATAAATTATTGATTTTTATTAGTGAATTTTGTAATTGATGAATGCAATACTAATAAATTTTTCATGCTCAAACGAAAATAATTATTTGAATTTAGATCTGCTATTTGTTAAAAGTCAGTGAGAAATATATATTTTTTGTAACTAGAGGATAGTCCGTATAAAAATGTTAGTCCTAAATGGCGAAGTATAAAAAAACGGAGAAAAAAAGTAGTTTCAGGTTCGAAATAGGGTTTTATCATAGAGAAGGACTTGAATTGTTAACATATTATAGGATAAAAGAATGCAGAAGCCAAGCCTTCGGTTGAAATTGAGACTGCTTTTCATGCTTATTTATCAATAGATTTTTTCTCCTGTGGAAATTTCGTCTAAGCCTCCATGTATTGTCCGAAACATTGAAAAAAAAAAGAATACTGTAATGAATCTGTAACATCATAAATTAAGTTGTCAATAAGCGAGAAACACTTTTTTCTGCTGATTACATTTTCATTGTCTGAACATGGTCTGAATATGTTTTAATTCAGAATGGTTCTTTTGTTGTGTTGTGGATCAGGCCTTAAACCTAGTAATGTAATGTAATTAGGTTTACTAGTAATGTAATTAGGTTGTCGAGCGTTGTGTGTTCATCTACCATTATTTAAATCACCGCTTTGAAACATTTTCGGAATCGTGAAAGCTGCAGGCGAGGCCTTCATTTGTTGTGGGCTTTGCTGCCTGCCTTTGTAGAAACCACAAGGCTCATCTTTAATGTTACGCTAACGAGAGGAAAGCCGTCTGCCTCTGCATTTCAGAAAGCTCTTCTCACTCACTGGGATTTCACATTCCCATACCCATATAAGTTGGGAGTAGAGAGGGAATTTGTTACGCTGCTTTTATTGCAGCTTTCAGGCTCTGGATGGAAGCCAAAGCAATAGTCTTTGTTGTCAACATTCCGCTTAGAGTGAATTAGTAGAAGGAACTTGGTGAGATGTGTGACTTCTTTATGCTATAGGACACATAGATGTTTCTGTATGTTTAGAGGGTATAATTATTTAGCATTATTACATCAGTTAAGACTACGCTAGTTGTTATTTAGTTAGTATTATGGAGTAGGAAAAGGTACAAAATAATTTAAAAAAAATCATCAATCTGTCTCTCAGATCTGAACACGGGATCTCCTAGTATATAAGCATCAATTGCAGCACTTAATAATAAACCGATGGGGAACTTAGTAATGTTTGATTATGTCACAGACATTATGTTTAGTTGAGATTAAGCATAACTTCACTTTTCATCTTTACATGCTGAAGTATGACTTAATTTTTCTAAGATCTTTCCTTACATGTTGCCTGATGGACTTTTGTTTACGTACAGAATAGGAAAAGAAATTTTTTTAGTAGCATTTCAGTAGTAGCATTTATTTCCACTCATAATAAATACATATGTCACAAAAATTCATACATTTAAAAATACAAATGGTGGAAAAACAAATATATAAAACCAACAAAATAGAGCAAGAAATTAAAACCACACGCATAATTTTAGATATTACATACCCAGGATCAAGGGGCAAAACTGCCCGTCCAGATTCAGTTTTATTTACCAACATCATATATGTATATATAGGCAACCAATAATGGAATAATAATCAATTCTTACTACTGTATAACTTAATGTATCAATAATAAAAGAAAGGGTTATTATTAGTGTTCATTAATTATAAATAAAAGATTTAAACGACTGACCTTAAAGTAGGATACATAGCAGTTAATATATGTGTATGCAGTTTCATTTTGAAGACAGTCCAATTGTTTTCATTTCTCAAATCCACTGGTAAGGGAATTGTAACATTTTGGTGCCAAATAAGCGAAGTGTCTCTGGAGAGTATTCTTCTTTGCCAACGGTACTTCAAATATTACTACTTCCATTCGTAAATTGCATTCAATGCGTTTACTCTCCACCCATTGCTTATTTTGATATAAAAACAGTAGAATTTTGTACATATAAATATTTCTAATATGATGAAAATGAATTAAAGTAGATTGGTCTAAAGTAGAAAAACAAACATTGAACACTAACTTAAATATTTTTTTATATACCATAAATAAATTATATAAATTAATATTATAATCACCTCTCCAACTGCACAAACCATACTGTGTATTAGATTAAACCCAGACATAATATAATACTGCTAAAAAGTTCTTATTTACTATTTTTTGAATATGATAAAATTTAAACAATATGTACCTTAACCGCTTTGTTATCTTATTTGCATAAATTCTCCACTTTAAAGAAGAATCCAGTTCAACCCCCAAATAATTGTAATTATATACTCTTTCTAATTTAGGACATATACAATTGTGATTAAGAAGTCAATTAACATCATGATATTTAGTTTCTATTAGAGTACCTGTTTTAAGCAATTCAGAATGAAGGAACTTACTTTTATTAATATTCAAGCCTAATGTATTCAAAACTAGCCATCTATGTATTTTTTTTTTATCTATTTTTCCTATTGTTTTTGGCTCTGACATTTGTCGATTGATCGGTTTGCGGATTTCACAAAAAGTTGTTCCACCATATGCTTCGAACGCGATGGAGAAACTTAATGATTTATGTGCCAAGTGAAAGCTTGTGACTCGGGGAGTGTCATAGCCTATAAAAAAAATTAACCCTCCTGTGCTTTCTTCCCCCCCAAAAAGGGGTAATATGAAAACTATTCTTAAGCTATATCTCCAGAACGCGAAGGTCGAAAGTGATAAGCTATATGTCAAATGAAAGCTTCTGATGTGGAGAATGTTCTAGGTATGAAAAATTGACCCTCCATGCTTTCTTCTCCCTAAAAACGGGGAAGGTATGAAAATGATTGCTCCCCTATATTTCCTGAACGCGAATGCGGAAAGCAACAAGATATGTGCCAAATGAAAGTTGTGACGCTGGGAGTGTCGTAGGCTATAAACCCCCCATGCTTTCTTCCCTCCATAAAAAACGGGGAAATCCGCAACTAATTTCCCCTATATCTCCAGAACGCGACTGCCTAAAGTAAAAATGCGCCGAATGAAGACTTCGGACGTGAGGAATCTCATAGGCTACAAAAAAAGACCCCACAGGCTTTCTTCCCCCTATAAAAAAGAGAGAAAATGTGTCAATGATTGTTCCCCTACATCTCCTGAACGCGAATGCGAAAAGTAACTAGCTATGTGTCGAAACAAAGAAACAAAGCTTGTGACGTATGGAGTGTCATAGGCTATGAAAAATTGACCCACGTGATTTCTTCCCCCCTAAAAAGAGGAAATGTGAAAGTCGTTCTGCTGTATCTCTGAACGCGAAAGCCTACATTTACGGGTTAGGTGTCAAATGAAAACTCGTATAATAACGGTAGTAAACTATTTCTAATTTTTTCTCCACTATTCCCCCCTGATAAATGGGGCGGGGATTTTCACGGGGTCGACTTTGACGAGTCGTATTTCAAATTAAAGCTTGTGACATCTCCAATGTCATACACTACCTCAAACATGATTCTAGAAGGGATTAATGTGATCAATGTTTATGAGCCATATATCAGTTTTTGAAAATAGGTGTTTTTAGTTACAAAAAAAGATAAATTAATTAAAAAATTAAAAAAAATACCTATCTTCCTATAGGGCTCTAAAAAGCATAAAAATAAACCTGAAGCATATCGATGGTGCAATCAGTCACTGAGTTCGTGTTCGCTTCGAAGGAAATCAGAGCGCCGATTTACTCACTCAACAAGATTGCTGGCACCCTATCTTCCTTTGAAGCAAATATGAACTCAGTGACTGATTGCTTTAAGTTTATTTTCTACTTTTATGGTAGCTAGGTAGTCACTGGAAGGAGAGCTATGCACCAATTCCCTGCGATGATGCATAGAACCGGCCAGGCCTAGCACCTAATGTCCGACCCCGCCTTCTCGTGGTGCGGACCGTTAGTAACTTTCAAAAGAGATACTCTCTTGTGGAAGTGAAAGGAAGGGGAGGGCTGCAAGATTAGTGTGGCCTACTGATCTGGACAACTATGGCTACTTTTCATTTTTTTCTACCCTGCTGAGGAGTGGTCAACCACACAGGGTCCTGGTGCTGACCATATAAACCTACTGGACTGGACAGATATATGGCTCTGAGCTTGATTATGGATCCTGATTTTGCTGCACTGGTGGGCTTCTGTGGAGGGAAAATCTTCCGCTGTGTTTTCTGTTTGTTTGTGGGTTGACAGCCCCAAGTGAATAGATTCACAGGATATGTTTATCAGCTGGTGGATAATCCTGAGCAGAAGTCATCACAGGCACCTGAACTCTTTGCTTCTATTGGCATCGTCAAATTCTACGTTGGAGGAAATCTTCCAGTGTTGATGGCTTCAGCCTTTAGTAGTGGGGGAACGGCTCTTTGCCCCATGTCTGCGATTAGGGGGCTGTTTGATATTGTCGGCATTCCCTCTCTCAATAAACATAGTTTCTTTAAACATCCTACTAACCATTTTCTCTCCATAGGTAGTTGGAATGTGAGGACTCTGCACAGAGCTTTTTCTCTTGATGTCCTCACACAAGAATTCCACCATTATAATTTAGATATTCTTGGCTTGCAAGAGACCAGATGGACAGATAAAGATCAGATTCTTAAAAATAATCTTAAATTTCTCTTTTCAGGGAGGGACGACAATAAGCATCACCCAAGGCGTGGGTCTGCTTCTCAGCAGACACGCTAGCGATGCTCTTCTAGGATATGAGTGCATTAATGAAAGGTTTCTTACAGCAAAATTTCAGACAAGCGTTAAAGACTTGAATGTTATCTGCTGTTATGCCCCCACTGAGGATGCCAATGAGGATGAGAAGGATAGGTTTTATGAACAACTTCAGGATATTTTGAATTCTGTCAAGAAAGGAGATATTACCCTTGTTCTTGGTGATTTCAATGCCAAAGTTGGTACTGACTCTGACCTTTGGGGAGGAGTAATAGGCCCTTTTGGTATTGGTAGCTGCAATGGCAATGGGCAACGTCTCCTACAGGTAAGTGAACTCAATGGATTCAGAATAACTAGCACTTATTACAAACACCGTGACATACATAAGTACACTTCAGAAAGAAGGGGAGACCTAGGATGCGGTGGGCAGACAATGTTGGCCCTATAACACAATCTGAATTTATTTTGGCTGTTTCTAAACTTAAACTACATAAATCCCCAGGGGTAGATGAAATTACTACCGAAATGCTTAGAGCTGGGAATGTTTCGGTTACCACTTGGATGACTGAAATTCTGAATATCTTTTATGATAAAGGCATGGTTCCTAAGGATTTTACCAGAGCTATTGTTATCCCTATTTTCAAAAAAGGTGATCGCAGTCCTTGTGATAACTATAGGGGTATCAGCCTACTCTCTGTTCCAGGTAAAGTTCTTTCCATGATTGTGCTTAATAGAATTAAGAATCTGGTTGACAGTCAATTGCGTGATGAGCAATGTGGATTGAGAAGTGGTAGGGGATGTATGAATCAGATATTTTCTCTTAGGCAGATTCTTGAGAAATGTTTCGAGTTTCAGAAACCTTTGGTTGCTAGCTTTGTTGATTTCAAAAAGGCTTTCGACTCTGTTGATCGTCATAATTTGTGGTTGATTGTGAGATCATATGGTATACCAGACAAGTTAGTTAACATTATGAAAGCTCTCTATAATAACACTGAGTCGTGTGTGAGAGTTGGTAAGGCTTGTAGCAATTGGTTTAGCATTACTTCTGGTGTTCGACAAGGGTGCATTTTGTCTCCTTTTCTCTTTAGCTTCGTTATTGATTATGTTATGCGAAATTCACTTCAAGGGAAAGATTTTGGCCTTAAATGGGCTGGAGATACGAAAATTTCTGATTTAGATTATGCTGATGATTTAGCCTATTTGGCAAATGATGCTGATGAGATGAACTCTTTCATTCGAGCCGTTGATGAGACTGGTAGTAGAGTAGGTTTGGTTATAAACAGAGAGAAAACTAAAGTGATGAAAATTGGTCAGGCAGGCTGTGATTCAGTTAATCTGAATGGTTTCAGTCTTGAGCAGGTGTCACAGTTTAATTATCTTGGGAGCTATGTAACAGATAATGGTGATGTGCGGCATGAGATTAACAGACGAATAGGGATTGCTGCCGGGACTTTTAAGAATCTATGGAGAGTGTGGAGAAATAGGCGTATACACCTAAAGACTAAAATTAGACTCTATAATAGTTTGGTTCTTTCTAGGGTTAGTTATGGTAGTGAAACTTGGACACTCGCTAAACAAGATAACAGGAAACTAGATGCTTTTGATTCCAGATGCTTACGCAGTATCTTGGGCATTAGGTGGTTCAACTTTGTAACTAATGATGAGGTTAGGCAAAGGAGTTTGCAACCTCCTTTAAGCAGCATATTGTGCAGAGAGAGACTCCGTTGGTTTGGCCATGTTGCCCGTATGAATAATTATAGATTGGCGAATAGGGTTATGAACAGTGTGCCTAAAGGCCTCAGAAAGAAGGGGAGACCTAGGATGCGGTGGGCAGACAATGTCAAACAGGACCTTGTTAGAATTGGTGTGCAGTGGCCAGATGCAATAGATGTAGCTCAGGATAGACTTGCTTGGAGAACTAAATTGCACGGTCTGGTTGAACCTCCGTAGCCCATGGCTGCTTGAGGATGATGATGATGATAATGATGATGATGATAGCAAGATAGGCATTTTTAAAAATTTTTAATTTATTTTTTAAAAGACCATTTTATACATTTGTTTCCATTTAAAAATTGTGCCTGCTGTGTAAACTACTGCAGTATCATCGGCGTAACATATTAACGATCCTCTTAAATGTAAACCGCATAAGTCATTAATGTAAACTAGTAACAAGGTGGGACCCAATACACAGCCTTGAGGTACACCTTTTTTAATTTCCCTAAACGAACTTATTTCCTTATTCACTTTTATCACTTGACTTCTTGCTAAAAGGTAGCTTTTAAACCAATTATAAATATGTCCTCTTATCCCTTTGGCAAATATTTTTTAACGTGTTGATATAGGCCAGATTATGGAAAAGGAACGTATGAAAAAATCCACCAAATCGTGAGGCAGATCAGTTTTTTATTTTCTCAGTTGTCTATTCCATGATCTGGACTACGTTATCACTTCAGTGAGTATCTGCACTGTAGTTAGCATTACCAGTGGAAAGCCCCCCCCCCCCCCCCTTCCCCAATAAATCCTGCATTGGTTTTCGATATCTAGACTTGTGAATTACAGATGAGTTCGGACTCGGACTCAGAAAAGTATAAATTGCAAACATTTCTTGTAATTATGAAACAAATAAGTAAAAATATAAAATATTTTTTGATTATAATTTCAACCTTTTAATCAGTCTTTAGTAATTAATAATCAGCACCATAAGGCTTTTGATTTTTTTTAATCATTATCTATCTTTAATAAATGAATGGTTCTGCGTTTATAATGATGTTAAGCACGAACTTTCAGTTTCTACTAGTATTTCTAATATTTTTCTTTCGAAATAACATTAAGACTTTAATTTCGCCATAAAATGATTGTGATTAATAATGTAAGAATAAAATAAATGATTTATGACACGAATTTCTATATATATGCCATCAGAGAAATGTTTTCCCGAAATCGGGCTCTGTAGGGCTAGGGCTCAACAATTGTCGAATTAGTTCGTGCTCGGGTGGACGCGAACTTTAAAATTGAGTTCTAAAATTAAATTAAAATGACTGAACAAATGTCTTTGACTGTGAAAATTTCTAGAATGATGGACATGGGAGAGCACTGGGAATATCGTAACTGATAACAGTTGTGTACAAAAAACATAACAATTGTGGCAGATGAAAACTTCACTTTACGTTAAATAATTCAGGAAGAGTATCATAGATACCATTCTTAAGCATGTGCAGCATTCGTAAATGAATCACTTGTTAGAATTTGGTAAATGCTCTTACATAAAGCTTCGTTTCACGATACACGCCTTTGTGCAGCTGCTGTTTTGAACAACAGACATTAGTCTGTTTCATGGTTGAGTGATGCTTAGCACTCGTCGGCATCAGCGGGGATTAATTACCGCGCTAAATATATCACCCGCGGCAACGGTTTCTGAAGACACTTTCTCGAGAGTGTAGCGAGAGCAGCGTACGAGATAACAGAGTTTTGCCACTGATCTCGCAAATAAAGTTTTTTTTAAAACGATGGAAGTTTTGTAAATGAAACACGTACTACAGAAACAACTTTATTACTACGTCACATATGTAAACTGAAGAATGAACGAAAAGACAACACAATGACAAGTGAATTATTTTATTAGATAAAAAAATTAGCACCTAAAATTTTGTATTTTTCACTCTTACGAATATTGGAGAAACTATAGCTAAAAATCGATTCGATGTTTTTTTCGATTACGTTTATATTGTTTTACCTACGAGTGTTACTTTTTGCGCACGTAATGGTCGAAATTAGTGGTATCCAATAGAGATAAGCTCGGGCTCAATTGTTCGAGCCCGAGCCCTCCCGAGCCCGAAGCTATCGAGCACGAGTCCGCCCGATTCGGGAAAAAATTCTGTGACGTCATCATACGACGTGCGCAGAAATACATGTCACTAATGATTCATTTTATTCTTACGTTATTAATAATAATCATTTGCATAAAAAATTTTCAATTTTAATGCTGTTTGGAACGAAAAATATTAGAAATATCCTAGTAGAAGCTGAAAGTTCGTGGGTTTCGTTTGTTCACTATAAACGAAAGAGCCGTTCATTTATTATAGATAGAGCGTACGTAAAAAAAATTAAACAAAAGTCGAATGGTGCATATTATTAATTACTAAAGACTGATTTAAAGGGTGAAATTATGTTCAAAAATATTTTATATTTTTACTTTTTTTTCACAATTACATAAATAATCCCACCCTACTAATGACAATTTTTCCTCTATATTTATCTAACTTATTACTACCAGGACCTGTAAATGGTAGCTAGGCGTAAACTGGAAGGAGAGCTGTGTACCAATCCCTAGTGATGATGCACAGAACCGGCCAGGTCTAGCACCTAATGTCCGACCCCGCCTTCTCGTGGTGCAGGCCGTTAGTACCTTTCAAAAGAGATATTCTCTTTTGGAAACGAACGGAAGGGGAGGGCTGCCAGTTCAGTATGGCCTACTGATCTGGTCATCTATGGCCACTTTTTTCTTTTTTTCAACCCTGCTGAGGAGTGGTCAACTTCACAGGGTCCTGGTGCTGACCATTTATACCTACTAGACTGGACCTGTTTATGGATTTGAGCTTGATTATGGATCCTGGACTTGCTGCACTGGTGAGCCTCTGTTGAGGGAGAATCTTCCGCTGTGTTTTCTGTTTGTTTGTTTCTGGGTTGCCAGTTCTAAGTGAACAGAGGCATGGGATACCTTTTATCAGTTGGTGGATAATCCTAATCAGAGGCCATCGCAGGTACCTGAACCTTACTTAGCTAGTTGGGCATCGTCAAGCCTAAACTGGAGTAATGTGTCTCAGGCAGGCCATATGGCTCTTGAAAAAGTCTACTTGAAAAAGGGGTGCCTGAAGTTCCTACCAGCATCGGTGACTTCAGCCTTTAGCGGAGGACGTTTTTTTTTGATATTGTTGGCCCTACCAATCTCAATAAATTTAATTTCTTTAAAAATTCTACTAATCATTTTCTCTCTGCAGGAACGTGGAACGTGAGGACATTACATAGATATTATTCTCTTGATGTCCTCATGCAGGAATTCGAGCGCTATAACCTAGATATTCTAGGCTTGCAAGAGACCAGATGGACAGGTAAAGGTGAGATACTTAAAAATAACTTTAAATTTCTCTTTACACGGAGGGAGGATGGAAAGCATCACCAAGGCGCGGGTCTGCTGCTCAGCAGACATGCTAGTGATGCTCTTCTAGGATATGAGTGCATTAATGAAAGGTTTCTTACAGCAAAATTTCAGACAAGCATTAAAGACTTGAATGTTATCTGCTGTTATGCCCCCACTGAGGATGCTGATGAGGATGAGAAGGATAGGTTTTACGGACAACTTCAGGATATTTTGAATTCTGTCAAGAAAGAAGAAATTACCCTTGTTCTAGGTGACTTCAGTGCCAAAGTTGGTTCTGACTCTGACCTTTGGGGAGGGGTGATAGGCCCTTTTGTTATTGGTAGCTGCAATGGCAATGGGCAACGTCTCCTACAGGTAAGTAAACTCAATGGATTCAGAATAACTAACACTTATTACAAACACCGCGACATACATAAGTACACATGGGTTTCACCTGATGGGCTGCATAAGAATATGATTGATTATATATTAATTAACAGCAAATGGGCTAGTTCTGTTAGAAATACCAGGGCATATAGGGGAGCTGAAATTGGATCTGACCATTACCTAGTTAAAAGTGTCTTGCAACTTAAACTTAAAAAGTGTTGTGCTAGGGTTAAAAAATTTACCTTTAATACTGAAGCTCTGAAAGACCCAGTTATAGCTAAAGCTTACCATGATAGGTTACTTAGTCATTATGACAGTCATGGTATGCTTACTACTGAAGTTGAGGAAGAATGGGATCATTTTAAACAGGCTTTTTTGGAAACTAACAGTACTCTTTTAGGAAAAAAGGATATCTGAATATCTGAATCGGCTTTTTCAAGCGTAATGTTTTTTGCTTTAACCTCGTTAATTTCCTCTTTTAGATTGATGAATCTGTTACAACAATATGTAATCTGACTCGAGGCAAAATTAGCAAAAGTTTTCAGATCTTTCATATCGTTTTCCAGATCTAGTAAGTCACTTTCAATTCACTATGCATGTTGTGCACATCGCTTACCTTGGGAAAAGTCTCTACTCGTCTGTGCAGGAACTTCACTGCTCTCAGCTTTATCTTGGGCACACACCTGATATCTCCTGCACGACTGGCAGGAGCCACGCAGGTACTGAAATCCAAACACGGCTCAGTAGCAATTAATGATGAAGTAGAACTCAGATCGTTTTTTTTACATCCATGAAGCATTTCCACTTGGAGTGCAGACTTCATGAATTACAGATTCCATGAAGCACTTCCACTTTCAAATCCATGAAGCACTTCCACTTGGATTTTCTTTCGTAATTCATCTTATGATAATTAGCTTCCATTATTCCTTCACAGTTGAAATGTAAATATCCACCACAGTTACCTTAACATCAAGCAAGATCAGAAATGTCAGGAGCTGTTCCATTTACATACCTTACAAATTGCAACCATCGTTGACATGCAGCGACGTTTTTTCGCAATTTCGTAACGCTTTTTCATTTCTTAGGAAAAAACAATTATTTGCTTTCACAGCTACGAAGAAAGGAAATAATGCAATTGAAATGGATGTAATAATTTTAATGATGAGTAGTAAAATTAATATTTTGCATAGCATACAACTTGTAATATTCAATGTTCAGCAAACGTTTAAAAATAGAATTATTCCTTTAAAATTAAAATTTTTTATCCTCGCTTTTTGTGCTCTGGGAATGAGAGAGAAAAAATTTACTCTACGTTTTCAGAAGTTTTGGGACATCTAAATGCTGTGTAAATAAAAAACCCTTATTCATTCCCTAACTATAGCAAATTGTTGCGAGAAACGGAAAAGCTAAAAAAACTCCAAAAATCTAGATATTGAGCAATATTTGTTTACCATTTAAAGAATTCTGGAAACTGCAACATTTAACATCAATGTTTTTGCTACTCGTAAGAATTTAACTTAAACTGTCTCAAATCGTTTACTGAAATAAATGTAATTTAAATAGTTTGGCGATGTTCTTCACTTTGCATCAGTTTTGAAATAGTGTTTAGGATAAGTTTAACGCAGCATTTGCTGTCAAATATTTCACCTTGAATAAGGAATATTTAAGGAATATTTTGGAAAATCAAAATTTGATTAAATTTGAATGAGATCTACAAATTAACTTCTGCAGTTCTTTTCTGTAAAAGAGCTTACTTTCAAACTTTGGGAGTTTTTAATACGGTTTTCCATTCACATAATATGGAAGTATCCTAACACCTTTGGTGATATAAGCCTACTGACTTACAATCAATATTCTTTTAAAAGTTCGTTTTTCTATTGACAGGAGAAATAGAGAGAATGCTTTTAAAAGAGTAATCGCTCTCCATAGAGACTTGCAAACTAGTTAAATTTGAAAAATGACAAAATTTTGTTGTAATTTCAACAAATTTAGCATTTAATAAAATTATAGCACTTATTATGCAGTCGTCCATAGGCTAGTGCCTAATGGGAAATCCTGGTCTACTGAGTGAATTGTAATAATTTTTGGACACGTTACATGCATCTTTTGTGAAATGTCGGGAGAGAAAAATACCCCCCCCCCCCTCTCACACACACACACACTTTTCTCTTATTGAGTGCCTTCATGCCCAAGAGATATCTCTAGAGTTCACAGGGGAAAATAAAATAACATTTTAATCTGAAGAATTTCAAAAATTTAAGTCTGATTAACATTATAACGTTAAATGCATGAACGTTATTGTTGTTTTCAGAAGTAACTAGGTTGTATTTTATAACGTAAGTAGTGGAGTATCAGTACAAAATCCAATAATCGTTTTCTTAGAGCATTTCAGTCACTAGTTTAATTTACTATCTGCGAGCAAGAGGAAAAATAATTTTTTTCTCGAGTATTTGGATAAATTATTCTTATACTTTTGAAGACGGGAGTTCTCTGACAGCATAAATTATTTCAGCTCAAGCTGTTCCTTGCGAACCTAATCATTCGAAGACGATTTAATGACTCGATGTTTTCGAAACTACTCCAAAAATAGTCTCCTGTTTCCAAGTGAAATTCTTCAACGATTCTGTTTTGTGCCTCATGATTTTAACAGCAACATCTTCTTGTGAAGGGATATTTCTGTCTCCGACTGGTTTTCTTGTTTTTCTTCTGGGAAATGAACCGACGGCTTGTTGCTGCTTAGTGCATCTGAAGGATGTAGGCTTTCCTGACTGCCTTCTCAGAAGCAATAAAAAAACTCCCATAAATAGTCCATAAAATATTCAGAACGACAAAATATATTCCACTCTGTCGCGAATAGTTCTAATGAAGCTGTAAATATAACGCCATACTCATATTCGTTAATTTAAAATGCACTCCCAAAGATTCTGTCTGAAGCTCTTCGTCAACTTTGCTGCGAACCTGTTCACTGCAGTGACTTATTCCAGTGGGGTTAACAGCTTTCAGGTTGCTTAGAATACTTCATTCCGTACGGCTGCTTAAAAACCTTTTAAATGAATAATGCAAAACAACAGCACGAAAGCAAGTTAGATAATTTTAAATGCGTATTAACTCTTTAGCAAGTGAGACAAACAAATTTTCTTTTCAGTTATGCATAATTCTGACAGTAAGGACTGTCCTTTCCCCCCGTTTTGCTTAAAACAGTAATTAAAATCTTGTTTTTCATTACAGTTGTGCATAGCACTGTTCCTGATAGCTTCGACTTGAGGACAATCTGTAAAGTATTGAGGCCATGATGCTTAGTTATGGTAATGGTTAGCTAGCGCGCTTGGCTACTGATCTAAAGGACCTGGTTTCGAGCCTCTGGTAAGGAAAGTTATGGATGTTTCTGTTGCTTTTCTGCTGAGGTCCTGCCATCCTCACAGACTTTCTACTATGGCGTATAAACTGACAGGCTCCTGTCAGACCTTTATGGCAAGCAGCTGCTTGAAAGAATATTTATTTTTTTAGGGACCTGGGTTCGAGCCCCGGATAAGGCATGGTTGTGTTGTTTATCTGCTGAGGACCCGCCATCCTTACAGACATTTTACTACGGCGTATTAAATTGAGAGGCACCTCTGTTGCAAGCAGCTGCTTGAGGTGGTATTTATTAATTTTTATTATAGAATGTCATAAAATATTACTTTTTTTCTTACTGAAATTCTTTATTTGTTCCTTAAAATTGTGTTACGTAACATTTATATATAGTATTTTAGGAATTATGGTTGCAAAAAACAATAACTCCAAGTCACCAAAAAACAAAAATAAAATAGTAATGATGAAAAGGAAAAATAAAATGACTTAGCAATGTCAATAGCCAAGGGGCACCTTTATGTCCGTCCAGGTTTCGAGAAGAAAAACACATGCGTTGATTTATCTCTAGCAATGAACAACGTTTCCAGTTTTAAAAAGTATATGCCATGAAATTTATTAAAAAAATTTGGAAACTTCTGCTCATTTTAAATATATGCTTTAGTAAATGCATAATGTATGCTTTAGTAAATGCATTTTAGTAAATGCCTACTGCTTTTCAAATTGTATTTTAATGAGAGTTTTTAGTATTTTAACCTCAATCAATTCTACGTATCGCTTTCCAGAAATATTTCTTCGTATTTAAAGAATTATAAAAATTTGAACATTTAACAACAGCAATTTTAGACAAAAGAATTTACCTTTGAATTTAATAGAAATTGAAACAAGAAACATTAAACCATTTCATAATTAAATACGTGTTTTAAAAGTATGTGTAAGTAATTCATTTAAAAATCATTTAACTTTTCTATAAATTTCTTAGAACACATTGGTGTTTTTAATGTTTAAGCCTCCACATCTGTTTAAACACTAAATAATATTGTCGAAAACAGATATTTAGAAAGATTTCATTCAGATCTTTACTTTTGTCACACTTTCTTATAAAATGTTTATGTTAAAAGTTACAGAGCTTTGACGTTAGCCTCTCATAACATGGGTTGGGGCCATGGGGTCATAATTGAATGATCTATCGGTTGCATATAGGGAGTCCGAAAAGTTTGTTTGGGATTTTAAGAAACTCTATTTACAGAACTATGTTACAAATTTGAATGATCGAAACATTAAAATGAAGAGTGACATTTTATTAGATGATATTTATCTCTATGACATTCGATCTCAGTCGAAAAATGGCTCAGTATCTTTAGAGTCCGTTTGCAACCACGCCCTGATCGAACAACCAGATCCAATCGATCGGAAAACCAGTAAAAGGGTGGAGTGTGTGTGTGTGTGTGTTGGGGGGGGAGGGCAAAAGATTGGATCTCCATTGCAGTGTAGTGCTTTTCCCTGGGTGGGATATTCACAATTAGGCAAGTGTGGAAAAATCCACCCATCCGGCTCACGGACTCGAACTCGGGATCTCCTGGTTACACGCCAGTTGCTCTGCCATTTCAGCTTAGGCGCTTAATTCACACTTGCTTAAGAAAGGCTGTGATGGTTTTGCTGTGAAGCTTTTACCATGCGATTTTAGGCATCGGGAAGCACATTCTTAAGCAAGTGTGAATTGCCCCCGTCTTAGCTGAAATGGCAGAGCAATTGGCGTGTAACCAGGAGATCCTGAGTTCGAGTCCGGGAAGCGGATGGATGGAATTTTTCACACTTGCCTAATTACACTGGGAAACACACAAAAAAGCTTTGAAATGAAAACAGCCAATCTTTACTAATTTCGAGATGCTGAACACGAAAATGACAATAAAATTTGTTGATTGGCTCTTGTTTAGGAGAGACAGAGATGGTCATGTATAAACGACTCAGGTAACCATTTCGCAACGCTGTATTTTAAACTCCAGATTGCAACATATTGCGTTGTATTGTATCAGCCCGCCATATACACAACTCCCGGAGATATTGCATCATTGTTTGATGCAATATAGTTGAGTCATGACATCGTGGTTTTACGATCGCGGACAAAAGATGATGCAATCGTTAATTGTAAGTGACGTCTCATAGGGTAAGCAAGTCTTTTGAGCGACTCCCATTTACCCCTGAGTCATAGGTACAACACACGTGATCCTTGCAGTTTTAATCCAGCAGTAGTGATGCCTCGTAACTGTGTTAATAGTGCAGATACATTTTGTTACATTTGCGGGGAAGTGACGTTAGCAAGCCAGAAAAAGGCCATCACTCTAATAGTGAAAGCGGCGTATGAGTTTTATTTTGGATGCAAGATTGGGGACCAGGACAAGGTCTGGGCCCCACACATATGCTGCAGTACGTGTGCAAGAAATCTTCCGAAGTGGCTGAAAGGAGAAAAAGTGGCAATGCCGTTTGCTGTTCCTATGGTTTGGAGAGAGCCAAAGCAATTACGCAAATGACTGCTACTTGTGCATGGCTCCACCTGTTTCTGGAGGCATCACAAGGAAAAAGAAATGGAAAATAGCATACCCGAATATACAATCTGCTCTCTGACCAGTTCTGCACGGCGAAGGCCTTTCAATTCCCGAACATCCAAAAGAATTTTCCATCGATTCAGACGATGAGGAGGGAGGCGAACCGATGTGGGGTTCTCCGCAGCCTTTGGTGCCTAATGACGATCCATATGTCTCCCACAGTGCATCATCTGCGCCACACATTCTCACCGAAGAAGAAATGAACGATCATGTTCGCGATGTGGAGCTGTCCAAGGCCAAAACAGAGTTACTTAGATCAAGACTTAAACAATGGAATCTTCTCAAGGAAAATGTCCGAATGACTTCGTTTCGAACTCGTCATGAGCAGTTTGTGCCTTACTTCAGAAAGGAAGATGACCTTGTGTTCTGCTCCGATGTAGATGGCCTGTGAATGCCCTCGGAATCAAACATGACCCTAAAGAATGGCGACTCTTCTTAGACTCCTCGAAATTGTGTCTCAAGGCAGTGTTGCTGTGTAATGGAAATCGACTTCCATCCATTCTGGTCGGACACGCTGTCTACGTGAAAGAAACCTACGACAACCTAAAACAGCTGTTGAACTGTCTTCAATACAGCAAGTTTGGCTGGCATCTCTATTGTGACTTGAAGGTAGTGGCTCTGTTGATGGGTCTGCAGTTGGGATATACGAAGTAATGCTGTTTCTTATGTGAATAGGACAGCCGAGCAAAGACTTTGCACTAGGTGAAGAGAAACTGGCCTCAGAGGAAATCTCTGAAGGTCGGAGAGAAGAATGTGGAACACCCAGCACTGGCAGAAACGCACAAAAACCTGCTACCGTCATTACACATCAAACTGGGTATGATTAAAAACTTTGTAAAAGCCATGGACCGGACTGCATCAGCTTTCAAGTACTTGGCTGACAAATTACCTCGACTCAGCGAAGCGAAAATTAAAGAGGGAACTTTTGTGGATCTTCAGATTCCGCGAGCTTTTCAGAGACCAGATCAGGCATGGCCAACTGTTTTTGCCCCCGGGCCGGATTGGAAAAAAAATATTTTCACGGGCCGGACGAAATATTAAAATTGAAAAATGTTAAGCAAAACAATTATTTCTTTAAGTAAACAAAATTTTATTATGAAATTTGTTTATGAATAATTGTAAGTAAATCAATACAACAAATTAACATAATAACTAATGCGACGTGTTGAGGCGGTTTGCATCGCTTATTATTTTTTATTATCGTTCGTTTTAATACGTCGCTTGAACATCAAACAGATCATATCGAGTACAGATGAGTATAAAAGTTTTAATTCTTTATAACGGAATCTTTTTTAAAAAATATAGAAGTATCGAGAATTAATTCGGTTAATTACTAGAAGTTAAATGCTAATATTGAAAAATTATTCACGGGCCACATAAATTCATTACGCGGGCCGTATGTTGGTCTTGCCTGGACCAGATGTTGGGCAACCTGCTTCAGGGTGACGAGAAAAAGGCTTGGGACGCGTTTCGTCTGGTGTCAACTAAATTCCTCGGGAATGTCAGGGCAGACAACTACAAGAAACTGGACATGTTGGCTCTGTATCACAAACTTGGCTACAATATGTCCTTAGAGATCCACTTTCTCCATTCTCACTTAGATTTCTTCCCAAACAACTGCGGCATGGTTAGTAATGAGCACGGTGAACGTTTTCACCAGGACATTGCAACGATGGAGAAATGATATCAGGAAAACTGTTACACTTCAATGTTAGCTGACTACTGTTGGACGCTCGCAGAGATGATCCTGAGCAGCTGTACAAGCGACGGGCAACTCGACATCGGAAGTAGAAGCGGAGTTTTACCGATACATGTCATATGTAAGTATTACTCTATTATAAAAGAAATTATTGCGGATTTCTCAGAAATCTTATCCGATTTTGCATTTTCATTGTCATATTCGTGTTCAGCACCTTGAAATCTTTAAGAAATGGCTAGTTTTATCTCAGAGGCATGACTTTTACGAAAATATGTTGCCCAGTGTTGTTATTACAAATGAATAGCACTGTAGTGAGCTCCATTCCTTCTCATGCACAAGTTTAATAATTTTGCCTTCATTATCCTTACTAACATTTTTATGGGGGGGGGGGGGTGCTTAGTCGGTAGCGCCCCACGCTCGTAATCTGCAGTTCCCAGGTTCAAGTCCCATCTGGGCCAGCGTTGAGATTTGTCTCCGCTAAGCCCGCACCCTGACATCGGTCAATAAGGGATACCGATGGACTTGGAAAGGCCCCCGTCCGTCGAATGGTATGTAAAGCCGTGGCCGTGTGCGGCAGACCATACCCTGTGCACGCTAAAGAACACGTTGTATGGTCTTCACGGGAGGCTACCATCTGTTTCCTAACAGCTGTCCAGGGGGTCCACTCCCCCAAACTTCTCTGAGCCTTCTGAGTCTTTGTGACCTGGCCTTTTAGCCCAGTGTGTGCAAAAAAGGTGCCTCTCATAGGTAAAACAACCCAACCCGATCCAGTGCTATTTGCAACATGGAGAATGGCAACAGTCTCAAAAAAAAAGTCAGATAATCGTGGCAAATGAGGGAAGAAAAAAGTCCTAAGAGACAGGGACAGGCGTTTGTTGGCACGTACTATGTAGCAAAACAGAACTGCTATAGTTCATCAGTTGAAGGAGATGACTTGCTAGTAATACTTCAAAACTAAGTTCAACGAGAAATACAAGCACAGAATTGAAAACTTTGAATTTTGGTAACTGTACATACATACAATACTTACACCAACTCTTAGATTGGTGTTCATAATACTTTGGCTAGATATAGTTGCATTATTAATAGTATTTATTAATAGTTGCAAGATATTGAAAATGTATCAGTAATGCAATATTTATATCAATTTTGGGAAAGTGTTGACTCCACTCAATTGGAATGGCACTAGGCTCGTAACATGATGTTCCCAAGTTTGAGTCTCAAATATTACTGAATCGAGATTTGTCTCCGCTAAATCTCGCTCTGCCATTCGGTGAGAAAAGAGACAAAGATGGGCTTGGACAGGTTACCGTTCATCAGATGGGACGTTAAGCCGTGGCCTCTTGTGCAGGAGGACCATACCTTGTGCGCAGGAGTGGGTGTGCTCAGCCGGCAGCGCGCCAAGCTCGTTATTGCAGTTCCCAGGTTCGAATCCAAACTGGGTCAGAGTTGATATTTATCTCCGAAAAACTACCCGCCCTGCTCATAGTCAGTAGAGGACACCGATGGGCTTGGAAAGGCCGCCATCCGTCGAATGGGACGTTAAGTCGTGGCTCCGTGTATGTGAGAGCCATACCCTGTACACGTTAAAGAACAGGCTGGATGGCCTTGACTGAAGTCTACCATCTGTTTCCCAACAGCTGTTCCAGTGGGTCCCCTCCAACAACTTTCCGATTGGTCCAACCCAATCGGTGTCCTCTACTTACCGTGGGCAGGGCGGGGAGTTTTTGTCTTAACGGGAGGTCTCCATTTATTTCCTAAGAATTATTCGTCGATCCCCTTTCCCTATCTTGTTCAGAGGAATTGGAGTCCTTGTGACCTGGACATCTCGCCTATCATGTAGAAAAAGAAATGCCAGCAAGAGGTAAAAGCAATCCAACAAATTTACATAAATTTGAGCAGTAGGCGAACTAAGGTGTACGGCCTAAACGGGAAAGTTATATTCTGTGTTTGCCTCGACAAAAGGCTAAATTTTCTTTTATACATTAATCACCGACTGTGCAGAGATAAAAAGGAACTAATATTTCATAATGATGACTTCCCTAAATAACAAATACCCTGGGATAAATTCTCGCCTTCGAATCCCACGCGACCTCCAGCGGATTATCTGATTGCTATCTGCGTGGGCAACTTCACGGGCGTGAATCAAGGAGTTTGTATTTTGTTTAAATCTTAATTGAATATCTCGTCATGGTTTAGAGAAAACGAACGACTCACGATAGGTGCGAAGTGAGCACTAAATGTCCACTGCTGTGAGATAAGCAATTTGCAAGTATTCGCTATTCATGCTCAGCGTGAGGTAAAGCTTGTTTCACGTGATCTCTTGCATAATTCGATTGGGCAAGTAGGTCCAATAAAGAGCTGCGAAAGTTGTGAGCGAAACTCTGCACATTCATTTATTATGAAAATTTTTGGGAACGTGTTGCCAATGAATAACGTGACGTTTAGTAGTCAGGATTTTTTTTTTTGCATGTTTAGTTGCAAGGACTAACGCTGGGCACATTGCCAGTAGTTTTTTTCTTGGAGTTTCAGTGAGAAATAAGAACTAATAATTTGATAATTCGGCTGTGGCTTGAGATTCAGATATGAAATTTTCTCGGGAAAACATCGAATTCAAGAGGCGTCAGGCCTAACTGGATGACCAGGTTGGATCTGGGGGAAGGTCCAAGGGGGCCTCGTCCCATCCCCCTTTGGCGAAAAAAATATTCAATTTGTGTATATTTCATGCATTTTCAAGAATTATTTTTAAGACCTCTAAAATATTTTTTAAAATATTATTTTACTTAAATTCAGCAATACATACATTATTATAATATACATATATTAATATTTTTGAATGGTTTAAAAGTTACTTATTACATAGAAAAATAGTTATGAAAGTAAATGATGATTATAATGATAAATTTCAGATCAATTTTGGAATTCCACAAGGATCTATTCTCGGACCTAGGCTATTTGAAATATAAATAAATAATTTGGCTAATATTAATTTAAATAGTAAATTATATATGTATGCTGATGCTACAGTGCTAATCAACTTCCACTCATATTTAGAATACGCTATTGGTAATCTGCAAAATGATTTTAATAAAGCTGTTAAATGGTTTGCTCTTAACAAACTGAGTGTAAACGAGAAAAAAACTAAATTTATGCGTATTGAGTATCAACAAGCGACCTTAATAGAAGAATTATTAAGCATCGAATAAGTTGTACTATATTGGATGGTTTATTACCTGGTATATGCAATTGTCCTAAAATAGAAGAAGTAAACGAAATAATTTACCTAGGCTCGAAAATGAATTCGAAAATGAAATGTAATAAACATATGACTGGATGTGTTCAAGACTACGATTTGTAGCATTTAAAATTAGGAAACTTGTTCGTTGATACACATTTAACTATTTTAGTTTATAAAGCACTTTTTGAATCTATAATTAGATATGGAATAACAGTTTATGGGACAGCCTATAAGACAGAATTAAATAAAATTAAAAGAATACAAATTAGTCTGCTAAAGTGATTGTGTAATTCAGAAGTTAAAAATTCCCTTACAACAAAAGATGATATATTTAGTTTGTTCAAAATTTTACTTGTTGAAAGTTTATATGAGTTTGTTTGTGTCATCAATAACTTATTTAATAATACCTATAAGCAAAAAATTTGCCACAATAAGTTTACTAGAAAAAAGGCTAAAGGGTTTTTTGAAACAACCAAAATTTTATAATAATTACGAACGAAATTCCAAAGAATATCAAATTCCCTACCTGTTTAACTCGCTTCATAGAGAAATTGTCAACTTAAGTTAAATTTGTGACGTTAAAGAAATATTATTTCAGTGGTTGATGAAAAAGTGATGTTTTTATTCGGAATCATTTATCATTTTATTGGTTTTCTTTCTCATTTATTCTCTTTTTTCTTCTTCATTTTATGTAATGATGCTGATGTAATCTAGATCATATCTGTCAAAATATATAGGTACATTCCAGCTGATAAGCTTCGGCTTAGTGGGATTTTTTTATGGAAAAAAATTATAGATAATACTTATTGAAATGAATTTGAAAAAAAAAAACGTCCCAAGAGTTGCAAAATTGAGAAACGGAAAGCAGTAAAAGGAACATAAAAGCAATTATATGTAATTTGGCATGATACATATTTATATATATGTAATTTGACATGATATACACATCAAATTAGTTGGGCTGGGTTGTTTTATCTCTGAATAGCACTTTTTGCACAAAATGGGCTAAATGGCCAGGTCACAAAGACCCCGAGAAGGTTGGTGGAGAGAACCCACTGGACAGCTGTTAGGAGACAGATGGTAGCCTCCCGTCAAGGCCATCCAGCGTGTTCTTTAACGTACACGTGGTATGACTCTCCCACACACGGGCCACAGCTTAACGTCCCATCCAATGGACTGCATCCTTTCCAAGCCCATTGGTGTCCCTTTACTGACCGTGGGCAGGGTGGAGTTTTGAGGAGATAATTCTCAACTCTGGTCCAGCTGGGACTCGAACCTGGGAACTGCAGATTATGAGCTTAACTACTGATTGAGCCCCACTCCTCCACATCAACCGAATGGCACCTGTGAAATGTAGCAAAATAGTTTTTGTTCATTGGTAGGCAGTTATCTTAAATGTTATTGTACATAGTTTTATCCATTGATGACAGAAAATTCCAGTTTATACCTATATACTAAAAATTACACTTTGCAAATAATCGCAAGACCACAGTCACTTCTACATGTGCTTAAAAAATTCTGCAAGGTAATGTACATAATAATGTACATCACGTCTGAATGGGTTAAAGTAAATTATCCTAGATATCAGGGATAAAAATATATCTTGTCCAGCAGGTTATGACCAGTTTTTTAACCCTTAATATTTTGAAACTAAAATCCTTATAGTCATACAAATATGCGCCTAAGTCACCTCGATTTAAGGAACCTTGGGGCATATACAAAGATGATAAATTCCCCGTCAAGCAGCTGCATGCCACAGAGGTCTGGAAGGTGCCTGTTAGTTTAATACGCCATAGAGAAGGTCTGTGAGGAAGGCGAGACCTCACCAGGAAGACAACACGAAAACGTCCATCCTCATCCGGGACTTGAACCTGGGTTCCGTTTGAGCAGTAGCCAAGCACGCTAACCACTCGGCTACTAATATCAGTCAAAAACCGCCGAAAAAAAAATTAATATTTTTTGTTCTTGATATATATAATAATATGTTATTTCGTTCGAAAATAAACTGATTAATTCCAGATTTTTTTATATATAGGTTTCAACTGTCAGATTATTATCAGAATATATATATATATTAATTTTAGAGTACATTTGTATAAACGATTGTATCGCCTAATTCAATTGCCGAATATATTTGCAGTGGGAAATTTATTCAGAAGTTGTCCACAAAGACGTATGTATAGGTGTTGAAAAAAAAATTGTGGGGTTAATCGATTTACTTCTGACACGACCATATGTCGCCTTTCTGACAGATCTTCCCAATTCATATTCTACGAGCAGAATTGCCCGGCGTTGGTTGCTCGGGCTCTGGTATAATGATTCAGAGAAGCAGGCGTATTCAGAACGGGTGTCTGGACACTCGTTTACGTCTGGGGTGAAATCACCGGTGGAGAAAAATTTCGGCTCCACGTAATTCCGCAGGTATTGGACCGATTGGTCCCGAATTTGGTGTGTTGGTCCTACTTACGTCTTGGTGTGTGCAGGTTAGAGGTCGAGTTTCTAGCTAAGGTGAGTCGGGATTCAACCCTCAGAAAGTGTCCCAAATCTCTCGGTGCTGCCGTCGCCTACGGGGTGGGGGTTGCTCAGTTGGTAGCGCGCCAGGCTCGTAGTCTGCAGTTCCCAGGTTCGAGTCTCAGCTGGGCTAGCTTGAGATTTATCTCTGCAAAACTCTCCGCCCCGCCCCTTGTCAGTAGGGGATACCGATGGATTTGGAAAGGCCGCCGCCCGTCGGATGGTACGTTAAGCCATGGTCCTGTGTGCAGGAGAGTCATGCCACGTGTATGTTAAAGAACACGCTGGATAGCTTTGACGGGAGGTCACCATTGTCTCCTAATAGCTGTCCAGTGCGTTCCTTCCCTCAACCTTCTCGGGGTCCTTGTGATCTAGCCATTTAGCCCATTTTGTGCAAAAAAGTGCCTCTCGGAGGTAACAACCCACTCCCCAGAAGCCATAGCTTATCTTATGTAACTGACAGTAGAAAGTTATGAATTAAATTGTACGTTATCGATGTGCCAAGTTATGAATTTACACAAACATTTCGGGACTAACGTTTGTAAATGGGCCTAATTTTGTGGGGTTGGAACCCTGGTAGTGCACTAAATTACGTTGAGATTGAGCTGTTGGCGACGTTTGGTAGTCCTTTCTCCGACCGTCTAGGTGCAGTTGAACAAACAGATAGACACTCAAATTCTAAAATATCTTAATAGGTTAATAGGTTCTAGTTACACTCTAAACAAGTGGGATGCTTAATAATTAAATTTCATTTATTTTAATAGAGTGTGATAATAGTTATATAATAATGCAATAAATCTACACTTTTTCCCAAAATTGAAAAATAATATTAAATATACGGTCTTGTGGCCGTCCCGTGGCCGAGTGGTTAGCACGCTTGGCTACTGATCTAAGGGACCTGGGTTTGAGCCCCGGAATTAGGCATGGATGTGTGTGTCGTTTTTCTGCTGAGGTCCTGCCATCCTCTCAGATCTCTACTGTGGCATATAAACTGACAGGCTTCTGTCAGACCTCTGTGGCAAGCAGCTGCTTGAGGGGGTATTTATTTTTCTATTTATACGGTCTTGACAATATTTATGCAATACACACTTATTCCTGCCAATATGTTTGAGAATTTTCATGTTAGGTCAATAGGAAACTAACTTCGAGCTCTGTAAATTCTAAATGGGCCTTCAATGAAAAAATGCGACGGAAGATAAAGACTTCAAATCTATTTAAATCTCGATTTTCAACAATATTCGTTCACTATTTAAAGAGTTATGGAAGCTGGAATATTTCACAGCAGTAATGGGTGATAAGAATTTATCTCAGATATTTATTGAAACCGTCCCTTGGCCGAGTGGTTAGCACGCTTGGCTACTGATTTAAGGGACTCGGGTTCGAGCCCCGGGTAAGGCATGGATGTGTGATTTGTTTTTCTGCTGAGGTCCTGTCCAACCCCACAGATCTTCTACTATGGCATATAAACTGACAGGCTCCTGTCAGACCTCTGTTGCAAGCAGCTGCTTGAGGGGGTATTTGTTATTTATTTATTTATTGAAAATGATAAGCATTGTATCGGATCATTTAATAAAATAAAGATACATTTTAGAAGCCTGCGTAAAGATTATTTTAATATTTGACAGTTATGAATGATTTTCATGACAGGATAATTTATTGTTAAATATTCCAGCTTCCATAACTATTTAAATACTGAACTAATATTGTTCGAAAATAAAGATTTAAATAGATTTGATGATTATCTTTAACTTATCTTCAGTCACATATTTCCATTAAATATATATTTTAGTAGTTATAGATCTTAGAAGTTAGACTCCCATTTACAAAACATGGAAATTAATGTTTTGGCATGAAGTGTAGAATTAAAATAAATAATATGAATTCTTTACCTAAGGCTATGTTTGGAGTCCCTATTTTAGCATAACCTGACATGATCTGGTAGCGAATGTTTGTGCTGTGGGATTAGAAGCCTCAAAATTTGAATATGAGCCTAAGGCTTCCCAATTCTCAAATCCACCTCTACCTGCATGGATGCCGGGAAAAACAAGCATTTCAACATTTCTTTTCTGTTTCGCATTACACTTTATTCCCAGAGGCGGATATTCCTTTGCTTTCGTTTTCAAATTAGTTTCGGGAAATAACAATTTTTAGCGCATTATATAATCGCCGCGATTCGAAGAAGAGGCAGCAAAACCTTTGCCTACATCACACGCCTCCTTCTAATTTGCAGTTTGGCACGCATTTGGAAATGTGTCGCAATTCGTCAGAGGAGGAAAGGAAAATTAATGAAGGAGGCTTGCTTGGCAGGAAGGAAACACTTGCGCGTCGCAGCTCCCCATCTTCTCTCTGACGTAGTCGCTTCGGATGCGAGGCCTCGGGGCTCACGAAGGTTGAATGGCTGATGAGACGGAGCAGAAGATGCTTCCTCCATCGCAGAAGAGGAGGTTAGGCAACACTTCCGGTTCAATCATGACGACACTGGGTGAGGTGAGATGACAGGAAGAGTCGAGAAGTCGGATGTTTAATGTAATCATCGAATTGATTCCCTTTAATCCATCTGCTGAGGCCTCAGGTGGCGCTTTGCTTACTTTTGCGATAACTTGGGGGATGGTGCAGAAGATTTCGCTAAGAGCAAAACTAATGAAATTGAAATTTCAACAAATTTTATTTCGCGTTTGAAGAAATGGTTTAGAATTTTTAGTAGGTTCAATGAGAAAATGTAAGAATTGAAGTGGATTAAATGGCAGCCATTTCCTCTTAAGAAAATGGTGCAAAATTTTGGTAGTTTAATGACATAGCTGGAAAGTTAAACTCGCTCTAATGACAAATATTTTTTTAAGTGTTGTTTTCGTTTTACTTATGAAGGCACTTTTTTTGCGCACAGTGAGCTAAATGGCCAGGGATGGGCTGTCTTATCTCTGAGCGGCACTTTTTTTGCACACAATGGGCTAAATGGCTAGGTCACAAGACCCCAAGGGCTCAGAGAAGAGGGAAAGGAGACCCACCAGACAACTGTTGACAGAAAGATGGAAGCCTTCCATCAAAGATGTACAGCGTGGTCTTTAATGTGTAGAGGGTATGGTTCTTCTGCCCACTGACAAAAGGCTTAATGTCCCATCCGACGGATGGAGGCCTTTTCAAGACCATCCGGCCGAGGGCAATCTGCCCCCGGTCGTGAGTGGGGGTTTATCTGAGATAAACCACAATGCTGGTCCAGGTGGTACTAGAACCTGGAAATCTGCAATTTCCAGGTTGCAGTCACAATTCTGTCAGCGTGAGATTTATTTCGGCTAATTTCCACCCTGAAATTTCTGGGCTATTTCCGGCTAATTTCCCCTCAGAAAGAGGTAACCAATGAGCTTTGAGAAGCCACCGTCTGTCAGGTGGGTCCTTAAGTCATGGCACTGTGTACAGCAGAGCCAAAACCTGTGAATTTAAAGAATAAGGTGGATGGCCTTGACTGGAGGCTTCCATTTGTCTCCTAAGATCTGACTAGTGGGTCCTCTTCCCCCAAACTTCTCTGAGCCCTTGGGAATCTCAATGGGGTCCTTGTAACCTGGAACGTGTGTTTTTATCTCATTATATGCAAAAAAAGTTCCGCTTAGAGATAAAAAAAATTGTAACTCAGAGGTACCGCTCAGAGATAACCACCCCAAATCTAATAAACCGCAGAGAAAAAGAACTTAAAACTATGAAGGAAAATTAAATTTCTGAATGGAAAATTAGTGTTTATGAATTGAAAATTAGCGTAATGAATTGGGAAATTGGCGTAAATAGGGGTGCGGATGCATCCCTAATTACGTCATTGAATGATCTATATCTTTTGTGTAAATATTTGGTAGTTTTTTTTCCTTTTCTTTTTCTTTAGTTCCTTCTCTCTGTCCCCCATTTCGATATTTCTTTCCCTTTTTTCTTCTAAACTTTCCCTCCCTTAATTGTTGTTGTCTCATGTACGTGCCTAACGTGTTCAAGGAGCAATCCGCCCTTGAGTGTAAGAAAAAAATGTAAGTCGAATACCAGAAATAATTTCCATAAATAAATTCACTCTTTCTTCAGGAAGAATCATCTACAGTTTTCTAATACTAAATAACTAATAGCAATGGAAACTTTCTGTGCTCGATCGCTAGCTATTCTTGGTGAGTTAAATTAATCACTGTTTCACCTTATGGGTGTACAGATCTCTAGTAGAACGATTTCAAAGTATCCAAATTAAAAAACACACAACAACTTATATTTCTTTCTTTTATTTGCTTGCAAATTGCATCAAACTTTCTTTTTTTGGTTGAAAATTCTATCTCTGGAGTTAGCCAAACTCGTGTAACGATGGAAAGCCAAGTTTCGAGACAAAGTTAACTTTATCCACAAACTCTCAGAGTTGCAATGAGGACAATTATTTGTCGAAGAACGATCTTCGCAATGAAGGAACGCTGCTAGAACAATTTCACTGTAGTACATGGCCATCCATTAGGCATTCAGCTCAGTGATGCCAATGATCATTATCTCGGAGATATTGCTCCCTAAAATAAACAACATCCCTTGCTAGCGCCACATCCTCACTCTGCACGACTCCTTCGGGCGGAGAAAATGTTCATGAATGTCATTCTCACGTTCAGCTCTATCCGATAGCTCGTGGTACATTCAGCAGAGAGGACTGTTTCATTTCCCTGCGAGGGACTTGGCCTCAATTAGTGATTAGTCGTGGAGGTGACACGTGTAAATGATGCTGCGAATGACAGATCTAATAGGATCGTTAGTATCCTTCTCTCAAGCAGTGAATTCTCGCAGATAAGAATCTTTCTGCAAATCATATTTAAAGTTACGAAATCGGCAGGAATTGATTTGTATTTTAAGGTGTCATGCACTTTCAATTCGACTTTGCTGAGCAAAAATTGAAATCTTCCGAAAGATATTGTATAAATAGGATACAGAGGATAAATACTTTTTTTTCGTATAAAGCGTGTCCACTTAAGTAGAAGCCAGGTTTGTTGATTATTGTATCGGTAAGAGCTAACCTACAAGATATTTCCCTCTGGAAAAATTTACATTCGAGGTAGGAAAGCGATAAGACGATTAGAAGAAATAAAACTAATTAAAAGGCGGGAAATTTGATAAATATCTCACTTTTTATTACTCAGTGAGTTTTTAAGAGTTACGATTTTATTATTAATAATAACTGTTTGCTTTAACAGAAAAAAATCACAATTAATTTTGATAAAACAAAAGATACATACTTGGTGAAAAAGGTGAGCAGTATAAGCTTATATGTTTTCTTTTGCTCCCTTATTAACATTACATTAATTGCAACTTATAAACCGAAAAGGGTATAAGCAGTAGAAGAATACAAAACATGAAATTCACACACTTGTTAAATTCAATTTTCTATAATTAAGACATAATACAAACTATGTACTACAATTAAATTGATAAAAAGTCTACAACAGTATGACATGAATATCCAATATTAAATCATAATACGTAGGCTTGTATCAAGAATTTATTCAAATGTACTTCAAATATTCAACATGAAAAACGAAACACATTATTTTTCCTGAGACAGGATCTCAGGCAAAATAATTTTTAAGCCAGAACTCTAACCAATGTTTGTCCAAAAACAGTACTCAGTATATAACTGTATAACGTAAGGATTAATTTTCAGATCAAAACACTTAAGCTTAACATTAGAATACCAAGAATTTCCTAAAATACACTTAACATGAATATTATAAAAAACAAATCCAAACATAATGCCAAGGTATGCGCGAAATTTCAGGAAATATAATTTTAAACCAGAGTACTTAGGCTTGACGTGAAAGCATCAAGAATTTCTAGAAATGAATTGAAATACATTATCATAGAAAAAAAACAAAAACAAACACAATACCAAGATACTAATTCAAACACAATACCAATTGTAAAAATCGAAACACAATATCAATACCAAGAAACACAACAGAATACCAAGGTACACTAAACAAGACTGCTTACAACCTCAAGACAACTCTCAGGAATTACAAATTTAAACCAGAATACTAACCATTGTTTGTTCAAAAGAGAAACAAACTGTTAATAACAATGTGACATAAGATAAATGATAAAATAAGTATACTAAGGATTAACATTAACACCAAGAATTTTAAAATGTGTTACAGATGGATATCATGAAGAAATTAAAACTCAATATCAGACCACCATTAAACCTTAATATCTAACTTGCTTATGACGCTTTAATATATTAATAACTCATTAATTAAATATATGTATAAATTTAATATATTAATAACTGATTAATAAAATATATATTAATTAAATATATATGTTTGAAACAATAACCTATATATATATATAAATCTGAGAGCAAAATAAAATTTAATTGAATTAGTGACTCAAGTATTCATCCCCAATCTTATGGTTAAGGCACCAATGATTTTAAACTCTGTCAACGGAGTCAAAACTAAGCTGTTGAAAATAAAAAACTAAAGTAATATTTATATTTCAATATATGTAAGCGTTATGCAACGGGTTTGGTTTCAGGCTTCGCCCTGTCCCGGCGAGAGAGTAGGGACACCGACGGCATTCCCAGACTTTCTAGATGATCCTGCAACTCCTCCAGTCGTGACTTTATACAGCCACAAAGGACTTTGGAAGGGATTTGTACGGCACAATTTCTTACTGCAATTAGAGAGCTTTTCTGATGATGATTGGTAAGTACAGAATATATCTGTTGATTAAATATTTGTATCAACTGGTTTACATTTAACTGTTTGATGATATAGAATTCAAATGATCCTTCTTCTGTTCATTGCATTTGAATGCCCTTCAATTATTTTGTATTTTTGTATTTAATCATTATACACTATATTTGTTATATTCAATCATTACGTGCAGAGGCGTAGTCAAAATTAGAAATTAAAATTAAGCTGTACATGCAAAATGGTATCGGCTGGCGGTTTTTGTAAACTTTTGTGAATATGACCAATATTTTGTATATATATATATTATCAAAAGTTGAATAAAAGTTTATTGTATAATAAATTCTTACATATCGATAACGTAGCTGTAGCGCACGATTTCGTTCAGGACTGTCTCGAGAGGGGGTGAAGAGGTTATATCCCCTCTCCCCTCCTTAACAATATTAATATAGGTAATGGAAGCAAAACAATTATTAAACTTATGTATTCATGCAATTTCGAAGAACTTTTTAAAGACTTCTGAAACATAAGGGAAATCCAGTCTTCCCCCCCCTTCTACTTTTTTCTTGCTCGATAAACATGCTCCCCACTTTATTTTTTTCCACATCCAGGACTGAGATCCTTTACTTCAGTTTTATGATCCCGTATCCTTTCTTCTGATCAATTACTATTACATTCCTAAGTTGTGGTCAAGATCTCATTGATGTATGTACATCACTAACTGTTCATTTTTCGATACAGGTACGCTGATTACACTGGGCAACGCACAAAAAGGCTTTGAAATGAAAATAGCCAATCTTTACTAATTTCGAGGTGCCGAACACGAAAATGACAGTAAAATTTGTCGATTGAATCTTGTTTAGGAGAGACAGAGATGGTAATGTATAAACGACTCAGTCCGCATTGAGTACATAATTAACCATTTCGCAACGCTGTATTTTAAACTCCAGATTGCAACATATTGCGTATAACCGCATAGAAAATTTTTCTAACGAAATATTAAATTTCCCTTTCTCCTTACTTTCTATCAAGCGAACTCAAATAACGTCTTGGTATCAAAACTCCGTCTGAATATAGAAAAGAAAATGGAATACACACAGGCAAATAGAAGAAGGGTAGAGGGGTGGGGTACAACGGGTTGGTATCCGTCATATTTCATTCTCACAATGAACGAGAGATTTTATATTAAATATCATTTGGACAGAATGCCTCTTTTGTGGAAGTTTTCTGCAAATGCAGATTATTTACTTTCAAGGAAGATTATTCACAGCGGTGTCATCGTTTGGAATCGTCATTATTTCCGTCGGAAGCTCATTGCAAATGCCACACAAGCTGCACAAACGATTCTTGAAGGAATGATGAGAAGGTGGTGGTGGTGGTGGTGGTGGTGGTGGGAGGTGTGTGTGGGAGGATGACACCCGTCGATAATGGATCCATTGTGAGAAACACAGAATTATAAGGTAATAGGCTTTACAACGGACATCTCATTCCCGATAGGATTGCTGCATGAAGCATTTCAATGATTTCACGGTTGCGTTATCACGATAACTGCTTCAACACACTTTGATCTTCGCGTTTATGGTTTAGTTCTCTGCTTCGCAAACACACAAAGAAAGATTCGTAACCCACATATTAACGGTTTGTTTTATTTGCAAAAGCGGGAGATAAAAAGATCACTCAGTACCCGCTTTATGGACACCGAAGGCCGAAAATAGAATGCATTTAATTTCTTATACTTTTCTTTAATGCATGATGGCAACAACAGTAAAAGGCACGTGCGCAGGTTGATTAAGTGTATCGAATGTGTGGCAGAAATTAGATCAGGAATATATTGTTTGTTGTTTCAGTTAGTCGTTCGTGTATTTAGAGGAGTTAATATAAGTTTCTAAATTTCTGTTTGCTTACGGTATAGGGATTTTTCGAGGCAGGTTATTTTTCAATTTATGTTTAGTTCTTCGGCAAATATGGGCGGAAGAAATGGGAGCTGAATACGATTATCCAATTGGTTCGCTGAACATAAGAAAAAGCAGCTACGAGGGATTAATTTCTGTTGGTATCGGTGTCTCGTGTGATGAATCAATAGAGACACGTAATCACAGATCTAGCCAAACCTGGAGTATTTTAATAATTGGGAAGGAAGCAGAAAATAGAAAATACAGGGTCATTATAAAGGAAAAAGATATGTTTTGAAGTGCTGTATATTATTAAATACACTGGTTCCTGTAAATTAAAGAACAACCATGTGTTAGTCAATGGAAAGCTAACGAAGCACCGTAACTTCTAAAAGAAGGTTTATTTTTGTTTCGTTCTGAAAAATATGATTGCAGATAAAGATCTCAATCACATATATCAATATCTCGATTTTCAACAATATTCGTTCATTATTTAATGAGTTATGGAAGTTTTAATATTTAATAATAACAATGCCAGTCTTCAGATAAAAATAAATAATAAATACCCCCTCAAGCAGCTGCTTGCCACAGAGGTCTGACAGGAGCCTGTCAGTTTATATGCCATAGTAGAAGGTCTGAGAGGATGGCAGGACCTCAGCAGAAAAACGACACATACAGCCATGCCTTACCCGGGGCTTGAACCCAGGTCCCTTAGATCAGTAGCCAAGCGCGCTAACCACTCGGCCATGGGACGGCTACCAGTCTTCAGAAGCTTATAAAAAACTGATGAATAGTGAAAGGATTCTTTACACAAACTTGTAAATTACACACTTACAATACTTATTAAATAAAAATAAATAAATAAATACCCCCTCAAGCAGTTTCTTGCCACAGAGGTCTGACAGTTTATACGCCATAGTAGAAGGCTGTGAGGATGGCGGGACCTCAGCAGAAAGACAACACAAACATCTACGCCTTACCCGGGGCTCGAACTCAGGTCCCTTAGGTCAATAGCCAAGGGTGCTAACCACTCGGCCGCAATAACTTTTAATTTACTTCTGAAGTCAACTTTTGTGACTGGAATCGTTATTGTTAAATATTCAAATTTCCATAACTCAGTAAATACTGACCGAATGTTGTTGAAAGTTGAGATATTGATATATTTGATTGAGCTCTTTATCTGCTATCACATTTTCCAGAAAGAAACAAAAATAACTTCTCTTAGAAGTTACAGAGCTTTGACCTAAGCTTCCCATTGACCTAACATTGGTTTCCATAAATTAAGGAACAACCCTGTGTAATTAAAAAAAAAGTAATTGTGTATCCAAAATGTCAAGGAACTCTCAAAGTTTTATTTTTGTGAAGTCGTGGAGTTAGAAATGATAGGCTTCTAAAAATAAAAAGAAAGATAAAAATTCAAAATTTGACCTCATTAAGGTTAGGTTTGTTTGTTTCATCTCTGAGAGGCATATTTTGCACACAGTGGGCTAAATGGCCAGGCCACAAGAACCCCGAGGGCTCAGAGAAGGTTGAAAGAGGGGACCCACCGAACAGTGTTGGGAGACAGATGGTAGCCTCCCGTCAAGGCCATCCAGTTTGTTCTTTAATGTGCACAGGGTAAGACTCTCCCTCACACGGGACCACGGCTAACGTCCCATCCCATGGAAGGCGGCCTTCACAAGCCCGTCGGTGTCCTCTACTGACCGAGGGCAGGCAGTTTTGCGGAGATAAGTCTGAACTTTGGCCCAGGCGGGACCGGAACCTGGAGGGCGGGGAGCCTGGAGCCCTCCGCCCCCTTCGTTAAGAAAAAAAAAACGATATTCACTTTTTTGTACACTTGTATTATTTATTCCCTATAAATGTCAAATTTCCAAATCTCTGGATTGGTAGAGGTGGACCGATTTCGTGGCCCTCGAGCGGCCTCGATTTGACACCCTAGGACTTCTTTTTATTTCGACTCACTTTTCTTGTAATCCATTGGACTTTAAAAACATCTTTTATTCCGACAAAAATTCACAATTTACAGCATTTTAAGGACTGCAGTTGTTGCAAGTGTTGCAACAGACATATTGGTACGAATTGTGGTCATTTGAAGTCTGTTGAACTGAAAACCAAACTTTAAGAGTTTTTTTTGACATTTTGTACGTTTATTGCTTAATCATTTAATAATATAGAGCATTTTAAAACATTGGTATTCTATTATAATGACTCTGTGTAGGTGTCATATTCAGTCGATCCCCTTCCACCGACCTTCTCTAAGCCCTCGGGTGAGAGAAGGTTTCTCTAAGCTCTCATTGTGACCTGGCCATTTAACCCATTGTGTGCAAAAAAAGCGCCTCTTAGAGATGAAACAATCCAGCACGCTTTACTTCATTCCACCGGGTCTCGCTTACGACAGCTACATCACTGACCTTATTCCAATGTCATATTTATTTAGAGTTGGGTTGTTTTACCTCCGAGTGGCACTTTTCTGCACACAATGGACTAAATGGCCAGGTCACAATGACCCCGAAGACTTAGAGAGGGTCGGGAAAGGGGGTTCTAGTGGACAGCTGTTAGGAGATAGATGGGAACCTGCCATTAAAGACATCTAGTGCCTTCTTTAATGTGCACAGGTTATGGCTCTTCCACACACGTGACCACGGTTTAACGTTCCATCCCACGGAAGGCTTATATTCCATCCGATGGAAAGCGGCCTTTCCAAACCCATCCATCGGTGTTCCGAACTGACCGAGGGCAGGGTGGGGCTTAGCGGAGATAAATCTCAAAGTTGACACAAGCAAAGGCTGGACTGACAAAAGCTGCCTAGCGAAGGTGGGACTGAACCTGAGAGCCTGGCGCGCTACCGATTGAGCCACCTCCACCAACCATTTTTATTTATACTTGATAACTTTTTATACTTTTTAATAGTATCTCTTACATCACATTTAAATTTCCTGCAATATTTAAACACTTTTTGCAAATTTCTTTTAGTAAACTTCACATTATTATCTGTTATATCACTTTTGGTAAAGGATCTATGCCGATTTTTGCTCATACTGGTAAAACTGCAGATTACGGGACTAATAATTTCCTCAGCATGTCCTGAGCATTTCATTTCTGTTTCATGCAGCTCTTTCCGGACGCTACGTGTCTTTATTCTGAGGTCCACAATATTTCTCTGCTCAAGTCATGCCATCTAAACGGGAAAATAACTCTGAGAAAACCACTTCACCCAAAACATGGGGTGGACGCGGCTAAGCCGATAACACCCCAGGCTCGTAATCTGCAGTTTCCAAGTTCGAGTTCGACCTGTGAAAGCGGCGAGATTTATCTCAGTTAACCCTCATTCTACTGTAGGTCACAAAGGGAACATAGATAGGACTAGATATGGTCGCCGTCTGTCGGAGGGGATGTTAAGCCGTGGACCCTTATGCAGTAGAGACTTTGTGCGTTAAAGAATACTCTAGATGGCCTTGACGGGAGCTTCCATCTGTCTCCTAATAGCTGTTCAGTGGATCTCCTCCCTAACAAAACTCATCCAAACACGTAGCCAGTCGATACATCTGCACGGGTTCCTCCACCTCTTTTCCCTCTTCATTCAGTAGCACTATTTCCTGAACCATCAGTCATCGATGATCTAAAAAAACAAACACTCAAGCTCACAGGAGGAAATACAAGCTTTGTAACAACACCAAGTGAGTGAGTGAGTATGTCCACGTGAAGCGTAACAAAACTGGGATTTATGGCCATTTCGTCTTTTATCCCAAAGAAAAGAAATGAAAAATAAAAAAATGGGGCTAATGAGGAAAAAACGCAGTAAATCGTCTAGAGGCCAAAAGCGAAAGATTCCAGAGCAAGGACAAGAGCGGCATTATGGAGAGCAAGGATATCATTAAAAGACCTGGGAGCATGGGAAAAATAGTGATTTTTTTTCTGTAGGAAAAGTACATAGCTGTCGTTCCAGTTCATACTGATTGCATTGAATAATGTAGTGAAAAGTTGATTCAATGTTTTGGCAGAATGGACAAAGAGGTGTCTCGGAAAGTTTACACCCGGAAAGGAAGGCATTGAGAGGAGCGACCTCACCTTGAAGACGAGAAATGAGTATTTCTGTGGAATGTGAGGTATACGTGAATGTCCTTTTGGGTTGAAATCTCTGGAGATGTGATAATCGAGTGCCATAATTTGAAGAATTCCACTCAGATCCTAGAGTTCGGCGAATATATTTGGAAGCAGCTGCTAATCATCGTCATCATCATCCTCAAGCAGCCATGGGCTACCGAGGTCCAACCAGACCGCACAATTTAGTTCTCCAAGCAAGTCTATCCTGAGCTACATCTACTGCATCTGGCCACTGCACACCAATTTTAACAAGGTCCTGTTTGACATTGTCTGCCCACCGCATCCTAGGTCTCCCACTCTTTGTGAGGCCTTTAAGCACACTGTTCATAACCCTATCGCCAATCTATAATTATCCACACTGGCAACATGGCTAAACCAGTGGAGTCTCTATCTGCACAATACGCTGCTTAAAGGAGGTTGCCGACTCCTTTGCCTAACCTAATCATTAGTTACAAAGTTGAACCACGCAATGCCCAAGATACTGCGTAAGCATCTGGAATCAAAAGCATCTAGTTTCCTGTTATCTTGTTTACAAAGTGTCCAAGTTTCACACCATAACTAACCCTAGAAAGAACCAAACTATTATACAGTCTAATTTTAGTCTTTAGGTGTATACGCCTATTTCTCCACACTCTCCATAGATTCTTAAAAGTCCCGGCAGCAATCCCTATTCGTCTGTTAATCTCATGCCGCACATCACCATTATCTGTTACATAGCTCCCAAGATAATTAAACTGTGACACGTGCTCAAGACTGCAACCATTCAGATTAACTGAATCACAGCCTGCCTGACCAATTTTCATCACTTTAGTTTTCTCTCTGTTTATAACCAAACCTACTCTACTACCAGTCTCATCAACAGCTCGAATGAAAGAGTTCATCTCATCAACATCATTTGCCAAAAGGGCTAAATCATCAGCATAATCTAAATCAGAAATTTTCGTATCTCCAGCCCATTTAAGGCCAAAATCTTTCCCTTGAAGTGAATTTCTCATAACATAATCAATAACCAAATTAAAGAGAAAAGGAGACAAAATGCACCCTTGTCGAACACCAGAAGTAATGCTAAACCAATTGCTACAAGCCTTACCAACTCTCACACACGACTCAGTGTTATTATAGAGAGCTTTCATTATGTTAACTAACTTGTCAGGTATACCATATGATCTCACAATCAACCACAAATTATGATGATCAACAGAGTCGAAAGCCTTTTTGAAATCAACAAAGCTAGCAACCAAAGGTTTCTGAAACTCTAAACATTTCTCAGGAATCTGCCTAAGTGAAAATATCTGATCCACACATCCCCTACCACTTCTGAATTCACATTGCTCATCACGGAATTGACTGTCAACCAGATTCTTAATTCTATTAAGCACAATCATGGAAAGAACTTTACCTGGAACAGAGAGTACACTGATACCCCTATAGTTATCACAAGTATTGCAATCACCTTTTTTGAAAATAAGAATAACAATAGCTCTGGTAAAATCCTTAGGAACCATACCTTTATCATAAAAGATATTCAGGATTTCAGTCATCCAAGTGGTAACCGAAACATTCCCAGCTCTAAGCATTTCCGTAATAATTTCATCTACCCCTGGGGATTTATAAAGTCTAAGTTTAGAAACAGCCAAAATAACTTCAGATTGTGTTATAGGGCCAACATTAAAGCCACCAATGCATCTATCATCATTGCAAACAATGGGAGTAGAACTACCCACATTGTGTAGAACATCACTGAAATGCTCAGCCCACCTAGCCATGACAGAATCCTCACCTTCTATAACCTTACCTTGTTTATCCTTTATCTCTGTATACCTGTCCGTTTTCTACCACACAAAACATTCTACCACACAAAACTATCTGGTACAGCTCTCTGCTGTTGTGCTGTCTAACTGCTTCCTCAGCTTTGCCAGCCAAGCCATCAAGCCAAAGATTCTTATCAGCAGCTAACTGATCTTTTACACGTTTATTAAGCTCTCTGCAATGCTTTCTATTAGGACTAGTAGGGTATTGATTAAGGACATTCCAGCAGTTCCTTCTTTCTGAAATAAGCTCAAGTGCCTTGTCACCTAAAGCATCTTCTAATTAAAAAGGGGAAGGGCTGCTTGAGAAATGGAAGCTCCAATTTTAGCTTGTCTGTATGCATCTTCATTGATGTCGATACTGTGATGTCCGGGAACCAGATAAATTAGATGCTAGTAACCATTTGAAACGTTTTCATAATTTTGTTATGGAGAGCTAGAATTGCAGAGTGAGAGGAGATATTGAGCACTCCGGCAATTACAATTTGGCCTTTCCCATATGAAGAACAAGAATAACACTGATTAACAGAGCTCAGTATCAAGTGTTATTTATTCTCTTTCATGACCTTCACACGCGTTGTCCTTCATCTGCAGTTTGTTCCCGTCCCTTTGCTGTCGGTTAAAATGATGTAGTCTTTAGTCTCGGTTGTGAATTGTTTTAAAGCGATTCGAATATTTTCAGCTTCTGCGCTTAAAGTGGAGTAAATATGATGGCAATTGATAGCTACATTCACTTGTAATTGTGGACATGCAATGTCTAATCCAACACCACTGAGAGAATTGGATTCATCTGTTCCAATGATTATGTTCGTAGGCCATTGAGTCCGTCGGATCAGGTTGAAATCATGCGAAATGGTACAAAGAGGGTTGTCGAAATGAACGTTTAAATGGGAACTTGTTAATTGTAATCTGTATCTGAGGAATAGTCCAAGGGAAGTGATTCAGTATTCTGGAAGAGGGATTGACGTCAAGGATCTGAGCGGCCGTCATTAGGTCATTAGTTACAAGCAAGAATGGTCTTTGGAAGTCTTCCATTTATAATGGTCGAGATAATTCGGTGCTTGACATGCATTGCGGAAAGATGAAACATAAGGGGAGCAACGTTCTTTCAAATACATTTTGGTTGCCATCAGGCGAGCAGCTATATTCAAAGGTATAGTTGAGGTTAGTGCATAAAGAATGGGGAGAGGTGCATCTCGAGGTAGTCCGGTGGCTGCTCGTAAGGCAGCGTGATAAGTTGGATTAATGATGTTCCAATATGATTGTGGAGCAGAAGATAGAAAATGACCACAATATAGAAACTTGGCACGTAAAGTGGCGTTTGTAATTGCAAGGAGTGTGGCACTAGGAATATTATATTATATTTCTTAGCAGCAATACCTCTTATGATGTTGACAATTTTTTGGTCAGAGTTACGGAGACGTGAAAAATGATTCTTCAAAGATCCTGTTTTCTGAAGATGAAGTCCTAGGATTTTTATTGTATTCACCAATGGAATGAGTGAATACAATAAAGAGGAGATCGTATTTTCATCTTTCTTCGGGTTACAAGCATGGTCGAGCTTTTGGGAGCTGAAAAAGACAAAACCCAAGATTCAGACCACTCAGCAACAAGCAAAAGATTTTCTTGACATGTTTTGAAAAGGGAATGGAAGTTGGCACCCGAGCCAAAGAGAATGATATCATCAGCATATATAGATATAGTGAAATTATTAGATATTCGGCTCGGTAGATCTCATATAGAAAAACGTTAAACAAGAAAGGTGAGAGCACACTACCTTGAGGAATGCCAACAGTTGGTCACTGAATGTCCGAAAGGCGTCCACGCCATCGAGTCCGAAATCTTCGATTCATCAGGTAATTGGCAAACCATTTATGGCAATTACTTTAAATTCAAATTGAAATGGACACAGAATCATATGCTCGTTGAATATCTAAATGTAAAATGATCGCAACATGCTTACGCTGGAGAGTTTCATTAAAATTTAAAATATTGAACTTTTTCTGAGATTCAATTAGCTTCGAATATCATAATTTATACAACTTAGCATATTATATTTTGTTTTTAAAATAGTGCTAGCCAATTATCTGTTGCTACTGCTATTCAATTATGCAAGTCTTTTGAATCTACACGGGTTGTAAAACTCCTTGGCTCAACATAGTTATGACCAAAATTCTGGTTTCTTTCTTTTATCCGTTGTTTTAATGTATTTGCACTGTATGTATATTGTATATATTTTGCGATGTGTTTGAATTGCATTGTAATGTATAGATGTATTATTATTAAAGGAGATAATGCATGCCCGGTGTCTTTAAATGGCACCGAACCATGAATCTCAGTAGCAAGAAATGATGTGTTAATTAGGATCCTAATAACACCAAAGAAAATCACGTTGAAGTCTTACACGATAATTGTTTTACATAAAATAGCGTGTGTGTGTGTGGGGTTGCTACTAAGTCTAGCTATTCTACCAGAAAATGATGCAGGCGTATACTAACAATGAAATATTGGATCAAGAATATAAAACTTACGTTGTGTATTCCATGAATATATTCCATATTATATACCATGAAACAAAGCATCGGTATATATTGAATAAAGGATACTGAGGTATTTGGGGGTTTAAAATCATGGTAAATTTTATATATTTTGGATATCTAAACTTAAATCAGAAGGCACCTTTTCGAAATCAAAATTAGATATGGAATATGAAGCATTTTTATAAGGAATTCTTTTTTCATGGGATATTACTGTTGTCATAATTTTAAGTCTATGTGGCGAATAGTACAGTGAATCGGTAGAGGTTTATTGTTATGAAGTAACATCGTATTGTGGCAGATCGAATATGCTGGTCCAACACAAACCACAGATGCTCGATTGAACTGATGTCTGGGGAATTTGGGGGCCAGGGCAATACCTGGAAGTCTTCCTCATGTTCCGTGAACCATTCTCGAATAATCCGGGCAGTGTGGCATGGCGCATTATCCTGATGAGAGAAGGCATTAGAGAAAAATACAGTTGCCATGAAAGGATGTACCTGGTTTGCAATGATGATTAGGTAGGTGGTAGACGTCATAGTTTCCTGCACATGAATGACTGGACCCAGGGTTTCCCAGCAGAACATTACCCAAAGCATTACACTTCCTCCACCGGCTTGTTTTCATCCCACAGTGCATTATGATGCCAACACTTCCCCAGGTAAATGACGCACACGTACCCGGCCGTCCACATAGTGCAACAGGAAACGAGATTCATCAGACTAGACAACCTTCTTCCAATCATTCAAGGTCCAGTTTTGATGCTCGCGTGCCCATCGTAGGCACTTTCGACGGTGAACCAGGTTAGCATGGGCACTTGGAACGGCCTACGGCTACGCAGCCCCATTGTCAGCAGGGTTTGATGTATTATGTGTTGTGACACATTGCTACTTGCCACACTGCCACCAGCATTCAGATTATGGGCGAGTTGCGCCACAGTATCCTTTCTGTTGGCTCGAGCCTTCCTCGCAGAAGATACGGGATAACCTTCGCTCACCTCTAGCATCGATGAACCGTGATCGCCCTCCCCCCGATAGGGGACCACTTTGACGTGGTGGGGGGGCTTCGGACCCAGCAACCCGGTCGAAAGCTCTGCCAGCCGGATTGGGTCCCCGGTTGGGCATAGCCAAGACCAACCGAGGTCGAGGACGCCGCCGACCGGTTGGATGTTCCGGTTGGACGGTGACGGTGTCTTAGACCTCACCTATCAGGTGCTCTGGGTGAGCAGTTCGAGGGCTCGGCTGAACGTTCTCGACTAGTAGGCTTGAGCCATCACAAAGTCTGGGCCTCACTAAGAGTCTCCACCCCGGGAGCCGAGCGAACTTGGATTTACATATCCTAGTTCATGGCTAACAGGGGAACAGATTAAAGTTAGGTTTCTTCCGGTGGTTAGCTTTCCTTTTATAGGACTGCTGCCATGTGAGGTCGGGGTTGAGGTGCGTCTATATGGCGCATTCTTGCCCCCGGCTGTAGATAGTCATGGCTTTTCTTAACCAGGTAGTGTCGTGAGACGGAACCGGGAATTGACGTGGTTGCATAACATCACAACAAATAGAAGAACCGTGATCGGCCAACACCTTTCTGGCGGTTCGTGGTTTTTCCCTCCTCGGCCTACTTTTTGAAGGTACTAACTACGGCTGACCGTGAGCACCCCACAAGACTTGCCGTTTCGGAAATGCTCTGATCCAATCGTCTGGCCATTACAATTTGGTCTTTTCCATCTGAAGAACAAGAATAACACTGATTAACAGAGCTCAGTATGAAGTGTTATTTATTCTCTTTCATGACCTTCACACGCGTTGTCGTTCATCTGCAGTTGTTCGATTTGCATAAAGACGAGCTGGTGAATGTTTTTGCTTTTAGTGTATCTCAGAAGAGCAGGGTAGGTAAGTCCTTTAACTTCATTAGTTAAAATGAAAATATAAGCAGTTAAAACTTTGTTGAAAGTGAAACTAAAGAGTAAGAGTTAACTGATAAAGTTTGATTTCCAGAGTTAAATTTCTAAAATCTTCGACTTCAAAGGACAGACGTCAGATATTTAGTGGAGTGAATGCTATCGATTCACGAATGCTTCGCTAAATGTATGACGTTTGTCGTATTAGGATTACGGGCGGTTGATAACGCTTAAGAAATCGCAAATTACGTTTTAATAAGCACTTTGTTCCCGTTTCATAACTGCTTGCCATAAAACAGTTGCCGCTATTCAAAGACATAATCCTTTCGTTTGCGAAATGAGAGATGTCGCAAAGCAGTTGCTTCATTTTAGGGTAATTAGGCTGTGAAGAGCAAAAGCGAAATGGCAAAACAAATAGAACTGCAATAATAACAAGGAAATCTATTTGAGTATGGTAATCACTCATCCTTTCCTTTGGTGTTTTGTCTGAAACAATATAAAATGTGTCTTATTTAACTTCAAATGGCAGAATTGGTGTTTGCAAAGCTCCAGGAGTATATAAACAGTTGCAGCATCTTAGAGAAATTCGCCAACCTTCTGTACTTTCATTGCTTAATTGTCATATTTGGGCATCATGCTGTGTCAATAAGAAATAATTTGCATTTTATAGCTTTGCGCATACACGTGATGTTTCAAATGTAGTCCATGTGACCAGCCCGATCCAGGGGGAGGGCAAGGGTTCCACGAGTTTACTGTAACAGTAAGTTTCCTTGGGAATGTTAGTAAGAGTAATAGGAGTAAAAATTTACTAATGTGTATTTCAAGCATCTTTCATGGAAGTTTTAAAGTTGGAATGGCAATCTTGTTTCTTGGCCCATTTTTTATTTCGTGCTCGATCGATCAATCCTTCCCCCCTTTATTTTTTCCCTAGATCTAGGCCTTCATGTGATGAAAAACTTGAACGTCATTTTTTTTTTATTTAGAATTGAAATATTTTAATTTATTTCAGTATCTCCGCAAAACTGCCCACCCTGCCCACGATCAGTACGGGACACCGACAGGCTTGGAAAGGCCGCTGTCCGTCGGATGGGACGTTAAGCTGTGACCCCGTGTTTGGGAGAGCCATACCCTGTCACGTTAAAGAACACGCTGGATGGCCTTGACGGGAGCTACCATCTGTCTCCCAACAGCTGTTCCAGTGAGGGGTATTTTGTACCCCTTGACCAGGTTGGTCAGAGGGGTATTTTTGTACGAACAACCAAAAAAAAATTACTCTTTTACAAATTAATAAGTCATCAGTAGCCCGTGGCTGCACATAGAGTAGTGTCGGTCCTTAATTTCTCAAGCCCGGCATTAGTTACAGTCGATAAAAGCACAAGACCATCTTTGCTGCAATACTTAATACATGAAAAAGAGTGCTGACAATAAAATTTTAAACTCATCGATTAAAATATCTACAAGAACGTTTGTGTTCCAATTCAAAGTGTAATAATATACATATATATTTATGCTTGATCTGAAATTGTAGTTTTAATATCAATACTAATATGAGCCAGGCATCGGGAAATAACCCCGTGTTTGGGAGAACCATACCCTGTCACGTTAAAGAACACGCTGGATGGCCTTGACGGGAGCTACCATCTGTCTCCCAACAGCTGTTCCAGTGAGGGGTATTTTGTACCCCTTGACCAGGTTGGTCAGAGGGGTATTTTTGTACGAACAACCAAAAAAAAAATTACTCTTTTACAAATTAATAAGTCATCAGTAGCCCGTGGCCGCACATAGAGTAGTGTCGGTCCTTAATTTCTCAAGCCCGGCATTAGTTACAATCGATAAAAAGCACAAGACCATCTTTGCTGCAATACTTAATACATGAAAAAGAGTGCTGACAATAAAATTTTAAACTCATCGATTAAAATATCTACAAGAACGTTTGTGTTCCAATTCAAAGTGTAAAAATATACATATATATTTATGCTTGATCTGAAATTGTAGTTTTAATATCAATACTAATATGAAGATATGATATAAAATTAGCAGATTTAAGTGGTAAATTAAAAAAAGTAAAGATTTGTCTCTTGAACAATAATATTTAAATATTGTTCTTCTACTTATATTATTAACGGAGTAATCTTAAAAGTTTCTCTAGGTGGTTTTACCCTCTGAACTGCAATTATTTTGCAGATAATGAGCTAAACGACCAGGTCACAAGGATCCCGGGTTCACAGAAAGTTGGGGAAAGAGAATCCATTGGACAGATATTAAGAGACAATTGGAAATTTTCCGTCAGGCACTCCAGCAGGTTGTTTAGCGTGCACAGGATGTTGCTTTCCTACACACTAGGCTACGGTTTGACGCCCCATCCGACGGACGACAGCGTTTCTAAGCCTATTGGTGTCTCCTTTCCGCCCGAGGGCAGGATGGGGGTTTAGGGGAGATAATTCTCCACGCTGGCGCAAATGAAATCTGGGAACATTAGATTACGAAACAGATGCGCTACGAATTGAACTAATCTCCCGCCAATTGGAGCTATTATTGCCCAGCTCAACTTCTGTAAGCGTAATTAATGGTGGAGTTTGCAAAAAAAACGTTTTAAATTTTATCACTTAAATTTTTTATTTAGTAATTTTAACGTTATTTTAGATTTCTTAAACAATTTTACATGAAACATAATTAGAATTTTTTTTTCTGTAACACGATTCAGAAATATCTAAAAGATGTTTAAAAAGTCGTTTAAAATGCTATTCATTTTTTTTTAATTTCCGAAGTTTTATTTATTTAAGGACACCGAAGATTTGAAAAATCACCGAAAATATTATTTAGAAGAAAAAATATTTACTAATTAGATTGATTTCATCTGCCAAATATAATGCGTTACTTATTAATTTCAAATTGAAAACGCTGTAATTAAAAAAATAATAATATACACCATTAAAGCTGCATTCATTGGGATGTCTTTTAGCTTATGAATCATTTTTAGCCCCTCTTTTGAATTTTTTAGGTATCTTGAATATTTTAATCGTATTTAATATTTTGCTTCTGTATTTTTCTTGTTTTTCGTTACACACTTTTATATTATACATTCGTTATTTCTTTTTTTCACGGGTTATTTGCATCCATTGTGGTTGCTTTTAATAACTTTGGCTCCTGGTACCATGTCTTTTAACTTTTGTCGCTAATCTCGTGTCTTTTAATTGCATTTTTAATCTTATTTGGCGCATTACAACCTGAGTTGCTGATGTGCCATAAAACCGTAAACAACCAAACCAAACTTGAATATTTTGTTTTGATGTCAGAAAGGCTGTTTTTTTCTCAGGGTGTTGGGAACACTCCAAAGGAAAACTCGTGCAACTGCGATGAATCGTAAGTGCGATAAATACTTTAAAATGTATGAAGATGGCATTCTGCAAACCAAGGACACGACTACAGATTGCTGATTATGTCTAATGAAATTATTTTGGAATCAAATTATTTATCTAGGGAAGTTATCAGAAACGCTATTGTAGTGAAGAATGCAGCGTTCTTTGCATTAGTTACATTATTAAGTTACTGTTCTGTGTGAAAATTATCTTAAAAAATACGGAAACAAAAATCAACTAGAATAATTAGGTAATCCAGTTAGGTGAATTCGGGGTAATTGGATATTCTATTAATAGTTCTTGTCGATGCTGAAGGGCAAAGTGCACCACGCAGATATTTTATCCTTACTCTTCAAATAGCACCAGAGATATCGAATTTTTGCAAAGGGAATTTGAATATCTTACTTGACCATATTTTTCGAGTCAAAATCGGATAAGTGATCTAAGAAATATTTTTTTTTCGAACCGAAAATCATGATACATGGTCCAAGAAAAACTTTCTGGAAGAAAAATTCGTGAACGTGGTCCAAGAAAAAGTTTATGGAAGAAAAATTCTTGACACATGGTCCAAGAAAGGTTTTTTTCTAAACAAAAATCGTGACACATGGTCCGAAGAAAGGTTTTTTCTAAACAAAATTCGTGACATATGGTCCGAGAAAGTTTTTTTCCTAAACAAAATTCGTGACACATGTTCCGAGAAAGGTTTTCTTATGTATAAAATTCGTGACACATTGTCCGAGAAAGGTTTTCTTATGTATAAAATTCGTGACACATTGTCCAAGAAAGGGTTTTTTCTAAACAAAATTCGTGACATATGGTCCGAGAAAGGTTTTCTTATATATAAAATTCGTGACACATTGTCCAAGAAAGGGTTCTTTCTAAACAAAATTCGTGACATCTGGTCCGAGAAAGGCTTTTTCTGAACAAAATTCGTGACACATGGTCCGAGAAAGGTTTTTCCAAACAAAATTCGTGACATGTGGTCCAAGAAAGGTTTTTTTCTAAACAAAATTCGTGACACGTGGTCCAAGAAAGGTTTTTTCTAAACAAAAGCCGTGACACATGGTCCAAGAAAGGTTTTTTCTAAACAAAATTCGTGACACATGGTCCAAGAAAATTTTTTTCTAAACAAAATTCGTGACACATGGTCTAAGAAAGTTTTTTTCTAAACAAAATTCGGTTCACATGGTTCAAGAAAAGTATTTTGTTTACGAAACAAAATTTGAGAGACATGGCTGGTGAAAGGAATTTTTCGAACCAAAATTCGAGACACATGGTCTAAAGATATTTTCCGAAACAAAATTTGCGACACGAGGTCGAACGAATGGGTTTCAATCCAATAGGTGAATTTATTCATATGAAAACTGCGAAATACGACAATTATCATATTGCGAATCGTCTTTATCGAAAAAGAATAAAATAACACGAAAAACATACAAAATTGAGAAAAAGATATATATTATGGACACCTCTTCATGCGTTAAGGTTTTTCAGTCTGGGAATCTACACCACTTGTGGCTTTGTCTTGTTATTTTCGGAACTTGTTTTTCTTATTCAAATGCCTACTGACTTGCTTCAAAGCAATGCTTAATGGTTACTGACTTGTTTCAAAGTAAGATATATATTAATATTTAATCGAGTAAGCTCTTCACTAAATATTAAATGAGTAAGCTCCACTCTCATACTCATCGTGAGTAAGCTTCTCCCCTTTGAGAGCTTAACATTTTGCGCAATCTGTGTTATTCTCATACTTCAAAATTTTATTTTTTTACATCTCACCGGTATTTGGCTTGTGTTTTGTATTTCCCGCTCTATTTTTGTGATTGAAAATAATCCGTTGGCTTTTGTTTTATCAACTTTGCAACAATATATCATGGGGGCGGGGGGAGACAGGTAAAGTTATCAGCCTCTGATGGTTGAGACTGATGCAATAATGTCGTATAGTCGAACTCGCCACATTTTTATTGTGAAGTTCATTTTTAGGTGCACACTATAAAAGTAAGTTTATCTGAAAAATTATTTAAGAAGTTATCATATTCGGATCCAAGAAAAAGATTGGATTCCCATTGCAGCATAACATTTTACGGGATTTAATAGATTTCTGGAAAAAATGCGCGAAATATGAACAAGTTTAATAATTTTTTGCTTCTTTTACCCTAACTGGCATTTTCAAGGGGTTGGGATAGGGGTGGCGTAATCGAGGTATTATTATGTATCAAGAATTCCTTGATAATCGACGAAGGTATAAAGTGCACCGATGCAGATATTTCGGATGTCTTCGAGAATGAAACTGCGCAATAAATGAAATTTGTGACGGACGTTATTGTGATGCAGAATGCAATTCAACAGGCAACAGATTTCGTAACGAGGCCAAATGTTAGGACTGAAATCAGAAATGATGAAACCTTCCTCCCCGTTCATCTCGCACGGTTATTTATCGTCACTGTCCGCAACCTCGTGGTACTTCCGGGTACCTAATGATGCTCATAAATATAAATGTCAGCCATCGCCGTAGCTGAGTGGCTGTGATAATGTCAGTCTGCTGTCTCTTCTAATGGAGATGAACAGTACTGTGATATCCCGCAGATCTGCCAGTTTCATCATTCCCTGTGGGATTGTGTACGTGAGTGACCATCTCGTAAAAACGATACGATGATGGGCGGGCTTTCGTATCAACGAATCGCGCAAGGAACTCATATCTATGTGGTTCAATACCACACCTAGGGTTCGGTTGCTTTACCTCTGAGCGGCACTCTTCTGCAATCTGATGATTAGCGTGCTCGGCTACTGATCAAAGGGACCTGGGTTCGAGCCCCGGGTAAGGCATGGATGTTTGTGTTGTTTTTCTGCTGAGGTCCTGCCATCATCACAGACCTCTATTATGACGTATAAACTGACAGACTCGTGTCAGACCTCTGTGGCAAGTAGATGCTTGAGGCGATTTTTTTTTCTAATGATGTTACCTGCCTTAGGGGAGGGGGAGGGGAAGTCAGTAGCGTGCCAGGCTCGTAATCTGCAGTCTCAAGGTTCGAGTCCGAGCTGGGCTAGCGTTGAGATTTATCTCCGCAAAACTTCCCGCCCTGCCCTCGGTCAGTGGGGACACCGAGAGCTTGGAAAAGCCAACGTCCGTCAGATAGGATGTTGAGCTGTGGCATCGTGTGTGGGAGAGAGCCATACCACGTGCACGTTAAAGAACACGTTGTATGGACTTCACGGGAGTCTACCATCTGTGTCCTAACAGCTGTCCAGTGGTTCTCCACCAACCTTCTCTGAGCCCTCTGGGTCCATGTGACAGCCATTTAGCCCATTGCATGCAAAAAACGTGCCGCTCAGAAGTAAAACAACCCAACCTGTCTTGGGATGTTTTAAAAAGATAACATACATCGATCTATTGATCTATTCGATCTTCAAATCCAAAGCGATCGATCTGAAAAAGGAGCCTGAAGCATTTCTAGGTTCATTAAAATTTGTGCTTATCATTAACTGTATTCTATATTTTTCCTTGTCTTACCAAATGCGATCTCTCAGAGCTATAGAAGCTGGATGATTGAGCATTTGAATAACTTGTGTGCATTTACAAAAATTATTATCACGTAAAATCTTTAGATGCAATAAAAGGATGCTGCATTAAAAAAAGATAATATTCAACGTTATATTTCTTAGAAAATTCAGGCATTTACAGATTACTATGCAAATTTCTTTTCTGCATACATTAGTCGTTAAGTGGTTATATAAATCATCATATTTAAATTAAGATTAAGTCAGCTAGTGTAAGGAAAGTTCAAGTAAGTGTACTAAATTGCTTCAGTTTCTCTTTCCAAGCTCTTTTCTGCTTATACACATAAATTAGAAACTATCGTTAATATGATAAAGCTTGAGAGCTGTAGATAAAAGTGTTACATCAAAATGTGGCAGGGTGGGGGATCGTTCCCAGTTCGAGCCCCAGCTAGATCAGCGTTGATATTTATCTCCGCCCTGCGCACGGTCAGAGAAGAACACTGATGGGTTGGCAAAGGCCACCGTCCGTCGGATGGGACGTTATGTCATAGCTCCTTGTGCGGGAAAACCATATCCTGTGCACGTTAAAGAACACGCTGGATGGCCTTGACGGGAAGCTACCATCTGTCTTTTAACAGCTGTCCAGTGGGTCCCTTCCTACCAACGTTCTATGAGTCCTCGGGATCCTTGTGACCTGACCATTTAGTCCATGTGTGCAAAAAAGTGCCGCTCTGAGGTAAAACAACCGAACATCAAAATTAATGCTCTACCTTTCGCTAAGAAGCAGATGTTAATTCTAATATATGAATTCGACAGAAAGGGTTGCATGTTAAGGACGGGTGAAATAAATTCCAGTGTATGGGTTGTTTTTTGAAAAACTGTTGGACAATGATTTTTATTTTACCTTTATTCAGAATTTAATGTTGCCTATCACAGTTTTGATTTTGACTCATTATATTTTGCAGAGTATAATTTTATTCAGTTTCTTTTTAACAAGTATTATACCTTAGTATTACTAAAAGTTCGGTTTTATCCATTTTTGTATTTAATAAGCAAAATATTTACGATCTTATATCGAAAGTAATTTGTTCAGATAAAAAAAAATCACTACCATATATTGTTCTAAAAGAGGGATAGCCAATCTAAACTTAACGAAGAGCCACCAGGGAAAAAATGTTCTTAAAGAATCGTAGGAAAAATTCTCCACTTGAGAACGAAAATATACATTTGTCAAGGAAGATATCACTCTTAGTTTAAAGTGAAATTAATTTTAGAGGAAAAATTGTCATGAACTGGATGGGATATAAATCCACGACCTCCTGATGACATATCGAATCACATCCGGATCAATTTTTCCTCTAAAACTGCTATCGTTAAATTAAGAGTGATACCTCCTTGATAGTTCAAGAAATTTCTCGTCGCTTTCATTCAACATACATTTCTTATAGTATCTTGACTAAAAAACAAATATACATTTTTTAACAAGTACTATGAATTAACAGCATCGTCTAGCTATGCGTCTAGAAACGTTTGGTCAAAGAAAAAAAATAACTCTGATTTAGTATATCGATTATTTTGTTGTATGAGCCGCAAGTCATGGTTCCGTTCTTAGTAACAAAAACAAAGGGATTTGGTTAAGTTGGGAGAACCGCAGCAGTAGTGGCGGTGGATGAGTTTGTTGCAGGAAATGCATTCATAAATGCGGAGCTATGTAAAATCAATGGGGCAGGGCCGTTTGCTGAAGGGATTTGGGAATTGGGCCATGAAAGGACGGTTGTTGCTGAGAGAGAATGCTGAGATAGTTTTGAAGCTGACTCTTCAGTTAGAGCAGCAGAGAAGTTCAGTCATGTGTAGATCGTAGATTTCTCGTTATTTGGTTATATGATAGGGAACTCGATCTGGTCGATGAAGCAGTCTGTCTGAAGAAAGGAGGATTGGGTTTCTTCAGTTCAATTCACAATAGGGGTTGAAATCTGAAGAATACCTAAATGAGCTTTCATTGTTTCCTTGATGTGTTATACAGAGTAGTACATTACACAGGCACAAGAGTAGGAATAATTTTGTGGAAATAATGAATTTCGTCGATTGATAATTTTTTTCCACAAAATTACCTGTTGACATAAAATTCGAGAAATAATCCGTGAAGTTTGTAATTAATTGAGAGGAATAGAAGTTTTTTCAAGGGAAAGAAACGATAATATGTACAAGTATTAATATATTTTCAATGTTTGCATTATTCCTTTATTTAGAGTCGTATTTAATTGTGGAACATGAATTTCAATTGCATATTTCGAATTTTTTTAAATTGAGAAACATACACCGGATATCCCATAAGTCCATAAACGTAGACAAAATAATGATATTCAACTGTACACGTATTCAACTTTAATATTCACCTTATTCAGCTTTAATTAAGTGAATATTAAAGTTGCACTTTATGCAACTTTAATATTCACTTAATTCAACTGTACCGAATCCATACTGAGGTATCAAATGCTGAAACTGAGCACCCTTGTGTTGCTTGCAAATAGTATTCCTGTCTTTGAGTGGCCGAAGCACGTTAAGAGGAAAGGACGGTGTTACCTTGCGACATTCAATGCGGATGGTCTCCTTTAATTCATCCAGTGTTCGAGAGGGCGATTTTTGTACACATGAGATTTTAGGTGGCCACCATAAAAAAGAACTCCCAAGGGAGTCAATTCTGGACTTCTAGGTGGCAATTTCATCGCCCCACGTCGACCTACCATTTATGGGGTAGTGCTTCATCCAAACAAGTTCAAACAGTTATGGTGTAGTGGGACGGTGCCCCATCCTGCTGAAAGAAAACACTGTGGTAACGTGCTAAGGGTATCCCTCTAAGTAGGGGTATAGTCACCGGTGACTATCTCGGTATAAAAGTAATGCTGAGTACTATTTATTAGAAAAAACCCTCTATTTTAGTCGTAATTTTTCGAATTTTTGACTTTCCCCTTTAAAAACCCCCTTATCAAAATTCCTCCCCTTTATGAAAAGCCAGTGGCGCCATCTAGTGTATATACTGAGTACTATTTTTAGAAAAAAACCCGATTTTAGTCGTGATTTTTCCAATTTTTGACTCCCCTCATTAAAAAACCCCCTATCAAAAGTTCCGCCCCTTTATTAAATCACCCCTTTATTAATACACACACCCCCTCATTAAAAAAAACCCTTATCAAAAGTTCCCTTTATTAAAACTTCACTGATCACAAACTCCCTTGGTTCTAACATCATCTGAAATTTTCCAAGTCCAACTAAATTTTGGGTGGCAACGATCAGAATGGCTGATGCAATCCTCTAAATAATTACAAAACTTTCGGTGACAGCACTTCACAGAAAATCAACTCCCAAAGTTGTATAATCCCTGTATTTATTGCAAATTTTTATTCCTTATTAATTAAACACTTATCAAAACTCCCGTCTCCCTCATTAAAAACCCCCTTATCAAAAGCTCCCTTTATTAAAATTTCACTGATCACAAACTCCCTTGGTATCTAACCTCATCTGAAATTTTCCAAGTCCACTAAACTGTTTTGAATGGCAACGCTCACCCCCGTCTCAGAATGGTTGATGCAATCCTCTAAATAATTATTCATATTTGGCGAATTCGACCTTCATCGAGACCTGTGACATACAAGCTGTAACAAGCTGGCAGCATACGTGACAAGGTCTCTTCTTATCGGGGGTCAAGAGGGTGTTTGCAGACAGAACTGCCATGTACACTATCAGCAGTACGGTATTTGCATTTGTTGCTGATAAGATCCGAATTTTAATATCTACAAGCTTTAACTGCACCAGAGCGAATGACAGTTCTTATCGCTACATTGTCAAAGAGTGAATGCCGATGTGCACTATCTGTTTACATTTGCTACTGATAAACGATTTCCTTCCTTAAAAATAGAAACTAAGTAAATAATTCGGACAGTGCTTTAGATCACGTGTTTACTCCGAATGTATCTCATGAAGCCTATCAGATATTGGTGAAGGTTGTCCTTGATCATGTTGAAAGATGTATCAAGGGTGTTTATGATATAACATTTGCCTGTATATAAGCTCGCACCCCACTTGCTACGTCATTCCTTGCTACTGGTCAGAAGCTATCTGTCAGAAGTTTTTACTCTTAGTTTGCGCATAGTTTTGAAGTCTGTCTTTGGTCACCATGGAGAAAACCACCCTGTCCTTCAGTGAAGTTGTTCCATCTGTACTCGAGAGCGTCGGTATCCCATCATACCAAAAAACCATATCGTATGATGAATGCCTGCAGATTGTAATGAATATATTGACAGAAAAAATTTTACGAGCCCTGAGCATCATGTGTGATGGAGAGACCATCACCATAGAACTAGATGAAGTGGCTCGTTAATATTTATGCAGAGTCTGTTTTGCCGAAGAAGCGGCACTAAAACATGGTGAAAACACGGACTATGGGGCTGTGGTGGAGGATGCTATGACCTCCATAGGAATAGCTAACATTGTTGAAGTGGTGGCATAACAAGAGAAAAAAAAGGTTCTTTTCAGAACGCTTCATTTGTGTCGAAAGAATTACCGATCGTACAATTTCTGTTCACAACTCTTACTTCTCTATCTACACGTTTCTTCTATATCTGTACAATCAACTCATTGTCTCCCCGATTAACAGAGTGAATTTTATATGGTGTTTAACCTTCAGTTAAAATGATAATTTTGCACACTATGTTAGGATTAACAACTCTTATAGTGTATAAGTAGTTTTTGTTGCTAGGATCCCTCTCCACTTTTAAAATTTAGATCTTACACATTCTTGCAGTCTCCCTCTCGCCCACATTTATTAAAAGTATCAACTTTATTATGAATCAGTTTAATCATCTTCCTCAAAGATCTTTTGAACAAAGTTAAATAATTGCTGTTTCCTGTCGAAATGCTGCACTTTATCAGAGCAGGTCAACGGAAACTCCCTGTATGTTGCCTTCGAATCTTTTAGGGGGTTAAGTACACAGCAGTTTATCGCGTTCTCCAAGCGGTCAGCTGATTTTACAAGGTCGTCTTATACCGTTCATCACAATTAAAGAAAGCATGGTTACAGGGAAAATATGGTTTGACCTCGTACATTAGAAAGGGAACATACAGAAAATTGTTAATGTCTTAAGAAATGTGTGACGTATAATTCAGTGTAAAAATGGAAAAACTTAATACGAGTTTCGCAAAATGTGTAAAAATTCCAGTGGGATAAGAAGTAATACGAAATCTTTAGCATTATTCCCTTGTGTCCTTTGTTAGGTGATAGTGTTAACATCCACGAATTTTCAAATGACATTCGGGGGTTATCACTTAAGTTTCAACTTCTTTTATTTTTTCCTACCATGATAATGCATAGTTTCTGTGGAACAGTTCGCTGGTGACTTCGATGCAAAAAATGCCGCAGGGGGCGATCTTTCTCACAGTAGCGATATGACCATGCACTTTGCTAAAAAACGAACCTGGTACATGCATTTCCCATAAAAAATAAAGATTTGAACTAAAAAGTCATTAAAACCGTGAATGGACTGATCTGATTGATAAAAATATGTGAAACGTAATGTACTGAACTTGAGGGTTGACAACATTAATATAGACAGGGATTGACTTCCACACCTGTTTTCTCTATACTATCATAAATTGAGAAACCTCGATGCTTGAGAAATGATTCATTCAACTATCAAAGATGAATAGACCTCTGTAAAGTTTAATTCTCCACACAATCTTCTTAGTTAATTCTGCTGTAGATGTCTAATTCTGTCAGGATCACAAGGGATGTTTTACACATTTCAATCAAGGACTTTCTCTTTTTCTGACATCTTATTCGTTAATCAAAGTGTCTATCTACAAAAGATACTACGCATCAGACGTTAATAACTCATCATTACACCGACAAACTACCTATCTGGTTCAGATGTTGTGTAAGCATTTAGAATGAAAGACAACATGATTACCAGTTTCCTTATTAAAGCTTCACTGTTATACAATCTTAGAGATAAACTAACTCTTCAGATGCATGTTTCTTCACAGATTCGTAAAGCTCTCATTATGTATTCTTTGCTTTCTCTCAGGCAATACCACTATCACACATCTCACAAGATAATTAAAGCTCAAACACTGATACATCTTCCACCTAGGTATATTTACTTTCTAATAAACCAAACGACCAAAGTAGATAAATCGCAACCATCATCAGATTATTATTTTTCCATATATCTTTACGTTGAAAATCTCACAATAGTCTGAAATGGACAGTACTTTACCCACGATACAGCTATAAGTTATGATAGCCAACATCTATCCTTTAGACAGTAGGTTAGTTACTTCTGATCTAAGAAACCTAGAGATCCATGGTAAGACATGAGTGTTGTTTTTTCTACTGAGTACCTACGTCGTATGAAAGGTAACCGTTAAAACAAATAGTTGCTTAAAGCCATATTTAAAGATATACTGATTTCGAACTCATTAAGATTCTGCAATCAATAGGTGCACGACCTATACCTTCCATCTCCTAACGTATGAAAAGGAAAGTTTGTCTGTTTTAATAGCACGAACAGTCATTCTTTCACAATAAGTCAATGTTGACTGCATTAAATATGATTCGAGCGAGTGGAAGACAAGGCGCTATCTCATGCTCTTTTCAGAGTTCCTGGTTCTACAGTCCCCCGGTACGTTGGAATAAGTGCATAAGTGTGGGTGAAGGTGGCTATTTTTCGCTGCAAACACAAGTTTTTCGACAAAGATATGGTGTTTCACTTGTTTGGAAATCTGAAATAACATTACCTATAGAAAGAACCATTACTCCAGTAAATTCCATAAGCATAATGCTTCTCGATTCTGAGGGCTCCCATAACCGATAGACAAGACAATACTTTGCGTTTCAACCGTTTACAGGACCTAACGCATAGTCTTTCACATTACAAACACTCATCAAGACAATCGCCACATTACAGAAGATTGAAAAAGAGAAGCGAAAGAAAAGCACCCTACCCAGCATTCTCACATTAAAAGAAAACGTAACGTAAACATTCGAAACAGACAGATCTGTCCGACAGATGGCGCCCTGTGCCAGCAAGAATACAAGTAACAATAGTTTAACCATTCACTTTTTAAGTTTAGGGTGTTAATGTTACATTTCGTACAACAACGTTCGTTTCTGGTGAAGATGCAAGTCAGCAACATTCACTTTTTGTGTAAACATGGGAATAATACATGTAACTTTTCAGTTGTATGTGAATCAAACAGTCACTTTGAGAAGAATATTGACAAAAACATCACCGTAAATTCTTTCAAACATGTATCGTGTCTCCTTCTTAATATCTATATACTATTCTTTCGAGCACAAATGTTAAAAGATAGAAATTTCTAAGGAAGATGAACATGCAACAGTTAAAATACGGTAAATAAGCGATTTTCTGCGTTTTGGGCATTTCACCAGCGCCATCTAGTGAGAAATATGTTGACTGCATTAAGTCTGATTCGAGTAAACGGAAGACAGCAGCTGTTATTACTTTCAAGCAATCTGTTTATGAATGATTATGTATGTACGAGAATGTTTCTCTGATCTTATGCAAAGTATATTCATGTTTATGTGGTGTATGGCATTATACATAAGTGTATACATACATCAATGCGATGGAGTAAGTTTTTTGTTCATATTTATTTTTGTCACATACTTGTTTCGTCTCTGTAATGGTATGTTTGTGTGTGTGCGTGCATGTACGTGTGTATATGTTTTCATGTTTGTTTCTCTGTGTTGTGCAGTGTGCTGCCGTCAGTCTCCTAACAGATCTCCAGTAAGTCCCCTTCTCCCAACCTTCTCTGAGCCGTCAGGGTCCTTGTGACCTGACAATTTAGCCCATTTTGTGCGGAAAAAAAGCGCCGCTTAGATGCAAAACAACACAACCTTAGAAGGGAAAAATGTAGAGCATCGGTCGATGATGATCGCCCATTGACACAGTAAGAAGAAAGTTATATTTATTTTTAAAACACGAAACTTTTTGTTGAATATAATTTTCTCCGTTTTTTATTATATTAGTTTTAGCTTTTTTTGCTGTTAATTACTGATATTTTAACGTTAATTCTAATTATTAAAATGTATCTACTTTGGTAAGCTGCGAGGAAGTGAGCACAGCATCACGTGGACCGGGATGAAATGAATGCAACCAATGTGTGTCGAGTTCGTTCACCTAACTTTGAAAATAAGCTATTTACGGAAAAAATCACTAGACATAAATTGAAGATCTCGGTCAGAGCTCTCTAAATCTCTATTTTCTATAATATTAATCTGATATTTACAGAGTTAATAGAAGCTAGGATTCGCTTATCACTTCACATACACTATATTGCAAAAAGTGTTCGGACACTTTCATGTTAAGTGAACGAATAGCCACATTCAAATCTACCAAACTTCGAAAATAAGCTTTTTGCGGAAAAAAATTCACTAGACATAAATTGAAAACCTCGGTTCAAATTGATGAAAACTTCAAAAATCCTTACAGAAAATTTAAGTGAAACTTTTGCTAGTTTTGAAAATTTACTTCATAAAGTTAAATCACAACTGTTATAACAAGTTGTTCGCAATATAAATGCGATATTTGAATTTTCTGTAAGGATTTTTGAAGTTTTCATCAATTTGAACCGAGGTTTTCAATTTATGTCTAGTGAATTTTTTCTGCAAAAAAGCTTATTTTCGAAGTTTGGTAGATTTGAATGTGGCTATTCGTTCACTTAACATGAAAGTGTCCGAACACTTTTTGCAATATAGTGTATGTGAAGTGATAAGCGAATCCTAGGTTCATATATAGGTGTTTGAACAGAAATGTGAATCTAGCACTGTGTGAAGCACTGTGTTTTCCTAGAATTAAGTATGGTGTGACGAAAAACATTTGGAATCACTGATCTACTCTTTTTGAAATGGATTTGTAGATGATGCACTTGTTGGCGTAGTTTTTTTAGCATTGCTTATCATTTAAATAACTTTTATGCAGCAACCCATTTATCATGAAATGTCAGTAAAATATACCATAAAGAAAACTTGAGATTGAGGTGAGACCTTAGTAGTAAAAACAAGATCCATGTTTTCAAGGTTTGTGATTCATGTGTAGAGCTTTAATTGCGTGGGTATGGAACACCAAGATTTTATGAAGCAGTAGTGTCTGACTAAGAATGCACATAGTGCTGAAATAAAAAGAACTTTTTATAATCAATAATGTCTGGTTTTTTATCGGGTGCTAAGTAATCGAAAGTCTGAAACACTTTCTTCCAAGGTAGGCAATTTATTCAAAAACTCATGTTTTAAATCTATAATTTCTTCTCCATTTTAATTTTGAAAGAGAGAAAGCTTTCAACTCGAACTATCTGGGCTTATCGCGCCATTATTGATTCAAATGAGGTTTGAGAAAGGATGTAACTGTAATGACCTTAAAGCTAGTTGGGATTGTCGAAACTTTGGTTATTTCCGAAAACTATTGAATATTTATTCCTGCTTTAACAAAACACTTTTTGTTTCGTCTCCATTCCAGTTATTAGCATTCTCAAAGAGGGAGGAGGATATCCTCCCGGGTTTGACCCTAATTTTAAGTAATTGCTGCATATTGAACCTCCCCCCTCTCATAAGACGATCGCTCTGTTTTTAAAATATTTGAGAAAAATCCATGATTACGGCAGAACTTTTGTATTTCTGCAACAAAATAATTTTTTCTGTTTCGGTTTCCTAAATTGTACTTAGATCTTTGTTTCAAATTTCAAATCAGATAAAACCTCTTTTTTTATCTGTATTTAAGATTTAAGTATAGTACAGATTAAAATTTCTCTTATGGGTTCTTTTTTTTCTGTTTTTTTTTATAAAGAGATAATTAACCAAAATCTTAATATATCAGGAGAAATATATATAGATATATGTACTGGACGGAAAAATGGAAACAGTTCCGTGTTATCTCAAAAGAAAATCTCATTCAGAACTCAATAATTTCTTCAATATGAGTTTTAAAGGAAAATATGTCTAAAGCTAAAGATCTCAATCAAATCTATATAAATATTGATGTTTAAACACTATTTGCTGAGTATTCAAAGATTTATGAAAGCAGAAATATTTAACAGGCTACAAATAATTGATCCCAAAATTTAATTAAAACATTAAAATAGGTTAGGAGGAAATACAGTCGCTCAAAAAAATATTCGAACACTATGGTTGATTACAGAATTCAAAAAAAATATTTGGCAATGATTTTTTTAAGAAATTAGTGATCTGGCAACCTTCGTGTCACGTGACATGAAGGTTGCCAAATCAATAATTTGTAAAAAAAATAGTTGCCAGATATTTTTTCTGAATTCTGTAATCAACTATAGTGTTTGGATATTTTTTTTTGAGCGACTATACAGTGACTCTAGTCGAGTACTGGCAGAATCAACTATGATCTCTGATCTCTTAACCTCTTCTAATGTTTTAATTAAATTTTGGGGTAAATTTTTTTGTAGCCAGTTAAATATCACAGCTTTGATAACTGTTTGAATACTGAACATATATTATTTAAAATCGAAATGAAGATAGATTTGATTGAGAGCTTTATTTCTCTTTAGACATATATTTTTATTAAAAAATCCAATGAAGATGGAGGAATGGAGCCACTCTTTCCATTTTTCTGTCAGTACATACCCATGTATTTTTCAGTTATATTACCCGTATGTTTCAAGAAATTTATTAACGACCACTAAAACTGAGAGAAAACGTTTATAACAGAATGGTGTTCCGGTTCATTCCGACTCGACATTGACTACTCCCTTTCAGTCGTTACTCTTGCTCGCCTCCCCCTCCCCACTCTTTATTATTTTCTAGTTACGAGGCTGATTACTTATGAGAAATTTAGTAAACTTTACTAAAGCACTTTACTTTCCTCCTGAGAGAAGCTTAGCAATGCATATTGAGAGAAGAAAATCAATGTGGTAGTATGAAACCGATCATTGGGAAGCTGCCAATTTGATTGCTTTGTATTTGCGATAACGGAAAATATTTTGCGAACTTATCGGTTCGTCTTGGAGTTTGCGACCCGTTATTGGATAGTAGGAGACAGAGGGAAGGGCGGGGGGCTGCAAGGGAGCCAAGCTCCCTCCTCGAGATAGGGCGACAATTTTTGCACACAATGGATAAATGGCCAGGTCACAAGGACCCCAAGGGCTGTTCCCAGGTTCGAGTCCCAGCTGGGTCAGCGTTAAGATTTATCTCCGCAAAATTCCTCCGCCCTGCCCACGGTCAGTAGGGGACACCGATGGGCTTGGAAAGGCCGCCGTCCGTCGGATGGGACGTTAAGCCGTGGCCCCGTGTGCGGGAGAGCCATACCCTGTGCACGTTAAAGAACATGCTGGATGGCCTTGACGGGAGGTTACCATCTGTCTCCCAACAGCTGTTCCAGTGGGTCCCCTCCCCCAACCTTCTCTGAGCCTTCGGGGTCCATGTGACCTGGCCATTTAGCCCATGGTGTGCAAAAAAGAGCCGCTCAGAGGTAAAACAACAACACAACCCCAAGGGCTCAGAGAAGGTTGAAGGAAAAGGGGATCCGCTGGACATCTGTTAAGAAACAGATCGTAGGCTCTCGTTAAGGCCATTCAGTGTGTTATTTAACGCGCATAGTGTATGACTCTCCCGCACACAGCGCCACGGCTTAACGCCCCATCCGACGAACGGCAGACTTTCAAAGTTTACCTCCCCCCCCTTTCTGCACGAGGACAGGGTGGGAGTTAGCGCCAGTAAGGGTAATGGAGACAAAAAAATTATTAAACTTGTGTATAACGCATTTTTCAAGAATTTTTTTTTCAGCTTTCTGAAATGGATGGAAACATATTATAGTGCATCCAGGGACCTGATGAGTGATTATTCACAAGGGTTAAGGTAACAATGATAGAACTCATTCTAGTAAATAAAATCAGAAACAATTCAGTGTCCCAGCGCCATTTCTCCTGAAACATCGGCACAGATTTGTTTTTTTATATTCAATGAATTTAAGCTTGTTATATCTGTAACCTTTTATCTTGCCTTTTCCGAAATTAAAACTAGAGTAGTAATTTTTTTTCTTTGAGTCATTGTCAAAATCTTTTTGATACTGGGTCATGAGAAGTAAAGTGTGGTATTACGATGGCGCAGTGATATCGTGGTAGATTACGGTGAAACTTCAAATACTGGGGTCCAGTTTCGAGTCTCAAGATTGGATTTTTTTTCCCTCAGCGCCCCCTTTATTTTGCACACAGTGGCCACCTGCACAAGCAGCCTAAATACTCAGAGAAGGTTGGGGGGGGGGGGGGGCTGAGTCGGTAGCGCGCCAGGCTCGTAATATATTCGTAATTCGGGTCAGGGTTGAGATTTATCTGCAAAACTCCTCACCCTGTCCACTGTCAGTAGGGGACACAGATGGGCTTGGAAATGCTACCGTCCGTCGGATGAACCGTTAAGCCGTGGCCCCGTGTGGGGGAGAGCCATACCCTGTGCGCGTTAAAAAACATGCTGTATGCCTTGACGGGAGGCTACCATCTGTCTCTCAACAACCTGTTTCAGTCGGCCCCTCTTCCAACCTTCTCCAAGTGTTCGGGGTCCTTGTGGCCTGGTCATTTAGCCGATTGTGTGCAAAAATTGTCGCTCAGAGGTAAAACAACCCAACCCAGAGAAGGTAGGGAACTCATTGGACAGTTAAGAGATAGATGGAAGCAACCAGTCAAGACTATCCAGCGTGTTCTTTAACGTAAGGATCTCCTGCACTAAGGTCCCATGCAACTTCCCACACAACGGCCTTTCCAAGTCCATCTGTGTCCTCCTTTCTCACCGAGGGCAGGGTAACGTTTTAGCGGAGATAATTCTCAATACTGCCACAGTTGGGATTGGAACCTGGGAACTGCAGAATACGAGCTTGGAGTGTTATCGTCTGAGCCATACCGCTTCCCAAGATGATGGCACGGTCTTTTAGTAAGTCATGCACCTGTAGATAAGCTGACAGATTTGCTCACATAGGAAGAAAACAAGCATTAAATCACCTGTTCCCTCTTGCACATATGAGCATCATTTATCAAGAATCTTCCTCCGTGGGATTCCCATCTCAATATCAGCTCTAAAGAACGCTAGTTGTTATTCGTCTACTTTGTATATAGCATACATTTCCGTTATTCCGATCACGACTGAAAATTCCCAGGAGAAAATCACCGCCGTTATTGCCTACAAGAGAGATGTTTATGCCATACATATAATGGAAGGTCTAGCGAGTTAAATTATCATGAGGAAATGTACGACAGAGATCTTTAGAAAATGGATTCTTTGTCTGACTTTGTCTTCTTTAGGCGCAGAGATGGAAGACGAGATCGTCGGAAGATCAGTGCTAAAATCCATCAGCTGTGAAAAACCTCTCCATCCTCCTGCGCAAAGTTCATGACTGTGTGCAAAGAAAATATCATCGATCCGAAAAAAGAAAAAAAAAAGCTTTTAAGAATATTTACTCTGCTGGTAATTTGTTTGATGCAGAAGTAGCTTTTTCATTTCTATCCTTTTTCCATTTCTGCTTTTGAACGTTTCAATTCAGGTGTAAAAAAACAAGCTTGTGCAGTGCTTCGTGGAATTATTTTAAACTGCCACTGAGGAAGCATACTCCTATTTTTAGGAGTACGTAGGAAACACGTGCTTCTATTTTTTTGAAAATAATTAACGCTTATCTACATACTTCCAACAATTGAAGAAATTGTGTTTGATAATTTATTCATGTTCTCCAAACTTCAGATAAAGTACCTATATTACTTTTTTCTTACCAGTGTTTTCAGTTCGTTGCGTTCTTTTTTTATAGTTGCTTCCAAGAATTTTTAATGGAGCGACACATTGCTAACTAATCTCAATCTCACAAAATATACTTTTTGTTTTTTGCAAGGAGGAATTTCAATTGAGTGTTTTTTTGTAGTTAAATAATCCGTGAACAGGGTTATTCAATGTTTTTTATCCGACTGTAAGCAATGGTATTGCGCATCGGCATCTTTTTTTTAGAATAAATGATCTGTTACAATGATTCCATTTGAAAGAAGATTCAAATTTGGAATATCTTTTGACCTTCTTGATATAGGGCATGATCGGAGGAGGACCCTGTGAAGCTTCCACTTCTTCGGTTTCTTTCACAGGGTCCTAGTATTCGCTTAGGGCTGGTCTTCTGTCTCTGCCCAGTGCACGAGTGTTCGGATCGTTTTCTGTCCGATTTGGAATTCGAGACTTGTTAGTCGTTGGGCGGTGTAGAGCTTAGGGGGCAGCTACTGTACATTGTTTTGGCCTCTTCTTCAGGTAAACGCGAGGTCCTGAGGTGGCCTCCCCCCCCTCACACGATCAATCGGTTAGTGAGTTCGTAACCGCTCGGCGAGTTTCTTCCCCAGATCAAGGTATAAGTTCTTGAGTTTCCTTACCGTATTCTTGGTACAAGTTTCGGTTGTTTTACATCTGAGTGGCATATTTTTTCACACAATGGGCTAAACGGTCAGGTCACAAAGACATGGTTGTGGGAAGGGGACCAATTAGATAGCTGTTGAGAGATAGATGGTAGCTTCCCGTCAAGGCCATCCAGCGTGTTCTTTAATGTGAATAGGGTATGGCTCTATTAACTATATTTCAAAAGAAATGTGATGACTCACTACCAGAAGATGCAACATTCTTTATGAACATAAAATCAAGCGATACTTCTCGCACATTTTTCACAACACTATTGTGTTCATGAAACATAATATTAGCAATATTAGTTTGGAAATCGATAACATTGCACATATCTAAGACATGGAAACAATGTGTCGAGAAGTAACTGACGAAATATCATTAACTTTAACAAGTTCGAAGGGCTCATGTTGTGGCGGGGGTGGCTCAGTCGGTAGAGCGCCAGGCTCGTGTTCTGTAGTTCCCAGGTTCGAGTCCCAGCTTGGTCAGCGTTGAGATTTATCACCGCAAAACTCCCCAACTCACGGTCAGTAGGGGACACCGATGGGCTTGGAAAGGCCGGCGTCTGTTAGATGGGATGTTAAACTGTGGCCCCGTGTGTGGGAGAACTATACCATGTGCACGTTAAAGAATACGCTGGATGGCCTTGACGAAAGGCTACCATCCCTCCCAACAGCTGTTCCAGTGGGTCCCCTGCCCTTTCGCCTTCGGGGTCCTTGTGACCTGGCCATTTAGCCCATGGTGTGCAAAACAAGTGCCGCTCAGAGGTAATATAACGAAACTTTTATGCACTTTTCTTAAATTTTACCCTGTAATTTAACTCTCTACTAAGGATATGAAAGAAAGCATAAATTTGCAAATTTTCTACCTAGAAAAGTGATATAAAACGGCGCGCATTTGGAGTTTAATGTAATGATAATTGGAAATATTTTCTCGCCTTGCTTTCTAGTAAAGTTCGGGTTTGAAATCTGATCAGACTGCATAGAAGGCCATAATATATAGAAGCATTTACTGTAATGTAATAATTATGAGTACTGCCAATAGATTACTGCCTATAGTGTTATACACGGGACTACTATGTTCGACCCCGCCTTCTCGTGGTAAGACAGTACCTTTCAAAAGAGATACTCTCTAGTGGAAGTGAATGGAAGTGGAGAGCTGCCATATCAGTGTGGCCTATTGATCTGGACAACTATGGCTACTTTTCTTTTTTTTTTCTACCCTGCTGAGGAATGGTCAACCACACAGGGTTCTGGTGCTGACTGACCATATGAACTAATCGGAATGGAGTAAGGCTCTGCGCTTGATTATGGATCCTGAATTTGCTGCACTGGTGGGCTTCTGTGGAGGGAAAAATTTTCGCTGTGTTTTCTGTTTGTGGGTTGACAGCCGCAAGTGAATAGATTCACAGGATATGTTTATCAGCTGGTGGATAATCCTGAGCAGAGGTCATCGCAGGCACCTGAACTCTTTGCTTCTACTGGCATCGTCAAATTCTACATTGGATGAAGTCTTCCAGTGTAGATGGCTTCAGCCTTTAGAGGTGGAGGAACGGGTCTTTGCTCCATGTCTGCGATTAGGGGGCTGTTTGATATTGTCACCATTTCCTCTCTCAACAAACATAGTTTCTTTAAACATCCCACTAACCATTTTCTCTCCATAGGTAGTTGGAATGTGAGGACTCTGCATAGAGCTTTTTCTCTTGATGTCCTCACACAAGAATTCCACAGTTATAATTTAGATATTCTCGGCTTGTAAGAGACCAGATGGACAGATAAAGGTCAGATTCTTAAAAATAATCTTAAATTTCTCTTTTCAGGGAGGGACGACAATAAGCATCACCAAGGCGTGTGTCTTCTTCTCAGCAGACATGCTAGTGATGCTCTTCTAGGATATGAGTGCATTAATGAAAGGTTTCTTACAGCAAAATTTCAGACAAGCGTTAAAGACTTGAATGTTATCTGCTGTTATGCCCCCACTGAGGATGCCGATGAGGATGAGAAGGATAGGTTTTATGGACAACTTCAGGATATTTTGAATTCTGTCAAAAAAGGAGATATTACCTTTGTTCTTGGTGACTTCAATGCCAAAGTTGGTACTGACTCGTACCTTTGGGGTGCGGTGATAGGCCCTTTTGGCATTGGTAGCTGCAATGGCAATGGGCTACGTCTCCTACAGATAAGCAAACTTAATGGTTTTAGAATAACTAACACTTATTGCAAAGACCGTGACATACATAAGTACACATTGGTTTCACTAGAGCAGGGATTCTCAACGTGGGGTACGCGGTAAAATTATTTGGGGTACGCCGTGAGAGCTGAAAGGTCGCTAGATCTAATAACAAAGTCGCTAAGTTGGCATTATTATACTATAGCTATAGTTTTATCTATCTGTATAAGGGGTACGCCAGTTACATACATATTTCCAGGGAGTACGTGAAGCATAAAAGGTTGGGAACCACTGTACTAGAGGGCTGCATAACAATATGATTGATTATAAATTAATTAACAGCAAATGGGCTAGTTCTGTTAGGAATACCAGCTCATATAGGGGAGCTGAAATTGGATCTGACTATTACCTTGTTAAAAGTGTCTTGCAACTGAAACTTAAGAAGTGTTGTGCTATGGTTAAAAATTTTCCTTTAATTCTGAAGCTCTGAAAGACCCAGTTACAGCTAAAGCTACCATGATAGGTTATTTAGTCATTATGACAGTCATGGTTTGCTTACTTCTGAAGTTGAGGAAGAATGGGACCGTTTTAAACAGGCATTACTTCTGGTGTTCGACAAGGGTGCATTTTGTCTCCTTTTCTCTTTACCTTGGTTATTGATTATGTTATGCGAAATTCACTTCTAGGGAAAGATTTTGGCCTTAAATGGACTGGAGATACGAAAGTTTCTGATTTAGATTATGCTGATGATTTAGCCCTTTTGGCAAATGATGTTGATGAGATGAACTCTTTCATTCGAGCTGTTGATGAAACTGGTAGTAGAGTAGGTTTGGTGATAAAGAGAGAAAAAACTAAAGTGATGAAGATTGGTCAGGCAGATGGTGCTTCAGTTGCTCTGAATGGCTGCACTCTTGAGCAAGTGTCTCAGTTTAATTATCTTGGGAGCTATGTAACAGATAATGGTGATGTGCGGCATGAGATTAACAGACGAATCCCTATTCGTCTGTTAATCTCATGCCGCACATCACCATTATCTGTTACATAGCTGCCGGGACTTTTTACATGCTGCCGGGACTTTTAAGAATCTATGGAGAGTGTGGAGAAATAGGCGTATAAACCTAAAGACTAAAATTAGACTGTATAATAGTTTGGTTCTTTCTAGGGTGAGTTATGGTAGGGAAACTTGGATTCTTTGTAAACAAGATAACAGGAAACTAGATGCTTTTGATTCTAGATGCCTAAGCAGTGTCTTGGGCATTAGGTGATTCAACTTTGAAACTAATGATGAGGTTAGGCAAAGGAGTCAGCAACCTCCTTTAAGCAGCATATTGTGCAGAGAATATGCTGCTTAAAGTGGGTGCCCGTATGAATAATTATAGATTAGCGAATAGGGTTATGAACAGTGTGCCTAAAGGCCTCAGAAAGAGGGGGAGACTTAGGATGCGGTGGGTGGGGCGGGGGTGGCTCAGTCGGTAGTGCGCCAGGCTCGTAATCTGTAGTTTCCAGGTTCGAGTCTCAGCTGGGTCAGCGTTGAGATTTATTTCCGCAAAATTCCCCATCCTGCCCACGGTCAGTAGGGGACACCGATAGGCTTGGAAAGGCCGCCGTCCGTCGGATGGGACGATACCCTGTGCACGTGAGAGTACCTGTGCACGTTAAAGAACACGCTGGATGGCCTTGAAGGAAGGCTACCATCTGTCTCCCAACAGCTGTTCCAGTGGGTCCCCTCCCCCAACCTTCTCTGAACATTCGGGGTCCATGTGACCTGGCCATTTAGCCCATGGTGTGGGAAAAAGTGCCGCTCAGAGGTAAAACAACCCAACCCAAAGGATGCGGTGGGCAGACAATGCCAAACAGGACCTTGTTAGAATTGGTGTGCAGTGGCCAGATGCAGCAGATGTAGTTCAGGACAGATATGTTTGGAGAACTAAATTGCACGGTCTGGTTGGACATCCGTAGCCCATTGCTGCTTGATGATGACGACGACTTTTAAACTATTCATTTTGGTAGGATAAGTGGCAGCACTGATTTATAATTAAAGTTTTGAAGAAGTATTGTCTTATTCTGGATTTGTACTGGAATATTAATGTAGTCAAGGTTTAGTGTGACGAGTGTTAAGGAGTACGTTAGCCATAACAGTGCTCTGTATGAAGAAAATTGTTCTAGGTGTGAGGTTATGATAAAAGAATCTGAGTTTTGTATCAAGAATCTGAACTTGTGTGAAAAGTGTAGACAAATTAAGAAGAACGTAATGGTTTCTATTTATGTGTTATTAGCCGTCCAGTGGCTGAGTGGGAAGTGTGCTTGACTACTGATCAAAGTATTCAGGGTTCGAGTCCCTGGGTAAGACATGGATAAGTGAATTTTTGCTGAGACCTCGCCTTCCTCACAGACTTTCTATTTGGTGTATAAAATGATTCCTGTGGCAAGCAGCTGCTTGAGGGAATATTAAATTTTTTTATATTTCCCAAAATGGTGGAGTTGCCGTTGGCATAGTTGGAAGCGAGCCAGGCTCGGAATCTACAGTTCCCAGGATTGAGTCTGACCTATGTCAGGGTTGAGATTTATCTCCGCTAATCCTCACCCTTCCCTCTGTCAAAAAAGGGACACTGATGAGCTTGAAAAGGATGCTGTTTTACAGATGGGAAGGAAAGCAGTGTCACCTTGTGCAAGGAGAACCATTATACCCTGTGAACATTAAAGAAACTCTGGATGGCCTGGACGGGAGGTTATCACCTGTTTCTTAACAGCTATCCAGTGGGTTCCTGTCGTGTTGTTGGGGACGAGAGCATTAACGAATCCAACCTTAGCAGAGAACGATCGGTTAGTCCCTTAATTACATTCACCATTACCTAGGTGAAATCACAGGCTTGTGGGTTGTTACGCCCGTACCGACATGTGCCTCAGACTTGCTGCGCTAAGTGACGTGTAGAAATATGACCAACAATTCAAGCACGAGAGTAGTTGGACGACACAGTTTATTTACATTCACATACAAGTGAGTGCTGGGGATGCACTCGATTCCGTGGGCCTTTGCTGCGCTGAAGGTCATAATGATTCGGCTCCCTAGATGTTCTTTGGACTTCCTCCAATCAGCCCAAATTTATTCGGAACGCTGCTTTGCTCCTGGAAGCATTCACACGATGAGGTGAAAATCTGCGCTTTACAGAAATCGTTTTACCGACCTCAAAACTCGGCGAGAGGATATTTAATCCTTGCCTATTACCTGGTTCACACAGAACCGTACCTTGGTTCACAAAGAACCGAACTCTCTCCTTAAGGGTTTTGTTTTTGAGAAAGAGCGGAGTCCCCTTGACGCGCATCAAACGTCCTTCCAGTTTGACAACCCGCGCTCAGTCTTCTATTCATTGTTACCGCGCTTCTCTCCCGCATTTGCACTCGTGCCTCAGGTCAGCCGTAAAAGTGCTTTCGCGGCTGTGAGCATCTGCAGGCCAGCCAGCTCAGACCCGAAAAACAAACTCGTGAGTCACATCCCCATCTCAGCACTTCCAAAAATACACTTAACACAGATATATATATATATACACAACAACAACAAAAATAATAAATAAATTAGAGGGAGATGACGTCCCGTTCTCCCAACATTCTATGAGGGGTCTTTGTGATCTGACCATTTAGCTCTATATGTGTAAAAAAATGTCGCTCAGTGGTAAAGCAATCCAAAAAGGTTTGCCTTATTTTTCCGACTCGCTCCCCCACAAACCTCCACTAACGTATTTTATGGCACCCCTTAATATACAGAACAGTAAGTTATTAAAATTCCGTCTTTTAGGTCGACAGAATTAAAACAATATATATTTTGGCATTTAATACATTCGGATACGATTATCAGTTATCAAAAATCACAATTCATTGCGAATTATCACTGACAAACATATTGTGACAATAATATTGTTACGACAGAAGGAATCTGGCAACCGAAAGCAAAAAGTTTCAGCCAACGAATAAGAACGTTGGGAGAATTTGGAGAAGGAGAGTGGAGCGTTAACGGTCGTTGTATTGTAACGGTCGGAGAGTTCGAAAATGGACGGTGAGCTGTTCTGAGACAGTGCGCGTAAGTATCAAGAAGTAACTTGATGTGTTGTGTATACGCGGAAGGATAAAAGTGGGATCTTTTATCGTTAAGTATCAAGAAGTAACTTGATGTGTTGTGTATACGCGGAAGTATAAAAGTGGGAACTTTTATGGCTAACTTCGAATGTCTACACGGACTGTCTTTTTGTTCGGCTATTGTGTGAAAAGTTATTAGCACAGGACGAGAATTGGTTTACGAGTGAAGATCTTCGGGTGACCTGGTAAATCAAGTAAAAGGTAGTATTTAGTAAAATACACAGAGCTGATATTGTGTGCTCTACGCAGGAAGATTGATGACTTGTGCATGTTAATAGTTGATTTGTTGATAAGATACTTCATCCATATTTCCTTTGTAACAATTTACCTTGTATTGAATTTGGTTTTGAAATATAGCTTTTAATACTCACGCTCAGTGGCTATCCATATTTTTGTGATCCGCAACATTTGGTGTCAGAAGCGGGATAATTTATTGAATGCCGTTAACTAGAAGTATGGATGAATTAGTAAAGTTGTTAAATGACTTGAAAGCCGATATGAAAGCCGATATAGCTGCCCAAAGCGATAAAATAGGTGACCAGATGACTGATATGGCTACACAGATGAATGACATTAAAAGTCAAAATAGCGAAATGGCCGCACAAAATAATGAGTTGAGAACTGAGATAGTTTCTCAAAAAGATGATTTGAAAGCCGAAATGGCCGCACAAAATAATGAGTTGAGAACTGAGATAGTTTCTCAAAAAGATGATTTGAAAGCCGAAATGGCCGCACAAAATAATGAGTTGAGAACTGAGATAGTTTCTCAAAAAGATGATTTGAAAGCCGAAATGGCCGCACAAAATAATGAGTTGAGAAATAAAATAGGTGACCTGGCCGCACAAAATACTGAGATGAGAGCTGAAGTGGCTTCTCAAATTGATAAGATTTCTGATAAGTGTAAGGACATTATGACCGAACTAAATAGTGTAAAAGATGATCTTGATAGTGTTAAGTTAGATTATAAACACGAAATTGAAATTGTAAAAACTGATTGTGAACGCCAGTTTCAGATTTTGAGAAATGAAATGTTACCTTCTGCCTGTGATAATAATAATTCTAGTGGAAATAATGTTATTACACATATCGCTAAAAATACAACTAAACCTTCTACATATGATGGTCAATCATCTTGGACAGTATTTAAAACACAATTCGAAGTTATCGCTACAGCCAATGAGTGGAATGAATTCCAAAAGGCCAGTTTTCTTGCAGCTTCCTTAAGACATTCTGCTGCGGAAGTTTTGCAGTCTGTTCCAGAAGAAAAACGACTTGATTATCAAAGTCTAGTTTCTGCATTAGAACTAAGGTTTGGTGATAGTTATTTAAAACAATATTACGTGACTCAATTTAAACATCGCATGCAGAAAAATGGTGAAACTTTGCAAGAGCTTGCTAGTGATATTGAGCGTCTAGCTAGATTGGCTTATAGTAACTGTCCACCAGAAATTCAAGATAATTTAGCTCAATTACAATTTATTGATGCTATTGCTGACCCTGACACTCAGCAATCTCTGAGGATGTTGGAAGGTGAATCCTTAAAGTCAGCTGTGGTACATGCTATGAAATACGAGTGCTCCAGGCTTTCCTCCCGAGCGAACAAACGTGCAGTGAGATTTGTGAGTGCAGAAGAAACTGTAGAAAAGGATAATGAAATGAAAGAACTAACCAAAGCCATACTATCCGTTTTGAAAGATATAAAAGGTTCTTCTTCAAAACCTACAACAGACCTCCAGTGTTGGAATTGTGGCAAGACAGGACACATTCGTACCAACTGCACTAGGAAACGAATGAGGAGTCCAAGTACATCAACTAGACAACAGGATCAGAGAAACAGAAAATTTATCAATCTTGCGAGGCAAAGGCTGGTTGTTGATTGGTTGGCCCCAGGGGAAGTCGCCCACGTTTCAACATTGCATGGTGATAATAATGGATTAGTAGCTGATGGAGCCATAAATGGAATACCTTGCCGTATGATAGTCGACACTGGTGCAAATGTAACTTTACTCAGAACGGATATAATAAAGAAAATAATACCTCACCCAAACTTGAATAATACACAGTCTAGAATAAGCCTACAAACGGCCACTGGAGATCGTGCAAAGGTTCATGGAAAAATAGAACTTAATATTCGAGTTGGTAGCTGTCTGGTTCGCCATCCTGTTTACATCGCTGACATCTACGACGAATGCATATTAGGCCTTGATTTTCTTAAGAAACATGGATTCAACATTAGACCCAGTGATAACCTACTCATCTATGAGACAGAAGAGATTCCTCTGCTTAGCCGGACGACTGATTCTTTATCAAGCGTAACTCCAATATTAGTGACGGAAGACACAGAGATCCCAGCACAAAGTGAAGTTATAGTCCGTGGACATCGGGCGGAGACTTCTGGGGCCTTCCGATTGGCAGTTACTGATGCCTCTGGTAAAGGAGCTTTGGCTCATAATATCCTGGTTGCAAGGACTTTAGTCAGAATAGATAAAGAACAGATCCCTATCAGAGTGATGAACTGTAACAAATCCAGTAGAATGTTAAAAAAAGGTGAGGAATTAGCAATATGTGAAGCTGTTACCTGTGTAACAAGTATAAATAAAATAGAAGTTACCGATTCATATCAAAATCATACAGACATCCCGTCTCATCTTACTGAATTATGGAGAGAAACAAGACAAATATTAACTGAAAACCAAGCTGTTAAGGCCGAGAACCTATTAAAAGAATTTTCTGACATTTTTTCTGCCACATCAAATGATTATGGCCGTACTAACCTGACAGAACATAAAATCAACACTGGTGATTCTCCTCCAGTCCATCTGCCGGCAAGAAGGCTTCCATTGGCAAAAAGAGAGGAGACGGAACAACTCATAAAGGACATGGAAGCTCAGGGCATTATAGAACCATCACAGAGTCCCTGGACATCACCAGTAGTTCTTGTCAAGAAAAAAGATGGATCTACACGATTTTGTGTAGATTATCGCAGATTAAATGACGTAACAAAGAAAGATTCCTTTCCTTTACCCAGGATTGACGATACACTAGACACTTTATCTGGGTCAGAATGGTTCTCAACATTAGATTTAAAGAGCGGCTATTGGCAAGTTGGTATACGTCCTGAAGACCGTGAGAAAACGGCTTTCAGTACAGGGAATGGACTTTGGCAGTTTAAGGTGATGCCATTTGGACTTTGTAATGCACCTGCCACATTTGAGCGACTAATGGAGTCAGTGCTCAAAGGTTTGTCTTTGGAGGTCTGCCTGGTTTACTTGGACGACATCATAGTTCTTGGAAGAACTTTTGAAGAACATTTGAGAAATCTTCGTCAAGTATTTGAAAAACTTAAGGCAGCCAAGTTAAAATTGGGACCGACAAAGTGTAAACTGTTCCAGCAAGAAGTTCATTACCTTGGTCATGTGATCACTACAGCAGGGATTAAGACTGATCCTAGTAAGATAGAAGCTGTAAGAGACTGGCCTCCACCACAAGATGTTCATCAACTTCGTAGTTTTATTGGACTTTGCACCTACTATAGAAGATTTGTCAAAGGTTTCTCCAACATCGCAAGGCCATTACATCGTCTGACAGAAGAGGGCCAGCGGTTTATGTGGACCACCGAATGCGATATAGCCTTTCAACAGCTGAAGAAAACTCTTTCCACAGCACCAGTGCTAGCGTACCCACAAACTGGAAAACAATTCGTAATAGATACTGACGCAAGTAACACAGGAGTTGGTGCTGTGCTTTCACAAGAACAAGACGGACAGGAGAGAGTTATTGCATACTTTAGTAAAACTTTATCCAAACCAGAGCGGAATTACTGTGTAACACGCAAAGAACTGTTAGCAATAGTAAAAGCAATAGAACATTTTCATCACTATCTCTATGGCCAGAAATTCCTTATACGTACTGATCATGCTGCACTTAGATGGTTATTAAACTTCAAAAACCCTGAAGGACAAATCGCTAGGTGGATACAACGGTTACAAGAATACGATTTCTCCATCGAACATCGAAGTGGTAAAATGCATAAGAATGCAGATGCTCTTTCCAGGCGCCCATGTATTGACAACTGTAAACATTGCTATAATGCAGAACTGAAATTTGGAACTAAAGAGATAATGCCCATAAGACAAATAGTATCGACACAAACAAACAGTGACACCCCTAACATCTGGAATCCAATTGAAATCAGGAAGGCTCAACTAGATGATGAAGACATAAAACCAATATTAGAATTGATTGAAAAATCTGATGTGAGACCTAATTGGGAGCAAATCTCGAGGTATAGTCCAACTACTAAAAGTTACTGGGCACAGTGGGACTCCTTAAAAATGGAAGACGGAGTATTATACAGAAGATGGGAGAATCCCACTGGACGGCTGATCCGTTGGCAGATAATTCTTCCTCGATCCCGAGTGGAACTTGTGATGAAAGATGTACATGATAGTGCCACTGGAGGACACTTCGGTGTTAATAAGACATTAGCCAAAGCCAGGGAACGATTTCATTGGTTGAAAAGTAGGGCAGACGTTGAGAGATGGTGTAGGCAATGTGAAGCCTGTGCAGCAAAGAAAGGCCCTAAGACTAGGAGTCGGGGTAAGCTGCAGACGTATAACGTTGGTGCCCCTTTTGAAAGAATAGCCATTGATGTAATGGGTCCGTTTCCTAGAACTGATGATGGAAATCGATATTTATTAGTGGTAATGGATTATTTCACAAAGTGGCCTGAGGTATATCCCATCCAAGACCAGGAAGCAACAACAGTGGCTGAGATGATAGTTAATAACTTCATTAGTAGGTATGGAGTACCTTTACAACTCCACTCTGATCAAGGACGGAATTTTGAATCCAATGTGTTTAAAGGCATCTGTCAACTATTAGGCATTCAGAAAACCAGAACAACTCCCTTACACCCTCAGTCGGATGGTATGGTTGAAAGGTTCAACAGAACAATTGCTCAGCATTTAGCATTATTTGTGAACGACCACCAACGTGACTGGGATCGCCATGTACCACTCCTTTTGCTGGCATATAGAACGGCAGTGCATGAGACAACTGGACAGACACCTTCCATGATGATTTTTGGAAGAGAGTTACGTCTTCCCTGTGACCTTTTATATGGTCGGCCCGAAGCAATGCCTGTGTCCACTCCACAATACGTACAAGAATTGCAACAACGACTAGAAGAAATCCATCACTCCGTTAGACATAACATCGACATAACAAGTGACAGAACCAAAACAAGATATGACAGTAAAATAAATGGAACTATTTTCAATCAAGGAGATCTTGTCTGGCTATACAGTCCACATAGAAAGAAAGGACTATCTCCAAAACTTCAGAAACCTTGGGAAGGTCCATATACAATAGTTAACAGGATTAATGACGTGGTATATCGCATTCGTCGACGTCCAGCTACAAAGTGCAAGGTGGTTCACGTGGATCGTTTGGCCCCGTTTCATCGAAGAACTGAAGAAACTTTGGAATCCAGAATTGTTCGGGACGAACAAGACCTAGGAAGGGGGCAGTGTTACGACAGAAGGAATCTGGCAACCGAAAGCAAAAAGTTTCAGCCAACGAATAAGAACGTTGGGAGAATTTGGAGAAGGAGAGTGGAGCGTTAACGGTCGTTGTATTGTAACGGTCGGAGAGTTCGAAAATGGACGGTGAGCTGTTCTGAGACAGTGCGCGTAAGTATCAAGAAGTAACTTGATGTGTTGTGTATACGCGGAAGGATAAAAGTGGGATCTTTTATCGTTAAGTATCAAGAAGTAACTTGATGTGTTGTGTATACGCGGAAGTATAAAAGTGGGAACTTTTATGGCTAACTTCGAATGTCTACACGGACTGTCTTTTTGTTCGGCTATTGTGTGAAAAGTTATTAGCACAGGACGAGAATTGGTTTACGAGTGAAGATCTTCGGGTGACCTGGTAAATCAAGTAAAAGGTAGTATTTAGTAAAATACACAGAGCTGATATTGTGTGCTCTACGCAGGAAGATTGATGACTTGTGCATGTTAATAGTTGATTTGTTGATAAGATACTTCATCCATATTTCCTTTGTAACAATTTACCTTGTATTGAATTTGGTTTTGAAATATAGCTTTTAATACTCACGCTCAGTGGCTATCCATATTTTTGTGATCCGCAACAATATCAATAACGTAAAATAATATAAATAACATAATCTAATGATATTGTAAAAAAATAATATCGTTATCAGTGACAAAACAGTAAGTTAAAATGGATACCTTCTATTCGTGGGCCTTAGAAGCATTTGGGACCCATAAAACGCTTCTTGACTGCCTGGAGATCTACCGACCCTCCGGGTTCAAGGTTAGTCCTTATGACTGAACCCTTTCTCCCCCATAGTTGGGAAATACTACTGTTCAACTGAGCTACAGATATTCTGCGGCTTTGTCCAGAGGAAATTTACCCCTAAATTGTTCAATGAAGTGAAATAAAGGATTGCTGAAAGAAAAGGCACAGCATGTTTACAGCACAACTCTCAATTCTTTCTATCCAATGAAGGTTTACTCCGAAACATTAGACTCCTTAGTTGTACTTCTTGGTTCATCAAATTCCCTTTTTTGTAGTTTATTTCTGAAGTATTAACATGAATTCTTTTTCTTTGATGTAATTACACGCAACTTATTTTTAGTCTAATTTTTTTTCAGGCAGATTATTTTTTTGTTGAAACGCCAGCAGCTGTTTTCTTAATTGCCTTCCTCGTAATTAAGTAATTGATCGAATGAATGGATGATCAGAAATAATGGCCTGCCCCTTTCCAGATGAGAAAGTTGAAAAATTTAAATGTGAAGAAAATACGATAAAGCTTACCCATAATTCGTTATGACGTCGTTCAGCGTTAATGGTTGTCTTCATGCAAAGAACTGATGGACATTTCAAATTCAAAAGTTTAATTTCGTGACAGAGATTTTGATGACAGTTTCCAAAAAATATTTAACAAGTAACCTTTAAATATTGAGATTTCAACATGATTTTGGGAAAGACCCGTTTAAATTTTTAAAACGGAAATCTTTAACATGATTATAAAATTAATTCTGAAAACCAAAATTATATAAATAAACTCATTATTTCAATGTACTATATAAATTTATATAGTACATTGAGAATGGGTTAATAGAATATTGAGCCAGAAGACATGTTCTCCCAAAGGTGAATCGGGCCTCTGAGTTGCACTTTTGTAGTCGTAATGGGTTAAATTACCAGCTTTCAAAGACCTCAAGAGTTCAGAGTTGATTGAGGAAGGGGATTCACTGGACAACTGTTTGGAGACAGGTGAGAACCTTCCTTGAAGACAATCTGAAGGGTTCAGAGATGATTGAAGAATGAGACTCTGGAAAAGTAACAGATGAGAACCTCCCATCAAGACCATCTCAAGGGTTCAGAGATGGTTGAAGATACTAACTGGGCAGGGGACAGATGAGAACTTATCAATGAAGGCTATCTGACGGGTCCAGAGATGGTTGAGAAATGGAATTCACCGAACAGCTGTTAGGAGACTGATGGGAACCTCCCATCAAGGTCATCTCAAGGGTTCAGAGATGGTTGAAGAAAGAAACTCACTGGACAGGAGACAGATGAGAACCTATCAATGAAGGCCATCTGAAGGGTCCAGAGATGGTTGAGAAATGGGCTCACTGAACGCTTTTAGAAGACTGATGAGAACCTCCCATTAAGGCCATCTCAAGGGCTCAAAGATGGTTGAGGAAAGGGGCAGACCTGACAGCTGTTAGAAGACAGACGAGGCTTCTCACAAGGCCATATACCGTGCTCTAAATCATGGCTAGGGTAGGACTGTGCTGGAAGCGGACCACTGCTTTACTTCCCATACGGAGGACAGTGGCCTTTCCAAGTCCGATATTATCTTTCTCACCAAATGAAGGGTAAGAGGATATTAGAGATAAATCCCAACATTGTCACAGTGGGACTCGAACTTGGTGACTGCATATTACGAGCCTTGCACACTGCGTTCTGAGTCAACTCTACTCTTCTGTCCAAGACATAACTTAAATCAATATTTTTCGAATGACTAATCGCGACCCTCTTCTGGATAGATGAAAGCCTGCATTTCAGTTGCGGCATATTGAAGCTCAATCAGCAACGCACCAAATTCAAAGATTGATTTATCCAAGATAGAATCCCTAATGTGCCTACATTTTAGATTATCACCTGTAACTCCTATTCTGCAATCAGTGAGAAAGGAGGACTAGAGGGTTTAAAAAAAACTGATTTCTGTTGGATGGAACGTTAAACCGTGTTCCCCTGAGCTCGAGATCCATACGATATGCACTTTATAAAATACTGGATGTCCTTGATGGGACGTCTTCTATCACCTGCGGCGGGGATTGTCTCAGTCGCTGGCGTGCTAAGCTCGTAATGAAGTTTCCAGATTGGAGTGTCAAGTGGGCCTGAGTTGAGACACCGTTGGCTTTGTAAAGGCTGCCGTCTGTCGGCTGGAACGTTAAATCCTGGCACTATTTTCTGGAGAGATGCACATTGATGATACATGCTGTACGCTCTTGAAGGAAGGCTTCTATTTGTCTCCTAACAGCTGTCTTGGGGATTCCCTTCCCCAATCTTCTCTGAGTCCTTGGGGTCCTTATGATCTGGCTATTTAACCCATGTGTTGATTAGGGAAAAAACATCGCAACTAATTCTAAATCCTAAAGTTCCAGTATAATCAAATATCTTCGCTGAACTCCGTCAATAGCACATAAATTTCATTTCATTTATCTTGGTAAAAGGGTAATCTTCTGTGAAGACCTTTTTATTTCATGAAGGAATTAAAACTTTTCTCTAGAAGTTGGACGTTTTAATTTCTCCACAGCGACATAATGGGATTTTTGTTTCTCCATCGTTTGCTCGATGCAATGGACGATATTTATCGCACTGTTGTTTTGAATCGTTTGCCTTGGGATTGAAAAGAATTCTTGGTTTTTATTCCTCCTTGTCGCCTTTAAGTTGTTATTACAGAAAACGAGGGAACAAATGAAGGCTAATTAATCGCATTCAAACAAAAGAGAATTTGTTTTGAATTGCATTCTGTAAGATGGGATGAATACTAACATTATTCATTGGTGTTTTCCCTTTACCATTTCTTTGTTAATCCGCAAAGTTTTTTATTTTCAATAAGGTAGAACTGTTTTCTAACTAGATTTAATTAAAGGTTTATTAAAGAAAACAAATTCACGCGACTGTAATTTTCTTCCCCAATCAGATCTTTGGTTTTTATTTTGGCGGATATTTTTCTTAAACGATTAAAATTGCCAAATTATTTTAATCCGATTAAAAGATGTTAATTTCGTGAGTTTGGTACATGTCAATAACGATAATAATGATGGTGTAAGCCAGCCACGTACGTGATATTCTACATGGAATAACATTTTATAGTTTATTTATTTTTAGTATCGGACATAAAATAAGGGGCTAAAATAAAATTATACAAGAACTGTTTTGGATTTCAAAGCAGGTAGACTAGTTTGTGTTTTTTTTTAAATTCAAATTTATTTCCAAAGTATCATCTATACCAGGGATTCTCAACGTGGGGTACGCGGTAAAATTTTTGGGGTATGCCGCGAGAGCTCAAAAGTCGCTAGATCTAGTAACAAAGTCGCTAAATTGGCATTATTATACTATAACTATAGTTTTATATACCTATATAAGGGATACGACAGTTACATACACATTTCCGGGGGGTAAGTGAAGCATAAAGGTTGAGAACCACTGATCTATATAATTATTTTACATACAAAATCCCATTAAGCCGAGCTTATCACAGGGAATGTTAATGGTTTTAATAGATAAGAGCTAGATTACATTAAAATAACCAGCTGGGTCAGCGTTGAGATTTATCTCCGCAAAACTCCCTACCCTGCCCACGATCAGTAAGACACAGATGGGCTTGTAAAGACCGCCTTCCGTCGCATTGGACGTTAAGCTGTGCCCGTGTGCGAGAGAGCCATACCTTGTGCACGCTAGACGGCCTTGACGAGAGGCTGCCATCTGTTTCCCAACAGCCTGTTCCAATGAGTCCCCTCCCCCAACCTTTTCTGATCCCTCGGGGTCTTGTGACCAGGATATTTAGCCCTTTGTGGGCAAAAGAGTGCCACTCAGAGGCAAAACAACCCAATCTGACCTCGATCATTAGGGGGACACAGATAGGCTTGGAAAGGCCGCCGTATGTCGGATAGGACGTAAAGCCTTGGCCCGTGTGTTTGAGAGCTCGGTATTAAAGAATACGCTGGACGGCCTTGATGAGACGCTACCATCTGGCCATTGACAGCTATCCGCAATGGTGAAGAGGAACAACAAAGCCCACTAACTTCCAGCTGTAACAATCTCATTTCCTCATTAGCCTGTTTCCATGACAACAGTAATATTTCTTTACGGAGAAGACTACAAAATCAAAATCATCGAGGATTCCCATGAGCGCCCTGCGATGTCATTTACAGGTAACTGAGGATGCTTACAGACAATGATATTTAAACAATACGCATTTTGTTTAAATGTCATTGTCTGTCAAAGTTTCATTTAAACAATACGCATATTGTTTAAATGAAACTTTGCCATTTTGCCATTGTGTGCAAAAAAAGTGCAGCTTTGAGGTAAAACAATCTAACCTAATGGTAACACATTTAGCAAAGCAATTCTTTTTCATCGAACCCAGGGCAGAATTTCCCCTCCCTACTAGATACAGTCAAAACAGCTCGGTTAATTAATAAAATGCAGGAAACAATCTCTTTATAAGCGAGTACGTCTTACCACAAACTATAATCCGATGTCTTTCAATCCACGAGAGTTTGAACATCCACCGAAAAGAAAAACTTCTCCTGATCGAAAACAGAAATAAAACGTCATTTGCTGTGATTGCTTCGGTTTACAAACCCGAGCTCTGAGCCCCATATACGCCCTCTCTTTAACAGCACCAATCAACGAGGCTATAATTTTGTTAAACTCAGATTGCGGAAAGTACTTTGAAGTCTCTCTGGGCAGCGCTGAACATAACTTCAATGCATCTCAAGCAAAGGAAGGCTCATGAATACGTAGAGATGCCGCGGCATTCCAAAGAGATGTTCTGTATTCTCCTCACATCCTTTTGAACGATATCCGCGGCAGCAGTCACATATGCATATTGTTTAAATGTCATTGTCTGAAAGCATCCTCAGTTACCTGTAAACGACATAGCAGGGCACTCATGGGAATGCTCGGTGATTCTCTAATAAGCTCCACAAAGAAATATTACTGTTGTCATAGAAACAGGCTAATGAAGAAATGAGATTGTTACAGTTGGAAGTCAATGGGTCTAGTTTTTCTTCTTCTCCTTCGTTGGCTTTGATGATTTGAATGTCAGACATTTTCTCTTGTTTGTTTAACTACTTGTTCAATAACCATCCATTTCTATCTATATATAGACACCTTTCGAGCCCATTATACTCCTGTAATAAGCGCATACATTAGCGAACGGAAATGCTTTAGTTGCATCGATGTTTCTTTTTGAGTATTATTTTAGTTCATCATTTGTTTGTCGTCTAAGAGACTTGTGAATGGTAGTTTTCCGTTTCTCGACATAAATTTCTCTTAAGCGAATTGGAGAAAGATGCAATTATTATTTGGAAGCTTGGATCATTGGAAGCACCTGCTTTTTTATCAAAAGGTATAGAATCCGTTTAATAGTTAGCAGTTTTTTTTAAAATGCGTGAAGATTTTTTAAACGACTGTGAATGCGCAGCAATTCTTTAAAATGTTGTTTTCAGTGCAAGTTGGAGGCGTGAAAGGAATGGGCATAAAATATTTAAGAAAAGAAGTGCTATTTTAAGAAACTGAGAGTAAGAGAAAAATCTGCTTGTAATTTGCAAGAGGCAACGAAGACATGCAATCGCCTGTAGTTATATATTTAGAGTAGAGTGGAGACAGGAAATGTTCAACTGCTCGAAACAATTCTGGGAGAGTGTTTGCTTGTGAGATTGGAAACCTACATTGGGATCCCCGAAGCGTTAAAAATAAGCTTTCTGTAGAGAAATGCCTCTGGAGATAAAGATTCAAATGAGAACTGCCTAAATCTTGATTTTTCAGTAATTTGCATCCAATAGTTAAAGAAGTTTTCGTAGGATAGACTCAATTTTTCAAAATAATTAGGTGAGAATGTTTGTGTGATTTGAAACTCGAATTAAAATCTCGGAGACTTTGCAAATAAGCTCTTTGTGAAGATGTACCAATGAGAATTATCTAAATCGTGATTTTTCAGCTGAAAGAATTATGCGAACTGGAAAATTTAACAGCAGTACTGTCAATTCATCTCAAAAATTAATTTAAATTTGATTAAAAATCTGCTCTAAATAGTTTACTAAATTAAGTGCATTTTTAGAAGTTTGTGTAATGATTAGAGTAGGTTTTATTCTGAGTTCTTGCAAAACGCAGGGAATACTAAAACTGAAGGCGTATATATGTATATGTATAAGAGCGTTCATTTTGCAGCTGTTAGGGTTGTTTGGTTGGTTGTTTGGGGATTTTTGGCGCAAGAGCAGCTAAGGCTATATTGCACCAAACAAAAAGACATAAAGGGATAAAATTCAAGTAACCCACAACCAAAGTTAAAATTGACAGAAACAAAACAGCACAATATAAAAGAGATTCAACAAGTGTATAACTCAACAATAAAAATGGGTCTATAGGACCCATTGAAAATCACAAACAAGTGTATAATCTAGGAAACATAGTAAAAATCATAAACGTGTAAAATAACCAGTAAAACGTAAAAACGCAAAAACAGTGGTTAAAACAGAGCCATCGGATAAAAGATGTCCGAGTGTAAGGGGCTCGGACGTAAAGTCGTCAGAGGTAAAAAACATACGTCGTTCAAAGTTAAAAGCAGGAAAAACGATTAAAATATGTTTAATAGTTAAAATGGTTAAAATAAAACTCACACTTAGGTTCGTCGTCCGCCCGAAGAAGAAATGAATGAGTGAGAAACGAATTACCTAAGCTAGCTGATAGGGAAAAGTAGGGAATGATTCAAGGGTCCCAAGCATGGGCTCTGATAGGGGGTGGAAAAAGATGCAATTCCTCTCTCCCAGGAAAAATGGAAAATTAATTTATGCTAATAATGTCAGGGTATCAAAAATTAATGTTTTTTTTTTCTGTAAAGAAAGACAAATCTTGGTTAAATCAATAATAAATCCACAAGTTACTTGCTGACATTTAATTGAAGAAATACTTTTGTGAGAAAACATGAGTTTCGGCTTATGAGTGGGATTCGAGTTACCTGCCATGTGTTCAATTCGCTAAGCTAGGGGTTCTCAACGTGGAATACGTGGAAAACGTTTTGGGGTGTCGCTAGATCTAGTAACAGAGTCGCTAAGTTGGCATTATTATACTATAACTATAGTTTTATCTATCTATATAAGGGGTACGCCAGTTACACACACATTTCCAGGGGGTACATGAAGCATAAAAAGTTGAGAACCACTGCTCTTGGTTTAAGGGGCAAGTAGGTATGTATAAAATAAAATTACTTACTTATTCTTACTACATTAAAAATATTGTTACGACAGAAGGAATCTGGCAACCGAAAGCAAAAAGTTTCAGCCAACGAATAAGAACTTTGGGAGAATTTGGAGAAGAAGAGTGGAGCGTTAACGGTCGTTGTATTGTAACGGTTGTATTGTAACGGTCGGAGGAGTTCGAAAATGGACGGTGAGCTGTTCTGAGACAGTGCGCGTAAGTATCAAGAAGTAACTTGATGTGTTGTGTATACGCGGAAGGATAAAAGTGGGATCTTTTATCGTTAAGTATCAAGAAGTAACTTGATGTGTTGTGTATACGCGGAAGGATAAAAGTGGGATCTTTTATCGTTAAGTATCAAGAAGTAACTTGATGTGTTGTGTACACACGGAAGTATAAAAGTGGGAACTTTTATGGCTAACTTCGAATGTCTACACGGACTGTCTTTTTGTTCGGCTAGTGTGTGAACAGTTATTAGCACAGGACGAGAATTGGTTTACGGGTGAAGATCTTCGGGTGACCTGGTAAATCAAGTAAAAGGTAGTATTTAGTAAAATACACAGAGCTGATATTGTGTGCTCTACGCAGGAAGATTGATGACTTGTGCATGTTAATAGTTGATTTGTTAATAAGATACTTCATCCATATTTCCTTTGTAACAATTTACCTTGTATTGAATTTGGTTTTGAAATATAGCTTTTAATACTCACGCTCAGTGGCTATCCATTTTTGTAATCCGCAACATTTGGTGTCAGAAGTGGGATTATGATAATTTATTGAATGCCGTTAACTAGAAGTATGGATGAATTAGTAAAGTTGATAAATGAGTTGAGAACGGAGATAGTTTCTCAAAAAGATGATTTGAAAGCCGATATGGCCGCCCAAAGCGATAAAATAGGTGATTTGAAAGCCGATATGGCCGCACAAAATAATGAGTTGAGGACTGACTTGAAAGCCGAAATAGCCGCACAAAATACTGAGATGAGAGCTGAAGTGGCTTCTCAAGTTGGTAAGATTATTGATCAGTTCAAGGATCATAAAACCGAACTCAATAGACAATGCAATAGTTTAAATGTTGAATCTGTCAGTGAAAAAGATGATCTTGATAGTGTTAAGTTAGATTGTAAACATGGAAAAGAAAAAGAGAAAGGCAACGCATATAAAAATGTGGATCTGCTACTGGAAATCAAGAATTGTAGAGATAGCGCAGATGACGCCTTTGACCACGCAACTACTGGTAATGCATGGCAGAGTGTCTATGTCGCTGGTGACATGTCTAGGAACTGTGAAGAACAATCGCACAGATCAGAGAGCTGTGAGACTATACAGTACGCTTTGCACTTCAAAATACCTAGGTATACAAGTCTGGCACGATCTGAAGAGAGATCCACACGAAAGGTATTCTATTCCTCGCCGTCAGCAAAATGCCTCATGGACAATTATCGCAAAGGCAGAGTAACGAGTGGTAATGAGGGGGAACGAAACAGAGTTTACGTTTCGCAGAGTGGTCCGAGTAAAGAAGAGGCGTCCATTCATCATGGATACAAAGTGCCATTCGACGTTACCCGGGAAGTCGGAGAGATTTTTCCAAAGCATATAGCCACACTCGAATCGTTTATAGAAAGTGGGGATTTAAGGAAGAGGAATTCCGAAGAATGGCTTAGAAGCATAACAGGTGATGCTAGTAAAAGAGCTTCAGGCAGAGACGGTACTTCAAAGACTAACTTTCTGGATGAAACTAAGCCTCAGAGTTACGATCAGAGAGAAGTAAAGCCCTCAGACAATCTCAACGAAACCATGCTGAATTTCTTTTCTGAACAGTCAATGTGCAGATTTGGACATTATAACCATTTAGATTATAAGGATATAGAAAAGTTTTATCACGATTACAAGAGCTCTAAAGTGGACAATATCATGTTACAAAACTCGTTGCTGATCTCCAGAATGAACAATTTGGCAATCATGACTGATATTTCCCTGGCTAATTACAATGAGAGCTCCAAGAAAGTGAATTCGGAAGAAACAGCAAATATGACCTCCTCGGGTCATGTGTTTTGCTGGAGACCCAAGTGGCGCCATCGGATGGTAGATGAAAACAGCACAGGAGGTGTCGGCAACAAAGTGAGTCTTGTCTTGGCTCCTGCACTTGCTGCTTTAGGTCTCCAGGTCCCTATGATCTCCGGTCGTGCTCTCCAATTGACGGGAGATACTCTGGACAAATTGGAATCCATCCCTGGCTTCACAGTCGACTGCACTAAAGATAAAATCGAGCAGATGATGGAAGACGTCGGATGCTGCATCGTAGGACAGACAGAGGAGCTGGTGCCAACAGATAAGGAGATTTACCGCTGCAAGGATCTGACGGCTACCGTAGATAGCGTTCCTCTAAGGAGATGCTCAATTGTGTCCAAAAAGCTGGCTGAAGGAGTGTGCGCTTTGGTTTATGATGATGAATTCGGAAAAGGAGCTATTGATCTCATCAGTACAGAAGATGTTACTGTTGATAGAAGTAAAAATCCAAAGAAGAAAACTTTTTACAGGTTTTGCACGAAAACTCTTAGTCGATTCTTCTCCCTGCAGAGACATAAACGTGTTCACAAGGGCTATAGGCCTTACACGTATTATGTTTGTGGACGAGGCTTCAGTCAGAAAAGAAATCTACGTCATAATGAGATTCGCTTTCATTTTGACACAGACGTGGTATATCGCATTCGTCGATGTCCAGCTACAAAGTGCAAGGTGGTTCACGTGGATCGTTTGGCCCCGTTTCATCGAAGAACTGAAGAAACTTTGGAATCCAGAATTGTTCGGGACGAACAAGACCTAGGAAGGGGGCAGTGTTACGACAGAAGGAATCTGGCAACCGAAAGCAAAAAGTTTCAGCCAACGAATAAGAACTTTGGGAGAATTTGGAGAAGAAGAGTGGAGCGTTAACGGTCGTTGTATTGTAACGGTTGTATTGTAACGGTCGGAGGAGTTCGAAAATGGACGGTGAGCTGTTCTGAGACAGTGCGCGTAAGTATCAAGAAGTAACTTGATGTGTTGTGTATACGCGGAAGGATAAAAGTGGGATCTTTTATCGTTAAGTATCAAGAAGTAACTTGATGTGTTGTGTATACGCGGAAGGATAAAAGTGGGATCTTTTATCGTTAAGTATCAAGAAGTAACTTGATGTGTTGTGTACACACGGAAGTATAAAAGTGGGAACTTTTATGGCTAACTTCGAATGTCTACACGGACTGTCTTTTTGTTCGGCTAGTGTGTGAACAGTTATTAGCACAGGACGAGAATTGGTTTACGGGTGAAGATCTTCGGGTGACCTGGTAAATCAAGTAAAAGGTAGTATTTAGTAAAATACACAGAGCTGATATTGTGTGCTCTACGCAGGAAGATTGATGACTTGTGCATGTTAATAGTTGATTTGTTAATAAGATACTTCATCCATATTTCCTTTGTAACAATTTACCTTGTATTGAATTTGGTTTTGAAATATAGCTTTTAATACTCACGCTCAGTGGCTATCCATTTTTGTAATCCGCAACAATATTATGGAAAATTTTAAATATAAAGAGTAACCGATCGAATTTTATCCAATAATAATTTAATTAAATCACATATAAGCTTCATTAGTAAGTTATCGGGGTATCTGTTCTTACCAGCACATTCCAAACCCCAGAATTTCTAAATTCTAGCACATATATATCGTCTGCAATATTATTATATATTACGTGTTTTACCTTTAGCGCTTTTTAAAGATGTAAACTAAAATCTTTTGGAGGATTTGAAAACAATAAATCATCACATTTCGTTAGCACCTATTCAGCTCGAAAGGAATTTTTCATTAAATTTTCAGTTCAGTTTTCAGTTCAGTTTTATTATAATAATAAGGTTACAAACAACATATATTTGTAATACTCTTATTAACCCAAGAGTTAATTACCCCTGTTAATGTAAACCACCTGATGATCACACTCCAAAACGAAAGCGGCAGGGATGGCTCAGTCGGTAGTGCGTCAGGCCTGTAATCTGCAGTTCGCAGGTTCGATTCCAAGTTAGGTAAGCATCGAGATTTGTCTTGGCAAAACTCTCCGCCCAACCCACGGTCAAAAGTGGACACTGATTGGCTTGAAAAGGCTGCCGTCTGTCGGATGGGAAGTAAACCCGTGATAAACTATGTGCAGGTTAAAGAACACGATGGATGTCCTTGACGAGAGGTTATCATCTGCCTCCCAACAGCTGTTCCAGTGGGTCCCCTCCCCCAACCTTCTCTGAGCCTTCGGAGTCCTTGTGACTTCGTCATTTAGCCCATTGTATGCAAAAAAGTGCTGCTCAGACACATGGGGCTTTACATCCCCTCCGACGGACGGGAGTCTTTCCAAGCTCATCGGTCGCCTCCTAATGACCGAGGGCAGGGAGTTTAGCGGAGATAAATCTCAACGCTTGCCCAGGCGGGACTCGAACCTGGGAACAGCAGATTACGAGCCTGGCGCGCTACCGACTGAGACAACCCTTTCCACATATGTACGTCGAAATGTGACCTTAATCTGACTTTAAAGGACATGCGCTATTTGATATTTCGTAATTTTTCTTATCGTTTCACTAGAAATGTCACTTCTACCAAAAAAAAACTGTTCAGGAATTACATTCCACCTGATCTGTTAATTGCAAATGCATTAAATCTGTCCATACGTCATAAAATGAGAAAAAATTCTCTTAGAGACTTAAAGGCAATTTGTGAAGTTCCCGTTTCCTAGGTCGGTTGCGAGGGAATTTGCAATACCCGCCAAAGACTCATTAATTTGCCAATTGCTTTTTTTCCACTCACCTTAACATCTAGAGAGGACGTGACTGTCTTCCCGTGAAAGACATTTCATTTTAACTTCTCCAGTTTAACAGATGCAAAACAATCCAGAGGAAATCCTTTCGTTAAATCCACCTTCAAAGCTTGTGGCAGAAAAGCATCAAAAGAATCGGATATCAAACGAGAATTCATTAATCGAATTTGTTAGGGTAAAAAAATGCGAAAACCACGCAATAAATTATCACGGCTTTTTTGTTTTTGTTGGGAAATGCGTCTTTTGAAGTTAAAACTTTTTCTGCTTAGTGAGGCTTTAACAGGTTAACCACACCCGGCTGAGTTATTTTACCTCCCGAGCGGCATTTGTTTGCACACAATGGGCTAAATGACCAGGTCACAAGTACCTCGAGAGCTCAGAAAAGGTTGGAGGGGGGAAGGAATCCACTGGATAGTGCTGGGAGACAGATGGTAACCTCTCGTTAAGGCCATCCAGCGTGTTCATTAACGTGCACAAAGTATGACTTAACGTTCCATCCGACGGACGGCGGCATTTCCAAGTCCATCGGTGTTCCCAACTGACCGTGGGCAGGATGGGGAATTTTGTGGAGATAAATCTCAACCCTCGTATCAGCTGGGACTCGAACCTGACACACTACTGACCGAGACCCACTCCTCCTCCCGCCCTCCATATCTGGGTCATAACCCAGATCGAGATACAGCAGATTCTAGATTATCAGGGGTCGGATTAACCAGGTTGTTGAATAGAATAATATATGCCCGAAAATAATATGGGATACGAGAAACAGACAACTAAAGTACGATGCGACAGTAAAAGGTTTGAAGCAGCACGAGCAACCGAAAGGCAAATGAAGGGAAGAAATGAACTTCTTTTCTGTCCTACATTAAACGAATAAATTAAATCCATGATACGTTATTTCCTAAAACATTTTGAAGTTTTTCTATTTTTTTATAGGGATGGCGGATTAATCTGAAACTCAATTATCCGGGATTGCTTTTATTTCGTTTTAAACAAAAAAAAAAAACAACTTCTTTTTGGATTGGTAATGATGAAATATTATGATTTGCAATTTCCGAATCTCTAAAAAGCTTTAATTGCGTCCTCTAAACTGAGGAAAAATTATAAAATTGCAAAATTTTAAAGGAATATTGGCATATTTAGGATGGAAATTTTGGTGGTGTAATATGAAAGCTATGAAGTTTCTATTGTCAACAATGAGTTGATCCCCTCACCCTCCGAGTGGGTGGGAAAATAATGCAACTTTTTTGCTTTAAGAAAAAATTGGATAACTCATTTTTAGTTGGATAGGAAGTAATGAAATATCATAATTCACATTTTAAAAATCTTTAGGTAAGTGCTAATTTTTGTCGTTAGAGGTCACTAAATATGGAAATGGAAACAAAGCTTCAGGAATGTTGCAAGCGATCGGTTTAGGGGAGAAAGTTTGAAATTTCTCTGGTAGAGAATATTCCACTGACATAAACAATCTGCCCCTTTTCTGAGAGGGGGTTTGAGAAAAGAAACTTTTTCATTTCAAGGAATAAAAAAAACACGTTTTTATGCTGTATAAGTACTAATAAAATAATACTCTTTGCATTTCCCTCATTCTCTATTAGCTCGAATTAAAACTTTTTAAAGTGCAAAAGTAGGTAAACGAAACACTTCATTTACTTTAAAAACGTAATTCCCATACGCACCTAGGCTCGTAATCTGTAATTCTCAGGTTCGAGTTCCAGCTGGGTCAGTTTTGAGATTTATCTCCGCAAAATTCCCCGCCCTGCCCACGGTCAGTAGGGGACACCGATGGGCTTGGAAAGGCCACCTCGGATGGGACGTTAAGCCGTGGCCCCGTGTGCGAGAGAGACATACCCTGTGTACGTTAAAGAACACGCTGGATGGCCTTGACGGGGGGTTACTATTTGTCTCCCAACAGCTGTTCCAGTGGGTCCCCTCCTCCAACCTTCTCTGAGCCTTCGGGGTCCATGTGACTTGGCCATTTAGCCCATGGTGTGCAAAAAAGTGCCGCTCAGAGGTAAAACAACCCAACCCATACGCACCAGATTCTAACACAGAGGTTATTGTATGCTTCAGTATCAACTTTCAAACCAAAATCTTGAACCGTTGACACGAGAGGGTCCATCCAAAAGAAACAGACAAGAACACATAACGTCTTTCAAACCTATAGATGCCCCCAACTGACCGACGGCAGGGCGGGGAGTTTTGCGGAGATAACTCTCAACCCTGGCCCAGCTGGGGACTCCAACCAGGGAACTGCAGATTACGAACCTGGCGCTTTACCGACTGAGTCACCCCCGTTGTTCATCTAATCCAGCGGTTCCCAACTTTTCAAAGTATTGTTTTAATTCCCCTTCAAGGAAATGAGATAATGTTTCCTGTATAATTCTAGTTGAAAAGATATTTATAGCCTTTAACACATTTACTAGAATTTTAATCCTGCAATTTGAAAAGTTTTTCTGTCGAAATAAAACATGCCGACTACATCAATCTAACAAGTATTTAGTACTCTGTTCAGTCTATTTTCAGAAAAAAATTCAAGAAAACGCCCCCACAAATTTCTACAACGCATCCTAGAGGGCGGTGGTACCATGTTAGGAGCCAATTATTTAATGAAAGAAGGGAGGGGTTGGTCTTGGTTGACAGGGTTACCGTCAAGGCCATCCAATGTGTTCTTTGACGTGCACAATGTGCTCAAAAAAGTGTGCTGTGTGCTCTCCCGCACACAGGGCAACGGTTTAACGTCCCATCCTATAGATGGCGGAGGCCTATCCAAGCCCATCGGTGTTCCCACCATGCCCTTGGTCAGTAAGTTTCGTGGAGATAAATCTCAATGGTGGCCCAGGCGGGACTCGAACTTGGAAACTGTAGAGTACGAGCTTGGCGCGCTACTGACTGAGCTCCCCCCTAGTTGGTAGTGAGTTATGTTTAAAATCTGCTCTTCCTCATTTCGAGTGTTCATTTTACTCTCCGTGTTGAGATTGCTTTCCACTAATTTCTGTTTTACCCTCTCGGGGAGAGAGGAGAGCAATGAGTCTGGAAAGGTCGCCGTCCGTCTAACCGGATGTAAAACCGTGAAACCGTGTGCTGGGAGGAGACACATCCTGATACTTAAATCCGGATCTAGAAAAAAATTAAGTGGTGGTGGTGCGGAGGTGAAAAATCTAACTGGAAAACAGTAAAAGTGTATGTGTGTGTGGGGGTGGGTGGGTGGGGGGGTAATAGAATGAATTCCCATTACAGAGAAAAAAAAGATTACAAAGATAAAAAAAATTCTGGAAAAATGCATGAAAAATTCGTAAGTTTAATAATTTTTTTGCCTTATTACCCTTACTAGCATTCTGAAGGGGGGGGGGGGGGATGGCCCCTCCTCCCTTCCCTCTAGATACGACCCTGCTGATATCTGTGCATGTTAAAGAACACGCCAGATAATCTCGACGGAAGGCTTCCATTTGTTTCCTATCACTTGTGCCGAGGGTTCTCTTTCCCTAACAAGCTCTGTGGCCTTGGGGTCATTGTTACTTGTCCGTTTAGCCTATTGTGTACATGAAAGTGCCACTGAGTGATAAGACAACCCAACCTAATCATAAATTTTGAGCCCGCCTCGGTAACTCAGTGGTATTGCCTTGACACTGCCGAGATCCGGATTCGAGTCCCGGCCATAGAATGCCTTGTCATATATGGTGTGTGATTTGTCGCTCAGTAAAAAAATAAAGCAGTGTTCACTTATCGAAATGTCAAAACAAATCTTTGCCCTTACATTAGGACATCAATCGAATATTGACTATAAGTCCTACTAAATGAAAGAAAAAAAAAATCTTGATCGTTTTTCATTTCAGCATTATAATATTTTATACAGGGCGTCCGATAACTAATGATGGTGTACAGAGAAGCACTGTCCACAAATTACCCAAAAGGCATTACATTGAATGTTGTACAGTAGCTCAAAAAAGTATCCGAACGCTATGGTTGATTACAGAATTCAGAAAAAATATATGGCAACGATTATTTTAGAAATTAGTGATCTGGCAACCTTCGTGTCACAGATTGCCAGATCACTAATCTCTAAAAAAATCGTTGCCAGATATTTTTTTCTGAATTCTGCAATCAATCATAGCATTTGGATACTTTTTTGAGTGACTGTACATTCCCCCAATCAAACTGTTTCGGGCGGTCACCAGACAAGACAGCGCACCGTCACATTTCGCAAGCGATGTTATGGAACATTTCCTGACAGATGGATTGGCAGAGGTGGCCCAATTCTATGATCACCAAGGAGTCCTGATTTGATACTCTTTGTTTTTTTCTTGTGGGGCTTTATAAAGAATTATGTTTACGTGGACAAAATTGGAAACCTGAATCATTTAAGATAAAGAATAAGAGAAGAAACTGACAAGAGATATTCTGCAGCGTGTACGACGAAAAGTGGAATACCGATTGGACATCATGCAGGATCACGGAGTGGACATTGCGGTTCACATGTGGAAATGAACTTCTATGTTCAAAACTATTTAAGGTATGCTTTGAATTAAAATATTACTTTCTTGAATAATAAAATAAATCCCCTTCAAATAGCTGCTTGCCACAGAGGTCTGACAGGAGCCTGTCAGTTTATATGCCATAGTAGAAGGTCTGAGAGGATGGCAGGACCTCATCAGAAAAGCGACACAGGCAGCCATGCGTTAGCCGGGGCTCGAACCCAAGGCCCTTAGATCAGTTGCCAAGCGCGCTAACCACTCTATGTATATTGTTTTCCAACATATTAGTTCGTGAAATCCCACAATTATTTTGCGAGCATCTCATACTTCATACCAGAAATCGAAATGCACAGTAGTTTAAACACAGATAAAACAGTAAGAGGTTTATAAAACACTCACTTCGCCAAATTTGCAATTATATAAAAGGAAAGGCCGATAAATCTGAGGCGTCACTGACCAGTGGTTGGTTAAACCCTCTCACGTTTCATCTGGAGTGTTACTTTGGTCACCTTGAAAGATTTCATTCCCTTTCCGCTTCTGTGCTTTTCATCTCTCTTAGGGATTTCCTTATTCGTCTCCACACAGAGCATCATCCTCATCAGATCCCGAGAACCAATTTATCTGCTCCCAATCCTGATGATGGAACTGTCGTCTCTTCTTCAGGCAATCTCAGGGCCCAGGAGTATTGCAACACTTCCTTTCGTCCACTATCGGTTAAAGAAAACATTTTCGGGTCACACTCTCCCCCTCTCCTTGTTTCTTGTGGGAAATTCGTCCTGGGAATTAAGAGAGTCGGCGTTTCTATGACGTGGAATGGTTCTCTATGAAATGGTTCTCTATGACGTGACGACCGTCAATTCTGTGGTCATCAAAGTCTCGTTAGTCATCGTGTCGCAAAGGATCAAAGCATTTGCTTAGATGCATTGCTGTACTGCGATGCTTGGTCAACGTTTCGACTGAAAAAGAAACCAAATATTTTATGCAGCACTTATCCGAAGAAAGGTAGGGGCTCTAGCATGTCCTGATTCAGAATACAATCGAGAAACAGGTCATAAAGTTGTTCTTGTGTGTTTTTACAATTTCCTTTAGATCAGAGGTTTCTGTTTATCGTCTACCAAAAGTATTGGCGAGAGTTTGATTATATTATAGTTCTTCTTGCTATTGAAATGATTTATTTCTGAGCGGAAAACATGCAGCTAAATGACCAGGTCACAAGGTCCCCTAGGGTTCAGAAAAAGTTGTGGAAGTGAACGACTGTACAGCTGTTACGAGACGGAAAGAATTCTCCCAATAAAACCATATGGCACGTTCTTTAATGCTCTTGTGCACGAAGGGGGGGGGGGGGAGCATTGCTTTACACCCCATCCGAAGGACTGCGGCTTTAAGAAGCCAATCTCGGGTTCCTTTTCTGATCGAGAGTGGAGTTTTGCGCAGATAAATCTCAACGCTGGCACAAGTGGGACCCGGACCTGGGAACTGCAGAAAACAAGCTTAGTGCGCTACCAGCTGAGCCAACCCCCACCCCCCGCCACCCCTCTTTATTGTCCTCCCTCTGGCCACGTAGTTAGAATGAATTGGTAGAGTGAAAAGAGACCATGGTTGGGTTGTTTTACCTCTGAGCGGCACTTTTTTGCACACCATGGGCTAAATGGCCAGGTCACATGGACCCCGAAGACTTGGAGAAGGTTGGGAGGGGACCCACTGGAACAGCTGTTGGGAGACAGATGGTAGCCTCCCGTCAAGGCCATCCAGCGTGTTCTTAAACGTAAACAGGGTATGGCTCTCTCGCATAAGGGACCACGGCTTAACGTCCCATCCGACGGACGGCGACCTTTCCAAGCCCATCGGTGTCCCCTACGACCGTGAGCAGGGCGGAGAATTTTGCGGAGATAAATCTCAACACTGACCCAGCTGGGATTCGAACCTGGGAACTACAGATTACGAGCCTGGCGCGATACCGACTGAGCCCCCCCCCCACGAAGAGACCATGGTTGCAGTGCCAGATAAGGCATGGTTTTCTGATATTTCTTTCTACTTCAAGTGTGATTTTCCTCACGTATCTTTTCTTAGACACACGTGAAAAAAGTGGATTAAAAAGTAATATTCTTTTTCAGGAACAGGAATATTTTTTTTACTGACTAGAGATCAGTTCAGGCTAGGGCTCGGGATAGTTAAAATTTCATATATTTCTTTGTGAAGCAGATAAGTAAAAATAAGAATTTCTTTAAATTATATTTCAATTCTTTATTCTATTTTTAGTAATTAAGAATAAGCATCATGCGGCTTTTGATTATTTTTTACGTATTCTCTCTCTTTAATAAACGAAAAACTGCTTTTATATTGATCTTACACACGAACTTTCAGTTTCTACTAATATTTCTAATATTTTTCTTTCCAAATAGTTTTAGGACTTTAATTTTGTTATCAAATTATTATAATTAATAATATGAAAAAAAAAATTAAACGACATACATTTCTGTACATAATGTTATGAGTCAGAGAAATGTTTTTCCCAAATTGGGCTCAACAGTTGCTGAAATGGTTCGGACGCATTCGGGCTCAACAATTGCCGAAATGGTTCGGTCGTATTCGGGCTCAACAATTGCCGAAATGGTTCGGTCGTATTCATGCTCAACAATTGCTGAAATGGTTCGGATGCACTCAGCTCAACAATTGCTGAAATGGTTCGGGCGCACTCGGGTTCAACAAGTGCTGAAATGGTTCGGTCGCATTCGGGATCAATAATTTCGGACTCGGGCGGTCTCAAGAAATTGAGCCCGAACTCATCTTAGTTCTGATCTTAGATATCATTATCACAGAAACTAATAGGAGCTGGGTGGCTCAGTCGGTCGCGTGTCAGGCTCGTAATCTTCAGTTCCAAGGTTCAGCTCAGACAGCGTTCAGATTTATCTTCGCCAAACTCCCTGCCTTCGTTCAGTAGGGGACACCGGTGGGATTGGAAAGGCCTCCGTTTATAGAATGGGACGTTAAGTCGTTCGTCGTGTGCGGGAGAGCCATACCCTGTGAACGTTAAAGAATATAGTGGACGACTTTGACGGGAGGCTACCATCTGTCTCCCAACTGCCCTGTGGGTTCCAACCTTTTCTGAGCCCCCGGGGTCCTTGTGACCTGGCCAATTAGCGCATAGTGTGCAAAAAACGTGCCCTCAGAGGTAAAACAACCCAAAATCAAGGAAAAAGAGTTGAAGATATCTCTGAATTCAGATTATTAATCCTCATCATCCTCAAGCAGCCATGGGCTACGGAGGTCCAACCAGACCGTGCAATTTAATTCTCCAAACATACCTGTCCTCAGCTACATCTGGCAACTACACACCGATTCTAACAAGGTCCTGTTTGACATTGTCTGTCCACCGCATCCTAGGTCTCCCCCCTCTTTCTGAAGCTTTTAGGCACACTATTCATAACCCTATTCGCTAATCTATAATTATTCATTCGGGCAACATGGCCAAACCAACGGAGTCTCTCTCTGCACAATATGCTGCTTAAAGGAGGTTGCAAACTCCTTTGCCTAACCTCATGTTTCGAAAAACACCACAAAAGGGCAATTTTAAAAATTACGCTTTGAGATATGGATTTCTATTCACCAAATATGGATGTTTATTAGTGTTTTGATATGGAGGTTGGCTCACTCGGTAACATGCCAATTTTGCAGATGTTACACTGGATTTGAGTGTTGGAGAGCCATACAACGGGGAACAAGTGATCTAGCTGGATGGCCATTGACTGAAGACTTACTGCTGTCATGCCCAGTTAGTCAATTGTGTGCAAAGTGCATCTCAGATGTAAAAAAAGAATTACCCACCCAGTTACCTTCCAATCAAAGAGGAGTAAATGACTAATGCGAAAGGTAAGTAGAAATGTAAAAATAAATAAAATAACGGTAAGCGTAGTAATCATCGTGCCATCATCATCATTGAATAATAATTGTCTTCATCATCATGTAACAGTTTTCTTCTTCATCATTTAGTAGTTGTCTTGGCAAACGTGTAACAATTGGCTTGGCCATCGGGTAATAATTTACTTCGTCATCGTGTAATTATCGTCTTGGTCATCGTGTAATAATTGTTTTCGTTATTGTGTAACAATTGTTTTCGTCATTGTGTAACAATTGTTTTCGTCATTGTGTAACAATTGTTTTCGTCATTGTGTAACAATTGTTTTCGTCATGGTGTAACAATTGTTTCAGTCATCGCTTACTGATTGTTTTGATTATCGTGTAATTATTGTATTGGTTATCGTGCAATTATTGTCTTGGTCATCGTGTAATAATTGTTTTGGTCATCGTTTATTGTCTTCTTTTTTAAAAATTGTCTCGATCATCGCGTAATAAATGTCTTGGCCATCATGCAATAACTTACTTCGTCATCGTGCAATCATCGTCTTGATCATCGTGTAATAATTGTTTTGATCATCGTGTATTAATTGTCTTCGTTATCGTGTAATAATCGTCTTGGTCATCGCGTAATACATTGACTTGGTCATTATATAACAATTGTCTTTGTCATTGTGGAATAATTGTTTTCGCCATCGCAAAACAATTGTCTTGGTCATTGTGTACTAATTGTTTTGGTTATAATGTAATAATTTTCTTGGTCACCGTATAACAAATTATCTTGGTTATCGTGTAATAATTGTCTTGGTTATCGTGTAATAATTGTTATTTCCCTTCTGATATGCGAATTACTGAGAATCAAATATTTCTTTTTGCCATTTATTACCCCCCTAACATATTCGCAGAGTTCTTTCCAGCCATATCGATGCAACAAAAGAGACATAATTCGTTTGTAGCTACGCGGCTTTTTGCGAGCCAATCTCTTCACGAACTCCCACTTCATCTTGTAAGTGGGCATGGAATTGAGGGTGGATGGCATCGATGCGAACTCAATGATGAAGGTGAAAAAAAACACCTAACGCAGAGACACATATTTGCCCATTGTGTGGAAAAGCAATCGGCATCAAAGTAGAAAAGAGATAATAACTCTCTGTTTTTTTTTGTTTCTTTAGTATTATACATTTTTCGTCGTCAATTTACTGCTCCACCAGTTCCGTAAATGATTCACTGGGTAACAGTTCAATAATTAGATTACAGATCAATGTTAATACTGTATTAATAAGGTCAGAAAGCATTAAAACTAATGCTCTAGGTTTAAAACAATTCAAAGTTAAGGTTCATAAATGTAGTTGATTTTGCTTGGTACCGGAGACGTTAGGCCTCCCTGGGGAACAGTTAGGCAGCGAAGTTCATCGTAATTGCTCGCCAAATGGTGATCTTGACTTGGAAAGCTGAGAACCAATATAAGAGAAAGATAGGAGGACTGTGTCAATGCTGGTTTCGGTTGGTAATCCAAGTAATGGTTGGAGTTGAAGAGACGCAAAGAAAGGAGGTTGGCGTTGAACGGGTCTTATATCTTGTCAAGCTCGCTGTCGTTGGAAGCTAGAGTATGTAACCTAAGGAGGTAAGAGTTGAGCATGTTCCCAAGAAATCTGGATTTATGTTACCTATCTTGAACAGGAGATCTTTCTTCGCTCACTGCAATCACATTTTCGATTAAAAGAATAAGAATTCCCAAGGATAAAATCGAGTGTTAAAAATTGAACTCGCACGCAAAAAACAACACTTGCATCACATCCTCACCACACGCACACTATTTTATTATGCTACAGTAATAGGATATGTGTAATTCAATGTTTGGATTAATATGTAGGGCCGGTTGGTGGGGAGAGCACATGAGGAACTGACTGGCCTCATGTGCTTGACCCACGAACTCGTGCCCGACACCTCGTGTACTTCTAGTGAGACTCGAACGAAGACAATAGGGGGAGGGGTGGTTCAGTCGGTAGCGCACCAAGCTCGTATTCTGCAGTTCCCAGGTTCGAGTCCCAGCTGGGTCAGCGTTGAAATTTATCTCCGCAAAACTCTCCGCCCTGTCCACGGTCAATAGTACACCGATGGTTTGGAAGACCGCCGTCGGTCGGACACGGGGCCACGGCATTAGTTAAGCCGTGGCCCCGTGTGCGGGAAAGCCATACCCTGCGCAGGTTAAAGAACACGCTGGATGACCTTGATGGGAGACTACTATCTATTTCCCAACAGCTATTCCAGTGAGTCCTCTCATACATCTCTGAGCCTTCGGGGTCCTTGTGATCTGGCTATTTAGTCCATTGTGTGCAAAAAAGTGCCGCTCAGAGGTAAAACCACCCAACCAAGACAATAACCCCAGTGTGAAAATAAATACAAATATGTAAATTTGTCGCATACTTTCGTATCCCATTTTACAAGTTTTTAGATTCTCTACATGAATTTTTAGCGAGCAAACAATGAAAACGGACATTTCAAAGCAGAACAAGATGAATATTTGACAATGAGTCAGTTTTCGTTGAAATTATTAATAACAAAAGCAAATATATCATTATTATGTTTTGTTTTTAACCTCTAATAAAAAAAATTCTATTTTTATGATAATTTCTAATATATATATATTCTCGAGAACTGCTTTTTCTTCCTTGGCTGATATTCACTACTCAGCAGACTCCCGACAACAGAGGAATATCTCCAGGGAGGATTTCTGACAAATAGCGCCCTCTTAAAGGGGCTGCAAAATTCTAGTGAAACTCAGGGTTGGGTTGGGTTGTTTTACCTCTGAGCGGCACTTTTTTGCACACCATGGGCTAAATGGCCAGGTCACATGGACCCCGAAGGCTCAGAGAAGGTTGGGGGAGGGGACCCACTGGAACAACTGTTGGTAGACAGATGGTAGCCTCCCTGTCAAGGCCATCCAGCGTGTTCTTTAACGTGCACAGGGTATGGCTCTCCTGCACATGGGATTACGGATTAACGTTCCATCCGATGGATGGTGGCCTTTCACAGCCCATCGGTGTCCCCTACTGACCGTGAGCTGGGTGGGGAATTTTGCGGAGCTAAATCCCAACGCTGACCCAGTTGGGACTCAAACCTGGGAACTGCAGATTACGAGCCTGGCCCGCGCTACCGACTGAGCCACCCACGCCCTAGCGAAGCTTAGGCGGCAAGATATCTGGAGCTGTTGATATGGTACCAAAAACAAATAATAATAATAGTCGAAAACGCCGTAGTCCAACTAGACATACGTTTGGATATTCAAATGATACGGCTTTATTTCGTCATCAGTTTTTGTACTGAACTGTCAGTTGACTTGTTACGCAATAAAGGTATTCTTAGGTCTTTCAAATTATGGCATTCAAAAGAGTACTACCGACCCAGATTCTCTCTTCCCTTGCCATAGCTGTCTCAAGGATTCATTTTGAAGTCGCTCGTTCTCGCTCGGCACGAGCAGCGTCGAAAGAAGTTTCGTTGCTCTGGGTGAAGAAAACTGAGTTATGAAATATATTGCAGTCGATGGAATTGGGAACTTTTTGGTATTATTTCTGTTGTCCGGGGTGCGGAGGAAAAAAAATATTCCTGCTCACAATGTGGGAAGCCATTGTGGTGGTGATGGTGGAAGTCGGGTGGGCGGGGATCAGCTCTCTCAAGAGAAGAAGTAAAATAAAAAAAGAAAACTCGCCACTCTCTCTCTCTTCCTCAATAAGAAGAGAAATGGTGGCGGGAAGTGGAAGATGGACTCTTGGAGATGTGGAGCTTCATTGAAAGATTTCCCTTCTCCCTCAACTCGAGAAATGCTCGTCTGAGTGGCAAAGGTAACATTTTTGGTAACGGGGGGGGGGGGAGGGGGAAGTTGGCTTAAGAGGAGAAGGATCAGCACAGCTGTTCCTGACTCCACACTTTAGTTGATTTTTCTTCATCAAAAGAAGTTGAAGATCGATCTTGATCTGTTTAAAAGACGAGCCACTCGAAATGTTTTGTATGAATCGAGTTTAAAACTGTGGAAAGTTTATTAATCCAGGAAGAAGTTATGAATCGGTTGGAATGAAAAACGGAGTTTTGGCGCGAAAGGAACATTTTTCTTTTAACTAGTATTACTGATGCTAAACTTGTTCTTTGTTTGGCCAAGGTCACATCATAGGTCTATGTGAAGCAGGATGATCTACGCAACGAATTGCAGCGCATTTAGGACGTGATCACGAATAGTTGGTCGCTCTGGCATCAGTGGACAAGGGATGATCTTTCATGTCATCTCTCAGGTTCAGGTTGTCCTCACTACTTGACTATGGATCAGGATGATCGGTTGATTCGTCGGATGGCTGTCAGTATCAGAAACAGGATTGCCTGACGGATGTCCAGTGATGGAATGACTAACGGATATTATCTGTCAGTGATGATCAGTAAGTACAGATGATCTGTGAGTACCATTCATCAATCCCTGCATAAAGTTGGTATGCAAGCGAGGCGCCCTATCCTCTGCATGCCTCACGCATGCTCATTCATTGCAGTGGTGCAGTTAATGAGTTTTTGGGCATGACGAATGGCGATATATTGTTTTCAGTGACGAGCCCGCATCTGCCGTATATGCGTATGGTGACGTACTGGTGAAAGAGCTCCTTTGTCGTGTAACGCCATGCGTATGGTGACGTACTGGTGAAAGAGCTCCTTTGTCGTGTAACGCCATGCGTATGGTGACGTACTGGTGAAGGAGCTCCTTTGTCGTGTAACGCCATGCGTATGGTGACGTACTGGTGAAGGAGCTCCTTTGTCGTGTAACGCCATGCGTATGGTGACGTACTGGTGAAGGAGCTCCTTTGTCGTGTAACGCCATGCGTATGGTGACGTACTGATGAAGGAGCTCCTTTGTCGTGTAACGCCATGCGTATGGTGGCGTACTGGTGAAGGAGCTCCTTTGTCGTGTAACGCCATGCGTATGGTGACGTACTGGTGAAGGAGCTCCTTTGTCGTGTAACGCCATGAGTATGGTGACGTACTGGTGAAAGAGCTCCTTTGTCGTGTAACGCCATGAGTATGGTGACGTACTGGTGAAAGAGCTCCTTTGTCGTGTAACGCCATGCGTATGGTGACGTACTGGTGAAAGAGCTCCTTTGTCGTGTAATGCCATGAGTATGGTGACGTACTGGTGAAAGAGCTCCTTTGTCGTGTAACGCCATGAGTATGGTGACGTACTGGTGAAAGAGCTCCTTTGTCGTGTAACGCCATGCGTATGGTGACGTACTGGTGAAAGGGCTCCTTTGTCGTGTAACGCCATGCGTATGGTGACGTACTGGTGAAAGAGCTCCTTTGTCGTGTAATGCCATGCATATGGTGACGTACTGGTGAAAGAGCTCCTTTGTCGTGTAACGCCATGCGTATGGTGACGTACTGGTGAAGGAGCTCCTTTGTCGTGTAACGCCATGCGTATGGTGACGTACTGGTGAAGGAGCTCCTTTGTCGTGTAACGCCATGCGTATGGTGACGTACTGGTGAAAGAGCTCCTTTGTCGTGTAACGCCATGCGTATGGTGACGTACTGGTGAAAGAGCTCCTTTATCGTGTAACGCCATGCGTATGGTGACGTACTGGTGAAAGAGCTCCTTTGTCGTGTAACGCCATACAATGCTCACTGTGTGGAGTGGAGTGCCATCTCTTACGACAGTCAGTCACTCTATAGCTAGTCGTTCGTCCTTCTCCCTGCATTTGTGAGCTTTTAACTCTGGACAGTTTTCCATTAATGATGTTGCACTACTCTGTTGCTTAGATCATTAGACTATATTAATATGTATACTATATACACTTTTACACTTTAAATACAGCACAATCGTATAAAGGAACAGCGACTGCCACTCGGCAGGTCATTAAATACAGGCAGGATTCCCAATTCTACTAGCAAGGTTATAACCAAGCCTTCAAATGTTCCCTATACAACAACGGAAACCAGAGTGACGTCTTCACGACCGTCCCCTACCAGAGTCCAAAGTGCAACTGTCTTTTTCAAAGTTCATTTCCTTTGTCGGAAATACCGCTAGTGCGGTCACATTATGTATTTTGAGAGAGGGGGGGACGAAAAATGGCGCTTCTGGCTCTCCCACCTGGATCCTAGCTAATTGAGTCCCAACAGACTCTCATAGTCATCGAGGGTAATTTAATCACCCATAGGTATGTGGATACCATTCTTCATCTTGTGGTCTTGCCATTCATGCAGAGCATTCAGGATCACATGGATTTTTTCGAGGGTTGCGTGGTGCTTATTCGAGGGCAACACGGTTTTAATTCGGGAATCTCGTGATGTTTGTTGAAGAACCCCATAATACTTATTCCACGTTCACATTGCATTTATTCGAGGGTCCGTGGTTCTCGGTTCTAATTAGAATATTGCAGATATTAATTAAAGTGCCTCAGTTGTTAATTTTAACACCGCCAGTGTTAAAACTTGGAGCGAATGGTATTGCATTGTGGGCCTCTCTTCTCAGAGAAAGAGGAATTGGAGTGAGACGATGTAAAGTGGAGATGAGGGAAGAAAAGGGGACTGATTTGGAAAGGAGGGAATAGGAGATGAAATGAGGAAAGACCGATTGCATAGACTGATTGGAGGATTTACTACGAGTAGAAAAGTGAAGGAGAATCGAAAGAAAACTTCTCACAGATTGGCTTAGAAAACATTTACATTTCCAGTCGTTTTGTTTTCATAGGAATTTCATTGGCTAAGGGAGCTAAATCAACACTGACTTTCAAGCGCGAGCTCACGGAATAAAAGAAGTTTAGAAAGGAAAATACTTTGGTGGTCAAATTAGGTGCTAAACCGCAAATCGAAAGCAAATATCTCCAAGAACAGATTCGGTATGGTGAAGAGATTAATGGCTTAGATTACGGTTGGCGAGGCAGAGTTTAGAGTTATTCAATGTTTGTGTTGTCTTATTTATTGAAGGATGCTCTGATATTTGCATCTAGAGCCTTACGCTGGGGTTGCTCGTCAGTGGTCGTGGAGCAACAAAAAAATTTAGTCATTTTTATAAATACTCCTATTTTGGGATCCTTGGCTGTCCATTTTTTTTTATCAATAGTCTACTGCTACTGTTCAATAAAACTGAAAGTTAAAAGAACGCAGCAAAAAATAGAGTAAAAATTCCAAAATTATGAGCCATAGTCGTCCAAGAGTAATAGGAAATTTTCTAGCTGAGAAAGCTGAAGCACAGTTATCAGTCTTCACTCCTGCTACCCGCAGATTAATTATTTTAATATTACTATTAACTATTTCAGCTATTATGTGTTTAAGGCATCATAGGGTTATGAAGAATGTGCCTAAAGGAAGATGTGCCCTCAGAAGGAAGGGGAGACCTAGGATGCGGTGGGCAGACAATGTCAAACAGAGCTTGGTAGAATTGGTGTGCAGTGGCCAGATGCAGCAGATGTAGCTCAGGACAGATATACTTGGAGAACTAAACTGCACGATCTGGTTGGACCTCCGTAGTCCATGGCTGCTTGAAGAGGATAATGATGATGTAATAAAATAAGGAATTGAATTATGTGAAAATAATATTTCATTCCACCATTATTTTGTGTTGTGGTTCTCTGAAAGAGGAATTTTTAGTATGGGCAACCACTAAGTAATTGCTCATCACTCTATTGGTTGCTTCAGTTTTACACTGAAATATTGTTCTATACAAGAATTATGTGCAGCTCAGAGAACTCGGACCATATAAATGAGAATTCGGAGCTAGGCTCGAAATTTGACTTTACGAGGTTCGAGTCCCAGCTGTGATTGAAGTCAGAATTTTCTACGTTAATCGAAACCCTTCCTTTGGTGAGAAAGGGGACAGCGATGAGAATGATGAGGCCACCGTCCGTCAGATGGGGCGGTAATTCATTTTGAAGTGTGCAGAAGAGCAAGACCCTTTGAAGGTTAAAGAGCAAACTGAAAGACCTTGATGGGAAGGTTAACATTTGTCTCCTAACAGCTGTCCAGTGGGAACCTTTCCCCCTTTTCCCAAACATTTCTGAACTCTTGGGTGTCCTTGTAACTCGTACATTTAGCCCACTCTGTGCTAAAGAAGTGCTGCTCAGAGGTAAAACAAGCCGAATTCCGAATATCGAAATAATTGGAGTTCTACTATCTTAGTCAATTTATCGTGTTCAATAACGCTTCGTATCTATTACTTGTTGTAGTATCTTGCATCATTGTAAAAGATTGTAATTCATTAAACTTTACTTAAATAATTAACGTTTGGAGCCAATTTCAAGCGTTGGTTTCATGCCAAGGTCAACCGTGAAATTAACACTTACCGATCACGTTAATACCAGAAACTCGAAAGTAAAATTGCAAATAAACGTAAAATTTGCTTGAAGCGTTCTTAGATACCATCTGCTGAGAAGCTCAAAGAAGCATTAAGACTCGGATGGGCACTTTCCTGTTCGTCTTCTAGTCCCGAAATTTTCTGCTTCTGTGTTTCGTGTTTGTGTTGTGGCGAGAATTGGTGTGCACTTCGGGATCTTAGGGATTTCGCCAACGCAACTCAGCACCATCCCTCCTCATCCGCCAGACCTCATCAATTACGGAAGAGGATTTGCGTCAACTCGAGACTTGCTCCTGACACGAGCTAATGAAGTGGTCGGAAGTGTCTGTAGGAGCCAAGAGAATCGAACGTGCTGGTTCAGATTACTGCCTGTTGTCGCGGGTGTTGGCCTTACGCTTTTCTTGCCGGATTATCCTGATGTTATTATTCTTCTGGTCTCCTAGGAGTAAGCTCATGCAGCCAATAACAAAATGAAAAGAGAAAAAAAAAGAAAAAATTAATTAAAGATTGTTTTTGGAACACCTTTCGTTAACAACTTGCTGCTTTGAGTGAATTGATTTGTGACATTGTGTCATTACTCTGATTTGTGATATTTATTGTGATATTATTTTGATTTGTGACATTTATTGTGATATTATTTTGATTTGTGAAATTAATTTGTACAGTCGCTCAAAAAATATCCGAACACTATGGTTGATTGCAGAATTCAGAAAAAACATCTTGCAAAGATTTTTTTTAGAAATTAGTGATCTGGCAACCTTGCCAGATCACTAATTTCTAAAAAAAAAACTTTCTAAAAAAATCGTTGCCAGATGTTTTTTCTGAATTCTGTAATCAACCATAGTATTCGGATATTTTTTTGAGCGACTGTACCGTCTCTTACCAGATGAAGGGTTTGTACTATATCTTCTCAGGTGAATTTATTTGCATCATGCTTTCTTCTTTTTTAGATGGGCAATTCGGATACAAAAATCAGTGCGTAATATATACACTGGAAGCACAATTTATTATCCACACCCATATATAAACATGCGCCTCTACCACACCAGAAAAATGCAACTACCGAAGGGGATATAAATAGGTCAGATTACTACTTGCTGTGCAGCGTCGCTCCGACTGTTACGATGGGTAAACACGGCGACCTGAGCGAATCGATCATGGGCTGATAATCGGTGCGAAGAAGATGGGATATTCTATATCTGCAGCTGCAGAATGTCTGGGATTTACGTGTTTGACCGTCGCACACGTGTATCAGGCATATAAACTGGCTATAGCTGCATCCACTAGGAAAAATGTGGCCATAAGAGGGCTGTTGATGTTCGAGGTGAGTACTGCCTTTCCTTTATTGTAACATTGGAATAGAGGGCCACGTTGGAGAAGATAACGCCGGTATTCAACGAAGGGGCAGTTGTGAAGGTTTGTGCAAAGACCATTCGATGCACGATGGGGAGACAGTTCTATTGCAACAGATGTTCACATCGCATACCCTTGTTAACAGCACACGTCAAAAGACTATGAGGCTGTACTGGGCAAAGGAACATCTACAACGGACCTTGGAAAACGGATGGCTTAGTCTGACGAAGCAAGGTTTCAACTACAAGACGCCAATGGGAAGTTGCACGTGTGACATAGACCACACAAGGCTGTGAATCCCAACTGTCAAGTCAGGATGTTCAGACCGATGGAAGCACTGCAATGTTCTGGGACATATTTATGCAGGCTATCTTGGGTACCTATTGAGACCACCATCACTGCATAAGGCTATGTTGATGTACTCGCCGACTACCTACATCCGTTCATGGCTATCCCTTACCCACAGCAGGATGCTTTCTTTTAACAAGACACTTCAGAATTACATGTTAATTGTTCGGAGATGATTTTTGTTTTGTTTTAATACGTATCCTTTATGTCTATACATCATCTAACACCCAATGGTTTCATCCTACAGCTTTTCTTACAACATAATCGATAAACATATTAAAGAAGAAAGTTGACGAAACACCTCCATGCTTAACTCCAGTTGCAATGCAGAACCAACCATTGCGTGTTTCATCACATGTGACTCAGTGTTATGACAGAGACCCATCGTTACATTAACGAATTTTTTTATTGTTCCATAAGACTCACGATCAACCATAAATTATGCATAGCAGCAAAATCAAAAGTGTTCCTGAAATCTGTAAACAAATTTTTGAAACTCATAAATCTTTCTCAATAATTTTTTTAAGTAGAATATTTTCATCAATCAAATGTTTAATTCTACCAGGGTGATTCAAAAGTCTGCCTTTCTCGTTATGAAAAGTGTATACGGTGACACATCACTACGTTACATTTGCATACCACTGAACTCAGTACTAAGAGGAAAGTTATAATATAGTCCAACGTGTTAATTCATTACTATTATAAGTATCGGAGTCTTGGTATCCATTGTTACAAACGTTGTATAATGAGTGAGTTAAGTAACGAAATTCGGGCAATTTTGCATCATTACTGGGAAAAAAGGATTAAAAGCTACCAAAGAGGCCGAGAAATATGCGAAGTGGAAGGTGAGGAAGCAGTCTCTATTCATGCTCAAGCTTGGTTCAAAAAATTCAAAGGTGGTGACACGACCCTCGAATGTAAACCACGATATGGACCACCAACACCATCAACAAGTACTCGCAGGCTCTCGTCCGAACTTGGTTGTTCCCAAGCAACTATAGTGCGGCATCCGCAAAGCATCTGTAATGTAGCCAGGAGTTGTCGAAGTTTTCCACATGAACTGACCCCTGAACAAGCAAACCGTCGTAACAAAGTGTGCAGGAAACTCCTCGGTAATCCACGCGACAACCTGTTCATCAAACGAATCGTTACGGGCAATGAAAAATGGATCATTTTCAACAGTCCCAAGATTCAAAAGCAGTCGCTTGACCTAGGTCAGCTCGCACTTCCTGTTTTAAAGAGGGGACGATTCGAAATGAAGGCAATGTTGTGTGTTCGGTGAAATTTTGAGCGTATAGTGCATTTCGAAATTGTTCTCGATGGACGTCAATGCCGACCTCTACTCAATACAACTGGAGCGCGTACATTTTGTAATGCTTCACCCCTCCTAGGATTGGTTGGGTTATTCTACCTATGAGCGGCACTTTTTTTATCACACAATGTGCTAAATGGCCAGGTCACAAGTACCCCGAGGGATCAAGAGAAGGTTGGGGAGGGGACCCACTGGAACAACAGTTTGGAGACAGACGATAGCCTCCCGTCAAGGCCATCCAACGTGTTCTTTAAAACGCACATGTTATGACTCTCCCGCACACGGGATCATGGCTTAACGTGTGCCCTTTCCAAGCCTATTGATGTGCCTTACTGATTGAGGGAGGGTAGTTTCGCTGAGATAAATCTCAACGTTCGCCCAGGCGGAACTCGAACCTGGGAACTACAGATTACGATCGCGGCTCGCTACTGACTAATTGGTAAGCAGACATCAGTTACTCCTCCAATAGCACAACGCAAAACTGCACACCGCACTTCGGACCAAAGAAAAACTTCGATAGCTTACATTTAATCTTCTTCCTCAGCCAGAATTTAGTCCTAACGTAACTCCTGCCAACTACCACCTCTTTCGCTCCATGGCTTATTTTTTTTCGAGGCAGGCTGTTTCAACAATTCACGAAGTCGAAAAAAGGTATGCAGGGAATTCTTCACCTCCAATGACCAAGCATAATTTCGAAGAGGAATCTAACAACTTGCCGACAGTTGTTTACGAAATATCGAAAATGATCGTTTACATTTTTCTGAGTAAGGCTCGTTATTTATATTGTAATAATCATTTCTCAAGCAGACCATAAGACGCACAGAATTATGAATCGCCCTTGTAATAAAGTAGTAAATGTATTATAATAAAGTAGTAATGTAGTAAAGCAATGTGAAGATTACTAAGAATAATAAGTAGACAGATGTCTCTATTAAAGAACTATTTTCGGTGTTATTACTTGAAGAAAAGTGAACTGCAACAACTTTCATGATAATAGGTAATAATAATATACTTCAAGCAATATAATTTCGACAAAGAATTATACCTTTTCTAACATCTTTAGTTTATATTTTGTGTAATTTTTCTGTGAAAAGCACATTTTAAAACTTAGCTTTGAATGTTGCTACTCATTCAAATAAAGAGAAGTTGCCAAAGATTTATTTATGATTAAGAAACAATTGGTTACATCATTGGTTAGCTAATATATTCTTAAAATAAAATCGATCCAGCTAGCTTTTCAATGCGTACAGGGTAACGAGCCTGGTAAAATAACGAGCCTGGCTACGAAACAAGGGTTGATATTTATTTCCGCAAAACTCCCCGCCCTGCCCAAGGTCAGTAGGGGACACCGATAGGCTTGGAAAGGCCGCCGTCCGTCGGATGCGACGTTAAGCCGTGGCTCGTGTGCGGGAAAAACCATACCCTGTGCACGTTAAAGAACACGCTGGATGGCCTTGATGAGAGGTTACAATCTGCCTCCCAACAGCTATTCCAGTGGGTCTCCTCCCTTAACCTTTTCTGAGCATTCAGGGTCCTTGTGACGTGGCCATTTAGACCATTATATGTAAAAAAAAGTGCCGCTCAGAGATAAAAACCCAATCTGCCTATGAAACCATTGCTTACGTCCCATTCCAAGGTACAGAGTCCTTCCCAAGATCAACCGTGTCCCGTTTCTCATCCAACACAAGATGGGGCATAAATCTCAAAACAGGCGCAGTTAAGATTCGAACCTGAGAACTGTAGATTGCGAACCTACCGCGCTACCGGCTGAGCCAACGCCCGGCCCGAAAGTGGTTTGATTTTTCTGTGGTTGTGAAATTGTTCATTTGTAATATTGTTTCCATGTAATAAACAAAGTATAACCTTTGAACAGTCCAGTACGAAACTGTGACTCGTATACATCCCTCGACTTGAAATGGTTAACCTGAATATTCGGTAAATGAGACTCAATGAAGTTCTCAGGTAATTTTTAATATACATAATCGGAAAAAACACATGCGAATGAGAAGCAACATTCAAAATTCAAAACTCGTTAGCTCCTTAACTTCTTTTTTCACTGGGAAGTTGGGGGGGGGGGGTCACAAGTGGGAGTGCACAAGGCTCATTATCCGCAGTTTGCAGGGTTCGAGTCCCAATTGCGCCACAGTTGAGATTTACTTCCGTTAATTCTCACCCTACCCTCGGTGAAGGGGGAACCTATGGATATAAGGCTGCCATCCACTCTAAGGGACGTTAAGCCATGGCGCTTTTGGGTAGGAAAGCAATACATTGTGAACGTTAAATGCTGTTGACAGGAGCCTATCTGTCTCCTAACTACCCAGTGGATCCCCCTCCGCCTCTGAATCCTCGGCGTCTTGTGACCTGGTCATTTAGTTCATTATGTAAAAAAAGTGTCGCTTATAAATAAAACAACGCAACCTTTAACTTTTTCAATTTTTTTTAAAGTAAATGTTCGTTCTAAACAGTCGAGTATTGACGAATGCCAAAAACAAATCATTGTATTTTTGTTAAATAAACGACTTAACAATTGTGTTTATAATTAAAGTGTGTGGAAAATTGTTGCCATTAGCAACCTGCTGTTAAATACTTCAGTTAAACTGACTCTTTAAACAAATCTTTTTGTTTCTTTGAAAATCGTGATTTGGACGAGATTTTTATTTACAGCAACATTTTTCCATAAAAATTGCTATTTTAGAAATTAGAACTCTTTTAAAATGTCCTTCAATTCACATTGAAATGTCTTGATGCAGGTTAATGTGTAGTGTACAGTCGCTCAAAAAATATCCGAACACTATGATTGATTACAGAATTCAGAAAAAAGATAGATATGGGAATGATTTTTTTTTAGAAATTAGTGATCTGGCAACCTTCGTGTCATGTGACGCGAAGGTTGCCAGATAACTAATTTCTAAAAAAATCGTTGCCATATATTTTTTCTGAATTCTCTAATCAACCATAGTGTTCGGATACTTTTTTGAGCGACTGTACACAGTGCATCTGAAAAGCAATGACGTGAATTTTGCGCGTCCATAAATATGTAGCTAGACACGCTAAATGCACGCGCATGCCCACATGAAGTGTCGACAACAGATGTGACGAAGCAGTACCACCCAACTCGGAATGCATAGTTTGCAGTGGATGCAAAGGCAAACTGCATTTTGTCTGTTCGGGCACAACAGAAAAAAATTACAAAATGCTGTCCCTAGAAAAGAAAAATGCGTGGTTATGTTGCGAATGCAAGTCGAACAAAATAAACCCAAAAGCGACCTTAGACATGGGAAACAGAGACAATTCGACACGTGACATCAATTTATTGATAGTAGAGATCCGTGTTTTAAAGACAGAAGTGAGAGATTATTTTCGTAATAAATTACGAAAAAAATCAAAAGGATTTAACTACAAAAATCTATGAAGCCGAAAATTTAAATACAGAAATGAGAGAAGAGATTAAGGAGCTGAAACAAATCTTAATGACGTAGAACAATATGGACGCAATAAAAATATAGAAATTCATGGTGTTCCCATAACTGAAGGGGAGGATGAAACAGAGCTTAAAATAAAGCTGTATAAAATTTCCCAGTCATTAAACATAGTCAACTACACAGACAATATGATTGAAAAAGTTCACAGACTTCCAGAAATAAATAAAAGTAAAACCCCAAAGATAATTGTCCAATTCGTTATACGGAAAGATAGAGACATTTCGATACAAAACATGAAAAAAAAATTTACAACCACTTAATGATAAAGGAACACCAATATATATCAATGAAAACATGACTATGATTAACAGAGAACTTTTCTGGAGAGCTAGGATGTGTGCAAAAGAAAAAAATTATAAGTATGTTTGGTTCAAAAATGGAAATGTTATAATGAGGAAATCAAATGGTGAAAGAATTATCAATGTTGATATGTTCACCAACTTTGATGATTTTTGAACTTTTATATATGTCCGATAAACCTTGCTTTTTTTTCTTTTTTTTATGAATATTCTTGTTAGTTATGTCTGATTTGAATTTTGAAGGTCTTAATAGCAACTATGATGTTGCTTATGTAACTACAGGTTTAGAAGTGGAGGCTTGGTTCGTAAATAATTATAGTAAATTTATTCACAAAAATAAATTAGGAATTGCTCATGTTAATATAAGAAGTCAAAGAAAACATTGGGATTCATTAAAATTATGTATTAACAACTACATGAAACACATTGATTTGCTTGTTTTAACTGAAACAAATGTAAATAAATACGAAAATTATTTATATAATATTGATAAATTTAATAAAATCACAAATGATAATATAAATAAAAATATAAGGGGAATTTCAGTATACTACAAAGAAAATCTAGATATTGAAATTATTTCACAACAAACACTTCCAGCGGAAACTATATATATAAAAGTAAAAAAAAATAATATAATATATCATGTTTTAGCACTATACAGATCACCTAGTACAGATGTGAACTCTTTTCTGTTGAATTTCCGAAACTGGATGGAAAATACAGAAAAAGATCAAAATCAGATTTTAATGGGTGATTTTAATATCGATGCAATGAATACTAAAAAACATGCCACAGAAAAATATATCACACTATTGGCTGAAATGAATTTTGAAAGATTAATAAGGGAAGCTACAAGAGAAGAAATAGTGAAAAATAAAATTACCAAAACCTGTATAGACCATATTAATATTAAACTGATTAAAAATATGTCACCAAATTCAATAATTCAAACAAGCAAAATAGCAGATCACTATATTATTTTAACACTGATTAGCAACACTGAAAACAATTTGAATAATACCTCTCAGATCTCCTACTGTGGCATATAAACTGACAGGCTCCTGTCAGACCTCTGTGGCAAGCAGCTGCTTGAGGGGGGGGGGGGGGTATAATTATACTGAAACAGACCAGGAAAATAAGAATTGGCCATTTGACCATAACAATATAAACAAAGCTATTTCTGAAATGAATTGGAATTTAGAAAATTATGGAGACAACTCAATGGGTAAATTAAACCTATATAAAGTATTTAAAGACATCTATACTGATCTACGGGACCTGGGTTCGAGCCCCGGGTAAGGCATGGATGTTCGTGTTGTTTTCTGCTGAGGTCCTGCCATCCTCTCAGATCTTCTACTGTGGCATATAAACTGACAGGCTCCTGTCAGACCTCTGTGGCAAGCAGCTGCTTGAGGGGGTATTTATTTATTATTATTATTATTATGATGGAATTTTAGGAAAAAATAGAGTATTTATAAGGTTGGAAAGGTAAAAAAAAATCATAGCAAAAACTGGATAACACCGAACTTGATAGAATTAATTGAAGAAAGAGATAAAGCTTGGATTAAATTTAAAAACAATGATAAAAGTGATGCTTATAAACATAACTATAAAAAATTAAGGAATATGGTTAATATTCAGATTAGAAATCAGAAACAACTTTATTATAGAAATAAAAAAAAAAAAAGATATGAAGGCTACCTGGCAATTAATATATGAAATATTAGAAGGAAAACAGAAAAAAATCAGCGGAAGATGAAATAATTGACAATATGTCCAAAAAGAAATTATCTGTGGAAGAAATAGCAAATAATTACAATGACATTTATAATACACTAATTTTACAGATAAGAAATACAAATCACCAAGACGATATAAATTATGTTCCAACCATGATGCAAAGAGTTTTGAAATCTATCTATATACATGAAATCACTGAAAAACAAACTGATGAAATAATTACTTCATTAGACACCAATAAATCACCTGGTTACGATAATGTTTGCATTGAACATATAAAATTTAATAAAGAGACACTACTTAATATTATATCAAAAATTATAAATCAGATTATATTTACCGGTAACTCAAAACAGGTATTTTAAGACCTATTTTTAAAGATGGTAATAAGGAGGATTTTTTCTAACTATCGACCAATAACAATTCTGCCTATTTTTTCGAAAATAATAGAAAAATATATTTATAATACTGTTTAATAACTTTTTACTTAAACACAACATAATTAATGAAAATCAATTTGGCTTTCAAAAAGGAAAAAATACAATTCAACTAATTTCCAAAATTGCAAATAATATTAATAAATCATTGAATAATAGAGAAAAAATTGTAACTGTGTTCTTAGATTTAAAAAGCCTTCGACACAATAGATCATATCATTTTACTAAATAAATTGGAAAATTACGGTATTCGCGGTATATTGTTAGATTGGCTTAGAAATTATTTATCAGACAGATACACAATTACTAAAATAAAAAACTGCTACAGCAGAAAAGTAATTACACGATATGGAATTCCCCAAGGCTCAGTTTTAGGTCCTTTACTGTTCCTAGTATACATAAATGATTTGTTAAATACAAAATTAAATAGTGCTATTTATCTATATTCTGACGACATTGTTTTAATAAACAGTCAGAAATATTTAAATGATAGCATTTCAGAGGTTCAAACAGATTACAATAATATTATTAGATGGTTAAATCATAATAAAATCTATTTAAATGAGAAAAAAAAACAGAATTGATTATTATTCATTCACCAGGATTTCATATTCATCAAAACCTCTTTAAAAAAACTCATAAACTAAATTGCAGAAAAAAGGATGCTTCAAATTATGAATCATTATGTAGTTGCCCACTTGTTGAGCAAGTAAATAAAATAAATTACTTAAGAATCATTTTTGATGAATATTTTAGGTGGAATGCCCATATATCCCATATATGTGAAAGCTTGAGAATATCAGCGATAAAAATTCAAAAATTGAAATACGTATTAAATATGGAAACCTGTGTAATATTTTATAAAGTAATATGCGAATCTATTTTAAAATATGGAATAATTGTGCATGGAACAACTAACTTAACTAACATAAATAAAATAGAAAAACTGCAGTCTATAATAGCTAAAAATATTGTTACGACAGAAGGAATCTGGCAACCGAAAGCAAAAAGTTTCAGCCAACGAATAAGAACGTTGGGAGAATTTGGAGAAGAAGAGTGGAGCGTTAACGGTCGTTGTATTGTAACGGTCGTTGTGTATTGTAACGGTCGGTGAGTTCGAAAATGGACGGTGAGCTGTTCTGAGACAGTGCGCGTAAGTATCAAGAAGTAACTTGATGTGTTGTGTATACGCGGAAGGATAAAAGTGGGATCTTTTATCGTTAAGTATCAAGAAGTAACTTGATGTGTTGTGTATACGCGGAAGTATAAAAGTGGGAACTTTTATGGCTAACTTCGAATGTCTACACGGACTGTCTTTTTGTTCGGCTAGTGTGTGAAAAGTTATTAGCACAGGACGAGAATTGGTTTACGAGTGAAGATCTTCGGGTGACCTGGTAAATCAAGTAAAAGGTAGTATTTTAGTAAAATACACAGAGCTGATATTGTGTGCTCTACGCAGGAAGATTGATGACTTGTGCATGTTAATAGTTGATTTGTTAATAAGATACTTCATCCATATTTCCTTTGTAACAATTTACCTTGTATTGAATTTGGTTTTGAAATATAGCTTTTAATACTCACGCTCAGCGGCTATCCATTTTTGTGATCCGCAACATTTGGTGTCAGGAGTGGGATTATTTATTGAATGCCGTTAACTAGAAGTATGGATGAATTAGTAAAGTTGTTAAATGACTTGAAAGCCGATATGAAAGCCGATATAGCTGCCCAAAGCGATAAAATAGGTGACTTGAAAGCCGATATGAAAGCCGATATAGCTGCCCAAAGCGATAAAATAGGTGACTTGAAAGCCGATATGGCTACACAGATGAATGACATTAAAAGTCAAAATAGCGAAATGGCCGCACAAAATAATGAGTTGAGAACTGAGATAGTTTCTCAAAAAGATGATTTGAAAGCCGAAATGGCCGCACAAAATAATGAGTTGAGAAATAAAATAGGTGACCTGGCCGCACAAAATATTGAGATGAGAGCTGAAGTGGCTTCTCAAATTGATAAGATTTCTGATAAGTGTAAGGACATTATGACCGAACTAAATAGTGTAAAAGATGATCTTGATAGTGTTAAGTTAGATTATAAACACGAAATTGAAATTGTAAAAACTGATTGTGAACGCCAGTTTCAGATTTTGAGAAATGAAATGTTACCTTCTGCCTGTGATAATAATAATTCTAGTGGAAATAATGTTATTACACATATCGCTAAAAATACAACTAAACCTTCTACATATGATGGTCAATCATCTTGGACAGTATTTAAAACACAATTCGAAGTTATCGCTACAGCCAATGAGTGGAATGCATTCCAAAAGGCCAGTTTTCTTGCAGCTTCCTTAAGAAATTCTGCTGCGGAAGTTTTGCAGTCTGTTCCAGAAGAAAAACGACTTGATTATCAAAGTCTAGTTTCTGCATTAGAACTAAGGTTTGGTGATAGTTATTTAAAACAATATTACGTGACTCAATTTAAACATCGCATGCAGAAAAATGGTGAAACTTTGCAAGAGCTTGCTAGTGATATTGAGCGTCTAGCTAGATTGGCTTATAGTAACTGTCCACCAGAAATTCAAGATAATTTAGCTCAATTACAATTTATTGATGCTATTGCTGACCCTGACACTCAGCAATCTCTGAGGATGTTGGAAGGTGAATCCTTAAAGTCAGCTGTGGTACATGCTATGAAATACGAGTGCTCCAGGCTTTCCTCCCGAGCGAACAAACGTGCAGTGAGATTTGTGAGTGCAGAAGAAACTGTAGAAAAGGATAATGAAATGAAAGAACTAACCAAAGCCATACTATCCGTTTTGAAAGATATAAAAGGTTCTTCAAAACCTACAACAGACCTCCAGTGTTGGAATTGTGGCAAGACCGGACACATTCGTACCAACTGCACTAGGAAACGAATGAGGAGTCCAAGTCCATCAACTAGACAACAAGATCAGGGAAACAGAAAATTAGTCAATCTTGCGAGGCAAAGGCTGGTTGTTGATTGGTTGGCCCCAGGGGAAGTCGCCCACGTTTCAACATTACATGGCGATAATAATGGATTAGTAGCTGATGGAGCCATAAATGGAATGCCTTGCCGTATGATAGTCGACACTGGTGCAAATGTAACTTTACTCAGAACGGATATAATAAAGAAAATAATACCTCACCCAAACTTGAATACTACACAGTCTAGAATAAGCCTACAAACGGCCACTGGAGATCGTGCAAAAGTTCATGGAAAAATAGAACTTAATATTCGAGTTGGTAGCTGTCTGGTTCGCCATCCTGTTTACATCGCTGACATCTACGACGAATGCATATTAGGCCTTGATTTTCTTAAGAAACATGGATTCAGCATTAGACCCAGTGATAACCTACTCATCTATGAGACAGAAGAGATTCCTCTGCTTAGCCGGACGTCTGATTCTTTATCAACTTTATTGGGATTATTTATTGAATGTTATATTATTTTTTTATCAACTAATATTGGAGCGTAACTCCAATATTAGTGACGGAAGACACAGAGATCCCAGCACAAAGTGAAGTTATAGTCCGTGGACATCGGGCGGAGACTTCTGGGGCCTTCCGATTGGCAGTTACTGATGCCTCTGGTAAAGGAGCTTTGGCTCATAATATCCTGGTTGCAAGGACTTTAGTCAGAATAGATAAAGAACAGATCCCTATCAGAGTGATGAACTGTAACAAATCCAGCAGAATGTTAAAAAAAGATGGTGTAGGCAATGTGAAGCCTGTGCAGCAAAGAAAGGCCCTAAGACTAGGAGTCGGGGTAAGCTGCAGACGTATAACGTTGGTGCCCCTTTTGAAAGAATAGCCATTGATGTAATGGGTCCGTTTCCTAGAACTGATGATGGAAATCGATATTTATTAGTGGTAATGGATTATTTCACAAAGTGGCCTGAGGTATATCCCATCCAAGACCAGGAAGCAACAACAGTGGCTGAGATGATAGTTAATAACTTCATTAGTAGGTATGGAGTACCTTTACAACTCCACTCTGATCAAGGACGGAATTTTGAATCCAATGTGTTTAAAGGCATCTGTCAACTATTAGGCATTCAGAAAACCAGAACAACTCCCTTACACCCTCAGTCGGATGGTATGGTTGAAAGGTTCAATAGAACAATTGCTCAGCATTTAGCATTATTTGTGAACGACCACCAACGTGACTGGGATCGCCATGTACCACTCCTTTTGCTGGCATATAGAACGGCAGTGCATGAGACAACTGGACAGACACCTTCCATGATGATTTTTGGAAGAGAGTTACGTCTTCCCTGTGACCTTTTATATGGTCGGCCCGAAGCAATGCCTGTGTCCACTCCACAATACGTACAAGAATTGCAACAACGACTAGAAGAAATCCATCACTCCGTTAGACATAACATCGACATAACAAGTGACAGAACCAAAACAAGATATGACAGTAAAATAAATGGAACTATTTTCAATCAAGGAGATCTTGTCTGGCTATACAGTCCACATAGAAAGAAAGGACTATCTCCAAAACTTCAGAAACCTTGGGAAGGTCCATATACAATAGTTAACAGGATTAATGACGTGGTATATCGCATTCGTCGACGTCCAGCTACAAAGTACAAGGTGGTTCACGTGGATCGTTTGGCTCCGTTTCATCGAAGAACTGAAGAAACTTTGGAATCCAGAATTGTTCGGGACGAACAAGACCTAGGAAGGGGGCAGTGTTACGACAGAAGGAATCTGGCAACCGAAAGCAAAAAGTTTCAGCCAACGAATAAGAACGTTGGGAGAATTTGGAGAAGAAGAGTGGAGCGTTAACGGTCGTTGTATTGTAACGGTCGTTGTGTATTGTAACGGTCGGTGAGTTCGAAAATGGACGGTGAGCTGTTCTGAGACATTGCGCGTAAGTATCAAGAAGTAACTTGATGTGTTGTGTATACGCGGAAGGATAAAAGTGGGATCTTTTATCGTTAAGTATCAAGAAGTAACTTGATGTGTTGTGTATACGCGGAAGTATAAAAGTGGGAACTTTTATGGCTAACTTCGAATGTCTACACGGACTGTCTTTTTGTTCGGCTAGTGTGTGAAAAGTTATTAGCACAGGACGAGAATTGGTTTACGAGTGAAGATCTTCGGGTGACCTGGTAAATCAAGTAAAAGGTAGTATTTTAGTAAAATACACAGAGCTGATATTGTGTGCTCTACGCAGGAAGATTGATGACTTGTGCATGTTAATAGTTGATTTGTTAATAAGATACTTCATCCATATTTCCTTTGTAACAATTTACCTTGTATTGAATTTGGTTTTGAAATATAGCTTTTAATACTCACGCTCAGCGGCTATCCATTTTTGTAATCCGTAACAATATTATTCCGCTTCATTTGCAAAAAATTTATAAAACTTCCACCGTTAGATTAAAATTTTTAAACCTTTTATCCTACAGCAATTTATATAAATATAATGTAATAATTAAAAAATTTTTTGACGAAACTGACAAACTAAAAATTCAACCATAACAAAAATACAAGACTTCAAAACCAAGGTTATTATGAATTGCCAAATTTTCGAAATAATTACGGGAAACATACCTCCGAATATCAAGTACCACTTATATTTAATGCTATTCCAAAAGAATTACTAAATATAAATTCTTTTAGAAGACTTAAAATGGAATTAAAAAATTATTTGGTATTTTCTAGTTAGCTGATTATCATGTGTTGTGTTTTGTGGATTTATTTGATGTACACCATTTTTGTGGCTGAATGACCTATGTTTAATATAATTTATTCATTTTCCTGCAGATAAGCTATTTAGCTTTGCGGGTCAAATTGTAAATGTATTTGTATTCTTTACTCTTATGAATAAAAATTATATATTTTTTAAAAAAAACCTCTTATGTTGCACGTCAATGCACCTGAACTTTTTGCGTCTGAACATTATGCGTTAATTCTTAGGATATTTATTCGCAAAAAGTGGTTGCTTCTTTTAAGAAAAATTTGCCTGTGGGGATAAGTTTTGTTTTTGTTTCATCATATTATCTTTAAAAAAAAATAACCCCCTCGAGCAGCTGCTTTCCACAGAGGTCCGAGAGTAGCTTGTCAGTTTATTATACGCCATAGTAGAAGGTTTGCAGGACCTCCGCAGAAAGACAATTCAAAATTTTGCCTCGCTTCATTCCAACGAGCTGACGATTGTTTCTTAACGTAGAAAGAAAGATTCCGTTAAATCTAGGTTCGAACCCTGGATAATACATCTATGCCTTATCCAGGGCTCGAACCTAGGTTCTTTAGATCAGTAGCCAAGCACGCTAAACACTCGGCCACCGGAATTAATTTTTTATATGCCTTAAAATTGAAATTATTGAAACAAAAAACGCACATGGAGCTTAACATTTGGCAAAAAACAATGAAATCATAATAAAATTTATTTTAAAAAAGTAAAATAGTGGATATTATTACATAGTATTATAGTTTTTCTTAAAAATCTTGCGATAAAACTGTTGGGAACCACTGGTGACTATACCTAATGATTTTCGTGATAAAGTCTCTGATAACATGCTTTTGTTTTAGAAATATTGTCTCATTACTTTTCGGACGCATTGTATATGGTTCGAGCTTCGCGTTAGCGTCTGAACGTCGCGCAGAATCCCCCTTGGAAACGTTTCTAATAATAACCGAGTCGCATCCGTGAGAGATGCAGCGCAGCAGCATCCGAGATACCCCGAGAGAAAATGGAAACATCTTCGCAGCAGAACTGGTTTTTCTCGGCGCGCGCTTGACAATCACTCTGCCTTGGGGGAGGGGGGGGACACAGCTACACTAATTGGCTGAACGGCTGTAATTGCAATTAATTACAACGATCTCAGCGCGTGATGAAAGTCATCTCTGGAAGAAACAATCGTCAGCTGCGTTGAAATGAGGCGAGGCAAAATTAATTAGCTTGTCCGTTATGCAAAATGAATATGTACGGGAATAAGAGAGGGGATCTGTTGCGTGTTGATGTCTGCAGCTGACGCGTCTTTAACGTTTTAAGGATCATATGTCTTTCGCTTTCTTCTTCTTGTGGTTTCGTGAACAGCACGGAGTGAATGATGTCGGTGTTCACAGCAGCATGTCATTAATTATGTATGTGACAGAAATGGTTTCGACATCTCTCTTTCAATACGGAAAGAAGCCTATTGAAAATTATTGACGTAATAAGAGGTGACTTAATATATAACACCGTCTTTGTAAGATGCATCTTTTTGTATCTCGTAATATTCTAGAGCTTCTATTCTACCACTTTTAACTGCTGACTGACGCTTCGAATTTCCGTGGATACCAAGGGGGAAGAAAGATTTTGGTTTTATATCTGAGCTGCATTTTTTTGCACACACTGGGCTCAATGGACAGGTAACAAGAACCTCGAGGGCTCAGAGGAGGTTGGGGTAGAGGACCCACTGGACAGCTATTGGCAGACAGATGATAGCCTCCCATCAAGGCCATTCAGCGTGTTCTTCAAGGTGCACAGGGTGTGGCTCTCCTGCAGATGAGAGGACTACGACTCTACGCTCTATCCAACTGACGGCGGCCTTTCCAAGCTCATTGGCATTCCCTATTTCACCGAAGACAGAACGGAGATCAGCGAAGATGAATCTCAAAGTGGGTATGGTAGTTGGGACTCGAAGCTGGGAACTGCGAAATTATGATTCTGGCGCCCAATCTGCCGAGCAAACTCCTCCCTTAAGATGAGAAAGGAAGCTTTTGTTTGATAAATTCTTTTCACTTCAAACTCTTCTGCATCACTCGTCACCCGTCGTCTCTTCTCTGAGCCTTGGGCTCCTTCCGAGTTGATAGTTTTGATAGGGTTTTTAATAAAGGGGAGGAATTTTTGATAAGAGTTTTTTTTTTAATGATGGAGAGTCAAAAATTGGGACTTTGTAATTATTTTTAAGGATTGTATCAGCCGTTCTGAGAGAGGGTGATCTGAACGTTGTCACCGAAAGTTCAGTTGGACTTGGTAAATTTCAGATGAGGGTAGAAATCAAGGGACTTATTCGGGAGTTTGTGTTCGGTGAGAGGGGGAGTTTAATAGAGGGGGGTAGAACATTTGATAAGGGTTTTTTTAATGAAGGTCGAATTCACAAAATATTGGTCTTTGCAATTAGGTTTGACAATTGCATCAGCCATTCTGAGAAAGTGATGATCTGAACGTTGCCACCGAAAGTTCAGTTGAACTTGGTAAATTTCAGATGAGGGTAGAAACCAAGGGACTTATTCGGGAGTTTGTGATCGGTGAGGGGGAGTTTAATAGAGGGGGCGGAACTTTTGATAAGCGAGTTTTTTAATGAAGAGGGTAGAACTTTTGATCAGCGCCACCAAAAATCGAAGACTTTTTTCAGGTGATTTTTCAGGGGGGCTTAAAAAATACATGTGGGTCAACCAGGGGGCAGTTTTGATAGGGTTTTTAATAAAGGGTGGCTGAACTTTTGATAAGGGTTTTTTTTAATGAGGGGCAGATAACGGATTAATTAACGAGGTTGTGGCAGTTTTGATAGGGTTTTTTAATAAAGAGGAAGTATTTTTGATAAGGGGGGATTACAAAATACAGGTGGGTCAACCAGGGGGCAGTTTTGATAGGGTTTTTGAAAAAGGGGTAGAACTTTTGATAAGGGGAGGTTTTAATGAGGGGGGGGTCAAAAATTGGAAAAAATTAGTTAAAATAGAGGGCATTTCTAAAGTATAGCACTTATGATATACAGTAGATGGCACCAGTTTTTTTTAATAAAGGGGGAGGAATTTTTAATAAAGGGTTTTTTTTTAATGAGGGGGTCAACCAGGGGTCTTTATGAAATGTTAATTATTAATTATGAATATTAATAAGGGTCGGTGACGTCACATCACGTGAAAGGAAAGGGGCGTGGCCAATGACGTCACTACCTCTAAATGGGTCTTCACTACTTACCATAGTCACCATATATCAACTTCTGGAGTGACATCTAAGGCAGCTTTTTCCAACTCCTTTGACCAAGCAGGAATTGATCACGTTTCTTGTGTGCGGATGGTGTCTTATTACCTCCTGCTAACTTTCAGACATTGGTAGACTTTATGCCACGACGTATACACGCTATATTGGACCCACGTGGTTGTTCAGCACTGCATTAATGAATTTTTCGTTACCTGTACATTTCTAATGAGCAATGAATTGGAAAAAAATTGAAAATGAAGAAAAATGCCTTGATTAAAAAACAAAAGTGTACATTTTTTAATGCGTACTGTGAATTGACAAAATCGTTTCGCTATGCACTTAAAACATTTGGTCAAAGATTTAAAAAAATGAGCCAGATTCATTATATTCATTATTAGTTTTATGAACCACGAGTCGATCAATCCACAACTATGAGAGCACATCACCATTACATATGAGTTTAGGCTGGAGCTTTGTTGCGGGATCAGAATCATTCAAATAAATATATCAAGAATAATATAAATCAAAGAAATAATATAAATCAAGAGAAATATTTTCCCAAATCGGGAGGAATGGAGTGGCTCAGTCGATAGCGTGCTAGGCTAGAAATCCGCAGTTCCCAGGTTCGAGTCCCATCTATGTCAACGTTGAGATTTATCTCCGCAAAACTCGCCCTGTCCTTGGTCAGTAGGCAGGGTGGGGACACTGATGGTTTTGGAAAGGCCACTTTCCAAACTGTCCGTCGGATGGGACGCTAAGATGTGGTGCCGTGTGCGGGAGAGTCGTACCCTGTGCATATTAAAGAGCACTCTGGATAACCTTCACGGGAGGCTACCATCTGTCTCCCAATAGCTGCCCAGTGGGTCCCCTCCCCCCAGTCTTCTCTGAGCCTTTGGGATCCTTCTCACTTGGCCATTTAATTCATTGTGTGCAAAAAAAAGTGCCGCTAAGAGGTAAAACAACCCAACCCAAATTGGGCGGCGCGAGTTCTTAAAATTGAGCCCGAGCCCATCTTTAATCGATATCATTCGCATTCATATGATTGCCCTTGAGTCCAGGGACTCCCAAAAAGAATTTCCACCCCATTTCTTGGGTCAGGTAACAGCAACTGTTGCACTTTGCATTGCTAAGGTTAACTCCACAGAGAAAATTGTTTAGCATTGTAAACATCATCAGAGTTTCCAGTCTTAAAATCGTCACTAACAGCGAATGAAACCTCACAGGAAATTGGAGCATTTGCACACGATCCAATTTGTTGTGAGGCGCTAATGTTAATAACGCTGAGCCTCTCTCTCACACTTCGCTCTTTGTGGCCGTAACCCAATCGGATTTTTTCCTTTAACGTCGGCGAGACGAGACGAAGGCAAGAGAGAAGAAATACAGCAGCGTTCTCTCTCTCTGCGTGAGGATAACAGAGCTCTGATTTCTGCAGTCAATACAGTCAATAGCAATCTCGGGGAAGGAGCCGACTCGGAGCGTGGCATCGGGAGACGGGAGGGGGGGGGGGCATCTCCTTTTCAACGCCTTGCCCCGTCAATCTGTGTGACGGTGTGAAGAAGTCTGTCCCTTTTGTCTGACCTACACCAAAACGAATTCAATGCCAGGCGAAGTTGGGATTCAGATCGCATCAATGCCGGATTTTCGGATGCAGTCTGGTTCCTTGGGAAAGTTTTGTTCCCTGTACACGAGAAATTGAAGTCTTTCGCCCCCCCCCCCCCCCCATCCCTAGTTATTCGTTATCCGCCAGTGGAATCTTTTTCCCTATTATTTATATCGGTACGCGACGTTTGGTTATAAATGATCGTTATATTGCAGGTCGGTGCTGATGCCAATCAGATAGAGGAATGGGAAAGATTTCTGACAACGTAGCAAATCGACGACGTGTGAGGCCCGATCCAAGGTTTTGCTACACGTATATCAGAGTGTAATGCAGTGACCAATGAAACGAGAAATCGCAGTTTGCGTTACAATGGAATTGCCGAGGTGAAAATGCGGCACGAACGTTTCGCGCAAGAATCAGCTGAGTCGTCGTATTATGACATTCAGCTGTGTGTGACGTCAAACGACGACTCAACATTTTGGCAGTTCTCAAAAACCTTTTTCGGCGGATCTGTAAAAAAAAGGAAACTTTTGATTGCTATTTCATATTCTTTTTTCTAAAATATGAATTGAAGCAACAAAAAATAAATAGGTATTTTTTAAATTTTCTTATTTATTTGTCTTCCTATAGAGCCCTAAAAAGTAGAAAATAAGCGTAAAGCATATCGATGGTGCAAATCAGTCACTGAGTTCGTATTCACTTCATAGAAAAATAGGGCGCCGATTTACCTACTCAACAAGATTGCCGGCGCCTTATCTCCCTTTGAAGTGAATATGAACTCAGTGATTGATTGCACCATCGATATGCTTTAGGTTTATTTTCCATTTTTAGAGCTCTATAGGAAAATAGGTATTTATTTTAAATTTTTTATATTTTATTTTGTGTCACTAAAAACTACCTTCAAAAACTTTCATTTGATATATACTGCTCACAAAAATTAGGGGATATTTCATAATGAATATGAAGAGAAGAAATATCGCCTATTTTTTGCGAGCAGTGTATGACCAAAGTTGGGTTGGGTTGTTTTACCTCTGAGCGGCACTTTTTTGCACACCATGGGCTAAATGGCCAGGTCACATGGACCCCGAAGGCTCAGAGAAGGTTGGGGGAGGGGACCCACTGGAACAGCTGTTGGGAGACAGATGGTAGCCTCCCGTCAAGGCCATCCAGCGTGTTCTTTAACGTGCACAGGGTATGGCTCTCCCGCACACGGGGCCACGGCTTAACGTCCCATCCGACGGACGGCGGCCTTTCCAAGCCCATCGGTGTCCCCTACTGACCGTGAGCAGGGTGGGGAATTTTGCGGAGATAAATCTCAACGCTGACCCAGCTGGGACTCGAACCTGGGAAGTACAGATTACGAACCTGGCGCGCTACCGACTGAGCCACCCCCGCCCCATATGACCAAAGAAAAGGGGAGAAAATGTGGTATATGACCCAAACATCGACCACATTTTCTCCCCTTTTGGAGTCATGTTTGAAGTAGCCCATGACATTGGAGACGTCACAAGCTTTAATTTGAAAAAAATAACTGGTTAAAGTAGAACCCAGCGAAAATCCGCGTCCCCAACTTTTATCAAGGGAGGGAGGGGGGAATAGTGGGGTCAAAATTCGAAATAGCTTACGACGGTCATTGTATGAGCTTTCATTTGACACTTAACTGGTAACTGAAAGTCCACGCGTTCGGAAGATATAGTAGAACGACTTTCACATTTCTCGATTTTTAGGGGGGAAGAAAGCATGAGGGAGGGTTTATTGTTTTATAGCCTTTAACATCCTCGCGGCACAAGCTATCATTTGACACATAATGTGTTACTTTCTGCACTCGCGTTCAGGAGATATAGGGGAACAATCGTTTTCATATTTCCACCCATTTTCAGGGGGGAAGAAAGGATGGGGGAGGTCATTTTTTCGTAGCCTATAACATTCCCCGCGTCAGAAGCATTCATTTTACGTATCGCTTTTTACTTTCGGCATTCGCGTTCTGGATATAGAGCGGAAGAATAGTTTTCATATTTCCCATTTTTTAGGTCAATTTTTTATAGCCTATGACTCTCCCCGCATCACAAGCTATCATTTGGCGTAAACTATTATGTTTCTCCATCGCGTTCGAAAGCTATGGTGGAGCAACTCTTTTGACAAATCCACAAACCGACAAATGTCAAAGCCAAAAGCAGCGGGAAGAAAGTGGCTAAGAAGCACGAAAGATTGAGGGTTTTGTGCTAGATTTTATTGATGCAGTGGTTAGAAAGTTTCAAGGCTCGATGAAAGACTACGTCCTCCCCCTCTGAGAATGATAGTAAGGGCAACAGAGGCAAAAATGGCTTAAACTTGGGCATATTTCACTTTTAAGCCGTCCCATGGCCGAGTGGTTAGCGCGCTTGGCTACTGATCTAAGGGACCTAGGTTCGAGACCCGGGTAAGGCATGGATGTATGTGTCGTTTTTCTGCTGAGGTCCTGCCATCCTCTCAGACCTTCTGCTATGGCATATAAACTGACAGGCTCCTGTCAGACCTCTGTGGCAAGCAGCTGCTTGGTATTTATTTATTTATTTTTATTATATTTCACTGTGGGTATTTATTTATTTATTTTTATTATATTTCACTTAGTTTTCAAGAAATATTTAAAGGCATCTAAAACAGAAGGAAAAAATGTTATACTGCAATGGAATTCAAATGTCCCCCGGCTCAGTTGTGTCACTAGCCTCCCCCTTTAAAGTCCCGGATCTAGGAAAAAGAATAGAACTTCATCATCAGTTGTGCTTGAAACTTCAGCAGGGTAAGCGTTTTGAACTTGAGCAAGGAACTTGAGCTTGAAGCTTGAACAGGGTTCTTGCTTTGGAATGTACAGAATACGAAGCCTCGATGGCTGACATTTGCTGTACACATCCTGGATCGTTTAGAAGTTGATTTCTTGAAGATAATTGCAGTTTCAGATGAATGCACGTTCCATGTTTGTGGAAAAGTGAATAGTCACAATTTTTATAATTGACCATTGGAAAACTCTCACGTTATAAAGTAGATTTCACGTAATACCACTAAAGTAAATGTTTGGCGTTGTCTCCTGCACGATCGATTAATTCAGCCATTCTTTTTCGTGTACCCAAACGGTCACAGCGGAGAAGTTATTGTGATATGCTAGAATTGATTCTCATACCACAGCAGGTGGATCGTCAGCCTTCCGTGATATTCCCAACAGAGGGAAGCACCTGTGCATTGAGCCAAGATTATGTGTGACCTATTCAAAGAACATTTTCTAGGCGGTTTCTGGTCCCATTCCCTGACACCCAAGATTTCCCAATGTGGCCCGAGTGGATTTTTTTTCTTGTGGAGCTAAGTGAAAATGTTGTCTACCTCATCCCTGTCCAACATGTCGACGATTTAAAGATGAGGATTACAGTTTTCATAGCGCAAGTTAGTGCGACTATCTTGAACAAGAGTGTCTTTAGTTGTAAGATGCTTTTTGGATCATATTGTATATATATTCAAATATTTTATGTGTGCATATGAGCTTAAATGCTCTTGTGTTAATAGCAGTAACAAACACATTTTGTATTATATATATTTATTCAAGTAACTAATAAATATGATGTTCAGATCTTTTGTTTGTCATAAAACATGTGCACTTTTTAGATGAATTCTTGAATTGGTGACTGTGGACTACTGCTCGGCTTGGGTTGGGTTGTTTTACTTCTGAGCGGCACTTTTTTGCACACCATGGGCTAAATGGCCAGGTCACATGGACCCCGAAGGCTCAGAGAAGGTTGGGGGAGGGGACCCACTGGAACAGCTGTTGGGAGACAGATGGTAGCCTCCCGTCAAGGCCATCCAGCGTGTTCTTTAACGTGCACAGGGTATGGCTCTCCCGCACACGGAGCCACGGCTTAACGTCCCATCCGACGGACGGCGTTCTTTCCAAGCCCATCGGTGTCCCCTACTGACCGTGGGCAGGGCGGGGAATTTTGCGGAGATAAATCTCAGCGCTGACCTAGATAGGGCTCGAACCTGGGAACTACAGATTAAGAGCCTGGCGCGCTACCGACTGAGCCACCCCCGCCCCACTGTTCGGCTTGTCCATTGCTTGTATTGCATTGTTTGCAATGTATGAGTTTTTGTTGGGTTGTTTTACCTTTGAGCGGCACTTTGTTTGTACACAATGGGCTAAATGTCCAGGCCACAAGACCCCGAGAGATCAGAGAAAGATGGGAGGGGACCCACTGCACAGCTGTTGGGAGGCAGATGATAGCCTCCCGTTAAGACCATCCAGTGTGTTCTTTAATGTGCAAGGGTATGACTCTCCCGCATACGGAGCCAAGGCTTTAACGTCCCATCCGACGGACGGCTGCCTTCCCAAGTTCATCAGGGATCGCTACTGATCGAGGCAGGGCGGGGAGTTTTCCGGAGATAAATCTCAACCCTGGCCTAGCCCGGACTCGAACCTGGAAACTGCAGATTGCGAACTTGACGCGCTGCCGGTTGACTACCACACTGTCTTGTGAAAATTATTTACAGTAAAATAAACTCTAGAATTTAATGAAAGAAAGTTTGTGTTTATCGAAGTGGAGGCGAAGATAAAGATGACAACCCCACTAGAGATGAGTTAGGGCTTGATGAACATCGGACTGTGCCCGAGCTCGCGCCTATCAAGGCTGGTATTAAAGAACAAACGGGGTGGTGCAGGACTGTTTAAATGCATCGGGCCCGTGCAGGTATCGAACAAAAGGAGAGAAATTAAATATGTGCAATGATTTAAGTGTCTAAATTTTAACCATAAGCTCTTTAGTTTTAAAAATGGGACGGGGTTGGCTCAGTCGGTAGCTCTCTGTAGTTCCCAGGTTCGAGTCCCAGCTGGGTCAGCGTTGAGATTTATCTCCGCAAAATTCTCAGCCCTGCCAACGGTCAGTAGAGAACAACGATGGGCTTGAAAAGGCCGCCGTCCGTCGGATGGGACATTAAGCTGTGGCTCCGTGTGCGGGAGAACTGACTTTGAAAAGACTGCCGGTCGTCGGATGGGACGTTAAGCTGTGACTCCCTGTGCACATTAAAGAACAGGCTGGATGGCCTTGACAGGAGGCTGCCATCTGTCTCCCAACAGCTGTCCAATGGGTCCCCTCCCCCAACCTTCTCTGAGCCTTCGGGTCCATGTGACCTGGCCATTTAGCCCATGGTGTGCAAAAAAGTGCCGCTCAGAGGTAAAATAACCGAACCCAACCCTTTCAAAAATTATAAAATAATTTATTGATTATAAGTTTATTCGAATATATATATATGGTTATTTAAAAATTAATTGCCAAGTTTAAAAAAAATAGCTATCAGTTGAATTTTGAGAAATATAACCGTAAAACACCTCTTCATTCGAAAAATAATTCTTCTGTCAGTGCATTCTCCGGGCCCGGGTCAAAATTATGCAGACGACTTCGGGCTCAGAAAATTTTAAATTTTAAATATTTCTTGTATCTGTGAAAAAAAAATCAAATTATAATTTCAGCTTTTTAATGAATCTTTATTAATTAAAAGTTAACATCACGTGGCTTTTGATTTTAACTTTTTTTTTACATATTGTTACGACAGATCAGCGTGCTACAATGAACCCGAGATGTGATGTTTCGTCTTGATGCTCGCGTGAGAACTGCAGCGTGAGAATTACGTCACCAACCACTTCGAACGAACCTAACTTAGAAATAAAGAATAAAAGAGTTTTAATTAGGAAGAATTTGTGCGAAGGAAAACGTCGTTTTAGTCTGTGCAGTATAGTATAAAGATGAAATGTTTTTATTTCGTGTGTGCGTGGGAGATTAAATAAGTTTATTAGTGTGGATCTTGTTAGTGAACGAGAAAGAAAAAGAAAGAAATTCATTGTCTTCTGCATGGTGATCAACGTTTGAAAAGAATTGGTTCTGAGAAACCATTATACTTTGCTGCAGTTTTGGAGTATTTGATGACTAAAACCTTAGCAAGAAGTTGGGTTGGGTTGTTTTACCTCTGAGCGGCACTTTTTTGCACACCATGGGCTAAATGGCCAGGTCACATGGACCCCGAAGGCTCAGAGAAGGTTGGGGGAGGGGACCCACTGGAACAGCTGTTGGGAGACATATGGTAGCTTCTCGTCAAGGCCATCCAGCGTGTTCTTTAACGTGCACAGGGTATGGCTCTCCCGCACACGGGGCCACGGTTTAACGTCCCATCCGACGGACGGCGGCCTTTCCAAGCCCATCGGTGTCCCCTACTGACCGTGGGCAGGGCGGGGAATTTCGCGGCATTTGCTAATGATGAGGTTAGGCAAAGGAGTCTGCAACCTCCTTTGAGCAGCACATTGTGCAGAGTGAGACTCCGCTGGTTTGGCCATGTTGCCCGTATGGATAATTATAGATTGGCGAATAGGGTTATGAACAGTGTGCCTAGAGGCCTCAGAAGGAGGGGGAGACCTAGGATGCGGTGGGCAGACAATGTCAAACAGGACCTTGTTAGAATTGGTGTGCAGTGGCCGGATGCAGCAGATGTAGCTCAGGACAGATATGCTTGGAGAATTAAACTGCGCGGTCTGGTTGGACCTCCGTAGCCCATGGCTGCTTGAGGATGATGATGATGAAATCTCAACGCTGACCCAGCTGGGACTCGAACCTGGGAACTACAGATTACGAGCCTGGCGCGCTACCGACTGAGCCACCCCCGCTCTTTAGCAAGAAGTCATTTGGTGTATAGTTATTTGGTTGTTTAAGAATTGGTAAGGTTATTCTCGATAGATTGCAGGTTTCATCACAACTATGATTGTGCCACTTATTAAATGATGTAAAAGCCTTATTTTATGCTTTGAGTGAAGATATAAGAATTATAGAAGAAACAACTCTTTGTAGGAATAGTAATATAAGTGCCAAGTTCCTCTGCAGATTTATTTTTATACTGATGAAGATTTGTGTTGGTTGAATTTTGCTTATATAAATGTTTTCATTCATACTTTTGTAATAAATTACATTATTTTAGAATTAACTAAATATTATTTTTGAATTCACGCTCAGTTTCCATCTGTTAAATTTATAACAATATTCTGCATCTTTAAGAAATGAATGACTCTTTGTCTTAAATATCTTGATTAACATAATTATAAATTTTCTACTAATATTTCTAATATTTTTATTTCCAACTAGCACTAACATTTAAATTTTGTCATAAAATGATTATGATTAATAATATAAGAGTAAATAAACGATTAGTGAAATGTATTTCTGTATGGGACGGGGGTAGCTCAGTCGGTAGCGCGTCAGGCTCGTAATCTGCAGTTCCCAGGTTCGAGTCCCAGCTGGGCCAGCGTTGAGATTTATGTCCACAAAATTCCCCGCCCTGTCCACGGTCAGTAGGGGACACCGATGGGCTTGGAAAAGCCGCCGTCCATCGGATGGGACGTTAAGCCGTGACTCCATATGCGGGAGTAGAGTTCATGCCCTATGCACGTAAAGAACACCCTGAATGGCCTTGATGGGAGATTACCATTTATCTCCTAATAGTTGTTTCAGTGGGTCCTCTCCCCTCGAATCTTCTATGAGTTAATCGGGGTCCTTGTAACCTGACCATTTAGTCCATTGTGTGCAAAAAATAGTGCCACTCAGAGGTAAAACAACCCAACAAACATTTGATTGAAGTGTAACTGTCACGTCCACCGAAGTTGGCTTTTGTTGTCACTTTATATCACATGTCTTTTCATTTTGTTTATTTGTAAAACGAGGTTTCCCTTCTAGATGACAATTCTTAGCCCGAGAAACGAATAAGTTCTTTGACATTCTGAGTCTGAAGATGTGTCCGTATTTAAGAAATAAATAAGTTTGATTTCCGAGCTTCTCGATAAAACTGCGATATATATTTCTTTCATATGATCTTTTCTCTTTGAAGATTAATTTTGAGGAGTCGGTACAATAATGGGAAGAAGAGGAATATTTCAAATATTCATTTCAATCGTGCATCAGCTTGACAACAGGTTTCTGAAGGTGATCTGTTCCGCATTAAACCGGCATATTCCGGCTCAGAGTATTTCCATGCAGCAATGTGAAACTGGAGTAGAATAAGATGTGAGAAATAAGATATGACCTGACCTTTTCGGAAATAAAGAATACTTTTGAAATGGATTACAAATTTATTTTTATATGCAACAGGTAAAGGAAATAGAATAATCTGTAGTTGGCGACAAACTACGGGGTGGTGGTGGGGGGGGGGTGATTTCTTCTCTGATAACTGGAAATACGGATTGGCAACCTTGTTAATCAAGGACGTACACAGGGGAGGGGACCAAGGAGTTTGGACCCCCCCCCAGAAAATCAAGTCGTCTGATACGAAATATCTTGCACTGGTTTATTTATTTGAAATTAAAAACATTTGCCTTTGTGTAATTTTATTTTAGCCCCACCGTATATGTCCGACACTAAAAATAGATCTAAAAAACAACTATAATTTTTTTTTCGTATAGAATATCATTTTAACCTTTCCTGTCCGGTGAAATATTTTAGTAATTGGGAAACCCTATTCAAGTCTTATTCTCAGAGTCTCCCCTCCCCCGAATCTAAATTCCTGAACCGTCCCCGAATCCAAATTGTCGAACCCCCCAGTAAATAAATTCTCAGACATCTCCCGCCTCCGCTCCCTCCCTTCCCAGAAACTAAATCCTAGCTACAGTCGCTCAAAACCGAACACCATGGTTGATTACAGAATTCAGAAAAAATATCTGGCAACGATTTTTTCAGAAATTAGTGATCTGGCAACCTTCGTGTCAAGTGACACGAAGGTTGCCAGATCACTAATTTTCGACCATAGTGTTCGGATACCTTTTTGAGCGCATGTAGGTGGTCATATTATTTTGATACTAGATCGTGTGGGCTCACTCACGGAAATATTGAGCGTGTGCAGTTGCTGTACACGCTCCAGATATTTTTCCTGAATTCTGTAATCAACCATAGTGTTTGGATACTTTTTTGAGCGACTGTAGGTGGTCATATTATTTTGATACTAGATCGTATGGGCTCACTCACGGAAATATTGGGCGTGTGCAGTTACCGTTCACAGCAAACTCACTCACGGAAAATTTTCTCACACGCTCCAGTTTGCTTTAACACGCTCCAGTTTGCTTTAAATGGTAATTGGAGCGTGTACAGTTGCTGTATACGCTCCAGATATTTTTCCTGAATTCTGTAATCACGTGACACGAAGGTTGCCAGATCACTAATTTCTGAAAAATCGTTGCCAGATATTTTTTCTGAATTCTGTAATCAACCATGGTGTTCGGATACCTTTTTGAGCGACTACGTGCCTGCCTGTAAATGTTGCACTTTCTCCATCTTTATCACCGACTGATATTACATTCTGCAAATGGCTTCGAAACCAAGATAAGTGGAGATTGCCCTTTACTATACGTATTGGTGTGTGTTTATTGCCATTGTGTCTACAAGTTGACTTGCTGGTGGTGGTTTATAGCAAAGGAGACAACGGATTGCTCATGTAGTTAAGCAACAGCACCTAGACAGTGACGCAGTTAACCATTCCGCGATAATTGCCTACCTTAGCATCGAAGGAAGGTTAATCGCGGCAAAGCGCAGATCATTTGGCAGGCAATAATTGAACTATGCATAGGTAACTTCCCCAATGCAGAAATTCTGTTCCCAATTTCCACTTCGCTTCCACCTTAATGCGCCAATGGCGTTTTCTCGTTCGACAGAATAAGGTTCGATTCATGGCGAGTCAAAATCTCAATTCAGTTAGTAAATTTAATTCCAGTCCTTTTGAATTCTAGTTGGAGAAATCGGATGTTGAATGTGTTGGTGAAATATAGATTCCATGGAAGCAATGATTTTCATAAACCTAACCTATACCCTATTTAGTGTGTGTTCTGGGGAAAGGGATATACCGTACATCATTTTGAATACTTTCCCCACGTACGTATTGATCAACTAGGTCAGGCCTAGGCAAACTACCACCCCTCCACCACGTTTTGTGCGGGCCAGCGACCTATTGATGACAAATTTGTAAAAGAGAAAAACAACGTATAGACGACAAGAAAATATAACTTCGGCAAAGCAAATTCTCATCAAAATGATAAATATAAGCAAAATAATTTTATTAAAATTAAACTTTAGATATTGTTTTCCATTTTAGTTTTCCATGTGGCACTATGCCTAAAAGTTTTCCTAGGCATTAACTAGGTAGATGCATCATTATGAATTTGATAAATTTCATTCTTCATTTAACATTCTTAAAAAATGAAATCGCATTAAATATTAAATATTGAAGCAGAATATCTCCTTAAAATTGGAACACTTCCTTAATGTTGAAACCCGAATGTCGAAACACTCTTTTGAATGTGGTGCCACATAGCTTAAAATTTTAACACCCCTGTACAACTTGTTGCTTAATCTTAAAATTGCAGCACGTTCCACAAAGTTAGAATTCCTTTCTTAAAAATCATAACACACCCTTAATATAAAATCCCCTTAAAAATCCCGCGGCCGAGTGGTTAGCACGCTTGGATACTGATCTAAGGGACCTGGGTTCGAACCGCGGGTAAGGCATGGATGTATGTGTTGTTTTTCTGCTGAGGTCTTGCCATCCTCTCAGACCTTCTATTAGGGCATATAAACTGACAGGCTTGAGGGAGTATTTATTTTTTTATTTAAAAATTGGAACACATCTCTTTAAAGTACTGTAACATCCCTTAAAATGTTCGAACATTTTTAAAATTATAACATCCCTTAGATGTTTGAACAACTTCAAAAATTGTAAATATTCGTTAAAAGCTGTAACAGTTTTAAAATTTTTAATCAATCTCTTAAATATTGGAGCACTCCTCCTCAATATCATTTTCTGGGTAGATAAAGCTACTTTGAAGGAGCAGCGTTCAAATATCCTCAAACGCCCACACCCTTTAATCGGTGAGAAAGGAGACATCGTAGTAATGAGGGAGGAAAAATACTGTCAAGGATGTTCCGATCCGGGCTTCATGTTGCTTCTCCGCTGTATGATGAGTTGGGCGAGAGCCATGTGGTCCCAGATGCCCAGATGGTCTGCGGAACTCGGGCCGACGCATCTTAGTATGCCGTGACGTGAGGTCTGCTGCGCGCTTACAGCGGGTAGGGAGGATTGGAACCCGTCGGAAAAGAAAGGAACTTCTCTCCTGACCATCGAAAGGATCGGAAGCGAATTGCTGTTCTCTTGGAGGACTTTTAATAAAGTCGGGTCAACACTCTGGGAGTGTGTGACTGGGTATTCCAGGTGGGGCAGTGGCCAATTGTTATTGTATTCGTTTATGTAGAGTGCTGTTTATTAAACTAATATTTTATATACCAGACTGCGCAATTTTACTCTTCAGACATGTCTCTTCTTGGCTGCAGCTGCTCATTTGGTGATCGAAGGGCAATTCTAGCAAGGTCCTGTTTGACATTGTCTCCCCATCGCAATCTAGGTCTCCCTTTTTTCCTGAAGCGTTTAGGCACTAGAATTAAAGGCATAAAGTTATCCGGCATAAAAAAAGGTCCTTGCTAGGCTTCCATAACTAACTTTTGAACAAAACTATTATACAGCCAAATTTTAGTGTTTAGGTGTATATGGTAGCTAGGTAGTCACTGGAAGAAGAGCTATGCACCAATTCCCTGTGATGATGATGAACCGGCCAGGCCTAGCACCTAATGTCCAACCCCGTCTTCTCGTGGTGCAGACCGTTAGTATCTTTCAAAAGAGATACTCTCTTGTGGAAGCGAACGGAATTGGAGGGCTGCCAGATTACTGTGGCCTATTGATCTGGACTACTATGGTTACTTTTATTTTTTTCTACCCTTCTAAGGAGTGGTCAACCACACAGGGTCCTGGTGCTGACCATATAAACCCACTGGACTGGACAGATATATGGCTCTGAGCTTGATTATGGATCCTGATTTTGCTGCACTGGTGGACTTCTGTGGAGGGAAAATCTTCCGCTGTGTTTTCTCTTTGTTTGTGGGTTGACAACCCCAAGTGAATAAATTCACAGGATATGTTTATCAGCTGGTGGATAATCCTGAGCAGAGGATATCGCAGGCACCTGAACTCTTTGCTTCTATTGGCATCGTCAAATTCTACATTGGAGGAAGTCTTCCAGTGCAGATGGCTTCAGCCTTTAGTGGTGGGGGAACGGGTCTTTACCCCATGTCTGCGATTAGGGGGCTGTTTGATATTGTCGGCATTCCCTCTCTCAATAAACGTAGTTTCTTTAAACATCCCACTAACCATTTTCTCTCCATAGGTAGTTGGAATGTGAAGACTCTGCACACAGCTTTTTCTCTTGATGTCCTCACACAAGAATTCCACCACTATAATTTACATATTCTCGGCTTGCAAGAGACCAGATGGACAGATAAAGGTCAGATTCTTAAAAATAATCTTAAATTTCTCTTTTCAGGGAGGGACGACAATAAGCATCACCAAGGCGTGGGTCTGCTTCTCAGCAGACATGCTAGTGATGCTCTTCTAGGATATGAGTGCATTAATGAAAGGTTTCTTACAGCAAAATTTCAGACAAGCGTTAAAGACTTGAATGTTATCTGCTGTTATGCCCCCACTGAGGATGCCGATGAGGATGAGAAGGATAGGTTTTATGGACAACTTGAGGATATTTTGAATTCTGTCAGAAAAGGAGATATTACCCTTGTTCTTGGTGACTTCAATGCCAAAGTTGGTACCCGACTCGTACCTTTGGGGAGGGGTGATAGGCCCTTTTGGCATTGGTAGCTGCAATGGCAATGGGCTACGTCTCCTACAGATAAGCAAACTTAATGGTTTCAGAATAACTAACACTTATTAAAAACACCACAACATACATAAGTACATATGGGTTTCACCTGATGGGCTGCATAAGAATATGATTGATTATATATTAGCTAACAGCAAATGGGCTAGTTCTGTTAGGAATACCAGGTCATATAGGGGAGCTGAAATTGGATCTGACCATTACAATGTTAAAAGTATCTTGCAACTTAAACTTAAAAAGTGTTGTGCTAGGGTTAAAAAATTTACTTTTAATACTGAAGCTCTGAAAGACCCAGTTATAGCCAAAGCTTACCATGATAGGTTACTTAATAATTATGACAGTCATAGTATGCTTACTACTGAAGTTGAGGAAGAATGGGATCATTTTAAACAGGCCTTTTTAGACACTAACAGTACTCTTTTAGGTAAAAAGGAGCAGAGGAGACAGAATTATCTGAGTGATAAGACACTTGAGCTTATTTCGGAAAGAAAGAACTGCAGGAATTTCCTTAGTCAGTACCCTACTAGTCCTAATAGAAAGCATTACAGAGAACTTAATAAATGTGTAAAAGATCAGTTAGCTGCTGATAAGAATCTTTGGCTTGATGGCTTGGCTGACAAAGCCGAGGAAGCAGTTAGACAGCACAACAGCAGAGAGCTGTACCAGATAGTTAATGTTTTGTGTGGTAGAAAACGAATAGGTATACAGGGATTGAAGGATAAACAAGGTAAGGTTATAGAAGGTGAGGATTCTGTCATGGCTAGGTGGGCTGAGCATTTCAGTGATGTTCTAAACAATGGGGTTAGTTCTACTCCCATTGTTTGTAATTATGATAGATGCATTGGTGGCTTTAATGTTGGCCCTATAACACAATCTGAACTTATTTTGGCTGTTTCTAAACTTAAACTTCATAAATCCCCAGGGGTAGATGAAATTACTACGGAAATGCTTAGAACTGGGAATGTTTCAGTTACCACTTGGATGACTGAAATTCTGAATATCTTTTATGATAAAGGCATGGTTCCTTAGGATTTTACCAGAGCTATTGTTATCCCTATTTTCAAAAAAGGTGATCGCAGTTCTTGTGATAACTATAGGGTTATCAGCCTTCTCTCTGTTCCAGGTAACGTTCTTTCCATGATTGTGCTTAATAGAATTAAGAATCTGGTTGACAGTCAATTGCGTGATGAGCAATGTGGATTCAGAAGTGGTAGGGGATGTGTGGATCAGATATTTTCACTTAGGCAGATTCTTGAGAAATGTTTAGAGTTTCAGAAACCTTTGGTTGCTAGCTTCGTTGATTTCAAAAAGGCTTTCTACTCTGTTGATCGTCATAATTTGTGGTTGATTGTGAAATCATATGGTATACCAGACAAGTTAGTTAACATAATGAAAACTCTCTATAATAACACTGAGTCGTGTGTGAGAGTTGGTAAGGCTTGTAGCAATTGGTTTAGTATTACTTCTGGTGTTCGACAAGGGTGCATTTTGTCTCCTTTTCTCTTTAGCTTGGTTATTGATTATGTTATGCGAAATTCACTTCTAGGGAAAGTTTTTGGCCTTAAATGAACTGGAGATACTAAAATTTCTGATTTAGATTATGCTGATGATTTAGCCCTTTTGGCAAATGATGTTGATGAGATGAACTCTTTTATTCGAGTTGTTGATGAAATTGGTAGTAAATTTGGTTATAAACAGAGAGAAAACTAAAGTGATGAAAATTGGTCAGGCAGGCTGTGATTCAGTTAATCTGAATGGTTGCAGGTCTTGAACAGGTGTCACAGTTTAATTATCTTGGGAGCTGTGTAACAGATGATGGTGATGTGCGGCATGAGATTAACAGACGAATAGGGATTGCTGCCGGGACTTTTAAGAATCTATGGAGAGTGTGGAGAAATAGGCGTATACACCTAAAAATTAAAATTAGACTGTATAATAGTTTGGTTCTATCTAGGGTTAGTTATGGTAGTGAAACCTGGACGCTTTGTAAACAAGATAACAGGAAACTAGATGCTTTTGATTCCAGATGCTTACGCAGTGTCTTGGGCATTGCGTGGTTCAACTTTGTAACTACTGATTAGGTTAGGCAAAGGAGTCGGCAACCTCCTTTAAGCAGCATATTGTGGAGAGAGAGACCCCGCTGGTTTAGCCATGTTGCCAGTGTGGATAATTATAGATTGGTGATAGGGTTATGAACAGTGTGCTTAAAGGCCTCACAAAGAGTGGGAGACCTAGGATGCGGTGGGCAGACAATATCAAACAGGACCTTGGTAGAATTGGTGTGCAGTGGCCAGATGCAGTAGATGTAGCTCAGGATAGACTTACTTGGAGAACTAAATTGCACGGTCTGGTTGGACTTCCGTAGCCCATGGCTGCTTGAGGATGATGATGATGCTTATTTCTCCACACTCTCCATGGATTCTTAAAAGTCCCGGCGGCAATCCCTGTTCTTCTGTTTATCTCATGCCACACATCACCAGTATCTGTTACATAGCTCCCAAGATAAATAAACTGTGAAATCTGCTCAAGAGTGCAACCATTCAAACAACAAGCACCATCTGCCTGACCAATTTTCATCACTCTAGTTTTCTCTCTGTTTATCACCAAACCTACTCTACTATCAGTCTCATCAACAGCTGTAATGAAAGAGTTCATCTCATCGACATCATTTGTCAAAAGAGCTAAATCATCAGAATAATCTAAATCAGAAATTTGCAGATATTTAGACCATTTAAGGTCAAAAATTTTCCCTTGCTGAAAATTTCGCATAACATAATCAATAACGAAACTAAAGGGAAAAGGAGATACCCTTGTCGAATGCTAAACCATGCTTTACTAACTCGCACCTGCTTCAAAAATGGGGATAGTAATAGCTCTAGTGTACTTAGGAACAATACATTTATCATAAAAGATAATCAATATTTCAGTCAGCCATGTGATAACAGAAAATTCCCAGTTCTAAGCATTTCGATATAATTTTATATACCCCCTTGACACAAGTTAAATATCTCCTTTCTTGACAGAATTCAAAATATCCTGAAATTGTCTGTAAAACCTTTCTTTCCAACCCTCATCATGCAAATCATATCATATTGTTTAATATTACCTCTGGGCGCATAGTAATATTAATTTATTAATTTGTTAATATCACCTCTGGGCGCATAATAACAGATAACATTGAAGTTTTTAATACTAGTTTTGAATTCAGCTGTAAGCAGTCTTTCATTAATGCAGCCATATCTTAGAAGAGGATCACTGGTATGTCTGCTGAGAAGTAAAACTACACCTTAGAGATGCTTTCCATCCTGCCTCTCTGAAAAAAGAAATTTAAAAAGCTTGCTTATTCCAAATAATAATGGATTCATTCTAATTATAGTATAAAAGTGATTAAAAATATTTTCGGAATTGTTTGACCAAAACCTGTTACCAGATTACAGTTTTCTTGAAGGTTATAAGATTCCTATAATTTTAATATTCTTTATCTACTTCTTCCCATCTTTCACCAGTCAAGAATTTTCAACCTGCCATATGTGATGACCCGGGGCGTTCGGATCCTGTCCGACTGCGCCAGATGAGATGATGACCAAGCCGAACAGGAGAGAGAGACGATGTTATTGCCACTTAATTCACTTCGGTGAAACTCACAGATTCGCGGGTTTTTACGCCCATGCCACTGTACACCTCAACTTTACTGTGTTGAATGAAGAATAGGAACTGCCCATCAATTAACTGCACGAGAGTAGATAGGGACGACACACTTTATTTAAATATGTACAGCTCTGTGCTGGGAATGAGCTCCATTCCGTGGGCCTTTGCTGCTTCACTGCTACAAACAATAATAGTGAGGTGGAGAATCGTACACTCTGCGAATTCTCACTTTACAGACCTCAAAAACTCGGCGAAAGGATTTTCCTTTGCCTATACTGTGGTTCCTCTGGAACCACAAAAATAAAAAGACAGATTCTCCAAGAATCTAGATTCCCTCTTGGAATCGCACCCTCACTTCAAAGGTTTCTTTCTTTTGAGAATGGGCGGTGTCCTTCCGACGCTTGTTGACACGACCTTTCGTTCAACGTGCTCGCACCAAGACTAAAGCTTTCAAATCTCCCGCCTAGCCTTCTCGCTGCGCTAGCGCCCTAGGCGGTCATTAACGTCAATCGGCAACTGCTGGCATTCGTCACCACTTCCACGGAGCAGCTTTAGACCCGAAAACAACAACTGTGAGTCATCCCAGCACAAATATTTCAAAGAACACATAAAAATATAAACAACAATAAAATACAACAAAAATATACAATAAATAAATAAATATAAAATTCGAGGGACATGACACCATACTATTCATCAAATATTAAAAGCATATTCAACATTCCACACTCTTCACGAACCTTGAACTTCTGAGACGTTTGGGAATCTTTACTCTTTCACAAAATCCTCATCATCTGCCACACGAAGATTAACTAAAGCAACGGAGTCATTGGAAATCTTGGTAAACCACATCTGTATATATTTAACGAAAATAATCTCCTTAATTACGCTCATTTTTTTAAAGAACTTTTAGAGATTTTACTTGCTGCCAAAAATAACAAAATGCAACTTTCTTTGACAAAGCGCTGTTGGTAGTTTTACCTCTGAGAGGCACTTTTTTTCACGCAGTGGGCTAAAGAGCCAGGCCGCAAGAACCCCAGGGGTTCGGAGAAGGTTGGTGTAAGAGACGACGAACGAGGCAAACGAATTAAGGCCATCCAGTGTGTTCTACGCGCACACGGTAATGGCTCTGCTGCACACGAGACACGGCTTTCCGCCCCATCCGACTGACGGCGGCTTTTCCAAGACCATCGGTGTTCCTTTTCTGAAGTAGGGCAAGGTTAGCAGAGATAAATCTCAACGCTGGCACAGTTCGGACTCGAACCTAGAAACAGAAGATTACGAGCCTGGCGCGCTACTGACTCAGTCAAACTCCACTTAAATTTTGTCAAAGTAAGTCATTATTTTGCATTACGTTGTTTGTCAGCAAATATAATCTTAAAAAGGTTTATTTAAATTCAACAATGAAAATTGATAAGAAAGTAAAAAAAAATGTCTTGATAACGATTTATTGTTGTCTGTCTGACGTAGCAAAAACTTCCAAACAATTAACTGTTCCAATCGTAATAATTGTCGTTAACCATGTTTTGAATTCTTCGCTATCACCATCGAAATCATCAGCTGCTCTCAATCATCATTCCGAAGAGTATTCCCTAGATTATCGCTTAAAAAGATTCATTAAAAGGAATGGAAAGTTTACTTCACTCATCACGGATTCTTCAAATAGTTAAAAGCAAGTTTTTTTTACTCCACGATTGGTGTACAATGAATATTGGATTCGTGTTCACGATTGGTGTACAATGAACGAAAAGTATTTTCAAGTGCTTTCGAAACCAGCCTTTGATGATCTCTTTGTCAGTCCACGACGACATAATAGCAAAGGAGACGAAGATCTGAAAGCGGAATAGCTCAGTTAGATCCCAGATATCCGTTCACTCCTCTGGGAGAGAGACTAATGACTAATGGCGCATTGGCACGACCTTCGCATATGACAAATAACCCGAAGACCAGATAATAAAAGATGATCGTTGATGTCATCTGTTGCATCGCAACCCTTCTCGTAATCTGCTCTCGGCTGTCAGTGGTCGAGGAGTCACGTGGTCTGATGTATTAATAGCTAAAGTGAGGCGGACATTTTGCTCCTCGTGCAGGACATGCCAGTTAGGTAATTAGGATTGACGCCATTCAAAGGTCAGAAAGGGGAGAGATTAAGAACTTAATAGGTGAGGAAGCTGATTGTCGCGAAGAAAATTCCGTGAGCTTGTCGCACGGAATTCTCTTAGGGAAGGTAGTAGAATAAAATCTTATATTTCAAAACTTTGCTTCGTTGGTTTGTTTTGCTTTTGAGCGGAACGTTTTTGCACACAGTGAACTAAATAGTCATCCCAAAAGCTCAGAGGAGGTCGGGGGAAGGAACCCACTAGATAATTGTTATAGGAGATTTCGTCAAGGCCATTCAGCGCGTTCTGTAACATGCACAAGATATGGCTCATTTGGTTTTCTTCTTCTGAGTGGCACTTTTTTTTGGCACACAGTTGGCCAAATGGTCAGGTCGCTAGGACCCCGAGGACTCATAGAAGGTTGGCGGAAGGGGAACCATTGGACAGATATTAGAAGACAGATGGTAGCATCCTGTCAAGGCCCATCCAGTGTGTTCTTTAAAGTGCACAAGTAAAAAGGCTTAACGTCCCAACCGGAGGACGGCGGTCTTCCAAGGCAATCGGTCCCCTACTCACTGTGATGGACAGGGTGAGGAGTTCAGTGGATATAAATCTTAAATCTGACACAGCTGGTACTAGAATCTGGGAACTGAAGATTACCAGTGTGGCTTGCTTCCGTCTGAGCCCCAACTCAGCCTCAACATTTCTCCTTATTAGGTTAATTTTTTCAAACTACTGAAATGTGTCTATAGGAGATATTTTATGAGTGTATTGGAGATATATTTTTTTTAAATGTAGTTAGTTTTCATAAAGATAGTACTGAATAATAAAATTTATTTTATCTGGGCAACTGAGGAAAATTCGTTTGAACGTCCGTTGAAATTCATTCGGACAGGCGAAAAGGATATCCGGGATTAGGCTGGATGATTTTTTTATGCCGGAATTAGGAGCCGGGGCTGGCTCGGACGACGGCGTCTGCTGGGCTACAACACAACTTACTAATTGATAGTGAATTTAAGCCCCGACATATGAAGTATAACAGACCATTTTCTCTTGCAGGGTTGACTTTAACGGATATATGTAGAACGGACTTACAAAGTCTTGGGCAGGTGGAATGCGTTCCGATTTGTCGGGACAATCCCGTTACAAAACCGAACTATCAGTCGGAATGGACGTTAAGCCGTGGCCCCGAGTGCTGGAGAGCCATCCCTCTGTGCACGTTAAAGAGCACGCTGGATTGCCTTGACAGGAGGCTATCATCTGTCTTCTAACATCTGTCCAGTGGGTCCCCTCCCACCAATATTCTTTAAGCTCTCGGAGTCCTTGTGACCTGGCCATTTAGCTCTTTGTGTGCAAAAAAAGTGCAGCTCAGATATCCTAGTTTTGACGATCTCATGTTTAAAATGGGAGCATCAAGGGCTTTCGGTCTAGGTAATATCTGCATCTACAAAGTGACTCTTAAATCTACCTAAGATAACTTTCAGCTTTCATTATCAGCAAATATTCACGCATTGACAAAAAGTTATCACAAGGTGCAATCGTCTTTAAAAAAATTTTCCGAAACTTGAGAAGACCGAAAGTGCGTCACTTTGGTGGTGGCGTTTATAAGAGCTCCAGGTTGGCAACTAGGAACTGCATCTGAATCCCCACCCCCCTCGACTCGCTTCTTCTTTGAAGCGGATGGAAATCGACGCTGCCCTTGTTGACATTTTACTCTGCAATCAAACCTAGAAAAAGCGTTTCGTCAGAGATGAGAGATGAAAAAATAATCGACTTCTGTTTATTTTTACCTCCGACATTCGAACAGTTTCGTGGAGTTGCAGGCGAAACGGTTACTTTTCCACTTAGGTTTAGGCATGTCTCCTTTGAATTATCGACGCAATTGAGACTGTCGGAATGGAAAATGCAGAGGGCGAGTTGGAAATGAGTGAATATGTTTTTTCTCTTTTCGTTACTACTTCGATACCTTGAATTTTATTTTTGATGTAGTTAGAAGCGAAATGTTTTTCAGATGTTTCTTATGCAGAGTTAAATTTTTATCCTAACGTTGTGCATGCATAGGTACGAGATTACTTAACAAGTATAACTTATGTCAAAGGCGAGCAAACTATTCCAAATGTTTTTTGCTATATTTAGATGAATTCGGATTCATCCCATTCTTTACTATTTATTTATTTATTTATACGTCGTTTTTCTGCTGAGGTCCTGCCATCCTCTCAGATCTTCTACTCTGGCATATAAACTGACAGGCTCCTGTCAGACTTCTGTGGCAAGCAGCTGCTTGAGGGGGTATTTATTTTATTTATTTATTTTATTATATAACAAACATGGTGATGTTAGGGCCAGGCCCTTCTACACCAGGTTCAGTTAAAAACAATACAAAAAATATAAAGAAAAACAAGAGAATATTTTAAATATTATACATATCAAACATATTAGTTGTCATTATTCAACGAAGTGTCATAGTTAATTAAATAGTTTTATGCTTAATAGTAAAATAAATAAATAATAATTTAAAGTTTGAAAATAAAGATCTGAGTAATAATGATATATTTAATATGTGCATTACATATTACACGTTATTCACTACCAAAGTCAGGCTGTGAAGGAATAAATTTCCGTTACAGAACGTTAGAGTAGAAAGATTGAATTTAACTACTGTAACCATAGAAACTGAAATCTGATTGGTCGAGCTTTCCCATTGTTGAGAGGAAATCCGGTTATATCCTGTTAAACAAAGAAGTCGCGAACAGGAAGTTAATAAGAAAGTTGCAGCTTGCATTTCTGACGTCATCTACTGTAAAATTCAACATATCATGTAAACTGATTTATTCCTAGTTGAGATAATTGCTGATAATAAATTTTACGTTCTTTGTCATAATATGAACAGTTCAATAAAATATGTGAAATAGTGTGATGTTACTTCTTCGGTTGTCTGTCTATTGGGATCACTTAGGAATGTTCCTCCGGTTCAATCGCAATACGCGACAGGTGAAAGGGTTTTTCAGATAAAATCAAAGATTTTATCACAATTGCAAGGGACTCAATACTGAGGCTCCTCCCCAATAAATTGGTTCAACTTCGCCTTTACTTAAATATAACAATTATTTATTGAACCTTCCAAACATGCTTGATAGAACAAGGACATATGCTCAATTACATAGCATTACAAACACAGCTTACTATGCCTGTTCAGGTGTATTCACAGAGCCCAATGCCGTTATTTCCAGTCGGCATTTACCAGCTTTACAATTTTACGTCTTGACGCGTTCGTTCTTCGACTGGCTCTCTCTTCTTCTCGTTGCCAAACCCTTTTTCCCTTTCTCTCTCCGCTTCGGCCATCTGGCAAGATTGCTAGCCTCTGGGTTCGGAGTCACTTGTCAGCGGACGCTAGCCGGGGGTGACCTCCGTTCCCCGGACACTGCTACTTCAATTAACTTTCCAGATGCTGGGACAGAGGGCCTGCCACGTAGCATATGCCCATTTTGGTGAAATCCAAAATAACATACAAAACCCGAACAAAAAAAAAAATATTTAAAAAGGCCTCTAGCTGACTGTTGACTAAAAAGTCAAGTTGAACGCTGAAAATCACAGTTCATTTTCGAGTAAATCTTAGAGTTCAATGCCATAAAATTCAGAGTTCGAAGTCGCTTTATGAATTCTATTAATTCTCTGCGAATTGGCACATCTTTTGCACATCTATGTACACTACCTTAAATGCAAAAGAACTTCTAGGTATATCCCAGTGCACTGAGTCTAAACATTGTCTTTTTGCTTCAAACAAAAAAAAAACCTGGTGACTGAAGTTGTTGTCCAAGAGTAAACAGTTTATAAATTAATTATCTCACTAATAACTGTCTTTGACGGAGGTATGCCGTACTGGCGGTGTTCATTCATTCACAGGTGACATCCCATGTGAAAGGCTATGCATACCTTTCGTGACTACCTAGATATCTATCACCTTCCCGTACGTACCCTCTGACTCTATAGGCTGAAAGTCGTCGACATTGGCGTCGGCCTGACCTTTTGTTACCTCCAATTGCCATGTTCGCCCCCTCCTCTGCATAATTTTGATCATCGTGGACATCGAGTCTGACAGATTGCTGCACATGTTTGGGCTGGGAGATAGGACGGCGCTGATTGGACGGTCTCCATGGAGCATACATTTCCCTTTTTCAAACTGGAATTTCTCTACTTCTTTCATAGCAGCTTCCTGTATTGGCCCACGGCTCGTGGATTTTCCTCCTGGGGTTACCAGTTACAGGACTTCTCTTCATCTTTCTAATTAGCTTACTATAAGCTTTCACACTCAGGAGTGCCTCCTTCCGCAGATTTGCTACTACTGCGCATAGCACTTTAATTTCTCCGCCACTCCCAGTGCTATTGTCTGTGCCATCAGTCAAACTTAAAGGCAGCTCTTTTACCTCTGCCCTTTTGGCATCACCAAACGGTCCATGCAACAACAGATGGTCTTTTACCAGGTGTTTTTCTTCGTTCAGCATCCCCTTTCTGATAACTGTCAGGTCTGCCCCCGAATCCACGACTGCTCTAGCTGTCTTGTCGCCACATCTGATTCGAACCTCTTTATAACCTACTGGGATACGTATCTTCTCCTGTTCCCTTACTCGTCTGCTTGGACTTGGCTTTGAATGTGCCGTAACCCTTCCTATTGTTGCCTCACAAACCTCTTCAGAATTCTGATCCAAGGTACTAATTTGGTATACCCGAGTTCGGCTCTCACGGTCCCCAGTTCTCAGTGGGCAATCTCTCATCAAATGTTTATCGGATCTACATTTATGGCACCTCCTTACCTTTGGGATATTTCTATATTCAGCTAAATTAACTGCCGATTGATACCTTCTGCTCGAATAATTTCTCTCTGAGTCTATACTCTGCTGGGGAGAAACAACACGTTCTACATATTGTCTATGCCTAACCTCTTTAAAAGTTAGGACCTCTTCCGTTTCGTTTACACTGGCTAGATGGATTTCCGCCCAGGTTGCTATTTCGTCTGCTTTTGCCCATGACTCTGCCTCTTTCTGTACTACGTAAGCATGAGTGTCTTGAGGAAGGCTATCATGTAACTTATCCGACACTATCAGGTCCATAAGCTCCTCAAATTTTGTCACCTTCCTACTGCGGACGAAGTAATCCCAGCTATTTCTGAGCCTCGAGGCTAACTGATTATATGACTCATTCGGGTCTTTCGTGATAGTTCAAACTTTCTCTTGTACGCAGAGGGAGTGAGCTTAAACTCTTTTAATACGGCCTCTTTAACTTGCTTATAATTAGTAAAATCATCTGCACTTAATTTTTGAAAAACGTGGTTTGCATATTTACCGTCTAAAAAAGAAATGATGACTTTGCCTTGAAATTCCTCTGTACTTCACATATCTTAAATCCCCTTTCCGCTGTCTCAAAGAGATTTATCACCTCTTCTGGGTTTTTAGGGCTTCCAGCTAACATATTTCCCAATAATTTTATATAATTAGCCAGCCGCGCATCTGCTGGATTACTAGAAACTGCCACCGTTTGCACATCACCCCTCTCCTCGTTTGCATTCCTCATCTGCAGTTCCAGCATTTTATACTCATGCTCTCTCTCCTTTTCCTTTCTCTTTCTGCCGCCTCTCTCTCCTTTTCCCTTTCCGTTGCCTCTCTCTCCTCTTCCCTTTCTGCCGCCTCTCTCTCTTCCCTTCTCAGCTGCATCTCTAACCTCATCCTCTCTAATTCAAAATCATCTCCAATCCTTTCTTTAGCTCTCTGCTTTCTGTTCCCGCTCCGCAACATATCCGTATCGTTGTCATTGCCATAATCCCTCAACCCTCTCATGTCTTCCACAGCATCAGACTCTCTGTCTATTGTCACCTTCTCGCTTCCCAGGTCACTCCCTGAAGCACCACCCTGCGCGCTATGCCTTTCTGTGTCTGTGTAGCCTCGCCTTAACTTATCCTTTTCCCTATCGCGACCGCTCCTAAGCTCCATTTTAGCTCGTACAGGCCTCTGCCGTATCTAACTACTCACCTCTAGAGTAAGAGGATACTTACCTCTGAAGGAACGAACCGCCTCGTCAGTCTGCCACCTGAAGCACACAGTCGGAACACTCTTGGCAGTATCAGCCTTGCGTTGGTCAGCTCCCAGTGGATGTTGAACTTTTCTGTCACCTTCGCAGCTTTCTTCACAGCTCGATCGTGATGCAGCACTCTTCAGGTCCCTTCACCGCTACTTTCACCTCTGTTGCATCCTGTCGACTGCGCCACTTTGTGATGTTACTTCTTCGGTTGTCTGTCTATTGGGATCACTTAGGAATGTCCCTCCGGTTCGATCGCAATACGCGACAGGTGAAAGGGTTTTTCAGATAAAATCAAAGGTTTTATCACAATTGCAAGGGACTCAATACTGAGGCTCCTCCCCAATAAATTGGTTCAACTTCGCCTTTACTTAAATATAACAATTATTTATTGAACCTTCCAAACATGCTTGATAGACAAGGACATATGCTCAATTACATAGCATTACAAACACAGCTTACTATGCCTGTTCAGCTGTATTCACAGAGCCCAAATGCCGTTATTTCCAGTCGGCATTTACCAGCTTTACAATTTTACGTCTTGACGCGTTCGTTCTTCGACTGGCTCTCTCTTCTCCTCGTTGCCAAACCCTTTTTCCCTTTCTCTCTCCGCTTCGGCCATCTGGCAAGATTGCTAGCCTCTGGGTTCGGAGTCACTTGTCAGCGGACGCTAGCCGGGGGTGACCTCCGTTCCCCGGACACTGCTACTTCAATTAACTTTCCAGATGCTGGGACAGAGGGCCTGCCACGTAGCATATGCCCATTTTGGTGAAATCCAAAATAACATACAAAACCCGAACAAAAAAAAAATATTTAAAAAGGCCTCTAGCCTGACAAATAGTTTCTTCACAGTTACAGTAAATACAATTTGCGCTATCTGATTTCTTTATCTTGTACAAGTAGCTGTTTAACTTTACTACTTCCATCGTTGTTATAACCGTTTGTATCTTTTATTATCATCATCATCAACAACAAATTACCCCCAAGCATCTTTTACTATTCCCGTCCTTATAATCATTTGCGACTTTCATCATCATAAACCGTCAAGCAGCCTTTACTTCTTTTCATCATCATTAATAATCAATGAATAATTTTATCGATTATTGCCCATCTTGTAATGCAGAGATCTGTGCGTTTGAATAGCGCGTTCGAAAAATTTTCGATATATTTTCGTTTGGATTAAGATCAGGCGATTGTGCAGACCAGGAAAAGCGATAAAAGGGCCTTAAAAGGGATTTGTCATTCCTCAAACCACTTCTGTATGACTGGAAAGAGATGAACTGGTGCATCATCATCCTGGATTTTGTCATCTCCCTGAGGTAAAAATTATGCATCATCGGCAGCACTGATTGTCGAAGATGCTTTGATACTTCCGGAAAGTGATATGATCCTGAATAGCAACCAGAGGACCTAATCCGTGACAAGAAAATGCTATCCACACTTTTACCATCCTCCAGCACCTTAAACAATATGGCTACACATGATGGTTTTCGCCTCCTCACTCTATGTCTATAATCTGTGAATTAAAGTGATTCGTCTGACCATATGATACCTACCCAGTTCTCCCCTGGCCAGGTTCGCCGCTCTATACACCATCTGTCTACGAATCCTGTTGTTTTCGGAAATGAAAAGCTTTCGTATCATGGTATAATTTTCAAATTTCAAAGTTTTCAATTCTGTGCGCATATTCTCATTGAAATGCGTTTTGTAGTAAAGCTGGTGAGCTCTGTTTTGTTGACAAGAATCTGTTTTGCCTCACACTTCGCGCCAACAAACACTGTTCGTAATTAGGACACTGATGCCCATCAGTGTTTGGAAAGTCCGCCGTCAGTCGGATGGGACGTTTAAGCCATGGCCCAATGTCGGGAGAGCCATACCCTGTGCATGTTAAAGAACATGCTGGATGGCATTAACGGGAGGGTACCATCTGTCTTCCAACAGATGTTCCAGTGGATTCCCTCCCCCAACCTTCTCTGAGCCTTCGGGGTCCTTGTGACCATTATGTGCAAAAAAAGTGTCGCTCAGAGGGAAAACATCCCAAATCCGAAGCTATTCGAAACCGGCCTCGTTTCTAGTACCTAATCAAAAAATATGTTTTTAAACTTTTTCTCTTCAAACAAAAATTTCAGTATCTAGAGACAAGCAGATGGATAGATAGACGTTAAAGTTAAAGACAGTACCTCATTTTTCTTTAAAACGAGCTAAAGAAAAAGGATATGTATCGAAAAAAAATGAAAAATACTAATCTATATTTCTAGATCAATCGGAATTTCATAATGTTTGCACGACATCGTAAAAAAACATCGATAACGGGAGACAAATTGATGTGAAACGTTCTTTATCCTAAAAACCCATTTGAAATTCCTGTTGCTACGTGGGGATGAAGAAAGCAGTGACGACATCGCTGTGAAACAGAACAGTCTGGTGAGAAAATAACATCACCTCCGTCTTCGCAATCCGTATGACACGTTCGCATTGAGGCGAACAGCAGGTATCCCGTAAAGTATTGACTCAGTGCAATCTGGGAGTGTGTTACCTACGGGAGGGCGATAGAGCAAGCCATTGTCGGCTGAAGCAGAGCTCGAATTGACGGAGCCAGTCGCATTATCAAAAGAAGAGAAAGAGCGTTGTCATGACGATTGACGTTGCGAGAGAGTCAGATGAGATGCAAGAAGACGATAAGGAGATTAGCTCTAAGCAATGTAACAGGAGAGAAAAGGAACTTAAGATCGTTCCTTTTATGTTCCCTGCTGCTTCTTTTATCCGATTGGAGGATGGGGTTGGCTCAGTCGGTAGCGAGTCAGGCTCGTAATCTGTAATTCCCAGATTGAGTCCCACCTGGGCCAGGCGTTGAGATTTATCACCGCAAAACTCTCCGCCCTGCCTTCGGTCAGTAGGGACACCGATCAGTTAAGACCTCCGTTCGTCGATGCGGCGTAAAGCCGAGGTGCCTTGCACAAGAGAGTAATACTCTGTGCATGTTAAAGGATACGCTGGAGGACCTTGACGGGAGGTTTCCACCTGTCTCTTAACATACGTTCAGTGGGTTTCCTTCTCCAATCTTCTCTGAACTCTTGAGGTCCTCGTGACCTGGCTATTTAGCCCATTGTGTGCAAAAAAGTGGGTAAAACAATCCAATCTTTTATTCCATTTTTTTCGTACCTGTTTATTATTTGCGATCGATTTTAGCAACCATTTCAAAGACACCATTTCTGAAAAATTTAAGGAATTGCTGCTAGTTTTGACAAGGGTTTAAATAAACGCGATTTATTTTAACAATCATTTAAAAAACAGCGACCCAGTTTGATAATTGTTGAGATAACCTCACCAATTCTGACAGACATTAAAACGACCAGGATCCATTCTGCCTGTGTTGAGTTTTTCTCCTATGACCTCCGCTCTGCCTTTGGTAAGAGAGGTCAACACGCACGATTCCGACACGTTTTAGCCTTTATCATGGCCAGTATAGGAGGTCTCCTCACCATACGTTGCTCGACATTTCACAAAACTATTGTCACGTTAACAAAACATTCCTTGCACCATTCCATGACTCTCTTTCAACTTCATCTCCTTGACCTTAAGAAACCAATCCCAAAGAGTCTCTTTCGTGTCTTCTATTACTTGTGGTGTCAGACGAAACCTGAGTTTGTCCTCAGCTATGATTGATTCCCCAGAATAACTAATGGGTGTGAATATTTCAGGGCACTCTAAAACTATGTGATTTAATCGTTTCTTCCCCCAGAGAACATAGAGGACAGACTGGATCTAGAGGCAGAAATTATCGAAGCCGATTTCTGGTTTCCAGTGACCTGGTCTTGGGCTTGAACAGCACATTGCTCCTCCTCGTGCTGTCGTAAAACTCTTTCCACTTGTATACAGTTTTTTGTCTATATAGTTCGAGGTTTGATTTTGTAATTAACTTCATCTCCATAGTTGATGTGCTTTCTCTTTCACCTACGAATTTATTTCTTTTTTACATTTCTTCCTTTACGTATAATTGTCTTGACGTATGGTCATTGTTCTCAGCCAGTGAATTCTTGGACATTGCATTGAAATATAAACGAAGGTTTTCTCACAAAGTCTCGCCATGTATTGAATATTCGACCGAGTTTCGCGGCTCAATGGGACGTTAAGCCGGGTTCCGAGAAGAATAGAAGCATTTCCTTTGCACATTAAAGAACACGGCTTGACGGGAAGCTTCAATCTGTCTCCAACAGCTATCCACTGGAAGTCCTATCTCTATTCAGCTTTGAGACTTTGGGGTCTTTGTGACCTGGTCATTTGGCTCATTGTAAGCATAAAAATGCCGCTCAAAGATAAAACTTCCCGAGTCGGCAGCGACCTGTTTTAACACCTTTTAAAAGAGCAGCCACTGAATTAGACAGAAATTTAACAACAGGGACCATATTGTTCGAACCATTTTAGTAGCTGTGAATCATTTTAGCACCTATTCAAATGATAGCCACACGGTAAAATTAATTGGTCAGGTTTTAAATAGTTCACTTATTTCCTACCACTACCAATATTTGTTTATAAATACGTATATTATTTTTCAAAAATTATTCTTATCATGAAAATGCTAATACATAAGAATAATATTCCTCCTGAAAAAAGATTTCTTTGTATATAAATATTAGTATAAAGATTAGCATTAAAATTTTACCAGTAATTAAAATAAATATAAGGAATGTTTACGGTCTTCTGTTAAGTCATTTGACCTCAAGTGGCATAGCAGTTAGTAAATTATCTGCTGCTCCAGAAGACAAACTTTGTGTGTTTCCATTAATTCTCATTGAGGAAGTGGTCAGCGGTAACTTCGGTCTTCTAGGAGAATGCTTGTACAAACCAGGAGTAGTTCCTCAATTTCTTCGCTGTCTTTTTTATGTCGCGAACAAAAAAATAAAACTGCTGTTAACACTCATTTCTCCGACTCTAGGAAAGCGAAAGCAAAGTTTTATGCAATTTTTTAAATCTATACCTTTTTCAATCTGGCAAGTAAATTGCACATATTGGGATTGCAGAAAATACTAACTGTCACAACATTAACAGAAATAATTTAGCATTCACGATTTGCATTTACACTAAATTATTTCACGGTTAACAGTTGGGTTCTTTTAGCTCTGAGCGGCACTTTTTTGCACACAATGGGTTAAATGGCCAGGTAACAAGGACCAGAAGGCTAAGAGAAGGTTTGGGGAAAGGGACACGCCATAGAGCTGTTGAGAGACAGATGGTAGCTTCCCGTCAAGGCCATATAGCTTGTTGTTTAACGTGCACAGAGTATGTCAATACTACAAACGTGGCGACAGCTTAATGTCCCTCCGACGGATGGCGGCATTCCCAAGACGCCATCAGTCGGATAAATCTCAACGCTGGCCCAGGAGGGACTCGAACCTGTGAATTGCAGATTACGATCCTCGCGGCTACCGCCATCCCTCCACAGTTAAGAGGGTATTGTATTATACTCGTGGGTTCAAGAAATTTTAAAAATGTACAAAAATGCCTTAGTTTTAATTTAAAACATACTACGAGTTTATACAAAAAAGAGAACATTTCATGCATTTCAGATTCCTGGAGGGCACGAGATTGAAAAGGAGGACGTTCGGTAAGCTATCCACGGAGGCAGAATTTTGTGCACAGGGAACCTTGTTGCGATTTTTTCCCGAAGGTAAAGGAAAGGAAATAATTATGGGACTAATGGGTCGTAGAGCAATTCATCTTGCGAAATTTGTTTATATGTAAATACCACTAATTTCGTAGCGTCTAAAATACGATTAGCAGTACACCAACAAGCTTTTTTTCCATTATTTAGCAAAACCGAAATCTAAACGAAATGTTTGTCACAAAAAATAGAACGATACTATAAAAATACGAATCTTTCGGGCTGTTGAATTCATCATCATCATCATCCTCAAGCAGCCATGGGCTACGGAGGTCCAACCAGACCGTGCAATTTAGTTCTCCAAGCAAGTCTATCCTGAGCTACATCTACTGCACCTGGCCACTGCACACCAATTCTAACAAGGTCCTGTTTGACATTGTCTGCCCACCGCATCCTAGGTCTCCCCCTCCTTCTGAGGCCTCTAGGCACACTGTTCATAACCCTATCCGCCAATCTATAATTATCCATACGGGCGACATGGCCAAACCAGCGGAGTCTCTCTCTGCACAATATGCTGCTTAAAGGAGGTTGCAGACTCCTTTGCCTAACCTCATCATTAGTTACAAAGTTAAACCACCTAATACCCAAGATACTGCGTAAGAATCTAGAATCAAAAGCATCTAGTTTCCTGTTATCTTGTTTACAAAGCGTCCAGGTTTCACTACCATAACTAACCCTAGAAAGAACCAAACTATTATACAGTCTAATTTTAGTCTTTAGGTGTATACGCCTATTTCTCCACACTCTCCATAGATTCTTAAAACTCCCGGCAGCAATCCCTATCCGTCTGTTAATCTCATGCCGCACATCACCATTATCTCTTACACAGCTCCCAAGGTAATTAAACTGTAACACCTGCTCAAGACTGCAACCATTCAGATTAACTGAATCACAGCCTGCCTGACCAATTTTCATCACTTTAGTTTTCTCTCTGTTTATAACCAAACCTACTCTATTACCAGTTTCATCAACAGCTCGAAGGAAAGAGTTCATCTCATCAACATCATTTGCCAAAAGGGCTAAATCATCAGCATAATCTAAATCAGAAATTTTCGTATCTCCAGTCCATTTAAGGCCAAAATCTTTCCCTTGAAGTGAATTTCGCATAACATAATCAATAACCAAGCTAAAGAGAAAAGGAGACAAAATGCACCCTTGTCGAACACCAGAAGTAATGCTAAACCAATTGCTATAAGCCTTACCAACTCTTACACACGACTCAGTGTTATTATAGAGAGCTTTCATTATGTTAACTAACTTGTCTGGTACACCATATGATTTCACAATCAACCACAAATTATGACGATCAACAAAGCTAGCAACCAAAGGTTTCTGAAATTCTAAACATTTCTCAAGAATCTGCCTAAGTGAAAATATCTGATCCACACATCCCCTACCACTTCTGAATCCACATTGTTCATCACTCAATTGACTGTAAACCAGATTCTTAATTCTATTAAGCACAATCATGGAAAGAACTTTACCTGTAACAGAGAGTAGGCTGATAACCCAATAGTTATCACAAGAACTGCGATCACCTTTTTGAAAATAGGGATAATAATAGCTCTGGTAAAATCCTTAGGAACCATGCCTTTATCATAAAAGATATTCAGAATTTCAGTCATCCAAGTAGTAACTGAAACATTCCCAGCTCTGAGCATTTCTGTAGTAATTTCATCTACCCCTGGGGATTTATGAAGTTTAAGTTTAGAAATAGCCAAACTAACTTCAGATTGTGTTATAGGGCCAACATTAAAGCCACCAATGCATCTATCATCATTACAAACAATGGGAGTAGAAGTAACCACATTGTATAGAACATCACTGAAATGCTCAGCCCACCTAGCCATGACAGAATCCTCACCTTCTATAACCTTACCTTGTTTATCCTTCAATCCCTGTATACCTGTTCGTTTTCTACCACATAAAACATTAACTATCTGGTACAGCTCTCTGCTGTTGTGCTGCCTAACTGCTTCCTCAGCTTTGTTAGCCAAACCATCAAGCCAAAGATTCTTATCAGTAGCCAACTGATCCTTTACACGTTTATTAAGTTCTCTGTAATGCTTTCTATTAGGACTAGTAGGGTACTGATTAAGGACATTCCTGCAGTTCCTTCTTTCTGAAATAAGCTCAAGTGCCTTATCACTTAGATAATTCTGCCTCCTCTGCTCCTTTTTTCCTAAAAGAGTACTGTTAGTTTTCAAAAAAACCTGTTTAAAATGGTCCCATTCTTCCTCAACTTCAGTATTAAGCAAACCATGACTGTCATAATGACTAAGTAACCTATCATGGTAAGCTTTAGCTATAACTGGGTCGTTCAGAGCTTCAGTATTAAAGGTAAATTTTTTAACCCTAGCACAACGCTTTTTAAGTTTAAGTTGCAAGACACTTTTAACAAGGTAATGGTCAGATCCAATTTCAGCTCCCCTATATGCCCTGGTATTTCTAACAGAACTAGCCCATTTGCTGTTAATTAATATATAATCAATCATATTCCTATGCAGCCCATCAGGTGAAACCCATGTGTATTTATGTATGTCGCGGTGTTTGTAATAAGTGTTAGTTATTCTGAATACATTAAGTTTACTTACCTGTAGGAGATGTTGCCCATTGCCATTGCAGCTACCAATACCAAAAGGGCCTATTACTCCTCCCCAAAGGTCAGAGTCAGTACCAGAAGTCACCAAGAACAAGGGTAATATCTCCATTCTTGACAGAATTCAAAATATCCTGAAGTTGTCCATAAAACCTATCCTTCTCATCCTCAACGGCATCCTCAGTGGGGGCATAACAGCAGATAACATTCAAGTCTTTAACGCTTGTCTGAAATTTTGCTGTAAGAAACCTTTCATTAATGCACTCATATCCTAAAAGAGCATCACTGGCGTGTCTGCTGAGAAGCAGACCCACGCCTTGGTGATGCTTATTGTCATCCATCCCTGAAAAGAGAAATTTAAGATTATTTTTAAGAATCTGACCTTTATCTGTCCATCTGGTCTCTTGCAAGCCGAGAATATCTAGGTTATAGCGCTGGAATTCCTGCATGAGGACATCGAGATTCAAATAAAATCTCATAATTCAAATAAAGATATTGAAAGAAAAAACAGTGTTTTAGTTGGATTTTTCTCTAAAGCAACACTTACTAATTTTTTTAACATTTTTAGGAGAGAAAAAAAAGTTACGTGTTATGTGAAAATTGAATGAAAACCACAAATTTAGCATCAGTTTCATATATCATGAAAAATCAATATTACTATGACATATTATTTGTATGATTCGGAAAAAAAAGTTGATTTTTGAAATTTTTTCGAATGTTTCCGTTTCGCAATACCCTGCAACTGCGGCTCTTTTTCAACCCCATTGGGATATCCATCAAGTTGGAGAATTTCGGAAAATGTAACTTTTTTACACGAGGAGATAATATTCGGGAAAAGACAGCTGTTCTAATTATTTCTGAGTTCCATTTACAAAACTGATTGGCTTATATTATGACATTTTAATTTATTTCTGTTTGCATTTTTCGCGAAGCACATCTTCATCAACATCCATCATCCCTGTCATGACATTCAACCCGTGCAAAGTGCTCGCGATGCATAAGACATATTTACGTAAGACCGCAATATTATAAAATGTTTTATTGATCAACTCGACAAATCAATAGAAAGGGAAGTACATTTACATTGTGTCCTCAGGTTTTTAGGAAGAACGCGTTTTGAGCAGAATGTATTCTTACAGAACGTATTTTGCGGTGCGTGTCGGCGTAAGGTTATCTTTTGCTTTGACTGACGACGTAAAGTTTTCACTTTTGCTGGGACTAAATACATAAAGTTATCTTTTGTTCTGAATGAAGGTAAAGTTATCTTTTGCTGTTAAGAAAGCTAAAGTTATCTTTTGCTGTGACTGAAGATGTAAAGATGTAAATTTTCCTGTGACTGAAGATGTAAAGATGTAAATTTTCCTGTGACTGAAGATGTGACTGAAGATGTTTTGCTCTGACTGAAGATGTTCTGTGACTGAAGATGTTTTGCTCTGACTGAAGATGTTCTGTGACTGAAGATGTTATCTTGCTGTGAAAGACGTAAAGTGTTATCTTTTGCTGTGAAAGGCATCTTTTAGCGATTAACTTTTCCGTGACTGAAGACTGAAAGTTGCTATCCTTTTCCGTGACTGAAGACGTATAGTTATCTTTTGCTGTGACTGATGATGTAAATCTTTTGGTGTGAAAGACTTAAATTTATCTGTGCTCCAACAGAATATTGAAAGTTGCCAAGTTTTGCTGTGACTGAAGGCACAAAGTTGCTATCTTTTGCTGTGACTGACCACATGAAGTTGCTATTTTTGCTGTGACTGACAGCCTGAAGTTGGTCTTTTCCTGTGAAAGACGTTACCTTTTGCTGTAACTGAAGATGTAAAGTTGCTATTATTTGATGTGACTGACGACCCAAGGTTATCTTTTGCTGTTACTGACGACTTAAAATTATTTTGCAGTATTTGAGAGATTTTAATAGGAAATAGCGGCACTTATTCTGTTGTTATTTGACTGTTCTACAAGAAAACTTGGAAATGAATTCCTACCTTTTACACTGAGATCTGCTGCGACAAGTGATTTTGTTAAGTAATAAAGGACAAAGCTTGCGGAAAACAAGTGTTGGCTTTATACTTTAGCTGCTTATATTTGAGTAAATGAAAACATTCGAAATTCAATAATTTCCTGTGTTATATTATCCGAGTTTTCTAAGAGAGTGCATTGTGGCTCAAATGTACGCTAATGGAATAAATTTCGCAAATTAAATTATATTAATTACTTTAAAGATTACAAAGGCTTTCAGAATTATTTGAAACTTTGTTATATTTAATAACAGTGAGATACTATATAAGGTAACCGTGATCGTTAAAATTCGGAACACCTTATAACTTGATTTAGAAGAGTAAAGATGATGAACTAAAACTGGTTCTGCAAATATCTTCAACTGTGTTTAAACAGACTATTGGTGATCTCTCTGTTTTAAAGTTTGTTTCTCCTGATAGAAGGCGGAACCGAAAGAGTTAAAAGCTTCCATTCAGTACTCTTTGGACGATTAATGGAATTATTAGCTTTACTCACAATTTGTATTTTTTGAATCGTACGGCTCATATATTTTTTGATAAAAGATTAGCAGATATTATTTAATGTAATTGACACACATAAAGTTTGGATGCATATCTGTTTCGAAAATCAAAAATGTTTCTTTTAAAATTTAATGTGAAAATGACGAACCATTGCTCACCAAAATAGGAGTTTGATTAATATACAGTTTAATTTTTAATTCAATAAAACTCGTAAGATGCTGCCTATAAACGAAACGCTTAAGCGTCGTTCAAAGGATGCGAAAAGGGGAATTTGTATTCACAGATCAAATAATACCATCCACCAGATTTCAGTCCCATTTCGTCCCAGTGAGGAGACTGAATTGCGATGTTCAAAATATGATTTGAAAATCTTAACGAAAACATTGGCTTTTGCAGGATTAAATGTTTTCAGAAGAAATTCTAAAAGACAAAACTGGGTTCAAAAAATAGTGGCATTTTTTTTCATTCTGGCGATACATTCGTCCTTCCTCTATTCGGTATCCATTGTGCTGGTCAGACCAATATTATTGACACACTTTGGATCAAAGGTGGAAAGTTCAGCGGGATTAATCGGAACGGTTCCTTTTGTCTTGTGGCACAGTCTGCGAGTTCGACGACCTCGCCTGTTGATTTTGTTCGCGAATTTGATTGAATTTAATAACGACCGATTTCCGATCGAAAAGCGACAGTCTTTGAACATATGGATTGTATTCTGTATCGTCTTAATCATTTTACATCCTTTTATGTCAGAAATAGCAGGTGCATTTCTTGTTACAGAGGCAGAATTCGGCGATTTGATAGCATTTTACATATTTGGCTTAAGATGCGAAAAAATGCCCTTATGCAATGCTCTGTTCTTTTATTTCTTTTGTTTGTTCTATATGGCTAATGTTTGCGTGATGTCGAATATTGTGACAATGACATACGTTTTCCTTTGCATCTATTTGAAGAGATTGCTTCAGAACTGCCATGACGGCTTGCAGAAAAATGTCTCATTTGCTACCAACAAAAATCTGTTAATTCAACACTTAAATACATATCGTAAAATCTCCTCCTCTATTGATATGATGGAAGATTCACTATCTTTTCCAATATTTGTTATTATAGTTGCAAATTTTTTTCAGCTCTTCATGTTTTTCGGTTTTCAATTTGGCTTTTCCAATTTCACTGTGTCACCCATCGTGCAAGTGTATCTGTTGCTATTATTCTTCAACAGTATCGTATCCTTTTTAAGTATTACCCTATCTGCAGCAATGATCAACGAAAAAGACTTAGAAATCAGAAACACACTCTCAGTCATTTCGGAGAATATGGCAGCATCCTGTGATTGTACAGATAATGTTTTTTTGTTAATAAGAGAAATTAAAGCGAAAGATGTTAATATTTTATCGGGGTGGAAAATGTTCTTCTTCACCAGAAGCTTTATCCTTTCCTCCTTCGGAAATTTGCTTGCTTACAGTCTGCTAATTCTTCAATTGAAATAATGAAACAGGAACCTTTGTGATGTACAGTCGCTCAAAAAAGTATCTGAACACCATGGTAGATTACAGAATGCAGAAAAAATATCTGGCAACGATTTTTTTAGAAATTAGTGACCTGGCAACCTTCGTATCACGTGACACGAAGGTTGCCAGATCACTAATTTCTAAAAATATCGTTGCTAGATATTTTTCTGCATTCTGTAAAGTACCAAAGTGTTCGGATACTTTTTTGAGCGACTGTACAGTTTTAAAGAGGTTTAATTGCGTGTAAGTAAATATATTCGTTTTAGTAAATCTGGGCCTGACTGCATTTATATACTGCATATAATATTACATCAACGAAGTTTACAGCTTGAATTTCCTGTATCAAAAGATAAAAGAAATGTTTAATGACTTAAAAATATGAATTCATAATATAGCTATAACTTTACGAATAATTATATATCAGCGATGTACAGAAATGGAATACTTCAGAGTGTTATTTTTACCATAATTTAATTTTTGTGATCATTGCAATAACAGTGTCAGAAAGTCTATCTCACTTCCAAAGTGTTATGTCAAAGTGACATCGATTAACTAATTCGTATTTTTGTGACTTTCATACCTATTCATGTAAGCTCCAAGATATATGTCTCGCCTGTATGGACACCGTATATAGTAATCAAGCATTAAAAGCTCTTAACGCACCTAACAATGGTTTATAAGAGACAAACTGGATTTCATAATATCCCATATAATATCCATACTCGTTACATTCGTTGGATTGGAGGTGACTTTTATCCGACTTAAAAAAGTTTATAAACTCATTGATGAATACCTCATTATCAAATTCACATGTAGTATTCAACATAATCAACATAAAAGTAAGAGATCACCTCTTTCGATTAATATACCTTTTGCACGAAAAATTTTCAAATATTATCATTCCGTTATATGTTGTGCTGGAAGACTATGAAAAGCCCTTCTCATTGAAATTATAACTTCACCAAATATGTATGTTCCCACTCTGAGATTGAAAAGGTTTGATTTACCACTCTTTTCTAAAATACTGTAAATTTTAATGTATTTATCATATCTATTATTAGTGTATTGATACTGTATCTTATCTTATTTCTATAGTAGCAAAAATAATAATAATTGTTAAATGTTTTTAATTATTCATTCTGTGTATTGAGTTTGCTCTGACTGATACAAAGGTTTTTCAAAATATGGAAACACCGACGATGACTGGAGTTCACGCAGTGCACCGTATGCATATCACAGGGACGACGTCACCACCGATGTGAGGTATATAAAGAGGAGAACTACGATGTCGGCTATCACGTAGCAGTGCCAAGGCGCAGGTGAAACAGCTGTTGTGGTGTAATTGTCGAAAATGTGAGAGCTCATTCTCCAAAAAGACATGATCATTGGTGCACGCCTTGCAGGAGCTTCAGTAACCAGAGCGGCGGAAACAGTTGGTGTACTACCAAGAACTGTATCGAAGATTATGACTATCTATTAAAAAGAGCAGGCCATTGCCTCCAAATGTGCAAATTGTGGACGCCATATGAAGTTGTCATTGCAACGCAAATAGCAGTAGAGTTGAACACCAGTCGGAATGATCCCATTTCCGTCATATAACAGTTCGTCGGGAATCAGTATTTATGGCCGTGCAGCAATCCACAAACATGTGATTACCAATATAATTGTAACAAAACATGTAAGGTAGTGCAAAGAACATAAAAACTGCGATGCTAAAGACTGGCAACGTGTCATCTGGTCTGATGAATCGCGATACACATTGTTTCCCACCACTGGTAGAGTGTCATGTGGCGAAATCCTGCAGAAACGCACCACTCCGACAGTTTGGTTCCAACTGTGAAGCATGGAAGTGAATCCCTGATGCTGTATGGTGCCATATCATGGCATCCTTAGGGCCATTTGTTATTCTGCAGGGTCGTGTCACATCCGCAACGTACGAATCCATTCTCGGGAATCACGTGCACTCAATGTTGCTGGCATTGTTATCTAATGTCCATCCCTGGTTGCAAGCGGATAATGCACCTATGCTTTGTACGAAACGTATCAAGTTGTTGTTCATAGAGCATGAGGATGAGATAAGCAGCTACCCTGGCTATCTCAATCTCCAGACCTCAATATTATTGAACATTTGTGGGAATATCTGGGGCTCAAAGTCAGATCACACTTTCCACCTTAAGCATCACTGGCACATTTGGGCCATATTTTAGAGGAAAAATGGTCCCACATTCATTTATCATATGTGCGTTACTTGTATAATTCTGTTCGACGTCGAATTGCATCTGTTCTTCGTGCCCGAGGTAGGTCTACATGTTTTTCACAAACAGTACGTGTTTCTATTATTTTGATAAACTCCTTAATGTTCCACTCTAAGATCGAAAAGTTTTGATTTACTATTCTTTTCCTAAATACTCTAAATTGTAATGTATTTGTATTTGGTAGTACTGTACTATCTGTTATTTTTATAGCAGCAATAATAATAATAATTATTATTAAATGTTTCTAATTATTCCTTCTGTGCATTGAGTTTGATCTGAATGATATAATCGTCATAGAGGATCACAACGTGTTTTATCTGTGCGATGTTTCATCCCGAAGATTTCATTCCCCGACAAAGTTTTATCTCAAATGTCATATTTCCTTATTGTCTGATTCAAATAATAATATAAAGATGAAATAAAGTTTCCTATTCGCCAATTGGTTCTAACATTCTTCTTGTTGCATCACACATAGCACTAGGTTCATGTCTTGTCCAGTCCGCTGGGCTAAAAGTAGTAAAAGATCCATTTTATTTTGGCACAACCAATAATGGTTTCATTTCATCACGGCAAAACTAGTAATGGATTCGGTAATAAAATATCGGAGGAAAATGTCCTGTAGGCAAGAAATGCCTGAAATAATTAGCTGAAAAACTTGAGTTCGAATTCCATTGAGTCAAAACCAACGTCTCCCAGCAACATGTCGGGTATGATAGCCACTAGACCATAGATTCCCAACGGGGCGATATCGCCCCCCAGTGTTCGCTGGAGCCTTCCATGGGAGCGGTAGCGGATCCAGAGGCAAATGGGGGGCGTTGAGGCAGTCAAGAGGGGCGGTCAAATAAATAAATCAATTTAATGGAATTTTCTGTGACAACCTTTTTATCTCTTCTATTCTGTGGTGTCTTCCTGGTGATTCTGGTCATCCACTACCTCATCCATCATGTACAGGTTTTCAACTGCAGCTTGGACAATAAGTTCCTTGCTACCGCCTACTAGCGTACTGGTACGTCTGAAGTCGACTGAGATGCTCTCAAAAGTTCTCTTCAAGATCAAAGATCGGATATGAGCTTCAATATGTTTTCCCACTCCAAGTCGCTTTGAGTATGCTTTATGTACGTAGTTACAATACCATCCCACGTCAGAACATAAGGTATAATATTAACATTACACTTCTGAATTAGGCTCAACTCATTAGCCAGCAGATCATACTTCCTCTTCTTTTCAACCTCTACTGTCTGCAGGTTATCCTGAGATGCTATTCCTACTTCAATAATTGTAATCTCATTCAATACCTTAGCATGCACTACTATATCAGGCTTATTATGTTGGACATGTGTGTCCGTCCTGATAGGCAAATCAACCTTGATGCAATAATAATATAATAATAATAAATTTATTATATTCAATATTTTTTTATAATTTTTTTAATATAATAAAATACTTTGAAAATACCTGTTTTCATGAATAAATATTTTATCTTGCTATGTAAATTATCTTATTGTTATCGCGTTAATGAGCATTTTTAAATTAGCATTAGGTATACCTATACCTAATTTGTTTTAGTTTAGAATAGATTGACGGTGACAAGTCGTTACAAGTTGGTAGACAAACACGCGGTTCATGCAATTTAACATGTTTCGACAAGAATATGGGAGCTTGAAATGACTTGTTTACGGACCAAGTGCGCCGGCATTGCAAACATACGAGTTAATGAGTGCACAAAATCAAATCTATAAAAGCGATAGCTCTAGGAATGTTTTATTATTTTTATGTGCTTCGCCGTGATAAATAGTCGTGAGTGATAAGTGTTAGAAGTCATTATAAACATTATTTTTATAACTATCTATAAATCTGTTAAAAAGTTATTTTTTATTTGAAAATGTCTGAATCTACATCTAGAAAGAAATGCCGGCAGTACAGTATTGAGTATTTGAAATATGGATTTACGTACTCTCCTACAAACCAATCATTACCTATGTGTTTAATTTGCCGAAAAGCTTTTTCAAATGAAGCTATGAAACCTTCTAGGCTACAAGAGCATTTAAATAAAATGCATGCTGATAAGAAGAACAAAGATTTATCCTATTTTCAAGAACTGGAAAAGCAATATTTAAAACAGCTAACTATGTCAAACCTCTTTGCTTCGTCTTCTAAACAAGATGATGATGGACTACGAGCCTCATATAACGTTTCATTGTTAATCGCAAAAGCAGGAAAACCACACACAATTGGTGAGGAATTAATTTTGCCGGCAGTCAAAGAGATATTAAAAACTGTTCTTCATCATAAGACACCGTCAGATATCGTCAAAAAAATTCCTCTCAGTAATAATTCAGTGCAAAGAAGAATAGATGAAATGGCAAAAGACGTTGAAATATCATTATGTGATTACTTAAAGACTTGCAAATTTTCCATTCAACTCGATGAATCAACTCTACCAAATAACAAAGCTCTACTCTTATCATACGTACGATTTATAAAAGAAGAAAAAATTCATGAAGAGTTATTATTTGCTAAAAATTTGGAATCTGATACAAAAGGAGAATCTATATTTAATACCATGCAAAAGTTTTTTCAAGAGAAAGAAATTCCTATTTGCAATATTTTGTCTGCTGCTACTGATGGTGCTCCAGCAATGACAGGGCGTCATAAGGGTTTCATAGCGTATTTGAAACAAGCAGTACCAAATGTACCCGCTGTACATTGTATTATTCATCGTCAGCATTTGGTTGCAAAAAATTTGAATGAACGTCTGCATACGTCGCTCCATTACGTTATTAAAGCAATCAATAAGATTAGAAGCAATTCATTGAATGACCGACTATTTGGCAAGCTTTGTAATGAAAATGATGAAGATTACAATCGCTTGCTGCTGCAAACAGAAGTATGTTGGCTCTCTAAAGGTGTTGGTCTGAATCGTTTTTTCAATCTATTTGACTCAGTACTGGACTTTCTTGAAGACAGAGACGAAAAATTGCGCAAAATCCTGATTGCGTCAAAATATGACATCGCTTATTTGACAGACCTGTTTAAAATATTTAATCAAGTTAATTTACAATTGCAAGGTGATGAGTTGAATTTAATTAAAACAAAAAACGTCATAGCTGCTTTTGCGGGAAAACTTCTGTTCAAACGAAATCTAGGTAGAGGTGAATACAACCACTTTCCCACATTATCAGCAGTCTCTGCAAAACCGGAAGATTTACTTACTGCCAACACTTGGAAGTTCTTCATGTTGATTTTACTGAGCGTTTCCAAGATATTTTAAACATGAATATACCGAGCTGGGTTTTAGATCCTTTCGCAAACACAGATACTGAAGAATCATCAGATTTGGAAGAGGAACTCTTAGAACTCACGACTAACGAAGTACTCAAAGTAAAATTCAAACATGGATACCAAGAGTTCTGGTTTCAAAAACCAATACCAGTTCTCTACCCTGGATTATGGGGAATAGTACAGAAGTTTTTAATCGCATTTCCTTCGTCCTATATGGCTGAGCGTGGATTCAGTGCAGTAGCTAATTACTGTCAAAGAAGAGGAACAGACTACACATCACTGAACGTGGCGATCTGCGACTGATATTAACGAAATTGGAACCCGACATTAACAAATTGTTAACACTACCCCAGCCTCCACCATCTCATTAATTTTTTTATTTATTATTAATTTTGTTTTTATCTCATTATTTTTTATTTATTATTAATTTTGTGTTTATCTCATTATTTTTTATTTCTTATTGATTCTGTGTTTATTTTTAAAATTTCAATAAAAATTTTATTGTACGTTTGGTTGTCGTTTTATTAATTTCTGCTTTATGATTTTTAATAGATAAATAAACAGATAAATTAGGTACAGATAACACGCAACAATATTTTAATATTTCATATAAAATTAACTATTATGGACTAGGGGGGCGTTGAAATTTTTGTTCTCTTCTAAAGGGGACGATGGTCCAGAAAAGGTTGCGAATCACTAATCTAGTGGTTATGAGGCCTGGCATGCTTCTAGGACACCTGGGTTCGAATCTCACTCAAGGGCAAAACCAAGCTTTTTTCAACTAATTATTTCTGGTAATGGATTCATTTCATCGTGGCACACCATAGTCAACACATTACAATACTGGTAATAATAATAAAACTCTGCTATTTTCATAGCATTTAATCATTTCACCATCATTCGCGGAACGCCAGTGTGCCGCATTTGATTAGTGGAGCACCTCTGCAATAATATTTTTGAAACATTTTTGAAATTCAACAATTGATGACCATAATATCGCGGAAAACAAAAACAATGATACATAATAAATAATAATAATGAAATGAATACAATAACAATGAACCCTATTTAATTCGCATTTAAATGCTTTTATTATATTTGAGTTATTTTTGTAGTTATTTTTAGACATTTGGGTATGAATGCAACGACAGAATTGGCGTAGGCTCGCGATACAGTTGCTGAAAACAATTGTTAATATTAAAGTATTAAAAAAGGATACAATTTTCACTGCTTTTTAAAGTTCGTTTCGAGCCGATGTGAAGTTGAGGAGATATTCAGACTACTTTTGTAAAATAATAATAAATTCTCCCTCAAGCAGCTATTGTATACAAATTTATATAATTTTATTAGTGATAAAAAAATAAAAAAATAAAAAAGCAAAAAAATACAGTGTGACTATAAAGGAATAGAAATATTTTGAAGTGTTGCATATTATTAAGTATACTGGTTTTCGTAAATTAAAGAGGAACTCTGTGTCATGTTAATGGGAAGCTAATGTCGAAGCAATGTAAATTCTAAAATAGGTTTTTTTGTTTTGAAAATTGTGATTGTAGATAAAGATCTCAATCAAATAAATCAATATCTCGGTTTTCAACAATATTCGTTCGCATTTAATGAGTTATCGAAGTTTGAATATTTAGCGATAGCAATGCCAGTCTTAGGAAGCTGATACAAAACTGATGAAGAGTGAAAGAATTCTTTACCCAAACTTGTAAAATACACACTTACAATACTTATTAAATGAAAATAAATAAATAAATACTCCCTAAAGCAGCTGTTTGCGACAGTGTCTGACAGTTTATATACTCTAGTAGAAGTTCCATGAAAATGGCGGGATCTCAGCAGAAAAGCGACACGAACATCCATGCGTTATCCATGCCTGAGTTCGAACTCAGGTTCCATAGGTCCAGTAGCGAAGCGTGCTAACCACTCGGCCACGAGACGGCTTTTTACTTTTATAGTTGCAATGAATAGAAAACTGTTCTAAAATGCTGAATCCGTTAAAGAGGTTTTTCAGAATCCACGTGGAAACTTCTTTAACGAATTCAGCAGAAACGTTGTGGCAGCCCAACAACTAATTAAGCAACTACATAATTAAACTGTCGAAATCGTTCTTATTCCTCATTAAGACCTAGGTTTTGAGAAAAGAGAAAACGTTTTCCAGACATTGAGGTCGTTTAGAATTTAAACTTAAATTTTATTAATGTAAAAAAATGTCAGCACTGCATATACCAATCATTATTGGCAATATGCTTTAATATTATCATTTTTTACGTTTTATGTTTTATATACGGGGTGTTTCGAAACTCTCTGCATTGTTTCCATGACAGTGTCGAATCATTGATTGCCGTACATGTTGAATGATTCCGGAATTCTCTGACAATGAAACGGATGTAACTGCTGCTCGTGCAACACTTTTCACATGAGGGCGTGGTTCACACCGACGCTACTTGCAACAGCTCCCATGTTTGTTCCTGGATTGTTCTCAGTCCGCCGTAGGATCTCTTCTTCCATGCCAGGAGTGCGCATGATTCTTTCCCGACCAATGTCATGCACATTTGCATGGAATGTTTCAGTTTCTCGCATTTGGCAGTGCAAATGTTTGGTGGTTTGGTACACGTCTGTTTGGGAAACACTGTCGGTACAATTTCACAGCAGCTCCTCCGTTTCCATTGGCAGCCCCATATGCCAGATACATGTCAGCCATCTCAGCAGTCCTGAAACACTCCATGTTACACGTAATGTGCCTGATTTACGAATGTCGAAGGCAAACATAAGTCCATTCTCCGTTCCCACTTCGCCCCTCTAGCCAAATGCAGCTCTGCCAAACAGCGCCCTCTAGCAGCGAAGGGTTACGTCAGCGGACATACATTCATAGACGAAAAAGGTTTGTCTTGGTGTTCCCTATCTCCCATTGAAATTTGCACAGCGAGTTTTGAAACATCATGTATATATATATATGCATATTTAATTATTTAATACACTTTTTTTTTGCAACCTTACTATTATACAAGTGAAACTTTCTGCTGACTTAAAATTCGCAACATTTGGGTATCATAGAGATAAACAGCAAAATGTGTGATAAATAGGTAGGTAGATTTCGAACTGAAGAAAAAATATAAGGTTTTGAGGCGAGCTATTAAAAACGTAAAGCTCTCCTAAGAAATAGATGGATATGAAATGAAATCTGTATCCTAAATAAGCCAAGCTTTTAAAATATTTACGTAGTGTGGCCGAGTGGTTAGCGCGCTTGGCTACTGATCTACGGGACCTGGGTTCGAGCCCCGGGTAAGGCATGGATGTTCGTGTTGTTTTCTGCTGAGGTCCTGCCATCCTCTCAGATCTTCTACTATGACATATTAACTGATAGGCTCCTGTCAGACCTCTGTGGCAAGCAGCTGCTTGAGGGGGTATTTTTTTTTTAGGTAAGGTTGAGATATTTTATCTCTCTGAGCGTCACGTTTTGCTCATGATGGACTAAATGGCCAGGTCACAATGACCCCGATGGCTCAGAGAAAGTTTGAGGTTGAAGCACCCTTTATAGCTGTTAGGAGAGATGTCAGTGATCATACATTCATAGACGAAAAAGGTTTGTCTTGGTCTTCCCTATCACCCATTGCAATTTGTACAGAGAGTTTTGTACATATCATGGTTATATAATAACAATAAAAATACATATAAGGAATGTTTACGGCCTTCTGTTCTAGGAGGCTTGGATTGTTTTACCTCTGATCGGCATTTTTTGCATACAATGGACCAAATGGCCAGGTCACAAGGATCCCGAGTGCTCAGAGAAGGTTGCGAGGGGAAGAGGACCCACTGGAAAGGTGTTTGGAGAGACGGTAGACTTCATTCAAGGCCATCCAGTGTGTTCTTTAACGTGTACACGGTATGGCTTTGCATTCCATCCAATGGAGGTGGCATTTCCAAGTCGAACGTACCTCCCTACTAACCTAGGGCAGGGAGGTTTGCTGAGATAGATCTGAACGCTGGACCAGGCGGGAGTCGAACCTGATAACTGCAGGTTATGAATCCTGGAGTGCTATACACTCTAGCCCTATATTCTTCCCCCCTATTATACACACTGAAGCGCTATACACTAGGAGAGCGGTGAGTCACCCCGTCGCTGTCCTAGGAGGTGTTGGCTCAGCGAAATGCTGACGGAAGTTGAATATCACGCAATCGATGAACGCCAAATTGAAATCTGTTGAACATAAAATGAGAAGAGTTCCTTGATATTTGAAACACGTAATGACTTCTGTTACTTAATTATTTAATAAAATATAGCAATTTGAAATATGGTATCTTTTAGAATGGTCATTTAGAATGAGCCTTTGGATGATTTGATCGTTTGTGAGAACTCTCCCCCCCGCCTCAGAATGCAACCAAGTGAAGTAGTGGCCAGGATTGAAACGGGTCCATGCTCCGACGCTTCTTGTTGCTCTCATCATCCCACGAGGAGTGACGTGCACCAGATCCATCTCCAGTGCAACGAGTGTTCCTCGTCCTCTGTTGATGTTGTCTTTACACCTTTCCAAAGTGCACACTTCTTCTTTCGCCTGTCACGGACCCGAAAGTCTTCGCCCTCATCGGAAAACGACCAATCTAATATTCGGGTCAATTTATTCTGGCACGAGCTCCGACTAGAAAAGAAAACGAGAGCTGTGGGGATTCCAGCGAAGTTGGCTGTAAATATTTATCATCCTCCAGTTATGGCGACGATGTATAAAAGAACAGATGTCGGTGATGCTGGAGCAAATGGAATGATTCATCCTTGGCGATGATTACATACTTCTCCGCATTTCGGTTCTTGTGAATTGTCGCTTCCGCCTTCGTTTCAGCAAATGAAGAAGGAAAGCAGACTGGTTTGTCATCATTGAGAAGATATTTGATTATTTTAATTTCGTAAGTGAAAATGAACGAGATCAATATTTCTCTTATTATTCAACAACTGAACAACATAGTATACGACAACGTATGAGACATGAGTAATTAACATCAAAATTTAAAGCAAATGAAGAGAGATATAATAATAATGTTAACTCTATAAGAAATTGTATATAAAAATATCTCGATGCATGCAAGAATTTTCAACTCATAGCTGGATTCAAATTTTACATCCTCCTCCTGCTCAAGCAGCCATAGGCTACATTCTTCTCACCTCATTGCCTACAAAGTGTGAGCGAGAGGTGTAAAGACTGATGGGATCAGAAGTTAGTAATGTAGAATAAATAAATAGCTACAAAGTTAAGCCACCTAATTTTTAAGATTCTGAGTAAGTATCTAGAATCAAAGACATCAAGTTTCTTGTTGTTTTGCTTTCAGTGTGTCCACTTTCAGAGTGTTTCGCTATCATAACTAACCATAGAAAGAACCAAACTATTATACGGACTAATGTTAGTCTTCAGATGTATACGCTTATCTATCAACACTCTCCATAATTTCTTAAAAGTCCCAGGAACAATACCTATTCGTCTGTTTATCTCATTCCGCACATCACCAGTATCAGTTAAAAAAATCCCAAGAAAATTGCACTGAGACACTTGCTCAAGAGTGCAACCATTCAGATTAACTGAACCACAGACTGCTTGACCAATTTTCATCACTTTAGCCCTCTCTTTGGTAGTAGAGTAGGTTTGGTGATAAACAGTCTGATCAACAGCTCTGATAAAAGAGTTCGTCTCATCAACATCTCTGATAAAAGAGTTCATCTCATCAACATCTCTAATAAAAGAGTTCATCTCATCAACATCTCTAATAAAAGAGTTCATCTCATCAACATCTCTAATAAAAGAGTTCATCTCATCAACATCTCTAATAAAAGAGTTCATCTCATCAACATTATTTGCCAAAAGAGCTAAATCATCAGCATAATCTAAATGAGAAATTTTCAGATCTTCAGACCATTTAAGGCAAAATCTTTCCCTTGCAGAGAATTTCGCATAAAAATCAACATCTCTAATAAAACAGTTCATCTCATCAACATCAGCTATCTGCTGCTCCAGAAGACAAACTTTGCGTGTTTCTATTAATTCTCATTGAGGAAGTGGTCAGAGGTAACTTCGGTCTTGTATGAGAATGCTTGTACAAACCAGGAGTAGTTCCTCAATTTCTTCGCTGTCTTTTTTATGTCGCGAACAAAAAAATAAAACTGCTGTTAACACTCATTTCTCCGACTCTAGGAAAGCGAAAGCAAAGTTTTATGCAATTTTTTTAAATCTATACCTTTTTCAATCTGGCAAGTAAATTGCACATATTGGGATTGCAGAAAATACTAACTGTCACAACATTAACAGAAATAATTTAGCATTCACGATTTGCATTTACAGTAAATTATTTCACGGTTAACAGTTGGGTTCTTTTAGCTCTGAGCGGCACTTTTTTGCACACAATGGGTTAAATGGCCAGGTAACAAGGACCAGAAGGCTAAGAGAAGGTTTGGGGAAAGGGACACGCCATAGAGCTGTTGAGAGACAGATGGTAGCTTCCCGTCAAGGCCATATAGCTTGTTGTTTAACGTGCACAGAGTATGTCAATACTACAAACGTGGCGACAGCTTAATGTCCCATCCGACGGATGGCGGCATTCCCAAGACGCCATCAGTCGGATAAATCTCAACGCTGGCCCAGGAGGGACTCGAACCTGTGAATTGCAGATTACGATCCTCGCGGCTACCGCCATCCCTCCACAGTTAAGAGGATATTGTATTATACTCGTGGGTTCAAGAAATTTTAAAAATGTACAAAAATGCCTTAGTTTTAATTTAAAACATACTACGAGTTTATACAAAAAATAGAACATTTCATGCATTTCAGATTCCTGGAGGACACGAGATTGAAAAGGAGGACGTTCGGTAAGCTATCCACGGAGGCAGAATTTTGTGCACAGGGAACCTTGTTGCAATTTTTTCCCGAAGGTAAAGGAAAGGAAATAATTATGGGAAGAATGGGTCGTAGAGCAATGCATCTTGCGATATTTGATTATATGTAAATACCACTAATTTCGAAGCCTCTAAAATACGATTAGCACTATACCAACAAGTCTATTTCCACTATTTAGCAAAACCGAGATCTAAACGAAATGTTTGTCACAAAAAATAGAACAATACGAAAAAGAAATACGAATATAAAAATGCGAATCTTTCGGGCTGTTGAATTGGGTTGTTTTAATCTCTGAGCAGCACTTGTTTTATGGGTTAAATGAACAATTCACAAGGATGTCAAGGGATCAGGAGAGGTTGGGGAAAGGAATCCACAAAAATGGCTCTTAGGAGACAGACTGAAGCCTCTCGTCAAAGCCATCTAAGCAGTTCTTTAACGTCCATTTCTACACACGGGATCACGTCTGCCTGATGGATTAGCGTCCATCAGGCAGACGACCCTTTCTGACCGATTACTGCACACACGAACCTGGGAACTGTACATTACGAGCCTGGCGTGCTACCGACTGAGACACCCCAACACACCGAGCTGTTGATAAGTGCCGTATTCAATGTAATAGCTCGATAGGACACCTTAAGTGTATAAAGTAATAACGGTGAAACTGATTTCAAATATTTGTACTGATTGAAAACGGAAACAAACAAAATTAGGGATTGATTTATGTTTCGGATAATTGCTGCATCATTTTATTTTTCAAATTGGCGAGATAATTCTACTTGTAGTTTGAAACTATTATTATAACTAAATGAACGAAAATCGCCTCTGGCACATATTGGAAATCTCGTTTCCAAAGACAATGAAATTTTTCCTTTACTTTTTCACTCCTTAAAAGATTTTGTATTTATTGTATAAATAAATATATTGTATATAAACGAGCTAATGGATGATGAAAGAAAATGCAATGAGTACAATTTTATTAATAATTTTACAACATTAAAAGTATTCGTCTTTTATCCGTTAAATTTAAAAACTTGCTTTTCATAACCCCTATAAAAAAAGAGGGGCAGATTATTGTTGTGAGTGGAGTATCTCTTGACACTCTATCATCGAAATTTCTACTAAAAAGAGATTATTTGTAATATTCGTTAACATTTTGTCGTTTCCACATTTAGTGATCTCTAACGATATAATTTAAAACTATTTTGGGATTTCAAAATCCCAAGGTAGTTTTAATTAGGTGATATAAAGACGACAGTATATTCACACTTGAAATATAGTATAATTCATACTTCAAAAGTGTGAATTACACTATTTCATCAATACCTATGCAACACAAAAAGATTTTCTAATTGATCTCTATAAACAGAAAAATTTGATGACTTGAGATGGATAGACGACAAAGTGAACACATTATCTCGTTATTTATTGAAAACGAGATAAAAGAATCATTATACGGAAACTAACAGTGACCATCCAATAAATAACTGAGTCACTGAATCAGACACTCATAATCGTCTATATATATATTATATACATAAACAAATCGAATGAGGGATTGTAATGTATCAATATCTATCCAATATAAAAATAATTTTTTATATATTTCAGTAAACAATAAAAAAGTGTATCTAGAGACAGACCTAGAGACAGACGAGAAAGTAAACAACACATTACTGTTTAAAAAAAAAGAGATAAAAATACTTTAGAGATCATTTAAAAACTTCCTCATAATTCAAATAAAGATATTGAAAGAAAAAACAGTGTTTTAGTGGGATTTTTCTCTAAAGCAACACTTACTAATTTTTTTAACATTTTTAAAAGAGAAAAAAAAAGTTACGTGTTATGTGAAAATTGAATGAAAACCACAAATTTAGCATCAGTTTCATATACCATGAAAAATTAATATTACTATGGCATATTATTTGTATGATTCGGAAAAAAAAGTTGCTTTTTTAAAATTTCTTCGAAAGTTTTCGTTTCGCAATACCCTGCAACTGCGGCTCTTTTTCAAGCCCATTGGAATATTCATAAAGTGGAGGATTACCGAAAACGTAACTTTTTTACACGAGGAGATAATATTCGGGAAAAAACAGATGTTCTAATTATTTCTGAGTTCCATTTACAAAACTGATTGGCTTAGATTATGACATTTTCATTTATTTCTGTTTGCATTTTTCGCGAAGCACATCTTCATCAACATCCATCATCCCTATCATGACATCTAACCCGTGCAAAGTGTTCGCGATGCATAAGACATATTTACGAAAGACCGCAATATTATAAAATGTTTTATTGATCAACTCGACAAATCAATAGACAGGGGAGTACATCTACAATGTGTCCTCAGGTTTCTTAGAAAGAATGCGTTTTGAACAGAATGTATTCTTACAGAACGTATTTTGCGGTGCCTGTCGGCGTAAGGTTATCTTTTGCTTTGACTAACGACCTGAACTTTTTATATTTTGCTGGGACTAAATACGTAAAGTTATCTTTTGTTCTGAATGAAGGTAAAGTTATCTTTTGTTCTGAATGAAGGTAAAGTTATCTTTTGCTGTGCAGAAAGCTAAAGTTATGTTTTGCTGTGACTGAAGCTGTAAAGTGTTATCTTGCTGTGAAAGACGTAGAGTGTTATCTTTTGCTGTGAAAGGCATCTTTTAGTGATTATCTTTTCAGTGACTGAACACTGAAAGTTGCTATCCTTTTCCGTGACTGAAGACGTACAGTTATCTTTTGCTGTGACTGATGATGTAAATCTTTTGGTGTGAAAGACTTAAAGTTATCTGTGCTCCGACAGAATATTGAAAGTTGCCAAGTTTTGCTGTGACTGAAGGCACAAAATTGCTATGTTTTGCTGTGACTGACCACATGAAGTTGCTATGTTTTGCTGTGACTGACCACCTGAGGTTGCTATGTTTTGCTGTGATTGACCATCAGAAGTTTATCTTTTGCTGTGAAAGACGTTACCTTTTGCTGTAACTGAAGATGTAAAGTAGCTATTATTTGATGTGACTGACGACCTAAGGTTATCTTTTGCTGTTACTGACGACTTAAAATTATTATCTTTTGCAGTATTTGAGAGATTATAATAGGAAATAGCGGCACTTATTCTGTTGTTCTTTGACTGTTCTACAAGCAAACTTGGAAATAAATTCCTACCTTTTACACTGAGATCTGCTGCGACAAGTGATTTTGTTAAGTAATAAAGGACAAAGCTTGCGGAAAACAAGTGTTGGCTTTATACTTTTAGCTGCTTATATTTGAGTAAATGAAAACATTCGAAATTCAATTATTTCCTGTGTTATATTCTCCGGGTTACCTAAGAGAGTGCGTTGTGGCTCAAATGTAAATTGATGGAATAAATTTCTCAAAGATAATTATTCTAATTACTTTAAAGATCTCAAAGTCTTTCAGAATTGTTTGAAACTTTGTTACAATTAAATTTAGTAACATGCTATATATTAAGGTAACTGTCATCGTTAAAACTCAGGACATCTTATATCTTGATTTAGAAGAATAACGATGACGAAATAAAACTGGTTCTGCAAATATCTTCAACTGTGTTTAAACAAACTATTGGTGATCTCTCTGTTTTAAAGTCTGTTTCTCCCGATAGATAGCGGAACCGAAAGAGTTAAAAGTTTTCATTCAGTACTGTTTGGACGATTAATGGAATTATTAGCTTCACTCACTATTTGTATTTTTTTAATCGTACGGCTCATATATTTTTTCATAAAAGATTAGCAGATATTATTTAATGTAATGGACACACAAACGATTTCAATGCGTACCAGTTTTGAAAATAAAAAACGTACTTTTAAAATTTGATGTTCAAAAATAGGAGTTTGATTAATATACAGTTTACTTTTTAATTCAATAAAACTCGTAAGATGCTGCCTATAAACGAAACGCTTAAGCGTCGTTCAAAGGATGCGAAAAGGGGAATTTGTATTCACAGATCAAATAATACCATCCACCAGATTTCAGTCCCATTTCGTCCCAGTGAGCAGACTGAATTGCGATGTTCAAAATATGATTTGAAAATCTTAACGAAAACATTGGCTTTTGCAGGATTAAATGTTTTCAGAAGAAATTCTAAAAGACAAAACTGGGTTCAAAGAATAGTGGCATTTTTTTTTCATTCTGGCGATACATTCGTCCTTCCTCTATTCGGTATCCATTGTGTTGGTCAGACCAATATTATTGACACGCTTTGGATCAAAGGTGGAAAGTTCAGCGGGATTAATCGGAACGGTTCCTTTTGTCTTGTGCCACAGTCTGCGAGTTCGACGACCTCGCTTGTTGATTTTGTTCGCGAATTTGATTGAATTTAATAACGACCGATTTCCGATCGAAAAGCGACAGTCTTTGAACATATGGATTGTATTCTGTATCGTCTTAATCATTTTACATCCTTTTATGTCAGAAATAGCAGGTGCATTTCTTGTTACAGAGGCAGAATTCGGCAATTTGATAGCATTTTACATATTTGGCTTAAGATGCGAAAAAATGCCCTTATGCAATGCTCTGTACTTTTATTTCTTTTGTTTGTTCTATATGGCTAATGTTTGCGTGATGTCGAATATTGTGACAATGACATACGTTTTCCTTTGCATCTATTTGAAGAGATTGCTTCAGAACTGCCATGACGGCTTGCAGAAAAATGTCTCCTTTGCTACCAACAAAAATCTGTTAATTCAACGCTTAAATACATATCGTAAAATCTCCTCCTCTATTGATATGATGGAAGATTCACTATCTTTTCCAATATTTGTTATTATAGTTGCAAATGTTTTTCAGCTCTTCATGTTTTTCGGTTTTCAATTTGGCTTTTCCAATTTCACTGTGTCACCCATCGTGCAAGTGTATCTGTTGTTATTATTCTTCAACAGTATCGTATCCTTTTTAAGTATTACCCTATCTGCAGCAATGATCAACGAAAAAGACTTATAAATCAGAAACACACTCTCAGTCATTTCGGAGAATATGGCAGCATCCTGTGATTGTACAGATAATGTTTTTTTGTTAATAAGAGAAATTAAAGCGAAAGATGTTAATATTTTGTCAGGGTGGAAAATGTTCTTCTTCACCAGAAGCTTTATCCTTTCCTCCTTCGGAAATTTGCTTGCTTACAGTCTGCTAATTCTTCAATTGAAATAATGAAACAGGAACCTTTGTGATGTACAGTTTTAAAGAAATTTAATTGCGTGTAAGTAAATATATTTGTTTTAGTAAATCTGGGCATGACTGCATTTATATACCGCATATAATATTACATCAACGAAGTTTACAGCTTGAATTTCCTATATCAAAAGATAAAAGAAATGTTTAATGACTTAAAAATATGAATTCATAATATAGCTATAACTTTATGAATAATTATATATCAGCGATGTACAGTAATGGAATACTTCAGAGTGTTATTTTCACCATAATTTAATTTTTGTGATCATTGCAATAACAGTGTTAGAAAGTCTATCTCACTTCCAAAGTGTTATGTCAAAGTGACATCGATTAACTAATTCGTATTTTTGTGACTTTCATACCTATTCATGTAAGCTCCAAGATATTTGTCTCGCCTGTATGGACACCGTATATAGCAATCAAGCATTAAAAGCTCTTAACGCACCTAACAATGGTTTATAAGAGACAAACTGGATTTCATAATATCCCATATAATATCCATACTTGTTACTTTCGTTGGATTGGAGGTGACTTTCATCCGACTTAAAAAAAGTTTATAAACTCATTGATGAATACCTCATTATCAAATTCACATGTAGTATTCAACATAATCAACATAAAAATAAGAGATCACCTCTTTCGATTAATATACCTTTTGCACGAAAAATTTTCAAATATTATCATTCCGTTATATGTTGTGCTGGAAGACTATGAAAAGCCCTTCTCATTGAAATCATTACTTCACCAACTATGTATGTTCCCACTCTGAGATTGAAAAGGTTTGATTTACTACTCTTTTCTGAAATACTGTAAATTTTAATGTATTTATCATATCTATTATTAGTGTATTGATACTGTATCTTATCTTATTTCTATAGTAGCAAAAATAATAATAATTGTTAAATGTTTTTAATTATTCATTCTGTGTATTGAGTTTGCTCTGACTGATACAAAGGTTTTTCAAAATAATGGAAACACCGACGATGACTCGAGAACACGCAGTGCCCCGTATGCATATCACAGGGACGACGTCACCACCGATGTGAGGTATATAAAGAGAACTACGATGTCGGCTATCACGTAGCAGTGCCAAGGCGCAGGTGAAACAGCTGTTGTGGTGTAATTGTCGACAATGTGAGAGCTCATTCTCCAAAAAGATATGATCATTGGTGCACGCCTTGCAGGAGCTTCAGTAACCAGAGCGGCGGAAACAGTTGGTGTACTACCAGGAACTGTATCGAAGATTATGACTATCTATTAAAAAGAACAGGCCATTGCCTCCAAACGTGCAAATTGTGGACGCCATATGAAGTTGTTAGATAGGGATAAGCGAACGTTGGCACGGATTGTAAAACGGAAGTACAAAACTACGGCACCGCAAATAGCAGTAGAATTGAACACCAGTCGGAATGATCCCATTTCCGTCATATAACTGTTCGTCGGGAATCAGTATTTATGGCCCTGCTGCAATCCACAAACATGTGATTATCAACATCAATGTAACAAAACATTTAAGGTAGTGCAAAGAACATAAAAACTGCGATGCTAAAGACTGGCAACGTGTCATCTGGTCTGATGAATCGTGATACACATTGTTTCCCACCACTGGTAGAGTGTCGTGTGGCGAAAACATGCAGAAGCGCACCACCCCGACTGTTTGGTTCCAACTGTGAAGCATGGAGGTGAATCCCTGATGCTGTATGGTGCCATACCATGGCATCCTTAGGGCCATTTGTTATTCTGCAGGGTCGTGTCACATCCGCAACATACGAATCCATTCTCGGGGGTCATGTGCACCGAATGTTGCTGGCATTGTTCCTTAATGTTCATCCCTGGCTGCAAGCGGATAATCAAGTTGTATCAAGTTGTTGTTCATAGAGCATGAAGATGAGGTAAGCAGCTACCCTGGCTATCTCAATCTCCAGACCTCAATATTATTGAACATTTGTGGGAATATCTGGGGCTCAAAGTCAGATCACACTTTCCACCTCAAGCATCACTGGCACATTTGGGCCATATTTTAGAGGAAAAATGGTCCCACATTCATTTATCATATGTGCGTTACTTGTATAATTCTGTTCGACGTCGAATTGCATCTGTTCTTCGTGCCCGAGGTAGGTCTACATGTTTTTCACAAACAGTACGTGTTTCTATTATTTTGATAAACTCCTTAATGTTCCACTCTAAGATCGAAAAGTTTTGATTTACTATTCTTTTCCTAAATACTCTATATTGTAATGCATTTGTATTTAGTATTAGTGTACTGACACTGTACCATCTGTTATTTTTATAGTACCAATAATAATAATAATTATTATTAAATGTTTCTAATTATTCCTTCTGTGCATTGAGTTTGACCTCAATGATATAATCGTCATAGAGTATCACAACGTGTTTTGTCTGTGCGATATTTCATCCCGAAGATTTCATTCCCCGACAAAGTTTTATCTCAAATGTCGTATTTCCTTATTGTCTGATTCAAATAATAATATAAAGATGAAATAAAGTTTCCTGTTCGCCAATTGGTTCTAACATTCTTCTTGTTGCATCACACATAGCACTAGGTTCATGTCTTGTCCAGTCCGCTGGGCTAGAAGTAGTAAAAGATCCATTTTATTGCGGCACAACCAATAATGGTTTCATTTCATCACGGCAAAACTAGTAATGGATTCGGTAATAAAATATCAGAGGAAAATGTCTTGTAGGCAAGAAATGCGTGAAATAATTAGCTGAAAACATTGGGATCGAATTCCACTCAAGGCAAAACCAACGTCTCCCAGAGACATGTCGGGTATGATAGCCACTAGACCATCAGAATCTAACCATTTCTTTCAGCAATGTGACATATAAGCATTCCCAATTTTTGTAACAAAATATGACGGAATATGACAATATGTCACATTGCTGCAGAAAATGGTTAGTATCTGATGATCTAGTGGTTATGATGTCTGGCATGCTTCAAGGGCAAAACCAAGCTTTTGTGAGCTAATTATTTCTAGTAATGGATTCATTTCATCGCGGCCAACCAAAGTCGAAACATTTTAATACTGGTAATAATAATAAAACTCTGCTATTTTGATAGCATTTGATCATTTCACCGTCATTCGCGGAACGCCAGTGTGCCGCATTTGATTAGTGGAGAACCTCTGAAATAATATTTTTGAAACATTTTTGAAATTCAACAATTGATGACCATAATATCGCGGAAAACAAAAACAATGATACATAATCTATTAAATCTTTCGCTATATACGAGTATTTATATAATCAATGAACTATTTAATTTGCATTTAAATACTTTTATTATATTTGAGTTATTTTTGTACTTATTTGTAGATATTTCGGTATGAATGCAACAACAGAATTGGCGTAGGCTCGCGATACAGTTGCTGAAAACAATTGTTAATATTAAAGTATTAAAGAAGGATACAATTTTCACTGCTTTTTAAAGTTCGTTTCGAACCGATGTGAAGTTGAGGAGATATTCAGACTACTTTGGTAAAATAATAATAAATACTTCCTCAAGCAGCTATTGTATACAAATTTATATAATTTTATTAGTGATAAAAAAATAAAAAAATAAAAAAAAGCAAAAAAATACAGTGTGATATAAAGGAATAGAAATATTTTGAAGTGTTGCATATTATTAAGTATACTGGTTTCCGTAAATTAAAGGAGAACCCTGTGTCATGTTAATGGGAAGCTAATGTCGAAGCAATGTAAATTCTAAAACAGGATTTTTTTGTTTTGAAAATTGTGATTGTAAATAAAGATCTCAATCAAATAAATCAATATCTCGGTTTTCAACAATATTCGTTCGTATTTAATGAGTTATCGAAGTTTGAATATTTAGCGATAACAATGCCAGTCTTAGGAAGCTGATACAAAACTGAAGAGTGAAAGAATTCTTTACACAAACTTGTAAAATAAACACTTACAATACTTATTAAATAAAAACAAATAAATAAATACTCCATAAAGTAGCTTTTTGCGACAGTGTCTGACAGTTTATATACTCTAGTAGAAGTTCCATGAAAATGGCGGGATCTCAGCAGAAAAGCGACACGAACATCCATGCCTTATCCATGCCTGAGTTCGAACTCAGGTTCCATAGGTCCAGTAGCCAAGCGTGCTAACCACTCGGCCACGGGACAGCTTTTTACTTTTATAGTTGCAATGAATAGAAAACTGTTCTGAAATGCTGAATCCGTTAAAGAGGTTTTTCAGAATCCACGTGGAAACTTCTTTAACGAATTCAGCAGAAACGTTGTGGCAGCCCAACAACTAATTAAGCAACTACATAATTAAACTGTCGAAATCGTTCTTATTCCTCATTAAGACCTAGGTTTTGAGAAAACAGAAAACGGTTTTCAGACATTGAGGTCGTTTAGAATTTAAACTTAAATTTTATTAATGTAAAAAAATGTCAGCACTGCCTATACCAATCACATTGGCAATATGCTTTAATATTATCCTTTTTTACGTTTTATGTTTTATATACGTGGTGTTTCGAAACTCTCTGCATTGTTTCCATGACAGTGTCGAAGCATTGATTGCCGTACATGTTGAAAGATTCCGGAATTCTCTGACAATGAAACGGATGTAACTGCTGCTCGTGCAACACTTTTCACACGAGGGCGTGGTTCACACCGACGCTACTTGCAACAGCTCCCATGTTTGTTCCTGGATTGTCCTCAGTCCGCCGTAGGATCTCTTCTTCCATGCCAGGAGTGCGCATGATTCTTTCCCGACCAATGTCATGCATGTTTGCATGGAATGTTTCAGTTTCTCGCATTTGGCAGTGCAAATGTTTGGTGGTTTGGTACACGTCTGTTTGGGAAACACTGTCGGTACAATTTCACAGCAGCTCCTCCGTTTCCATTGGCAGCCCCATATGCCAGATACATGTCAGCCATCTCAGCAGTCCTGAAACATTCCATGTTACACGTAATGTGTCTGATTTACGAATGTCGAAGGCAAACATAAGTCCGTTCTCCGTTCCCACTTCGCCCCTAGAGCCAATTGCAGCTCTGCCAAATAGCGCCATCTAGCACCGAAGGATTACGTCAGCGGACATACATTCATAGACGAAAAAGGTTTGTCTTGGTGTTCCTTATCTCTCATTGAAATTTTTACAGAGAGTTTTGAAACATCTGTCTCACTTTAAGCCGTCCCGTGGCCGAGTAGGTTAGCACGCTTTGCTATTGATCTAAGGGACCGGGTTCGAGCCCCGGGTAAGGCATGGATGTGTGTCGTTTTTCTGCTGAGGTCCTACCATCATCACAGATCTTCTACTCTGCCATAATAAACTGATAGGCTCCTGTCAGACCTCTATGGCAAGCAGCTGTTTGAGGGGTTTTTTTTTTTTTATTTTATTTATTTTATATATATATATATACATATTTAATTATTTAATACACTTTTTTTTGCAACCTTACTAGTATACAAGTGAAACTTTCTGCTGATTTAAAATTCGCAACATTTGGGTATCATAGAGATAAACAGCAAAATGTGTGATAAATAGGTAGGTAGATTTCGAATTGAAGAAAAAATATAAGGTTTTGAGGCGAGCTATTAAAAACATATAACTCTGCTAAGAAATAGATGGATATGAAATGAAATCTGTAACCTAAATAAGCCAAATTTCAAAAATATTTACGCAGTTAGGTAAGGTTGAGATATTTTATCTCTCTGAGCGTCACGTTTTTGCTCATGATGGACTAAATGGCCAGGTCACAATGACCCCGATGGCTCAGAGAAAGTTTGAGGTTGAAGCACACTTTATAGCTGTTACGAGAGATGTCAGTGATCATACATTCATAGACGAAAAAGGTTTGTCTTGGTGTTCCCTGTCTCCCATTGAAATTTGTACAGAGAGTTTTGTACATATCATGGTTATATAATAACAATAAAGATACATAGAAGGAATGTTTACGGCCTTTTTTTCTAGGAGGCTAGGATTGTTTTACCTCTGATCGGCATTTTGTGCACACAATGGACCAAATGGCCAGGTCACAAGGATCCCGAGTGCTCAGAGAAGTTTGCGAGGGGAAGAGAACCCACGGGAAAGCTGTTAGGAGAGACGGAAGCCTCCATTCAAGCCAATCCAGTGTGTTCTTTAACGTGTACACGGTATGGCTTTGCATTCCATCCAATGGAGGTGGCATTTCCAAGTCGAGCGTACCTCCCTACTAACCTTAGGGCAGGAAGGTTTGCGGAGATAGATCTGAACGCTGGACCAGGCGGGAGTCCAACCTGATAACTGCAGGTTATGAATCCTGGAGTACTATACACTCTTCCCCCCCTATTATACACACTGAAGCGCTATACACTAGGACAGCGGTGAGTCACCCCCGTCGCTGTCTTAGTTTAGTTAGGTGTTGGCTCAGCGAAGTGCTGACGGAAGTTGAATATCACGCAATCGATGAACGCCAAATTGAAATCTGTTGAACATAAAATGAAAACAGTTTCTTGATATTTGAAACACGTAATGACTTCTGTTACTTAATTATTTAATAAAATATAGCAATTGGAAATATGGGTATGCTTTTAGAATGGTCATTTAGAATGAGCCTTTGGATGATTTGATCTTTTGTGAGAACTCTCCCTCCCTCTGAATGCAACCAAGTGAAGTAGTGGCCAGGATTGAAACGGGTCCATGCTCCCACGCTTCTTGTTGCTCTCATCATCCCACGAGGAGTGACGTGCACCAGATCCATCTCCAGTGCAACGAGTGTTCCTCGTCCTCTGTTGATGTTGTCTTTACACCTTTCCAAAGTGCACACTTCTTCTTTCGCCTGTCACGGACCCGAAAGTCTTCGCTTTCATCGAAAACGAACAATCTAATATTCGGGTCAATTTATTCTGGCACGAGCTCCGACTAGAAAAGAAAACGAGAGCTGCGGGTATCCCAGCAAAGTTGGCTGTAAATATTTATCATCCTCGAGTTATGGCGACGACGTACACAAGAACAGATGTCGGTGATGCTGGAACAAATGGAATAATTCATCCTTGGCGATGATTACATACTTCTCCGCATTTCGGTGTTTGTGAATTGTCGCTTCCGCCATCGTTACAGCAAATGAAGAAGGAAAGTAGACTGGTTTGTCATCATTGAGAAGATATTTAAATTATTTTAATTTCGTAAGTAAAAATGAACGAGATCAATATTTCTCTTATTATTTAATAACTGAACAACATAGTATACGACAACGTATGAGACATGAGTAACTAACATCAAATTTAAAACAAATGAAGATAGATATAATAATAATGTTATAACTCTACAAGAAATTGTATATAAAAATATCTCGATACATGCAAGAGTTTTCAACTCATAGCTGGATTCAAATTTTACATCCTCCTCCTGCTCAAGCAGCCATAAGCTACGTTTGTCTCACCTCATTGCCTACAAAGTGTGAGCGAGCGGTCTAAAGACTAATGGGATCAGAAGTTAGTAATGTAGAATAAATAAATACACCTATCCCACGATTTATACTGAAGATAGGTTCCACACAAAACCTTGTATATTGAAATCTTGGAGTTTGATATGTAAAACCGTGTAAAACGAAAAAAACACTGAAATGTGCATAATTCAGTCATTTATTTACGTAAAACAAAAGCAAGACATCTTGAAAAACCTAAAATTACACTTCATTCATAAAATAACAAATATATGTATGTAATATAAGTACATATTTAATTCATTTTACATTAGGAACAATAAATATAAGATCCTTAAAAAAATTAACAATAAGTTTAATTACTGTCATCACTTTCATGGACTCTTAGTCTTTTCTTCCAAATTGGTATGATGTCACTTTCATCACTTGATAGTTCGTGATGCGATTCTGGTTCAATGGTTGATGAATTAGGGACAATCTGAGATCGACGAGACTTTGTAGAGAAATCGACGAGACTTTGTAAAGAAATCCGTAATTAACAATTGTGTAGTTTTTTTGTTAAATCTTACAGACCTCCTCATATTGATTTAAGCACTTACTAATATCCCGCTGGAATCGGAGAGCTCGTTCAACATTCGGGTCATTTTGTAAAAAATGATTTCCCAATTTTCTCCCCAATTCAAGTCCTACGCTGATGACTCTTGCTGTGAACGCAACTGGTTCATATTGCTCTTCATCAGGATCATTGTCTTCATCACGTTTATTTGTTTCATGAATCATGTTAACTAAATCATCCTCATCTAGTTCTTCATGAGCCATTATTTCTTCAATATCTGCCTCAGCTAAATCCTCAAAACCTTCTCCTCCTATAGTATGCGCCAACTCAGTGATCTGAGAATATTCATGCTCTAATGGTAATCTATAATTCTCACCTTCAACAGCATCTGGCCATATTGCTTTCCAGCAGGCATTGAGCGTTGATTGTTTAATCTGGGAATAGGACAATCCAACATGCTTAACACAATTTAAGATTGTAAATTTCTTCCAAGCATTCATAAGAGTAAGAGATCCATCATTCTCCATTTGTTCTAAAATATACCTGAAGATTTGCTTGATATACAGTGCCTTGAAAGTCGAAATTATCCCTTGATCTAACGGCTGTAATAAGGAAGCTGTATTCTTTGGTAAAAAAACAATTTGTACATTTTCGTGTTGTAAATCTTCAGGATGACCTGGTGCATTATCAATTAATGGAAGGACCTTATAGAAGGCAATCCCCTTTTACTTAAATAACGTTTGGCATCTGGGACAAACAAGTTATGAAACCATTCATTGAAAACCATGGCAGTGACCCATGCTTTCTTATTAGTCATCCAATAAACGGGAAGGTTTTTGATTTTTATTCCTCTAAATGAGCGTGGTGTTTTCGATTTGTTAATAACCAATGGTTTCATTATATGATCGCCCGAAGCGTTGCTACAGAACAGAACTGTTATACGACTTTTCGCTGCCTTATGACCACTAACTGATTTGTGAGCTTTAGCCAAATAGGATCTTTCTGGCATTTTTTTTTCCAGAATAACCCGGACTCGTCAGCATTGAAGACCTGGTCAGGAGTGTAGGAGATGTCGGCAATGATTTCAGCAAATTTTGCTGGATATTGTTGTGCTGCATCCGAATCAGCAGATGCTCTTTCACCTTTCAATCTTAGATATGTAAAGAATGTCTTTGTTTAAATCTCTCGAACCAACCATGGCTTGCGAAAAAAGATACCTTCTTTTCATCTGGCGAAGTCGACGGTAACTGATTCTTAAGTGTTTCATAAATCTTTAAAGCCTTATTTGTAATGGCACTGGTATCAATTGGAACCTGCTTTTGAGTTTGGTCTTCTAGCCATATCACTAATGCCTTTTCCATATTTTCCATTGTAACATCTCTTACATATGAAATTGTGCTCATACTCGTGCAAGATCCAGCTGCTACACTTTTTCTAATGGATTTCTTCATTTTTTCTTATTGTCCTTATTGTGGCTTCATTCATGGAGTAAAATTTAGCAAAATCTGTTACTCTTTCTGTATTACGTAGATGATCTAATATTATAATTTTTGTTTCTAAAGAAATAACTTTACTTTTCATTTGATTTTTTAAAAATCTTTTGGCATTATAACATGTTAAAAAATTTACGTAAATCATAAAAATGCCAGAAAAACTATAAATGTTGGAAACTTACCAGTAGATATTTCAATAATAAAATAAAAAAATTCACAATGATGTAAAGCTTTGCTGCTAAAATGATACTGCACTACTTCACATGAACCAGATAGCTTTACTATTGTTAAATACTACGGGGATTCCCCGTGTTGTTAAATATAAGGGAATCCCCGTCCCCGTTGTTGCCATTGTTACCAAAAGAACAGTATTAAAAAATGACTTGAAATATATATGCAGCAGAATATACATTTTTACCAGTTGTTTGAAATCCGTTATTTTATCAACCGTGTAAAACCGTAATCGTGTAAAACAAGCACCGTGTAAATCGGGGGATAAGTGTACCTACAAAGTTGAGCCACCTAATTCTTAAGATTGTGCGTAAGTATCTAGAATCAAAGACATTAAGTTTCTTGTTGTTTTGCGTTCAGAGTGTCCACTTTCAGAGGGTTTAACTACCATAACTAACCCTAGAAAGAACCAAACTATTATACAGACTAATGTTAGTCTTCAGATGTATACGCTTATTTATCCACATTCTCCATAATTTCTTAAAAGTCCCAGGAACAATACCTATTCGCCTGTTTATCTCATTCCGCACATCACCAGTATCTGTTAAAAAAATACCAATCAAATTGCACTGAGACACTTGCTCAAGAGTGCAACCATTCAGATTAACTGAATCACAGACTGCTTGACCAATTTTCATCACTGTAGCCCTCTCTTTGGTAGTAGAGTAGGTTTGGTGATAAACAGTCTGATTAACAGCTCTGATAAAAGATTTCGTCTCATCATCATCTCTAATAAAAGAGTTCATCTCATCAACATCTCTAATAAAAGAGTTCATGTTATCAACATCTCTAAGAAAAGAGTTCATCTCATCAACATTATTTGCCAAAAGAGCTAAATCATAAGCATAATCTAAATCATAAATTTTCAGATTTTCAGACCATATAAGACAAAATCTTTCCCTTGCAGAGAATTTCGCCTAACAATCAACAAAATAAAAAACGAAACGAAAAGGAAAAGAAGGCACCCTTGTCGAACACCAGAAGCAATGTTAAACCATGCTTTACTAACTAGCACCTGTTTTAAAAATAGGGATAATAATAGCTCTACTATAATTCTTACGAACAATGCCTTTATCATAAAATATATTCAAAATTTCAATTATCCATGTGATAACAGAAACATTCCTTGCTCTAAGCATTTCACTAATAATTTCATCTACCTCCTGTTTAGTATTAATTTTATCAACCCCTGTTTAGCCAAAATAACTTCAGACTGTGTTATAGGGTTAACTTTAAAGCCAGTAATGCATCTATGATCATTACAAACAATGGTAGTAGAACTAACCACATTGCTTAGAACATCACTGAAATGCTCAGCCCACCTAGCCATGAGGGAATCCTTACCTTCTATAACTTTACAAAGTTTATCTTTTAATCGCTGTATACTTGTCCCTTTCTTCTCGCAAAAAAACATTAAATAACTAGTCCAACTCGCTGATGATACGCTGTCGGGATAATTTGATATCTATTTGCAATGGCGTAATGCATGACATACAGTACCACCCTATAACAATAGACCGAAAAAAAATAATATTTTAATCCGCCCGAAGTGCATAATCTTTAAATATCTTTTTATAACTGAGAACATTTTATAATTCAAATTAAAGACAGGTTTAGGCAGTGGTGCAATCCCAATAAAAGTGGCATTAGGGCAAGCTCAGTCATTCGAGACACGGCCCTGTCTATAGTACAGCCATACTCTGTGCACGCGAAAAAACACGCTGTTTGTCCTTGAAGGAAGGCTGCAGTCTGCCTCCTAACAGCTGTCAAGTGGATTTCCTTCCCCTACCTTCTCTGCACCCTTGGACTCCTTGTGACCCATTGTGTTATAAAAAAAAGTGCCGCTCAGAAGTAAAACAACCCAACTGATCCGCGTGCTCAGATCTCATTCCACATTTCAAGGATTCAGGGTTGTGCAATCAAGTTGTATCAACAAAGACCAGTGCGCTAAAGGGCGGAGAAATATCGTGCAATAAGCTGCCACATGTTGCGAACTGGCGATCCGGGTTCATATTAACAATCTACAGCAATTTAGTTCATTCTGAAGAAAAACAAAATATAGGAAATGACGTTATTTACAACTTTTGACGACCAAAAATAGTCAAATGTGATATTTTGATATTCCCTTTGAAAAGTAACACTAATTTCAAATAAATGCGTGAATAATCTACCGTCAGATATGTTCAGTTTGATAAGATTTCAGAGTTTTTTTATTTATTCCCTTTGCGAATCACGATACACATCTATTTGATCTACCAGCTCATTTTGCTTCCACAACGTAGAATCTTTTTTTTTTGGAATAGTGAGATCCTATTTAAGTTTCGGAATACGTCGCCTTTTACTTCCTCTAAAGAGGAGTGAGAGAAGGATGATGAAAAAATTGAAATCGACGAGAACTTCAAAGTATATCATCCTTAAATTATTGATCGTCAAAAGAGATTGCAAACAGAACGAATGTCACCGCCAGATTTAGGTTTGTTTGGATTGGATTTCATTTTTGAATGACGTCTGCTCCCTCGTGAAATATTTATAATGGAATATGGCTCGTGCGGATATTATTACGTTTTCAATCTTCTTCGCTTCACGTGAATTAACTCTTCAAACCTCTTACACACCAGCATGAAACAAACCACGAATATGTCATCCACGGAAACGGTTGCCAGATGTCAATGTTCTAAAAGGAGGACAAAAATGGAGGACAAAGGAGTATACGCTTTCAGTTCACGAATTAAAATAGTTTTCTCTTACTAAGTTTATTAAAAGTACTGATTAACAGTTCATTCAAAAAAAGGCATAATACCAATTATTCAGTATACTACGAAAAATAAGACATTCCGTTTTTTATTCATATTTCAGAGTTATTTGACCTTAGCATAAGAAGCAGTTAGTAAACATCTGCTGCTCCAGAAGACAAACTTTGTGTGTTTCTATTAACTCTCAATGAGGAAGTGGTCAGCGGTAAGTTGTGTCTTCTATGAGAATGTTTGTACAAACCAGGAGTAGTTCCTGAGTTCCTTCGCTTTCCTTTTATGTTGCCAATGAAAAAACAAAACTGATGTTAACTCTGATCGACTCTTCGAAGGCGTAAGCAAAATCTTAGGTAATTTTTTTTAAAGCGAAATCGTTTTCCAGTCTAGCAAGTAAATTGCACATATTGAGATTGCAGAAAATACTAACTGTGACAACATTAACAGAAATAATTTAGCATTCACGATTTGCATTTACACTAAATTATTTCACGTTTAACAGTTGGGTTGTATTAGCTCTGAGCTATACTTTTCTGCACACAATGGGCTAAAAGGTCAGGTAACAAGGACCCGAAGTCTAAGAGAAGTTTTGGGGGAGGGGACACGCCATAGAACTGTTAGGAGACAGATGGTAGCTTCCCTTAAAGCCATACATTTTGTTTTTTAACTGCACAGGGTAAGGCAACACTACAGACGCGGCCACAGCTTAATGTCCCATCCGACGGACGGCAAGTCTTCCAAGCTGCCGTCCGTTGGATAATAATAGCATATTGACCGAGGGCAGACGCTTAGTTTTGTGGAGATAAATCTCAATGCTGGCCCAAGAGGGACTCGAACCTGTGAACTGCAGATTACGATCCTCGCGGCTACCGCCATCCCTCCACAGTTAAGCGGGTATTGTATTATACTCGTGGGTTCAAGAAATTTAAAAAAAGTACAAAAATGGTATAATTTTAATTTAAACATATTAAGCGTTTATGCAAAAAAGGGAACATTTCATGCTTTTTCAAAAATTCCGGGATGACACGAGATAAAAATGGAGGACCTGCCCATCTTTTGGAGGATGTATAGTAAGCTATCCAAGAGGAACGAATTTTGCGCACAGGGAACCTTATTCCTTTTTTTCCCGGAAGGTTAAGGAACGCAAATAATTATGGGACGAATGCGTGGTAGAGTAATTCAGCTTGAAAATTTGGTTTTATGTAAATGTTCCTAATTTCGAGGTCTCTAAGATTAACACTATACCAACAAGTTTCTTTCCATTATTCAGCAAAACCGAGATCAAAACGAAATGTTTGTGAGGACAAATAGAACAGTACTATAAAATTACGAAACTTTCGGGCTGTTGAATTGGGTTGTTTTAACCTCTGAACAGCACTTGTTTTATGGGTTAAATGAACAGGTCACAAGGATGTCAAGGGATGAGGAAAGGATGGGGAAAGGAATCCACTGCATGGCTCTTAGGAGACAGACGGAAGCCTCTCGTCAAGGCCATGTAAGCTGTTCTTTAACGTGCATTCGTGCACACGGGATCACGGTTTAGCGTCCATCAGGCAGACGACTCTTTCTGACCGAGGATAGGGCACAGGAACCCGGAAACTGTAGATTACGAGCCTGGCGTGCTACCGACTGAGACAACCCAACACTCCGAGCTGTTGATAAGTGCCGTATTCAATGAAATAGCTCGATAGGACACCTTAAGAGTGTAAAGTAATAACGGTGAAACTGATTTCAAATATCTGTACTGATTGAAGACGGAAACAATCAAAATTAGGGATTGTTTTATGTTTCGGATAATTGCTGGATAAATTTATTTTTTAAATTGGCGAGATAATTCTACTTGCAGTTTGAAACTATTATTATAACTAAATGAACGCAAATCGCCTCTGGCACATATTGGAAATCTCGTTTCCAAAGACAATGAATTTTTCGTTTACTTTTTCACTCCTTAAAAGTTTTTGTATATATTGTATATATTGTATAAATAAATATATTGTATATAAATGACCTAATGGATGATGAGAGAAAATGTAAAGAGTACAGTTTTATTAGTAATTTTACAACATTAAAAGTATTCGTCTTTTATCCGTTAAATTTAAAAACTTGCTTTCATACACCCCTATAGAAAAGAGATTATTGTTGTGAGTGGAATATCTCTTGACACTCTATCATCGAAATTTCTACTATAAAGAGATCATTTGTAATAATCGTTAACATTTTGTCTTTTGCATATTTAGTGATCTCTAACGATATAATTTAAAACCATTTTGGGATTTGAAAATCCGAAGGTAGTTTTAATTCGATGATGTAAATACGACAGTATATTCACACTTGAAATATAGTATAATTCATACTTCAAAAGTGTGAATTACACTATTTCATCAATACCTATGCGACACAGAAAGATTTTCTAATTGATCTCTATAAACAGAAAAGTTCGATGACTTGAGATTGATAGACGACAAAGTGAACACATCTCATTATTTATTGAAAACGAGATAAAAAGAATCATTATACGGAAACTAACACTGACCATCCAATAAATAACCGAGTCACTGATCACACACTCATAATCGTCTATATATATTACTTACATAAACAAATCGAATGAGGGATTGTAATGTATCAATATCTATCCAATACAAAAATAATTTTTAATATATCTCAGTAAACAATAAAAAAGTGTATCTAGAGACAGACCTAGAGACAGACGAGAAAGTAAACAACACATTACTATTTAAAAAAAAGAGATAAAAATACTTTGGAGACCATTTAAAACACTTCCTCATAATTCAAATAAAGATATTGAAAGTTATCTTGAAAGAAAAAACAGTGTTTTAGTTGGATTTTTCTCTAAAGCAACACTTACTAATTTTTTAACATTTTTAGGAGAGAAAAAAAAAAGTTACGTGTATTTGTGAAAATTGAATGAAAACCACAAATTTAGCATCAGTTTCATATACCATGAAAAGTCAATATTACTATGACATATTATTTGTATGATTCGGAAAAAAAAAGGTGATTTTTGAAATTTGTTCGAATGTTTCCGTTTCGCAATACCCTGCAACTGCGGTTCTTTTTCAAGCCCATAGCCATATATTTTTCAAGCCATAGACATAGCCATCAAGTTGGAGAATTTCGGAAAATGTAACTTTTTTACACGAGGAGATAATATTCGGGAAAAGACAGATGTTCTAATTATTTCTGAGTTCCATTTACAAAACTGAATGACTTAGATTATAACATTTTAATTTATTTCTGTTTGCATTTTTCGCGAAGCACATCTTTATCAACATCCATCATCCCTATCATGACATTTAACGCGTGCAAAGTGCTCGCGATGCATAAGACATATTTACGAAAGACCGCAATATTATAAAATGTTTTATTGACCAAGTCGACAAATCAATAGAAAGGGTAGTACATCTACATTGTGTCCTCAGATTTCTTAGAAAGAATGCGTTTTGAACAGAATGTATTCTTGCAGAACGTATTTTGCGGTGCCTGTCGGCGTAAGGTTACCTTTTGCTTTGACTGACGACGTAAAGTTCTTCTCTTTTGCTGGGACTAAATACGTAAAGTTATCTTTTGTTCTGAATGAAGGTAAAGTTATCTTTTGCTGTTAAGAAAGCTAAAGTTATCTTTTGCTGTGACAGAAGATATAAAGATGTAAATTTTGCTGTGACTGAAGATGTAAAGATGTAAATTTTGCTGTGTCTGAAGATGTGACTGAAGATGTTCTGTGACGGAAGATATCTTGCTGTGAAAGACGTAGAGTGTTATCTTTTGCTGTGAAAGGCATCTTTTAGTGATTAACTTTTCCGTGACTGAAGACTGAAAGTTGCGATCCTTTTCCGTGACTGAAGACGTACAGTTATCTTTTGCTGTGACTGATGATGTAAATCTTTTGGTGTGAAAGACTTAAATTTATCTGTGCTCCAACAGAATATTGAAAGTTGCCAAGTTTTGCTGTGACTGAAGGCACAAAGTTGCTATCTTTTGCTGTGACTGACAGCCTGAAGTTGGTCTTTTCCTGTGAAAGACGTTACCTTTTGCTGTAACTGAAGATGTAAAGTTGCTATTATTTGATGTGACTGACGACCCAAGGTTATCTTTTGCTGTTACTGACGACTTAAAATTATTTTGCAGTATTTGAGAGATTTTAATAGGAAATAGCGGCACTTATTCTGTTGTTATTTGACTGTTCTACAAGCAAACTGGAAATAAATTCATACCTTTTACACTGAGATCTGCTGCGACAAGTAATTTTGTTAAGTAATAAAGGACAAAGCATGCGGAAAACAAGTGTTGGCTTTATACTTTAGCTGCTTATATTTGAGTAAATGAAAACATTCGAAATTCAATAATTTCCTGTGTTATATTCTCCGGGTTTCCTAAGAGAGTGCCTTGTGGCTCAAATGTAAATTGATGGAATAAATTTCTCAAAGATAATTATTTTAATTACTTTAAAGATCTCAAAGGCTTTCAGAATTGTTTGGAACTTTGTTATATTTAATAACAGTGAGATACTATATAAGGTAACCGTGATCGTTAAAATTCGGAACACCTTATAACTTGATTTAGAAGAGTAAAGATGATGAGCTAAAACAGGTTCTGCAAATATCTTCAACTGTGTTTAAACAGACTATTGGTGATCTCTCTGTTTTAAAGTTTGTTTCTCCTGATAGAAGGCGGAACCGAAAGAGTTAAAAGCTTTCATTCCATACTGTTTGGACAATTAATGGAATTATTAGCTTTACTCACTATTTGTGTTTTTTGAATCGTACGGCTCAAATATTTTTCGATAAAAGATTAGCAGATATTATTTAATGTAATGGACACACAAACGATTTCAATGCGTACCAGTTTTGAAAATCAAAAACGTAGTTTTAAAATCTGATGTTCAAAAATAGGAGTTTGATTAATATACAGTTTACTTTTTAATTCAAAAAAACTCGTAAGATGCTGCCTCTAAACGAAACGCTTAAGCGTCGCTCAAAGGATGCGAAAAGGGGAATTTGTATTCACAGATCAAAAAATACCATCCACCAGATTTCAGTCCCAATTCTTCCGAGTGAGGAGACTGAATTGCGATGTTTAAAATACGATTTGAAAATCCTAACGAAAACATTGACTTTTGCAGGATTAAATGTTTTCAAAGAAATTCTAAAAGACAAAACTGGGTTCAAAAAATAGTGGCATTTTTTTTCATTCTGGCGATACATTCGTCCTTCCTCTATTCGATATCCATTGTGCTGGTCAGACCAATATTATCGTCTCGCTTTGGATCAAAGGTGGAAAGTTCAGCGGGATTAATCGGAACGGTTCCTTTTGTCTTGTGGCACAGCCTGCGAGTTCGACGACCTCGCTTGTTGATTTTTTTCGCGAATTTGATTGAATTTAATAACGACCGATTTCCGATCGAAAAGCGACAGTCTTTGAGGATATGGATTGTATTCTGTATCGTCTTAATCATTTTACATCCTTTTATGGGAGAAATAGCAGGTGCATTTCTTGTTACAGAGGCAGAATTCGGCGATTTGATAGCATTTTACATGTTTGACTTAAGAGCGAAAAAATGCCTTTATGCAATGCTCTGTTCATTTATTTCTTTTGTTTGTTCTATATGGCTAATGTTTGCGTGATGTCGAATATTGTGACAATGACATACGTTTTCCTATGCATCTATTTGAAGAGATTGCTTCAGAACTGCCAATAGGGATTGCAGAAAAATGTCTCATTTGCTACCAACAAAATTCTGTTTGTTCAACGATTAAATACATATCGTAAAATCTCCTCCTCTATTGATATGATGGAAGATTCATTATCTTTTCCAGTATTTGTTATTATAGTTGCAAACTTTTTTCAGCTCTTCATGTTTTTCGGTCTTCAACTTGGCTTTTCCAATTTCACTGTGTCACCCACCGTGCAAGTGTATCTGTTGCTATTATTCTTCAACAGTATCGTATCCTTTTTAGGTATTACCCTATCTGCAGCAATGATCAACGAAAAAGACTTAGAAATCAGAAACACACTCTCAGTCATTTCGGAGAATATGGCAGCATCCTGTGATTGTACAGATAATGTTTTTTTGTTAATAAGAGAAATTAAAGCGAAAGATGTTAATATTTTGTCAGGGTGGAAAATGTTCTTCTTCACCAAAAGCTTTATCCTTTCCTCCTTCGGAAATTTGCTTGCTTACAGTCTGCTAATTCTTCAATTGAAATAATGAAACAGGAACCTTTGTGATGTACAGTTTTAAAGAGATTTAATTGCGTGTAAGTAAATATATTCGTTTTAGTAAATCTGGGCCTGACTGCATTTATATACCGCATATAATATTACATCAACGAAGTTTACAGCTTGAATTTCCTATATCAAAAGATAAAAGAAATGTTTAATGACTTAAAAATATGAATTCATAATATAGCTATAACTTTATGAATAATTATATATCAGCGATGTACAGAAATGGAATACTTCAGAGTGTTATTTTCACCATAATTTAATTTTTGTGATCATTGCAATAACAGTGTCAGAAAGTCTATCTCACTTCCAAAGTGTTATGTCAAAGTGACATCGATTAACTAATTTGTACTTTTGTGACTTTCATACCTATTCATGTAAGCTCCAAGATATTTGTCTCGCCTGTATGGACACCGTATATAGTAATCAAGCATTAAAAGCTCTGAACGCATCTAACAATGGTTTATAAGAGACAAACTGGATTTCATAATATCCCATATAATATCCATACTCGTTACTTTCGTTGGATTGGAGGTGACTTTTATCCGACTTAAAAACATGTTTATAAACTCATTCATAAATACCTCATTATCTAATTCACATCTAGTATTCAGCATAATCAACATAAAAATAAGAGATCACCTCTTTCGATTAATATACCTTTTGCACGAAAAATTTTCAAATATTATCATTCCGTTATATGTTGTGCTGGAAGACTATGAAAAGCCCTTCTCATTGGAATTATAACTTCACCAACTATGTATGTTCCCACTCTGAGATTGAAAAGGTTTGATTTACTACTCTTTTCTAAAATACTGTAAATTTTAATGTATTTATCATATCTATTATTAGTGTATTGATACTGTATCTTATCTTATTTCTATAGTAGCAAAAATAATAATACTTGTTAAATGTTTTTAATTATTCATTCTGTGTATTGAGTTTGCTCTGACTGATACAAAGGTTTTTCAAAATATGGAAACTCCGACGATGACTGGAGTTCACGCAGTGCACCGTATGCATATCACAGGGACGACGTCACCACCGATGTGAGGTATATAAATAGGAGAACTACGATGTCGGCTATCACGTAGCAGTGCCAAGGCGCAGGTGAAACAGCTGTTGTGGTGTAATTGTCGACAATGTGAGAGCTCATTCTCCAAAAAGATATGATCATTGGTGCACGCCTTGCAGGAGCTTCAGTAACCAGAGCGGCGGAAACAGTTGGTGTACTACCAGGAACTGTATCGACGATTATGACTATTTATTAAAAAGAACAGGCCATTGCCTCCAAACGTGCAAATTGTGGACGCCATATGAAGTTGTCAGATAGGGATAAGCGAACGTATTCACGGATTGTAAAACAGAAGTACAAAACTACGGCACCGCAAATAGCAGTAGAGTTGAACACCAGTCGGAATGATCCCATTTCCGTCATATAACAGTTCGTCGGGAATCAGTATTTATGGCCGTGCTGCAATCCACACACATGTGAATATCAACATCAATGTAACAAAACATGTAAGGTAGTGCAAAGAACATAAAAACTGCGATGCTAAAGACTGGCAACGTGTCATCTGGTCTGATGAATCGTGATACACATTGTTTCCCACCACTGGTAGAGTGTCGTGTGACGAAATCCTGCAGAAACGCACCACCCCGACTGTTTGGTTCCAACTGTGAAGCATGGAGGTGAATCCCTGATGCTGTATGGTGCCATATCATGGCATCCTTAGGGCCATTTGTTATTGTGCAGGGTCGTGTCACATCCGCAACGTACGAATCCATTCTCGGGAATCACGTGCACCAATGTTGCTGGCATTGTTACCTAATGTCCATCCCTGGTTGCAAGCGGATAATGTACAGATGCATTGTACGAAACGTGTCAAATTGTGATTTGCAGAGAATGAGGATGAGGTACATCAGTTATCCTGGCTATCTCAATCTCCAGACCTCAATATTATTGAACATTTGTGGGAATATCTGGGGCTCAAAGTCAGATCACACTTTCCATCTCCAGCATCACTGGCACATTTGGGCCATATTTTACAGGAAAAATGGTCCCACATTAAATTTTCGTATGTGCGTGACTTGTATAAGTCAGTTCGACGTCGAATTGCATCTGTTCTTCGTGCCTGAGGTAGATCTACATGTTTTTCACAAACAGTACGTGTTTCTGTTATTTTGATAAACCCCTTAATGTTCCACTCTAAGATCGAAAAGTTTTGATTTACTATTCTTTTCCTAAATACTCTAAATTTCAATGTATTTGTATTTAGTATTAGTGTACTGACACTGTACCATCTGTTATTTTTATAGTAGCAATAATAATAATAATTATTATTAAATGTTTCTAATTATTCCTTCTGTGTATTGAGTTTGATCTCAATGATATAATCGTCATAGAGGATCACAACGTGTATTGCCTGTGCGATGTTTCATCCCGAAGATTTCATACCCCGTCAACGTTTTATCTCAAATGGTCGTATTTCCTTATTGTCTGATTCGAATAATAATATAAAGATGAAATAAAGTTTCCTATTCGCCCAGTGGTTCTAACATTCTTCTTGTTGCATCACACGTAGCACTAGGTTCATGTCTTGTCCAGTCCGCTGGGCTAAAAGTATGTAAAGATCCATTTTGTTGCGGCACAACCAATAATGGTTTCATTTCATCACGGCAAAACTAGTAATGGATTGGGTAATAAAATATCACAGGAAAAATCCCTGTAGGCAAGAAATGCGTGAAATAATCAGCTGAAAAACTTGGGTTCGAATTCCACTCAAGGCAAAACCAACGTCTCCCAGAAACATGTCGGGTATGATAGCCACTAGACCATAGATTCCCAACGGGGGCGATACCGCCCCCCAGTTGGCGCTGGAGCCTTTCATGGGGGCGGTAGCGGATCCAGAGGCGAATAGGGGGCGTTGAGGCAGTCAAGAGGGGCGGTCAAACAAATAAATAAATTTAATGGAATTTTCTGTGACAACATTTTTATCTCTTCTATTCTGTGGTGTCTTCCTGATGATTCTGGTCATTCACTACCTCATCCGTCATGTACAACTTTTCAACTGCAGCTTGGACAATAAGTTCCTTGCTACCGCCTACTAGCGTACTGGTACGTCTGAAGTCGACTGAGATGCTCTCAAAAGTTCTCTTCAAGATCACAGATTGGTTATGAGCTTCAATATGTTTTCCCACTCCAAGTCGCTTTGAGTATGCTTTATGTACGTAGTTACAATACCATCCCACGTCAGAACATAAGGTATAATATTAACATTGCACTTGTGAATTAGGCTCAACTCATTAGCCAGCAGATCATACTTCCTCTTCTTTTCAACCTCTACTGTCTGCAGGTTATCCTGAGATGTTATTCCTACTTCAATAATTGTAATCTCATTCAATACCTTAGCATGTAATACTATATCAGGCTTATTACGTTGGACATGTGTGTCCGTCCCATAGGCAAATCAACCTTGATGCAATAATAATATAATAATAATAAATTTATTATATTTAATATTTTTTTATAATTATTTTTTTAATATAATAAAACACTTTGAAAATACCTTTTTCATGAATAAATATTTTATCTAGCTATGTAAATTATCTTATTGTTATCGCGTTAATAAGCATTTTTAAATTAGCATTGGGTATACCTATACCTGATTTGTTTTAGTTTAGAATAGATTGACGGTGACAAGTCCTTGCAAGTTGGTAGGCTAACACGCGGTTCGTGCAATTTAACATGTTTCGACAAGAATATGGGAGCTTGAAATGACTTATTTACGGAGCAAGTGCGCCGGCATCGCAAATATACAAGTTAATGCGTGCACAAAATCAAATCTATAAAACCGATAGCTCTAGGAATGTTTTATTATTTTTATGTGCTTCGCCGTGATAAATAGTCGTGAGTGATAAGTGTTAGAAGTCATTATAAACATTATATTTATAACTATTTCTAAATCTATTGAGAAGTTATTTTGTATTTGAAAATGTCTGAATCTACATCTAAAAAGAAATGCCGACAGTACAGTATTGAGTATTTGACATGGATTTACGTACTCTCCTACAAACCAATCATTACCTATGTGTTTAATTTGCCGAAAAGTTTTTTCAAATTAAGTTATGAAACATTCTAGGCTACAAGAGCATTTAAATAAAATGCATGCTGATAAGAAGAACAAAGATTTATCCTATTTTCAAGAACTGGAAAGCAATATTTAAAACAGCCAACTATGTCAAACCTTTTTGCGTCGTCTTCTAAACAAGATGATGATGGACTACGAGCCTCATATAACGTTTCATTGATAATCGCAAAAGCAGGAAAACCACACAGAATTCTCGAGGAATTAATTTTGCCGGCAGTCAAAGAGATATTAAAAACTGTTCTTCATCATAAAACACCGTCAGATATCATCAAAAAAATTCCTCTCAGTAATAATTCAGTGCAAAGAAGAATAGGTGAAATGGCAAAAGACGTTGAAATATCATTATGTGATTACGTAAAGACTTGAAAATTTTCCATTCAACCTGATTAATCAACTGTACCAAATAACGAAGTTCTACTCTTATCACACGTACGATTTATAAAAGAAGAAAAAATTCATGAAGAGTTATTATTTGCTAAAATTTGGAATCTGATACAAAGGGAGAATCTGTATTTAATACCATGCAAAAGTTTTTTCAAGAGAAAGAAATTCCTATTTGCAATATTTTGTCTGCTGCTACTGATGGTGCTCCAGCAATGACAGGGCGTCATAAGAGTTTCATAGCACATTTGAAACAAGCAGTACCAAATGTACTCTCTGTACATTGTATTATTCATCGTCAGCATTTGGTTGCAAAAATTTGAATGAACGTCTGCATACGTCGCTCCATTACGTTATTAAAGCAATCAATAAGATTAGAAGCAATTCATTGAATGACCGATTATTTGGTAAGCTTTGTAATGAAAATGATGAAGATTACAATCGCTTGCTGCTGCACACAGAAGTACGTTGGCTCTCTAAAGGTGTTTGTCTGAATCGTTCTTTCAATCTATTTGACTCAGTACTGGACTTTCTTGCAGACAGAGACGAAAAATTGCGCGAAAACCTGATTACGTCAAAAAATGACATCGCTTATTTGACAGACCTGTTTAAAATATTTAATCAAGTTAATTTACAATTGCAAGGTGATGAGTTGAATTTAATTAAAACAAAAAACGTCATAGCTGCTTTTGCGGGAAAACTTCTATTCAAACGAAATCTAGGTAGAGGTGAATACAACCACTTTCCCACATTATCAGCAGTCTCTGCAAAACCGGAAGATTTACTTACTGCCAACACTTGGAAGTTCTTCGTGTTGATTTTACGGAGCGTTTCCCAGATATTTTAAACATGAATATACTGAGTTGGGTTTTAGATCCTTTCGCAAACACAGATACTGAAGAATCATCAGATTTGGAAGAGGAACTCTTAGAACTCATGACTAACGAAGCACTCAAAGTAAAATTCCAACATGGATACCAAGAGTTCTGGCTTCAAAAATCAATACCAGTTCTCTAGCCTGGATTGTGGGCAATAGTACAAAAGTTTTTAATAGCATTTCTTTCGTCCTATATGGCTGAGCGTGAATTCAGTGCAGTAGCTAATTTACTGTCAAAGAAGAGAAACAGACTACACATCACTGAACGTGGCGATCTGCGATTCATGTTAACGAAATTGGAACCCGACATTAACAAATTGTTAACACTCCACCAGCCTCAACCATCTCATTAATTTTTTTATTTATTATTAATTTTGTGTTTACCTCATTATTTTTTATTCATTATTAAATTTGTGTTTATCTCATTATTTTTTATTTCTTATTGATTCTGTGTTTATTTTTAAAATTTCAATAAACAATTTTATTGTTCATTTGGTTGTCGTTTTATTAATTTCTGCTTTATGATTTTTAATAGATAAATAAACAGATAAATTAGGCACAGATAACATGCAACAATATTTTAATATTTCATATAAAATTAACTATTATGGACTAAGGGGGCGTTGAAATTTTTGTTCTCTTCTAAAGGGGGCGATGATCCAGAAAAGGTTGCGAATCACTGATCAAGTGGTTATGATGCCTGGCATACTTCTAGGACACCTGGGTTCGAATCTCACTCAAGGGCAAAACGAAGCTTTTTTCAACTACTTATTTCTGGTAATTGATTCATTTCATCGTGGCATACGGAAGTCAAAACACTTTAATATTGGTAATAATAATAAAACTCTGCTATTTTGATAGCATTTAATAATTTCACCGTCATTCGCGGAACGCCAGTGTGCCGCATTTGATTAGTGGAGAACCTCTGAATAATATTTTTGAAACATTTTTGAAATTCAACAATTGATCACCATAATATAGCGGAAAACAGAAACAATGATACCTAATCTATTAAATCTTTCGCTATATGCGAGTATTTATATAATCAATGCCCTATTTAATTTGCATTTAAATAATTTTATGATATTTGAGTTATTTTTGTACTTATTTTTAGACATTTGGGTATGAATGCAACGACAGAATTGGCGTAGGCTCGCGATACAGTTGCTGAAAACAATTGTTAATATTAACGTATTAAAGAAGGATACAATTTTCACTGCTTTTTAAAGTCCGTTTAGAACCGATGTATTGTTGAGAAGATATTCAGACTACTTTTTGTAAAATAATAATAAATACTCCCTTAAGCAGCTATTGTATACAAATTTATATAATTTTATTAGTGATAATAATAATAGTATTTTAATAATTCGGAAGGAAGCAAAAAGCAAAAAAATACAGTGTGATTATAAAGGAATAGACATATTTTGAAGTGTTGCATATTATTAAGTATACTGGTTTCCGTATATTAAAGAGGAACCCTGTGTCATGTTAATGGGAAGCTAATGTCGAAGCAATGTAAATTCTAAAAGAGGATTTTTTTGTTCTAAAAATTGTGATTGCAGATAAAGATCTCAATCAAATAAATCAATATCTGGATTTTCAACAATATTCGTTCGTATTTAATGAGTTATCGAAGTTTGAATATTTAGCGATAACAATGCCATCTTAGGAAGCTGATACAAAACTGATGAAGAATGAAAGAATTCTTTACACAAACTTGTAAAATACACAAAATACTTAGTAAATAAAAATAAATAAATGAATACTCCCTTAAGCAGCTGTTTTTGACAGTGTCTGACAGTTTATATACTCTAGTAGAAGTTCCATGAAAATGGCGGGATCTCAGCAGAAAAGCGACACGAACATCCATGCCTTATCCATGCCTGAGTTCGAACTCAGGTTCCATAGGTCCAGTAGCCAAGCGTGCTAACCACTCGGCCACGGGACAGCTTTTTACTTTTATAGTTGCAATGAATAGAAAACTGTTCTGAAATGCTGAATCCATTAAAGAGGTTTTTCAGAATCCACGTGGAAACTTCTTTAACGAATTCAGCAGAAACGTTGTGGCAGCCCAACAACTAATTAAACAACTACATAATTAAACTGTCGAAAACATTCTTATTCCTCATTAAGACCTAGGTTTTGAGAAAACAGAAAACGGTTTGAGACAAACGGATCGGCATTTTTTGCACACAATGGACCAAATGGCCAGGTCACAAGGATTCCGAGTGCCCAGAGAAGGTTGCGGGCGGGGGGGGGGGGAGAGTACCCACTGGAAAGCTGTTAGGAGAGACGGTAGCCTCCATTCAAGGCCATCCAGTGTGTTCTTTAACGTGTACACGGTATGGCTTTGCATTCCATCCAATGTAGGTGGCATTTCCAAGTCGAGCGTACTTCCCTAGTATTTATAAGAGCTGTGGATCAGACTGTATCAGAGCTACAGTCTATTTATAAAAGCCGTCCCGTGGCCTAGTGGTTAGCACGCTTGGCTACTGGACCTATGGAACTTGAGTTCGAACTCAGGCATGGACAAGGCATGGATGTTCGTGTCGCTTTTCTGCTGAGATCCCGCCTTCTACTAGAGTATATCAATATACTAACCTAGGGTAGGGAGGTTTCGGAGATAGATCTGAACGCTGGACCAGGCGGGAGTCCAACCTGATAACTGCAGGTTATGAATACTGGAGTGCTATACACTCTAGCCCTATACTCTTCCCCCCTATTATACACACTGAAGCGCTATACACTAGGACAGCGGTGAGTCACCCCCGTCGCTGTCCTAGGAGGTGTTGGCTCAGCCAAGTGCTGACGGAAATTGAATATCACGCAATCGATGAACCCCAAATTGAAATCTGTTGAACATAAAATGAAAAGAGTTTCTTGATATTTGAAACACGTAATTACTTCTGTTACTTAATTATTTAATAAAATATAGCAATTTGAAATATGGGTATGCTTTTAGAATGGTCATTTAGAATGAGCCTTTGGATGATTTTATCGTTTGTGAGAACTCTTCCCCCCCCCTCCCTCAGAATGCAACCAAGTGAAGTAGTGGCCAGGATTGAAACGGGTTCATGCTCCCATGCTTCTTGTTGCTCTCATCATCCCACGAGGAGTGACGTGCACCAGATCCATCTCCAGTGCAACGAGTGTTTCTCGTGCTCTGTTGATGTTGTCTTTACACCTTTCCAAAGTGCACACTTCTTCTTTCGCCTGTCACGGACCAGAAAGTCTTCGCCCTCATCGGAAAACGAACAATCTAATATTCGGGTCAATTTATTCTGGCACGAGCTCCGACTAGAAAAGAAAACGAGAACTGCGGGGATCCCAGCGAAGTTGGCTCTAAATATTTATCATCCTCGAGTTTTGGCGACGACGTATACAAGAACAGATGTCGGTGATGCTGGAGCAAATGGAATGAATCATCCTTGGCGATGATTACATGCTTCTTCACATTTCCGTTCTTGTGAATTGTCGCTTCCGCCTTCGTTACAGCAAATGAAGGGGGAAAGCCGACTGGTTTGTCATCATTGAGAAGATATTTAAATTATTTTAATTTCGTAAGTGAAAATAAACGAGATCAATATTTCTCTTATTATTTAACAACTGAACAACATAGTATACGACAACGTATGAGACATTAGTAATTAACATCAAAATTTAAAACAAATGAAGATAGATATAATAATAATGTTATAACTCTACAAGAAATTGTATATAAAAATATCTCGATGCATGCAAGAGTTTTCAACTCATAGCTGGATTCAAATTTTACATCCTCCTCCTCCTCAAGCAGCAATAGGCTACCTTTGTCTCACCTCATTGCCTATAAAGTGTGAGCGAGAGGTCTAAAGACTGATGGGATCGGAAGTTAGTAATGCAAAATAAATAAATACCTACAAAGTTGAGCCACCTAATTCTTAAGATTCTGCGTAAGTATCTAGAATCAAAGCCATCAAGTTTCTTGTTGTTTTGCTTTCAGAGTGTCCACTTTCAGTGGGCTTCACTACCATAACTAACCCTAGAAAAAACCAAACTATTATACAGACTAATGTTAGTCTTCAGATGTATACGCTTATTTATCCACATTCTCCATAATTTCTTAAAAGTCCCAGGAACAATACCTATTCTTCTGTTTATCTCATTCCGCACATCACCAGTATCTGTTAAAAAAATCCCAAGAAAATTGCACTGAGACACTTGCTCAAGAGTGCAATCATTCAGATTAACTGAATCACAGACTGCCTGACCAATTTTCATCACTTTAGCCCTTTCTTTGGTAGTAGAGTAGGTTTGGTGATAAACAGTCTGATCAACAGCTCTGATAAAAGAGTTCGTCTCATCATCATCTCTAATAAAGAGTTCATCTCATCAACATCTCTAATAAAAGAGTTCATCTCATCAACATCTCTAATAAAAGAGTTCATCTCATCAACATCAACTATCTGCTGCTCCAGAAGACAAACTTTGTGTGTTTCTATTAATTCTAATTGAGGAAGTGGTCAGCGGTAACTTCGGTCTTCTATGAGAATGCTTGTACAAACCAGGAGTAGTTCCTCAATTTCTTCGCTGTCTTTTTTATGTCGCGAACAAAAATATAAAACTGCTGTTAACACTCATATCTCCGACTCTAGGAAAGCGAAAGCAAAGTTTTATGCAATTATTTTCAATCTATACGTTTTTCAATCTGGCAAGTAAATTGAACATATTGGGATTGCAGAAAATACTAACTGTCACAACATTAACAGAAATAATTTAGCATTCACGATTTGCATTACAGTAAATTATTTCATGGTTTACAGTTGGATTCTTTTAGCTCTGAGCGGCACTTTTTTGCACACAATGGGTTAAATGGCCAAGTAACAAGGACCAGAAGGCTAAGAGAAGGTTTCGGGAATGGGACACGCCATAGACCTGTTGGGAGACAGATGGTAGCTTCCAGTCAAGGCCATACAGCTTGTTGTTTAACGTGCCCAGGGTATGGCAATACTACAAATGTGGCGACAGCTTAATGTCCCATCGGACGGATGGCGTCATTCCCAAGCCGCCATCAGTCGGATAAATCTCAACGCTGGCCTAGGAGGGACTCTAACCTGTGAACTGCAGATTACGAGCTTGGCGCGCTACCGCCTCCCCCCGCGGTTAAGAGTGTATTGTATTATACTCGTGGGTTCAAGAAATTTTAAAAATGTACAAAAATGCCTTAGTTTTAATTTAAAACAATACGAGTTTACACAAAAAAGAGAACATTTCATGCATTTCAGATTCCTGGAGGACACGAGATTAAAAAGGAGGACGTCCGGTAAGCTATCCACGAAGGCAGAATTTTGTGCACAGGGAACCTAGTTGCGATTTTTTCCCGAAGGTAAAGGAAAGCAAATAATTATGGGACTAATGGGTCGTAGAGCAATTCATCTTGCGAAATTTGGTTATATGTCAATGCCCCTAAATTTGAGGCCTCTAAAATACGATTAGCCCTATACCAACAAGTATTTTTCCACTATTTAGCAAAACAGAGATCTGAACGAAATATTGTCACAAAAAACAGAACAATATTCTAAACATGCGGAACTTTCTGGTTCTTGAATTGGGTTGTTTTAACCTCTGAGCAGCACTTGTTTTATGGGCTAAATGAACAGGTCACAAGGATGTTAAGGGATCAGGAAAGGATGGGAAAAGGAATCCACTGCATGGCTCTTAGGAGACAGACGGAATCCTCTCGTCAAGGCCATCTAAGCAGTTCTTTAACGTGCATTCCTGCACACGGGATCACGGTTTAGCGTCCATCAGGCAGACGACTCTTTCTGACCGAGGATAGGGCACAGGAACCCGGGAACTGTAGATTACGAGCCTGGCGTGCTACCGACTGAGACACCCCAACACAACGAGCTGTTGATAATTGCAGCATTCAATGAAATAGCTCGATAAATAACCTTAAGAGTATAAAGTAATAACGGTGAAACTGATTTCAAATATCCGTACTGATTGAAGACGGAAACAAACAAAATTAGGGATTGTTTTATATTTCGGATAATTGCTGCATCAATTTATTTTTCAAATTGGCGAGATAATTCTACTTGTAATTTGAAACTATTATTATAACTAAATGAACGCAAATCACCTCTGACACATATTGGAAATCTCGTTTCCAAAGACAATGAATTTTTCGTTTACTTTTTCACTCCTTAAAAGTTTTTGTATATATTGTATATATTGTATAAATAAATATATTGTATATAAACGAGCTAGTGGATGATGAGAGAAAATGCAAAAAGTACAATTTTATTAGTAATTTTACAACATTAAAGTTATTCGTCTTTTATCCGTTAAATTTAAAAACTTGCTTTTCATACACCCCTATAAAAAAAGAGGGGCAGATTATTGTTGTGAGTGGAATATCTCTTGACACTCTGTCATCGAAATTTCTACTAAAAAGAGATCATTTGTAATATTCGTTAACATTTTGTCGTTTCCATATTTAGTGATCTCTAACGATATAATTTAAAACTATTTTGGGATTTGAAAATCCCAAGGTAGTTTTAATTAGGTGTTATATAAGACGACAGTATATTCGCACTTGAAATATAGTATAATTCATAGTTCAAAAGTGTGAATTATACTATTTCACCAATACCTAGGCAACACAAAAAGAATTTCTAATTGATCTCTATAAACAGAAAAGGTCGATGACTTGAGATGTCTAGACGACAAAGTGAAAACATTATCTCGTTATTTATTCAAAACGAGATAAAAAAATAACATTATACGGAAGCAAACAATGACAACCCAATAAATCAGTGGTTCTCAACCTATGCTTCACGTACTCCCTGGAAATGTGTATGTAACTGGCGTACCCCTTGTATAGATAGATAAAACTATAGTTATAGCATAATAATGACAACTTAGCGACTTTGTTACTAGATGTAGCGAGCTTTGAGCGCTCACGGCGTACTCCATGTTGAGAATCCCTGCAATAAATAACTGAGTCATTCAATCACACGTATATATATTAACGTCTATATGTTATACACGTATATAATCGTCTATATATTATACACATAAACAATTCGAGTGAGTGATTCTAATGTATCGCAATGTTTCATTAATACCTATCCAATACAAAAATAATTTTTAATATATCTCTGTAGACAATAAAAAAGTATATCTATAGACACACGAGGAAGTAAACAACACATTACTTAAAAAAAAGAGAGAAAAATACTTTGGAAACCATTTAAAACAATTTCTCATAATTCAAACAAAGATACTGAAAGTTATCTTGAAAGAAAAAGCAGTGTTTTAGTCGGATTTTTCTCTAAAGTTAACATTTGAAGCTTTTGTTTTTTTCACTTTTAGAAAACGCATTTTATAATGGTGTAAATATAAATTGATTTTCTCAACACCTCAAGTTTAGGAGAAAAAAAAATGATTCACGTAATTTGAAAATAAAATGAAAACCACAACGTTCGCATCGGTTTCATGTACCAAGAAAAATTAATATTACTATGCCATATTATGTGTATGATTCGGAGAAAAAAAAAGTTGATTTTTGAAATTTGTTCGAATCTTTCCGTTTCGCAATACCACGCAACTGTGGCTCTCTTTCAAGCCCATTGGGATATCCATCAAGTTGAAGGATTTCGCAAAATATGACTTTTTTACACAAGGAGATAATATTAGGAAAAAAACAGATGGTTTAATCATTTCTGAGTTCCATTTACAAAACTGAATGGCTTAAATTATGACATTTTAATTTATTTCTGTTTGGATTTTTCGTGAAGCACATCTTCATCAACATCCATCATCCCCATCATGACAGTTGAAACTGTGGCAAAGTGTTCGTGATGCATAAGGCAGATTTACGTAAGACAGTATTATTATTTGCAGCGAAATGTTCAGTTGACAGGAAAAAAAATGTACAATACAAACAATGGCTTATGGTTTAACAAATTACTCTCTTCCTAGAGAGATTTGTAATAAAACGTTTTATTGACCAACTCGACAAATCAATAGAAAGGGGAGTACATTTACATTGTGTCCTCGGTTACTTAGAAAGAAGGCATTTTGAACAGAATGCATTCATACAGAACATATTTTGCGGTGCCTGGTATCGTAAGACTATCTTTTGCTGTGACTGACGAAAAAGTTTCTATCTTTTGCTGGGACTAAATACGTAAAGTTATCTTTTGCTCTGAATGAAGGTAAAGTTATCTTTTGCTGTGAAGAACGCTAAAGTTATCTTTTGCTGTGAAGAACGCTAAAGTTATCTTTTGCTGTGAAGAACGCTAAAGTTATCTTTTGCCGTGACTGAAGACGTAAAGTGTTATCTTTTGCTGTGAAAGACATAAAGTTATCTTTTCGCTGACTGAAGGCTGAAAGTTGCTATCCTTTCCTGTGACTGAAGATATAAACTTGTTAGCTTTGCTGTGATTGATGATATAAATCTTTTGATGTGAAAGACTTAAGTTATCGTTGCTCAGACAGAATACGGAAAGTTGCCATCTTTTGCTATGAAAGGCATAAAGTTACCTTTTGCTGTGACTGAAGGCGCAAAATTGGTATCTTTAGCTGTGCGGACCACCTGAAGTTGCTTTCTTTTGCGGGGACTGACCACCTGAAGTTGGTCTTTTGCTGTAACAGAAAATGTGAAGTTGCGATTATTTGATGTGACTGACGACCCAAGGTTATCTTTTGCTGTTACTGACGACTTAAAATTATTATCTTTTGCAGTATTTTAGAGATTATAATAGGAAATAGCAGCACTTATTCTGTTGTTCTTTGACTGTTCTACAAGCAAACTTGGAAATAAATTCCTACCTTTTACACTGAGATCTGCTGCGACAAGTGATTTTGTTAAGTATTAAAGGACAAAGTTTGTGGAAAACAAGTGTTGGCTTTATACTTTCAGCTGCTTATATTTGAGCAAATGAAAACATTCGAAATTCAATTATTTCCTGTGTTATATTATCCGGGTTTCCTAAGAGAGTGCGTTGTGGCTCAAATGTACGTTAATGGAATAAATTTCGCAAAGATAATTATTTTAATTACTTTAATGACTACAAATGCTTTCAGAATTGTTTGGAGCTTTGTTATATTTAATAACAGTGAGATACTATATAAGGTAACCGTTATCGTTAAAATTCGGAACACCTTATATCTTGATTTAGAAGAGTAAAAATGATGAACTAAACCAGGTTCTGCAAATATCTTCAACTGTGTTTAAACAGACTATTGGTGATCTCTCTGTTTAAACGTTTGTTTCTCCTGATAGAAAGCGGAACCGAAAGAGTTAAAAGCTTTCATTCAGTACTGTTTAGACAATTAATGGAATTATTAGCTTTACTCACTATTTGTATTTTTTGAATCGTACGGCTCATATATTTTTTGATAAAAGATTAGCAGATATTATTTAATGTAATGGACACACATACAGTTTCGATGCATATCTGTTTCGAAAATCAAAAACGTTTCTTTCAAAATTTAATGTGAAAATTGCGAACCATTGCGCACCAAAATAGGAGTTTGATTAATATACAGTTTACTTTTTAATTCAATAAAACTCGTAAGATGCTGCCTATAAATGAAACGCTTAAGCGTCGTTCAAGGGATGCGAAAAGGGGAATTTGTATTCACAGATCAAATAATACCATCCACCAGATTTCAGTCCCATTTCTTCCGAGTGAGGAGACTGAATTGCGATGTTCAAAATATGATTTGAAAATCTTAACGAAAACATTGGCTTTTGCAGGATTAAATGTTTTCAGAAGAAATTCTAAAAGACAAAACTGGATTCAAAAAATAGTGGCATTTTTTTTCATTCTGGCGATACATTCGTCCTTCCTCTATTCGGTGTCCCTTTTGCTGGTCAGACCATTATTATTGACAAGCTTTGGATCAAAGGTGGATATTTCAGCGGGATTAATCGCAACGGTTCCTTTTGTGTTGTGGCACAGTATGCGAGTTCGACGACCTCGCTTGTTGATTTTGTTCGCGAATTTGATTGAATTTAGTAACGACCGATTTCCGATCGAAAAGCGACAGTCTTTGAACACATGGACTGTATTCTGTATCGTTTTAATCATTTTACATCCTTTTATGTCAGAAATAGCAGGTGCATTTATTGTTACAGAGGCAGAATTCGGCGATTTGATAGCATTTTACATGTTTGGCTTAAGATGCGAAAAAATGCCCTTATGCAATGCCCTGTTCTTTTATTTGTTTTGTTTGTTCTATATGGCTAACCTTTGCGTGATGTCGAATATTGTGACAATGACATACGTTTTCCTTTGCATCTATTTGAAGAGATTGCTTCAGAACTGCCATGACGACTTGCAGAAAAATGTCTCATTTGCTACCAACAAAAATCTGTTTGTTCAACGCTTAAATATATATCGTAAAATCTCCTCCTCTATTGATATGATGGAAGATTCACTATCTTTTCCAATATTTGTTATTATAGTTTCAAATTTTTTTCAGCTCTTCATGTGTTTCGGTTTTCAACTTGGCTTTTCCAATTTCACTGTGTCACCCACCGTGCAAGTGTATCTGTTGCTATTATTCTTCAACAGTATCGTATCCTTTTTAGGTATTACCTTATCTGCAGCAATGATCAACGAAAAAGACTTAGAAATCAGAAACACACTCTCAGTCATTTCGGAGAATATGGCAGAATCCTGTGATTGTACAGATAACGTTTTTTTGTTAATAAGAGAAATTAAAGCGAAAGATGTTAATATTTTGTCGGGGTGGAAAATGTTCTTCTTCACCAGAAGCTTTATCCTTTCCTCCTTCGGAAATTTGCTTGCTTACAGTCTGCTAATTCTTCAATTGAAATAATGAAACAGGAACCTTTGTGATGTACAATTTTAAAGAGATTTAATTGCGTGTAAGTTAATACATTCCTTTCAGTAAATCCGGGCCTGACTGCATTTATATACCGCATATAATATTACATCAACGAAGTTTACAGCTTGAATTTCCTATATCAAAAGATAAAAGAAATGTTTAATGACTTAAAAATATGAATTCATAATATAGCTATAACTTTATGAATAATTATATATCAGCGATGTACAGAAATGGAATACTTCAGACTGTTACTTTCACCATAATTTAATTTTTGTGATCATTGCAATAACAGTGTCAGAAAGTCTATCTCACTTCCAAAGTGTTATGTCAAAGTGACATCGATTAACTAATTCGTACTTTTGTGACTTTCATACCTATTCATGTAAGCTCCAAGATATTTGTCTCGCCTGTATGGACACCGTATCTAGTTATCAATCATTAAAAGCTCTTAACGCACCTAACAATGGTTTATAAGAGACAAACTGGATTTCATAATATCCCATATAATATCCATACTCGTTACTTTCGTTGGATTGGAGGGGACTTTTATCCGACTTAAAAACATGTTTATAAACTCATTCATAAATACCTCATTATGAAATTCACATTTAGTATTCAGCATAATCAACATAAAAATAAGAGATCACCTCTATCGATTAATATACCTTTTGCACGAAAAATTTTCAAATATTATCGTTCCGTTATATGTTGAGCTGGAAGACTATGAAAAGTCCTTCTCATTGAAATTATAACTTCACCAAATATGTATGTTCCCACTCTGAGATTGAAAAGGTTTGATTTACTACTCTTTTCTAAAATACTGTAAAATTTAATGTATTTATCATATCTATTATTAGTGTATTGATACTGTATCTTATCTTATTTCTATAGTAGCAAAAATAATAATAATTGTTAAATGTTTTTAATTATTCATTCTGTGTATTGAGTTTGCTCTGACTGATACAAAGGTTTTTCAAAATATGGAAACACCGACGATGACTGGAGCACACTCAGTGCACAGTATGCATATCACAGGGACGACGTCACCACCGATGTGAGGTAATAAAGAGGAGAACTACGATGTCGGCTATCTCGTAGCAGTGCCAAGGCGCAGGTGAAATAGCTGTTGTGGTGTAATTGTCGACAATGTGAGAGCTCATTCTCCAAAAAGACATGATCATTGGTGCAGGTCTTGCAGGAGCTTCAGTAACTAGAGAGGCGGAAGCAGTTGGTGTACTACCAGGAACTGTATCGAAGATTATGACTATTTATTAAAAGAGAACAGGCCATTGCCTCCAAACGTGCAAATTGTGGACGCCATATGAAGTTGTCAGATAGGGATAAGCGAACGTTGGCACGGATTGTAAAACGGAAGTACAAAACTACGGCACCGCAAATAGCAGTAGAGTTGAACACCAGTCGGAATGATCCCATTTCCGTCATATAACAGTTCGTCGGGAATCAGTATTTATGGCCGTGCTGCAATTCACAAACATGTGATTACCAACATCAATGTAACAAAACATGTAAGGTAGTGCAAAGAACATAAAAACTGCGACGCTAAAGACTGGCAACGTGTCATCTGGTCTGATGAATCGTGATACACATTGTTTCCCACCACTGGTAGAGTGTCGTGTGGTGAAATCCTGTAGAAACGCACCACCCCGACTGTTTGGTTCCAACTGTGAAGCATGGAGGTGAATCCCTGATGCTGTATGGTGCCATATCATGGCATCCTTAGGGCCATTGTTATTCTGCAGGTCGTGTCACATCCGCAACGTACGAATCCATTCTCGGGAATCACGTGCACCAATGTTGCTGGCATTGTTACGTAATGTCCATCCCTGGTTGCAAGCGGATAATGTACCCATGCATTGTACGAAACGTGTCAAATGTGGTTTGATAGAGAATGAGGATGAGGTACATCAGGTATCCTGGCTATCTCAATCTTCAGACCTCAATATTATTGAACATTTGTGGGAATATCTGGGGCTGAAAGTCAGATCACACTTTCCACCTCCAGCATCACTGGCACATTTGGGCCAAAGTTTAGAGGAAAAATGGTCCCACATTCAATTATCATATGTGCGTGACTTGTATAAGTCTGTTCCACGTAGAATTGCATCTGTTCTTCGTGCCCGAGGTAGGTCTACATGTTTTTCGCAAACAGTACGTGTTTCTATTATTTTGATAAACCCCTTAATGTTCCACTCTAAGTTCGAAAAGTTTTGATTTACTATTCTTTTCCTAAATACTCTATATTGTAATGTATTTCTATTTAGTATTAGTGTACTGACACTGTACCATCTGTTATTTTTATAGTACCAATAATAATAATTATTATTATTAAATGTTTCTAATTATTCCTTCTGTGCATTGAGTTTGACCTCAATGATATAATCGTCATAGAGTATCACAACGTGTTTTGTCTGTGCGATATTTCATCCCGAAGATTTCATCCCCCGACAAAGTTTTATCTCAAATGTCGTATTTCCTTATTGTCTGATTCGAATAATAATATAAAGATGAAATAAAGTTTCCTATTCTCCCATTGATTCTAACATTCTTCTTGTTGCATCACACATAGCACTAGGTTCATATCTTGTCCAGTCCGCTGGGCTAAAAGTATGTAAAGATCCATTATATTGCGGCACAACCAATAATGGTTTCATTTCATCACGGCAAAACTAGTAATGGATTCGATAATAAAATATCACAGGAAAATGCCCTGTAGGCATGAAATGCGTGAAATAATTAGCTGAAAAACTTGGGTTCGAATTCCACTCAAGGCAAAACCATCGTCTCCCAGAAACATGTCGGGTGTGATAGCCACTAGACCATAGATTCCCAACGGGGGCGATACCGCCCCCCAGTGGGCGCTGGAGCCTTCCATGGGGGCGGTAGCGGATCCAGAGGCAATTGGGGGGCGTTGAGGCAGTCAAGAGGGGCAGTCAAAGAAATAAATATATTTAATGGAATTTTCTGTGACAACCTTTTTATCTCTTCTATTCTGTGGTGTCTTCCTGGTGATTCTGCTCATCCACTACCTTATCCGTCATGTACAGCTTTTCAACTGCAGCTTGGACAATAAATTCCCTGCTACCGCCTACTGGCGTACTGATACGTCTGAAGTCGACTGAGATGCTCTCAAAAGTTCTCTTCAAGATCACAGATTGGATATGAGCTTCAATATGTTTTCCCACTCCAAGTCGCTTTGAGTATGCTTTATGTACGTAGTTACAATAGCATCCCACGTCAGAACATAAGGTATAATATTAACATTACACTTCTGAATTAGGCTCAACTCATTAGCCAGCAGATCATACTTCCTCTTCTTTTCAACCTCTACTGTCTGCAGGTTATCCTGAGATGTTATTCCTACTTCAATAATTGTAATCTCATTCAATACCTTAGCATGCACTACTATATCAGGCTTATTATGTTGGACATGTGTGTCCGTCCTGATAGGCAAATCAACCTTGATGCAATAATAATATAATAATAATAAATTTATTATATTCAATATTTTTTTATAATTTTTTTTAATATAATAAAATACTTTGAAAATACCTGCTTTCATGAATAAATATTTTATCTAGCTATGTAAATTATCTTATTGTTATCGCGTTAATAAGCATTTTTAAATTAGCATTGGGTATACCTATACCTAATTTGTTTTAGTTTAGAATAGATTGACGGTGACAAGTCCTTGTAGGTTGGTTTTAGTTTTAAATAGATTGACGGTGACAAGTCCTTGTAGGTTGGTTTTAGTTTTAAATAGATTGACGGTGACAAGTCCTTGTACGCGGTTCACGCAATTTCACATGTTTCGACAAGAATATGGGAGCTTGAAATCACTTGTTTACGGAGCAAGTGCGCCGGCATCGCAAACATACAAGTTAATGCGTGCAGAAAATCAAACCTATGAAAGCGATAGCTCTAGGAATGTTTTATTATTTTTATGTGCTTCGCCGTGATAAATAGTCGTGAGTGATAAGTGTTAGAAGTCATTATAAACATTATTTTTATAACTATCTATAAATCTGTTAAAAAGTTAATTTGTATTTGAAAATGTCTGAATCTACATCTAAAAAAAAATGCGGGCAGTACAGTATTTCGTATTTGAAATATGGATTTACGTACTCTCCTACAAACCAATCATTACCTATGTGTTTAATTTGCCGAAAGGTTTTTCAAATGAAGCTATGAAACCTTCTAGGCTACAAGAGCATTTAAATAAAATGCATGCTGATAAGAAGAACAAAAATTTATCCTATAGTCAAGAACTGGAAAAGCAATATTTAAAACAGCCAACTATGTCAAACCTTTTTGCGACGTCTTCTAAACAAGATGATGATGGACTACAAGCCTCATATAACGTTTCATTGTTAAACGCAAAAGCAGGAAAACCACACACAACTGGCGAGGAATTAATTTTGCCGGCAGTCAAAGAGATATTAAAAACTGTTCTTCATCATAAGACACCGTCAGATATCATCAAAAAATTCCTCTCAGTAATAATTCAGTGCAAAGAAGAATAGATGAAATGGCAAAAGACGTTGAAATATCATTATGTGATTACTTAAAGACTTGCAAATTTTCCATTCAACTCGATGAATCAACTCTACCAAATAACGAAGCTCTACTTTTATCATACGTACGATTTATAAAAGAAGAAAAAATTCATGAAGAGTTATTATTTGCTAAAATTTGGAATCTCATACAAAGGGAGAATCTGTATTTAATACCATGCAAAAGTTTTTTCAAGAGAAAGAAATTCCTATTTGCAATATTTTGTCTGCTGCTACTGATGGTGCTCCAGCAATGACAGGGCGTCATAAGGGTTTCATAGCGCATTTGAAAGAAGCAGTACCAAATGTACTCGCTGTAGATTGTATTATTCATCGTCAGCATTTGGTTGCAAAAAATTTGAATGAACGTCTGCATACGTCGCTCCATTACGTTATTAAAGGAATCAATAAGATTAGAAGCAATTCATTGAATGAGCGATTATTCGGTAAGCTTTGTAATGAAAATGATGAAGATTACAATCGCTTGCTGCTGCATACAGAAGTACGTTGGCTCTCTAAAGGTGTTTGTCTGAATCGTTTTTTCAATCTATTTGACTCAGTACTGGACATTCTTGAAGACACAGACGAAAAATTACGCGAAAACCTGATTACGTCAAAAAATGACATCGCTTATTTGACATACCTGTTTAAAATATTTAATCAAGTTAATTTACAATTGCAAGGTGATGAGTTGAATTTAATTAAAACAAAAAACGTCATAGCTGCTTTTGCGGAAAAACTTCTATTCAAACGAAATCTAGGTAGAGGTGAATACAACCACTTTCCCACATTATCAGCAGTCTCTGCAAAACCGGAAGATTTACTTACTGCCAACACTTGGAAGTTCTTCATGTTGATTTTTACGGAGCGTTTCCCAGATATTTTAAACATGAATATACTGAGTTGGGTTTTAGATCCTTTCGCAAACACAGATACTGAAGAATCATCAGATTTGGAAGAGAAACTCTTAGACCTCACGACTAACGAAGAACTCAAAGTAAAATTCAAACATGGATACCAAGAGTTCTGGCATCAAAAATCAATACCAGCTTTCTATCCTGGATTGTGGGCAATAGTACAAAAGTTTTGAATAGCATTTCCTTCGTCCTATATGGCTGAGCGTGGATTCAGTGCAGTAGCTAATTTGCTGTCAAAGAAGAGGAACAGACTAGACATCACTGAACGTGGCGATCTGCGATTGATGTTAACGAAATTGGAACCCGACATTAACAAATTGTTAACAGTCCACCAGCCTCCACAATCACATTAATTTTTTTTATTTATTATTAATTTTGTGTTTATCTCAATATTTTTTATTTATTATTAATTTTGTGTTTATCTCATTATTTTTTATTTCTTATTGATTCTGTGTTTATTTTTAAAATTTCAATAAACATTTTTATTGTACATTTGGTTGTCGTTTTATCAATTTCTGCTTTATAACTTTTAATAGATAAATAAACAGATAAGTTAGGTACAGATAACATACAACAATATTGTTGCGGATTACAAAAATGGATAGCCACTGAGCGTGAGTATTAAAAGCTATATTTCAAAACCAAATTCAATACAAGGTAAATTGTTACAAAGGAAATATGGATGAAGTATCTTATTAACAAGTCAACTATTAACATGCACAAGTCATCAATCTTCCTGCGTAGAGCACACAATATCAGCTCTGTGTATTTTACTAAATACTACCTTTTACTTGATTTACCAGGTCACCCGAAGATCTTCACTCATAAACCAATTCTCGTCCTGTGCTAATAACTTTTCACACACTAGCCGAACAAAAAGACAGTCCGTGTAGACATTCGAAGTTAGCCATAAAAGTTCCCACTTTTATACTTCCGCGTATACACAACACATCAAGTTACTTCTTGATACTTAACGATAAAAGATCCCACTTTTATCCTTCCGCGTATACACAACACATCAAGTTACTTCTTGATACTTACGCGCACTGTCTCAGAACAGCTCACCGTCCATTTTCGAACTCTAGACCGTTACAACACAACGACCGTTACGATACAAAACGACCGTTAACGCTCCACTCTTCTTCTCCAAATTCTCCCAAAGTTCTTATTCGTTGGCTGAAACTTTGCTTTCGGTTGCCAGATTCCTTCTGTCGTAACACTGCCCCCTTCCTAGGTCTTGTTCGTCCCGAACAATTCTGGATTCCAAAGTTTCTTCAGTTCTTCGATGAAACGGGGCCAAACGATCCACGTGAACCACCTTCCACTTTGTAGCTGGACATCGACGAATGCGATATACCACGTTTGTGTCAAAATGAAAGCGAATCTCATTATGACGTAGATTTCTTTTCTGACTGAAGCCTCGTCCACAAACATAATACGTGTAAGGCCTATAGCCCTTGTGAACACGTTTATGTCTCTGCAGGGAGAAGAATCGACTAAGAGTTTTCGTGCAAAACCTGTAAAAAGTTTTCTTCTTTGTCGAAAGTTTTCTTCTTTGGATTTTTACTTCTATCAACAGTAACAAGGAATGAAAGTCATTAGTGACATAAAATCTAGGGAGGAGTTTCATCCTCCAGTCTGACCCTTTTGTCAGTTGACTTTCACTTGATTCAGAACTGTCGTGATGAACCTTCAGCCATACTTCACCTGAATCAATTTGATCCCCAAGGTGCTTCATAATTATAATATCAGCTCCATAATTCTTTTTAGCGCTTCGGTCCATCTCCTCCTTCCATACTCTTGCTAGAACTGCAGCTTCTAATCCGACAACTTTACCTGTTTCTCCTGTATAAGTGAAATCAGTGATGTGTCGGGCTGCTAGCAATATTTTTTCTGTTTTACCTTCACATAGCCAGCTTGCAACATCTTCAGATACTCCTTGTTCTATTAACATGTTACGAAACTTGTTCAAAGCATTGCCGTTATGCAGAACCTTACGGACACGTGATGCTTCATCTACCCTATTATCCACAATGTTCACAAAACGCAGAAGTTCTCCTAACTCTTCGACGAGCTCTTGCAGTTCCAAGGATCCGTTACCAAGGAAACACTGAACAGCTTCCATCACTTCCAGAGAGTTGTCAACAGAGTTTTCAAGAGGTGAATCCATGTTGCTGATAACAGCTGAACAACTCAAACTCTTCATTCCACGAGCCTGTGATGCTGCAACCATTTTCTTAACTAAATCAACAGCAACATCTTCTGTACTGATGAGATCAATAGCTCCTTTTCCGAATTCAACACCATGCAAAAGTTTTTTCAAGAGAAAGAAATTCCTATTTGCAATATTTTGTCTGCTGCTACTGATGGTGCTCCAGCAATGACAGGGCGTCATAAGGGTTTCATAGCGCATTTGAAAGAAGCAGTACCAAATGTACTCGCTGTACATTGTATTATTCATCGTCAGCATTTGTTTGCAAAAAATTTGAATGAACGTCTGCATACGTCGCTCCAGTACGTTATTAAAGGAATCAATAAGATTAGAAGCCTAGTGCAATTTGTCTGAATCGTTTTTTCAATCTATTTGACTCAGTACTGGACTTTCTTGAAGACAGAGACGAAAAATTGCGCGAAAACCTGATTACGTCAAAAAATGACATCGCTTATTTGACAGACCTGTTTAAAATATTTAATCAAGTTAATTTACAATTGCATGGTGATGAGTTGAATTTAATTAAAACAAAAAACGTCATAGCAGCTTTTGCGGAAAAACTTCTATTCAAACGAAATCTAGGTAGAGGTGAATACAACCACTTTCCCACATTATCAGCAGTCTCTGCAAGACCGGAAGATTTACTTACTGCCAACACTTGGAAGTTCTTCATGTTGATTTTACGGAGCGTTTCCAAGATATTTTAAACATGAATATACCGAGTTGGGTTTGAGATCCTTTCGCAAACACAGATACTGAAGAATCATCAGATTTGGAAGAGGAACTCTTAGAACTCACGACTAACGAAGTACTCAAAGTAAAATTCAAACATGGATACCAAGAGTTCTGGCTTCAAAAATCAATACCAGTTCTCTCTCCTGGATTGTGGGCAATAGTACAAAAGTTTTTAATAGCATTTCTTTCGTCCTATATGGCTGAGCGTGGATTCAGTGCAGTAGCTAATTTACTGTCAAAGAAGAGGAACAGACTACACATCACTGAACGTGGCGATCTGCGATTGATGTTAACGAAATTGGAACCCGACATTAACAAATTGTTAACACTCCACCAGCCTCCACAATCACATTAATTTTTTACTTATTATTAAATTTGTGTTTATCTCATTATTTTTTATTTATTATTAATTTTGTGTTTATCTCATTATTTTTTATTTCTTATTGATTCTGTGTTTATTTTTAAAATTTCAATAAACATTTTTATTGTACATTTGGTTGTCGTTTTATTAATTTCTGCTCTATGTTTTTTAATAGATAAATAAAGAGATAAATTTGGTACAGATAACATGCAACAATATTTTAATATTTCATATAAAATTAACTATTATGGACTAGGGGGGCGTTGAAATTTTTGTTCTCTTCTAAAGGGGGCGATGGTCCAGAAAAGGTTGCGAATCATTGATCTAGTGGTTATGATGCCTGGCATGCTTCTAGGACACCTGGGTTCGCATCTCACTCAAGGGCAAAACGAAGCTTTTTTCAACTAATTATTTTTGGTAATGAATTCATTTCATCGTGGCATACCATAGTCAAAACATTTTAATACTGGTAATAATAATAAAACTCTGCTATTTTGATATCATTTAATCATTTCACCGTTATTCGCAGAACGCCAGTGTGCCGCATTTGATTAGTGGAGAACCTCTGCAATAATATTTTTGAAACATTTTTGAAATTCAACAATTGATGACCATAATATCGCGGAAAACAAAAACAATTATACGTAATTTATTAAATCTTTCGCTATATACGAGTATTTATATAATCAATGCCCTATTTAATTTGCATTTAAATACTTTTATTACATTTGAGTTATTTTTGTACTTATTTATAGACATTTGGGAATGAATGCAACGACAGAATTGGCGTAGGCTCGCGATACAGTTGCGGAAAACATAAACAATTATACCTAATTTATTAAATCTTTCGCTATATACGAGTATTTATATAATAAATGCCCTATTTAATTTGCATTTAAATACTTTTATAATATTAGAGTTATTTTTGTACTTATTTTTAGACATTTGGGAATGAATGCAACGACAGAATTGGCGTAGGCTCGCGATACAGTTGCTGAAAACAATTGTTAATATTAACTTATTAAAGAAGGATACAATTTTCACTGCTTTTTAAAGTCCGTTTTGAACCGATGTATTGTTGAGAAGATATTCAGACTACTTTTGTAAAATAATAATAAATACTCCCTCAAGCAGCTATTGTATACAAATTTATATAATTTTATTAGTGATAATAATAATAGTATTTTAAAAATTGGGAAGGAAGCAAAAAGCAAAAAAATACAGTGTGATTATAAAGGAATAGACATATTTTGAAGTGTTGCATATTATTAAGTATACTGGTTTCCGTATATTAAAGCAGAACCCTGTGTCATGTTAATGGGAAGCTAATGTCGAAGCAATGTAAATTCTAAAATAGGATTTTTTATGTTCTGAAAATTTTGATTGCAGATAAAGATCTCAATCAAATAAATGAATATCTGGATTTTCAACGATATTCGTTCGTATTTAATGAGTTATCGAAGTTTGAATATTTAGCGATAACAATGATATCTTAGGAAGCTGATACAAAACTGATGAAGAATGAAAGAATTCTTTACACAAACTTGTAAAATACACAAAATACTTAGTAAATAAAAATAGATAAATAAATAAATACTCCCTTAAGCAGCTGTTTGTGATAGTGTCTGACAGTTTATATACTCTAGTAGATGTTCCATGAAAATGGCGGGATCTCAGCAGAAAAGCGACACGAACATCCATGCCTTATCCATGCCTGAGTTCGAACTCAGGTTCCATAGGTCCAGTAGCCAAGCGTGCTAACCACTCGGCTGCGGGACGGCTTTTTACTTTTATAGTTGCAATTAATAGAAAACTGTTCTGAAATGCTGAATCCGTTAAAGAAGTTTTTCAGAATCCACGTGGAAACTTCTTTAACGAATTCAGCAGAAACGTTGTGGCAGCCCAACAACTAATTAAACAACTACATAATTAAACTGTCGAAAACATTCTTATTCCTCATTAAGACCTAGGTTTTGAGAAAACAGAAAACGGTTTCAGACATTGAGGTCGTTTAGAATTTAAACTTAAATTTTTTGAATGTAAAAAAAATGTCAGCACTGCCTATACCAATCATCATTGGCAATCTGCTTTAATATTATCCCTTTTCACGTTTTATGATTTATATACAGGATGTTTCGAAATTCTCTGCATTGCTTCCATGACAGTGTCGAAGCATTGATTGTCGTACATGTTGAAAGATTCCGGAATTCTCTGACAATGAAACGGATGTAACTGCTGCTCGTGCAACACTTTTCACACGAGGGCGTGGTTCACAGCGATGCTACTTGCAACAGCTCACATGCTTGTGCCTGGATTGTCCTCAATCCGCTGTAGGATCTCTTCTTCCATGCCAGGAGTGCGCATGATTCTTTCCCGACCAATGTCATGCATGTTTGCATGGAATGTTCCAGTTTCTCGCATTTGCCGGTGCAAATGTTTGGTGGTTTGTCACACGTTTGTTTGGAAAACACTGTCGGTACAACCTCACAGCAGCTCCTCCATTTCCATTGGCAGCCCCATATGCCAGATACATGTCAGCCATCTCAGCAGTCCTGAAACACTCCATGTTACACGTAATATGTCTGATTTACGAATGCCGAAGGCAAACCAAGTAGGTTCTCCGTTCCCACTTCGCCCCTCTAGCCAATTGCAGCTCTGCCAAACAGCGCCCTCTAGCACCGAAGGGTTACGTCAGCGGATATACATTCAAGGACGAAAAAGGTTTGTCTTGGTGTTCCCTATCTCTCATTGAAATTTGTACAGCGAGTTTTGAAACATCCTGTATATATATATATGCATATTTAATTATTTAATACACTTTTTTTTGCAACCTTACTATGATAAAAGTGAAACTTTCTGCTGACTTAAAATTCGCAACATTTCGGTATCATAGAGATAAACAGCAAAATGTGTGATAAATAGGTAGGAAGATTTCGAACTGAAGAAAAAATATAAGGTTTTGAGGCGAGCTATTAAAAATGTAAAGCTCTTCTAAGAAATAGATGGATATGAAATGAAACCTGTAACGTAAATAAGCCAAGCTTTTAAAATATTTACGTAGTTAGGTAAGGTTGAGATATTTTATCTCTCTGAGCGTCACGTTTTTGCTCATGATGGACTAAATGGCCAGGTCACAATGACCCCGATGGCTCAGAGAAAGTTTGAGGTGGAAGCATCCTTTATAGCTGTTAGGAGAGATGTCAGTTATCATACATTCATAGACCAAAAAGGTTTGTCTTGGTGTTCCTTATCTCCCATTGAAATTTGTGCAGAGAGTTTTGTACATATCATGGTTATATAATAAGAATAAAAATACATATAAGGAATGTTTACGGCCCACTCTAGCCCTATACTATTCCCCCCTATTATACACACTGAAGCGCAATACACTAGGACAGCGGTGAGTCACCCCCGTCGCTGTCCTAGGAGGTGTTGGCTCAGCCAAGTGCTGACGGAAATTGAATATCACGCAATCGATGAACCCCAAATTGAAATCTGTTGAACATAAAATGAAAAGAGTTTCTTGATATTTGAAACACGTAATTACTTCTGTTACTTAATTATTTAATAAAATATAGCAATTTGAAATATGGGTATGCTTTTAGAATGGTCATTTAGAATGAGCCTTTGGATGATTTTATCGTTTGTGAGAACTCTTCCCCCCCCCTCAGAATGCAACCAAGTGAAGTAGTGGCCAGGATTGAAACGGGTCCATGCTCCCACGCTTCTTGTTGCTCTCATCATCCCACAAGGAGTGACGTGCACCAGATCCATCTCCAGTGCAACGAGTGTTCCTCGTTCTCTGTTGATGTTGTCTTTACACCTCTCCAAAGTGTACACTTCTTCTTTCGCCTGTCACGGACCCGAAAGTCTTCGCCCTCATCGGAAAACGAACAATCTAATATTAGGGTCAATTTATTCTGGCACGAGCTCCGACTAGAAAAGAAAACGAGAGCTGCGGGGATCCCAGCGAAGTTGGCTGTAAATATTTATCATCCTCGAGTTATGGCGACGACGTATACAAGAACAGATGTCAGTGATGCTGGAGCAAATGGAATGATTCATCCTTGGCGATGATTACATGCTTCTTCACATTTCCGTTCTTGTGAATTGTCGCTTCCGCCTCGTTACAGCAAATGAAGAAGGAAAGTAGACTGTTTGTCATCATTGAGAAGATATTTAAATTATTTTAATTTCGTACGTGAAAATGAACGAGATCAATATTTCTCTTATTATTTAACAACTGAACAACATATTATACGACAACGTATGAGACATGAGTAACTAACATCAAATTTAAAACAATTGAAGATAGATATAATAATAATGTTAACTCTACAAGAAATTGTATATAAAAATATCTCGATGCATGCAAGAGTTTTCAACTCATAGCTGGATTCAAATTTTACATCCTCCTCCTTCTCAAGCAGCAATAGGCTACCTTTGTCTCACCTCATTGCCTACAAAGTGTGAGCGAGCGGTCTAAAGACTGATGGGATCAGAAATTAGTAATGTAGAATAAATAAATACACCTATCCCTCGATTTACACTGAAGAATGGTTCCGCACAAAACCGTGTAAATCGAAATCTTGGATTTTGCTATGTAAAACCGTGTAAAACGAAAAAAACACTAAAATGCACATAATTCAGTCATTTATTTACGTAAAACAAAAGCAAGACATCTTGAAAAACATAAAATTACACTTCATTCATAAAATAACAAATATATGTAGGTAATATAAGTACATATTTAATTCATTTTACATTAGGAACAAAAAATATAAGATCCTTAAAAAAATAATAATAAGTTTAATTACTGTCATCAGTTTCATGGACTATCAGTCTTTTCTTCCTAATTGGTATCATGTCACTTTCATCACTCGATAGTTCGTGATGCGATTCTGGTTCAATGGTTGATGAATTAGGGACAATCTGAGATCGACGAGACTTTGTAGAGAAATCAACGAGACTTTGTAAAGAAATCCGTAATTAACAATTGTGTAGATTTTAAGAAAAAGTAAAAAAGACTGATAGTCCATGAAACTGATGACAGTAATTAAACTTATTATTATTTTTTTAAGGATCTTATATTTTTTGTTCCTGATGTAAAATGAATTAAATATGTATTTATATTACCTACATATATTTGTTATTTTATGAATGGCCTGTAAATGGTAGCTAGGCGTAAACTGGAAGGAGAGCTGTGTACCAATGCCTAGTGATGATGCACAGAACCGGCCAGGTCTAGCACCTAATGTCCGACCCCGCCTTCTCGTGGTGCAGGCCGTTTACCTTTCAAAAGAGATATTCTCTTTTGGAAGGGAACGGAAGGGGAGTTCTGCCAGTTCAGTATGGCCTGCTGATCTGGTCATCTACGGCCACTTTTTTCTTTTTTTTCAACCCTACTAGACTGGACTTGTTTATGGATTTGAGCTTGATTATTGATCCTGGACTTGCTGCACTGGTGGGCCTCTGTTGAGGGAGAATCTTCCGCTGTGTTTTCTGTTTGTTTGTTTCTGGGTTGCCAGTCCTAAGTGAACAGAGGCATGGGATACCTTTTATCAGTTGGTGGATAATCCTAATCAGAGGCCATCGCAGGTACCTGAACCTTACTTAGCTAGTTGGGCATCGTCAAGCCTAAACTGGGGTAATGTGTCTCAGGCAGGCCATGTGGCTCTTGAAAAATTCCACTTGAAAAGGTGGTGCCTGAAGTTCCTACCAGCATCGGTGACTTCAGCCTTTAGCGGAGGAGGAACGGGTCTTTGCCCCATGCCTGCGATCAGGGGGCTGTTTGATATTGTTGGCCCTACCAATCTCAATAAACCTAATTTCTTTAAAAATCCTACTAATCATTTTCTCTCTGCAGGAACGTGGAACGTGAGGACATTACATAGAGATTATTCTCTTGATGTCCTCATGCAGGAATTCCAGCGCTGTAACCTAGATAGATATTCTAGGCTTGCAAGAGACCAGATGGACAGGTAAAGGTGAGATACTTAAAAATAACTTTAAATTTTTCTTTACAGGGAGGGAGGATGGAAAGCATCACCAGGGCGTGGGTCTGCTGCTCAGCAGACATGCTAGTGATGCTCTTCTAGGATATGAGTGCATTAATGAAAGGTTTCTTACAGCAAAATTTCAGACAAGCATTAAAAATTTGAATGTTATCTGCTGCTATGCCCCCACTGAGGATGCTGATGAGGATGAGAAGGATAGGTTTTACGGACAACTTCAGGATATTTTGAATTCTGTCAAGAAAGGAGATATTACCCTTGTTCTTGGTGACTTCAATGCCAAAGTTGGTACTGACTCTGATCTTTGGGGAGGGGTGATAGGCCCTTTTGGTATTGGTAGCTGCAATGGCAATGGGCAACATCTCCTACAGGTAAGTAAACTCAATGGTTTCAGAATAACTAACACATATTACAAACACCGCAACATACATAAATACACATGGGTTTCACCTGATGGGCTGCATAGGAATATGATTGATTATATATTAATTAACAGCAAATGGGCTAGTTCTGTTAGAAATACCAGGGCATATAGGGGAGCTGAAATTGGATCTGACCATTACCTTGTTAAAAGTGTCTTGCAACTTAAACTTAAAAAGTGTTGTGCTAGAGTTAAAAAATTTACCTTTAATACTGAAGCTCTGAATGACCCAGTTATAGCTAAAGCTTACCATGATAGGTTACTTAGTCATTATGACGGTCATGGTTTGCTTAATACTGAAGTTGAGGAAGAATGGGGCCATTTTAAACAGGCTTTTTTGGAAACTAACAGGACTCTTTTAGGAAAAAAGGAGCAGAGGAGGCAGAATTATTTAAGTGATAAGGCAATTGAGCTTATTTCAGAAAGAAGGAACTGCAGGAATGTCCTTAATCAGTACCCTACTAGTCCTAATAGAAAAGATTACAGAGAGCTTAATAAACGTGTAAAGGATCAGTTAGCTACTTATAAAAATCTTTGGCTTGATAGCTTGGCTGACAAAGCTGAGGAAGCAGTTAGGCAGCACAACAGCAGAGAGCTGTACCAGATAGTTAATGTTTTGTGTGGTAGAAAACGGACAGGCATACAAGGATTGAAGGATAAATAAGGTAAGGTTATAGAAGGTGAGGATTCTGTCATGGCTAGGTGGGCTGAGAATTTCAGTGATGTTCTAAACAATGTAGTTAGTTCTACTCCCATTGTTTGTAATGATGATAGATGCATTGGCAGCATTAATGTTGGCCCTATAACACAATCTGAAGTTAGTTTGGCTATCTCTAAACTGAAACTTCATAAATCCCCAGGGGTAGATGAAATTACTACAGAAATGCTCAGAGCTGGGAATGTTTTGGTTACCACTTGGATGACTGAAATTTTGAATAACGTTTATGATAAAGGCATGGTTCCAAAAGATTTTACCAGAGCTATTATTATCCCTATTTTCAAAAAAAGGTGATCGCAGTTTTTGTGATAACTATAGGGGTATCAGCCTACTCTCTGTTCCAGGTAAAGTTCTTTCCATGATTGTGCTTAATAGAATTAAGAATCTGGTTGACAGGCAATTGCATGATGAGCAATGTGGATTCAGAAGTTGTAGGGGATGTGTAGATCAGATATTTTTACTTAGGCAGATTCTTGAGAAATGTTTCGAGTTTCAGAACCTTTGGTTGCTAGCTTTGTTGATTTCAAAAAGGCTTTCGACTCTGTTGATCGTCATAATTTGTGGTTGATTGTGAGATCATATGGTATACCAGACAAGTTAGTTAACATAATGAAAGCTCTCTATAATAACACTGAGTCATATGTGAGAGTTGGTAAGTCTTGTAGCAATTGGTTTAGCATTACGTCTGGTGTTCGACAAGGGTGCATTTTGTCTCCTTTTCTCTTTAGTTTGGTTGTTGATTATGTTATGCGAAATTCACTTCGAGGGAAAGATTTTGGCCTTAAATGGGCTGGAGATACGAAAATTTCTGATTTAGATTATGCTGATGATTTAGCCCTTTTGGCAAATGATGTTGATGAGATGAACCCTTTCATTCGAGCTGTTGATGAGACTGGTAGTAGAGTAGGTTTGGTTATAAACAGAGAGAAAACTAAAGTGATGAAAATTGGTCAGGCAGGCTGTGATTCAGTTAATCTGAATGGTTGCTCCCTTGAGCAGGTGTCACAGTTTAATTATCGTGGGAGCTACGTAACAGATACTGGTGATGTGTGGCATGAGATTAACAGACGAATACGCATTGGTGCCGGGACTTTCAAGAATCTCTGGAGATTGTGGAGAAATAGGCGTATACACCTAAAGACAAAAATTAGACTGTATAATAGTTTGGTTCTTTCTAGGGTTAGTTATGGTAGTGAAACTTGGACGCTGTGTAAACAAGATAACAGGAAACTAGATGCTTTTGATTCTAGATGCTTACGCAGTATCTTGGGTATTAGGTGGTTTAACTTTGTAACTAATGATGAGGTTAGGCAAAGGAGTCTGCAACCTCCTTTAAGCAGCATATTGTACAGAGAGAGACTCCGCTGGTTTGGCCATGTTGCCCGTATGGATAATTATAGATTGGCGAATAGGGTTATGAACAGTGTGCTTAGAGTCCTCAGAAGGAGGGGGAGACCTAGGATGCGGTGGGCAGACAATGTCAAACAGGACCATGTTAGAATTGGTGTGCAGTGGCCGGATGCAGCAGATGTAGCTCAGGACAGATATGCTTGGAGAATTAAACTGCGTGGTCTGGTTGGACCTCCGTAGCCCATGGCTGCTTGAGGATGATGATGATGATGATGATGTAGTTTTTTTGTTAAATCTTTACAGACCTCCTCATATTGATTTGAGCACTTACTAATATCCCGCTGGAATCGGAGAGCTCGTTCAACATTCGGGTCATTTTGTAAAAAATGATTTCCCAATTTTCTCCCCAATTCAAGTCCTACGCTGATGATTATTGCTGTGAACCCAACTGGTTCAGATTGCTTCAGTTATTTGTCGTTATTTGTTTATTTGTTTCATGAATCACGTTAACTAAATCATCCTGATCTAGTTCTTCATCAGCCATTATTTCTTCAATATGTGCCTTAGCTAAATCCTCAAAACCTTCTCCTCCTATAGTATGCGCCAACTCAGTGATCTGAGAATATTCATGCTCTAATCGTAATCTATAGTTCTCACCTTCAACAGCATCTGGCCATATTGCTTTCCAGCAGGCATTGAGCGTTGATTGTTTAATCTAGGTATAGGACAGTCCAACATGCTTAACACAATCTAAGAATGTAAATTTCTTCCAAGCATCCATAAGAGTAAGAGATCCATCATTCTCCATTTGTTCTAAAATATACCTGAAGGTTTGCTTGATATACAGTGCCTTGAAAGTCGAAATTATCCCTTGATTTAACGGCTGTAATAAGGAAGTTGTATTCTTTGGTAAAAAAACAATTTGCACATTTTCGTGTTGTAAATCTTCAGGATGACCTGGTGCATTATCAATTAATAGAAGGACCTTAGAAGGCAATCCCCTTTTACTTAAATAACTTTTGACATCTGGGACAAACAAGTTATAAAACCATTCATTGAAAACCATGGCAGTGACCCATGCTTTCTTATTAGCCATCCAATGAAAGGGAAGGTTTTTGATTTTTGTTCCTCTAAATGAGCCTGGTGTTTTCGATTTGTTAATAACCAATGGTGTCATTATATGATCGCCTGAAGCGTTGCTACAGAAAAGAACTGTTATACGACTTTTCGCTGCCTTATGACCACTAGCTGATTTGTGAGCTTTAGCAAAATAGGATATTTCTGGCATTTTTTTCCAGAATAACCCGGACTCGTCAGCATTGAAGACCTGGTCAGGAGTGAAGGAGATGTCGGCAATGATTTCAGCAAATTTTGCTGGATATTGTTGTGCTGCATCCGAATCAGCAGATGCTCTTTCACCTTTCAATCTTAGATTATGTAAAGAATGTCTTTGTTTAAATCTCTCGAACCAACCTTGGCTTGCGGAAAAAGATACCTTCTTTTCATCTGGCGAAGTCGACGGTAACTGATTCTTAAGTGTTCATAAATCTTTAAAGGCTTATTTGTAATGGCACTGGTATCAATTGGAACCCGCTTTTGAGTTTGGTCTTCTAGCCATATCACTAAAGCCTTTTCCATATTTTCCATTGTAACATCTCTTACATATGAAATTGTGCTCATACTCGTGCAAGATCCAGCTGCTACACTTTTTCTAACGGATTTCTTCATTTTTTATTATTGTCCTTATTGTGGCTTCATTCATGGAGTAAAATTTAGCAAAATCTGTTACTCTTTCTCTATTACGTAGATGATCTAATATTTTAATTTTTGTTTCTAAAGAAATAACTTTTCTTTTCATTTGATTTTTTAAAAATCTTTTGGCATTATAACACCTTAAAAAATTTACGTAAATCATAAAAATGCCAGAAAAACTATAAATGTTGGAAACTTACCAGCAGATATTTCAATAATAAAATAAAAAACTTCACAATGATGTAAAGCTTTGCTGGTAAAATGACACTGCACTACTTGACATGAACCAGATAGCTTTACTATTGTGAAATACTACGGGGATTCCCCGTGTTGTAAAATATAAGGGAATCCCCGTCCCCGTTGTTGCCAGTGTTACCAAAGGAATGAGATTAAAAAATGACTTGAACTATATATGCAGCCCAATATACATTTTTACCAGTTTTTTGAAATCCGTTATTTTATCAACCGTGTAAAACCGAAATCGTGTAAAACAAGCACCGTGTAAATCGGGGGATAAGTGTACCTGCAAAGTTGAGCCACCTAATTCTTAAGATTCTGCGTAAGTATCTAGAATCAAAGACATCTCCTGTTGTTTTGCTTTCAGAGTGTCCACTTTCAGAGGGTTTTACTACCATAGCTAACCCTAGAAAGAACCAAACTATTATACAGGCTAATGTTAGTCTTCAGATGTATACGCTTATTTATCCACACTCTCCATAATTTCTTAAAAGTCCCAGGAACAATACATATTCGTCTGTTTATCTCATTGCCCACATAACCAATATCTGTTAAAAAAATCCCAAGAAAATTGCACTGAGACACTTGCTCAAGAGTGCAACCATTCAGATTAACTGAATCACAGACTGTCTGACCAATTCTCATCACTTTAGCCCTCTCTTTGGTAGTAGAGTAGGTTTGGTGATAAACAGTCTGATTAACAGCTCTGATAAAAGATTTCGTCTCATCAACATCTCTAATAAAAGAGTTCATCTCATCAACATCTCTAATAAAAGAGTTCATCTTATCAACATCTCTAATAAAAGAGTTCATCTCATCAACATTATTTGCCAAAAGAGCTAAATCATCAGCATAATCTAAATCAGAAATTTGCAGATCTTCAGACCATTTAAAGCAAAATCTTTCCCTTGCAGAGAATTTCGCATAACAATCAACAAAAAAAAAAACGAAAGTAAAAGGAAAAGGAGACACCCTTGTCGAACACCAGAAGAAATGTTAAACCATGCTTTACTAACTAGCACCTGTTTTAAAAATAGGGATAATAATAGCTCTACTATAATTCTAACGAACAATGCCTTTATCTTAAAATATATTCAAAATTTCAGTCATCCATGTGATAACAGAAACATTCCCTGCTCTAAGCATTTCACTAATAATTTCATCTACCTCCTGTTTTAGTATTAATATTATCAACCCCTGTTTAGCCAAATAACTTCAGACTGTGTTATAGGGTCAACGTTAAAGCCAGTAATGCATCTATGATCATTACAAACAATGGGACTAGAACTAATCACATTGCTTAGAACATCACTGAAATGCTCAGCCCACCTAGCCATGAGGGAATCCTTACCTTCTATAACTTTACAAAGTTTATCTTTTAATCGCTGTATACTTGTCCCTTTCTTCTCGCAAAAAATAAACATTAAATAACTGGTCCAACTCGCTGATGATACGCTGTCGGGATAAATTTGATATCTATTTGCAATGACGTAATGCATGATCTACTGTACCACCCTATAACAATAGACCGAATAAAAAATAATATTTTAATCCGCCAGAAGTGCATAATCTTTAAATATTTTTTTTACAACTGAGAACATTTTATAATTCAAATTAAAGACAGGTTTAGGCAGTGGTGCAATCCCAATAAAAGTGGCATTACGGCAAGCTCAGTCATTCGAGATGCGGCCCTGTCTATAGTACAGCCATACTGTTTGTCCTTGAAGGACAACACGCTGTTTGTCCTTGAAGGAAGGCTGCAGTCTGTCTCCTAACAGCTGTCAAGTGGATTTCCTTGCCCTACCTTCTCTACACCCTTGGACTCCTTGTGACCCATTGTGTTATAAAAGAAAGTGCCGCTCAGAAGTAAAACAACCCAACTGATCCGCGTACTCAGATCTCATTGCACAATTAAAGGATTCAGGGTTGTGCAGTCAAGTTGTATAAATAAAGACCAGTGCGCTAAAGGGCGGAGAAATATCGTGCAATAAGCTGCCAGATGTTGCGAACTGGCGATCCGGGTTCATATTAACAATCTACAGCAAGATAGTTCACTCTGAAGAAAAACAAAATACTGGAAATGACGTTATTTACAACTTTTGACGACCAAAAATAGTCAAATGTGATATTTTGATATTCCTTTTGAAAAGTAACACTAATTTCAAATAAATGTAGAGGACTGCGTGAATAATCTACCGTCAGATATGTTCAGTTTGATAAGATTTCAGATTTTTTTTATTTATTCCCTTTGCGAATCACGATACACATCTATTTGATCTACCAGCTCATTTTGCTTCCACAACGTAGAATCTTTTTTTTTGGAATAGTAAGATCTTATTTAAGTTTCGGAATACGTCGCCTTTTACTTCCTCTAAAGAGGAGTGAGAGAAGGATGATGAAAAAATTGAAATTGACGAGAACTTCAAAGTATATCATCCTTAAATTATTCATCGTCAAAAGAGATTGCAAACAGTACGAATGTCACTGCCAGAGTTAGGTTTGTTGGGATTGGATTTCATTTGGGAATGTCGTCTGCTCCCTCGTGAAATATTTATGATGGAATATGGCTCGTGCGGATATTATTACGTTTTCAATCTTCTTCGCTGCACGTGAATTAACTCTTCAAACCTCTTACACACCAGCATGAAACAAACCACGAATATGTCATCCACGGAAACGGTTGCCAGATGTCAATGTTCTAAAACGAGGACAAAAATGGAGGACAAAGGAGTATACGCTTTCAGTTCACGAAGTAGAATAGTTTTCTCTTGCTAAGTTTATTAAAAGTACTGATTAACAGTTCATTCAAAAAAAGGCATAATAACTATTATTCAGTATACTACGAAAAATAAGACATTCCGCTTTTTATTCATATTTGATAAGCAATCAAGAGTTATTTGACCTTAGCATAAGCAGCAGTTAGTAAACATCTGCTGTTCCAGAAGACAAACTTTGTGTGTTTCTATTAACTCTCAATGAGGAAGTGGTCAGCGGTAACCTGTGTCTTCTATGAGAATGTTTGTACAAACCAGGAGTAGTTCCTGAGTTCCTTCGCTTTCCTTTTATGTTGCCAATGAAAAAACAAAACTGATGTTAACTCTCATGGACTCTTCGAAGGCGGAAGCAAAATTCTACGCAAATTTTTAAAGCGCATATGTTTTTCAATCTGGCAGGCAAATTGCACATATTTGGTATTGCAGGAAATAATAACTGTCACAACATTAACAGAAATAATTTAGCATTCACGATTTGCATTTACACTAAATTATTTCACGTTTAACAGTTGGGTTGTATTAGCTCTGAGCTATACTTTTTTGCACACAATGGGCTAAAAGGTCAGGTAACAAGGACCCGAAATCTAAGAGAAGTTTTGGGGGAGGGGACAAGCCATAGAGCTGTTAGGAGACAGATGGTAGCTTCCCTTAAAGCCATGCATTTTGTTTTTTAACGTGCACAGGGTAAGGCAACACTACAGACGCGGCCACAGCTTAATGTCCCATCCGACGGACGGCAAGTTTTCCAAGCTGCCGTCCGTTGGATAATAATAGCATACTGACCGAGGGCAGACGCGTAGTTTTGTGGAGATAAATCTCAATGCTGGCCCAAGAGGGACTCGAACCTGTGAACTGCAGATTACGATCCTCGCGGCTACCGTCATCCCTCCACAGTTAAGAGGGTATTGTATTATACTCGTGGGTTCTAGAAATTTAAAAAAAGTACAAAAATGGTCTAATTTTAATTTAAAACATACAAAGTGTTTATGCAAAAAAGGGAACATTTCATGCTTTTTCAAAAATTCCGGGATGACACGAGATAAAAATGGAGGACATGCCCATCTTTTGGAGGATGTATAGTAAGCTATCCAAGAGGACAGAATTTTGCGCACAGGGAACCTTATTCCTTTTTTTTCCGGAAGGTTAAGGAACGCAAATAATTATGGGACGAATGGGTGGTAGAGTAATTCAGCTAGAAAATTTGGTTTTATGTAAATGTTCCTAATTTCGAGGTCTCTAAGATTAACACTATACCAACAAGTTTTTTTCCATTATTCAGCAAAACCGAGATCAAAACGAAATGTTTGTGAGAAAAAATAGAACAGTACTATAAAATTACGAAACTTTCGGGCTGTTGAATTGGGTTGTTTTAACTTCTGAGCAGCACTTGTTTTATGGGTTAAATGAACAGGTCACAAGGATGTCAAGGGATGAGGAAAGGATGGGGAAAGGAATCCACTGCATGGCTCTTAGGAGACAGACTGAAGCCTCTTGTCAAGGCCATCTAAGCAGTTCTTTAACGTGCATTCCTGCTCACGGGATCACGGTTTAGCGTCCATCAGGCAGACGACTCTTTCTGACCGAGGATAGGGCACAGGAACCCGGGAACTGTAGATTACGAGCGTGGCGTGCTACCGACTGAGACACCCACAACACACCGAGCTGTTGATAAGTGCCGTATTCAATGAAATAGCTCGATAGGACACCTTAAGAATGTAAAGTAATAACGGTGAAACTGATTTCAAATATCTGTACTGATTGAAGACGGAAACAATCAAAATTAGGGATTGTTTTATGTTTCGGATAATTGCTGCATCAATTTATTTTTCAAATTGGCGAGATAATTCTACTTGTAGTTTGAAACTATTATTGTAACTAAATGAACGCAAATCGCCTCTGGCACATATTGGAAATCTCGTTTCCAAAGACAATGAATTTTTCGTTTACTTTTTCACTCCTTAAAAGTTTTTGTATATATTGTATATATAGTATAAATAAATATATTGTATATAAATGACCTAATGGATGATGAGAGAAAATGCAAAGAGTACAATTTTATTAGTAATTTTACAACATTAAAAGTATTCGTCTTTTATCCGTTAAATTTAAAAACTTGCTTTCATACACCCCTATAAAAAAGAACCCCTAACCCCTATAAAAACCATAAACCCCTATAAAAAAGAGGGCAGATTATTGTTGTGAGTGGAATATCTCTTGACACTCTATCATCGAAATTTCTACTATAAAGAGATCATTTGTAATAATCGTTAACATTTTGTCTTTTGCGTATTTAGTGATCTCTAACGATATAATTCAAAAATATTTTGGGATTTGAAAATCCGAACGTAGTTTTAATTCGGTGATGTAAATACGACAGTATATTCACACTTCAAATATGGTATAATTCATACTTCAAAAGTGGGAATTACACTATTTCATCAATACCTATGCGACACAAAAAGATTTTCTAATTGATCTCTATAAACAGAAAAGTTCGATGACTTGAGATGGATAGACGACAAAGTGAACACATTATCTCATTATTTATTGAAAACGAGATAAAAAGAATCATTATACGGAAACTAACAGTGACCATCCAATAAATATCCGAGTCACTGATCACACACTCATAATCGTCTATATATATTACATACATAAACAAATCGAATGAGGGATTGTAATGTATCAATATCTATCGAATACAAAAATAATTTTTAATATATCTCAGTAAACAATAAAAAAGTGAATCTAGAGACAGACCTAGAGACAGACGAGAAAGTAAACAACACATTACTGTTTAAAAAAAAGAGATAAAAATACTTTGGAGACCATTTAAAACACTTCCTCATAATTCAGATAAAGATATTGAAAGTTATCTTGAAAGAAAAAAACAGTGTTTTAGTTGGATTTTTCTCTAAAGCAACTCTTACTAATTTTTTAACATTTTTAGGAGAGAAAAAAAAGTTACGTGTTATGTGAAAATTGAATGAAAACCACAAATTTAGCATCAGTTTCATATACCATGAAAAGTCAATATTACTATGACATATTATTTGTATGATTCGGAAAAAAAAGTTAATTTTTGAAATTTGTTCAAATGTTTCCGTTTCGCAATACCCTGCAACTGCGGCTCTTTTTCAAGCCCATTGGGATATCCATCAAGTTGAAGGATTTCGGAAAATGTAACTTTTTTACACGAGGAGATAATATTCGGGAAAAGACAGATGTTCTAATTATTTCTGAGTTCCATTTACAAAACTGAATGACTTAGATTATGACATTTTAATTTATTTCTGTTTGCATTTTTCGCGAAGCACATCTTTATCAACATCCATCATCCCTATCACGACATTTAACGCGTGCAAAGTGCTCGCGATGCATAAGACATATTTACGAAAGACCGCAATATTATAAAATGTTTTATTGACGAAGTCGACAAATCAATAGAAAGGGTAGTACATCTACATTGTGTCCTCAGATTTCTTAGAAAGAATGCGTTTTGAACAGAATGTATTCTTGCAGAAAGTATTTTGCGGTGCCTGTCGGCGTAAGGTTACCTTTTGCTTTGACTGAACACGTAAAGGTCTTCTCTTTTGCTGGGACTAAATACGTAAAGTTATCTTTTGTTCTGAATGAAGGTAAAGTTATCTTTTGCTGTAAAGAAAGCTAAAGTTATCTTTTGCTGTGACTGAAGATATAGAGATGTAAATTTTGCTGTGACTGAAGATGTAAAGATGTAAATTTTGCTGTGACTGAAGATGTGACTGAAGATGTTCTGTGACGGAAGATGTTATCTTGCTGTGAAAGACGTAAAGTGTTATCTTTTGCTGTGAAAGGCATCTTTTAGTGATTAACTTTTCCGTGACTGAAGAGTGAAAGTTTCGATCCTTTTCCGTGACTGAAGACGTTCAGTTATCTTTTGCTGTGACTGATGATGTAAATCTTTTGGTGTGAAAGACTTAAATTTATCTGTGCTCCAACAGAATATTGAAAGTTGCCAAGTTTTGCTGTGACTGAAGGCACAAAGTTGCTATATTTTGCTGTGACTGACCACATGTAGTTGCTATCTTTTGCTGTGACTGACAACATGAAGTTGCTATTTTTGCTGTGACTGACATCCTGAAGTTGCTATTTTTGCTGTGACTGACATCCTGAAGTTGCTATTTTTGCTGTGACTGACAGCTTGAAGTTGGTCTTTTCCTGTGAAAGACGTTACCTTTTGCTGTAACTGAAGATGTAAAGTTGCTATTATTTGATGTGACTGACGACCTAAGGTTATCTTTTGCTGTTACTGACGACTTAAAATTATTATCTTTTGCAGTATTTGAGAGATTATAATAGGAAATAGCGGCACTTATTCTGTTGTTATTTGACTGTTCTACAAGCAAATTTGGAAATAAATTCATACCTTTTACACTGAGATCTGCTGCGACAAGTGATTTTGTTAAGTAATAAAGGACAAAGCATGCGGAAAACAAGTGTTGGCTTTATACTTTAGCTGCTTATATTTGAGTAAATGAAAACATTCGAAATTCAATAATTTCCTGTGTTATATTCTAGGGGTTTCCTAAGAGAGTGCGTTGTGGCTCAAATGTAAATTGATGGAATAAATTTCTCAAAGATAATTATTTTAATTAGTTTAAAGATTTCAAAGGCTTTCAGAATTGTTTGAAACTTTGTTACAATTAAAAATAGTAACATGCTATATGTTAAGGTAACTGTCATCGTTAAAACTCAGGACACCTTATATCTTGATTTAGAAGAATAAAGATGACGAAATAAAACTGATTCTGCAAATATCTTCAACTGTGTTTAAACAAACTATTGGTGATCTTTCTGTTTTAAAGTTTGCTTCTCCCGATAGATAGAGGAACCGAAAGAGTTAAAAGCTTTCATTTAGTACTGTTTGGACGATTAATGGAATTATTAGCTTTAATCACTATTTGCAGATTTTGAGTCGTACGGCTCAAATATTTTTCGATAAAAAATTAGCAGATATTATTTAATGTAATGGACCACAAACGAATTCAATGCGTACCAGTTTTGAAAATCAAAAACGTACTTTTAAAATTTGATGTTCAAAAATAGGAGTTTGATTAATATACAGGTTATTTTTAATTCAATAAAACTCGTAAGATGCTGCCTATAAACGAAACGCTTAAGCGTCGTTCAAAGGATGCGAAAAGGGAAATTTGTATTCACAGATCAAAAAATACCATCCACCAGATTTCAGTCCCATTTCTTCCGAGTGAGGAGACTGAATTGCGATGTTCAAAATATGATTTGAAAATCTTAACGAAAACATTGGCTTTTGCAGGATTAAATGTTTTCAGAAGAAATTCTAAAAGACAAAACTGGATTCAAAAAATAGTGGCATTTTTTTTCATTCTGGCGATACATTCGTCCTTCCTCTATTCGGTATCCATTGTGCTGGTCCGACCAATATTATTGTCACGCTCTGGATCAAAGGTGGAAAGTTAAGCGGGATTAATCGGAACAGTTCCTTTTGTCTTGTGGCACAGTCTGCGAGTTCGACGACCTCGCTTGTTGATTTTGTGCGCGAATTTGATTGAATTTAATAACGACCGATTTCCGATCGAAAAGCGACAGGCTTTGAACACATGGATTGTATTCTGTATCGTATTAATCATTTTACATCCTTTTATGTCAGAAATAGCAGGTGCATTTATTGTTACAGAGGCAGAATTCGGCGATTTGATAGCATTTTACATGTTTGGCTTAAGATGCGAAAAAATGCCCTTATGCAATGCTCTGTTCGTTTATTTCTTTTGCTTGTTCTATATGGCTAATGTTTGCGTGATGTCGAATATTGTGACAATGACATACGTTTTCCTATGCATCTATTTGAAGAGATTGCTTCAGAACTGCCATGAGGGATTGCAGAAAAATGTCTCATTTGCTACCAACAAAATTCTGTTTGTTCAACGATTAAATACATATCGTAAAATCTCCTCCTCTATTGATATGATGGAAGATTCACTATCTTTTCCAATATTTGTTATTATAGTTGCAAACTTTTTTCAGCTCTTTATGTTTTTCGGTCTTCAACTTGGCTTTTCCAATTTCACTGTGTCACCCACCGTGCAAGTGTATCTGTTACTATTATTCTTCAACAGTATCGTATCCTTTTTAGGTATTACCCTATCTGCAGCAATGATCAACGAAAAAGACTTAGAAATCAGAAACACACTCTCAGTCATTTCGGAGAATATGGCAGCATCCTGTGATTGTACAGATAACGTTTTTTTGTTGATAAGAGAAATTAAAGCGAAAGATGTTAATATTTTGTCGGGGTGGAAAATGTTCTTCTTCACCAGAAGCTTTATCCTTTCCTTCGGAATTTTGCTTGCTTACAGTCTGCTAATTCTTCAATTGAAATAATGAAACAGGAACCTTTGTGATGTACAGTTTTAAAGTGATTTAATTGCGTGTAAGTAAATATATTCGTTTTAGTAAATCCCCGGGCCTGACTGCATTTATATACCGCATATAATATTACATCAACGAAGTTTACAGCTTGAATTTCCTATATCAAAAGATAAAAGAAATGTTTAATGACTTAAAAATATGAATTCATAATATAGCTATAACTTTATGAATAATTATATATAAGAGATGTACAGAAATGGAATACTTCAGAGTGTTATTTTCACCATAATTTAATTTTTGTGATCATTGCAATAACAGTGTCAGAAAGTGTATCTCACTTCCAAAGTGTTATGTCAAAGTGACATCGATTAACTAATTTGTACTTTTGTGACTTTCATACCTGTTCATGTAAGCTCCAAGATATTTGTCTCGCCTGTATGGACACCGTATATAGTAATCAAGCATTAAAAGCTCTGAACGAATCTAACAATGGTTTATAAGAGACAAACTGGATTTCATAATATCCCATATAATATCCATACTCGTTACTTTCGTTGGATTGGAGGTGACTTTTATCCGACTTAAAAACATGTTTATAAACTCATTCATAAATACCTCATTATCAAATTCACATCTAGTATTCAGCATAATCAACATAAAAATAAGAGATCACCTCTTTCGATTAATATACCTTTTGCACGAAAAATTTTCAAATATCATTCCGTTATATGTTGTGCTGGAAGACTATGAAAAGCCCTTCTCATTGAAATTATAACTTCACCAAATATGTATGTTCCCACTCTGAGATTGAAAAGGTTTGATTTACTAATCTTTTCTAAAATACTGTAAATTTTAATGTATTTATCATATCTATTATTAGTGTATTGACACTGTATCTTATCTTATTTCTATAGTAGCAAAAATAATAATAATTGTTAAATGTTTTTAATTATTCATTATGTGTATTGAGTTTGCTCTGACTGATACAAAGGTTTTTCAAAATATGGAAACACCGATGATGACTGAAGTACACGCAGTGCACCATATGCATTATCACAGGGACGACGTCACCACCGATGTGAGGTATATAAAGAGAAGTACGATGTCGGCTATCACGTAGCAGTGCCAAGGCGCAGGTGAAACAGCTGTTGTGGTGTAATTGTCGACAATGTGAGAGCTCATTCTCCAAAAAGACATGATCATTGGTGCACGTCTTGCAGGAGCTTCAGTAACCAGAGAGGCGGAAGCAGTTGGTGTACTACCAGGAACTGTATCGAAGATTATGACTATCTATTAAAAGAGAACAGGCCATTGCCTCCAAACGTGCAAATTGTGGACGCCATATGAAGTTGTCAGATAGGGATAAGCGAACGTTGGCACGGATTGTAAAACGGAAGTACAAAACTACGGCACCGCAAATAGCAGTAGAGTTGAACACCAGTCGGAATGATCCCATTTCCGTCATATAACAGTTCGTCGAGAATCAGTATTTATGGCCGTGCTGCAATCCAGAAACATGTGATTACCAACATCAATGTAACAAAACATGTAAGGTAGTGCAAAGAACATAAAAATTGCGATGCTAAAGACTGGCAACGTGTCATCTGGTCTGATGAATCGTGATACATATTGTTTCCCACCACTGGTAGAGTGTCGTGTGGGGAAATCCTGCAGAAACGCACCACCCCGAATGTTTGGTTCCAACTGTGAAGCATGGAGGTGAATCCCTGATGCTGTATGGTGCCATATCATGGCATCCTTAGGGCCATTTGTTATTCTGCAGGGTCGTGTCACATCCGCAACGTACGAATCCATTCTCGGGAATCACGTGAACCCAATGTTGCTGGCATTGTTCCCTAATGTCCATCCCTGGCTGCAAGCGGATAATGTACCCATGCATTGTACGAAACGTGTCAAATTGTTGTTCACAGAGCATGAGGATGAGGTACAGCAGGTATCCTGGCTATCTCAATCTCCAGACCTCAATATTATTGAACATTTGTGTGAATATCTGGGGTTCAAAGTCAGATCACACTTTCCACCTCCAGCATCACTGGCACATTTGGGCCATATTTTAGAGGAAAAATGGTCCCATATTCAATTATCGTATGTGCGTGACTTGTATAAGTCAGTTCCACGTCGAATTGCATTTGTTCGTCGTGCCCGAGGTAGGTCTACATGTTTTTCACAAACAGTACGTGTTTGTATTATTTTGATAAACTCCTTAATGTTCCACTCTGAGATCGAAAAGTTTGATTTACTATTCTTTACCTAAATACTCTATATTGTAATGTATTTGTATTTAGTATTAGTGTACTGACACTGTACCATCTGTTATTTTTATAGTAGCAATAATAATAATAATAATTATTATTAAATGTTTCTAATTATTCCTTCTGTGCATTGAGTTTCATCTCAATGATATAATCGTCATAGAGGATCACAACGTGTTTTGTCTGTGCGATGTTTCATCCCGAAGATTTCGTCCCCCGACAAAGTTTTATCTCAAATGTCGTATTTCTTTATTGTCTGATTCGAATAATAATATAAAGATGAAATAAAGTTTCCTATTCGCCCAGTGGTTCTAACATTCTTCTTGTTGCATCACACGTAGCACTAGGTTCATGTCTTGTCCAGTCCGCTGTGCTAAAAGTAGTAACAGATCTATTTTATTGCGGCACAACCAATAATGGTTTCATTTCATCACGACAAAACTAGTAATGGATTCGGTAATAAAATACAGAGGAAAATGTCCTGTAGGCAAGAAATGCGTGAAATAATTAGCTAAAAAACTTGGGTTCGAATTCCACTCAAGGCAAAACCAACGTCTCCCAGAAACATGTCGGGTATGATAGCCACTAGACCATAGATTCCCAACGGGGGCGATACTGCCCATAGTGGGCGCTGTAGCCTTCCATTGGGGCTGTAGCGGATCCAGAGGCAAATGGGGGGGGGGGGCGTTGAGACAGTCAAGAGGGGCGGTCAAATAAATAAATAAATTTAATGGAATTTTCTGTGACAACCTTTTTATCTCTTCTATTCTGTGCTGTCTTCCTGGTGATTCTGCTCATCCACTACCTTATCCGTCATGTGCAGCTTTTCAACTGCAGCTTGGACAATAAGTTCCCTGCTACCGCCTACTAGCGTACTGATACGTCTGAAGTCGACTGAGATGCTCTCAAAAGTTCTCTTCAAGATCACAGATTGGATATGAGCTTCAATATGTTTTCCCACTCCAAGTCGCTTTGAGTATGCTTTATGCTACGTAGTTACAATACTTCCCAGGTCAGAACATAACGTATAATATTAACATTACACTTGTGAATTAGGCTCAACTCATTAGCCAGCAGATCATACTTCCTATTCTTTTCAACCTCTACTGTCTGCAGGTTATCCTGAGATGTTATTCCTACTTCAATAATTGTAATCTCATTCAATACCTTAGGATGCACTACTATATCAGGTTTATTATATTGGACATGTGTGTCCGTTCTGATAGGCAAATCAACCTTGATGCAATAATAATATAATAATAGTAAATTTATTATATTTAATATTTTTTTATAATTATTTTTTTTAATATAATAAAATACTTTGAAAATGCCTGTTTTCATGAATAAATATTTTATCTAGCTATGTAAATTATCTTATTGTTATCGCGTTAATAAGCATTTTTAAATTAGCATTAGGTATACCTATACCTAATTTGTTTTAGTTTAGAATAGATTGACGGTAACAAGATCTTGCAAGTTGGTAGGCTAACACGCGGTTCATGCAATTTAACATGTTTCGACAAGAATATGGGAGCTTGAAATGACTTGTTTACGGAGCAAGTGCGCCGGCATCGCAAACATGCAAGTTAATGCGTGCACAAAGTCAAATCTATAAAAGCGATAGCTCTAGGAATGTTTTATTATTTTTATGTGCTTCGCCGTGATAAATAGTCGTGAGTGACAGGTGTTAGAAGTCATTATAAACATTATTTTTATAACTATTTATAAATCTGTTAAAGAGGTATTTTGTATTTGAAATTGTCTGAATCTACATCTAAAGAGAAATGCCGGCAGTACAGTATTGAGTATTTGAAATATGGATTTACGTACTCTCCTACAAACCAATCATTACCTATGTGTTTAATTTGCCGAAAAGATTTTTCAATTAAAAATAGGCCAGAACTCTTGGTATCCATGTAGATTGTGCCGAAAAGTCACAAAAAGTGCTTAAAAAAGAAGTCAGAACTCTTGGTATTCATGTAGATTGCGACGAAAAGTTTTTTCAAATGAAGTTATGAAACCTTCTGGGCTACAAGAGCATTTAAATAATATGCATGCTGATAAGAAGAACAAAGATTTATCCTATTTTCAGGAACTGGAAAAGCAATACGTCTTCTAAACAAGATGGTGATGGACTACGAACCTCATATAACGTTTCATTGTTAATTGCAAAAGCAGGAAAACCACACACAATTGGTGAGGAATTAATTTTGCCGGCAGTCAAAGAGATATTGAAAACCGTTCTTCATCATAAGACACCGTCAGATATCATCAAAAAAATTCCTCTCAGTAATAATTCAGTGCAAAGAAGAATAGATGAAATGGCAAAAGACGTTGAAATATCATTATGTGATTACTTGAAGACTTGCAAATTTCCATTCAACTCGATGAATCAACTCTACCAAATATCGAAGCTCTACTCCTCTCATACGTACGATTTATAAAAGAAGAAAAAATTCATGAAGAGTTATTATTTGCTAAAAATTTGGAATCTGATACAAAGGGAGAATCTGTATTTAATACCCTGCAAAACTTTTTTCAAGAGAAAGAAATTCCCATTTGCAATATTTTGTCTGCTGCTACTGATGGTGCTCCAGCAATGACAGGGCGTCATATGGGTTTCGTAGCGCATTTGAAACAAGCAGTACCAAATGTACTCGCTGTACATCAGTGATTCCCAACCTTTTCTGGACCATCGCCTTCTTTAGAAGAGAACAAAATTTCAACGACCCCCTAGTCCATAATAATTAATTTTGCATGAAATATTAAAATATTGTTGCATATTATCTGTACCTGATTTATTTGTTTATTTATCTATTAAAAATCATAAAGTAGAAATTAATAAAATGACAACCAAATGTACAATAAAATTGTTTATTGAAATTTTAAAAATAAACACAGAATCAATAAGAAATAAAAAATAATGAGATAAACACCAAATTAATAATATATAAAAAAATTAATGAGATGGTTGCGGCTGGTTGAGTGTTAACAATTTGTTAATGTCGGGTTCCAATTTCGTTAACATCAATCGCAGATCGCCACGTTCAGTGTTGTGTAGTCTGTTCTTCTTCTTTGACAGTAAATTAGCTACTGCACTGAATCCACGCTCAGCCATATAGGACGAAGGAAATCCGATTAAAAACTTCTGTACTATTGCCCACAATCCAGGGTAGAGAACTGGTATTGATTTTTGAAGCCAGAACTCTTGGTATCCATGCTTGAATTTTCCTTTGAGTACTTCGTTAGTCGTGAGTTCTAAGAGTTCCTCTTCCAAATCTGATGATTCTTCAGTATCTGTGTTTCCGAAAGGATCTAAAACCAAACTCGGTATATTCATGTTTAAAATATCTGGGAAACGCTCCGTAAAATCAACATGAAGAACTTCCAAGTGTTGGCAGCAAGTAAATCTTCCGGTTTTGCAGAGACTGCTGATAATGTGGGAAAGTGGTTGTATTCACCTCTACCTAGATTTCGTTTGAATAGAAGAAGTTTTCCCGCAAAAGCAGCTATGACGTTTTTTGTTTTAATTAAATTCAACTCATCACCTTGCAATTGTAAATTAACTTGATTAAATATTTTAAACAGGTCTGTCAAATAAGCGATGTCCTTTTTTGACGTAATAAGGTTTTCGCGCAATTTTTCGTTTGTGTCTTCAAGAATGTGAAGTACTGAGTCAAATAGATTGAAAAAACGATTCAGACAAACACTTTTAGAGAGCCAACGTATATCTGTGTGCAGAAGCAAGCGATTGTAATCTTCATCATTTTCATTACAAAGCTTACCAAATAATCGGTCATTCAATGAATTGCTTCTAATCTTATTGATTGCTTTAATAACGTAATGGAGCGACGTATGCAGACGTTCATTCAAATTTTTTGCAACCAAATGCTAACGATCAATAATACAATGTACAGCGAGTACATTTGGTACTGCTTGTTTCAAATTCGGTATGAAACCCTTATGACGCCCTGTCATTGCTGGAGCACCCACCATCAGTAGCAGCAGACAAAATATTGCAAATAGGAATTTCGTTTTCTTGAAAAAACTTTTGCGTGGTATTAAATATAGATTCTCCCTTTGTATCAGATTCCAAATTTTTAGCAAATAATAACTCTTCATGAATTTTTTCTTCTTTTATAAATCGTACGTATGATAAGAGTAGAACTTCGTTATTTGGTAGAGTTGATTCATCGAGTTGAATGGAAAATTTGCAAGTCTTTAAGTAATCACATAATGATATTTCAACGTCTTTTGCCATTTCATCTATTCTTCTTTGCACTGAATTATCACTGAGAGGAATTTTTTGATGAGATCTGACGGTGTCTTATGATGAAGAACAGTTTTTAATATCTCTTTGACTGCCGGCAAAATTAATTCTTCGCCAATTGTGTGTGGTTTTCCTGCTTTTGCAATTAACAATGAAACGTTATTTGAGGCTCGTATCCATCATCATCTTGTTTAGAAGACGAAGCAAAAAGGTTTGACATAGGTGGCTATTTTAAATATTGCTTTTCCAGTTCTTGAAAATAGGATAAATCTTTGTTCTTCTTATCAGAATGCATTTTTTCCAAATGCTCTTGTAGCCTAGAAGGTTTCATAGCTTCATTTGAGAAAAATTTTCGGCAAATTAAACACATAGTTAGGTTATGATTGGTTTGTAGGAGAGTACGTAAATCCATATTTCAAATACTCAATACTGTACTGCCCGCATTTTTTTTAGATGTAGATTCAGACATTTTCAAATACAAATTAACTTCTCAACAGATTTATAAGTAGTTATAAAAAAAATGTTTATAATAACTTCTAACACTTATCATTCACGACTATTTATCACGGCGAAGCACATAAAAATAATAAAACATTCGTAGAGCTATCGCTTTTATAGATTTGACTTTGTGCACGCATTAACTTGCAAGTTTGCGATGTCGGTGCACTTGCTCCGTAAAACAAGTCATTTCAAGCTCCCATATTCTTGTCGAAACATGTTAAATTGCATGAACCGCGTGTTTGCCTACCAACTTGCAAGGACTTGTCACCGTCAATCTATTCTAAACTAAAACAAATTAGGTATAGGTATACCTGATGCTAATTTAAAAATGCTTATTAACGCGATTACCAATAAGATAATTTACATAGTTAGATAAAATATTTATTGATGAAAACAGGTATTTTCAAAGTATTTTATTATATTAAAAAATAATTATAAAGAAATATTAAATATAATAAATTTATTATTTTTATATTATTATTGCATCAAGGTTGATTTGCCTATCAGGACGGACACACATGTCCAACAAAATAAGCCTGATATAGTAGTGCATATTAAGGTATTGAATGAGATTACAATTATTGAAGTAGGAAAAACATCTCAGGATAACCTGCAGACAGCAGAGGTTGAAAAGAATAGGAAGTATGATCTGCTGGCTAATGAGTTTAGCCTAATTCACTAGTGTAATATTAATATTATACCTTATGTTCTGACGTGGGATGGTATTGTAACTACGTAGCATAAAGCATACTCAAAGCGACTTGGAGTGGGAAAACATATTGAAGCTTATATCCAATCTGTGATTTTGAAGAGAACTTTTGAGAGCATCTCAGTCGACTTCAGATGTACCAGTAGGCTAGTAGGCAGTAGCAGGGAACTTATTGTCCAATCTGCAGTTGAAAAGCTGTACATGACGGATGAGGTAGTGTATGATCAGAATCACCAGGAAGACAGCACAGAATAGAAGAGATAAAAAGGTTGTCACAGAAAATTCTATTAAATTTATTTATTTATTTGACCGCCCCTCTTTACTGCCTCAACGCCCCCCATTTGCCTCTGGATCCGCTACCGCCCCCATGGAAGGCTACAGCGCCCACTGAGAGGCGGTATCGCCCCCGTTGGGAATCTATGCTGTATATTGTATTAGTCATCGTCAGCATTTGGTTGCAAAAAATTTGAATGAACGTCTGCATACGTCGCTCCATTACGTTATTAAAGCAATCAATAAGATTAGAAGCAATTCATTGAATGACCGATTATTTGGTAAGCTTTGTAATGAAAATGATGAAGATTACAATCGCTTGCTGCTGCACACAGAAGTACGTTGGCTCTCTAAAGTGTTTGTCTGAATCGTTTTTTCAATCTATTTGACTCAGTACTGGACATTATTGAAGACACAGAAGAAAAATTGCGCGAAAACCTGATTACGTCAAAAAATGACATCGCCTATTTGACAGACCTGTTTAAAATATTTAATCAAGTTAATTTACAATTGCAAGGTGATGAGTTGAATTTAATTAAAACAAAAAACGTCATAGCTGCTTTTGCGGGAAAACTTCTTCTATTCAAACGAAATCTAGGTAGAGGTGAATACAACCACTTTCCCACATTATCAGCAGTCTGTGCAAAACCGGAAGATTTACTTACTGCCAACACTTGGAAGTTCTTCATATTGATTTTACGGAGCGTTTCCCAGATATTTTAAACATGAATATACCGAGCAGGGTTTTAGATCCTTTCGCAAGCACAGATACTGAAGGATCATCAGATTTGGAAGAGGAACTCTTAGAACTCACGACTAACGAAGTACTCAAAGTAAAATTCAAACATGGATACCAAGAGTTCTGGCTTCAAAAATCAATACCAGTTCTCTACCCTGGATTGTGGGCAATAATGCAGAAGTTTTTAATCGGATTTCCTTCGTCCTATATGGCTGAGCGTGGATTCAGTGCAGTAGCTAATTTACTGTCAAAGAAGAGGAACAGACTGCACAACACTGAACGTGGCGATCTGCGATTGATGTTAACGAAATTGGAACCCGACATTAACAAATTGTTAACACTCCACCAGCCTCAACCATCTCATTAATTTTTTTATATATTATTAATTTTGTGTTTATCTCATTATTTTTTATTTCTTATTGATTCTGTTTTTATTTTTAAAATTTTAATAAACAATTTTATTGTACATTTGGTTGTCGTTTTAATAATTTCTGCTTTATGATTTTTAATAGATAAATAAACAAATAAATCAGGTACAGATAATATGCAACAATATTTTAATATTTCATCCAAAATTAATTATTATGGACTAGGGGGGGGGGGCGTTGAAATTTTTGTTGTCTTCTAAAGGGGACGATGGTCCAGAAAATGATGCAAATCACTGATCTAGTGGTTATGATGCCTGGCATGCTTCTAGGACACCTGGGTTCGAATCTCACTCAAGGGCAAAACCAAGCTTTTTTCAACTAATTATTTCTGGTAATGGATTCATTTCATCGTGGCATACCATATTTAGAACATTTTAATAGTGGTAATAATAATAGAACTCTGCTATTTTGATAGCATTTAATCATTTCAATGTCATTCGCGGAACGCCAGTGTGCCGCATTTGATTAGTGGAGAACCTCTGCAATAATATATTTGAAACATTTTTGAAATTCAACAATTGATGACCATAATATCGCGGAAAACAAAAACAATGATACCTAATTTACAAATCTTTCGCTGTATACGAGTATTTATATAATAAATGCCCTATTTAATTTGCATTTAAATACTTTTATTATATTTGAGTTATTTTTGTACTTATTTTTAGATATTTGGGAATGAATGCAACGACAGAATTGGCGTAGGCTCGCGATACAGTTGCTGAAAACAATTGTTAATATTAACTTATTAAAGAAGGATACAATTTACACTGCTTTTTAAAGTTCGTTTCGAACCGATGTGAAGTTGAGGAGATTTTCAGACTACTTTTGTAAAATAATAATAAATACTCCCTCAAGCAGCTATTGTATACAAATTTATATAATTTTATTAGTGATAAAAAAATAAAAAAAATAAAAAAAAAGCAAAAAAATACAGTGTGATTATAAAGGAATAGACATATTTTGAAGTGTTGCATATTATTAAGTATACTGGTTTTCGTAAATTAAAGAGGAACTCTGTGTCATGTTAATGGGAAGCTAATGTCGAAGCAATGTAAATTCTAAAATAGGATTTCTTTGTTTGGAAAATTGTGTTTGCAGATAAAGATCTCAATCAAATAAATCAATATCTCGATTTTCAAAAATATTCGTTCGTATTTAATGAGTTATCGAAGTTTGAATATTTAGCGATAACAATGCCAGTCTTAGGAAGCTGATACAAAACTGATGAAGAGTGAAAGAATTCTTTACACAAACTTGTAAAATACACACTTACAATACTTATTAAATAAAAATAAATGAATAAATACTCTCTAAAGCAGCTGTTTGCGACAGTGTCTGACAGTTTATATACTCTAGTAGAAGTTCCATGAAAATGGCGGGATCTCAGCAGAAAAGCGACACGATCATCCATGCCTTATCCATGCCTGAGTTGAACTCAGGTTCCATAGGTCCAGTAGCCAAGCGTGCTAACCACTCGGCCGCGGGACGGCTTTTTACTTTTATAGTTGCAATGAATAGAAAACTGTTCTGAAATGCTGAATCCGTTAAAGAAGTTTTTCAGAATCCACGTGGAAACTTCTTTAACGAATTCAGCAGAAACGTTGTGGCAGCCCAACAACTAATTAAACAACTGCATAATTAAACTCTCGAAAACATTCTTATTCCTCATTAAGACCTAGGTTTTGAGAAAAGTAGAAAACGGTTTCAGACATTGAGGTCGTTTAGAATTTAAACTTAAATTTTTTGAATGTAAAAAAATGTCAGCACTGCCTATACCAATCATCATTGGAAATCTGCTTTAATATTATCCCTTTTTACGTTTTATGATTGATATACAGGATGTTTCGAAATTCTCTGCATTGCTTTCATGACAGTGTCGAAGCATTGATTGTCGTACATGTTGAAAGATTCCGGAATTCTCTGACAATGAAACGGATGTAACTGCTGCTCGTGCAACACTTTTCACACGAGGGCGTGGTTCACACCGACGCTACTTGCAACAGCTCTCATGCTTGTGCCTGGATTGTCCTCAATCCGCTGTAGGATCTCTTCTTCCATGCCAGGAGTGCGCATGATTCTTTCCCGACCAATGTCATGCATGTTTGCATGGAATGTTCCAGTTTCTCGCATTTGCCGGTGCAAATGTTTGGTGGTTTGTCACACGTCTGTTTGGAAAACACTGTCGGTACAACCTCACAGCAGCTCCTCCATTTCCATTGGCAGCCCCATATGCCAGATACATGTCAGCCATCTCAGCAGTCCTGAAACACTCCATGTTACACGTAATATGTCTGATTTACGAATGCCGAAGGCAAACCAAGTAGGTTCTCCGTTCCCACTTCGCCCCTCTAACCAATTGCAGCTCTGCCAAACAGCGCCCTCTAGCACCGAAGGGTTACGTCAGCGGATATACATTCAAGGACGGAAAAGGTTTGTCTTGGTGTTCCCTATCTCTCATTGAAATTTGTACAGCGAGTTTTGAAACATCAGTCTGACCTTAAGCCGTCCCGTGGCCGAGTGGTTAGCACGCTTCGGTATTGATCTAAGTAACCGGGTTCGAGCCCCGGGTAAGGCATGGATGTGTGTCGTTTTTCTGCTGAGGTCCTACCATCCTCACAGATCTTCTACTATGGAATAATAAACTGACAGGCTCCTGTCAGACCTCTGTGGAAAGCAGCTGCTTGAGGGGGTATTTATTTTATTTTATTTATTTTATATATATATATACATATTTAATTATTTAATACACTTTTTTTTTGCAACCTTACTACGATACAAGTGAAACTTTCTGCTGACTTAAAATTCGCAACATTTCGGTATCATAGAGATAAACAGTAAAATGTGTGATAAATAGGTAGGTAGATTTCGAACTGAAGAAAAAATGTAAGGTTTTGAGGCGAGCTATTAAAAACGTAAAGCTCTCCTAAGAAATAGATGGATATGAAATGAAATCTGTAACCTAAATAAGCCAAGCTTTTAAAATATTTACGTAGTTAGGTAAGGTTGAGATATTTTATCTCTCTGAGCGTCACGTTTTTGCTCATGATGGTACTAAATGGCCAGGTCACAATGACCCCAATGGCTCAGAGAAAGTTTGAGGTGGAAGCACCCTTTACAGCTGTTAAGAGAGATGTCAGTGATTATACATTCATAGACGGAAAAGGTTTGTCTTGGTGTTCCCTATCTCCCATTGAAATTTGTACAGAGAGTTTTGTACGTATCATGGTTATATAATAACAATAAAGATACATATAAGGAATGTTTACGGCCTTCTGTTCTAGGAGGCTTGGATTGTTTTACCTCTGATCGGCATTTTTTGCACACAATGGACCAAATGGCCAGGTCACAAGGATCCCGAGTGCTCAGAGATGTTTGCCAGTGGAAGAGGACCCACTGGAAAGCTGTTAGGAGAGACGGTAGCCTCCATTCAAGGCCATCCAGTGGGTTCTTTAACGTGTACATGGTATGGCTTTGCATTCCATCCAATGGAGGTGGCATTTGGAAGTCGAGCGTACCTCCCTACTAACCTAGGGCAGGTAGGTTTGATGAGATAGATCTGAACGCGGGACCAGGCGGGACTCCAACCTGATAACTGTAGGTTATGAATCCTGGAGTACTATACACTCTAGCCCTATACTCTTCCCCCCTATTATACATACTGAAGCGCTATACACTAGGACAGCGGTGAGTCACCCCGTCGCTGTCCTAGGAGGTGTTGGCTCAGCCAAGTGCTGACGGAAGTTGAATATCACGCAATCGATGAACCCGAAATTGAAATCTGTTGAACATAAAATGAAAACAGTTTCTTGATATTTGAAACACGTAGTTACTTCTGTTACTTAATTATTTAATAAAATATAGCAATTTGAAATATGGGTATGCTTTTCGAATGGTCATTTAGAATGAGCCTTTGGATGATTTTATCGTTTGTGAGAACTCTCCCCCCCCTCAGAATGAAAGCAAGTGAAGTAGTGGCCAGGATTGAAACGGGTCCATGCTCCCACGCTTCCTGTTGCTCTCATCATCCCACGAGGAGTGACGTGCACCAGATCCATCTCCAGTGCAACGAGTGTTCCTCGTTCTCTGTTGATGTTGTCTTTAGACCTCTCCAAAGTGCACACTTCTTCTTTTGACTGTCACGGACCCGAAAGTTTTCGCCCTCATCGGAAAACGAACAATCTAATATTCGAGTCAATTTATTCTGGCACGAGCTCCGACTAGAAAAGAAAACGAGAGCTGCAGGGATTAAAGCGAAGTTGGCTGTAAATATTTATCATCCTCGAGTTATGGCGATGACGTATACAAGAACAGATGTCGGTGATGCTGGAGCAAATGAAATGATTCATCCTTTGCGATGATTAGCTGATTCTTCGCATTTCCGTTCTTGTGAATTGTCGCTTCCGCCTTCGTTACAGCAAATGAAGAAGGAAAGTAGACTGGTTTGTCATCATTGAGAAGATATTTAAATTATTTTAATTTCGGAAGTGAAAATGAACGAGATCAATATTTCTCTTATTATTTAACAACTGAACACATAGTATACGACAACGTAAGATACATGAGTAACTAACATCAAATTTAAAACAAATGAAGATAGATATATTAATAATGTTAACTCTACAAGAAATTGTATATAAAAATATCTCGATGCATGCAAGTGTTTTCAACTCATAGCTGGATTCAAATTTTACATCCTCCTCCTTCTCAAGCAACCATAGGCTACCTTTGTCTCACCTCATTGCCTACAAAGTGTGAGCGAGCGGTCTAAAGACTGATGGGATCGGAAGTTAGTAATGTAGAATAAATAAATACACCTATCCCTCGATTTACACTGAAGATAGGTTCCGCACAAAACCGTGTAAATCGAAATCTTGGATTTTGCTATGTAAAACCGTGTAAAACGAAAAAAACACTAAAATGTGCATAATTCAGTCATTTATTTACGTAAAACAAAAGCAAGACATCTTGAAAAACATAAAATTACACTTCATTCATAAAATAACAAATATGTGTAGGTAATATAAGTACATATTTAATTCATTTTACATTAGGAACAAAAAATATAAGATCCTTAAAAAAATAACAATAAGTTTACTGTCATCAGTTTCATGGACTATCAGTCTTTTCTTCCTAATTGATATCATGTCACTTTCATCACTCGATAGTTCGTGATGCGATTCTGGTTCAATGGTTGATGAATTAGGGACAATCTGAGATCGACGAGACTTTGTAGAGAAATCGACGAGACTTTGTAAAGAAATCCGTAATTAACAATTGTGTAGATTTTTTTGTTAAATCTTTACAGACCTCCTCATATTGATTTAAGCACTTACTAATATCCCGCTGGAATCGGAGAGCTCGTTCAACATTCGGGTCATTTTGTAAAAAATGATTTCCCAATTTTCTCCCCAATTCAAGTCCTACGCTGATGACTCTTGCTGTGAACGCAACTGGTTCAGATTGCTCTTCATCAGGATCATTGTCTTCATCACGTTTATTTGTTTCATGAATCATGTTAACTAAATCATCCTCATCTAGTTCTTCATGAGCCATTATTTCTTCAATATCTGCCTCAGCTAAATACTCAAAACCTTCTCCTCCTATAGTATGCGCCAACTCAGTGATCTGAGAATATTCATGCTCTAATGGTAAATCTATAATTCTCACCTTCAACAGCATCTGGCCATATTGCTTTCCAGCAGGTATTGAGCGTTGATTGTTTAATCTAGGTATAGGACAGTCCAACATGCTTAACACAATCTAAGATTGTAAATTTCTTCCAAGCATCCATAAGAGTAAGAGATCCATCATTCTCCATTTGTTCTAAAATATACCTGAAGGTTTGCTTGATATACAGTGCCTTGAAAGTCGAAATTATCCCTTGATCTAACGGCTGTAATAAGGAAGTTGTATTCTTTGGTAAAAAAACAATTTGTACATTTTCGTGTTGTAAATCTTGAGTTGTAATCTTCGTGTTGTAAATCTTGTTCAAACAAGTTATGAAACCATTCATTGAAAACCATGGCAGTGACCCATGCTTTCTTATTAGCCATCCAATGAAAGGGAAGGTTTTTGATTTTTGTTCCTCTAAATGAGCCTGGTGTTTTCGATTTGTTAATAACCAATGGTGTCATTATATGATCGCCTGAAGCGTTGCTACAGAAAAGAACTGTTATACGACTTTTCGCTGCCTTATGACCACTAGCTGATTTGTGAGCTTTAGCAAAATAGGATATTTCTGGCATTTTTTTTCCAGAATAACCCGGACTCGTCAGCATTGAAGACCTGGTCAGGAGTGTAGGAGATGTCGGCAATGATTTCAGCAAATTTTGCTGGATATTGTTGTGCTGCATCCGAATCAGCAGATGCTCTTTCACCTTTCAATCTTAGATTATGTAAAGAATGTCTTTGTTTAAATCTCTCGAACCAACCATGGCTTGCGGAAAAAGATACCTTCTTTTCATCTGGCGAAGTCGACGGTAACTGATTCTTAAGTGTTCATAAATCTTTAAAGGCTTATTTGTAATGGCACTGGTATCAATTGGAACCCGCTTTTGAGTTTGGTCTTCTAGCCATATCACTAAAGCCTTTTCCATATTTTCCATTGTAACATCTCTTACATATGAAATTGTGCTCATACTCGTGCAAGATCCAGCTGCTACACTTTTTCTAACGGATTTCTTCATTTTTTATTATTGTCCTTATTGTGGCTTCATTCATGGAGTAAAATTTAGCAAAATCTGTTACTCTTTCTCTATTACGTAGATGATCTAATATTTTAATTTTTGTTTCTAAAGAAATAACTTTTCTTTTCATTTGATTTTTTAAAAATCTTTTGGCATTATAACACCTTAAAAAATTTACGTAAATCATAAAAATGCCAGAAAAACTATAAATGTTGGAAACCTACCGGTAGATATTCCAATAATAAAATAAAAAAATTCACAATGATGTAAAGCTTTGTTGGTAAAATGATACTGCACTACTTGACATGAACCATATAGCTTTACTATAGTGAAATACTACGGGGATTCCCCGTGTTGTAAAATATAAGGGAATCCCCGTCCCCGTTGTTGCCAGTGTTACCAAAGGAATGAGATTAAAATATGACTTGAACTATATATGCAGCCGAATATACATTTTTACCAGTTTTTTTAAATCCGTTATTTTATCAACCGTGTAAAACCGAAATCGTGTAAAACAGGCACCGTGTAAATCGGGGGATAAGTGTACCTGAAAAGTTGAGCCACCTAATTCTTAAGATTCTGCGTAAGTATCTAGAATTAAAGGCATCGTTTCTTGTTGTTTTGCTTTCAGAGTGTCCACTTTCAGAGGGCTTCACTACCATAACTAACCCTAGAAAGAACCAAACTATTGTACAGACTAATGTTAGTCTTCAGATGTATACGCTTATTTATCCACACACTCTCCAAAATTTCTTAAAAGTCCCAGGAACAATACCTATTCGTCTGTTTATCTCATTGCGCACATCACCAGTATCTGTTAAAAAATCCCAAGAAAATTGCACTGAGACACTTGCTCAAGAGTGCACCCATTCAGATTAACTGAATCACAGACTGACTGACCAATTTTCATCACTTTAGCTCTCTCTTTGGTAGTAGAGTAGGTTTGGTGATAAACAGTCTGATCAACAGCTCTGATAAAAGATTTCGCATCATCATCATCATCATCATCATCATCATCATCATCATCATCATCATCATCATCATCATCATCATCATCATCATCATCATCATCATCATCATCACCACCACCACCACCACCACCACCACCACCACCACCACCACCACCACCATCCTCCTCCTCCTCCTCCTCCTCCTCCTCAAGCAGCAATGGGCTACGGAGGTCCAACCAGACCGTGCAATTTAGTTCTCCAAGCAAGTCTATCCTGAGCTACATCTACTGCATCTGGCCACTGCACACCAATTCTAACAAGGTCCTGTTTGACATTGTCTGCCCACCGCATCCTAGGTCTCCCCTTCTTTCTGAGGCCTTTAGGCACACTCTTCATAACCCTATTCGCCAATCTATAATTATTCATACGGGCAACATGGCCAAACCAACGGAGTCTCTCTCTGCACAATATGCTGCTTAAAGGAGGTTGCAAACTCCTTTGCCTAATCTCATCATTAGTTACAAAGTTGAACCACCTGATGCCCAAGATACTGCGTCTGGAATCAAAAGCATCTAGTTTCCTGTTATCTTGTTTACAAAGTGTCCAAGTTTCACTACCATAACTAACCCTAGAAAGAACCAAACTATTGTACAGTCTAATTTTAGTCTTTAGGTGTATACGCCTATTTCTCCACACTCTCCATAGGTTCTTAAAAGTCCCAGCAGCAATCCCTATTCGTCTGTTAATCTCATGCCGCACATCACCATTATCTGTTACATAGCTCCCAAGATAATTAAACTGTGACACCTGCTCAAGACTGCAACCATTCAGATTAACTGAATCACAGCCTGCCTGACCAATTTTCATCACTTTAGTTTTCTCTCTGTTTATAACCAAACCTACTCTACTACCAGTCTCATCAACAGCTCGAATGAAAGAGTTCATCTCATCAACATCATTTGCCAAAAGGGCTAAATCATCAGCATAATCTAAATCAGAAATTCTCGTATCTCTAGCCCATTTAAGGCCAAAATCTTTCCTTTGAAGTGAATATCGCATAACATAATCAATAACCAAGCAAAAGAGAAAAGGAGACAAAATGCACCCTTGTCGAACATCAGAAGTAATGCTAAACCAATTGCTACAAGCCTTACCAACTCTCACACACGACTCAATGTTATTATAGAGAGCTTTCATAATGTTAACTAACTTGTCTGGTATACCATATGATTTCACAATCAACCACAAATTATGACGATCAACAGAGTCGAAAGCCTTTTTGAAATCAACAAAGCTAGCAACCAAAGGTTTCTGAAACTCTAAACATTTCTCAAGAATCTGCCTAAGTGAAAATATCTGATCCACACATCCCCTACCACTTCTGAATCCACATTGCTCATCACGCAATTGACTGTCAACCAGATCCTTAATTCGATTAAGCACAATCATGGAAAGAACGTTACCGGGAACAGATAGTAGGCTGATACCCCTATAGTTATCACAAGAACTGCGATCACCTTTTTTGAAAATAGGGATAACAATAGCTCTGGTAAAATCCTTAGGAACCATGCCTTTATCATAAAAGAGATTCAGAATTTCAGTCATCCAAGTGGTAACCGAAACATTCCCAGCTCTAAGCATTTCCGTAGTAATTTCATCTACCCCTGGGGATTTATGGAGTTTAAGTTTAGAAACAGCCAAAATGATTTCAGATTGGGTTATAGGGCCAACACTAAAGCCACCAATGCATCTATCATCATTGCAAACAATGGGAGTAGAACTAACTACATTGTTTAGAACATCACTGAAATGCTCAGCCCACCTAGCCATGACAGAATCCTCCCCTTCTATAACCTTACCTTGTTTCTCCTTCAATCCTTGTATGCCTGTCCGTTTTCTACCTCACAAAACATTAACTATCTGGTACAGCTCTCTGCTGTTGTGCTGTGTCTAACTGCTTCCTCGGCTTTGTCAGCCAAACCATCAAGCCAAAGATTCTTATCAGCAGCTAACTGATCCTTTACAAGTTTATTAAGGTCTCTGTAATACTTTCTATTAGGACTAGTAGGGTATTGATTAAGGGCATTCCTGCAGTTCTTTCTTTCCGAAATAAGCTCAAGTGCCTTATCACTCAGATAATTTTGCCTCTTCTGCTCCTTTTTTCCTAAAAGAGTACTGTTAGTGTCCAAAAAAGCCTGTTTAGAATGATCCCATTCTTCCTCAACTTCAGTAGTAAGCAAACCATGACTGTCATAATGACTAAGTAACCTATCATGGTAAGCTTTGGCTGTAACTGGATCTTTCAGAGCTTCAGTATTAAAAGTAAATTTTTTAACCCTAGCACAACACTTTTCAAGTTTAAGTTGCAACACACTTTTAACAATGTAATGGTCAGATCCAATTTCAGCTCCCCTATATGCCCTGGTATTCCTAACAGAACTAGCCCATTTGCTGTTAATTAATATGTAATCAATCATATTCTTTTGCAGCCCATCAGGTGAAACCCATGTGTACTTATGTATGTTGCGGTGTTTGTAATAAGTGTTAGTTATTCTGAATCCATTGAGTTTACTTACCTGTAGGAGACGTTGCCCATTGCCATTGCAGCTACCAATACCAAAAGGGCCTATTACTCCTCTCCAAAGGTCAGAGTCAGTACCAACTTTGGCATTGAAGTCACCAATAACAAGGGTAATATCTCCTTTCTTGACAGAATTCAAAATATCCTGAAGTTGTTCATAAAACCTATCCTTCTCATCCTCATCGGCATCCTCAGTGGGGACATAACAGCAGATAACATTCAAGTCTTTAACGCTTGTCTGAAATTTTGCTGTAAGAAACCTTTCATTAATGCACTCATATCCTAGAAGAGCATCGCTAGCGTGTCTGCTGAGAAGCAGACCCACGCCTTGGTGATTCTTATTGTCGTCCCTCCCTGAAAAAAGAAATTTAAGATTATTTTTAAGAATCTGACCTTTATTTGTCCATCTGGTCTCTTGCAAGCCGAGAATATCTAAATTATAACGGTGGAATTCTTGTGTGAGGACATCAAGAGAAAAAGCTCTGTGCAGAGTCCTCACATTCCAACTACCTATGGAGAGAAAATGGTTACTGGGATGTTTAAAGAAACTATGTTTATTGAGAGAGGGAATGCCGACAATATCAAACAGCCCCCTAATCGCAGACATGGGGAAAAGACCCGTTCCCCCACTACTAAAGGCTGAAACCATCTACACTGGAAGACTTCCTCCAATGTAGAATTTGACGATGTCAATAGAAGCAAAGAGTTCAGCTGCCTACGATGACTTCTGCTCAGGATTATCCACCAGCTGATAAACATATCCTGTGAATCTATTCACTTGGGGCTGTCAACCCACAAACAAAAAGAAAACACAGCGGAAAATTTTCCCTGCACAGAAGCCCACCAGTGCATCAAAATCAGGATCCATAATCAAGCTCAGAGCCATATATCTGTCCAGTCCAGTAGGTTTATATGGTCAGCACCAGGACCCTGTGTGGTTGACCACTCCTCAGCAGGGTAGAAAAAAAAGAAAAGTAGCCATAGTAGTCCAGATCAGTAGGCCACACTAATCTGGCAGCCCTCCCCTTCCGTTCACTTTCACAAGAGTGTATCTGTTTTGAAAGTTACTAACGGTCCGCACCACGAGAAGGCGGGGTTGGACATTAGGTGCTAGGCCTGGCTGGTTCTATGCATCATCACAGGGGATTGGTGCAAAGCTCTCCTTCCAGTGACTACCTAGCTACCATTTACAGACCTCATCAACATCTCTAATAAAAGAGTTCATCTCATCAACATCTGTAATAAAAGAGTTCATCTTATCAACATCTCTAATAAACGAGTTCATCTCATCAACATTATTTGCCAAAAGAGCTAAATCATCAGCATAATCTAAATAAGAAATTTGCAGATCTTCAGACCATTTAAGGCAAAATCTTTCCCTTGCAGAGAATTTCGCATAACAATCAACAAAAAAAAAACGAAACTAAAGGGAAAAGAAGACACCCTTGTCGAACATTAGAAGCAATGTTAAACCATGCTTTACTAACTAGCACCTGTTTTAAAAATAGGGATAATAATAGCTCTACTATAATTCTTACGAACAATGCCTTTATCATAAAATATATTCTAAATTTCAGTCATCCATGTGATAACAGAAACATTCCCTGCTCTAAGCATTTCACTAGTAATTTCATCTACCTCCTGTTTTAGTATTAATTTTATCAACCCCTTTTTAGCCAAAATAACTTCAGATTGTGTTATAGGGTCAACCTTAAAGCCAGTAATGCGTCTATGATTATTACAAACAATGTGAGTAGAACTAACCACATTGCTTCGAACATCACTGAAATGCCCAACCCACATAGCCATGACAGAATCCTCACCTTCTATAACTTTACAAAGTTTATCTTTTAATCGCTGTATACTTGTCCTTTTCTTCTCGTAAAACAACATTAAATAACTGGTCCAAATCGCTGATGATATGCTGTCGAGATAATTTGATATCTATTTGCAATGGCGTAATGCATGACATACAGTACCACCCTATAACAATAGACTGAATGAAAAATTATATTTTAATCCGCCAGAAGTGCATAATCTTTAAATATCTTTTTTAAATTTAGAACATTTTATAATTCAAATTAAAGACAGGTTTAGGCAGTGGTGCAATCCCAATAAAAGTGGCATTACGGCAAGCTCAGTCATTCGAGATGCGGCCCTGTCTATAGTGCAGCCATACTGTTTGTCCTTGAAGGACAACACGCTGTTTGTCCTTGAAGGAAGGCTGCAGTCTGTCTCCTAACAGCTGTCAAGTGGATTTCCTTGCCCTACCTTCTCCACACCCTTGGACTCCTTGTGACCCATTGTGTTATAAAAGAAAGTGCCGCTCAGAAGTAAAACAACCCAACTGATCCGCGTACTCAGATCTCATTCCACAATTAAAGGATTCAGGGTTGTGCAGTCAAGTTGTATAAATAAAGACCAGTACGCTAAAGGGCGGAGAAATATCGTGCAATAAGCTGCCAGATGTTGCGAACTGGCGATCCGGGTTCATATTAACAATCTACAGCAAGATAGTTCACTCTGAAGAAAAACAAAATACAGGAAATGACATTATTTACAACTTTTGACGACCAAAAATAGTCAAATGTGATATTTAGGTCTGTAAATGGTAGCTAGGTAGTCACTGGAAGGAGAGCTATGCACCAATCCCCTGTGATGATGCATAGAACCGGCCAGGCCTAGCACCTAATGTCCAACCCCGCCTTCTCGTGGTGCGGACCGTTAGTAACTTTCAAAAGAGATACTCTCTTGTGGAAGTGAACGGAAGGGGAGGGCTGCCAGATTAGTGTGGCCTACTGATCTGGACAACTATGGCTAATTTTCTTTTTTTTCTACCCTGCTGAGGAGTGGTCAACCACACAGGGTCCTGGTGCTGACCATATAAACCTACTGGACTGGACAGATATATGGCTCTGAGCTTGATTATGGATCCTGATTTTGCTGCACTGGTGGGCTTCTGTGGAGGGAAAATCTTCCGCTGTGTTTTCTTTTTGTTTGTGGGTTGACAGCCCCAAGTGAATAGATTCACAGGATATGTTTATCAGCTGGTGGATAATCCTGAGCAGAAGTCATCGCAGGCACCTGAACTCTTTGCTTCTATTGGCATCGTCAAATTCTACATTGGAGGGAGTCTTCCAGTGTAGATGGCTTCAGCCTTTAGTAGTGGGGGAATGGGTCTTTGCCCCATGTCTGCGATTAGGGGGCTGTTTGATATTGTCGGCATTCCCTCTCTCAATAAACATAGTTTCTTTAAACATCCCACTAACCATTTTCTCTCCATAGGTAGTTGGAATGTGAGGACTCTGCACAGAGCTTTTTCTCTTGATGTCCTCACACAAGAATTCCACCGTTACAATTTAGATATTCTTGGCTTGCAAGAGACCAGATGGACAGATAAAGGTCAGATTCTTAAAAATAATCTTAAATTTCTCTTTTCAGGGAGGGACGACAATAAGCATCACCAAGGCGTGGGTCTGCTTCTCAGCAGACACGCTAGCGATGCTCTTCTAGGATATGAGTGCATTAATGAAAGGTTTATTACAGCAAAATTTCAGACAAGCGTAAAGACTTGAATGTTATCTGCTGTTATGCCCCCACTGAGGATGCCGATGACGATGAGAAGGATAGGTTTTATGAACAACTTCAGGATATTTTGAATTCTGTCAAGAAAGGAGATATTACCCTTGTTCTTGGTGACTTCAATGCCAAAGTTGGTACTGACTCTGACCTTTGGGGAGGAGTAATAGGCCCTTTTGGTATTGGTAGCTGCAATGGCAATGGGCAACGTCTCCTACAGGTAAGTAAACTCAATGGATTCAGAATAACTAACACTTACTACAAACACCGCGACATACATAAGTACACATGGGTTTCACCTGATGGGCTGCATAAGAATATGATTGATTACATATTAATTAACAGCAAATGGGCTAGTTCTGTTAGGAATACCAGGGCATATAGGGGAGCTGAAATTGGATCTGACCATTACCTTGTTAAAAGTGTATTGCAACTTAAACTTAAAAAGTGTTGTGCTAGGGTTAAAAAATTTACTTTTAATACTGAAGCTCTGAAAGATCCAGTTATAGCCAAAGCTTACCATGATAGGTTACTTAGTCATTATGACAGTCATGGTTTGCTTACTACTGAAGTTGAGGAAGAATGGGATCATTTTAAACAGGCTTTTTTGGACACTAACAGTACTCTTTTAGGAAAAAAGGAGCAGAAGAGGCAAAATTATCTGAGTGATAAGGCACTCGAGCTTATTGCGGAAAGAAAGAACTGCAGGAATGCCCTTAATCAATACCCTACTAGTCCTAATAGAAAGCATTACAGAGACCTTAATAAACTTGTAAAGGATCAGTTAGCTGCTGATAAGAATCTTTGGCTTGATGGTTTGGCTGACAAAGCCGAGGAAGCAGTTAGACAGCACAACAGCAGAGAGCTGTACCAGATAGTTAATGTTTTGTGTGGTAGAAAACGGACAGGCATACAAGGATTGAAGGATAAACAAGGTAAGGTTTTAGAAGGGGAGGATTCTCTCATGGCTAGGTGGGCTGAGCATTTCAGTGATGTTCTAAACAATGTAGTTAGTTCTACTCCCATTGTTTGCAATGATGATAGATGCATTGGTGGCTTTAATGTTGGTCCTATAACACAATCTGAAGTTATTTTGGCTGTTTCTAAACCTAAACTTCATAAATCCCCAGGGGTAGATGAAATTACTACGGAAATGCTTAGAGCTGGGAATGTTTCAGTTACCACTTGGATGACTGAAATTCTGAATATCTTTTATGATAAAGGCATGGGTCCTAAGGATTTTACCAGAGCTATTGTTATCCCTATTTTCAAAAAAGGTGATCGCAGTTCTTGTGATAACTATAGGGGTATCAGCCTACTCTCTGTTCCAGGTAAAGTTCTTTCCATAATTGTGCTTAATAGAATTAAGAATCTGGTTGACAGTCAATTGCGTGATGAGCAATGTGGATTCAGAAGTGGTAGGGGATGTGTGGATCAGATATTTTCACTTAGGCAGATTCTTGAGAAATGTTTAGAGTTTCAGAAACCTTTGGTTGCTAGCTTTGTTGATTTCAAAAAGGCTTTTGACTCTGTTGATCGTCATAATTTGTGGTTGATTGTGAGATCATATGGTATACCAGACAAGTTAGTTAACATTATGAAAGCTCTCTATAATAACACTGAGTCGTGTGTGAGAGTTGGTAAGGCTTGTAGCAATTGGTTTAGCATTACTTCTGGTGTTCGACAAGGGTGCATTTTGTCTCCTTTTCTTTTTAGCTTGGTTATTGATTATGTTATGCGAAATTCACTTCAAGGGAAAGATTTTGGCCTTAAATGGGCTGGAGATACGAAAATTTCTGATTTAGATTATGCTGATGATTTAGCCCTTTTGGCAAATGATGTTGATGAGATGAACTCTTTCATTCGAGCTGTTGATGAGACTGGTAGTAGAGTAGGTTTGGTTATAAACAGAGAGAAAACTAAAGTGATGAAAATTGGTCAGGCAGGCTGTGATGCAGTTAATCTGAAGGGTTGCAGTCTTGAGCAGGTGTCACAGTTTAATTATCTTGGGAGCTATGTAACAGATAATGGTGATGTGCGGCATGAGATTAACAGACGAATAGGGATTGCTGCTGGGACTTTTAAGAACCTATGGAGAGTGTGGAGAAATAGGCGTATACACCTAAAGACTAAAATTAGACTGTATAATAGTTTGGTTCTTTCTAGGGTTAGTTATGGTAGTGAAACTTGGTCACTTTGTAAACAAGATAACAGGAAACTAGATGCTTTTGATTCCAGATGCTTACGTAGTATCTTGGGCATTAGGTGGTTCAACTTTGTAACTAATGATGAGATTAGGCAAAGGAGTTTGCAACCTCCTTTAAGCAGCATATTGTGCAGAGAGAGACTCCGTTGGTTTGGCCATGTTGCCCGTATGAATAATTATAGATTGGCGAATAGGGTTATGAACAGTGTGCCTAAAGGCCTCAGAAGGAAAGGGAGACCTAGGATGCGGTGGGCAGACAATGTCAAACAAGACCTTGTTAGAATTGGTGTGCAGTGGCCAGATGCAGTAGATGTAGCTCAGGATAGACTTGCTTGGAGAACTAAATTGCACGGTTTGGTTGGACCTCCGTAGCCCATGGCTGCTTGAGGATGATGATGATGATGATGATATTTTGATATTCCTTTTGAAAAGTACTTAGTAAGTAGATTTTTTTTATTTATTCCCTTTGCGAATCACGATACACATCTATTTGATCTACCAGCTCATTTTGCTTCCACAACGTAGAATCTTTTTTTTTGGAATAGTGAGATCCTATTTAAGTTTCGGCATACGTCGCCTTTTACTTCCTCCAAAGAAGAGTGAGAGGAGGATGATGAAAAAATTGAAATCGACGAGAACTTCAAAGTATATCATCCTTAAATTATTCATCGTCAAAAGAGATTGCAAACAGTACAAATGTCACCGCCAGAGTTAGGTTTGTTGGGATTGGATTTCATTTGGGAATGTCGTCTGCTCCCTCGTGAAATATTTATGATGGAATATGGCTCGTGCGGATATTATTACGTTTTCAATCTTCTTCGCTTCACGTGAATTACCTCTTCAAACCTCTTACACACCAGCATGAAGCAAAACACGAATATGTCATCCACGGAAACGGTTGCCAGATGTCAATGTTCTAAAAGGAGGACAAAAACGGAGGACAAAGGAGTATATGCTTTCAGTTCGCAAAGTAAAATAGTTTTCTCTTACTAAGTTTATTAAAAGTACTGATTAACAGTTCATTCAAAAAAAAAGCATAATAACAATTATTCAGTATACTACAAAAAATAAGACATTCCGTTTTTTATTCATATTTGATAAGCAATCAAGAGTTATTTGACCTTAGCATAAGCAGCAGTTAGTAAACATCTGCTGTTCCAGAAGACAAACTTTGTGTGTTTCTATTAACTCTCAATGAGGAAGTGGTCAGCGGTAACCTGTGTCTTCTATGAGAATGTTTGTACAAACCAGGAGTAGTTCCTGAATTCCTTCGCTTTCCTTTTATGTTGCCAATGAAAAAACAAAACTGATGTTAACTCTCATGGACTCTTCGAAGGCGGAAGCAAAATTCTATGAAAATTTTTAAAGCGCATATGTTTTTCAATCTCGCAGGCAAATTGCACATATTTGGTATTGCAGAAAATACTTACTGTCACAACATTAACAGAAATAATTTAGCATTCACGATTTGCATTTACACTAAATTATTTCACGTTTAACAGTTGGGTTGTATTAGCTCTGAGCTATACTTTTTTGCACACAATATGCTAAAAGGTCAGGTAACAAGGACCCGAAGTCTAAGAGAAGTTTTGGGGGAGGGGACGCGCCATAGAGCTGTTAGGAGACAGATGGTAGCTTCCCTTAAAGCCATACATTTTGTTTTTTAACGTGCACAGGGTAAGGCAACACTACAGACGCGGCCACAGCTTAATGTCCCATCCGACGGACGGCAAGTTTTCCAAGCCGCCGTACGTTGGATAATAATAGCATAGTGACCGAGGGCAGACGCGTAGTTTTGTGGAGATAAATCTCAATGCTGGCCCAAGAGGGACTCGAACCTGTGAAATGCAGATTACGATCCTCGCGGCTACCGCCATCCATCCACAGTTAAGAGGGTATTGTATTATACTCGTGGGTTCAAGAAATTTAAAAAAAGTACAAAAATGGTCTAATTTGAATTTAAAACATACTAAGAGGTTATGCAAAAAAGGGAACATTTCATGCTTTCTCAAAAATTCCGGGAGGACACGAGATAAAAAAGGAGGACATGCCCATCTTTTGGAGGATGTATAGTAAGCTATCCAAGAGGACAGAATTTTGCGCACAGGGAACCTTATTCCTTTTTTTTTTCGGAAGGTTAAGGAACGCAAATAATTATGGGACGAATGGGTGGTAGAGTAATTCAGCTTGAAAATTTGGTTTTATGTAAATGTTCCTAATTTCGAGGTCTCGAAGATTAACATTATACCAGTAAGTTTTTTTCCATTATTCAGCAAAACCGAGATCAAAACGAAATGTTTGTGAGAAAAAATAGAACAGTACTATAAAATTACGAAACTTTCGGGCTGTTGAATTGAGTTGTTTTAACCTCTGAGCATCACTTGTTTTATGGGTTAAATGAACAGGTCACAAGGATGTCAAGGGATCAGGAAAGGATGGGGAAAGGAATCCACTGCATGGCTCTTAGGAGACAGACGGAAGCCTCTCGTCAAGGCCATCTAAGCAGTTTTTTAACGTGCATCCTGCACACGGGATCACGGTTTCCTCCATCAGGCAGACGACTGTTTCTGACCGAGGATAGGGCACAGGAACCCGGGAACTGTAGATTACGAGCCTGGCGTGCTACCGACTGAGACACCCACAACACACCGAGCTGTTGATAAGTGCCGTATTCAATGAAATAGCTCGATAGGACACCTTAAGAGTGTAAAGTAATAACGGTGAAACTGATTTCAAATATCTGTACTGATTGAAGACGGAAACAATCAAAATTAGGGATTGTTTTATGTTTCGGATAATTGCTGCATCTATTTATTTTTTAAATTGGCGAGATAATTCTACTTGTAGTTTGAAACTATTATTGTAACTAAATGAACGCAAATCGCCTCTGGCACATATTGGAAATCTCGTTTCCAAAGACAATGAATTTTTCGTTTACTTTTTCACTCCTTAAAAGTTTTTGTATATATTGTATATATAGTATAAATAAATATATTGTATATAAATGACCTAATGGATGATGAGAGAAAATGCAAAGAGTACAATTTTATTAGTAATTTTACAACATTAAAAGTATTCGTCTTTTATCCGTTAAATTTAAAAACTTGCTTTCATACACCCCTATAAAAAAGAGGGGCAGATTATTGTTGTGAGTGGAATATCTCTTGACACTCTATCATCGAAATTTCTACTATAAAGAGATCATTTGTAATAATCGTTAACATTTTGTCTTTTGCATATTTAGTGATCTCTAACGATATAATTTAAAACTATTTTGGGATTTCCCAAGGTAGTTTTAATTCGGTGATGTAAATACGACAGTATATTCACACTTGAAATATAGTATAATTCATACTTCAAAAGTGTGAATTACACTATTTCATCAATACCTATGCAACACTAAAAGATTTTCTAATTGATCTCTATAAACAGAAAGGTTCGATGACTTGAGATGGATAGACGACAAAGTGAACACATTATCTCATTATTTATTGAAAACGAGATAAAAAGAATCATTATACGGAAACTAACAGTGACCATCCAATAAATATCCGAGTCACTGATCACACACTCATAATCGTCTATATATATTACATACATAAACAAATCGAATGAGGGATTGTAATGTATCAATATCTATCCAATACAAAAATAATTTTTAATATATCTCAGTAAACAATAAAAAAGTGTATCTAGAGACAGACCTAGAGACAGACGAGAAAGTAAACAGCTTTCTGTTACTTTTACTGTTAAACTAATTACTAAAATTACTGTTTAAAGAAAAGAGATGAAAATACTTTGGAGACCATTTGAAACACTTCCTCAAAATTCAAATAAAGATATTGAAAGTTATCTTGAAAGAATAAACAGTGTTTTAGTTGGATTTTTATCTAAAGCAACACTTACTAATTTTTTAACATTTTTAGGTGAGAAAAAAAAAGTTACGTGTTATGTGAAAATTGAATGAAAACCACAAATTTAGCATCGGTTTCATATACCATGGAAAATCAATATTACTATGACATATTATTTGTATGAATCGGGAAAAAAAGTTGATTTTTGAAATTTGTTCGAATGTTTCCGTTTCGCAATACCCTGCAACTTCGGCTCTTTTTCAAGCCCATTGGGATATCCATCAAATTGAAGGATTTCGGAAAATGTAACTTTTTCACACGAGGAGATAATATTCGGGAAAAGACAGATGTTCTAATTATTTCTGAGTTCCATTTACAAAACTGAATGACTTAGATTATGACATTTTAATTTATTTCTGTTTGCATTTTTCGCGAAGCACATCTTCGTCAACATCGATCATCCCTATCATGACATTTAACGCGTGCAAAGTGCTCGCGATGCATAAGACATATTTACGAAAGACCGCAATATTATAAAATGTTTTATTGACCAAGTCGACAAATCAATAGAAAGGGTAATACATCTACATTGTGTCCTCAGATTTCTTAGAAATAATGCGTTTTGAACAGAATGTATTCTTACAGAACGTATTTTGCGGTGGCTGTCGGCGTAAGGTTACCTTTTGCTTTGACTGAACACGTAAAGGTCTTCTCTTTTGCCTGGACTAAATACGTAAAGTTATCTTTTGTTCTGAATGAAGGTAAAGTTATCTTTTGCTGTAAAGAAAGCTAAAGTTATCTTTTGCTGTGACTGAAGATATAGAGATGTAAATTTTGCTGTGACTGAAGATGTAAAGATGTAAATTTTGCTGTGACTGAAGATGTGACTGAAGATGTTTTGCTGTGACTGAAGATGTTCTGTGACTGAAGATGTTATCTTGCTGTGAAAGACGTAAAGTGTTATCTTTTGCTGTGAAAGGCATCTTTTTGTGATTAACTTTTCCGTGACTGAAGAGTGAAAGTTGCGATCCTTTTCCGTGACTGAAGAGTGAAAGTTGCGATCCTTTTCCGTGACTGAAGACGTTCAGTTATCTTTTGCTGTGACTGATGATGTAAATCTTTTGGTGTGAAAGACCTAAATTTATCTGTGCTCCAACAGAATATTGAAAGTTGCCAAGTTTTGCTGTGACTGAAGGCACAAAGTTGCTATTTTTGCTGTGACTGACATCCTGAAGTTGCCATTTTTGCTGTGACTGACAGCTTGAAGTTGGTCTTTTCCTGTGAAAGACGTTACCTTTTGCTGTAACTGAAGATGTAAAGTTGCTATTATTTGATGTGACTGACGACCCAAGGTTATTTTTTGCTGTTACTGACGACTTAAAATTATTTTGCAGTATTTGAGAGATTTTAATAGGAAATAGCGGCACTTATTCTGTTCTTCTTTGACTGTTCTACAAGAAAACTTGGAAATAAATTCATACCTTTTACACTGAGATCTGCTGCGACAAGTGATTTTGTTAAGTAATAAAGGACAAAGCTTGCGGAAAACAAGTGTTGGCTTTATACTTTAGCTTCTTATATTTGAGTAAATGGAAACATTCGAAATTCAATAATTTCCTGTGTTATATTCTCCGGGTTTCCTAACAGAGTGCGTTGTGGCTCAAATGTACGCTAATGGAATAAATTTCGCAAAGAAAATTATTTTAATTACTTTAAAGATTACAAAGGCTTTCAGAATTGTTTGGAACTTTGTTATATTTAATAACAGTGAGATACTATATAAGGTAACCGTGATCGTTAAAATTCGGAACACCTTATAACTTGATTTAGAAGAGTAAAGATGATGAACTAAAACAGGTTCTGCAAATATCTTCAACTGTGTTTAAACAGACTATTGGTGATCTCTCTGTTTTAAAGTTTGTTTCTCCTGATAGAAGGCGGAACCGAAAGAGTTAAAAGCTTTCATTCCATACTGTTTGGACGATTAATGGAATTATTAGCTTTACTCACTATTTGTGTTTTTTGAATCGTACGGCTCAAATATTTTTCGATAAAAAATTAGCAGATATTATTTAATGTAATGGACCACAAACGAATTCAATGCGTACCAGTTTTGAAAATCAAAAACGTACTTTTAAAATTTGATGTTCAAAAATAGGAGTTTGATTAATATACAGTTTATTTTTAATTCAATAAAACTCGTAAGATGCTGCCTATAAACGAAACGCTTAAGCGTCGTTCAAAGGATGCGAAAAGGGGAATTTGTATTCACAGATCAAAAAATACCATCCACCAGATTTCAGTCCCATTTCTTCCGAGTGAGGAGACTGAATTGCGATGTTCAAAATATGATTTGAAAATCCTAACGAAAACATTGGTTTTTGCAGGATTAAATGTTTTCAGAAGAAATTCTAAAAGACAAAAGTGGATTAAAAAAATAGTGGCATTTTTTTTCATTCTGGCGATACATTCGTCCTTCCTCTATTCGGTATCCCTTTTGCTGGTCAGACCATTATTATTGACAAGCTTTGGATCAAAGGTGGATATTTCAGCGGGATTAATCGCAACGGTTCCTTTTGTATTGTGGCACAGTATGCGAGTTCGACGACCTCGCTTGTTGACTTTGTTCGCGAATTTGATTGAATTTAATAACGACCGATTTCCGATCGAAAAGCGACAGTCTTTGAACATATGGATTGTATTCTGTATCGTCTTAATCATTTTACATCCTTTTATGGGAGAAATAGCAGCTGCATTTCTTGTTACAGAGGCAGAATTCGGCGATTTGATAGCATTTTACATGTTTGGCTTCAGATGCGAAAAAAAAATGCCCTTATGCAATGCTCTGTTCGTTTATTTCTTTTGTTTGCTCTATATGGCTAATGGTCTGTAAATGGTAGCTAGGTAGTCACTGGAAGGAGAGCTATGCACCAATCCCCTGTGATAATGCATAGAACCGGCCAGGCCTAGCACCTAATGTCCGACCCCGCCTTCTCGTGGTGCGGACCGTTAGTAACTTTCAAAAGAGATACTGTCTTGTGGAAGTGAACGGAAGGGGAGGGCTGCCAGATTAGTGTGGCCTACTGATCTGGACAACTATGGCTAATTTTCTTTTTTTTCTACCCTGCTGAGGAGTGGTCAACCACACAGGGTCCTGGTGCTGACCATATAAACCTACTGGACTGGACAGATATATGGCTCTGAGCTTGATTATGGATCCTGATTTTGCTGCACTGGTGGGCTTCTGTGGAGGGAAAATCTTCCGGTGTGTTTTCTGTTTGTTTGTGGGTTGACAGCCCCAAGTGAATAGATTCACAGGATATGTTTATCAGCTGGTGGATAATCCTGAGCAGAAGTCATCGCAGACACCTGAACTCTTTGCTTCTATTGGCATCGTCAAATTCTACATTGGAGGAAGTCTTCCAGTGTAGATGGCTTCAGCCTTTAGTAGTGGGGGAACGGGTCTTTGCTCTATGTCTGCGATTAGGGGGCTGTTTGATATTGTCGGCATTCCCTCTCTCAATAAACATAGTTTCTTTAAACATCCCACTAACCATTTTCTCTCCATAGGTAGTTGGAAATGTGAAGTCTCTTTACAGAGCTTTTTCTCTTGATGTCCTCACACAAGAATTCCACCGTTATAATTTAGATATTCTCGGCTTGCAAGAGACCAGATGGACTGATAAAGGTCAGATTCTTAAAAATAATCTTAAATTTCTCTTTTCAGGGAGGGACGACAATAAGCATCACCAAGGCGTGGGTCTGCTTTTCAGCAGACACGCTAGCGATGCTCTTCTAGGATATGAGTGCATTAATGAAAGGTTTCTTACAGCAAAATTTCAGACAAGCGTTAAAGACTTGAATGTTATCTGCTGTTATGCCCCCACTGAGGATGCCGATGAGGATTAGAAGGATAGGTTTTATGAACAACTTCAGGATATTTTGAATTCTGTCAAGAAAGGAGATATTACCCTTGTTCTTGGTGACTTCAATGCCAAAGTTGGTACTGACTCTGACCTTTGGGGAGGAGTAATAGGCCCTTTTGGTATTGGTAGCTGCAATGGCAATGGGCAACGTCTCCTACAGGTAAGTAAACTCAATGGATTCAGAATAACTAACACTTATTACAAACACCGCAACATACATAAGTACACATGGGTTTCACCTGATGGGCTGCATAAGAATATGATTGATTACATATTAATTAAATGCAAATGGGCTAGTTCTGTTAGGAATACCAGGGCATATAGGGGAGCTGAAATTGGATCTGACCATTACCTTGTTAAAAGTGTGTTGCAATTTAAACTTAAAAAGTGTTGTGCTAGGGTTAAAAAATTTACCTTTAATACTGAAGCTCTGAAAGATCCAGTTATAGCCAAAGCTTACCATGATAGGTTACTTAGTCATTATGACAGTCATGGTTTGCTTACTACTGAAGTTGAGGAAGAATGGGATCATTTCAAACAGGCTTTTTTGGACACAACAGTACTCTTTTAGGAAAAAAGGAGCAGAAGAGGCAAAATTATCTGAGTGATAAGGCACTCGAGCTTATTGCGGAAAGAAAGAACTGCAGGAATGCCCTTAATCAATACCCTACTAGTCCTAATAGAAAGCATTACAGAGACCTTAATAAACTTGTAAAGGATCAGTTAGCTGCTGATAAGAATTTTTGGCTTGATGGTTTGGCTGACAAAGCCGAGGAAGCAGTTAGACAGCACAACAGCAGAGAGCTGTACCAGATAGTTAATGTTTTGTGTGGTAGAAAACGGACAGGCATACAAGGATTGAAGGATAAATAAGGTAAGGTTATAGAAGGTGAGGATTCTGTCATGGCTAGGTGGGCTGAGAATTTCAGTGATGTTCTAAACAATGTAGTTAGTTCTACTCCCATTGTTTGCAATGATGATAGATGCATTGGTGGCTTTAATGTTGGCCCTATAACCCAATCTGAAGTTATTTTGGGTGTTTCTAAACTTAAACTTCATAAATCCCCAGGGGTAGAAGAAATTACTACGGAAATGCTTAGAGTTGGGAATGTTTCGGTTACCACTTGGATGACTGAAATTCTGAATATCTTTTATGATAAAGGCATGGTTCCTAAGGATTTTACCAGAGTTATTGTTATCCCTATTTTCAAAAAAGGTGATCGCAGTTCTTGTGATAACTATAGGGGTATCAGCCTACTCTCTGTTCCAGGTAAAGTTCTTTCCATGATTGTGCTTAATAGAATTAAGAATCTGGTTGACAGTCAATTGCGTGATGAGCAATGTGGATTCAGAAGTGGTAGGGGATGTGTGGATCAGATATTTTCACTTAGGCAGATTCTTGAGAAATGTTTAGAGTTTCAGAAACCTTTGGTTGCTAGCTTTGTTGATTTCAAAAAGGCTTTCGACTCTGTTGATCGTCATAATTTGTGGTTGATTGTGAAATCATATGGTATACCAGACAAGTTAGTTAACATTATGAAAGCTCTTTATAATAACACTGAGTCGTGTGTGAGAGTTGGTAAGGCTTGTAGCAATTGGTTTAGCATTACTTCTGGTGTTCGACAAGGGTGCATTTTGTCTCCTTTTCTCTTTAGCTTGGTTATTGATTATGTTATGCGAAATTCACTTCAAGGGAAAGATTTTGGCCTTAAATGGGCTGGAGATACGCAAATTTCTGATTTAGATTATGCTGATGATTTAGCCCTTTTGGCAAATGATGTTGATGAGATGAACTCTTTCATTCGAGCCGTTGATGAGACTGGTAGTAGAGTATTTTTGGTTATAAACAGAGAGAAAACTAAAGTGATGAAAATTGGTCAGGCAGGCTGTGATTCAGTTAATCTGAATGGTTGCAGTCTTGAGCAGGTATCACAGTTTAATTATCTTGGGAGCTATGTAACAGATAATGGTGATGTGCGGCATGACATTAACAGTCGAATAGCGATTGCTGCCGGGACTTTTAAGAACCTATGGAGAGTGTGGAGAAATAGGCGTATACACCTAAAGACTAAAATTAGGCTGTATAATAGTTTGGTTCTTTCTAGGGTTAGTTATGGTAATGAAACATGGACACTTTGTAAACAAGATAACAGGAAACTAGATGCCTTTGATTCCAGATGTTTACGCAGTATCTTGGGCATTAGGTGGTTCAACTTTGTAACTAATGATGAGATTAGGAAAAGGAGTTTGCAACCTTCTTTAAGCAGCATATTGTGCAGAGAGAGACTCCGTTGGTTTGGCCATGTTGCCAGTATGAATAATTATAGATTGGCGAATAGGGTTATGAACAGTGTGCCTAAAGACCTCAGAAAGAAGGGGAGACCTAGGATGCGGTGGGCAGACAATGTCAAACAGGACCTTGTTAGAATTGGTGTGCACTGGCCAGATGCAGTAGATGTGGCTCAGGATAGACTTGCTTGGAGAACTAAATTGCACGGTGTATTTGGACCTCCGTAGCCCATGGCTGCTTGAGGATGATGATGATGATGATGATGATGATATGGCTAATGTTTGCGTGATGTCGAATATTGTGACAATGACATACGTTTTCCTTTGCATCTATTTGAAGGTATTGCTTCAGAATTGCCATGACGGCTTGCAGAAAAATGTCTCATTTGCTACCAACAAAATTCTGTTTGTTCAACGATTAAATACATATCGAAAATATCCTCCTCTATTGATATGATAGAAGTTTCACTATCTTTTCCAATATTTGTTATTATAGTTGCAAACTTTTTTCAGCTCCTCATGTTTTTCGGTCTTCAACTTGGCTTTTCCAATTTCACTGTGTCACCCTACGTGCAAGTGTATCTGTTGCTATTATTCTTCAACAGTATCGTATCCTTTTTAAGTATTACCCTATCTGCAGCAATGATCAACGAAAAAGACTTAGAAATCAGAAAAACACTCTCACTCATTTCGGAGAATATGGCAGCATCCTGTGATTGTACAGATAACGTTTTTTTTGTTAATTAGAGAAATTAAAGCGAAAGATGTTAATATTTTGTCGGGGTGGAAAATGTTCTTCTTCACCAGAAGCTTTATCCTCTCCTCCTTAGGAAATTTGCTTGCTTACAGTCTGCTAATTCTTCAATTGAAATAATGAAACAGGAACCTTTGTGATGTATAATTTTAAAGAGATTTAATTGCGTGTAAGTAAATATATTCCTTTCAGTAAATCCGGGCCTGACTGCATTTATACACCGCATATAATATTACATCAACGAAGTTTACAGCTTGAATTTCCTATATCAAAAGATAAAAGAAATGTTTAATGACTTAAAAATATGAATTCATAATATAGCTATAACTTTATGAATAATTATATATCAGCGATGTACAGAAATGGAATACTTCAGAGTGTTATTTTCACCATAATTTAATTTTTGTGATCATTGTAATAACAGTGTCAGAAAGTCTATCTCACTTCCAAAGTGTTATGTCAAAGTGACATCGATTAACTAATTTGTACTTTTGTGACTTTCATACCTATTCATCTGAGCTCCAAGATATTTGTCTCGCCTGTATGGACACCGTATATAGTAATCAAGCATTAAAAGCTCTGAACGCATCTAACAATGGTTTATAAGAGACAAACTGGATTTCATAATATCCCATATAATATCCATACTCGTTACTTTCGTTGGATTGGAGGTGACTTTTATCCGACTTAAAAACATGTTTATAAACTCATTCATAAATACCTCATTATCAAATTCACATCTAGTATTCAGCATAATCAACATAAAAATAAGAGATCACCTCTTTCGATTAATATACCTTTTGCACGAAAAATTTTCAAATATTATCATTCCGTTATATGTTGTGCTGGAAGACTATGAAAAGCCCTTCTCATTGAAATTATAACTTCAACGAATATGTATGTTCCCTCTCTGAGATTGAAAAGGTTTGATTTGCTACTCTTTCCTAAAATACTGTAAATTTTAATGTATTTATCTTGTCTATTATTAGTGTATTGATATTGTATCTTATCTTATTTCTATAGTAGCAAAAATAATAATAATTGTTAAATGTTTTTAATTATTCATTCTGTGTATTGAGTTTGCTCTGACTGATAAAAAGGTTTTTCAAAATATGGAAACACCGACGATGACTGGAGTACACGCAGTGCACCGTATGCATATTACAGGGACGACGTCACCACCGATGTGAGGTATATAAAGAGAAGTACGATGTCGGCTATCACGTAGCAGTGCCAAGGCGCAGATGAAACAGCTGTTGTGGTGTAATTGTCGACAATGTGAGAGCTCATTCTCCAAAAAGACATGATCATTGGTGCACGTCTTGCAGGAGCTTCAGTAACCAGAGAGGCGGAAGCAGTTGGTGTACTACAGGAACTGTATCGAAGATTATGACTATTTATTAAAATAACAGGCCATTGCCTCCAAACGTGCAAATTGTGGGAGCCATATGAAGTTGTCAGATAGAGATAAGCGAACGTTGGCACGGATTGTAAAACTGAAGTACAAAACTACGTCACCGCAAATAGCAGTAGAGTTGAACACCAGTCGGAATGATCCCATTTCCGTCATATAACTGTTCGTCGGGAATCAGTATTTATGGCCGTGCTGCAATCCACAAACATGTGATTACCAACATCAATGTAACAAAACATGTAAGGTAGTGCAAAGAACATAAAAACTGCGATGCTAAAGACTGGCAACGTGTCATCTGGTCTCATGAATCGTGATACACATTGTTTCCCACCACTGGTAGAGTGTCGTGTGGCAAAATCCTGCAGAAACGCACCACCCCGACTGTTTGGTTCCAACTGTGAAGCATGGAGGTGAATCCCTGATGCTGTATGGTGCCATATCATGGCATCCTTACGACCATTTGTTATTCTGCAGGGTCGTGTCACATCCGTAACGTACGAATCCATTCTCGGGAATCACGTGCACCCAATGTTGCTGTCATTGTTACCTAATGTCCATCACTGGTTGCAAGCGGATAATGTACCCATGCATTGTACGAAACGTGTCAAATTGTTGTTCATAGAGCATGAGGATGAGGTACAGCTGGTATTCTGGCTATCTCAATCTCCAGACCTCAATATTATTGAACATTTGTGTGAATATCTGGGGCTCAAAGTCAGATCACACTTTCCACCTCCAGCATCACTGGCACATTTGGGCCATATTTTAGAGGAAAAATGGTCCCACATTCAATTATCGTATGTGCGTGACTTGTATAAGTCTGTTCCACGTCGAATTGCATCTGTTCTTCGTGCCCGAGGTAGGTCTACATGTTTTTCACAAACAGTGCGTGTTTCTATTATTTTGATAAACCCCTTAATATTCCACTCTAAGATCGAAAAGTTTTGATTTACTATTCTTTTCCTAAATACTCTATATTGTAATGTATTTGTATTTGGTATTAGTGTACTGACACTGTACCATCTGTTATTTTTATAGTAGCAATAATAATAATAATAATAATAATAATAATAATAATAATAATAATAATAATAATAATAATAATAATAATAATAATTATTATTATTATTATTATTATTATTATTAAATGATTCTAATTATTCCTTCTGTGCATTGAGTTTGATCTCAATGATATAATCGTCCTAGAGGATCACAACGTGTTTTGTCTGTGCGATGTTTCATCCCGAAGATCTCATCCCCCGACAACGTTTTTTCTCAAATGTCGTATTTCCTTATTGTCTGATTCGAATAATAATATAAAGAAGAAATAAAGTTTCCTATTCGCCCATTGGTTCTTACAATCTTCTTGTTGCATCACACATAGCACTAGGTTCCTGTCTTATCCAGTCCGCTGGGCTAAAAGTAGTCAAAGATCCATTTTATTGCGGCACAACGAATACTGGTTTCATTTCATCACGGCAAAACTAGTAATGCATTCGGTAATAAAATATCACAGGAAAAATCCCTGTAGGCAAGAAATGCGTGAAATAATTAGCTGAAAAACTTGAGTTCGAATTCCACTCAAGACAAAACCAACGTCTCCCAGAAACATGTCGGGTGTGATAGCCACTAGACCATAGATTTCCAACGGGGACGATACCGCCCCCCCAGTGGGCGCTGTAGCCTTCCATTGGGGCGGTAGCGGATCCAGAGGCAAATGGGGGGGGGGGGGGGGTTGAGGCAGTCAAAAGGAGCGGTCAAATAAATAAATAAATATAAAGGAATTTTCTGTGACAACCTTTTTATATCTTCTATTCTGTGGTGTCTTCCTGGTGATTCTGGTCATCCACTACCTCATCCGTCATGTACAGGTTTTCAACTGCAGATTGGACAATAAGTTCCCTGCTACTGCCTACTAGCCTACTGGTACATCTGAAGTCGACTGAGATGCTCTCAAAAGTTCTCTTCAAGATCACAGATTGGATATAAGCTTCAATATGTTTTCCCACTCCAAGTCGCTTTGAGTATGCTTTATGCTACGTAGTTACAATACTTCCCAGGTCAGAACATAACGTATAATATTAACATTACACTTGTGAATTAGGCTCAACTCATTAGCCAGCAGATCATACTTCGTATTCTTTTCAACCTCTACTGCCTGCAGGTTATCCTGAGATGTTATTCCTACTTCAATAATTGTAATCTCATTCAATACCTTAACATGCACTACTATATCAGGCTTATTATGTTGGACATGTGTGTCCGTCCTGATAGGCAAATCAACCTTGATGCAATAAAATATAAAAATAATAAATTTATTATATTTAATATTTTTTTATAATTCGTTTATTAATATAATAAAATACGTTGAAAATACCTGTTTTCATCAATAAATATTTTATCTAGCTATGTAAATTATCTTATTGTTATCGCGTTAATAAGCATTTTTAAATTAGCATTAAGTATAGCTATACCTAATTTGTTTTAGTTTAGAATAGATTGACGGTGACAAGTCCTTGCAAGTTGGTAGGCAAACACCCGTTTCATGCAATTTAACATGTTTCGACAAGAATATGGTACCTTGATTTGACTTGTTTACGGAGCAAGTGCGCCGGCATCGCAAACATGCAAGTTAATGCGTGCACAAATCAAATCTATAAAAGCGATAGCTCTAGGAATGTTTTATTATTTTTATGTGCTTCGCCGTGATAAAGAGTCGTGAGTGATAGGTGTTAGAAGTATTTATAAACATTATTTTTATTACTATCTATAAATCTGTTGAAAAGTTATTTTGTATTTGAAAATGTCTGAATCTACATCTAAAAAGAAATGCGGGCAGTACAGTATTGAGTATTTGAAATATGGATTTACGTACTCTCCTACAAACCAATCATTACCTATGTGTTTAATTTGCCGAAAAGATTTTTCAATTAAAAATAGGCCAGAACTCTTGGTATCCATGTAGATTGTACCGAAAAGTCTTAAAAAATGCTTAAAAAAGAAGTCAGAACTCTTGGTATTCATGTAGATTGTGCCGAAAAGTTTTTTCAAATGAAGTTATGAAACCTTCTAGGCTACAAGAGCATTTAAATAATATGCATGCTGATAAGAAGAACAAAGATTTATCCTATTTTCTAGAACTGGAAAAGCAATATTTTAAACAGCCAACTATGTCAAACCTTTTTGCGTTGTCTTCTAAACAAGATGGTGATGGACTACGAACTTCATATAACGTTTCATTGTTAATCGCAAAAGCAGGAAAACCACACACAATTGGTGAGGAATTAATTTTTCCGGCATTCAAAGAGATATTAAAAACTGTTCTTCATCATAAGACACTGTCAGATATCATCAAAAAAAATCCTCTCAGTAATAATTCAGTGCAAAGAAGAATAGATGAAATGGCAAAAGACGTTGAAATATCATTATGTGATTACTTAAAGACTTGCAAATTTTCCATTCAACTCGATGAATCAACTCTACCAAATAACGAAGTTCTACTCTTATCATACGTACGATTTATAAAAGAAGAAATAATTCATGAAGAGTTATTATTTGCTAAAATTTTGGAATCTGATACAAAGGGAGAATCTGCATTTAATACCATGCAAAAGTTTTTTGAAGAGAAGGAAATTCCCATTTGCAATATTTTGTTTGCTGCTACTGATGGTGCTCCAGCAATGACAGGGCGTCATATGGGTTTCGTAGCGCATTTGAAACAAGCAGTATCAAATGTACTCGCTGTACATAAGTGATTCCCAACCTTTTCTGGACCATCGCCTCCTTTAGAAGAGAACAAAATTTCAACGCCCCCCTAGTCCATAAAAATTAATTTTACATGAAATATTAAAATATTGTTGCATATTATCTGTACCTAATTTATCTGTTTATTTATCTATTAAAAATTATAAAGCAGAAATTAATAAAACGACAACCAAATGTACAATAAAATTGTTTATTGAAATTTTAAAAATAAACACAGAATCAATAAGAAATAAAAAATAATGAGATAAACACAAAATTAATAATATATAAAAAAATTAATGAGATTTTTGGGGCTGGTGGAGTGATAACAATTTGTTAATGTTGGATTCCAATTTCGTTAACATCAATCGCAGATCGCCACGTTCAGTGTTGTGTAGTCTGTTCCTCTTCTTTGACAGTAAATTAGCTACTGCACTGAATCCACGCTCAACCATATAGGAAGAAGGAAATGCGATTAAAAACTTCTGCATTATTGCCCACAATCCAGGGTAGAGAACTGGTATTGATTTTTGAAGCCAGAACTCTTGGTATCCATGTTTGAATTTTACTTTGAGTACTTCGTTAGTCGTGAGTTCTAAGAGTTTCTCTTCCAAATTTGATGATTCTTCAGTATCTGTGCTTGCGAAAGGATCTAAAACCCTGCTCGGTATATTCATGTTTAAAATATCTTGGAAACGCTCAGTAAAATCAACATGAAGAACTTCTAAGTGTTGGCAGTAAGTAAGTAAATCTTCCGGTTTTGCAGAGACTGCTGATAATGTGGGAAAGTGGTTGTATTCACCTCTACCTAGATTTCGTTTGAATAGAAGACGTTTTCCCGCAAAAGCAGCTATGACGTTTTTTGTTTTAATTAAATTCAACTCATCACCTTGCAATTGTAAATTAACTTGATTAAATATTTTAAACAGGTCTGTCAAATAAGCGATGTCATTTTTTGACGTAATAAGGTTTTCGCGCAATTTTTCGTCTCTGTCTTCAAGAATGTCCAGTACTGAGTCAAATAGATTGAAAAAACGATTCAGACAAACACCTTTAGAGAGCCAACGTACTTCTGTGTGCAGCAGCAAGCGATTGTAATGTTCATCATTTTCATTACAAAGCTTACCAAATAATCGGTCATTCAATGAATTGCTTCTAATCTTATTGATTGCTTTAATAACGTAATGGAGCGACGTATGCAGACGTTCATTCAAATTTTTTGCAACCAAATGCTAACGATCAATAATACAATGTACAGCGAGTACATTTGGTACTGCTTCTTTCAAATGCGCTATGAAACCCTTATGACGCCCTGTCATTGCTGGAGCACCCACCATCAGTAGCAGCAGACAAAATATTGCAAATAGGAATTTCTTTCTCTTGAAAAAACTTTTGCATGGTATTAAATATAGATTATCCCTTTGTATCAGATTAAAAATTTTTAGCAAATAATAACTCTTCATGAATTTTTTCTTCTTTTATAAATCGTACGTATGATAAGAGTAGAGCTTCGTTATTTGGTAGAGTTGATTCATCGAGTTGAATGGAAAATTTGCAAGTCTTTAAGTAATCACATAATGATATTTCAACGTCTTTTGCCATTTCATCTATTGTTCTTTGCACTGATTTATCACTGAGAGGAATTTTTTTGATGATATCTGACGGTGTATTATGATGAAGAACAGTTTTTAATATCTCTTTGACTGCCGGCAAAATTAATTCCTCGCGAAAAGTGTGTGGTTTTCTTGCATTGCGATTAACAGTGAAACGTTATATGAGGCTCATAGTCCATCATCATCTTGTTTAGAAGACGAAGCAAAAAGGTTTGACATAGTTGGCTATTTTAAATTTTGCTTTTCCAGTTCTTGAAAATAGGATAAATCTTTGTTCTTCTTATCAGCATGCATTTTATTTAAATGCTCTTGTAGCCTAGAAGGTTTCATAGCTTCATTTGAAAAAAAATTTTCGACAAATTAAACACATAGGTAAGTAATGATAGGTTTGTAGGAGAGTACGTAAATCCATATTTCAAATACTCAATACTGCACTGCCGGCATTTTTTTTAGATGTAGATTCAGACATTTTCAAATACAAATTAACTTCTCAACAGATTTATAGGTAGTTATAAAAATAATGTTTATAATGACTTCTAACACTTATCACTCACGACTATTTATCACGGCGAAGCATATAAAAATAATAAAACATTCGTAGAGCTATCGCTTTTATAGATTTGACTTTGTGCATGCATTAACTTGTATGTTTGCGATGCCGGCGCACTTGCTGCATAAACAAGTCATTTCAAGGTCCCATATTCTTGTCGAAACATGTTAAATTGCATGAACCGCGTGTTTGCCTACCAACTTGCAAGGACTTGTCAACGTCAATTTATTCTAAACTAAAACAAATTAGGTATAGGTATACCTAATGCTAATTTAAAGATGCTTATTTACGCGATTACGAATAAGATAATTTACATAGCTAGATAAAATATTTATTGATGAAAACAGGTACTTTCAACGTATTTTATTATATTAATAAAAGAATTATAAAAATAATATTAAATATAATAAATTTATTATTTTTATATTATTATTGCATCAAGGTTGATTTGCCTATCAGGACGGACACACATGTCCAACATAATAAGCCTGATATAGTAGTGCATGTTAAGGTATCTATGAGATTACAATTATTGAAGTAAGATTAACATCTCAGGATAACCTGCAGACAGTAGAGGTTGAAAAGAAGAGGAAGTATGATCTGCTGGCTAATGAGTTGAGCCTAATTCACAAGTGTAATGTTGATATTATACCTTATGTTCTGACGTGGGATGGTATTGTAACTACGTAGCATAAAGCATACTCAAAGCGACTTGGAATGGGAAAACATATTGAAGCCTATATCCAATCTGTGATCTTGAAGAGAACTTTTGAGAGCATCTCAGTCGACTTCAGACGTACCAGTAGACTAGTAGGCGGTAGCAGGGAACTTATTGTCCAATCTGCAGTTGAAAAGCTGTACATGACGGATGAGGTAGTGGATGACCAGAATCACTAGGAAGACACCACAGAATAGAAGAGATAAAAAGGTTGTCACAGAAAATTCCATTAAATTTATTTATTTATTTGACCGCTCCTCTTGAGTGCCTCAACGCCCCCCATTTGCCTCTGGATCCGCTACCGCCCCCATGGAAGGCTACAGCACCCACTGGGGGCGGTATCGCCCCCGTTGGGAATCTATGATGTACATTGTATTATTGATCGTCAGCATTTGGTTGGAAAAAATTTGAATGAACATCTGCATACCTCGTTCCATTACGTTATTAAAGCAATCAACATAATAAGCCTGATAATTAAGATTAGAAGCAATTCATTGAATGACCGATTATTTGGTAAGCTTTGTATTGAAAATGATGAAGATTACAATCGCTTGCTGCTGCACACAGATGTACGTTGGCTCTCTAAAGGTGTTGGTCTGAATCGTTTTTTCAATCTATTTGACTCAGTAGTGGACTTTCTTGAAGACAGAGACGAAAAATTGCGCGAAAACCTGATTACGTCAAAAAATGACATCGCTTATTTGACAGACCTGTTTAAAATATTTAATCAAGTTAATTTACAATTGCAAGGTGATGAGTTGAATTTAATTAAAACAAAAATCGTCATAGCTGTTTTTGCGGGAAAACTTCTATTCAAACGAAATCTAGGTAGAGGTGAATACAACCACTTTCCCACATTATCAGCAGTCTCTGCAAAACCGGAAGATTTACTTACTGCCAACACTTGGAAGTTCTTCATGTTGATTTTACGGAGCGTTTCCAAGATATTTCAAACATGATTATACCGAGTTGGGTTTTAGATCCTTTCGCAAACACAGATACTGAAGAATCATCAAATTTGGAAGAGGAACTCTTAGAACTCACGACTAACGAAGCACTCAAAATAAAATTCAAACATGGATACCAAGAGTTCTGGCTTCAAAAATCAATACCAGTTCTCTAGCCTGGGTTGTGGGCAATAGTACAAAACTTTTAATAGCATTTCCTTCGTCCTATATGGCTGAGCGAGGATTCAGTGCAGTAGCTAATTTACTGTCAAGGAAGAGGAACAGACTACACATCACTGAACGTGGCGATCTGCGATTGATGTTAACGAAATTGGAACCCGACTTTAACAAATTGTTAACACTCCACCAGCCTCAACCATCTCATTAATTTTTTATATACTATTAATTTTGTGTTTATCTCATTATTTTTTATTTCTTATTGATTCTGTGTTTATTTTTAAAATTTCAATAAACAATTTTATTGTACATTTGGTTGTCGTTTTATTAATTTCTGCTTTATGATTTTTAATAGATAAATAAACAGATAAATTAGGTACAGATAACATGCAACAATATTTTAATATTTCATGTAAAATTAACTATTATGGATTAGGGGGGCGTTGAAATTTTTGTTCTCTTCTAAAGGGGACGATGGTCCAGAAAAGGTTGCGAATCACTGATCTAGTGGTTATGATGCCTGGCATGCTTCTAGGACACCTGGGTTCGAATCTCACTCAAGGGCAAAACCAAGCTTTTTTCAACTAATTATTTCTGGTAATGGATTCATTTCATCGTGGCATACCATAGTCAAAATATTTTAATACTGGTAATAATAATAGAACTCTGCTATTTTGATAGCATTTAATCATTTCACCGTCATTCGCGGAACGCCAGTGTGCCGCATTTGATTAGTGGAGAACCTCTGCAATAATATATTTGAAACATTTTTGAAATTCAACAATTGATGACCATAATATCGCGGAAAACAAAAACAATGATACCTAATCTATTAAATCTTTCGCTATATACGAGTATTTATATAATCAATGCCCTATTTAATTTGCATTTAAATACTTTTATTATATTTGAGATATTTTTGTACTTAATTTTAGACATTTGGGTATGAATGCAACGACAGAATTGGCGTAGGCTCGCGATACAGTTGTTGAAAACAATTGTTAATATTAACTTATTGAAGAAGGATACAATTTTCACTGCTTTTTAAAGTTCGTTTCGAACCGATGTGAAGTTGAGGAGATATTCAGACTACTTTTGTAAAAAAATAATAAATACTCCCTCAAGCAGCTATTGTATACAAATTTATATAATTTTATTAGTGATAAAAAAATAAAAAAATAAAAAAAAGCAAAAAAATACAGTGTGATTATAAAGGATTAGACATATTTTGAAGTGTTGCATATTATTAAGTATACTGGTGTCACCCGCAACTTTTTCCTCTTCGAGGCATACGGTATGAACTTAAAATGTTCCGCGTTTACTAAAATATTTATCTTATCTAGAACTGTATGTCAATAGCTTGATGATCTGACTTCGAAATTTAATGCCTTCAAACAAATATTTTTGAAAGAGTGGCCGAAAGAAGATTTTAGATTCGAACCAGGAACAATCTACAAGCTAGCAATACGCAGTTCCGTATTCTCTAACTGTAGTTGGGACGAGTAGAGATTTCACATGATTGACCAAGACCAAATTTTTGTTTGAACAATAACAAAAATTTTGAATTTATTTAACTTTCACACTTAATAAAGTTCCACCACTGGCTTATAAAGGTGGATGATTTTACATTACAATTAATTGACTAAGTACTCACTCCATTCAGTTAAGCTTGAATTCGAACAACATTCAAACAAAATAATGAAAGTAAAACTTAAAAGTGAAAGTGACAACAAGCAGAGTAAGTTAAATTAAAATAACTCTACCATGTTGAAGTTTCTCCGGAACGAGAACTGTATTCTGCTAAGTTATTGTGATGTGCACACGGCGTAAATTTTCATGAAACACACACTCCAGATTTCTCTGATCGTGGTTTTTCCCAAGCAAAGCAAATTTCTTTAAATCTCGCCTAACGTATTTAGGTAAAAGTTTATCATCTCACTAATTTAAGAGATGTCTAATTTAACAATTTCCCTTCCTGAAACATGGCCTAAAAGTCAGTCCAGTGAATTTCACTAAAGTTGGACTTAGCAAAGAGAGCAAAAGAAAGATAGAAAAAGACGAAACCCTGGTCTGTTAGTCTGATCAACCCACACGGAACTGTTTCTCCCGGGTCGAGCGTGACAATATCTCTCTGGCAACCCCGGGAACTCTCGACCAAAAAGGGCCAATCAGAAGCGAGCCCTGGGCAAAAACCCGACTCCACTTCCATATTTCACAAGTGAGATGGAGCTCTGTTGCCAGCCAATACTCGCCTTCCTCTTGAACGTCAATGTTTGCTTTCGGGCGAGCTGCAATTGTTTCACAAGACACCTCTCGTCTCCGTACATTAGTCAAGTTCCCTCTCGGCAACCAATGTAAACAGATGAAACGGAACCCTGAATGATATTCGCAACCGAGATGTTGCACCCATTAACCTCCGAAGACATCTCCTTCAGACACAAAGTGGTTGCATCAGGATAGAAATGAAATACAGTATATAAGAAAATTAAAATCAATAGGTCTGCGACCTTTCACTGGTTTCCGTAAATTAAAGAAGAACCGTGTGTCATGTTAATGGGAAGCTAATGTCGAAGCAATGTAAATTCTAAAATAGGATTTTTTTGTTTTGATAATTGTGATTGCAGATAAAGATCTCAATCAAATAAATCAATGTCTCGATTTTCAACAATATTCGTTCGTATTTAATGAGTTATCGAAGTTTGAATATTTAGCGATAACAATGCCAGTCTTAGGAAGCTGATACAAAACTGATGAAGAGTGAAAGAATTCTTTACACAAACTTGCAAAATACACACTTACAATACTTATTAAATATATAAATAAATAAATAAATAATCACTTAAGCAGCTGTTTGCGACAGTATCTGACAGTTTATATACTCTAGTAGAAGTTCCATGAAAATGGCGGGATCTCAGCAGAAAAGTGACACGAACATCCATACCTTATCAATGCCTGAGTTCGAACTCAGGTTCCATAGGTCCAGTAGCCAAGCGTGCTAACCACTCGGCCACTGGACAGCTTTTTACTTTTATAGTTGCAATGAAAAGAAAACTGTTCTGAAATGCTGAATCCGTTAAAGAAGTTTTTCAGAATCCACGTGGAAACTTCTTTAACGAATTCAGCAGAAATGTTGTGGCAGCCCAACAACTAATTAAGCAACTACATAATTAAACTGTCGAAATCATTCTTATTCCTCATTAAGACCTAGGTTTTGAGAAAACAGAAAACGGTTTCAGACATTGAGGTCGTTTAGAATTTAAACTTAAATTTTTTGAATGTAAAAAAATGTCAGCACTGCCTATACCAATCATCATTGGCAATATGCTTTAATATTATCTCTTTTTACGTTTTATGATTTATATATAAGGATGCTTCGAAATTCTCTTCATTGCTTCCATGACAGTGTCGAAGCATTGATTGTCGTACATGTTGAAAGATTCCGGAATTCTCTGACAATGAAACGGATGTAACTGCTGCTCGTGCAACACTTTTCACACGAGGGCGTGGTTCACACCGAGGCTCGTGCAACAGCTCTCATTCTTGTCCCTGGATTGTCCTCATCCCCCCGTAGGATCTCTTCTTCCATGCCAGGAGTGCGCATGATTCTTTCCCGACCAATGTCATGCATGTTTGCATGGAATGTTCCAGTTTCTCGCATTTGCCGGTGCAAATGTTTGGTGGTTTGTCACACGTCTGTTTGGAAAGCACTGTCGGTACAACTTCACAGCAGCTCCTCCGTTTCCATTGGCAGCTTCATATGCCAGATACATGTCAGCCATCTCAGCAGTCCTGAAACACTCCATGTTACACGTAATATGTCTGATTTTCGAATGCCGAAGGGAAACACAAGTCCGTTCTCCGTTCCCACTTCGCCCCTCTAGCCAATTGCAGCTCGACCAAACAGCGCCCTCTAGCACCGAAGGGTTACGTCAGTGGACATACATTCATAGACGAAAAAGGTTTGTCTTGGTGTTCCCTATCTCTCATTGAAATTTGTACAGCGAGTTTTGAAACATCTGTCTCACCTTAAGCCGTCCCTTGGCCGAGTGGTTAGCATGCTTGGCTATTGATCTAAGGGACCGGGTACGAGCCCCGGGTAAGGCATGGATGTGTGTCGTTTTTCTGCTGAGGTCCTACCATCCTCACAGATCTTCTACTATGGCATAATAAACTGACAGGCTCCTGTCAGACCTCTGTGGAAAGCAGCTGCTTGAGGGGGTATTTATTTTATTTTATTTATTTTATATATATATATATACATATTTAATTATTTAATACATCTTTTTTTGCAACCTTACTACGATACAAGTGAAACTTTCTGCTGACTTAAAATTCGCAACATTTCGGAAGCATAGAGATAAACAGTAAAATGTGTGATAAATAGGTAGGTAGATTTCGAACTGAAGAAAAAATATAAGGTTTTGAGGCGAGCTATTAAAAACGTAAAGCTCTCCTAAGAAATAGATGGATATGAAATGAAATCTGTAACCTAAATAAGCCAAGCTTTTAAAATATTTACGTAGTTAGGTAAGGTTGAGATATTTTATCTCTCTGAGCGTCACGTTTTTGCTCATGATGGTACTAAATGGCCAGGTCACAATGACCCCAATGGCTCAGAGAAAGTTTGAGGTGGAAGCACCCTTTACAGCTGTTAAGAGAGATGTCAGTGATTATACATTCATAGACGGAAAAGGTTTGTCTTGGTGTTCCCTATCTCCCATTGAAATTTGTACAGAGAGTTTTGTACGTATCATGGTTATATAATAACAATAAAGATACATATAAGGAATGTTTACGGCCTTCTGTTCTAGGAGGCTTGGATTGTTTTACCTCTGATCGGCATTTTTTGCACACAATGGACCAAATGGCCAGGTCACAAGGATCCCGAGTGCTCAGAGATGTTTGCCAGTGGAAGAGGACCCACTGGAAAGCTGTTAGGAGAGACGGTAGCCTCCATTCAAGGCCATCCAGTGGGTTCTTTAACGTGTACATGGTATGGCTTTGCATTCCATCCAATGGAGGTGGCATTTGGAAGTCGAGCGTACCTCCCTACTAACTTAGGGCAGGTAGGTTTGATGAGATAGATCTCAACGCGGGACCAGGCGGGAGTCCAATCTGATAACTGTAGGTTATGAATCCTGGAGTACTATACACTCTAGCCCTATACTCTTCCCCCCTATTATACATACTGAAGCGCTATACACTAGGACAGCGGTGAGTCCCCCCGTCGCTGTCCTAGGAGGTGTTGGCTCAGCCAAGTGCTGACGGAAGTTGAATATCACGCAATCGATGAACCCGAAATTGAAATCTGTTGAACATAAAATGAAAACAGTTTCTTGATATTTGAAACACGTAGTTACTTCTGTTACTTAATTATTTAATAAAATATAGCAATTTGAAATATGGGTATGCTTTTCGAATGGTCATTTAGAATGAGCCTTTGGATGATTTTATCGTTTGTGAGAACTCTCCCCCCCTCAGAATGAAAGCAAGTGAAGTAGTGGCCAGGATTGAAACGGGTTCATGCTCCCACGCTTCCTGTTGCTCTCATCATCCCACGAGGAGTGACGTGCACCAGATCCATCTCCAGTGCAACGAGTGTTCCTCGTTCTCTGTTGATGTTGTCTTTACACCTCTCCAAAGTGCACACTTCTTCTTTTGACTGTCACGGACCCGAAAGTTTTCGCCCTCATCGGAAAACGAACAATCTAATATTCGGGTCAATTTATTCTGGCACGAGCTCCGACTAGAAAAGAAAACGAGAGCTGCGGGGATTAAAGCGAAGTTGGCTGTAAATATTTATCATCCTCGAGTTATGGCGATGACGTATACAAGAACAGATGTCGGTGATGCTGGAGCAAATGAAATGATTCATCCTTTGCGATGATTAGCTGATTCTTCGCATTTCCGTTCTTGTGAATTGTCGCTTCCGCCTTCGTTACAATAAATGAAGAAGGAAAGTAGACTGGTTTGTCATCATTGAGAAGATATTTAAATTATTTTAATTTCGGAAGTGAAAATGAACGAGATCAATATTTCTCTTATTATTTAACAACTGAACACATAGTATACGACAACGTAAGATACATGAGTAACTAACATCAAATTTAAAACAAATGAAGATAGATATATTAATAATGTTAACTCTACAAGAAATTGTATATAAAAATATCTCGATGCATGCAAGAGTTTTCAACTCATAGCTGGATTCAAATTTTACATCCTCCTCCTTCTCAAGCAGCCATAGGCTACCTTTGTCTCACCTCATTGCCTACAAAGTGTGAGCGAGCGGTCTAAAGACTGATGGGATCGGAAGTTAGTAATGTAGAATAAATAAATACACCTATCCCTCGATTTACACTGAAGATAGGTTCCGCACAAAACCGTGTAAATTGAAATCTTGGATTTTGCTATGTAAAACCGTGTAAAAAGAAAAAAACACTAAAATGTGCATAATTCAGTCATTTATTTACGTAAAACAAAAGCAAGACATCTTGAAAAACATAAAATTACACTTCATTCATAAAATAACAAATATGTGTAGGTAATATAAGTACATATTTAATTCCTTTTACATTAGGAACATAAAATATAAGATCCTTAAAAAAATAACAATAAGTTTAATTACTGTCATCAGTTTCATGGACTATCAGTCTTTTCTTCCTAATTGGTATCATGTCACTTTCATCACTCGATAGTTCGTGATGCGATTCTGGTTCAATGGTTGATGAATTAGGGACAATCTGAGATCGACGAGACTTTGTAGAGAAATCGACGAGACTTTGTAAAGAAATCCGTAATTAACAATTGTGTAGTTTTTTTGTTAAATCTTTACAGACCTCCTCATATTGATTTAAGCACTTACTAATATCCCGCTGGAATCGGAGAGCTCGTTCAACATTCGGGTCATTTTGTAAAAAATGATTTCCCAATTTTCTCCCCAATTCAAGTCCTACGCTGATGACTCTTGCTGTGAACGCAACTGGTTCAGATTGCTCTTCATCAGGATCATTGTCTTCATCACGTTTATTTGTTTCATGAATCATGTTAACTAAATCATCCTCATCTAGTTCTTCATGAGCCATTATTTCTTCAATATCTGCCTCAGCTAAATCCTCAAAACCTTCTCCTCCTATAGTATGCGCCAACTCAGTGATCTGAGAATATTCATGCTCTAATGGTAAATCTATAATTCTCACCTTCAACAGCATCTGACCATATTGCTTTCCAGCAGGCATTGAGCGTTGATTGTTTAATCTAGGTATAGGACAGTCCAACATGCTTAACACAATCTAAGAATGTAAATTTCTTCCAAGCATCCATAAGAGTAAGAGATCCATCATTCTCCATTTATTCTAAAATATACCTGAAGGTTTGCTTGATATACAGTGCGTTGAAAGTCGAAATTATTCCTTGATCTAACGGCTGTAATAAGGAAGTTGTATTCTTTGGTTAAAAAACAATTTGTACATTTTCGTGTTGTAAATCTTGAGGATGACCTGGTGCATTATCAGTTAATAGAAGGACCTTAGAAGGCAATCCCCCTTTACTTAAATAACTTTTGACATCTGGGACAAACAAGTTATGAAACCATTCATTGAAAACCATGGCAGTGACCCATGCTTTCTTATTAGCCATCCAATAAACGGGAAGGTTTTTGATGTTTATTCCTTTAAATGAGCGTGGTGTTTTCGATTCGTTAATAACCAATGGTTTCATTATATGATCGCCTGAAGGGTTGCTACAGAAAAGAACTGTTATACGATTTTTCGCTGCCTTATGACCACTAGCTGATTTGTAAGCTTTAGCCAAATAGGATCTTTCTGGCATTTTTTTTTTCAGAATAACCCGGACTCGTCAGCATTGAAGACCTGGTCAGGAGTGAAGGAGATGTCGGCAATGATTTCAGCAAATTTTGCTGGATATTGTTGTGCTGCATCCGAATCAGCAGATGCTCTTTCACCTTTCAATCTTAGATTATGTAAAGAATGTCTTTGTTTAAATCTCTCGGACCAACCATGGCTTGCGGAAAAAGATACCTTCTTTTCATCTGGCGAAGTCGACGGTAACTGATTCTTAAGTGTTCATAAATCTTTAAAGGCTTATTTGTAATGGCACTGGTATCAATTGGAACCCGCTTTTGAGTTTGGTCTTCTAGCCATATCACTAAAGCCTTTTCCATATTTTCCATTGTAACATCTCTTACATATGAAATTGTGCTCATACTCGTGCAAGATCCAGCTGCTACACTTTTTCTAATGGATTTCTTCATTTTTTATTATTGTTCTTATTGTGGCTTCATTCATGGAGTAAAATTTAGCAAAATCTGTTACTCTTTCTCTATTACGTAGATGATCTAATATTTTAATTTTTGTTTCTAAAGAAATAACTTTTCTTTTCATTTGATTTTTTAAAAATCTTTTGGCATTATAACACCTTAAAAAATTTACGTAAATCATAAAAATGCCAGAAAAACTATAAATGTTGGAAACCTACCAGTAGATATTCCAATAATAAAATAAAAAAATTCACAATGATGTAAAGCTTTGTTGGTAAAATGATACTGCACTACTTGACATGAACCATATAGCTTTACTATAGTGAAATACTACGGGGATTCCCCGTGTTGTAAAATATAAGGGAATCCCCGTCCCCGTTGTTGCCAGTGTTACCAAAGGAATGAGATTAAAAAATGACTTGAACTATATATGCAGCCGAATATACATTTTTACCAGTTTTTTGAAATCCGTTATTTTATCAACCGTGTAAAACCGAAATCGTGTAAAACAGGCACCGTGTAAATCGGGGGATAAGTGTACCTGAAAAGTTGAGCCACCTAATTCTTAAGATTCTGCGTAAGTATCTAGAATTAAAGGCATCGTTTCTTGTTGTTTTGTTTTCAGAGTGTCCACTTTCAGAGGGCTTCACTACCATAACTAACCCTAGAAAGAACCAAACTATTGTACAGACTAATGTTAGTCTTCAGATGTATACGCTTATTTATCCACACACTCTCCAAAATTTCTTAAAAGTCCCAGGAACCTATTCGTCTGTTTATCTCATTGCGCACATCACCAGTATCTGTTAAAAAATCCCAAGAAAATTGCACTGAGACACTTGCTCAAGAGTGCACCCATTCAGATTAACTGAATCACAGACTGACTGACCAATTTTCATCACTTTAGCTCTCTCTTTGGTAGTAGAGTAGGTTTGGTGATAAACAGTCTGATCAACAGCTCTGATAAAAGATTTCGCATCCTCCTCCTCCTCCTCCTCCTCCTCCTCCTCCTCCTCCTCCTCCTCCTCCTCCTCCTCCTCCTCCTCCTCCTCCTCCTCCTCCTCCTCCTCCTCCTCCTCCTCAAGCAGCAATGGGCTACGGAGGTCCAACCAGACCGTGCAATTTAGTTCTCCAAGCAAGTCTATCCTGAGCTACATCTACTGCATCTGGCCACTGCACACCAATTCTAACAAGGTCCTGTTTGACATTGTCTGCCCACCGCATCCTAGGTCTCCCCTTCTTTCTGAGGCCTTTAGGCACACTCTTCATAACCCTATTCGCCAATCTATAATTATTCATACGGGCAACATGGCCAAACCAACGGAGTCTCTCTCTGCACAATATGCTGCTTAAAGGAGGTTGCAAACTCCTTTGCCTAATCTCATCATTAGTTACAAAGTTGAACCACCTAATGCCCAAGATACTGCGTCTGGAATCAAAAGCATCTAGTTTCCTGTTATCTTGTTTACAAAGTGTCCAAGTTTCACTACCATAACTAACCCTAGAAAGAACCAAACTATTGTACAGTCTAATTTTAGTCTTTAGGTGTATACGCCTATTTCTCCACACTCTCCATAGGTTCTTAAAAGTCCCAGCAGCAATCCCTATTCGTCTGTTAATCTCATGCCGCACATCACCATTATCTGTTACATAGCTCCCAATATAATTAAACTGTGACACCTGCTCAAGACTGCAACCATTCAGATTAACTGAATCACAGCCTGCCTGACCAATTTTCATCACTTTAGTTTTCTCTCTGTTTATAACCAAACCTACTCTACTACCAGTCTCATCAACAGCTCGAATGAAAGAGTTCATCTCATCAACATCATTTGCCAAAAGGGCTAAATCATCAGCATAATCTAAATCAGAAATTTTCGTATCTCTAGCCCATTTAAGGCCAAAATCTTTCCTTTGAAGTGAATTTCGCATAACATAATCAATAACCAAGCAAAAGAGAAAAGGAGACAAAATGCACCCTTGTCGAACATCAGAAGTAATGCTAAACCAATTGCTACAAGCCTTACCAACTCTCACACACGACTCAGTGTTATTATAGAGAGCTTTCATAATGTTAACTAACTTGTCTGGTATACCATATGATTTCACAATCAACCACAAATTATGACGATCAACAGAGTCGAAAGCCTTTTTGAAATCAACAAAGCTAGCAACCAAAGGTTTCTGAAACTCTAAACATTTCTCAAGAATCTGCCTAAGTGAAAATATCTGATCCACACATCCCCTACCACTTCTGAATCCACATTGCTCATCACGCAATTGACTGTCAACCAGATCCTTAATTCTATTAAGCACAATCATGGAAAGAACGTTACCTGGAACAGATAGTAGGCTGATACCCCTATAGTTATCACAAGAACTGCGATCACCTTTTTTGAAAATAGGGATAACAATAGCTCTGGTAAAATCCTTAGGAACCATGCCTTTATCATAAAAGAGATTCAGAATTTCAGTCATCCAAGTGGTAACCGAAACATTCCCAGCTCTAAGCATTTCCGTAGTAATTTCATCTACCCCTGGGGATTTATGGAGTTTAAGTTTAGAAACAGCCAAAATAATTTCAGATTGGGTTATAGGGCCAACACTAAAGCCACCAATGCATCTATCATCATTGCAAACAATGGGAGTAGAACTAACTACATTGTTTAGAACATCACTGAAATGCTCAGCCCACCTAGCCATGACAGAATCCTCCCCTTCTATAACCTTACCTTGTTTATCCTTCAATCCTTGTATGCTTGTCCGTTTTCTACCTCACAAAACATTAACTATCTGGTACAGCTCTCTGCTGTTGTGCTGTCTAACTGCTTCCTCGGCTTTGTCAGCCAAACCATCAAGCCAAAGATTCTTATCAGCAGCTAACTGATCCTTTACAAGTTTATTAAGGTCTCTGTAATGCTTTCTATTAGGACTAGTAGGGTATTGATTAAGGGCATTCCTGCAGTTCTTTCTTTCCGAAATAAGCTCAAGTGCCTTATCACTCAGATAATTTTGCCTCTTCTGCTCCTTTTTTCCTAAAAGAGTACTGTTAGTGTCCAAAAAAGCCTGTTTAGAATGATCCCATTCTTCCTCAACTTCAGTAGTAAGCAAACCATGACTGTCATAATGACTAAGTAACCTATCATGGTAAGCTTTGGCTATAACTGGATCTTTCAGAGCTTCAGTATTAAAAGTAAATTTTTTAACCCTAGCACAACACTTTTCAAGTTTAAGTTGCAACACACTTTTAACAATGTAATGGTCAGATCCAATTTCAGCTCCCCTATATGCCCTGGTATTCCTAACAGAACTAGCCCATTTGCTGTTAATTAATATGTAATCAATCATATTCTTTTGCAGCCCATCAGGTGAAACCCATGTGTACTTATGTATGTTGCGGTGTTTGTAACAAGTGTTAGTTATTCTGAATCCATTGAGTTTACTTACCTGTAGGAGACGTTGCCCATTGCCATTGCAGCTACCAATACCAAAAGGGCCTATTACTCCTCTCCAAAGGTCAGAGTCAGTACCAACTTTGGCATTGAAGTCACCAATAACAAGGGTAATATCTCCTTTCTTTGACGGAATTCAAAATATCCTGAAGTTGTTCATAAAACCTATCCTTCTCATCCTCATCGGCATCCTCAGTGGGGGCATAACAGCAGATAACATTCAAGTCTTTAACGCTTGTCTGAAATTTTGCTGTAAGAAACCTTTCATTAATGCACTCATATCCTAGAAGAGCATCGCTAGCGTGTCTGCTGAGAAGCAGACCCACGCCTTGGTGATGCTTATTGTCGTCCCTCCCTGAAAAGAGAAATTTAAGATTATTTTTAAGAATCTGACCTTTATTTGTCCATCTGGTCTCTTGCAAGCCGAGAATATCTAAATTATAACGGTGGAATTCTTGTGTGAGGACATCAAGAGAAAAAGCTCTGTGCAGAGTCCTCACATTCCAACTACCTATGGAGAGAAAATGGTTACTGGGATGTTTAAAGAAACTATGTTTATTGAGAGAGGGAATGCCGACAATATCAAACAGCCCCCTAATCGCAGACATGGGGCAAAGACCCGTTCCCCCACTACTAAAGGCTGAAACCATCTACACTGGAAGACTTCCTCCAATGTAGAATTTGACGATGTCAATAGAAGCAAAGAGTTCAGCTGCCTACGATGACTTCTGCTCAGGATTATCCACCAGCTGATAAACATATCCTGTGAATCTATTCACTTGGGGCTGTCAACCCACAAACAAAAAGAAAACACAGCGGAAAATTTTCCCTCCACAGAAGCCCACCAGTGCATCAAAATCAGGATCCATAATATAGCTCAGAGCCATATATCTGTCCAGTCCAGTAGGTTTATATGGTCAGCACCAGGACCCTGTGTGGTTGACCACTCCTCAGCAGGGTAGAAAAAAAAGAAAAAGTAGCCATGTAGTCCAGATCAGTAGGCCACACTAATCTGGCAGCCCTCCCCTTCCGTTCACTTTCACAAGAGTGTATCTGTTTTGAAAGTTACTAACGGTCCGCACCACGAGAAGGCGGGGTTGGACATTAGGTGCTAGGCCTGGCTGGTTCTATGCATCATCACAGGGGATTGGTGCAAAGCTCTCCTTCCAGTGACTACCTAGCTACCATTTACAGACCTCATCAACATCTCTAATAAAAGAGTTCATCTCATCAACGTCTGTAATAAAAGAGTTCATCTTATCAACATCTCTAATAAACGAGTTCATCTCATCAACATTATTTGCCAAAAGAGCTAAATCATCAGCATAATCTAAATAAGAAATTTGCAGATCTTCAGACCATTTAAGGCAAAATCTTTCCCTTGCAGAGAATGTCGCATAACAATCAACAAAAAAAAAAAAACGAAACTAAAGGGAAAAGAAGACACCCTTGTCGAACATTAGAAGCAATGTTAAACCATGCTTTACTAACTAGCACCTGTTTTAAAAATAGGGATAATAATAGCTCTACTATAATTCTTACGAACAATGCCTTTATCATAAAATATATTCTAAATTTCAGTCATCCATGTGATAACAGAAACATTCCCTGCTCTAAGCATTTCACTAGTAATTTCATCTACCTCCTGTTTTAGTATTAATTTTATCAACCCCTGTTTAGCCAAAATAACTTCAGATTGTGTTATAGGGTCAACCTTAAAGCCAGTAATGCGTCTATGATTATTACAAACAATGGGAGTAGAACTAACCACATTGCTTAGAACATCACTGAAATGTCCAACCCACATAGCCATGACAGAATCCTCACCTTCTATAACTTTACAAAGTTTATCTTTTAATCGCTGTATACTTGTCCCTTTCTTCTCGCAAAACAACATTAAATAACTGGTCCAAATCGCTGATGATATGCTGTCGAGATAATTTGATATCTATTTGCAATGGCGTAATGCATGACATACAGTACCACCCTATAACAATAGACTGAATGAAAAATTATATTTTAATCCGCCAGAAGTGCATAATTTTTAAATATCTTTTTTAAATTGAGAACATTTTATAATTCAAATTAAAGACAGGTTTAGGCAGTGGTGCAATCCCAATAAAAGTGGCATTACGGCAAGCTCAGTCATTCGAGACGCGGCCCTGTCTATAGTACAGCCATACTCTGTGCAAGCGAAAGAACACGCTGTTTGTCCTTGAAGGAAGGCTGCAGTCTGTCTCCTAACAGCTGTCAAGTGGATTTCCTTGCCCTATCTTCTCTACACCCTTGGACTCCTTGTGACCCATTGTGTTATAAAAGAAAGTGCCGCTCAGAAGTAAAACAACCCAACTGATCCGCGTACTCAGATCTCATTCCACAATTAAAGGATTCAGGGTTGTGCAGTCAAGTTGTATAAATAAAGACCAGTGCGCTAAAGGGCGGAGAAATATCGTGCAATAAGCTGCCAGATGTTGCGAACTGGCGATCCGGGTTCATATTAACAATCTACAGCAAGATAGTTCACTCTGAAGAAAAACAAAATACAGGAAATGACATTATTTACAACTTTTGACGACCAAAAATAGTCAAATGTGATATTTTGATATTCCTTTTGAAAAGTACTTAGTAAGTAGATTTTTTTTTATTTATTCCCTTTGCGAATCACGATACACATGTATTTGATCTACCAGCTCATTTTGCTTCCACAACGTAGAATCTTTTTTTTTGGAATAGTGAGATCCTATTTAAGTTTCGGCATACGTCGCCTTTTACTTCCTCCAAAGAAGAGTGTGAGGAGGATGATGAAAAAATTGAAATCGACGAGAACTTCAAAGTATATCATCCTTAAATTATTCATCGTCAAAAGAGATTGCAAACAGTACGAATGTCACCGCCAGAGTTAGGTTTGTTGGGATTGGATTTCATTTGGGAATGTCGTCTGCTCCCTCGTGAAATATTTATGATGGAATATGGCTCGTGCGGATATTATTACGTTTTCAATCTTCTTCGCTTCACGTGAATTAACTCTTCAAACCTCTTACACACCAGCATGAAGCAAAACACGAATATGTCATCCACGGAAACGGTTGCCAGATGTCAATGTTCTAAAAGGAGGACAAAAATGGAGGACAAAGGAGTATATGCTTTCAGTTCGCAAAGTAAAATAGTTTTCTCTTACTAAGTTTATTAATAGTACTGATTAACAGTTCATTCAAAAAAAAGCATAATAACAATTATTCAGTATACTACAAAAAATAAGACATTCCGTTTTTTATTGATATTTGATAAGCAATCAAGAGTTATTTGACCGTAGCATAAGCAGCAGTTAGTAAACATCTGCTGTTCCAGAAGACAAACTTTGTGTGTTTCTATTAACTCTCAATGAGGAAGTGGTCAGCGGTAACCTGTGTCTTCTATGAGAATGTTTGTACAAACCAGGAGTAGTTCCTGAGTTCCTTCGCTTTCCTTTTATGTTGCCAATGAAAAAACAAAACTGATGTTAACTCTCATGGACTCTTCGAAGGCGGAAGCAAAATTCTATGAAAATTTTTAAAGCGCATATGTTTTTCAATCTGGCAGGCAAATTGCACATATTTGGTATTGCAGAAAATGCTAACTGTCACAACATTAACAGAAATAATTTAGCATTCACGATTTGCATTTACACTAAATTATTTCACGTTTAACAGTTGGGTTGTATTAGCTCTGAGCTATACTTTTTTGCACACAATGGGCTAAAAGTCAGGTAACAAGGACCCGAAGTCTAAGAGAAGTTTTGGGGGAGGGGACGCGCCATAGAGCTGTTAGGAGACAGATGGTAGCTTCCCTTAAAGCCATACATTTTGTTTTTTAACGTGCACAGGGTAAGGCAACACTACAGACGCGGCCACAGCTTAATGTCCCATCCGACGGACGGCAAGTTTTCCAAGCCGCCGTCCGTTGGATAATAATAGCATAGTGACCGAGGGCAGACGCGTAGTTTTGTGGAGATAAATCTCAATGCTGGCCCAAGAGGGACTCGAACCTGTGAACTGCAGATTACGATCGTCGCGGCTACAGCTATCCCTCCACAGTTAAGAGGGTATTGTATTATACTCGTGGGTTCAAGAAATTTAAAAAAAGTACAAGAATGGTCTAATTTGAATTTAAAACATACTAAGAGGTTATGCAAAAAAGGGAACATTTCATGCTTTTTCAAAAATTCCGGGAGGACACGAGATAAAAAAGGAGGACATGCCCATCTTTTGGAGGATGTATAGTAAGCTATCCAAGAGGACAGAATTTTGCGCACAGGGAACCTTATTCCTTTTTTTTCCCGGAAGGTTAAGGAACGCAAATAATTATGGGACGAATGGGTGGTAGAGTAATTCAGCTTGAAAATTTGGTTTTATGTAAATGTTCCTAATTTCGAGGTCTCGAAGATTAACATTATACCAATAAGTTTTTTTCCATTATTCAGCAAAACCGAGATCAAAACGAAATGTTTGTGAGAAAAAATAGAACAGTACTATAAAATTACGAAACTTTCGGGCTGTTGAATTGGGTTGTTTTAACCTCTGAGCAGCACTTGTTTTATGGGTTAAATGAACAGGTCACAAGGATGTCAAGGGATCAGGAAAGGATGGGGAAAGGAATCCACTGCATGGCTCTTAGGAGACAGACGGAAGCCTCTCGTCAAGGCCATCTAAGCAGTTTTTTAACGTGCATCCTGCACACGGGATCACGGTTTCCTCCATCAGGCAGACGACTGTTTCTGACCGAGGATAGGGCACAGGAACCCGGGAACTGTAGATTACGAGCCTGGCGTGCTACCGACTGAGACACCCACAACACACCGAGCTGTTGATAAGTGCCGTATTCAATGAAATAGCTCGATAGGACACCTTAAGAATGTAAAGTAATAACGGTGAAACTGATTTCAAATATCTGTACTGATTGAAGACGGAAACAATCAAAATTAGGGATTGTTTTATGTTTCGGATAATTGCTGCATCAATTTATTTTTCAAATTGGCGAGATAATTCTACTTGTAGTTTGAAACTATTATTATAACTAAATGAACGCAAATCGCCTCTGGCACATATTGGAAATCTTGTTTCCAAAGACAATGAAATTTTTCGTTTACTTTTTCACTCGTTAAAAGTATTTGTATTTATTGTATATATTGTATAAATAAATATATTGTATATAAATGGCCTAATGGATGATGAGAGAAAACGCAAAGAGTACAATTTTATTAGTAATTTTACAACATTAAAAGTATTCGCCTTTTATCCGTTACATTTAAAAACTTGCTTTTATACACCCCTATAAAAAAGAGGGGCAGATTATTGTTGTGAGTGGAATATCTCTTGACACTCTATCATCGAAATTTCTACTATAAAGAGATCATTTGTAATAATCGTTAACATTTTGTCTTTTGCATATTTAGTGATCTCTAACGATATAATTTAAAACTATTTTGGGATTTGAAAATCCCAAGGTAGTTTTAATTCGGTGATGTAAATACGACAGTATATTCACACTTGAAATATAGTATAATTCATACTTCAAAAGTGTGAATTACACTATTTCATCAATACCTATGCAACACTAAAAGATTTTCTAATTGATCTCTATAAACAGAAAGGTTCGATGACTTGAGATGGATAGACGACAAAGTGAACACATTATCTCATTATTTATTGAAAACGAGATAAAAAGAATCATTATACGGAAACTAACAGTGACCATCCAATAAATAACCGAGTCACTGATCACACACTCATAATCGTCTATATATATTACATACATAAACAAATCGAATGAGGGATTGTAATGTATCAATATCTATCCAATACAAAAATAATTTTTAATATATCTCAGTAAACAATAAAAAAGTGTATCTAGAGACAGACCTAGAGACAGACGAGAAAGTAAACAGCTTTCTGTTACTTTTACTGTTAAACTAATTACTAAAATTACTGTTTAAAGAAAAGAGATGAAAATACTTTGGAGACCATTTGAAACACTTCCTCAAAATTCAAATAAAGATATTGAAAGTTATCTTGAAAGAATAAACAGTGTTTTAGTTGGATTTTTCTCTAAAGCAACACTTACTAATTTTCTAACATTTTTAGGTGAGAAAAAAAAAGTTACGTGTTATGTGAAAATTGAATGAAAACCACAAATTTAGCATCGGTTTCATATACCATGGAAAATCAATATTACTATGACATATTATTTGTATGATTCGGGAAAAAAAAGTTGATTTTTGAAATTTGTTCGAATGTTTCCGTTTCGCAATACCCTGCAACTGCGGCTCTTTTTCAAGCCCATTGGGATATCCATCAAATTGAAGGATTTCGGAAAATGTAACTTTTTTACACCAGGAGATAATATTCGGGAAAAGACAGATGTTCTAATTATTTCTGAGTTCCATTCACAAAACTGAATGACTTAGATTATGACATTTTAATTTATTTCTGTTTGCATTTTTCGCGAAGCACATCTTCGTCAACATCGATCATCCCTATCATGACATTTAACGCGTGCAAAGTGCTCGCGATGCATAAGACATATTTACGAAAGACCGCAATATTATAAAATGTTTTATTGACCAAGTCGACAAATCAATAGAAAGGGTAATACATCTACATTGTGTCCTCAGATTTCTTAGAAATAATGCGTTTTGAACAGAATGTATTCTTACAGAACGTATTTTGCGGTGCCTGTCAGCGTAAGGTTACCTTTTGCTTTGACTGAACACGTAAAGGTCTTCTCTTTTGCTGGGACTAAATACGTAAAGTTATCTTTTGTTCTGAATGAATGTAAAGTTATCTTTTGCTGTGAAGAAAGCTAAAGTTATCTTTTGCTGTGACTGAAGATATAGAGATGTAAATTTTGCTGTGACTGAAGATGTAAAGATGTAAATTTTGCTGTGACTGAAGATGTGACTGAAGATGTTTTGCTGTGACTGAAGATGTTCTGTGACTGAAGATGTTATCTTGCTGTGAAAGACGTAAAGTGTTATCTTTTGCTGTGAAAGGCATCTTTTTGTGATTAACTTTTCCGTGACTGAAGAGTGAAAGTTGCGATCCTTTTCCGTGACTGAAGACGTTCAGTTATCTTTTGCTGTGACTGATGATGTAAATCTTTTGGTGTGAAAGACTTAAATTTATCTGTGCTCCAACAGAATATTGAAAGTTGCCAAGTTTTGCTGTGACTGAAGGCACAAAGTTGCTCTCTTTTGCTGTGACTCACCACATGAAGTTGCTATTTTTGCTGTGACTGACATCCTGAAGTTGCTATTTTTGCTGTGACTGACAGCCTGAAGTTGGTCTTTTCCTGTGAAAGACGTTACCTTTTGCTGTAACTGAAGATGTAAAGTTGCTATTATTTGATGTGACTGACGACCCAAGGTTATCTTTTGCTGCTACTGACGACTTAAAATTATTTTGCAGTATTTGAGAGATTTTAATAGGAAATAGCGGCACTTATTCTGTTGTTCTTTGAATGTTCTACAAGAAAACTTGGAAATAAATTCATACCTTTTACACTGAGATCTGCTGCGACAAGTGATTTTGTTAAGTAATAAAGGACAAAGCTTGCGGAAAACAAGTGTTGGCTTTATACTTTAGCTGGTTATATTTGAGTAAATGGAAACATTCGAAATTCAATAATTTCCTGTGTTATATTCTCCGGGTTTCCTAAGAGAGTGCGTTGTGGCTCAAATGTACGCTAATGGAATAAATTTCGCAAAGAAAATTATTTTAATTACTTTAAAGATTACAAAGGCTTTCAGAATGGTTTGGAACTTTGTTATATTTAATAACAGTCAGATACTCTATAAGGTAACCGTGATCGTTAAAATTCGGAACACCTTATAACTTGATTTAGAAGAGTAAAGATGATGAACTAAAACAGGTTCTGCAAATATCTTCAACTGTGTTTAAACAGACTATTGGTGATCTCTCTGTTTTAAAGTTTGTTTCTCCTGATACAAGGCGGAACCGAAAGAGTTAAAAGCTTTCATTCCATACTGTTTGGACGATTAATGGAATTATTAGCTTTACTCACTATTTGTGCTTTTTGAATCGTACGGCTCAAATATTTTTCGATAAAAAATTAGCAGATATTATTTAATGTAATGCACCACAAACGAATTCAATGCGTACCAGTTTTGAAAATCAAAAACGTACTTTTAAAATTTGATGTTCAAAAATAGGAGTTTGATTAATATACAGTTTATTTTTAATTCAATAAAACTCGTAAGATGCTGCCTATAAACGAAACGCTTAAGCGTCGTTCAAAGGATGCGAAAAGGGGAATTTGTATTCACAGATCAAAAAATACCATCCACCAGATTTCAGTCCCATTTCTTCCGAGTGAGGAGACTGAATTGCGATGTTCAAAATATGATTTGAAAATCCTAACGAAAACATTGGCTTTTGCAGGATTAAATGTTTTCAGAAGAAATTCTAAAAGACAAAACTGGATTCAAAAAATAGTGGCATTTTTTTTCATTCTGGCGATACATTCGTCCTTCCTCTATTCGGTATCCCTTTTGCTGGTCAGACCATTATTATTGACAAGCTTTGGATCAAAGGTGGATATTTCAGCGGGATTAATCGCAACGGTTCCTTTTGTCTTGTGGCACAGTATGCGAGTTCGTCGACCTGGCTTGTTGACTTTGTTCGCGAATTTGATTGAATTTAATAACGACCGATTTCCGATCGAAAAGCGACAGTCTTTGAACATATGGATTGTATTCTGTATCGTCTTAATCATTTTACATCCTTTTATGGGAGAAATAGCAGCTACATTTCTTGTTACAGAGGCAGAATTCGGAGATTTAATAGCATTTTACATGTTTGGATTCAGATGCGAAAAAAAAATGCCCTTATGCAATGCTCTGTTCGTTTATTTCTTTTGTTTGTTCTATATGGCTAATGGTCTGTAAATGGTAGCTAGGTAGTCACTGGAAGGAGAGCTATGCACCAATCCCCTGTGATGATGCATAGAACCGGCCAGGCCTAGCACCTAATGTCCGACCCCGCCTTCTCGTGGTGCGGACCGTTAGTAACTTTCAAAAGAGATACTGTCTTGTGGAAGTGAACGGAAGGGGAGGGCTGCCAGATTAGTGTGGACTACTGATCTGGACAATTATGGCTAATTTTCTTTTTTTTCTACCCTGCTGAGGAGTGGTCAACCACATAGGGTCCTGGTGCTGACCATATAAACCTACTGGACTGGACAGATATATGGCTCTGAGCTTGATTATGGATCCTGATTTTGCTGCACTGGTGGGCTTCTGTGGAGGGAAAATCTTCCGCTGTGTTTTCTGTTTGTTTGTGGGTTGACAGCCCCAAGTGAATAGATTCACAGGATATGTTTATCAGCTGGTGGATAATCCTGAGCAGAAGTCATCGCAGACACCTGAACTCTTTGCTTCTATTGGCATCGTCAAATTCTACATTGGAGGAAGTCTTCCAGTGTAGATGGCTTCAGCCTTTAGTAGTGGGGGAACGGGTCTTTGCTCTATGTCTGCGATTAGGGGGCTGTTTGATATTGTCGGCATTCCCTCTCTCAATAAACATAGTTTCTTTAAACATCCCACTAACCATTTTCTCTCCATAGGTAGTTGGAAATGTGAGGTCTCTTTACAGAGCTTTTTCTCTTGATGTCCTCACACAAGAATTCCACCGTTATAATTTAGATATTTTCGGCTTGCAAGAGACCAGATGGACTGATAAAGGTCAGATTCTTAAAAATAATCTTAGATTTCTCTTTTCAGGGAGGGACGACAATAAGCATCACCAAGGCGTGGGTCTGCTTCTCAGCAGACACGCTAGCGATGCTCTTCTAGGATATGAGTGCATTAATGAAAGGTTTCTTACAGCAAAATTTCAGACAAGCGTTAAAGACTTGAATGTTATCTGCTGTTATGCCCCCACTGAGGATGCCGATGAGGATGAGAAGGATAGGTTTTATGAACAACTTCAGGATATTTTGAATTCTGTCAAGAAAGGAGATATTACCCTTGTTCTTGGTGACTTCAATGCCAAAGTTGGTACTGACTCTGACGTTTGGGGAGGAGTAATAGGCCCTTTTGGTATTGGTAGCTGCAATGGCAATGGGCAACGTCTCCTACAGGTAAGTAAACTCAATGGATTCAGAATAACTAACACTTATTACAAACACCGCAACATACATAAGTACACATGGGTTTCACCTGATGGGCTGCATAAGAATATGATTGATTACATATTAATTAACAGCAAATGGGCTAGTTCTGTTAGGAATACCAGGGCTTATAGGGGAGCTGAAATTGGATCTGACCATTACCTTGTTAAAAGTGTGTTGCAACTTAAACTTAAAAAGTGTTGTGCTAGGGTTAAAAAATTTACCTTTAATACTGAAGCTCTGAAAGATCCAGTTATAGCCAAAGCTTACCATGATAGGTTACTTAGTCATTATGACAGTCATGGTTTGCTTACTACTGAAGTTGAGGAAGAATGGGATCATTTTAAACAGGCTTTTTTGGACACTAACAGTACTCTTTTAGGAAAAAAGGAGCAGAAGAGGCAAAATTATCTGAGTGATAAGGCACTCGAGCTTATTTCGGAAAGAAAGAACTGCAGGAATGCCCTTAATCAATACCCTACTAATCCTAATAGAAAGCATTACAGAGACCTTAATAAACTTGTAAAGGATCAGTTAGCTGCTGATAAGAATTTTTGGCTTGATGGTTTGGCTGACAAAGCCGAGGAAGCAGTTAGACAGCACAACAGCAGAGAGCTGTACCAGATAGTTAATGTTTTGTGTGGTAGAAAACGGACAGGCATACAAGGATTGAAGGATAAATAAGGTAAGGTTATAGAAGGTGAGGATTCTGTCATGGCTAGGTGGGCTGAGCATTTTAGTGATGTTCTAAACAATGTAGTTAGTTCTACTCCCATTGTTTGCAATGATGGTAGATGCATTGGTGGCTTTAATGTTGGCCCTATAACCCAATCTGAAGTTATTTTGGGTATTTCTAAACTTAAACTTCATAAATCCCCAGGGGTAGAAGAAATTACTACGGAAATGCTTAGAGTTGGGAATGTTTCGGTTACCACTTGGATGACTGAAATTCTGAATCTCTTTTATGATAAAGGCATGGTTCCTAAGGATTTTACCAGAGTTATTGTTATCCCTATTTTCAAAAAAGGTGATCGTAGTTCTTGTGATAACTATAGGGGTATCAGCCTACTCTCTGTTCCAGGTAAAGTTCTTTCCATGATTGTGCTTAATAGAATTAAGAATCTGGTTGACAGTCAATTGCGTGATGAGCAATGTGGATTCAGAAGTGGTAGGGGATGTGTGGATCAGATATTTTCACTTAGGCAGATTCTTGAGAAATGTTTAGAGTTTCATAAACCTTTGGTTACTAGCTTTGTTGATTTCTAAAAGGCTTTCGACTCTGTTGATCGTCATAATTTGTGGTTGATTGTGAAATCATATGGTATACCAGACAAGTTAGTTAACATTATGAAAGCTCTTTATAATAACACTGAGTCGTGTGTGAGAGTTGGTAAGGCTTGTAGCAATTGGTTTAGCATTACTTCTGGTGTTCGACAAGGGTGCATTTTGTCTCCTTTTCTCTTTAGCTTGGTTATTGATTATGTTATGCGAAATTCACTTCAAGGGAAAGATTTTGGCCTTAAATGGGCTTAAAATAGCAAATTTCTGATTTAGATTATGCTGATGATTTAGCCCTTTTGGCAAATGATGTTGATTAGATGAACTCTTTCATTCGAGCCGTTGATGAGACTGGTAGTAGAGTAGGTTTGGTTATAAACAGAGAGAAAACTAAAGTGATGAAAATTGGTCAGGCAGGCTGTGATTCAGTTAATCTGAATGGTTGCAGTCTTGAGCAGGTATCACAGTTTAATTATCTTGGGAGCTATGTAACAGATAATGGTGATGTGCGGCATGAGATTAACAGTCGAATAGCGGTTGCTGCCGGGACTTTTAAGAACCTATGGAGAGTGTGGAGAAATAGGCGTATACACCTAAAGACTAAAATTAGGCTGTATAATAGTTTGGTTCTTTCTAGGGTTAGTTATGGTAATGAAACATGGACACTTTGTAAACAAGATAACAGGAAACTAGATGCCTTTGATTCCAGATGTTTACGCAGTATCTTGGGCATTAGGTGGTTCAACTTTGTAACTAATGATGAGATTAGGAAAAGGAGTTTGCAAACTTCTTTAAGCAGCATATTGTGCAGAGAGAGACTCCGTTGGTTTGGCCATGTTGCCAGTATGAATAATTATAGATTGGCGAATAGGGTTATGAACAGTGTGCCTAAAGACCTCAGAAAGTAGGGGAGACCTAGGATGCGGTGGGCAGACAATGTCAAACAGGACCTTGTTAGAATTGGTGTGCACTGGCCAGATGCAGTAGATGTGGCTCAGGATAGACTTGCTTGGAGAACTAAATTGCACGGTGTATTTGGACCTCCGTAGCCCATGGCTGCTTGAGGATGATGATGATGATGATGATGATGATATGGCTAATGTTTGCGTGATGTCGAATATTGTGACAATGACATACGTTTTCCTTTGCATCTATTTGAAGGTATTGCTTCAGAACTGCCATGACGGCTTGCAGAAAAATGTCTCATTTGCTACCAACAAAATTCTTTTTGTTCAACGATTAAATACATATCGTAAAATATCCTCCTCTATTGATATGATGGAAGATTCACTATCTTTTCCAATATTTGTTATTATAGTTGCAAACTTTTTTCAGCTCTTCATGTTTTTCGGTCTTCAACTTGGCTTTTCCAATTTCACTGTGTCACCCTACGTGCAAGTGTATCTGTTGCTATTATTCTTCAACAGTATCGTATCCTTTTTAAGTATTACCCTATCTGCAGCAACGATCAACGAAAAAGACTTAGAAATCAGAAAAACACTCTCACTCATTTCGGAGAATATGGCAGCATCCTGTGATTGTACAGATAACGTTTTTTTTTGTTAATTAGAGAAATTAAAGCGAAAGATGTTAATATTTTGTCGGGGTGGAAAATGTTCTTCTTCACCAGAAGCTTTATCCTCTCCTCCTTCGGAAATTTGCTTGCTTACAGTCTGCTAATTCTTCAATTGAAATAATGAAACAGGAACCTTTGTGATGTATAATTTTAAAGAGATTTAATTGCGTGTAAGTAAATATATTCCTTTCAGTAAATCCGGGCCTGACTGCATTTATACACCGCATATAATATTACATCAACGAAGTTTACAGCTTGAATTTCCTATATCAAAAGATAAAAGAAATGTTTAATGACTTAAAAATATGAATTCATAATATAGCTATAACTTTATGAATAATTATATATCAGCGATGTACAGAAATGGAATACTTCAGAGTGTTATTTTCACCATAATTTAATTTTTGTGATCATTGTAATAACAGTGTCAGAAAGTCTATCTCACTTCCAAAGTGTTATGTCAAAGTGACATCGATTAACTAATTTGTACTTTTGTGACTTTCATACCTATTCATGTAAGCTCCAAGATATTTGTCTCGCCTGTATGGACACCGTATATAGTAATCAAGCATTAAAAGCTCTGAACGCATCTAACAATGGTTTATAAGAGACAAACTGGATTTCATAATATCCCATATAATATCCATACTCGTTACTTTCGTTGGATTGGAGGTGACTTTTATCCGACTTAAAAACATGTTTATAAACTCATTCATAAATACCTCATTATCAAATTCACATCTAGTATTCAGCATAATCAACATAAAAATAAGAGATCACCTCTTTCGATTAATATACCTTTTGCACGAAAAATTTTCAAATATTATCATTCCGTTATATGTTGTGCTGGAAGACTATGAAAAGCCCTTCTCATTGAAATTATAACTTCAACAAATATGTATGTTCCCTCTCTGAGATTGAAAAGGTTTGATTTGCTACTCTTTTCTAAAATACTGTAAATTTTAATGTATTTATCTTGTCTATTATTAGTGTATTGATATTGTATCTTATCTTATTTCTATAGTAGCAAAAATAATAATAATTGTTAAATGTTTTTAATTATTCATTCTGTGTATTGAGTTTGCTCTGACTGATACAAAGGTTTTTTAAAATATGGAAACACCGACGATGACTGGAGTACACGCAGTGCACCGTATGCATATTACAGGGACGACGTCACCACCGATGTAAGGTATATAAAGAGAAGTACGATGTCGGCTATCACGTAGCAGTGCCAAGGCGCAGATGAAACAGCTGTTGTGGTGTAATTGTCGACAATGTGAGAGCTCATTCTCCAAAAAGACATGATCATTGGTGCACGTCTTGCAGGAGCTTCAGTAACCAGAGAGGCGGAAGCAGTTGTTGTACTACAGGAACTGTATCGAAGATTATGAGTATTTATTAAAATAACAGGCCATTGCCTCCAAACGTGCAAATTGTGGGAGCCATATGAAGTTGTCAGATAGAGATAAGCGAACGTTGGCACGGATTGTAAAACGGAAGTACAAAACTACGTCACCGCAAATAGCAGTAGAGTTGAACACCAGTCGGAATGATCCCATTTCCGTCATATAACTGTTCGTCGGGAATCAGTATTTATGGCCGTGCTGCAATCCACAAACATGTGATTACCAACATCAATGTAACAAAATATGTAAGGTAGTGCAAAGAACATAAAAACTGCGATGCTAAAGACTGGCAACGTGTCATCTGGTCTGATGAATCGTGATACACATTGTTTCCCACCACTGGTAGAGTGTCGTGTGGCGAAATCCTGCAGAAACGCACCACCCCGACTGTTTGGTTCCAACTGTGAAGCATGGAGGTGAATCCCTGATGCTGTATGGTGCCATATCCTGGCATCCGTAGGACCATTTGTTATTCTGCAGGGTCGTGTCACATCCGTAACGTACGAATCCATTCTCGGGAATCACGTGCACCCAATGTTGCTGTCATTGTTACCTAATGTCCATCCCTGGTTGCAAGCGGATAATGTACCCATGCATTGTACGAAACGTGTCAAATTGTTGTTCATAGAGCATGAGGATGAGGTACAGCAGGTATTCTGGCTATCTCAATCTCCAGACCTCAATATTATTGAACATTTGTGGGAATATCTGGGGCTCAAAGTCAGATCACACTTTCCACCTCCAGCATCACTGGCACATTTGGGCCATATTTTAGAGGAAAAATGGTCCCACATTCAATTATCGTATGTGCGTGACTTGTATAAGTCTGTTCCACGTCGAATTGCATCTGTTCTTCGTGCCCGAGGTAGGTCTACATGTTTTTCACAAACAGTACGTGTTTCTATTATTTTGATAAACCCCTTAATATTCCACTCTAAGATCGAAAAGTTTTGATTTAGTATTCTTTTCCTAAATACTCTATATTGTAATGTATTTGTATTTGGAATTAGTGTACTGACACTGTACCATCTGTTATTTTTATAGTAGCAATAATAATAATAATAATAATAATAATAATAATAATAATAATAATTATTATTATTATTATTATTATTATTATTATTATTATTATTATTATTATTATTATTATTATTATTATTATTATTATTATTATTATTATTATTATTATTATTATTATTATTATTAAATGATTCTAATTATTCCTTCTGTGCATTGAGTTTGATCTCAATGATATAATCGTTCTAGAGGATCACAACGTGTTTTGTCTGTGCGATGTTTCATCCCGAAGATCTCATCCCCCGACAACGTTTTTTCTCAAATGTCGTATTTCCTTATTGTCTGATTCGAATAATAATATAAAGATGAAATAAATTTTTCTATTCGCCCATTGGTTCTTATAATCTTCTTGTTGCATCACACATAGCACTAGGTTCCTGTCTTATCCAGTCCGCTGGGCTAAAAGTAGTCAAAGATCCATTTTATTGCGGCACAACGAATACTGGTTTCATTTCATCACGGCAAAACTAGTAATGCATTCGGTAATAAAATATCACAGGAAAAATCCCTGTAGGCAAGAAATGCGTGAAATAATCAGCTGAAAAACTTGGGTTCGAATTCCACTAAAGGCAAAACCAACGTCTCCCAGAAACATGTCGGGTATGATAGCCACTAGACCATAGATTCCCAACGGAGACGATACCGCCCCCCAGTGGGCGCTGTAGCCTTCCATTGGAGCGGTAGCGGATCCAGAGGCAAATGGGGGGGGGGGGGTTGAGGCAGTCAAGAGGAGCGGTCAAATAAATAAATAAATATAATGGAATTTTCTGTGACAACCTTTTTATATCTTCTATTCTGTGGTGTCTTCCTGGTGATTCTGGTCATCCACTACCTCATCCGTCATGTACAGCTTTTCAACTGCAGATTGGACAATAAGTTCCCTGCTACTGCCTACTAGCCTACTGGTACATCTGAAGTCGACTGAGATGCTCTCAAAAGTTCTCTTCAAAATCACAGATTGGATATAAGCTTCAATATGTTTTCCCACTCCAAGTCGCTTTGAGTATACTTTATGCTACGTAGTTACAATACCATACCACGTCAGAACATAAGTGATATAATATTAATATTACACTAGTGAATTAGGCTCAACTCATTAGCCAGAAGATCATACTTCCTATTCTTTTCAACCTCTACTGCCTGCAGGTTATCCTGAGATGTTATTCCTACTTCAATAATTGTAATCTCATTCAATACCTTAACATGTACTACTATATCAGGCTTATTATGTTGGACATGTGTGTCCGTCCTGATAGGCAAATCAACCTTGATGCAATAATAATATAAAAATAATAAATTTATTATATTTAATATTTTTTTTATAATTCTTTTATTAATATAATAAAATACGTTGAAAATACCTGTTTTCATCAATAAATATTTTATCTAGCTATGTAAATTATCTTATTGTTATCGCGTTAATAAGCATTTTTAAATTAGCATTAGGTATAGCTATACCTAATTTGTTTTAGTTTAGAATAGATTGACGGTGACAAGTCCTTGCAAGTTGGTAGGCTAACACGCGGTTCATATAATTTAACATGTTTCGACAAGAATATGGGAGCTTGAAATGACTTGTTTACGAAGCAAGTGCACCGGCATCGCAAACATGCAAGTTAATGCGTGCACAAATCAAATCTATAAAAGCGATAGCTCTAGGAATGTTTTATTATTTTTATGTGCTTCGCCGTGATAAAGAGTCGTGAGTGATAGGTGTTAGAAGTATTTATAAACATTATTTTTATTACTATCTATAAATCTGTTGAAAAGTTATTTTGTATTTGAAAATGTCTGAATCTACATCTAAAAAGAAATGCCGGCAGTACAGTATTGAGTATTTGAAATATGGATTTACGTACTCTCCTACAAACCAATCATTACCTATGTGTTTAATTTGCCGAAAAGATTTTTCAATTAAAAATATTCCAGAACTCTTGGTATCCATGTAGATTGTACCGAAAAGTCTTAAAAAATGCTTAAAAAAGAAGTCAGAACTCTTGGTATTCATGTAGATTGTGCCGAAAAGTTTTTTCAAATGAAGTTATGAAACCTTCTAGGCTACAAGAGCATTTAAATAATATGCATGCTGAAAAGAAGAACAAAGATTTATCCTATTTTCAAGAACTGGAAAAGCAATATTTTAAACAGTCAACTATGTCAAACCTTTTTGCGTTGTCTTCTAAACAAGATGGTGATGGACTACGAACTTCATATAACGTTTCATTGTTAATCGCAAAAGCAGGAAAACCACACACAATTGGTGAGGAATTAATTTTTCCGGCAGTCAAAGAGATATTAAAAACTGTTCTTCATCATAAGACACTGTCAGATATCATCAAAAAAATTCCTCTCAGTAATAATTCAGTGCAAAGAAGAATAGATGAAATGGCAAAAGACGTTGAAATATCATTATGTGATTACTTAAAGACTTGCAAATTTTCCATTCAACTCGATGAATCAACTCTACCAAATAACGAAGTTCTACTCTTATCATACGTACGATTTATAAAAGAAGAAAAAATTCATGAAGAGTTATTATTTGCTAAAATTTTGGAATCTGATACAAAGGGAGAATCTGTATTTAATACCATGCAAAAGTTTTTTGAAGAGAAGGAAATTCCCATTTGCAATATTTTGTTTGCTGCTACTGATGGTGCTCCAGCAATGACAGGGCGTCATATGGGTTTCGTAGCGCATTTGAAACAAGCAGTATCAAATGTACTCGCTGTACATAAGTGATTCCCAACCTTTTCTGGACCATCGCCTCCTTTAGAAGAGAACAAAATTTCAACGCCCCCCTAGTCCATAATAATTAATTTTACATGAAATATTAAAATATTGTTGCATATTATCTGTACCTAATTTATCTGTTTATTTATCTATTAAAAATTATAAAGCAAAAATTAATAAAACGACAACCAAATGTACAATAAAATTGTTTATTGAAATTTTAAAAATAAACACAGAATCAATAAGAAATAAAAAATAATGAGATAAACACAAAATTAATAATATATAAAAAAATTAATGAGATGGTTGAGGCTGGTGGAGTGATAACAATTTCTTAATGTTGGATTCCAATTTCATTAACATCAATCGCAGATCGCCACGTTCAGTGTTGTGTAGTCTGTTCCTCTTCTTTGACAGTAAATTAGCTACTGCACTGAATCCACGCTCAACCATATAGGAAGAAGGAAATGCGATTAAAAACTTCTGCATTATTGCCCACAATCCAGGGTAGAGAACTGGTATTGATTTTTGAAGCCAGAACTCTTGGTATCCATGTTTGAATTTTACTTTGAGTACTTCGTTAGTCGTGAGTTCTAAGAGTTTCTCTTCCAAATTTGATGATTCTTCAGTATCTGTGCTTGCGAAAGGATCTAAAACCCAGCTCGGTATATTCATGTTTAAAATATCTTGGAAACGCTCAGTAAAATCAACATGAAGAACTTCCAAGTGTTGGCAGTAAGTAAGTAAATCTTCCGGTTTTGCAGAGACTGCTGATAATGTGGGAAAGTGGTTGTATTCACCTCTACCTAGATTTCGTTTGAATAGAAGACGTTTTCCCGCAAAAGCAGCTATGACGTTTTTTGTTTTAATTAAATTCAACTCATCACCTTACAATTGTAAATTAACTTGATTAAATATTTTAAACAGGTCTGTCAAATAAGCGATGTCATTTTTTGACGTAATAAGGTTTTCGCGCAATTTTTCGTCTCTGTCTTCAAGAATGTCCAGTACTGAGTCAAATAGATTGAAAAAACGATTCAGACAAACACCTTTAGAGAGCCAACGTACTTCTGTGTGCAGCAGCAAGCGATTGTAATCTTCATCATTTTCATTACAAAGCTTACCAAATAATCGGTCATTCAATGAATTGCTTCTAATCTTATTGATTGCTTTAATAACGTAATGGAGCGACGTATGCAGACGTTCATTCAAATTTTTTGCAACCAAATGCTAACGATCAATAATACAATGTACAGCGAGTACATTTGGCACTGCTTGTTTCAAATTCGGTATGAAACCCTTATGACGCCCTGTCATTGCTGGAGCACCATCAGTAGCAGCAGACAAAATATTGCAAATAGGAATTTCTTTCTCTTGAAAAAACTTTTGCATGGTATTAAATATAAATTATCCCTTTGTATCAGATTCCAAATTTTTAGCAAATAATAACTCTTCATGAATTTTTTCTTCTTTTATAAATCGTACGTATGATAAGAGTAGATCTTCATTATTTGGTAGAGTTGATTCATCGAGTTGAATGGAAAATTTGCAAGTCTTTAAGTAATCACATAATGATATTTCAACGTCTTTTGCCATTTCATCTATTGTTCTTTGCACTGAATTATCACTGAGAGGAATTTTTTGATGATATCTGACGGTGTCTTATGATGAAGAACAGTTTTTAATATCTCTTTGACTGCCGGCAAAATTAATTCCTCGCGAATTGGTGTGGTTTTCTTGCATTGCGATTAACAGTGAAACGTTATATGAGGCTCATAGTCCATCATCATCTTGTTTAGAAGACGAAGCAAAAAGGTTTGACATAGTTGGCTATTTTAAATATTGCTTTTCCAGTTCTTGAAAATAGGATAAATCTTTGTTCTTCTTATCAGCATGCATTTTATTTAAATGCTCTTGTAGCCTAGAAGGTTTCATAGCTTCATTTGAAAAAAAATTTTCGACAAATTAAACACATAGGTAAGTAATGATAGGTTTGTAGGAGAGTACGTAAATCCATATTTCAAATACTTAATACTGCACTGCCGGCATTTTTTTTAGATGTAGATTCAGACATTTTCAAATACAAATTAACTTCTCAACAGATTTATAGGTAGTTATAAAAATAATGTTTATAATGACTTCTAACACTTATCACTCACGACTATTTATCACGGCGAAGCATATAAAAATAATAAAACATTCGTAGAGCTATAGCTTTTATAGATTTGACTTTGTGCATGCATTAACTTGCATGTTTGCGATGCCGGCGCACTTGCTCCGTAAACAAGTCATTTCAAGGTCCCATATTCTTATCGAAACATGTTAAATTGCATGAACCGCGTGTTTGCCTACCAACTTGCAAGGACTTGTCACCGTCAATTTATTCTAAACTAAAACAAATTAGGTATAGGTATACCTAATGCTAATTTAAAGATGCTTATTTACGCGATTACGAATAAGATAATTTACATAGCTAGATAAAATATTTATTGATGAAAACAGGTATTTTCAACGTATTTTATTATATTAATAAAAGAATTATAAAAAAATATTAAATATAATAAATTTATTATTTTTATATTATTATTGCATCAAGGTTGATTTGCCTATCAGGACGGACACACATGTCCAACATAATAAGCCTGATATAGTAGTGCATGTTAAGGTATTGAATGAGATTACAATTATTGAAGTAAGTATAACATCTGAGGATAACCTGCAGACAGTAGAGGTTGAAAAGAATAGGAAGTATGATCTGCTGGCTAATGAGTTGAGCCTAATTCACAAGTGTAATGTTGATATTATACCTTATGTTCTGACGTGGGATGGTATTGTAACTACGTAGCATAAAGCATACTCAAAGCGACTTGGAGTGGGAAAATATATTGAAGCCTATATCCAATCTGTGATCTTGAAGAGAACTTTTGAGAGCATCTCAGTCGACTTCAGACGTACCAGTAGACTAGTAGGCGGTAGCAGAGAACTTATTGTCCAATCTGCAGTTGAAAAGCTGTACATGACGGATGAGGTAGTGGATGACCAGAATCACCAGGAAGACACCACAGAATAGAAGATATAAAAAGGTTGTCACAGAAAATTCCATTAAATTTATTTATTCATTTGACCGCTCCTCTTGAGTGCCTCAACGCCCCCCATTTGCCTCTGGATCCGCTACCGCCCCCATGGAAGGCTACAGCACCCACTGGGGGCGGTATCGCCCCCGTTGGGAATCTATGCTGTACATTGTATTATTGATCGTCAGCATTTGGTCGGAAAAAATTTGAATGAACATCTGCATACCTCGTTCCATTACGTTATTAAAGCAATCAATAAGATTAGAAGCAATTCATTGAATGACCGATTATTTGGTAAGCTTAGTATTGAAAATGATGAAGATTACAATCGCTTGCTGCTGCACACAGATGTACGTTGGCTCTCTAAAGGTATTGGTCTGAATCGTTTTTTCAATCTATTTGACTCAGTAGTGGACTTTCTTGAAGACAGAGACGAAAAATTGCGCGAAAACCTGATTACGTCAAAAAATGACATCGCTTATTTGACAGACCTGTTTAAAATATTTAATCAAGTTAATTTACAATTGCAAGGTGATGAGTTGAATTTAATTAAAACAAAAATCGTCATAGCTGCTTTTGCGGGAAAACTTCTATTCAAACGAAATCTAGGTAGAGGTGAATACAACCACTTTCCCACATTATCAGCAGTCTCTGCAAAACCGGAAGATTTACTTACTGCCAACACTTGGAAGTTCTTCATGTTGATTTTACGGAGCGTTTCCAAGATATTTTAAACATGATTATACCGAGTTGGGTTTTAGATCCTTTCGCAAACACAGATACTGAAGAATCATGAAATTTGGAAGAGGAACTCTTAGAACTCACGACTAACGAAGCACTCAAAATAAAATTCAAACATGGATACCAAGAGTTCTGGCTTCAAAAATCAATACCAGTTCTCTAGCCTGGATTGTGGGCAATAGTACAAAACTTTTAATAGCATTTCCTTCGTCCTATATGGCTGAGCGTGAATTCAGTGCAGTAGCTAATTTACTGTCAAAGAAGAGGAACAGACTACACATCACTGAACGTGGCGATCTGCGATTGATGTTAACGAAATTGGAACCCGACTTTAACAAATTGTTAACACTCCACCAGCCTCAACCATCTCATTAATTTTTTATATATTATTAATTTGGTGTTTATCTCATTATTTTTTATTTCTTATTGATTCTGTGTTTATTTTTAAAATTTCAATAAACAATTTTATTGTACATTTGGTTGTCGTTCTATTAATTTCTGCTTTATGATTTTTAATAGATAAATAAACAGATAAATTAGGTACAGATAACATGCAACAATATTTTAATATTTCATGTAAAATTAACTATTATGGATTAGGGGGGCGTTGAAATTTTTGTTCTCTTCTAAAGGGGACGATGATCCAGAAAAGGTTGCGAATCACTGATCTAGTGGTTATGATGCCTGGCATGCTTCTAGGACACCTGGGTTCGAATCTCACTCAAGGGCAAAACCAAGCTTTTTTCAACTAATTATTTCTGGTAATGGATTCATTTCATCGTGGCATACCATAGTCAAAATATTTTAATACTGGTAATAATAATAGAACTCTGCTATTTTGATAGCATTTAATCATTTCACCGTCATTCGCGGAACGCCAGTGTGCCGCATTTGATTAGTGGAGAACCTCTGCAATAATATTTTTGAAACATTTTTGAAATTCAACAATTGATGACCATAATATCGCGGAAAACAAAAACAATGATACCTAATCTATTAAATCTTTCGCTATATACGAGTATTTATATAATCAATGCCCTATTTAATTTGCATTTAAATACTTTTATTATATTTGAGATATTTTTGTACTTAATTTTAGACATTTGGGTATGAATGCAACGACAGAATTGGCGTAGGCTCGCGATACAGTTGCTGAAAACAATTGTTAATATTAACTTATTGAAGAAGGATACAATTTTCACTGCTTTTTAAAGTTCGTTTCGAACCGATGTGAAGTTGAGGAGATATTCAGACTACTTTTGTAAAAAAATAATAAATACTCCCTCAAGCAGCTATTGTATACAAATTTATATAATTTTATTAGTGATAAAAAAATAAAAAAAAGCAAAAAAATACAGTGTGATTATAAAGGATTAGACATATTTTGAAGTGTTGCATATTATTAAGTATACTGGTGTCACCCGCAACTTTTTCCTCTTCGAGTCATACGGTATGAACTTAAAATGTTCCGCGTTTACTAAAATATTTATCTTATCTAGAACTGTATGTCAATAGCTTGATGATCTGACTTCGAAATTTAATGCCTTCAAACAAATATTTTTGAAAGAGTGGCCGAAAGAAGATTTTAGATTCGAACCAGGAACAATCTACAAGCTAGCAATACGCAGTTCCGTATTCTCTAACTGTAGTTGGGAAGGGGTAGAGATTTCACATGATTGACCAAGACCAAATTTTTGTTTGAACAATAACAAAAATTTTGAATTTATTTAACTTTCACACTTAATAAAGTTCCACCACTGGCTTATAAAGGTGGATGATTTTACATTACAAGTAATTGACTAAGTACTCACTCCATTCAGTTAAGCTTGAATTCGAACAACATTCAAACAAAATAATGAAAGTAAAACTTAAAAGTGAAAGTGACAACAAGCAGAGTAAGTTAAATTAAAATAACTGTACCATGTTGAAGTTTCTCCGGAACGAGAACTGTATTCTGCTAAGTTATTGTGATGTGCACACGGCGTAAATTTTCATGAAACACCCACTCCAGATTTCTCTGATCGTGGTTTTTCCCAAGCAAAGCAAATTTCTTTAAATTTCGCCTAACGTATTTAGGTAAAAGTTTATCATCTCACTAATTTAAGAGATGTCTAATTTAACAATTTCCCTTCCTGAAACGTGGCCTAAAAGTCAGTCCAGTGAATTTCACTAAAGTTGGACTTAGCGAAGAGAGCAAAAGAAAGATAGAAAAAGACGAAACCCTGGTCTGTTAGTCTGATCAACCCACACGGAACTGTTTCTCCCGGGTCGAGCGTGACAATATCTCTCTGGCAACCCCGGGAACTCTCGACCAAAAAGGGCCAATCAGAAGCGAGCCCTGGGCAAAAACCCGACTCCACTTCCATATTTCACAAGTGAGATGGAGCTCTGTTGCCAGCCAATACTCGCCTTCCTCTTGAACGTCAATGTTTGCTTTCGGGCGAGCTGCAATTGTTTCACAAGACACCTCTCGTCTCCGTACATTAGTCAAGTTCCCTCTCGGCAACCAATGTAAACAGATGAAACGGAACCCTGAATGATATTCGCAACCGAGATGTTGCACCCATTAACCTCCGAAGACATCTCCTTCAGACACAAAGTGGTTGCATCAGGATAGAAATGAAATACAGTATATAAGAAAATTAAAATCAATAGGTCTGCGACCTATCACTGGTTTCCGTAAATTAAAGAAGAACCGTGTGTCATGTTAATGGGAAGCTAATGTCGAAGCAATGTAAATTCTAAAATAGGATTTTTTTGTTTTGATAATTGTGATTGCAGATAAAGATCTCAATCAAATAAATCAATGTCTCGATTTTCAACAATATTCGTTCGTAATTTAATGAGTTATCGAAGTTTGAATATTTAGCGATAACAATGCCAGTCTTAGGAAGCTGATACAAAACTGATGAAGAGTGAAAGAATTCTTTACACAAACTTGCAAAATACACACTTACAATACTTATTAAATATATAAATAAATAAATAAATAATCCCTTAAGCAGCTGTTTGCGACAGTATCTGACAGTTTATATACTCTAGTAGAAGTTCCATGAAAATGGCGGGATCTCAGCAGAAAAGCGACACGAACATCCATGCCTTATCCATGCCTGAGTTCGAACTCAGGTTCCTTAGGTCCAGTAGCCAAGCGTGCTAACCACTCGGCCACTGGGCAGCTTTTTACTTTTATAGTTGCAATGAAAAGAAAACTGTTCTGAAATGCTGAATCCGTTAAAGAAGTTTTTCAGAATCCACGTGGAAACTTCTTTAACGAATTCAGCAGAAACGTTGTGGCAGCCCAACAACTAATTAAGCAACTATATAATTAAACTGTCGAAATCATTCTTATTCCTCATTAAGACCTAGGTTTTGAGAAAACAGAAAACGGTTTCAGACATTGAGGTCGTTTAGAATTTAAACTTAAATTTTTTGAATGTAAAAAAATGTCAGCACTGCCTATACCAATCATCATTGGCAATCAGCTTTAATATTATCCCTTTTCACGTTTTATGATTTATATACAGGATGTTTCGAAATTCTCTGCATTGCTTCCATGACAGTGTCGAAGCATTGATTGTCGTACATGTTGAAAGATTCCGGAATTCTCTGACAATGAAACGGATGTAACTGCTGCTCGTGAAACACTTTTCACACGAGGGCGTGGTTCACACCGACGCTACTTGCAACAGCTCCCATGCTTGTGCCTGGATTGTCCTCAATCCGCTGTAGGATCTCTTCTTCCATGCCAGGAGTGCGCATGATTCTTTCCCGACCAATGTCATGCATGTTTGCATGGAATGTTCCAGTTTCTCGCATTTGCCGGTGCAAATGTTTGGTGGTTTGTCACACGTCTGTTTGGAAAACACTGTCGGTACAACTTCACAGCAGCTCCTCCGTTTCCATTGGCAGCTTCGTATGCCAGATACATGTCAGCCATCTCAGCAGTCCTGAAACACTCCATGTTACATGTAATATGTCTGATTTACGAATGCCGAAGGGAAACACAAGTCCGTTCTCCGTTCCCACTTCGCCCCTCTAGCCAATTGCAGCTCGACCAAACAGCGCCCTCTAGCACCGAAGGGTTACTTCAGTGGACATACATTCATAGACGAAAAAGGTTTGTCTTGGTGTTCCCTATCTCTCATTGAAATTTGTACAGCGAGTTTTGAAACATCTGTCTCACCTTAAGCCGTCCCTTGGCCGAGTGGTTAGCATGCTTGGCTATTGATCTAAGGGACCGGGGTCGAGCCCCGGGTAAGGCATGGATGTGTGTCGTTTTTCTGCTGAGGTCATACCATCCTCACAGATCTTCTACTATGGCATAATAAACTGACAGCCTCCTGTCAGACCTCTGTGGAAAGCAGCTGCTTGAGGCGGTATTTATTTTATTTTATTTATTTTATATATATATATACATATTTAATTATTTAATACACTTTTTTTTTGCAACCTTACTACGATACAAGTGAAACTTTCTGCTGACTTAAAATTCGCAACATTTCGGAAGCATAGAGATAAACAGCAAAATGTGTGATAAATAGGTAGGTAGATTTCGAACTGAAGAAAAAATATTACGTTTTGAGGCGAGCTATTAAAAACATAAAGCTCTGCTAAGAAATAGATGGATATGAAATGAAATCTGTAACCTAAATAAGCCAAGCTTTTAAAATATTTACGTAGTTAGGAAAGGTTGAGATATTTTATCTCTCTGAGAGAGTCACGTTTTTGCTCATGATGGACTAAATGGCCAGGTCACAATGACCCCGATGGTTCAGAGAAAGTTTGAGGTGGAAGCACTCTTTACAGCTGTTAGGAGAGATGTCAGTGATCATACATTCATAGACGAAAAAGGTTTGTCTTGGTGTTCCCTATCTCCCATTGAAATTTGTACAGAGAGTTTTGTACATATCATGGTTATATAATAACAATAAAAATACATATAAGGAATGTTTACGGCCTTCTGTTCTAGGAGGCTTGGATTGTTTTACCTCTGATCGGCATTTTTTGCACACAATGGACCAAATGGCCAGGTCACAAGGATTCCGAGTGCTCAGAGAAGGTTGCAGGGGGGGGGGGATAGGACCCACTGGAAAGCTGTTAGGAGAGACGGTAGGCTCCATTCAAGGCCATCCAGTGTGTTCTTTAACGTGTACACGGTATGGCTTTGCATTCCATCCAATGGAGGTGGCATTTCCAAGTCCAGTGTACCTCCCTACAAACCTAGGGCAGGGAGGTTTGCGGAGATAGATCTGAACGCTGGACCAGGCGGGAGCCCATCCTGATAACTGCAGGTTATGAATCCTGGGTTGCTATAACCCTATACTCTTCCCCCCTATTATACATACTGAAGCGCTATACACTAGGACAGCGGGGAGTCAACCGTCGCTGTCCTAGGAGGTGTTGGCTCAGCGAAGTGCTGACGGAAGTTGAATTTCACGCAATCGATGAACCCCAAATTGAAATCTGTTGAACATAAAATGAAAAGAGTTCCTTGATATTTGAAACACGTAATTACTTCTGTTACTTAATTATTTAATAAAATATAGCAATTTGAAATATGGGTATGCTTTTAGAATGGTCATTTAGAATGAGCCTTTGGATGATTTTATCGTTTGTGAGAACTCCCCCCTCCCTCAGAATGCAACCAAGTGAAGTAGTGGCCAGGATTGAAACCGGTCCATGCTCCCACGCTTCTTGTTGCTCTCATCATCCCACGAGGAGTGACATGCACCAGATCCATCTCCAGTGCAACGAGTGTTCCTCGTCCTCTGTTGATGTTGTCTTTACACCTTTCCAAAGTGCACAATTCTTCTTTCGCCTGTCACGGACCCGAAAGTTTTCGCCCTCATCGGAAAACGAACAATCTAATATTCGGGTCAATTTATTCTGGTACGAGCTCCGACTAGAAAAGAAAACAAGAGCTGCGGGGATTCCAGCCAAGTTGGCTGTAAATATTTATCATTCTCGAGTTATGGCTACGACGTATACAAGAACAGATGTCGGTAATGCTGGAGCAAATGGAATGATTCATCCTTGGCGATGATTACATGCTTCTCCGCATTTCGGTTCTTGTGAATTGTCGCTTCCGCCTTCGTTACAGCAAATGAAGGGGGAAAGCAGACTGGTTTGTCATCATTGAGAAGATATTTAAATTATTTTAATTTCGTAAGTGAAAATGAACGAGATCAATATTTCTCTTATTATTTAACAACTGAAGAACATAGTATACGACAACGTGTGAGACATCAGTAACTAACATCAAAATTTAAAACAAATGAAGATAGATATAATGATAATGTTAACTCTACAGGAAATTGTATATAAAAATATCTCGATGCATGCAACAGTTTTCAACTCATAGCTGGATTCAAATTTTACATCCTCCTCCTTCTCAAGCAGCCATAGGCTACCTTTGTCTCACCTCATTGCCTACAAAGTGCGAGCGAGAGGTCTAAAGACTGATGGAATCAGAAGTTAGTAATGTAGAATAAATAAATACCTACAAAGTTGAGCCACCTAATTCTTAAGATTCTGCGTAAGTATCTAGAATCAAAGACATCAAGTTTCTTGTTGTTTTGCTTTCAGAGTGTCCACTTTCAGAGGGTTTCACTATCATAACTAACCCTAGAAAGAACCAAACTATTATACAGACTAATGTTAGTCTTCAGATGTATACGCTTATTTATCCACACACTCTCCAAAATTTCTTAAAAGTCCCAGGAACAATACCTATTCGTCTGTTTATCTCATTCCGCACATCACCAGTATCAGTTAAAAAAATCCCGAGAAAACTGCACTGAGACACTTGCTCAAGAGTGCAACCATTCAGTTTAACTGAACCACAGACTGCTTGACAAATTTTCATCACTTTAGCCCTCTCTTTGGTAGTAGAGTAGGTTTGGTGATAAACAGTCTGATCAACAGCTCTGATAAAAGAGTTCGTCTCATCAACATCTCTAATAAAAGAGTTCATCTCATCAACATCTCTAATAAAAGAGTTCATCTCATCAACATCTCTAATAAAAGAGTTCATCTCATCAACATCTCTAATAAAGGAGTTCATCTCATCAACATTATTTGCCAAAAGAGCTAAATCATCAGCATAATCTAAATCAGAAATTTTCAGATCTTCAGACCATTTAAGGCAAAATCTTTCCCTTGCAGAGAATTTCGCATAAAAATCAATATTTCTAATAAAAGAGTTCATCTCATCAACATCTCTAATAAAAGAGTTCATCTCATCAACATCTCTAATAAAAGAGTTCATCTCATCAACATCTCTAATAAAGGAGTTCATCTCATCAACATTATTTGCCAAAAGAGCTAAATCATCAGCATAAACTAAATCAGAAATTTTCAGATCTTCAGACCATTTAAGGCAAAATCTTTCCCTTGCATAAAATTTCGCATAAAAATCAATATCTCTAATAAAAGAGTTCATCTCATCAACATCTCTAATAAAAGAGTTCATCTCATCAACATCTCTAATAAAAGAGTTCATCTCATCAACATCTCTAATAAAGGAGTTCATCTCATCAACATTACTTGCCAAAAGAGCTAAATCATCAGCATAATCTAAATCAGAAATTTTCAGATCTTCAGACCATTTAAGGCAAAATCTTTCCCTTGCAGAAAATTTCGCATAAAAATCAACATCTCTAATAAAAGACTTCATCTCATCAACATCTCTAATAAAAGAGTTCATCTCATCAACATCTCTTATAAAAGAGTTCATCTCATCAACATCTCTAATAAAAGAGTTCATCTCATCAACATTATTTGCCAAAAGAGTTAAATCATCAGCATAATCTAAATCAGAAATTTTCAGATCTTCAGACCATTTAAAGCAAAATCTTTCCCTTGCAGAGAATTTCGCATAACAATCAACAAAAAAAAAAACGAAACTAAAGGGAAAAGAAGACACCCTTGTCGAACACCAGAAGCAATGTTAAACCATGCTTTACTAACTAGTACCTGTTTTAAAAATAGGGATAATAATAGCTCTACTATAATTCTTACGAACAATGCCTTTATCATAAAATATTTTCAAAATTTCAGTCATCCATGTGATAACAGAAACATTCCCTGCTCTAAGCATTTCATTAGTAATTTCATCTACCTCCTGTTTTAGTATTAATTTTATCAACCCCTGTTTAGCCAAAATAACTTCAGACTGTGTTATAGGGTCACTTTAAAGCCAGTAATGCGTCTATGATTATTACAAACAATGGGAGTAGAACTAACCACATTGCTTAGAACATCACTGAAATGCCCAACCCACATAGCCATGACAGAATCCTCACCTTCTATAACTTTACAAAGTTTATCTTTTAATCGCTGTATACTTGTCCCTTTCTTCTCGCAAAACAACATTAAATAACTGGTCCAAATCGCTGATGATATGCTGTCGAGATAATTTGATATCTATTTGCAATGGCGTAATGCATGACATACAGTACCACCCTATAACAATAGACTGAATGAAAAATTATATTTTAATCCGCCAGAAGTGCATAATCTTTAAATATCTTTTTTAAATTGAGAACATTTTATAATTCAAATTAAAGACAGGTTTAGGCAGTGGTGCAATCCCAATAAAAGTGGCATTATGGCAAGCTCAGTCATTCGAGACGCGGCCCTGTCTATAGTACAGCCATACTCTGTGCAAGCGAAAGAACACGCTGTTTGTCCTTGAAGGAAGGCTGCAGTCTGTCTCCTAACAGCTGTCAAGTGGATTCCCTTGCCCAACCTTCTTTCCACCCTTGGACTCCTTGTGACCCATTGTGTTATAAAAGAAAGTGCCGCTCAGAAGTAAAACAACCCAACTGATCCGCGTACTCAGATCTCATTCCACAATTAAAGGATTCAGGGTTGTGCAGTCAAGTTGTATAAATAAAGACCAGTGCGCTAAAGGGCGGAGAAATATCGTGCAATAAGCTGCCAGATATTGCGAACTGGCGATCCGGGTTCATATTAACAATCTACAGCAAGATAGTTCACTCTGAAGAAAAACAAAATACAGGAAATGACGTTATTTACAACTTTTGACGACCGAAAATAGTCAAATGTGATATTTTGATATTCCTTTTGAAAAGTAACACTAATTTCAAATAAATGTAGAGGACTGCGTGAATAATCTACCGTCAGATATGTTCAGTTTGATAAGATTTCAGATTTTTTTATTTATTCCCTTTGCGAATCACGATGCACATGTATTTGATCAACCAGCTCATTTTGCTTCCACAATGTAGAATCTTTTTTTTGGAAACAGGAAGATGCTATTTGAGTTTCGGATTACGTCGCCTTTTATTTCCTCCAAAGAAGAGTGAGAGGAGGATGATGAAAAAATTGAAATCGACGAGAACTTCAAAGTATATCATCCTTAAATTATTTATCGTCAAAAGAGATTGCAACCGTACGAATGTCACCGCCAGAGTTAGGTTTGTTTGGAGTGGATTTCATTTGGGAATGACGTCTGCTCCCTCGTGAAATATTTATGATGGAATATGGCTCGTGTGGATATTATTACGTTTTCAATCTTCTTCGCTTCACATGAATTAACTCTTCAAACCTCTTACACACCAGCATGAAACAAACCACGAATATGTCATCCACCGAAACGGTTGCCAGATGTCCGTGTTCTAAAAGGAGGACAAAGGAGGATATGCTTTCAGTTCGCGAAATAAAATAAGTTTTTTCCTAGTAAGTTTATTAGAAGTATTGACTAACAGTTCAATCGGAAAAAGGCATAAATACCAATTATTCAGTATACTACAAAAAATATGACGTGCCGTTTTTTATTCATATTTGATAAGCAATCAAGAGTTGTTTGACCTTAGCATAAGCAGCAGTTAGTAAACCTCTGCTGTTCCAGAAAACAAACTTTGTGTGTTTCTATTAACTCTCAATGAGGAAGTGGTCAGCGGTAACCTGTGTCTTCTATGAGAATGTTTGTACAAACCAGGAGAAGTTCCTGAATTCCTTCGCTTTCCTTTTATGTTGCCAATGAAAAAACAAAACTGATGTTAACTCTCATGGACTCTTCGAAGGCGGAAGCAAAATTCTATCAAATTTTTAAAGCGCATATGTTTTTCAATCTGGCAGGCAAATTGCACATATTGGGATTGCAGAAAATACTGTCACAACATTAGCAGAAATAATTTAGCATTCACGATTTACATTGACACTAAATTATTTCACGTTTAACAGTTGAATTGTTTTAGCTCTGAGCTATACTTTTTTGCACACAGTGGGCTGAAAGGTCAAGTAAAAAGGACCCGAAGTCTAAGAGAAATTTTGGGGGAGGGGACACGCCCTAGAGCTGTTAGGAGACAGATGGTAGCTTCCCTTAAAGCCATACATTTTGTTTTTTAACATGCACAGGGTAAGGCAACACTACAGACACGGCCACAGCTTAATGCCCCATCCGACGGACGGCAAGTTTTCCAAGCCGCCGTCCGTTGGATAATAATAGCCTACTGACCGAGGGCAGACGCGTAGTTTTGTGGAGATAAATCTCAATGTTGGCCCAAGAGGGACTCGAACCTGTGAACTGCAGATTACGATCCTCGCGGCTACCGCCATCCCTCCACAGTTAAGAGGGTATTGTATTATACTCGTGGGTTCAAGAAATTTAAAAAAGTACAAGAATGGTATAATTTTATTTTAAAACATACTAAGAGTTTATGAAAAAAAGGGAACATTTCATGCTTTTTCAAAAAATTCCGGGAGGACACGAGATAAAAAAGGAGCACATGGCCATCTTTAGGAGGATGTATAGTAAGCTATCCAAGAGGACAGAAGTTTGTGCACAAAGAACCTTATTGCGTTTTTTTCCGGAAGGTTAAGGAACGCAAATAATTATGGGACGAATGGGTGGTAGAGCAATTCAGCTTGAAAAATTTGGTTTTATGTAAATGTTCCTAATTTCGAGGTCTCTACGATTAACACTATACCAACAAGTTTTTTTTCCATTATTCAGCAAAACCGAGATCAAAACGAAATGTTTGTCAGAAAAAATAGAACAGTGCTATAAAAATACGAAACTTTCGGGCTGTTGAATTGGGTTGTTTTAACCTCTGAGCATCACTTGTTTTATCGGCTAAATGAACAGGTCACAAGGATGTCAAGGGATCAGGAAAGGATGGGGAAAGGAATCCACTGCATGGCTCTTAGGAGACAGACGGAAGCCTCTCGTCAAGACCATCTAAGCGGTTCTTTAACGTCCATTTCTACACACGGGATCGCTAATCCATCAGGCAAACGACTCTTTCTGACCGAGGACAGCATACACGAACCTGGGAACTGTACGTTACGAGCCTGGCGTGCTACCGACTGAGACACCCCAACACATCGAGCTGTTGATAAGTGCCGTATTCAATGAAATAGCTCGATAGGACACCTTAAGAGTATAAAGTAATAACGGTGAAACTGATTTCAAATATCTGTACTGATTGAAGACGGAAACAATCAAAATTAGGGATTGTTTTATGTTTCGGATAATTGCTGCATCAATTAATTTTTCAAATTGGCGAGATAATTCTACTTGTAGTTTGAAACTATTATTATAACTAAATGAACGCAAATCGCCTCTGGCACATATTGGAAATTTCGTTTCCAAAGACAATAAATATTTCGTTTACTTTTTCACTACTTAAAAGTTTTTGCATATATTGTATATAGTGTATAAATAAATATATTGTATATAAACGAGCTAATGGATGATGAGAGAAAACGCAAAGAGTACAATTTTATTAGTAATTTTACAACATTAAAAGTATTCGTCTTTTATCCGTTAAATTTAAAAACTTGCTTTTCATACACCCCTATGAAAAAAAGTGGGGCAGATTATTGTTGTGAGTGGAATATCTCTTGACACTCTATCATCGAAATTTCTACTATAAAGAGATCATTTGTAATAATCGTTAACATTTTGTCGTTTCCATATTTAGTGATCTCTAACGATATAATTTAAAACTATTTTGGGATTTGAAAATTCCAAGGTAGTTTCAATTAGGTGATTAGGTGATATAAATACGACAGTATATTCACACTTGAAATATATTATAATTCATACTTCAAAAGTGTGAATTACACTATTTCGTCAATAACTATGCAACATAAAAAGATTTTCTAATTGATCTCTATAAACAGAAAAGTTGGATGACTTGAGATGGATAGACGACAAAGTGAATACATTATCTCGTTATTTATTGAAAACGAGATAAAAAGAATCATTATACGAAAAATAACAGTGACCATCCAATAAATAACCGAGTCACTGAATTACACACTCATAATCGTCTATATATATTATATTCATAAACAAATCGAATGAGGGATTGTAATGTATCAATATCTATCAAATACAAAAATAATTTTTAATATATCGCAGTAAACAATAAAAAAGTGTATCTAGAGACGGACAGAGAGACAAACGAGAAAATAAACAACGCAGTACTACTTCAAAAACAGAAAAAAAAACTTTGGAAATCATTTAAAACAATTCCTCATAATTCAAACAATGATGTTGAAAGTCATCTTGAAAAAAAAAACAGTGTTTTCATCAAATTTAATAACGGTGTAAATATAATCTGATTTTCTCAATACCTCAAGTTTAGAGGAAAAAAATCAAGCTATTTGAAAAGAAAATGAAAACCACAACTTTAGCATCGGTGTCATATATCATGAAAAATTGATATAACTATGACACGTTATTTGTATGATTCGAAACAAAAAGTAGATTTTTGAAATTTTTTCGAATGTGTTTCCGTTTCGCAATACCTGCAACTGTGTCTCTTTTCTAACTCCATTTGGATATTCATTAAGTTGAAATTTCGGAAAATATAAGCTTTTTTACAAAAAGGAGGTAATATTAGGGAAAAACAGGTGTTGTAATAATTTCTGAGTTCCATTTACAAAACTGAATGGCTTAAATTATGACATTTTAATTTATTTCTGTTTGGATTTTTCGCGAAGCACATCTTCATCAACATCCATCATCCCCATCATGACAGTTGAAACTGTTGCAAAGTGTTCGAGATGCATAAGGCAGATTTACGTAAGACCGCAATATTATTTGCAGCGAAATGTTCCGTTGACAGGAGAAAAAATGTACAATACAAACAATGGATTATGGTTTAACAAATTACTCTCTTCGTAGAGTGATTTGTAATAAAACGTTTTATTGACCAACTCGACAAATCAATAGAAAGGGGAGTACATTTACATTGTGTCCTCGGTTACTTAGAAAGAAGGCATTTTGAACAGAATGCATTCGTACAGAACGAAGTTTGCGGTGCCTGGCGACGAAAGGTTATCTTTTGCTGTGACTGACGAAAAAGTTTCTCTTTTGCTCGGACTAAATACGTAAAGTTATCTTTTGCTGGGACTAAATACGTAAAGTTATCTTTTGCTGGGACTAAATACGTAAAGTTATCTTTTGCTCTGAATGAAGGTAAAGTTATCTTTTGCTCTGAATGAAGGTAAAGTTATCTTTTGCTGAGAAGAAAGCTAAAGTTATCATTTGCCGTGACTGAAGACGTAAAGTGCCAACTTTTGCTGTGAAAGACAAAGTTCCTTTTCACAGACTGAAGACTGAAAGTTGCTATCCTTTCCTATGACTGAAGATGTAAACTTGTTATCTTTTGCTGTGACTGATGACATAAATCTTTTGATATCAAAGACTTAAGTTATCGTTGCTCAGACAGAATACGGAAAGTTGCCATCTTTTGCTGTGACTGAAGACATAAACTTATCTTTTGCTGTGAAAGGCATAAAGTTACCTTTTGCTGTGACTGAAGGCGCAAAGTTGGTATCTTTAGCTGTGCGGACCACCTGAAGTTGCTTTCTTTTGCGGGGACTGACCACCTGAAGTTGGTCTTTTGCTGAAACAGAAAATGTGAAGTTGCTATTATTTGATGTGACTGACGACCCAAGGTAACTTTTGCTGTTACTGACGACTTAAAATTATTATCTTTTGCAGTATTTTAGAGATTATAATAGGAAATAGCGGCACGTGTTCTGTTGTTCTTTGACTGTTATACAAGCAAACTTGGAAATAAATTCATACTTTTTTACACTGAGATCTGCTGCGACAAGTGATTTATATCTTGATTTAGAAGAATAACGATGACGAAATAAAACTGGTTCTGCAAATATCTTCAACTGTGTTTAAACAAACTATTGGTTTAAATATGTTTAAACAAACTCTGTTTTAAAGTTTGTTTCTCCCGATAGATAGCGGAACCGAGAGAGTTAAAAGCTTTCATTCCATACTGTTTGGACGATTGGTGAAATTATTAGCTTTACTCACTATTTGTAGATTTTGAGTCGTACGGCTCATATATTTTTTGATAAAAGATTAGCAGATATTATTTAATGTAATGGACACACATACAGTTTCGATGCATATCTGTTTCGAAAATCAAAAACTTTTCTTTTAAAATTTAATGTGGAAATTGCGAACCAATACTCACCAAAATAGGAGTTTGATTAACATACAGTTTGTTTTTTAATTCAATAAAACTCGTAAGATGCTGCCTATAAACGAAACGATTAAGCGTCGTTCAAAGGATGCAAAAAGAGGAATCTGTATTTACAGATCAAAAAATACCATCCACCAGATTTCAGTTCCATTTCGTTCCAGTGAGGAGACTGAATTGCGATGTTCAAAATATGATTTGAAAATCCTAACGAAAACATTGACTTTTGCAGGATTAAATGTTTTCAGAAGAAATTATAATAGACAAAGCTTGGTTCAAAAAATAGTGGCATTATTTTTCATTCTGGGAATACATTCGTCCTTTCTCTACTCTGTATCCATTCTCCTGTTCAAAGCAATATTATTGGCCCGCTTTGGATCAAAGATGGACATTTCAGCGGGATTAATCGGAACGGTTCCTTTTGTCTTGTGGCACAGTCTGCGAGTTCGACGACCTCGCTTGCTTACTTTGTTCGCGAATTTGATTGAATTTAATAACGACCGATTTCCGATCGAAAAGCGACAGTCTTTGAACACATGGATTGTATTCTGTATCGTCTTAATCATTTTATATCCCATTATGGGGATAATAGCAGGTGTATTTCTTATTACAGGGGCAGAATTCAGCGGTTTAATAGCATTTTATATATTCGGCGTAAGAATGGAAAAAATGTCTTTATGCAATACTCTGTTATTTTTCTTGTTTTGTTTTTTCTATTTGGCGAACGTTTGGGTGTTGTCGAATATTGTGACAATGACATACGTTTTCTTATGCATCTATTTGAAGAGATTGCTTCAGAACTGCCATGACGACTTGCAGAAAAATGTCTCATTTGCTACCAACAAAAATCTGTTATTTCAACGCTTAAATACATATCGTAAAATCTCCTCCTCTATTGATATGATGGAAGATTCACTATCTTTTCCAATATTTGTTATTGTAGTTGCAAACTTTTTTCAGCTCTTCATATTTTTCGGTCTTCAACTTGGCTTTTCCAATTTCATTGTGTCCCCCTCCGTGCAAGCATATCTGTTGTTATTATTCTTCAACAGTATCATATCCTTTTTAGGTATTACCCTATCTGCAGCAATGATCAACGAAAAAGACTTAGAAATCAGAAGCACACTCTCACTCATTTCGGAGAATATGGCAGCATCCTGTGATTGTACAGATAACGTTTTTTTGTTAATAAGAGAAATTAAAGCGAAAGATGCTAACATTTTGTCTGGGTGGAAAACGTTCTTCTTCACCAGAAGCTTTATCCTTTCCTCCTTCGGAAATTTGCTTGCTTACAGTCTGCTAATTCTTCAATTGAAATAATGAAGCAGGAACCTTTGTGATGTACAGTTTTAAAGAGATTTAATTGCGTGTAAGTAACCATCTATTCTATGGTCTTTCACAAACTATTAAATTGGCAGGCTCCTATCAGACCTGTGTGGCAAGCAGGTGCTTGAGAGAATATTAATCATGTAACATTAATAGGTGTTTAATATTTGCACATATTTGTGATATGAATTTGGTTACTGAATCAAAGGAACTACTCTTTATTTGGTTTCCTTTACTGAAATTCATAAAAGGTATATTAGAGTATTCTTAAAATTAAAAATTCATAAAATAATGTGCTTTTTGGTGATTTTAATGTGTGAGAAAAAGTTTGCCGCCCCTTCCCCTCTGACATATCAGTTTAATATCAGAAGAATTTACTGCATTCACGACCGGATCCAGGAGTGGGTGGGGAAAAGGGACATACTCCCCACTCCTTTCAGAATGTGAATAAGGGGAAATTAAGGCAAAAAATTATTAAACTTATTTATATTTCTTTCATTTTAAAGAAATTTTTTGAAAACCAATAATCGGAGGGAGAAATGTTACATTGCATTGAAAATCAAGTCTCTTGGCCCGTTTACATTTTTTAGGCTAGATTGTGTTTCTTGCATCCCTCCCCTCCCACGAATGTTTTGCTGGATTTGTGCCTCACTGCGTTTATATACAGCATATGATATTATTCATCAACGAAGTTTACAGTTTGAATTTCCTATATCAAAAGGTAAAGAAAGTGTTTTATGACTTAAAAATATGAATTCATAATATCGCTATAAATTTATGAGTGATTATATATCAGCGATGTACAGAAAAAGAATACTTCAGAGTGTTATTTTTACCATAATTTAATTTTTGTGATTATTGCAATAAGAGTGTCAGAAAGTCTCTCAATCTTTTTCAGTTCCGAAGTGTTATGGCAAATGTAACATCTGTTCCCTAATTCGTAGTCTTGTGACTTTCATACCTACTCATGTAAGCTCCAAGATATATGTCTCGCCTGTATTGACACTGTATAGAGTAATCAAGCATAAAAATCTTTGAACGCACCCAGAAATGGTTTACAAGAGACAAACTGGATTTTATAATATCCTTTATAATATCCATACTCGTTACTCTCGTTGGAGTGGAGGTGAATTTTATTCCACTTAAAAAAAGTTTATAAACTCATTGATGAATACCTCATTATCAAATTCACATGTAGCATTCAGCATAATCAACATAAAAATAAGAGATCACCTCTTTCGATTAATATACCTTGTGCACGAAAAATTTTCAAATATTATCATTCCGTTATATGTTGTGCTGGAAGACTATGAAAAGCCCTTCTCATTGGAATTATAACTTCACCAACTATGTATGTTCCCACTCTGAGATTGAAAAGGTTTGATTTACTACTCTTTTCTAAAATACTGTAAATTTTAATGTATTTATCATATCTATTATTAGTGTATTGATACTGTATCTTATCTTATTTCTATAGTAGCAAAAATAATAATAATCGTTAAATGTTTTTAATTATTCATTCTCTGTATTGAGTTTGCTCTGACTGATACAAAGGTTTTTCAAAATAATGGAAACACCGACGATGACGGGTACACGCAATGCGTTGTATTCATATCAAAGGGATGATGTGACACCAGATGTGAGTTTAATAAAGGGGAGAACTACGATGTCTGCTATCACGTAGCTGTGCCACAGGCGCATGTGAAACAGCTGTTGTGCTGTAATTGTTGACAATGTCAGATCTCAGTGACCTCCAAAAGGGCATGATCGTTGGTGCACGTCTTTCAGGAGCTTCAGTAACCAGAACGGCGGAAACAGTTGGTGTACTACCAGGAACTGTATCGAAGATTATGACTATCTATCAAAAAGAACAGGCCGTTGCCTCCAAACGTGCAAATTGTGGATGCCATGTGCAGTTGTCGCAAGGATTGTACAACGGAAGTGTAAGACCACGGCACCTCAAATAGCAGCAGAGTTGAACACCAGTCGGAATGATCCCATTTCCGTCATATAACAGTTCGTAGAAAACCGGTATTTATGACCCTGCTGTAATCCGCAAACCTCTGATTACCAACATCAATGTAACAAAACGTGTATGGTGGTGCAAAGCACATAAAAACTGCGATGCTAAAGACTGGCAACGTGCCATCTGGTCTGATGAATCATGCTACACATTGTTTCCCACCACTGGTAAAGTGTACGTCTGGCGAAAACATGCAGAAGCGCACCACCCCGACTGTTTGGTTCCAACTGTGAAGCATGGAGGTGGATCCCTGATGCTATGGGATGCCATATCGTGTCATTCCATAGGACCATTTGTTATTCTGCAGGGTGGTATGTAAAGTACGAATCCATTCTCCGGGGTCACGTGCACCAAATGTTGCTGGCATTGTTCCCTAATGTCCATCCCTGGCTGCAAGCGGATAATGCACCTATGCTTTGTACGAAACGTATCAAGTTGTTATTCATAGAGCATGAAGATAAGGTACAGCAGGTACCCTGGCTATCTCAATCTCCACACCTCAATATTATTGAACATCTGTGGGAATATCTGGAGCTCAAAGTCAGATCATACTTTCCACCTCCAGCATCACTGGCACCTTTGGGCCATGTTTTACAGGAAAAATGGTCCCACATTCATTACCGTATGTGCATGACTTCTATAAGTCTGTTCCACGTTGAATTGCGCCTCTTCCGAATGCCCGAGGTAAGCTTACAGCTTATTAATATAATGTTCTTCGCACACAGTACGTGTTTTTATTATTTTGATAAACCCTTTGATGTTTCCACTCTAAGATCAAAAAGGTTTGATTTACTACTCTTTTCTAAAATACTCTGAATTTTAATGTATTTATATCTAGTATTAATATACTGATACTGTACCTTCTGTTATTTTTATAGTAGCAATAATAATAATTATTAAATGTTTCCAATTATTCATTCTGTGCATTGAGTTTGATCTGACTGATAGAATCATCACAGAGGATCACAACGTGTTTCTTCTGTGCAATGTTTCGTTGAGACAACGTATTATCTGAAATGTCGTATTTTGTTACTTTATGATCGAAATAATAATATAAAGATGAAATAAAGTTTTCCTATTCGCCCAGTGGTTCTAACATTCTTTTTGTTGCATCACACCTAGTACTAGGTTCACGTCTTGTCTAGTCCGCTGGGGTACAACTAGGAAAGGATCCATTTAATGCGGCACAACCAATAATGGTTCCATTTCATCGCGGAAAAACTAGTAATGGATTCGGTAATAAAATATCAGAGGAAAATGTCCCTGCAGGCAAGAAATGCGTGAAATAATCAGCTGAAAACATTGGGTTCGAATTCCACTCAAGGCAAAACCAACGTCTCCCAGAAACATGCGGGTATGATAGCCACTAGACCATCAGAATCTAACCATTTCCTTCAGCAATGTGACATATAAGCATTCCCAATTATTGTAACAAAATATGACGGAATATGACAATATGTCATATTGCTGTAAAAAATGGTTAGTATCTGATGATCTATTGGTTATGATTCCTGGCATACTTCTGGGAGAGCTGGGTTCGAATGTCACTCAAGGGCAAATCCAAGCTTTTTTCAACTAATTATTTCTGGTAATGGATTGATTTCATCGTGGCATACCATAGTCAAAACATTTTAACACTAGTAATAATAATAAAACTCTGCTATTTTGATAGCTTTGAATCACCGGCATTTCACCCTCATTCACGGAATGCTAGAGTGCTGTTTGATTAGTTCAGAACCTGTGCAATAATATTTTTGAAACATTTTTGAAATTCAACAATTGATCACCATAATATCGCGTAAAGTAAAAATAATAAAAATAATGATACGTAATCTGTTAAATCTTTTGCTATATACGAGAGCAGTCATGACAACAGGCTGGCGTGTTGACCTTGTAAAAAGCCTTCTGAGTATAGAAATAGATTGAGAGAAGTGTCGCAAATCTCTAAGTCTCTGTTGCTAGGTTTCCCTTCATGCTTCAGTGACGTCCTAGTATGGGGCTACGAATTTTATTGGTTGAATCTTTAGAAGGGGCGTGTCCGAAATGACGACATCGCTGCATGTTCGAAGGTTGCTAGGTTTTCCCCCATTCCCCCCCCAGTGGTGTCCTAACTTGGATTCCATCGTTGGTGAAGAGTTCGACATCCTAGGATGGGTCTACGAATTTTATTGGTTGACCCCCTTTGACTGGCGCTGGAGAGATGAGAATCCCACAAACAGTATGATGAGGAGCGCAGTGAGATGTCCACACGAATTGTCCCTGGTGTTTTCTAAATGCGATAGGATCAGTAAAAATGTCGTAACTCCTGTCAGTGTTGAAAGATAAACTAACGGTCAAGGTTCTATCGCTCTTATTGTTTCTTGAGTGTCATTCCTATTCTGAGATCTCCCCTCATTCAAGAGTGAGCTGCTGAGAAGCGTTGGGAAGCAGCATTGTACTTAGGTCATTGTCCCTACGACAATGCTCTTGAAGGAAGCGTGTCTCTGAATAGTCACTGTGGACGTTGGGTTGGGTTGTTTTACCTCTGAGCGGCACTTTTTTGCACACCATGGGCTAAATGGCCAGGTCACATGGACTCCGAAGGCTTAGAGAAGGTTGGGGGAGGGGACCCACTGGAATAGCTGTTGGGAGACAGATGGTAGCCTCCCGTCAAGGGCATCCAGTGTGTTCTTTAACGTGCACAGGGTATGGCTCTCCCACACACGGGCCACGGCTTAACGTCCCATCCGATGGACGGCGGCCTTTCCAAGCCCATCGGTGTCCCCTACTGACCGTGGGCAGGGAGGGGAATTTTGCGGAGATAAATCTCAACGCTGACCCAGCTGGGACTCGAACGTGGGAACTACAGATTTTCGAGCCTGGCGCGCTACCGACTGAGCCACACCCGCCCCCACTGTGGACGAATTGCTTCATTGGATGTTCTGTAGGGAAAATAATTATAGTCGACGCGTTGCCTGCTACTTAGACAGGTAAGTCGAATAATAATAATAGGGAGGGCGACAATGCCCTTTGGGGTCGCTGCTACCTGCAGTAAGGGTTGCGTCGTTCAAGTCGTAAACGTGACAATAAGCACGATAGAAGTCACGTAACAGCCAAGGTGGAGGCGTGTCTCTGAATAGCCTGATCACCAACGTTTAGAAAATGTTCGCTTCATCAACGCTAAAGGGGTGTGTGAGAGAAAGCTTGTTTTAAGAGGGATGAAACATTATCCACTGTGGTAGAGTTGCTTTGAGGGCAGTCCTGTCGTGATAATAGGCCGAGCATGTGTTGACTGTTACTTAGCTAGGAGAGTGTGCCCTTCGGGGCCTGCTGCTTAGACGGGAAAATATTCGGAAAGCAGGAAACAGGATTGTAACGAGGAGGGTTCAACCAAAGCAATAGCAGGACGTAAGAACCCGAGGCATCGAAAGGGAACGCCGTCACTTGATCCAAGTCTGACAGACAAATCAACAAATTTCAAAATAGATTTAAAACATCAGACAAGGAGATTTTGTATAACTCAATACGAAGAAGGTTTTTATTAAATTTGAAACAAACCTATAGAATAAAAGTGGAATATGCTTACGCGTTTTACGAAAATATTAATTTGCAATCAGGCTCTTAGAACGATTAACAGGTTCACATAATGCTTCAAAAGAGGTGCAAAGGACAAAAGTCATAGCTAAAATGCAAAAGATGGAAACATTAAACCGAAAAAAATAAAATACAAATAAAGTAAAAAGGCATAAAGGAGTCTTTGGGAAAAAAGCACGACCGAATGTAAGGTACGCGAAATAGAATCTCCGTTCAAGATTAAAAACAGTGCAATCAAGAAAAATTTGTTTAATGGGGTCACACTTATGCACCCTACGTAATAAAACTGATTTTTCCAGCGAATTGCATTACTGAAAAAATTTTAATCCCCCACTGCAACTTCCGAAATAGTGTGGTCTACGGTTTAAAAAAGGAGCTGATTTTTCCCGTCAGAATCATTCCTTACGAGACCATGGCATAGGGAATGCATACGGGTAAATTTCCAGTTTGTATTTAAGTCATATTTCGCAGGGGAGACAAATAGTGTTTCACCATAACACGTTTGATATAGAGGTGACATAAAACTTCGGAACCGAAGTAAAAGTCTAGATAAAATGCAAAAGATGGAAGCATTAAACAGAAAAAGATAAAAATAGAAATAAAATATTGGGTTTATATATAAAATAAAAATGTAGGAAATCAAATGGTAAAATATCCAGTTAAAAGTTATAAAGGAGTCGTTGGGAAAAAAGCATGCAAAATAAAAACTCCTTTCAAGATTAAAAGCAGAACGCTCAAGTAAAATATGTTTCATGGTGTCATACTTAGGACCCCGAAATAATAAACGAACGACCGGAAATAACTATCTCCTAGCGAAAACATTGCGGAACTTATAATAACAAAAGGAATAAATGTTTTTCCAAAGTAAATAGGCAATTTTTAAACTGTAAAATACAAAACTCCTCAGGAGTCAAAACGCATTTGTGGAGATATTAGATTAAGAAAAGATAAAGTATTTTAAAGCAAGAGTGCCAATAATGACATATAATAAGCTGACATATAATAAACCCGTTAACAATATGACTCAAAAAGTATATTTAGACACTATAATCATGCAAGGTATAATCACTATAACAAATTTTCTACATTTTGCTCGAGTATCCATTTCATAATTAATTTTTAAAAAGATTTCTTTGACTTATTGTTATGTTATGTTTCTTTCATTCTTAGTTATGAGGTTTGACAATGATCTCAAAACGTATTGATTATGATGTTAATAAAACTGATTTTTTCCCCACTGTCACGTACATTACGTTGGACAATAGAGGGCTCAACATTTCGAAAGACTAATTGATTTTTCCGCTAGAATCACGAGAGCAGTGCATAGGGTTAAAATTTTAATTCATGTTACGCAGGCGAGGCAAACAGGAATTTCCCTGTAACATACCACCCCACGGACTAAAAAAAAAATCATTCTCAAACAGTATAACTTCGATTTAGATTCCTGTATCGAAGACGGAGTGCTTTCTCTGCAACGCACCACCCCATGGTCTAAAGAATCTTCCTCAAATCCATCCTCAACATGTTTTTCTAGGATGTGTAATTTTGACGACGCGCATTCCTGCAATACACCACACCATGGGTACCTCAACCCCATCCACAGCGTGTTTTTCTAGGATGCGTCATGGGTCGATATGAGGGGCAAACAACTGTTCACCCACGAAACCGACTTCCATATTCTTAGATGGTAGTGGAAACGCTGCCAATATCGGGATATACAACCTCTGCTGATTTAAATGACAGCGTCTTAAATATACAAACACTATATATAATTTCTAATGATTAAAACCAAAATAACATCCATATACAAACGCTATATTCACTCTCTGGTGATTAAATTCAAAGGAATATTTATATACACTCTCTGATGAGTAATATGTCTCGTACTCCTATAGATGCCTATGAAATGTATGGACAGCCAAGGGTACACTGTACGATATTACGGCTGAGGTCTTGGTCACTGCCCATGCATTCAGGGGTTAACAGTAAAGTCAGTTTAAAACAACGGTATATTGTCTGTGTGTTTTACAGAGGACATCTGATTTTTTACCAAATGTATTAAAGTCAAAAAATTAGAGTCGTCCCCGGTCAAGTGTCCGGACGGTGGGCTTGAAAGTCGCTGTTATTGTGAGGACCTGCTCTGCGTAGGTCCCTTCACAGGGGATAATTTGAAAAACCCAAGTCCTGAATGTTTTACCCAGAATTTTGGGGTATGCGGCTTTTCACTGCAGTTAGCTCAGGATGGTTATTTCTAAGTAGTAATAATAAATATTCTGATAATAATCAGGACCCTTGTTATAAGCTAAGTTCTTTTTTTTCTGTTCGTTCATTTAATATTACTCTCTGGCATCTTAAACTTTCTACCCCCTAAGTTTTCTATGTTTTTATCATATTATACATTTGACCGTTTAACTTGTCATTTATTTTGTTTATATGCATTATGCAATTCCTGTAAATATTCTATTTACAGGAATTGCATAATACATATAAATTCTATAACCTTCGTGTCACGTGATATGAAGGTTGCCAGATCACTAATTTCTAAAAAAATCGTTGCCAGATATTTTTCTGAATTCTGTAATCAACCGTAGTGTTCGGATACTTTTTTGAGCGACTGTACCATTTAATGTTACCTTTTGAGGCCAATTCTTTCAGAAGAGTAGGAAGGGACTCCCATGAGGACTCGAGGAAAAAGGTGAGATCAACAGATATTTCTTCAGTCGCCATCAACTTATGAGTGGACAACGTCCTTTTCATTTCTTCTGTAAACTGGCAGGGGTCTTCAAAATCCAATTTGCTTCTTCTGGGGAACTTCCTGATCTCTAGAACATTTTCGTTTATTAATGTGAGGGATTCTCAGATGTCGCAAAAGATTGTCTTCCATAGTACATTCTTCGCCATATTTGTCTTCCATAGTACATTCTTCGTATTTGTAGATTTTCTTCGAAAAATGGGATAATTCATGACGTTGTTTGTTGTCCTTTCTTGAAAATGCAGCTTCGCATTCAGAACCCTCAAACAGGTTCTTTGCATCATGAGATTTTTATGACGAACTATATGGGTCTGATAAAGGAAAACCTTCTCACATACATCGCATGGATACATTATAGAATTAATATAGATATGTCATGCTATAGGACAGCAATGAGAATTCTAACAATTAAAATATCACAGAGACACAGAAGCAGAGAACTTTCGCTGACAACAGAATGAGGATTTTCGTACTTCGTAGATCGTGTATGAATATGCGATGTTCCAGGTAAAACATTACCTATTATCATCTCCATCTGTAAATATATGCCCAGTTGGCATAAGTAAAAGCATATAACAAATAAACCACCCGTGGGTGGACCCCTTGAGTGTAACATAAAACACAAGCTAAAAATAGCATATATCATGCACAAGAGACCTAAAACGAGTAGCTTTCCTGAGAGAAAGCCATAATTTTAGACTTTTTATACTTATTAAGAACATTATGATCATAATTAAGTAAAGAAGAAATAACCTCTTTAGGATTATTTTTAACAGCCTCAATAAACCTTTTTGACATGCATTTAATATGAGTATATATGTGGTCGATCCCCATGACTTTATGAAGTTGTCTGCTAGTAACAAACCAGGGACATCGATCGCATGAGGAGTCTGACTGATGGGAGGGGTATTTATATTAGAAGAACTATCCCGCAGAAACTGATTTAAAAAACTGTCCCGCAGAAACTGATTTAAAAGACTGTCCCGCAGGAAATGAATTAAAAAATGCTATTGGCGGAAAATAAAAAAATATTTATTAAAAGAAAACGTTGAAAAGAAAAAAAAAATCCCGATTTAAAACAAATTATTTGAATTTATGAAAATATTGAGGGGAAGTTGGGTGGGGAAACAAGTGATTGCTAACGTATGAATGACATGGGAACTTACATTTATCGGAAGATATATGTTTTTTCTTGCCTAAGACATATATAATAAAAAATAAAAAAATACCCCCTCAAGCAGCTGCTTGCCACAGAGGTCTGACAGGAGCCTGTCAGTTTATATGCCATAGTAGAAGGTCTGTGAGGATGGCAGGACCTCAGCAGAAAAACAACACACACATCCATACCTTATCCGGGGCTTGAACCCAGGTCCCTTAGATCAGTAGCCAAGCGCGCTAACCACTCGGCCATGGGACGGCTAAGACATATATAGCAGAATTAAAAAAGAAGGGGGTGGGGAATTGGGTAATATTAACTTTGCAGAATTGCGACTTTTGGAGAAAAAAATGTTTTTTCATCGACTTTCCAAATCAAGTCCAGACACGGTAGAGTGATGTTAAGATGCAATGTCAAACGGTGGAAGGGGGGGGGGGGTTGGATAATACACGTCTGAACAAGACCATCTGATGGCAGTAGCCTGTGGAAAAAAAAGTGTATATGTGGGGGGGGGGGAGGGCTGACGCCATGTGGGTTTCGCAAGAAGGTCCAAGATGATCGTCGAGAGACTTTGTGAAACTACGAGAACGATTGTTTATCCAAAAATGGTCATCAAAGGAGTTGGAAATGTTTTGAGAAAGGTAGATTTATGTAATGGGAGGGAGGTGAATGGGTAGAATGTTTTTGTTCCTCGACATTTTATGTACCGACGAAGTGGTTTTTCCGCTTGCTGCCGTCGTTCACCAGTAATTTTATCAAACATCGATTAGAAAAATTGTGATTTGTGGTGGAAAAAATAATACTATAGACCTCATTTTGAGTTACCTAAGCTATAAATTTCGCCACCCTCCGTTTTATAACTGTATGGCTAAAAATGACCCACCTCCGTTTTAGAATACAGGGAGGCGGGTCCCATAGGATTAACACTGACCCGCCTCTGTTCCAGAACCCCCATTAGTCTCCTACTCATATAGTACCACCTACAACAATGCACCATATAACAAATAAGATTTTTCATCCGCCCGAAGTGCATAATCTTTAAATAACTTTTTAGAACTGAGAACATTTTATAATTCAAATTAAAGACAGGTTTAGGCAGTGGTGCAATCCCAATAAAAGTGGCATTAGGGCAAGCTCAGTCATTCGAGACACGGCCCTGTCTATAGTACAGCCATACTCTGTGCACTCGAAAGAACACGCTGTTTGTCCTTGAAGGAAGGCTGCAGTCTGTCTCCTAACAGTTGTCAAGTGGATTTCCTTCCCCTACCTTCTCTACACCCTTGGACTCCTTGTGACCCATTGTGTTATAAAAAAAAGTGCCGCTCAGAAGTAAAACAACCCAACTGATCCGCGTACTCAGATCTCATTCCACATTTCAAGGATTCAGGGTTGTGCAGTCAGGTTGTATAAACAAAGACCAGTGCGCTAAAAGGCGGAGAAATATCGTGCAATTAGCTGCCAGATGTTGAGAACTGGCGATGCGGGTTCATATTAACAATCTACAGCAAGATAGTTCACTCTGAAGAAAAACAAAATACAGGAAATGACGTTATTTACAACTTTCGACGACCAAAAATAGTCAAATGTGATATTTTGATATTCCTTTTGAAAAGTAACACTAATTTCAAATAAATGTAGAGGACTGCGTGAATAATCTACCGTCAGATATGTTCAGTTTGATAAGATTTCAGATTTTCTTTATTTATTCCCTTTGCGAATCACGATGCACATCTATTTGATCTACCAGCTCATTTTGCTTCCACAATGTAGAATCCTTTTTTTTTTGAATAGTGAGATCCTATTTAAGTTTCGGAATACGTCGCCTTTTACTTCCTCCAAAGAAGAGTGAGAGGAGGATGATGAAAAAATTGAAATCGACGAGAACTTCAAAGTATATCATCCTTAAATTATTCATCGTCAAAAGAGATTGCAAACAGTACGAATGTCAGCGCCAGAGTTTGGTTTGTTGGGATTGGATTTCATTTGGGAATGTCGTCTGCTCCCTCGTGAAATATTTATGATGGAATATGGCTCTTGCGGATATTATTGCGTTTTCAATCTTCTTCGCTTCACGTGAATTAACTCTTCAAATCTCTTACACACCAGCATAAAACAAAACACGAATAAATCATCCACGGAAACGGTTGCCTGAGATGAATGTTCTAAAAGGAGGACAAAAATGGAGGACAAAGGAGTATATGCTTTCAGTTCGCGAGTAAAATAGTTTTCTCTTACTAAGTTTATTAGGACTTGTACTCAGATAGTCAGTCTGCACTATATGCGTTGCAGAGGATAAGACATAAAAATCCAACTGTGGATAGAATAAAGAATATTATAGCAGAGCTAGAAGAGGGCAGAAGGATAAATTTCCATTGGGTTAAAAGTCATCAAGGCTGCCCAGGGAATGAGTTGGCGGATAACCATGCAAAGAGTGCATGTAGGAAAATACAAATAGACATTGATATACCTATTTCAAAAGATAGTCTGAAGACGCGACTAAGACAAAGAAGTATCAACATCTGGCAAACAAGATGGGACCAAGAAGATACAACTGGAAGACATACTTACAGATTTCTAAAGAAAGTCTCTGTGAAAAGTATCTCAACAGACTTTTATTCAAACCAAATATTTACAGAACATGGTAATTTCCCGAAGTACTTTAACAGATTCAAAATTAAAAGAAGTCAATGTGTCTGTGGCTACCGAGATGCGGGAGCCCTCCACTACATTTTTGATTGTCCTCGGCTACAAAGTCTAAGACGAAGTAACCTTACGAGATTTGGGCGTGATAGATTAAATCTGCTTTGGGAATGTAAAGATTTTAGAGCCCAAATTAGTGACTTGATGAGATCTGTTTATACCCAAAATCTGATAATAGACTATAGGGAGGGGACTGGTTCTCCTCCTTCCGTGGGAGGGGACTGGTTCTCCTCCTTCCGTGGGAGGGGACTGAGTCTTCTCCTACTGTTCTGGAGAAGGTCCTACAAAGGTGATTTACTAAAGGTTAAAGGAAGAAGAAAAGAAGATGGAGTAATAAGAATAATGGGAGGAGATAAGTTTCCCCTCCTGTGGTGACATTAAGAAGACAATATTAAGAAGACAAGTGTCAAGATAAAGATGAAAAAGTTAGAAATCTGAAAACTTCAGAAGTCTAATGTAATTGTATTTAATTGAAAATGTAATATAATATTTGTAAAGGGTACTAAGTCGTACTCTAAGTGTTTATTTTGTATATATGTTTTGGTTTAATAAAAGAGAGATGTAAAAGAAAAATGATGGTGTCCTTCCAGCGGACGGGGGTTCGCGGGGGAACAAAATTATAGAGTAGCTCTGATTAGCCTGTAGTGCCGTTTTTAGCGGAGCAGGCATCTTTAAGTTTAGAGAGTTTTACTAAGTATATTAAAAGTACTGATTAACAGTTCAGTCGGAAAAAGGCATAAATACCAATTATTTAGTATACTACAAAAAATATGACGTGCCGTTTTTTATTCATATTTGATAAGAAATCAAGAGTTATTTGACCTTAGCATAAGCAGCAGTTAGTAAACATCTGCTGTTCCAGAAGACAAACTTTGTTTGTTTCTATTAACTCTCAACGAGGAAGTGGTCAGCGGTAACTTGTGTCTTCTATGAGAATGTTTGTACAAACCAGGAGTAGTTCCTGAGTTCCTTCGCTTTCCTTTTATGTTGCCAATGAAAAAACAAAAACTGATGTTAACTCTCATCGACTCTTCGAAGGCGGAAGCAAAATTCTGTGCAAATTTTTAAAGCACACATGTTTTTCAATCTGGCAGGCAAATTGCACATATTGGGATTGCAGAAAATACTAACTGTCACAACATTAACAGAAATAATTTAGCATTCACGATTTGCATTTACAAATTAACTGTTAACAATTGGGTTGGTTTTTTTTATACCTCTGAGCGACACCTTTTTCAAACAATGGGCTAAAAGACCAGGTAAGAGTAAGGAAAGCTAAGAGAAGATTTGAGGGAGGGGACAGGCCATGCAACTTCTTCTGTAACGTGCACAGGGCATGGTAATACCAGAAGGGACCACATTTTAATGTCGCATCCGACGGACGGCGGCCTTTCCAAACCTCCATTCGTCGGATAATAATAACCTACTGACCAAGGGCAGACGGGGAGTTTTGTGAAGATAAATTTTAACTCTGGCCCAAGAGGGACTCGAACCTGTGAACTGCAGAATACGAGCCTGGCGCGCTACCGCCCCCCCACGGTTAAGAGTATATTGCATTATATTCTTGGGTTCAAGAAATTTAGAAAAAAAGTACAAAAATGCCTTAATTTTAATTTAAAACATGCTACGAGTTTACACAAAAAACAAGAGAACATTTGATGCATTTCAAAATTCCGGAGGACACGAGATGAAAAAATCTATACGGTAAGCTATCAAAGGAGGCAGAATTTTGTGCACAGGGAACCTTGTTTCGATTTTTTCCCGAAGGTAAAGGAAAGCAAATAATTATGGGAAGAATGGGTCGTAGAGCAATTCATCTTGCGAAATTTGATTATATGTCAATGCCCCTAATTTCGAAGCCTCTAAAATACGATTAGCACTATACCAACAAGTCGTTTTCCACTATTTAGCAAAACCGAGATCTAAACGAAATGTTTGTCACAAAAAATAGAACAATACTATAAAAATACGAATCTTTCGGGCTGTTGAATTGGGTTGTTTTAATCTCGGAGCAGCACTTGTTTTATGGGCTAAATGAACAGGTCACAAGGATGTCAAGGGATCAGGAAAGGTTGGAGAAAGGAATCCACTGCATGGCTCTTAGGAGACAGACGGAAGCCTCTCGTCAAGGCCATCTAAGCAGTTCTTTAACGTGAATTCCTGCACACGGGATCACGGTTTAGCGTCCATCAGGCAGACGACTGTTTCTGACCGAGGACAGCACACACGAACCTGGGAACTGTAGATTACGAGCCTGGCGTGCTACCGACTGAGACACCCCACCACACCGATCTGTTGATAAGTGCCGTATTCAATGAAATACAGTAAAACCTTGGATTGCGAGTAACTTTGTTTGCGAGTATTTTGCAAGACGAGCAAATTTTTAAAATAAATTTTAACTTGATAAGCGAGCTAAGTCTTGTAATACGAGTAACATGTATGCGCATGTCTACCAACCGTCACGTTCGGTTTCAGTCGGTCGGTGTCGGTGTGCTTTACATATTTACTCAACATACGTACGAAGTATTGTTTATTTTCTTTCTAAACGTGGTTAATGAGTATTTTTTGATAACAGTACTGTAACCATGGCTCCCAAAAAGAAAACTGTTGAAAAAGAAAGTGATAAGAAGAAGAAAATGATTACGGTGGAAGTTAAGAAGGAAATCATCGAGAAGCACGCACGAGGTATGCGAGTGGTCGACATTGCAAGATTTTATAATAAGTCTACATCGACTATTTGCACAATATTAAAGAAGAAAAAAGAATTAAGGGGACTAGATGTAGCAAAAGGAGTCACGCGACTATCAAAGCAACGGCCACGTGTTCTGGAAGATGTAGAAAAGTTGCTTCTCGTGTGGATAAACGAGAAACAACTAGCAGGTGATGCTGTGACGGAAAACTGTATCTGCGAGAAGGCAAAGATTTTGTACGCCGACCTCATAAGTAAACTGCCAGATACGTCGATAAGATACGAAGAAGGCTTCAAAGCGAGCAGGGGCTGGTTTGACAACTTTAAGAAGAGAAGTGGTATCCATAGTGTTGTGCGACACGGAGAAGCTGCGAGTTCGGACGTTAAGGCAGCTGAGGCGTTCGCCACCGAATTTCCGAAACTCATGATTTCCGAGGGTTACCTACCACAGCAAGTTTTTAACTGTGACGAGACAGGGCTTTTTTGGAAAAAGATGCCAAAGAGGACTTACATTACTATAGAAGGTAATGCAATGCCTGGTCACAAGCCCATGAAAGACCGTCTCACCCTCTTGTTTTGTGCTAATGCAAGCGGGGATTTTAAAATTAAGCCCTTGCTGGTGTATCATTCCGAGAATCCACGAGCCTTCAAGAAATGCAAGGTACAGAAGAGTCAGTTAAACGTTATGTGGAGGTCCAACAGCAAAGCTTGGGTCACTCGTATCTTGTTCGTTGAGTGGATCAATGAGGTCTTCGGTCCTACAGTGAAAAAATACCTTTTAGAAAATAATCTGCCACTCAAAGTTTTGCTAATTATGGACAATACCCCTGCTCATCCTCCAGGTCTCGAGGATGACTTACTGGAGGAATTCGAGTTCATTAAGGTGAAGTTCCTTCCTCCCAATACCACTCCACTACTTCAGCCCATGGATCAGCAAGTCATTTCGAACTTTAAAAAGCTTTACACCAAAGCATTATTTCAGCGGTGCTTTGAGGTAACTGAAGGAACAAATCTTACCCTCCGAGAATTCTGGAAAAATCATTTCCACATCGTGAACTGTCTCAAGATCATCGATAAAGCTTGGAATGGGGTCACCAAGAGAACGCTCAATTCTGCTTGGAGAAAACTGTGGCCTGACTGCATTCTAGGAGATAACTGTGAGGGGTTAGCTCACGAAGAGGAACTGCCAGTTCTCGATGAAATTGTCTCCTTGGGGAAGAACATGGGACTGGAAGTGAATGAGGACGACATTCAAGAGCTGGTGGAGGAACATCGCCAGGAGCTGACCACCGACGAACTAATGGATCTGCATCGCGAGCAACAGCAAAAGTTTGTGGAGGAGATCTCGTGTGAGGAAGACGAGAAAAAGGAGGAGGAATCACTCACTTCAAATGAGATTAAGGACATGTGTAAAATGTGGGAAACAGTCCAAAATGTTGTAGAAAAACACCACCCAAATAAGGCTGTGGCAATGCGAGCAGTCAACCTTTTTAATGATAATGCAATGTCACATTTTCGGGAAATTATAAAGAGAAGGCAGAAGCAAATGTCCCTTGATAGTTTCGTCGTTAGAGTTACACAAAAGGAAAAAGATTCCAGTGTTCCAAACGCAAATTAATTGTGTGTATTATTTTTATGTACCTATATGTATTCTTTTTATTTTGTATTAAACATTTTATTTGAATAAATTTTTTGTTGTGGAACGAATCATTGGGGTTTCCATTATTTGTTATGAGTTATTCGCTTTGATATACGAGTGCTTCGGATTACAAGTACGTTTCCGGAACGAATTAAGCTCGGTAACCGAGGTACCACTGTAGCTCGATAGGACACCTTAAGAGTGTAAAGTAATAACGGTGAAACTGATTTCAAATATCTGTACTGATTGAAGACGGAAACAATCAAAATTAGGGATTGTTTTATGTTTCGGATAATTGCTGCATCAATTTATTTTTCAAATTGGCGAGATAATTCTACTTGTGGTTTGAAACTATTATTATAACTAAATGAACGCAAATCGCCTCTGGCACATATTGGAAATCTTGTTTCCAAAGACAATGAAATTTTTCGTTTACTTTTTCACTCGTTAAAAGTATTTGAATTTATTGTATATATTGTATAAATAAATATATTGTATATAAATGACCTAATGGATGATGAGAGAAAATGCAAAGAGTACAATTTTATTAGTAATTTTACAACATTAAAAGTATTCCTCTTTTATCCGTTAAATTTAAAAACTTGCTTTTCAGACACCCCTATTAAAAAAGAGGGGCAGATTATTGTTGTGAGTGGAATATCTCTTGACACTCTATCATCGAAATTTCTACTATAAAGAGATCATTTGTAATAATCGTTAACATTTTGTCTTTTGCATATTTAGTGATCTCTAACGATATAATTTAAAAATATTTTGGGATTTGAAAATCCAAGGTAGTTTTAATTCGGTGATGTAAAGACGACATTACATTCACACTTGAAATATAGTATAATTCATAGTTCAAAAGTGTGAATTATACTATTTCATCAATACCTATGCAACACAAAAATAATTTATAATTGATCTCTATAAACAGAAAAGTTCGATGTCTAGAAATGGATAGACGACAAAGTGAACACATTATATCGTTATTTATTGAAAACGAGATAAAAAAAATAACATTATACGGAAACAAACAATAACCACCCAATAAATCAGTGGTTCTCAACTTTTTATGCTTCACGTACTCCCTGGAAATGTGTATGTAACTGGCGTACCCCTTGTATAGATAGATAAAACTATAGTTATAGCATAATAATGACAACTTAGCGACTTTGTTACTAGATCTAGAGAGCTTTGAGATCTCACGGCGTACTCCACGTTGAGAATCCCTGCAATAAATAACTGAGTCATTCAATCACACATTTATAATCGTCTATATATTATACACAAACAATTCGAGTGAGTGATTCTAATGTATTGTAATGATTCATTAATACCTATCTAACACAAAAATAACTTTTAATATATCTCTGTAGACAATAAAAAAGTATATCTAGAGACAGACGAGAAAGTAAACAACACATTACTTAAAAAAAAAAGAGAGAGAGAAATACTTTGGAAAAAATTTAAAACAATTTCTCATAATTCAAACAAAGATATTGAAAGTTATCTTAAAAGAAAAAGCAGTATTTTAGTCGGATTTTTCTCTAAACATTTGAAGCTTTTGTTTTTTTCCTCTTTTAGAAAACGCATTTTATAATGGTGTAAATATAAATTGATTTTTCTCAATACCTCAAGTTTAAGAGAAAAAAAAAAGATTCACGTAATTTGAGAATAAAATGAAAACCACAACGTTAGCATCGGTTTCATGTACCAAGAAAATTTAATATTACTAGGCCATATTATGTGTATGATTCGGAAAAAAAAGTTGATTTTTGAAATTTGTTCGAATGTTTCCGTTTCGCAATACCTTGCAACTGTGGTTCTTTTTCAAGCCCATTGGGATATCCATCAAGTTGAAGGATTTCGGAAAATATGACTTTTTTACACAAGGTGATAATATTAGGAAAAAATCAGATACTTTAATCATTTCTGAGTTCCATTTGCAAAACTGAATGGCTTAAATTATGACATTTTAATTTATTTCTGTTTGGATTTTTCGTGAAGCACATCTTCATCAACATCCATCATCCCCATCATGACAGTTGAAACTGTGGCAAAGTGTTCACGATGCATAAGGCAGATTTACGTAAGACCGCAATATTATTTGCAGCGAAATGTTCCGTTGACAGGAGAAAAAATGTACAATACAAACAATGGCTTATGGTTTAACAAATTACTCTCTTCCTAGAGAGATTTGTAATAAAACGTTTTATTGACCAACTCGACAAATCAATAGAAAATGGAGTACATTTACATTGTGTCCTCGGTTACTTAGAAGGAAGGCATTTTGAACAGAATGCATTCATACAGAACATATTTTGCGGTGCCTGGTATCGTAAGACTATCTTTTGCTGTGACTGACGAAAAAGTTTCTATCTTTTGCTGGGACTAAATACGTAAAGTTATCTTTTGCTCTGAATGAAGGTAAAGTTATCTTTTGCTGTGAAGAAAGCTAAAGTTATCTTTTGCCGTGACTGAAGACGTAAAGTGTTATCTTTTGCTGTGAAAGACATAAAGTTATCTTTTCGCTGACTGAAGGCTGAAAGTTGCTATCCTTTCCTGTGACTGAAGATATAAACTTGTTAGCTTTGCTGTGATTGATGATATAAATCTTTTGATGTGAAAGACTTAAGTTATCGTTGCTCAGACAGAATACGGAAAGTTGCCATCTTTTGCTATGAAAGGCATAAAGTTACCTTTTGCTGTGACTGAAGGCGCAAAATTGGTATCTTTAGCTGTGCGGACCACCTGAAGTTGCTTTCTTTTGCGGGGACTGATCACCTGAAGTTGGTCTTTTGCTGTAACAGAAAATGTGAAGTTGCGATTATTTGATGTGACTGACGACCCAAGGTTATCTTTTGCTGTTACTGACGACTTAAAATTATTATCTTTTGCAGTATTTTAGAGATTATAATAGGAAATAGCAGCACTTATTCTGTTGTTCTTTGACTGTTCTACAAGAAAACTTGGAAATAAATTCATACCTTTTGCAGTCATTCAGTAATAACGGACAAGGCATGATGAAAAACAAATGTTGTCTTTATGCTTTAATTGTTTATATTTGAGTAAATGAAAATATTCGAAATTCAAATATTTTCTGCGTCAAAAATATACTGCAGGTTTCCTAAGAGAGTGCGTTTTGGCTCAAATGTATGCTGATGGAATAAATTTAAAAAAGAAAATTATTTTCATTACTTTAAAAGTCTCGAAGGCTTTCAGAACTGTTTCAAACTTTGCTCTATTTAAAAACAGTGTGATGCTATATTAAGGTAACTACGATCGTTTAAACTCGGGACACCTTATATCTTGATTTAGAAGAATAAAAATGATGAACTAAAACTGGTTCTGCAAATATATTCAACTATGTTTAAACAGACTATTGGTGATCTCTCTGTTTTAAAGTGTGCTTCTCCTGATAAATAGCGGAATTGAAAGAGTTAAGAACAAAGGAAAACGTATGTCAGCACTTTTTATACGATAAATGAAATTATTAGCTTTACTCACTATTTGTAGATTTTGAAACGTACGGCTGATATATTTTTTGATACAAGATTAGCAGATATTATTTAATGTAATGGAAACACAAACGGTTTCAATGCTTACCGTTTTGAAAATCAAACACGTTACTTTTAAATTTTGATGTGAAGTTTACGAACCATTCCTCACCAAAATAGGAATTTGATTAATATACAGTTTGTTAATTCAGTAAAACTCGTAAGATGCTGCCTATAAACGAAACGCTTAAGCGTCGTTCAAAGGATGCGAAAAGAGGAATCGGTATTTACAGATCAAAAAATACCACCCACCAGATTTCAGCCCCATTTCTTCCGAGTGAGGAGACTGAATCGCGATGTTTAAAATCTGATTTGAAAATCCTGATGAAAACATTGGTTCATGCAGGATTAAATGTTTTCAGAAGAAATTCTAAAAGGCAAAGCTGGATTCAAAAAATAGTGGCATTTTTTTTCATTCTGGGAATACATACGTCCTTCCTCTACTCTGTATCCATTCTCCTGTTCAAAGCAATATTTTTGTCCCGCTTTGGATCAAAGATGGGCATTTCAGCGGGATTAATCGGAACGGTTCCTTTTGTCTTGTGGCACAGTCTGCGCGTTCGACGACCTCGCTTGCTTACTTTGTTCGCGAATTTGATTGAATTCAATAACTACCGATTTCCGATCGAAAAGCGACAGTCTTTGAACACATGGATTGTATTCTGTATCGCTTTGATCATTTTATATCCCATTATAGGGGAAATAGCAATTGTATTCCTGACTACAGAGGCAGAATTAAGCGGTTTTACAGCATTTTATATATTTGGCTTAAGAAGCGAAAAAATATCCTTATGCAATACTCTGTTATTTTTCTTCTTTTGTTTGTTCTATTTGGCCAACGTTTGGGTGTTCTCGAATATTGTGACAATGACATACGTTTTCCTTTGCATCTATTTGAAGAGATTGCTTCAGAACTGCCATGACGACTTGCAGAAAAATGTCTCATTTGCTACCAACAAAAATCTGTTATTTCAACGCTTAAATACATATCGTAAAATCTCCTCCTCTATTGATATGATGGAAGATTCATTATCTTTTCCAATATTTGTTATTATAGTTGCAAACTTTTTTCAGCTCTTCTTGTTTTTCGGTTTTCAACTTGGCTTTTCCAATTTCATTGTGTCACCCGCCGTGCAAGCATATCTGTTGCTATTATTCTTCAACAGTATCATATCCTTTTTAAGTATTACCCTATCTGCAGCAATGATCAACGAAAAAGACTTAGAAATCAGAAACACACTCTCAGTTTTTTCGGAGAATATGGTGGCATCCTGTGATTGTACAGATAGTGTTTTTTTGTTAATAAGAGAAATTCAAGCGAAAGATGTTAATATTTTGTCTGGGTGGAAAACGTTCTTCTTCACCAGAAGCTTTATCCTTTCCTCCTTCGGAAATTTGCTTGCTTACAGTCTGCTAATTCTTCAATTGAAATAATGAAGCAGGAACCTTTGTGATGTATAGTTTTAAAGAGATTTAATTGCGTGTAAGTAACCATCTAGTCTATGGTATTTCGCAAACTATTCAATTGGCAGGCTCCTATCAGATCTGTGTGGCAAGCAGGTGCTTGAGAGAATATTAATCATTTAACATTAATATGTGTTTAATATTTGCACATATTTGTCATATGAATTTGGTTACAATCAAATTCATATTAATTGAATCAAAGGAACTACTCTTTATTTGGTTTCATTTGCTGAAATTCATAAAAGGTATATTAGAGTATTCTTAAAATTAAAAATTCATAAAAAAATGTGCTTTTTGGTGATTTTAATGTGTGAGAAAAAGCTTGCCACCCCTTCCCCTCTGACATATCAGTTTAATATCAGAAGAATTTACTGCATTCACGGCTGGATCCAGGAGTGGGTGGGGAAAAGGACATGCTCCCCCCTCCTTTCAGAATGTGAATAAGGGGAAATTAAGGCAAAAAATTATTAAACTTATTTATATTTCTTTCATTTTTCAAGAAATTTTTTAAAAACCAATAAACGGAGGGAGAAATGTTACATTGCATTGAAAATCAAGTCTGTTTTCCCGTTTACATTTTTTAGGCTAGATTGTGTTTCTTGCATCCCTCCCCTCCCACGAATTTTTTGCTGGATTTGTGCCTCACTGCGTTTATATACAGCATATGATATTATTCATCAACGAAGTTTACAGTTTGAATTTCCTATATCAAAAGGTAAAGAAAGTGTTTTATGACTTAAAAATATGAATTCATAATATCGCTATAAATTTATGAGTGATTATATATCAGCGATGTACAGAAATAGAATACTTCAGAGTGTTATTTTTACCATAATTTAATTTTTGTGACCATTGCAATAACAATATCAGAAAGTCTCTCAATCTCTCTCAGTTCCGAAGTGTTATGGAAAAAGTGACATCGATTCCCTAATTCGTAGTCTTGTGACTTTCATACCTACTCATGTAAGCTCCAAGATATATGTCTCGCCTGTGTGGACACCGTATCTAGTAATCAATCATTAAAAGCTCTGAACGCACCCAGAAATGATTTACAAGAGACAAACTGGATTCAATAATATCCCATATAATATCCATACTGGTTACTTTCGTTGGAGTGAAGGTGACTTTTATCGTATATATTATATTTATTTATATTTTACTTTCGTTGGAGTGAAGGTGACTTAAAACATGTTTATAAACTCATTCATAAATACCTCATTATCAAATTCACTTCTAGTATTCAGCACAATCAACAGAAGAGAGCACCTCTTTCAATTGATGTACCTTTTGCACGAAAAAGGTTCAAATATTATCATTCCTTTATATGTTGTGCTGGAAGACTATGAAAAGTCCTTCCCATTGAGATTATAACTTCTCCAACTACAGTATGGTTTCACTCTGAGATCGAAAAGGTTCAATTTACTACTCTTTTCTAAAATACTCTAAATTTTAATGTATTTATATCTGGTATTAGTGTGCTGATAATGTATCTTCTCTTATTTTTATAGTAGCAATAATAATAATAATTATTAAATGTTTCTAATTAGTCATTCTGTGCATTGAGTTTGCTCTGACTGATATAATTGTCACAGAAGATCACAACGTGTTTCTTCTGTGCGATGTCTCATCCTGGAGATTTCATCCCGCGACAACGTTTTATCTCAAATGTCGTATTTCCTTACTGTGTGATCCAAATAATAATAATATAAAGAAGAAATAAGGTTTTCCTATTAGCCCAGTGGTTCTAGCATTCTTCTTGTTGCATCACACCTAGTACTAGGTTCACGTCTTGTCTAGTACGCTGGGGTAAAACAAGTAAAGGATCCATTTTATTGCGGCACAACCAATAATGGTTTCATTTCGTCACCGTACAACTAGTAATGGATTCGGTAATAATATATCAAGAAAAATGTCCTGTAGGCAAGAAACGCATGAAATAATTAGCTGAAAATCTTTGGTTGGAATCCCTGGCAAAACCAACGTCTCCCAGAAACATGTCGGGTATGATAGCCACTAGACCATCAGAATCTAACCATTTCCTTCAGCAATGTGACATATAAGCATTCAGCATTATTGTTCAAAATATGACCGAATATGACAATATGCCACATTGCTGCAGATAAATGGTTAATATTTGAAGATCTAATGGTTATGATGCCTGGTATACTTCTGGGAGACCTGGGTTCGAATTCCACACAGGACAAAACCAAGCTTTTTTCAAATAATTATTTTTAGTAATGGATTCATTTCATCGCGGCATACCAATGTCAAAACATTTCATTAATAGTAATAATAATAAAAATCTGCTATTTTGATAGCTTTGAATCACCGGCATTTCACCCACATTCACGGAATGCCAGAGTGCTGCATTTGATTAGTTCAGAGAACCTGTGGAATAATATTTTTGAAACATTTTTAAAATTCAACAATTGATCACCATAATATACGCGTAAAATAAGTATAATGATACATAATCTATTAGCTCTTCCGCTATATACGAGGATTTATATAATCAATTCCCTATTTAATTTGCATTTGAAATACTTTTGTTATATTTGAATTATTTTTGAACTTATTTTTAGACTTTTGCGTATGAATGCAGCGACAGAATTGGCGTTGGCTCGCGATACATTTGTTGAAAAGAATTGTTAATATTAACTTATTAAAAAAAGGATACAATTTTCACTGTTTTTTAAAGTTCGTTTCGAACCGATGTAAAGTTGAGGAGATATTCAGATTACTTTTGTAAAATATAATAATAAATACTCCCTCAAGCAGTTGTTGTACATAAGTTTATATAATTGTAATAGTAATAATAATAATAGTATTTTAATATTTGGGAAGGAAGCAGAAAGCAGAAAATACAGTGTCATTATAAAGGATAGACATATTTTGAAGTGTTGCATATTATTAAGTACACTGGTTTCCGTAATAAAGGAACAACCCTGTGTTATGTCAATGGAAAACTAATGTCGAAGCATTGTAAATTCTAAAGTAAGTTATTTTTTTGTTTTGCAAAATGTGATTATAGATAAAGATCTCAATCAAATAACTCGATTTTCAACTCGATTTTCAACCATATTCGTTCGTATTTAATGAGTTGAATATTTAGCAATAACAATGCCAGTCTTAAATAGCTTATACAAAATAGATGAAGAGTGAAAGAATTCTTTACACAAACGTGTAAAATACACACTTACAATATTTATTAAATAAATATCCTCTCAAGCAGCTGCTTACCACAGAGATCTGACAGGAGCCTGTCAGTTTATACGCCATAGGAGAAGGTCAATGAGGATGGCGGGACCTCTGCAGAAAAGCGACACGAACATCCATGCCTTATCCGGGGTTAGAACCCAGGTCCATAGGTTAGTAGCCAAGCGTGGTAACCACTCGGCCACTGGACGGCTTTTTACTTTTATAGTTGCAATGAATAGAAAACTGTTCTGAAGTGCTGAATTCGTTAAAGAATTTTTCAGAATCCACGTGGAAACTTCTTATATTTGTTGCAGCCCAACAAATAGTTTCATAATTAAACTGTCGAAATCATTCTTATACCTGATTAAGACCTAGGTTTTGAGAAAACAGTAAACGGTTTCAGATATTGAGGTCGTTTAGAATTTAAACTTAAATTTTTTGAATGTAAAAAAATGTCAGCACTTCCTATACCAATCATCATTGGCAATATGCTTTAATATTATCCTTTGTTACGTGTTATGTTTTATATACAGGGTGTTTCGAAACTCTCTGCACTGCGTGCATGACAGCGTCGAAACATTGATTGCCGTACATGTTGAAAGATTCCCGGAATTTCGCGAAGAATTGCAGCGGCGACAGCGATTCTTGCGACGAGGTCTTCATCTGAGTCAATGGGAGTCTCATACACGAGGTTCTTCATGTGTCCCCAGAGGAAGAAATCGATTCTTGTGAAATCGGGTAATCTTGGTGGCCAGACGACGGGTCCACCCCGGCCAATCCATCGGCCCCCAAAATTGGCATTCAGATAATCCCAATATCACTGTTGAAGTATCCTGGCGCCTAGTCGTGTTGAAACCACATTCGTCTGAAAATAACCACGGGAACATTTTCCAGCAGTCCCAGCACATTTCTTCAAGAAATACCCGATAAATCTGCACATTGAGTCAGGGAGGCAACAAGTATGACCCAATCAAAATGTCATGGACGATACCACCCAAACATTGACGGCGAACCGTTGTTGATGACCATGCACCATTGTGGCATGTGGATTTTTCTGGGGTATTGTGCGTGAGAACTGTGCACATTAAACACACCCACACGTGTGGAAAAGGCCTCATCTGAGAAGAGCACATGAGCCGGGAAATCAGGCTGCACCACGGTCTGCTGCAGAAAGCAGCGCACAAATTCCTTACGAAGAGGGTAATCCTGAGGTTGCAATGTCTGGACATTCTGACAATGATACGGATGTAACTGCTGCTCGTGCAACACTCTTCACACGAGGGCGTGGTTCACACCGAGGCTACGTGCAACAGCTCGCATGCTTGTGCCTGGATTGTCCTCAATCCTCCGCAGGATCTCTTCTTCCACGTCAGGAGTGTTTGTATGGAATGTATGCATGTTTGTATGGAATGTTCCAGTTTCTCGCAGTTGCCGGTGCAAACGTTTGGTGGTTTGGCACACGTCTGTTTAGGAAATATTGTCGGTACAACCTCGAGCAGCTCCTCCGTTTCCATTGGCCGCCCCATAAGCCAGATGCACGTCAGCCATCTCAGCAGTCGTTAAACACTCCATGTTACACGCAATGTATTTGATTCACGAATGCTGACGCCAAACACTAGTCCGTTCTGCTTTCCCACTTAGCCCCTCTAGCCAATTGAATTTCTAGGACTGAACTGTTACGCCAGTGCACATACATTCGTAGGTTGTTGAGTTGTTTTACCTCTGAGCGGCACTTTTTTGCACACCATGGGCTAAATGGCCAGGTCACAAGGACCACGAAGGCTCAGAAAAGGTTTTGAGAGGGGACCCACTGGAACAGCTGTTGGGAGACAGATGGTAGCCTCCCGTCAAGGCCATCCAGCGTGTTCTTTAACGTGCACAGGGTATGGCTCTCCCGCACACGGGGCCACGGCTTAACGTCCCAACCGACGGATGACGGTCTTTCCAAGATCATCGGTGTCCCCTACTGACCGTGGGCAGGGCGGGAATTTTGCGGAGATAAATCTCAACGCTGACCCAGCTGGGACTCGAACCTGGGAACTACAGATTACGAGCCTGGCGCGCTACCGACTGAGCCACCCCCGCCCCATACATTCGTAGACGAAAACGGTTTGTCTTGGTGTCCCCTATCTCCCATTGAAATTTGCACAGCGAGTTTTGAAACACCCTGTATATATACAGGGTGAATCTGAAAAAGTGGGCAAAACTTTACTGGGTGGTAGAACGCAGCTATACGAGTAATATTCGTCATAGAATGTATGGTCGGAACGCAAGCGGTGAGAAGTTAAAAGATAGTTTTCCACTGTCACATTTAAAGAATGAACACAAGAAGGAGAGGAGATACTTCAGAAAACATTTTATTAACAGGAATGTAATTTAGGTACATGCTCAAAGAAATTGCTCAAAAGAGCTGCCGCCAGCTGTAATGCAGGCTTCACATCTGCGGGATAGCGACCGACGCACATTTGCGAAGACACCAGGCATTTCCCGAATATCGCCGGCAACAACGGCGATCCTGGCGACTAGATCCATATCGGTTTCAATGGGGCACTCGTAGATTAGGCTTTTCATATGGCCCCACAGGAAAAGTCCAAACACGAGAGATCCGGCGATCTTGGTGGCCAAGCTATGGCCCTTTTATACCATTTCCAACGCCACCTAGCGGCTCGCCGTTTGCGTTCCGACCATACATTCTATGACGAATATTGCTCGTATAGCTGCGTTCTACCACCCCGTAAAGTTTTGCCCACTTTTTCAGATTCACCCTGTATATATATATATACATATTTAATTGTTTAATATACTTATATTTTGCAACCTTACTACGATACAAATGAAAATTTCTGCTGACTTAAAAAAATGCAGCATTTCGGTATTTAGAAATAAACAGTGCAATGTGTGATAAATAGGTATGTATTTTTTCAAACTCAAGAAAAAAGATAAGGTTTCGATGCTGATTATGGAACCATTAAAACAAAGCTCTCATAAGAAATCGCTTGATAGGAAATGAAATGTTTAACTTAAATAAGCCAAGCGTTTAAAATATTTGCCTAGTTAGATAAGGCTGAGATGTTGTTTCTCTCTTAGCGGCACTTTTTTGCATATGATGGGATAAATGGCCAGATCACAATGAACCCAAAAGCTCAGAAAAAGTTGGGGGAGGGAGCCCCCATTGCATCTGTTAGGAGATATATGCTAGCTACCCGTCAAAGCCATCTAGAACTTATATATTATCTAGTTCTTTAACGTGCAAAGGGTATGGTTCTCTCTCACACGGGCACCCGTCTTAACATTCCATCTGATGGACGGCGACCTTTTCATGCCCATGGGTGTCCCTTACTGGCCGAGGGCAGTGCTTGGAGTTTGCTGAGATAAATTTTAACTCTGGTCCAGCTGGGACTCGAACCTGAGAACTGTAGATTGCGAAGATGGCTCGCTAAAGATTGAGCAACCCCGCCCACCTAGCTAGGTAAGAGGTTTAGATCCAGTTTTTGAGTGGATTAAATATCTGTGACTGTTTCGATTCTATGGAATTTTAGATGATTTAGGAATTATTCTCCAACATGCGAATGAGCTTAATTAGAATACTAGTTATTATTATAAAATAATAATAAACTTCTTTATTATTTAAAAATATGAGTTTTTCAACTGGGATTCCTCAAAATTCATCATTTTTTAACAGCTTTTCCATTCAATATAGATATAAAAACTCAAATTTGTACTAGGTCAGAATAGAGGCCAAAACATTATTTTTTTAAGCTGAAATAGAAATATACGAACGATGGGATAAAATATCTCGGGTACAAAAAGTCTCATAGGTATGAAATGCCCGAAACGTCAAAGGCTGCAGTTTTGATATGACGAACACTCTACAGCTGATATTTTATCTCAACCATACCAAGACTAGTAGTTAATGCATTCCAGCAAAGATGTCTTTGTGTAAGTGTCAGTCTGTTGTATTCCTTGTGTAAGTGTCTGTGTAGTGTACAAGAAGCCAAAAGCTTGCAGCCTATTCAGTAAGAGCGTATCACAGGAAAACATCCTGTAGACAAGAACCACTTGAAATAATTAGTTCTTCTGGGTGGGATTCGTCATAATTATGAGTGTGCTTCTGGTGTTGTGTACGAGCCTGAAGTATCTCAGATGAGTGGAGACTTTATCTGCAATCGTAACATCTACTTTAGACGGAAGTAGGAAATTTAACAACAGGAGAAATCTTCATCAGTGGCCGGTAGTTCAGAGCAGCTGTCATTATATCAGGAGGTCGTGGGTTCGAATCCCATCCACCAGGAGACAATGTTTTTCCCCTATACACAGTATTAGCAGAATGTAACAGCGAATCTAGTGACTTCAAATGAATGAAGTATGTTACATTATGATTCGAAATTCCACTCAGTTTCGTTTTTTCAAATTTTCAAAACGAAGAAATCTTTTGGATATGATTCCTATATACGTATGAGTTTGTCCAAGATCGGTCTACAGTTAGACAAACTTGTACATGAATGCCTTTTGTTGCTCATTCAGTGCCAATGAATCGAACTTCGAACAAAATATACTTTCCAATAAATATATCCATCGAAACAAAATAAATCCCCTTTTGGTGTTGAGCCTCCTACTCTCATTTCGTAGAATTTTTATTCGACTATTCTAGTTTTCGATATTTCAACTGTCAGTAACTGGTTGTACTACGTTTCGACCTTTTATTGGGGCGGGGATGGCTCAATTGGTAGCGAACCAAGCTCGTAATCTGTACATCTCACTTCTATCCTAGCTGGACCAGCGTTTAGATTTATCTCCGGGAAACTCTCCGGCCTGCCCTTGGTTTGTAAGGTTATTAACTGGACGATTCTGTTATGGCAAGGTGGCTAAACATTTCAGTGATGTTCTGAACAATCTGCTTAGTTCTACTCGAATTGTAATGAGTATAAATATACATATATTGGACAAAAAAATGGGGTCATGTCCCCAAGTACCTTCACTCCATCATCCACTCCACGGGTGATCATCACCCGTGGAGTGGATGATCAGGAATCTTAAGAAAGAAGACACAGACAAAGAAGACGACGGCGCAGATGACAAAGACAACGAAGATGGAGACTCATGTTGAGCCCTCTTGTTGGCATTGATCGAATCAATTTCTTCGTCAACTCTCATGTTTTGTTTTGTGTGGTTCAGTGCCCGCTGTGCCCACGGAGCCCAACAAGGAACGCCCAGTTAGGCGCCAGGGCTACGTAGGCACTCTACCCACACAGGCAGTGAGCCAAGCCCTCACAAATAAATATAAGGAAAATGAAAAGAGAAATATGCGGAAATAATTTTTCTTTACGGAAGGAACTAAGCGAAAAAATAACAAAACTGTGAACAACCAAACTGTTCTCACAAAGAAAGAACAACTACAAAAGGAAAATAAGTTGTGAGGAAACTCTCAAACCTGTACCCGAAGTGGGCAAGGTTACTCGTCGCTCTGTATAGTTGACCGTAGCAGGACCTGCACACCAGCCGATTGCTCCGGGGGGGGGGGGGAACCACTGGAGCTCCAGTTTTCCGTAAGCAGAGGCCAAAGCAGTGTGTAGCAGAGGACAAAGCAGTCTGTAGTAGAGACCCCCGGAATCTACTGCCCAGTCCCGCGACGAACAGGCTCCCTAATGGCTAGGCGGCCAAAAAAAAATGCTGAAAATCATCCATACGATGTCTTCTGGACATAATCAGTTCGATGTGCCACTGAAGTGAAATCAAGAGTTGCTTAGAACAGCTACAAGCTGCGAGTTTTTAACGCATTCCTAATTTGCATATTCCGTCTTACGTGCAGCAACTGTAAATGCGGGATAGTTTTCCGCTTAGGGTATTCTCCATGTTCCCTCATTTTCAGTGCATTCTTTTTGATATATCGACAGCTATATGAATTTTTGTCGATTATCCTTTAATTTTGAGCACCAGTGTAGAAGCTTATGCAGTATCTTGGGCATTAGGTGGTTCTACTTTGCAAGTAATGATGAGGTTAGTAAAAGGAATCGGCAACCTCCTTTGAGCAGTATATTATGCAGAGAGAGATTCCGTTGGTTTGACCATGTTGCCTATATGAATAATTATAGATTAGTGAATAGTTATATGAAAAGTGTGCCCAACAGGTCTCAGAAAGAGGGTGAGACCTAGGATGCGGTGGACAGACAATGTCAAGCAGGACCTCTTTAAATTCGGTCTACAGTGTGGCCAGATATAGCAGCTGTAGCTCAGGACAAATGTATTTAGAGAACTAAGTTTCACAATCTGGTTGGTCCTCTGTAGCCCATGGCTGCTGGAGGATTATAACGATGATAGTGATGATGACGAAAAATTAAATTTGTTCGTAGAAAAATTTTAATTTGCTAGATTTTTAAATTTAACTTTAAAATCGCTTGGATGTAGCATCATTTTTAATTCTTTCGGATGTAGGATAAAAAAAAAACTGGGCGGAGAAACGTCTTGGACTAGTGCTGTTCCATAAAAAAGGAAATTGATGGATGGGGTGAAGAATATATAATTAAAAAAAGGCGGTTTCAGCCAATTCAGAAAATAAAATGCTCGTGCGCCATAGGTTTATTTTTACTGTCATAATATTAGGCTCTTTATTTAAAATAAAATAAATAAATAAATTTTATAAGAGAAACTCTTTAATAAGAGTTTACAAACATTAAGTAAAACATAATTGAGCATCATAATGGCAAATATAAACTCTGCCCATATCCTGGACATATAAAAGAACAAAATTCCATCTGTGTCATGGCCTTAGCTGCCAATGCACCATAAAACCCTAACAACCAACCAATCCATCTGTGTCCCAACATATGTTCGCAGGATTTCATTCCCCTAGTCAACTATGGGCTGTTCTGCCCTGAATGCTGAATTAACTGTATGTTCACGAGTGCTTTTCAGAAGTAAAAATAACAAATCCAATTTCAAAGTGTCACATCACATTTAAAAGTTCTTGGATTGTCAAAGTTTACACTGAAATTTTGAATTAAAAAAATTCATAATTTTTTTTAAAACCTTGTACATTTATGAAGTTACTAGCAGATTTACCCGACGTTGTTCGGGTCTGAAACTATCTAAAACATAGAGTAGATGGCTTTCCCCACGTCGCAAGCTCTCATTTGGCCTAAATATCATTACAATCCAGCTCCTACCCCTCCGTTAAAGAACACGCTAGATGGCCTTGATTGGGAGGCTATCATCTATCTCCCAACAGCTATTCCAGTGGGTCCCCTCCCCCAACCTTCTCTGAGCCTTCGGGGTCGTTGTGACCTGGACATTTATCCCATTGAACGCCTCTTTACTTCTGAAAAGCTCAGAGGTAGAACAACCCAACAAATCCAAAAAGCCTCAGCCGGTAGCACCCCAGGCTCGTAATCTGTGGTTGTCAGCGTTCAGATTTACATCTGCAAAACTCTACATCCTGCCCACAGCCAGTAGGGGACACCGATGGACTTAGATAGGCCGCCGTTCATAGGATGGAACCTTAATCCGTGGCTCTGTGTACGGGAGTTCTCCCAACCTTCTCGAAGCCTTCGGGGTCCTTGTGACCTGGCCATTTAGCCAACTGTAAGCAAAAAAGTGCCACTCAGAGGTCAGAGGTAAAACAACCCAACAACCTAACTTCCCCTCAGGTTAAAAATTTCTGTCTCTCTTTTAGGAGAGGAAACAAATGGGCATAGTTCGAGGTACCATTAATCCTCCCCACGTCAGAAGTTTCAAAACCAAAAACCAGAATTTCCTTGCTCAAATAATGAACTTTTCAAATTACATTGCTGGCCATTAAAAGTGCAACACCAGGAAGAACTCATAAGTTTGTCCCGAAATATGCAAGATGGATAGCCCATGGGAGAAAATGTAAATGATTCAAAGCGCAGCACACATGCACATCATGTGTGACAGTAACGTCCTCTGGAAGTAGTGGTAGAAGAGGAGATTACAAAGAGCCGGTGTAAAGTACTGAAATTGTGTTTGTTCGCAGTTCTTGCGCACAAAAGGATCAAGTATGCCCCGTCGGAGAACACGGCATCCATATGATCAGGTTTCCAACTTTGTTCGAGAGATAATTCTGGGATTACTGGAAGGTGGATTATCGTATCGAGATATCGGTGCTTGTGTTGGACAGAATGCTGCCACAGTGATGAGAATATGGCATCAGTGGGTAGAGGAGGAACGAACTCACCTACGTGAGGGATCTCAATGGCCCTGTCACACAAGCAAATGAGAAGACAGACATCTCGGGCATATGGCTTTGAATGATCGTGCAGCCACATCAGACACCTTAGCTCAACAGTTAGGGTATGTTGAACATCAACCAATGTCCTCACGTAAGGTTTCACGTCATCTGCAGCATCAGAGCATCTTTGCTAGGCGGCCATTGCTTCGGCTACCATTGACTCTACAACACAGGCATATGTGACTGCAATGGTGCCAAGAGCGTCGCGCATGGATGTGCGAATATCATTGCATCGTCTTTCCAGATGAATCCCGTTTCAGTATGCAGCACATGGTGGACGAATCCGTATCTGAGGTACCACGGCAAAAGGCACAGTGAGACATGCATGATGCACTGCCATACAGGTCTGACCCCTGGTGTTATGTTATAGGGTGCCATTGCACTCCACTCACTCACGCGCCTCGTAGGCATTACCGGTACTTTGAACAGCCAACGTTACATTACTGAGGTTTTGGAGCCTGTGGTCGTACCTTATCTTCAGGGGCTCTCTGGTGCCATTTTCCAACGGGACAATGCTCGACAACATGTGGCATGCATCGTCTTACAATTCCTGGATAGCTACCATGTGACACTTCTACCTCGGCCTGCGCATTCACCGGATTTGTCTCCAATTGAATATGTTTGGTCCATGATCTCATGACGACTAGCACATCAGACACCATCAGCTGCTACAACAGATGAACTTTGACTACGCATCGAAACTGCATGAACTGACATTCCCCAAATATATATCGGATGTCTCATCCTCTCAATGCCGGACCGTGTAGCAGCGGTTATTGCCGCTAAACAAAATACTGATTTCTTTTCATTCCACAAGTCTAACCGAGTTGCATTTGTAATCATTTGATCCTTGTAGCACAAGCTATGTATTAACTAAATATGGCTTTGATATCTCGTCTTTGATTCCTCGGAGAATTTTACGTTTCAGACTTCTAAAAGAAGTTTCTGAAGTGACTTTTTTTGATGCAATGTCCCTTTTGTGAAATGCGAAAACATTCCTAATTCTTTCCTTAGAATGCAAGAGATAATCTCCGCCTTTCCCTCGGTCAGTAGGGGACACCGTTGGGCTTGAAAAAGTGGCCGTCCGTCGGAATGGAGCTAAGCCGTGTGTGGGAGAGCCATACCCTGTGCTTTTACCATACACTCTTTAGACGAAACAGGTAATGTCTGCTTCTTTGCTCTTACACGTCTTTTGTATATTCTATTTGGCTAGCATAATTTTAATTACGAACATTATGAAAATGATATACGCTTTCCTCTGCATCTATTTCAAAAGAATGTTGTAGATTTGCCACAACGTTGTACAAAAGAACGTGAACTTACATACGGAAACAAATCCGTTCGACGTTGAGATTCTTATCAAAAAATCTTTCTTAATCGTACATAAAAACTTTCATGGAAAATTCATTGTCTTTTCCGGTATTTCTTATGATAATAGCAAGCTTCTTCCAGCTGTTTGTGATTCTCGGTGTCGAGCTTAGAATGTCAAATTTCAACCTCTCACCATCCGTGCATATATGCTCAGCGGGATTATTCGTTAACAGTGCCGCATCATTTCTGGACAGAGATTAAGGAAAAGGACAAAGAAATTAGAAACATTCTGCCAGAGATTTCAGGAAATATAGCGACTAACGTGATCGTGCAGATAATGTTTTCCTATTAATAAAAGAAATTAACTCGAAAAAAGTTAATATTTTGTCGGGGTGGAAAATGTTTTACTTCACGAGAAGCTTCATCCTTTCTGCATTTGGGTTTTTATTTACTTAGTTTGTTAATACTTCAGTTGAAATCACGAAACGGAAACTTCTAAAAGTTAAATATAATTGAATTAAGTTTATTGAAGCTGCTATCTTCGTTGCTGTATTCGGTTAACACTGCGTATTGGGGAAAAATTGTCTAATGCTGGGTGAAATTAGAACCCACGATCTGCTGACAACATGTCAGGTGTTCTCAGCGGTGAGGCCACTCTTCAAGAGTTCTCCAGCTGTTATTGTTAAGTGTCACACCCTAGTCTTATGGGCGGGGGTGGCTCAGTCGGTAGCGCGCCAGGCTCGTAATCTGTAGTTCCCAGGTTCGAGTCCCAGCTGGGTCAGCGTTGAGATTTATCTCCGCAAAATTCCCCGCCCTGCCCACGGTCAGTAGGGGACACCGATGGGCTTGGAAAGGCCGCCGTCCGTCGGATGGGACGTTAAGCCGTGGCTCCGTGTGCGGGAGAGCCATACCCTGTGCACGTTAAAGAACACGCTGGATGGCCTTGACGGGAGGCTACCATCTGTCTCCCAATATCTGTTCCAGTGGGTCCCCTCCCCCAACCTTCTCTGAGCCTTCGGGGTCCATGTGACCTGCCCATTTAGCCCATGGTGTGCAAAAAAGTGCCGCTCAGAGGTAAAACAACCCAACCCTAGTCTTAAGTAGATGCTATGATTGCTGATATAGTCTCCATTAAAAGGAACTATTTCAGGCTGACGCATAACACCAGAAGCATAGCAAGGCTAGCCAATTGGCATTTTGTTAGCCTGTTTTAAAATTTACCCATGCATTATGCATGCTGCTATAGGTTAGTAACCCATATTCATCCAACTGAAAGATAGGTAGTGGTAGAAGATAAAAGAAAGTGGCTTCGTATAAACCTAATGATCGCTATGAATGCAAAACAAGACGACTATGGGTTAGAAATATATACCAACATGCGCAGAGCATGGAGAGATGTTACAATATGCTTAATAAATCCAGTTGGATTGCCTTGGTATGCTTCTGATGTTTTGCATTTCATTGCCAGTTCCATACCAGGACTTTCGGCAGTGTTTTTCCATCGAGCTCCAGGTACAGTGGCAGAGATCTTGGTCAGAACAGCTTATGAACAAGCTATTTAAGATTAAACCTATTATAAAACCTATTATAAACTATTATAAATTAAACCTATTTAAACCGTGACAGTCATGTTTTCACAGGAATCGCAAGAAGGAAGTTATTCTTGCTCGGTTCTGCATCACTGATTCATTTCTTCTTCGGGTGGACGACGAACCTAAATGCGAGTTTTGTGACATCATTTTAACTGTTAGGCATATTTTATTTTCACTTTCATGAATTTACCTCCAACTCCTTTACACTCTGCTATTTTTTATCATATGACTCGCTTGTAACTCCTGTCTTTGATATTTTTTAACGTTTTCTGTTATTTTATTCGTTTATGATATACATCCTTTCCTAGATTATACACTTGTTTCTGATTGTAAATGGGTCCTGTACACCCATTATTACTGTTGACTTGTACATTTGTTGTTCTTTTTATTTCTCATTTTTATACTCATCTTTCTTGTAGTGTTTCACAGTTTTTGGGTTAATTTTAACTTTGTTTGTGGGTTGATAATCTTTTATCTCTTCATATACCTTTGGTGCAATATGGCATTCGCTGATCTTGCGCCATAAAGCCCCAACAAGCGTTAACGCATTCCTTCACCAGCATCAAAAATCAGCTTTCTTGTTGTGAGTGACACCTTTTTGAGAGTGACACCTTTTTTGTGAGTGACACCTTTTTTGTTGTGATTAGTGAACACCTTTAGAATAAATTCTTATACTTTTTGATCGAAACTTATCAAATGGTTACACACGTTGTTTTGTAGCGAGTACACAAACAGTGTTTTCTGACTCAACTTTCATAATCGGAGCATTCACGTAAGACTTGAAATATTTTTATTGCTAACATTGAACTTCTGCGTTTTTCCGCAGCTCACAAGTTATACTAACGATCGTTAAGATATCGTTAGTCGTTTGGATTATTTGACGATTATGGCACATCTAACTTCGAAACTTTTGGTAGTTGGGCGGGGAGAAATGCTAATTTTGCTGAAGGGAAAGGTAAAACGAAGCTAATTGCTATTATGAAATATGCGTATCTGTATGGCTTTCAAAAGTTTCTAAATTTGGCTCCAAATATTAAAACACACAATAATGAGCAGGAGGAAGAAATGTGTAATTCTGCACGTTCAAACGGATTCAGACGTTGGTAAGTGAAGGAGCTATGGTCTTTAATTGAATAGGAAGTCGCGAACATTCTACGTGTTAAAGAATCGAATTGTTTCGAAACTTGAAAAGTTCGTACGTCGAGGTTCATCTGCATGTGCACGGAAACATCATACGTAAGAATATTCACCATATCAAAAACTGTTAACAAATGTGATGGTGGTTCACATTTGAAAATCACATTCACACTGAGCAAAGTTCTACAGCTGTGTGTTGGAACGTCGACCTGTGTCATAAAAATGTTTTCAAAAATTTAAATCGAATTTTTTGGACATGTGAACATTTCTTGATTACTTATTTTAGGATTGTTATTTTTTTTTACTTTTCAATGATTCTAATTTTATATTTTCAGGGAAGCGGATTAGGAAGAATAAATGAGCTCAAATTGTGTTTGAAGAATGTAGGTTTATTTAGGCGAGTATATGTACATCATGATATTAGGAAAAAGGGGAGGATTGAAATTTTTGTAAGGTGTGTCGAGGTTATGAGACACATCTATGATTGTTCTCGTAATTAAAAAAAGGATTCTCCTTCATATAGAGAGAAATTTCGATTATATGGGTAGGTAAAATTCCTGAAAATTATCGCAAACCATTGTCTATCACGTGGGTTGGGTTGTTTTACCTCTGAGCGACACTTTTTTGCACACAATGGGCAGGCTACAAGGACCTCGAAGGCTCAGAGATGGTTGGGGGAGGAGACTCACTGGAACAGCTGTTGGGAGACAGATGGTAGTCTCCCGTCAAGGCCATCCAGTGTGTTCTTTAACGTTCACAGAGTATGGCTCTCCCACACACGGGGCCACGGCTTAACGTCCCATCCGACGGACGACGGTCTTTCGAAGCCCATCGGTGTCCCCTACTGACCGTGGGCAGGGCGAGGAGTTTTGCGGAGATAAATCTCAACGCTGACCCAGCTGGGACCTGGGAACTGCAGATTACGAGCCTGGCACGCTACCGACTGAGCCACCTCGCCCCTCTTTCATGTGGGAAAAACAGGACTCTTAAAGTTATAAACTTTATGAACCTGATACACAGATTGCAAAGAAATGACTGACAAACTCAGACTGTTAACGCTTGCGAAAGCTTTATTTTGTCGTATACACTAAGACTTGATCTTTGGAAATGATTCATTTGAAATATGTCTCAAAGAATTAGAATAAGAATCCGTAGTGAAATCAATAACAGAATTTTCAAAAAGAGCGTTCAGTGATTATTTATTTTGGTTTTTGATATTTGAGGATAGGAGAATTAATTCCGAAGGAAACTCCCAGTATAATATTAAAAACTTCATTTTGCTAAAAATGAAATATATATATATAAGTTTACCCTTATGTTGTTTTTCTTTCGAAATTTGATTGCGAGTTTATGCATTTATCGGAAATGTTTCATTATATAATCGAAAACTTCCATTCAATACTAGAGAGTTCTGTGAGAATTCAGAGTTTGGGATGTGTAGAATCCCAGACTATATGAAAAAGTTCCCCCCTCCCCATGTGTTATTTGTCCCCTAAAGAAAGTTAATGTGTCTTGGTTGCCTCAATATATCTTCCCAACATTTCTTGATTACTTATTTTAGGATTGTTATTTTTTTTTACTTTTCAATGATTCTAATTTTATATTTTCAGGGAAGCGGATTAGGAAGAATAAATGAGCTCAAATTGTGTTTGAAGAATGTAGGTTTATTTAGGCGAGTATATGTACATCATGATATTAGGAAAAAGGGGAGGATTGAAATTTTTGTAAGGTGTGTCGAGGTTGAACATTGAATAAAGCTACGAGTTGTGTCTCATAAAATCTTAAAACATGATGGGTGCCCTAGATTCGATTCACTTACGAATCGATCTTAGTTAGGTAAACGATTTCACTTCCCTTTTCTTTCCTTGCATAAAAAAGGAGAAACTTTAAAATCAGTTTACTCTATTTCGTGAAGTATGAACACGATCGAAAAGTTCTCTGTCGAATGAAAGCTTTGACATGCTTAGTAACAAAGGGAATATTTCAGTATGCTCTGTTACTAATTAAATATTCTCTTTGTTACTAATTCAATATTCTCTTTGTTACTAATTCAATATTCTCTTTGTTACTAATTAAATATTCTCTTTGTTACTAATTCAATATTCTCTTTGTTACTAAAAAATTTAGATTACTAAGAAACACAATCAAAAATTTTCTTTTTCACAGAAGGGGCATAATAAATCTGCTTCGTGAAATTATTAGAAAAAACGAAATGTGCTATTTATAATAATGTCAATGAAAAGAAAAAGGAAATGAAATGCATGATTTAAAATAGGATGATTTTTTAGATGTAAACTTGGGAATAAAAATGCAAAGATGAAGCATATGTGAAATGAAATTACTTGCTCGTTTAATTATTAATTGCGAATGAAGATGGGCAGCAGTAAAAAGTTCCATTTTCTCATCTAAAGAAATTGCTATCATGCTATCTTCTTGTGAAATTAATGTGGACTGAGGGAAAGACTTTTTGGAAATATGCTTTACTTTTATTTGTTTTTTAGATTTTAGGACATATAAAAATGTGATTACGTATTCTTTTCTGCCTGGTTTTACATTTGTAAACCTGGACTTTAAAAGCAATCTCGGAAATTGCTAAGGATATCTGTCGGATCGCAATACTTAAAGGAAAGTCGCTTTTGAAAGATGTTTTCCATAAAGCATACCTCAGAAGCATTAGTTAAATCGTTATCACTTAATAATAACTATAACAAATGATTTTTATTTCTGATCTTCTGTTAAAAACTTTTGATTTGCTTTATAGAAATTGAATAAAATGTAAAATACAATAGAGCTAGTATAACTTTTAAAGTGTAACTGATTCAGAACTATTCAAAATAATAAATTATGGGACTCATCATGAAAGGTCACAGTGTTAGAGCTGGATACCAGAAACTTTTAAAGTATTATAAACTACTTACAAAGCTGGATTTCTTCATTTTAAATAGGAATTAGTTTTATTTTACAGTTTTTAAAGCATATACATGAAGAGTATTTTCTTTAAATTTACATATTACATATTGCCATAATATTTACAGATGGATTTTCTGTCTTTCTGGGATTCACTTAATATGATATGTAACAATATTGTATACAGATGAATTTAGAGACCTCATAGATATCATTTAATAAATTTTAATTAATAAAATGCAATAATTTCATTGTGATTAATTGAAACGATTCCCATTATCTTATGGCATTTTCTAAGAGTTCGATGTCGTTTACGTATTTTCTTCCTGAATTTAAATAAATTTAACAATGATAATCTCTTCAAATAAGAAACGTTGGTCACTAAAAAGGATGAATTAAATATTGCATATTTTTGGTAATTTCAAACACCATTGTTTGGGCATCTATATCTGCGCACTTTCATAAACAAATAGTAGTTAAACGTTTAAATGATATATTTTCCACTTAGGAAATGATAAAAATGATGTTATACAGCTTTCTGATCCTTTACATTTTTCGTGTATCTTGTTTGCCCATCAAGGTAGTTCGTTGAATTACATTTTGTAAAATGTACAAATGAATTACATTTTGCAAAGCATTTTTATAAAGGATGCTGTAACTCGGTCAAAATGTTTTTCAGAAAAATGTCAGATTTTGACTCAAATTTATTGTTTCAACGTCCAAAAGCATATCGTAAAATCTCATTATGTAATGGTTCGATGGAATGATCATCTCTTTCAACATTTATTGCGATAGTTGAAAACGCCTGTCAAATATTTGTATTTTCAGTTTCGTGTTCCGTTTCTCAAATATCATTCTAACACCCTCTCTTCAGATTGCTCGGCTCTCAGTAAACATCATCGTTCTATTTCTTGAGATTACTCTATCAACAGAAGAGTTAACAAAAAGGCAGAGAGATTAAAAATGCTCTGCTAGAGATCGTGCAAAGTGTGGCAACCCTTGTAAGTAAGAGATTACTCTGACTAAAAGAGACCAGTAAGGAAGATGTTTTTATTTTGCCAGGATACAAAATGTTTTACTTCAGCAGAAGCCTAATTTTTTTCTGTCTTTTGAAGTATGTTTACATGGAGCATGGTAATTCTTGAATTAAAATAATGAAGTCAAAACTTCCCAAAGCCCATATTTAAATGCCATTTTATTGCGTGTTGCGAATAATATTCATTATAGTGGTCGTTATTTTGTGCAATACATTTTAAATTGAACACGTAAATCCATACTCTAAGAACGCTTCTTAGTATCATTCAGTAATGTTATATTTATTATTTTCACATCTTTAAAAATTGGTCACATTTGGAAAATAATGCCAATCGAATCAAGCAACTGAAATATTTTGTTTTCAACACATTCAACTGTACTTAGTACAATATAAGGACACAAGCATTGTTTCACTATGAATATGAATGAATATGAGCATTTTCGCATTTTTCAGAGTGAAAGAAAAAAAAAATTTATTAAAAAAGAAACAAAACCAACAAGTTTTTACTATTTGTGTTTAAAGTGTTATGATATCGAAATTATTACTACATATTTTATATATTTTTTAAAGCTTTATATTTTGTGGAGACTAAAAGCAATAATAGCAATTTCACTGGCGAATTATAAATACTCCTGTTTATAATATTTTCTGTAACCTATATACGTAATCACAAAGCATAACTGCAGTTGCGGTGGTCATTTCAGTGTCCAATTAATGCCTAGGCGAAGAAGGTCTACAACAGCTTGAGACAAAATTATGAAAACGCCTAATTTTGCTTGCGGGACAAATTATTTATATTAATTATTATTTTCTCGATCGATTTCTCGATCCTTGAGAGAAAAATTACGAGGAATAATTTTTTGTTACTAGAAAACAACAATCCATACAGTGTGGGCAACAGAATGTATTTTGTTTAGGGTGTCATAAATCCTGAAGGTTAAGATGTAAAAGTCGTGTTCTGAGTGAATTATACAACATATGCATCCCGAGAGGAAACTTGCAGCTGTGCTTCTGATGTTTTTATCCTATTCCAGAAGTAATGCTAGATAAATTTGAAATTTTTGCAATAAAAACATCCATGATAAATGGTTTTGTTGTTTTTTTGCGAAGGCACAGATAAATATCAGGGAATCATTTCCTTTAGGCATGGATAATATAAGTGGATCTTTTCCTTTACTCGGTTAAATCTAAGTATATGGAAATATTCTGAATTCTGATTGTCTAGATTTTGCACAGCAAATCCAATCAATCCCAATGAATGTGGACTGATTGAATTTTTAAAATCGTGTGCAGTATTGTGATTATTTACAAAATTTCGAAAATTTCCAACAGAACCTTTCGAAAATTTGCTGCATTTTAAAGATAAGAAATTCGATGTTCAGTGCTATGAGGATTATTATAGAATAGCAAATAATTATACAAAGCAAATAGTGATCTTTCATTCAGAAGAAAAAGTTAGAGATTAATTAAAATTAATAATATTTTTATTTTATATCAATTACATAAATTCTATTACTGATATTTCTGGGGCGGGGGTGGCTCAGTCGGTAGCGCGCCAGGCTCGTAATCTGTAGTTCCCAGGTTCGAGTCCCAGCTGGGTCAGCGTTGAGATTTATCTCCGCAAAATTCCCCGCCCTGCCCACGGTCAGTAGGGGATACCGATGGGCTTGGTAAAGGACGCCGTCCGTCGGATGGGACGTTAAGTCGTGGCCCCGTGTGCGGGACAGCCATATCCTGTGCACGTTAAAGAACACGCTGGATGGCCTAGACGGGAGGCTACCATCTGTCTCCCAACAGCTGTTCCAGTGGGTCCCCTCCCCCAACCTTCTCTGAGCCTTCAGGGTCCATGTGACCTGGCCATTTAGCCCATGGTGTGCAAAAAAGTGCCGCTCAGAGGTAAAACAACCCAACCCAACTGATATTTCTACTTTAAGTTCTTGATGAAGGTTTAAGTTCTTCTCCTAGAAAGCTAAAACATAAAGTGTTATTATAAAAGCTCTTTTATGTGATTATTATTGCAAATATTAACATTTCTTTGCGTTTGACAAAGCCGAATTGTTCAGCTGTTGCTTTATTATATAATGTTCACGCATATCGAACAATCATAACCTTAGAGCAATTTTTTTTATAACTGTATTAAGTTCTACACGTTTTGCAAGCTTGAAAAGATGCTTTTCGTAGTGTTGTGCGAAAGTTAGAAACAGTTTGAGCAATTGTGATTTTGATTAATATACATTACTTGATTTAGATATAAATCGTAAAAATCTTGGCCTTGGTGGAAATAGATTAAATAGAATATATAATGCATCATAGATCAACATAGTGTTTTATGAAGGGGGAGGGGGGGCGTTCAAAAAATAAAAGTCTGTGCCCAAAATGCTTTGAAGCTACTCTCTGGAAACGAGCAGAAGCAATCAAAATCTAGTAACAACACTGTAAGAAAAACCGTATTACCTTACACCAGTTTATGGTGGCAGCTAGGTTACCAATATAAAGTTGTGTAAAGTTACACTGTTCGGTGTAAGTTAAAACCCCCAATTCTAACCGCCCTGCTCACGGTCAGTAGGGGACACCGATGGGCTTGGAAAGGCCGCCGTCCGTCGGATGGGATGTTAAGCCGTGGCCCCGTGTGCGAGAGAGCCATACCCTGTGCACGTTAAAGAACATGCTGGATGGCCTTAACGGGAGGCTACCATCTGTCTCCCAACAGCTGTTCCAGTGGGTCCCCTCTCCCAACCTTCTCTGAGCCTTCGGGGTTCATGTGACCTGGCCATTTAGCCCATGGTGTGCAAAAAAGTGCCGCTCAGAGGTAAAATAACCCAACCCCAACTCTAAAAATATTTCTGCCGCCATCTAGCGGCACGGAAGGACACCATATGAAAAATATTCTAAATTTTTTTCCCATGAGATAGCAACAATTATATTTTTACGTAATGTGTTTAAAAAGAGAAATATTTCACACTTTGAACACCTACAATTAAGGACGTAACGTTGGCATACTATATATACAACACCAGAAGTAAGTTTTCATTGAATGAAATATACAAATTATAGTAAAAAACCAGTGTAAGAAACTGTCACCTAAAGCATTATCAACTAAACTAACTGCTGTAACTTCTTTAGGAACCAAAGTTTTTATTTTACAATTACTGCAACGTCATATTCTGCGACTTCAAACTGAATTTTCTTGCAAAATATATGCTACAAGAAAATTTTTGAATTTGTTAAAACAATTAATAATATCCTAAAAAGCTCTTTGAAAATACGAATTTATGTTATTTATTTTATGAAGCTGTTGTTATTCATATGCGAAATTTCTTTTTTTTTTTCACATATTCACTCAATCCCTGTTATATTCAATAAAACCTCAAATTGCTAAGTTTTATTTGGTGTAAAATAAAAAAAAGGTTTTCTTTTCAAGACTTTATTTTTTTTCCTTTGTTCGAGCTTTTTTCTTAGGAGTTAGAACACTAATTTTACTATATTTTCAAAATAAATTCGCGTTTAATAAGCAGATATTAGCCAGTAGCCATACCAGTTAAGGATTGAGAAAATGTTCAGGTGGAACCACGTGGACTGAACTGATCGAAACGATGTTCAGGTATATAATTTTTGACTGCTTTAGTGACAATTCAAAGAAATATTTTTGTAAAATATTTAAAATATATATATTTATTATTTTTCCGCCATTATTTTTCCGCCTTCATTCCGATTATTAAAATTCTTATAATCAAATTCTTATCATTTATATTCAAATATAATTGATAAACATAACATTGGTAAGATTAATAGAGAACAGAAGAAGTAAAAAATTATATTTGTTAAGGGAACAAAAAAAAAATCCCTTTGATACAGCTTTAAATAAATTTGTTTGGATGTGGCATCAAAAAAAATGGCGGCGAAACGTTTTGCACCAGTGATACTCCGGGAAAAAAAGGCGTGGTTGGGAGGGGCGAGGAACACAAAATTAGAAAAAAAGCTGTTTTAGCTAATTCAAACAATAAAATGCTCGCGCACTTTAGGCTTATTTTTACTGTCGCAATATTAGTCCCTTTATTTAACGTTTTAAAATGCTAAATTTTAGAAGAGAAAGCTGTTTAACAAGAGTTTATAAGCGTTAGGTAAAACATAATTGAGCAAATTTAAATTTCCAAAGATATACTTTTATTTCACAATTTATTTTTATCAAGATTGATTAAGATTTGTTCATATCTAGTGCATATAGAAGGGCAAAATTCCGTTTGTGTCCTTAGAACAGTTAACTGAATTTCCTTCCCGTATCAAATTCAGAACCCTTATGACCTGAATATTTAATTCACTGTACGTGCAAAAGTGCTTCTCAGAAACAAAATAACCAATCCAGTTTCAAAGTGTTTACATTCAAAAGTTCTTGGATTTCTCGTAAATTTTTGAAGTTATAAATTTCCGTTTTTTCACAGCTACGTATATTTTTTCGTGATATAAAAAAAATAAAAATAAAATCAGACTTTTCATCTCCTTTTATATCAAACATCGTCTAATGGAATAATATAGTGGTGCTCAACTTTCTTCCTCTAATGCACCACCTTTTCTAGCAAAATAAGTCTTACGTCATTACATTAAATCAATTAGCATACTTGCTTGCAACTTTACATGCAATTTATATCAGTGGTGCACATTTTTTGCCTGTCAGAGTTCTTTTATGAGCCTGCAGGGCTGAGTAAGAGACTGAACTGTCTCTAATGTGCATAACACAGTGTAGGTATAAGTTACACATTAACACACTACTTCATTGAGGAAATTACAGAAACAAGTCCGTTATTTACAAATTTGTTACAATTCCAATATCATGTAAATTTTTGGCATCAAAATAAGTGTGGCTCTCCGTGTGTTATCAGTACGGAGAGCCACTGCTTTAAGAAAATAACTGAATTATATGTTTCTCGAATACGAATGAAATAACTGAATTGCACTTTTCTCACCTGCATTATTGAGTTTATTTCCCTTTCTTGGCCAAAGCCAATTTCTTAACATTACTTTGAAGCTTTCGTGCTGTGAGAATCAACAGAACTGAATCGCTACTGATAAGCAGAAATCATTCACAATTCGGTTCAATGATGAGAAAGCTTGCCACAGAGAAAATTCTTTCCAATATTTATTTCTTCATTTATTTTTAATTTCTAAACGCTACAGCATTTTAACGATTTATATTATTTTTTATGGGAATTTATTCCAAAAATCTAAGTTTTGTTTTCTCTTTTGATACCAGTGATACCAGTTTGACTCCATGTGCTGTGTAAATCACAAAATACCACGTGCTCAAAAAAAGTGCTGTAAGTTTACACCATTTACATCAGAAAGTATGGTTCGTTTAGGTAACATCTTAAAGTAGTGTAAAGTAACATTAATTCTGTGGTATAGTAAGAAATTTGCGTGTACAGTCAAGATTTCCAATTCATACGAGTAATGCGAGGAAGTTCTTTACTCCCTTGACAAGACGAACTCCTACATCCTAGGCATTGGAAATCATGGTTGTACAGGGAAGTTGGTTATTTAACATAATAAGTTTATAGTGTAAACTGATTTATGGTGTAGGGTGACAACCATAAACCAGTGTACAGTATAAACTAGTTATGATATTACAAAGTTTATAGTGTAAGAAAACATCATAAAATGGTGAATCTCCACACTCTTTTTATTTTACAGTGAAGTTTGGAAAGTAAAACTCATTGAACATCTATTTGAAAAATATGAACTATTATCTAAAATGTAGCTCTTTTGGTCACGGAATACTATTCATTGCATATCGGATTTTTGCAAGTGTATGTTCTGTTTTCCATTTCTCATCATGTTGACCACCAATCAAGCGGAGAAAGTTCCAGTTATGACAACAAATTTCAACAGCAGTTGTCTGTAAAGCAAACGAAATAGAAGAAAACGCAAGAGATGCAGCTTGCACAAAGCCTTTTGTGTTATTTTGTATGTGAATCAAAACCTATAATTTTCGTACTTTCTTTGTAGTTTCATTTTGAACACCACGGAAAGACCTCATTTGCCAACGGTCTGTCAAAATGAGACCGAAGCGTAGGTGTTTCCATTTGACAAATCTGTTTACGAAACTGAATAGACCGAATAGGGTCTGTGGAATTAATGTTTGGTCTACTCTTTGAGAAGTTCATTTTCATCATCATCAATCATCTTCTTCATTTTGGTTTCCACTGTAGAATGGAGCATACAATACATACGAAAAATCTGACTGAAGAGACCGCAATATTATTAATGAAGTATTTATATATGAAAGGAAGATCAATACGATATAGATAAAACACGTGTTTGGTTTACAGGCTCATAAGTATGAAGGTTCGGAGGTGAAAAGTTTTCTTCTTCTTAGATATACGAGATACCTCTTCTGAGGATATTCTTGCACTCTTTTTCCGTTGGCACTTGTCCCATTCCAGAAGAAAATGTTGGCTACATATATTTGAACTTTTCTCAATGAGGACTACAATGATAAATAACCGTATTTTATCATAGTGAACCAAGGCATGGGAAGTGTATTTCTTTTAACACTTTATCTCTTAGTGAATGAGTACATACTGAATCTATCTTATTCTTGACTTCGTAAATTGTGCGATTTCGATGAAATTGTAAAAGATTCGGTTTTACACCGTCGTTATTTGACCAATTAAATAAATTTAAATTTATTTAATTGGTCTATTTTAGATTATGTTGATGATTTAGCCATTTTGGCAAATGATGTTGATGAGATGAACTCTTTCATTCAAGCTGTTGATGAGACTGGTAGTAGAGTAGGTTTGGTTATAAACAGAGAGAAAACTAAAGTGATGAAAATTGGTCAGGCAGACTGTGATTCAGTTAATCTGAATGGTTGCAGTCTTGATCAGGTGTCACAGTTTAATTATCTTGGGAGCTATGTAACAGATAATGGTGATGTGCGGCATGAGATTAACAGACGAATAGGGATTGCTGCCGGGACTTTTAAGAATCTATGGAGAGTGTGGAGAAATAGGCGTATACACCTAAAACCTAAAATTACACTGTATAATAGTTTGGTTCTTTCTAGGATTAGTTATGGTAGTGAAACTTGGACACTTTGTAAACAAGATAACAGTAAACTAGATGCTTTTGATTCCAGATGCTTACGCAGTATCTTGGGCATTAGGTGGTTCAACTTTGTAACTAATGATGAGGTTAGGCAAAGGAGTTTGCAACCTCCTTTAAGCAGCATATTGTGCAGAGAGAGACTCCGTTGGTTTGGCCATGTTGCCCGTATGAATAATTATAGATTGGCGAATAGGGTTATGAACAGTGTGCCTAAAGGCCTCAGAAAGAAGGGGAGATCTAGGATGCGGTGGGCAGACAATGTCAAACAGGACCTTGTTAGAATTGGTGTGCAGTGGCCAGATGCAGTAGATGTAGCTCAGGATAGACTTGCTTGGAGAACTAAATTGCACGGTCTGGTTGGACCTCCGTAGCCCATGGCTGCTTCAGGATGATGACGATGACGACGACGACGACGATGATGATGATGATGATGATCTCCTTATCATGATGATGATCACTTCCCTATCTCTATCTTTCTTTATCATTCTACAACTAAAAAACCTTCTATATTCCTAACTGATTGACCCTCACTTAAACAAGATCTCCATCAGGCTCAACTTGATGAAACAAACCTTGATTATACTAAATTTTTCAATAATATTAACAATTGCCATAAAAAACAAACTTCTTCCCATATAAAAACATTCCACACAATAATTCACACACAATATGTATTAACAAACTAATTGCCATTAAAAGAAAAGCTGAAAGAAATATGATTAATAAAGGTACATTTAGAGATTACCAAAATTATAAGACTTTCAAACGCAATTCTAAAAATAATTAAAACTATTCAAAAATCCAACTGGTATACTTTTACATCTCATTTATCACCAAATTCAACAATAAATAATTTATGGAAAACTTTCAAAAGATTACACAATAATCAAGAACCACCTATAACATCAAAACCAATACACTCTCTTGCTTTACACCAAAATGTCTCTATATCTTGCATTGCAGAAAAATTTGCTACATATCACTTAAGTAAAACCAATGATTCAATACCTTTAACAAAACAATATGGTAATGAAACCTATTTCCACCAATTTTTTAAAAATCACCACAATATTTTCAATTTGCCTTTTAAACTATTTGAACTTAAAAATGCTATAGAACAATTAAAAAATAAAACAGCAAATGGGCCTGATGGCATTTCAAATAAATTATTAAAAAATCTAACTCCAAACTATTTATTACACCTTAAATTATTTAATCATATTTGGAAAACTGGTAATATTCCACTTCGTGGAATATAAATTATATGATTTTTTACATAAATCTAAAAAAGATTATAAAGATCTTAACTCTTATAGGCCTATCTGCCTATCTTCAAATGTATTGAAATTATATGAAAGAATGATCAACAATAGACTTACATGGTTCATAGAACAAGGAAATATATTAAACAAACACTTTTATGGTTTTCGACCTGGAAAATCTTCTAAAGATTTAATAATACATTTGTTAACAGATATTGAATCTGCTTTTCTTGATGGACAACACCTTTTGGCCATCTTTTTAGATATAAGACACGCTTTTGATTCCATAAATTACAGTGTACTCTTACATAAATTAAAAAATCTAAATATAGAAGGCAACATTTACAAATAAATTTATAATATTATTACAAAATAACCCTTCAAAGTAAAAATTGCAAATTATTTCTCACAAGAACACATACTTAAAACAGGATTAATCCGAGATATACTCTCCCCAAATATATTTAATATTTTTTTACATGATTTACCAAACCATTTTACTCACAACATATAAATTATGGAATTTATCTGATGACATTGTCATTTGGTTTCAACATAAAAATCCACAAATAATAAAACATATTCTTTAATTAAATATAAACTATCTTCACAATTTTTGTAATAAATGGAATCTTTCCATTTCAAATGAAAAAACAATCATTTTACCATTTCATGTAACTAAATTTCCAATTCAAAACTTAACTTATTTTTACATAATAAAAAAATTAAAGTTGTCAAAGATACAAAATTCTTTGGAATTCATTTTGACTTTAAACTAAATTGGATCAAACATTTAAATAAAGCAACCAATACAGGAAACAATAAGTCTGTCCCGTGGCCGAGTGGTTAGCGCGCTTTGGCTACTGATCTACGGGACCTGGGTTCGAGCCCCGGGTAAGGCATGGATGTTCGTGTTGCTTTCTGCTGAGGTCCTGCCATCCTCTCAGATCTTGTACTTTGGCATATAAACTGACAGGCTCCTGTCAGACCTCTATGGCAAGCAGCTGCTTGAGGGGGTATTTATTTATTTTTTTTACAGGAAACAAATTATTCAATATTATAAAATTCGTAGGTAATGCTAAGTGGGGATGTAGCATCAAAAACTTATTATATATTTACAACAATATTATAGCCCCTAAATTTCAATATGGTTTTGAATTTTTAAATAATTTAAACCAACTCAAAAATAAATCATTAGAACAAATACAAACAAAAATTTTAAGACATATACTGGGTTTACCCAGAGGTAGTAAAGTTCTTGATCTATATGCTGAAACTGCAATACCACCTATTACAATACAAAAGAAATATATCCTTTCCGATTTAATTTACAGAATTATTTTAAAAAACAATACTCATACTATAATAGAGAAAATCACCTCAAATCATCAAAATCAAACACTCAAAAATTTTAATCATAATCAACAAATTTTAAATATTATTAATAACCAAATCAGTGGAAATCTTCCATCTGATTTCCCTTTTTGGACAAGTAGTCCTCCTATTCTTTCATTAGATATTCCAGGAATTACCAGTAAAAAATCTCTAGATATCTCAACACTGAATTTACTCTCCACGTCTTACTTAAACTCTAAATATAAAACTTTCATCAAAATTTATACCGATGGTTCCTTTTGTGAACATATAAAATTCACATCTGGTACATTTTTTGCCCCCAATTTAATAAAAGTGATACTTTTAAAATTGCCAATAAATCACCTATAACTCTAGCAGAAGTAACTGCAATTATATTTGCCATCAAATGGGCACTTCAATGAAGAATCCATTACAAAATTTATCAAAATTACTCAGGATTTAGTTCCAGTGGGGGTTCTTCGACACGGTTTCCTCGTTTTCAGAAACCGTGGTTGAATCCAGATTCCACCGCAGCTTGTAAGGCTCAGAACAAAGCTTGTTTTATTTTGAGATATCCGACGTCCCCCAACTTTGAAGCGTTCAAACGCGCCAGGGTGAAAGCTTGCTTCGTCTGGCAACAAAGCCAGAAGTAATCTTGTATCAAATACACATTTTCCATCACCTACACGACCAGTTGTAAGGTCGTATGGGATAATGTCCGGAAGATGGATGGGAACTACACATCCCACTCTTTATCGATCCTGGAGCACAATGGACAGGCAATTGCTGATCCCAAAGCAATTGACGAAACTCTGGAGTTTCGGCAATTGCTTTGGAGTTATTTTTCTCCATCTCTTCGTCTTCCTCTTATTCCCCAGATCTTTTGCCAGGAAGTGCAAGGCCGAACACTCTTTACTGTCCTTCCACTTGAATGTTCTGGAGCCTTACAACAGGCCATTCAGAGCGGAGGTGCTCCGCCTTGCTCTGCACACCTGTTGTTGCATCTGCTGATGGGCCAGACAATGTCCATTATGCCATGCTCCAACTTCTCTCACCACTGAGTAAGGATCTGCTGCTCTATCCTTTTAATTACATTTTTCTGGAGGAGCAGTTTACGGATTCCTGGCGGGCAGGCCATCGTCTTGGTCTTCCCGAAGCCAGGAAAGGATTCCAAGATTCCTTCTAATTATTGTCCCATTGCATTGACGAACTGCGAGTGCAAGGTGTTGGAAAGAATGGTAAATATCCGACTCATCTGGTATTTAGAACACGACACCCTTCCTCCCAACACCCAGTGTGGCTTTCGCAGGCAACGGTCAACTCTTGACCATCTGATAGCCTCGAAACGGCTATCAGAAATTCGTTTTTACGTAGAGAGAACATGGTGTCAATTTTCTTCGACATCAAGAAAGCATACGATACAGTTTGGAGATGGGGCATTTTTTGTGGCCACCACAGCTTCGGCTTGAGAGGTCACATGCCAATCTTAATCTCCAACTTCTTATCGTCACGTTCTTCTCGTGCCCGTGTCGGCAAAACTCTGTCGTGGCCGTACCCCCCAAGAACAGGGGGTGCCACAAGGCTGCGTTCTGAGTGCTATGCTTTTTGTCATCAAGATTAATTCTATTACTAGACAACTTCCTTCATCTGTAGGCAATGCCCTCTAAGTTGACGATTTTAGCATCTTTTGCTCTTCGTCTAGCATGAGGGTCACTGAAAATTAGACGGAGTCCTACACCTGGATCCATAGTCCAGTTTCGACAGGACAAGCTCTTACTCAAGGTTTTACAGAAGTCTCAAACCTCGTTTGGCGTATTATAGCCTCAGTAGTTCATGCGCCATAAAACCACAACTGTAAATTTCCCTGAGCAATCTTTCGGTTTGGGCGACGACCAACGGGTTTCGGTTCTCCCCACAGAAGACCGCTTGTGTGCACTTTTGCCACAAGCGTAATCTTCACCTGGATCCCGAGCTATGTCTTGGAGGTAACATCATTCCAGTTGTGGCAGAAACCAAGTTTCTCGGTCTCATCTTCGATAAGAAATTGACCCTTTTACCACACAAACATCATCTCAGGTCCAAGTGCACGTGGGCATTAAACATCGTCAAGGTCATCTCCTCTCTCTCCTGGGGAGCTGACCGATGCTCTCTGCTCCTCCTGTACTGTGTACTTGTCCTGTCGAAACTGGACTAAGGATCCCAGGTGTAGGACTCCGTCTGGGATTCGGTGGTGAATATGATGGACCCCCACCACCATCAGGCCGACTGCCATTCGTCCTTTTGGTTTGCGAGTTCAAAGATACAAAATTCTTGGGCATTCATTTTGGGCAAAGAACACCTCAGAGACGTCAACACGTCTCGATAGCATCGCACAGTCGACAGTCGAGTCACTCCCACCGTGGCTTGCTGTTTCCCCTTCCTGTGAATTTTCCCTGTGCAAGACGGGGAAGGCCTTTACACCTGACTGTATACTAGCAACTCTTTGCCAGCCATCGTGCTGAGTCCTTAGACTTCTTGCCTGTCTTCATAGATGACTCGAATTGCGGCACATCAGTGGGATCGGTCATGGTCTGCTGTGATTTAATCATTGCAGACTAGATCCCCCTGCAGTGTTCCATCTTCACTGCAGAGTTGCACGTGCTATCAACCTCGCCTTGGACTACATAGTTGTTAAGCATCATCGTCGGTGTGTGCATTTCACCGACTCACTTAGTTCACTACCGGCTTTGATATCGGTGAGGCATCGGCCTCACCCTGTTCTTTCTAAGATCCACCAGCAGCTCCATCATCTGCGCAGCCACTACAACCATCCTTTTTTGTTGAGTGCCCTGTCACGTTGGCATCAGGGGAAGACTTGGCAGATGCTGCTGCCGAGTCAGCCATGCTCCTGTCCGGCTCTCCATTGCCGGATCCATATCTGAATTTCTGGCAGCGTTTTACCATCGAGCTCCGGGCACAATGGTGGAGATCTTGGTCAGAACGGCTTACGAACAAGCTCTTTGAGATCAAACTATCATCAAACCGTGGCAGTCATGTTACCACAGGAATCGCAAGGAGGAAGTTGTATTTGCACGGCTCCGCTTAAAACATTCGTTTATTACTCATTTGTTTCATCTACTGGCGGGCGACGAACCTAAGTGCGAGTTTTGTGACACCGTTTTAAATATTAAATATATTTTAATCGAATATCTGTGTTTTAATCTTGAACGTCGGTTATACTTTAGCTTTCACAATTTTATATCCGAGCCTTTTATACTCGACATCTTTTATCTGATCATTGCATTTTATCGCCAGTTTTTACCTTTTTGAAACATTGTGGCTATTTTACCAGACTTTGATTTTACCTTGTATTTTATATGTCTAACTCAGATCTCTTACACCTGGGTTAGTTTCATGCATCGTGCACACTGTATATAAATATATTTGTTGTTTTACCTCCTTATTGTTGTTTCTATTATATACATCTTGTTAGTTTTTCTTTTGCCCTTTACAACATTAATTTTAACTTCGGTTAAGGGGTACAGTCGGTCAAAAAAGTATCCGAACACTATGGTTGATTACAGAATTCAGAAAAAATATCTGGCAACGATTTTTTTAGAAATTAGTGATCTGGCAACACTTCGTGTCACGTGATTACAGAATTCAGGAAAAATATCTGGAGCGTGTACCGCAACTGTACACGCTCCAGTTACCGTTCACAGCAAACTGGAGCGTGTGCAGTTACTGCACACGCTCCAGTTTGCTGTGAACGGTAACTGCACACGTTCAATACTTCCGTGAGTGAGCCCACACGATCCAGGTTTTTGTGAGCTCACACGATCCAATGTGCTGTGAACATTAACCGCAACCGCTCCAGTTTGCTGTGAACGGTAACTGCACACGCTCCATATTCATTGCATTATATATATTAAAAAGTATCCGAACACTATTGGTTGATTACAGAATTCAGAAAAAATATCTGGCAACGATTTTTTTCGAAATTAGTGATCCGGCAACCTTCGTGTCACGTGACACGAAGGTTGCCAGATCACTAATTAAATTAATTATTAAAATTAATTTAAAATTTTTTACTAAAAAAATATTAAAATTAAAAATAAAATTAAAAATGTGAAAATATTCTGAATTTATCTTTTTTTTACAATACTTCCAACATATCGTCTAGAATTTTCACAGACCAGTTAGATGTGGATTGAATGAATTTTTAAAATGAAATGGATTATTGTAATTATTTAGAAGCTCTTGAAGACTTCCAAAAAACCTTTCGGAATTTTATTGGAATTTAAAGACGTCAAATTCGAGGTTGAGTGCTACATATATTCTCATATTTAGAAGAAAAAATGTGAGATTAATCAAAAGTCATAGTATCGTAATTTTAAAACGATTTTATGCAGAATCTTTTTTATATTTTAAATATGCGAAGACTGATATTTATACTTTAAGTTTCAGATCAATTTTTAAATTCTTCTCCTAGATATTACGGTATAACGTGTCCATTAAAAGTACTTTTATATGGTAATTACAATTTTTAACATTGCCCAGTATTTCAGAAAGTCGAATACTTAAGCTGCTTTGTTATTACATAAAGTTCGCTCAAATTCAGCAATCATAATACAGTTTTCAAAGAAATTTTTCTGAGTCCT